>OY728145.1:980294132-981776358 GCA_963277665.1 Viscum album | reverse complement strand
TTGCGGCTTTACTTTTCAGTTGCTGTACTCCCTTTTTCATTAGTACTTTACTTTCAGTTTGGGTTTGTATTCTGGCCCACTTACTTTTCCACACTTACTGTTGTACCCAGTTTTTACTTAGTGTTTACTTCTACTTGTTTGCTCGGTGGTGTTTGTTTACTTTACAAAGGCAATGCCTTCCCTTTTTACTGGGAATTACGCCTTGGTTCTAGTCGCCTGCCCCTGGCCTTTGGAAGGCGGGCTTGGGGTAGTCACGGCACGAGCCCCGAGGAAGGGTCGTGACAACCTTGTTTCAAAGACTACTAAACTAAGCCATCCTTTGAGACTTTATTCCTTGTAATCATGCCAATGTATTAAAATAATGCACCATCTCCTGGATTCTGGGGTCGGGGCATTACAGTTGGCATCAAAGGAAGTTTAGTAAAATCCTTCGAAACTAGATTTAGATAAACTCTGACTAGAGCACATTACCTGAAGATATAATTTGAGGATTAGTATATAATAACTTCCTAGAATTTTGGTAATATAGATATTTTGTGTATTTTCCATGCAATACAAACCTGTCAAGATATGAGCAGGTAAAGGCAGCTTTGGCACTGATGTACCTAGGAGTGAAAAATCTGACAAGGAGTTTCGATCTTGACCTGGGGTATCCTTCTACATGACAATAGGACTTTCTACACTCTTGGTTACGACACGCCTGGGGGTATAATCTTAGTATAATTCACATTTTCTTTACAAACCGATTTTATGATTTTAATATAATTTGAGAATAAATAACCTTGGTTAATCCAAAGGTGTTTTAGATTGAAAATATGGGGTTATGATATTCTATAAATGATTTTATGACTCACATTATAACTTCTTGTGTTAGTTAATGGCTAGATTCCAAGTACGTCATTGTAACATTCACGATGATGTACAAGGTGGGAATAGTGGTGTAAATGAGAAAAAAAATTGAATGTTGATAGGTGAAAAATATATCATGTTCATGCCGAATCTGTTTCCAAAAATATGATCACCAAAATATATATTAACCAACTCCTGAACTCAATATAGATGATAATGGTGATGAATTATAAGAGCTCCTACAGTGGAGACCATTGAGAAAATAAACCTCAATTTCCATCATGCAGGCAATATGGAAGGATACACCCAGGAAAGTGTATCAATGGAAGAAATAAATGCTTTACTTGTGAGAAAGAAGGACATGAAGTAAGGAATTGCTGAGGAAAAATGAAGAGTACTAACGAATAAAATAAAAATGCTCTAAACAATCCCTTTATAGTCATTTTCCGTAAATTTAGGGGACCTTGCCATTACCTGAGTGAATGCCCTATTCTATAGGATATCCTCTTGGTCATGGAAAAAGCTGTGAGGAAATAAATGGATAGCGAAATGATTAAAAGTATTAGTTCTCATTTTTGATGGGATTACATTGGAAGTATTTTCTATTGTATTTTTAAACATTTATTTTGTCATGTGAAAACGATATTTGAGGAACAATTATCTTCCCTTTTGTGGATATAATTATAAATAACCATTTGGTATTATATGATCATTATGTTTGAGGAAATTAAAAATTATTAAATTTTGGAATGAAAATATGAGGTATGAGATAACATTTGTGGTTAAATTATGTTATGGTTATTTTTGAGTAATTTATCTCATTTTTTAATGTTATAATATATACTTTATGAAAAAGGAAAACATGAAGACCGTGTGACAACCTGTTGTGTCAGACAAAGCTATAGGAATCGAACCGAAAACCAAATTGCGACTGTGATTTATGGCCTACCACTGGAATACGTGAAATCCTTGGTTAGTGTGACTAATTATATTTAGTTAAATTTTTTTATTGATCAAAAACAATTTTATTTGGAATCATATGTTTTAACAAATAAATATCTTTAGTGTAGGAAAATTATTTGGTTATTAAGTGGTAAATGTTATTTTGGAAGACGGTCGCTCTGTTGGGAACACTATATGCTTAAGGAAAATAGAATACTATGGGATTTAATTTGAAAAATAATAGTGTATTTTTATCAATGTTTTTATTGTGGAATTATAAATATTTGGATTATTTATGGAAATTATTAAACTATAATATAGAATATGTCATTAGGTTAATTACTTTTAATTATGTGACTTTAAGAGTAGTTGATGTTATTTGGAGATACAATTTAACATGGAAGACTACATAAGAAATTTCATTTGTGTTTTCGGTTTCTATATTAGTTGGGATTATATTGAAATATTTAATGTAAAATTATTTATTGAATGGTATTTATGGAACTACATGTATTGTTGGTTTAATTTTAGAAATTTATATTAGTATTTCTTTTTCTAAAGGATTTTCCTTTTTTGGGAATCAACTGATCTTGTACTAACCATTTTGTTTTTTGGTTAATCTCTAATGAATAGGTAAATATATAATTCAACCTTTGTGGATTATGTGATTCTCTATATGTTTAGTCTAGTGCATCAGGTGTGACCAAGTCATCTTGAATACTCATCAATTGGAGTGAAAGATGAGCTTGTGGTAGGAAATAGTTGAAGGATGCACTCTACTTATCATTAATATTTTTTTCTATATCATATGAATAAATTAATTCTTAAACATTAGGTAAAGGATCCTTAAAAAATGTGTTATCCTAATACCTTATGTTTTGTTGAACCAATGATATTTTAAATCATAATATATTGATGGTTTTGAGGCCCTGAATTTTACACTTGTTTGTGATTGATGATTTCAATAAATACTTATAAATTTTTACGTTTCTCCTCCAATTATGTGTCTCTAATTTCCACCAATGTTCTCTTAATTTTGACCATAATTTGGTGGTCACTTTTTCATTTCCCTTTCCCTCTTATTAAGATGAAATATTATTATCCCAATTTCCAATGTGGGTTTTCCACAAAGGTATTTTTCTATTTTTAACCATTTATTTTCAAAGAACAATTTAAAATTGTGAGGATGCAATTTATTGAATTAGGGTAGAATGTAACACCCCAAGATTCATAGTAAGTTATCTCTTTAAAATAAATCAATAGCTTGCACCTCACACAACACCGAGTTCAAGCACAAAATGACTTACCATACTAGCCGTTCAAAATTAGTTTTAATATTTTTAACCAAATGTTGAATTTTATAAATTAAATATAATTTTAACATACATATTATTTGTTTTTTAGACATAATAAAAGAACAAATTCATTTTTTTTCTGATAAACGAAGTATTTTTCAAAAAATGAAATTTTACCGCCTTTTAATGCAAACCCCTTTTTAAATCCACTATTTGATACTATTATATATTAAATTTGACAAATTTATCTTCTTATATTGAATTGGGACATAAAACATTAATTTAGATAATTTTTTGGGGTTTTTGTGATTACTTTCTTATTTGGGTGAATAATGAAAATACTAAATTTTAATTGAAAATATCATTTTTAATAAAAATAATTTATAGTGTTAAATTATTCATTTAAATATTTTTTAAGTATATTTAACATATATTTTACCATTTATTCCAAGATCGGGAATTCAAATTAATTTCACTTTGAAATTATACAAAAACAAGTGTCAATCATTTGATAACTATAGTTTCTTAAAAACATGCTATTTGTTTTGACAACGAGAATTAAATTTAAATTAATTAATTAAATTTCAATTTTTTCTTAAATAGACATAATTTCTGAATTTTGAATAACAAATATATCTTACGCTGAATTTTTTTTATATTTCTGAAAAATTTCAATTTTTGATGAATAATAAAACCACTTAGTAGTAGTTAAAAAAACTGACTTTTTAATTAAAATGAAAATATATCACTTCTGTAAATATAATTAAAAAAATCCAAAATACATGGTTGTTATTAATATGTAAATTTGGTTCAATAAGGTAAAAATAATTTTTGGTGAATAGAATCTTTTGACTTTTATTTACCGCAGTTAAAGGTAAATAAGGTAATTCAAGGTAAAAAGAATATTATAATAATAAAACTATGCATTAACACTTTTCCAAATATTATAGGATGAGTCGTTACCGGCCATGGGCATCCTTGGGTTGACTTTGGGACCCCATGGATCCACTTAATAAAGATAATGACACTTTCTTTTAATTAACATAAAGTAAAGACCAAAATGAAATTAACAAGTATCTTTTCATATATCAATCGTTATATGAGGTTATATAAGTTATATTTTCGACAATGAATATTAATTTTAAATCTATGAAGATTTCCTACATTAATTTATTTTTATATTAATTTTTTGACATCATATAAATTAAATTATTTATGACACAATAATGATGCGGCATTTACCTCCTTAATAAATGATTTAAATAAATATGATTATTAATATTAAACAAATATCCAAAACATGTTCAATTTATATTGGATGATTTTATTTAGAACATTAGTAATCTTATATTATACTCTAATGAGTTTTGTACCTTTTGAAATAGAATATTAGTTTATAATAAAATAACATTTCAACCTTTCCTAAAGAGCCCCTCCTCTCTCTTATAAAAGGACACCACTTCTAACACATTCCTCTAACCTCTAAAGAAACATGGCTCGTCCAAACCCTACACAAATAAGCTTTAAATATCCCTCTATTATACCTAGAAGCCTTACTTTAGGCATAAGTCACTAAAGAAAGTCCTTTTGGTTCAAACTAAATAGAGTTACCCAAATTAAAGGTAATGGTTTCTCATAACTTCTTTTCTTTTATTTTACTTCTCCAAACCTCAAACGCTTTTTATTGCTATATTTTATAACATAACCAGTATCTTAAATATACTAGGATGTTTATATAAGAAATATTCAAACTACACTTACACACACCTCTATCTAATAGGTAATGTGCACACTGTTTCTGTGGATGGTAAACTAACATCTCACGAAACGATGATTGTTCAATTATCATCTACCGCCTATCATGGTGGAAATTAATATGGAACTGTATTTATATATGATATATATTATGTTTGTTTTTCTTTATTCTTCTCTATTTTCCATTTATATCATACATTTATGGTTTCAATTATTGGTAAATGCGATAATTTCATTTGAGGATGTGCGGACTACAGTCCCCACAAAGTGATATGACTCGTTAATTCCTTATGTGAGATGTATAAAAGATCGATTTAATAATATTATATATGATATTATAATGGAATTATAATGTACCTTTGTATAATTATTTTTTAATTCCATTAAAATAGAAAATATAAATGAAAGTAGCGTTCATGCCTACATGCGGCATACTGTCTCCATGAACGGTGCATTTCATTTCTCATCTCCAAATGTTATGTACTGTTATAAATACATATATATACTAGATATATAATATATATTATATCTAAATAATTTTTATCTATCTAAAGATAATGTATTTTTTACATTTGGACAAAATTTTAATTATAACATGTTCATTTTTGACTCAAGTTCCGAACATCAATAAAATATCCTATATGAACTCAAATAATTAAATAATTGTTATTGAGGGTAATAAGTGATATAAAAATAATAATATACATGAAAAATTTTCTTAATAAAGTATAATTTAACATAATTTTATTATTTAGGAAGAACAATGAACATAAAAGACAAGTCGGACTTGAGGTAAGGGGCTTATTATCTCACTTTTAATTCAGTGAGATTTCCATTGTTCACCTATTATTTGTTGAATGTGGTTTATTTTTAACTTCCATTTGATAGATATATTATCACGATTCGGTTTATATTATTGGTAGTATGTCAATTATTTAGTGGATATTTACTTTTGGTTATACGACTTGGTTAATTACAATGTGGTAAGGGGGTTTCATCTCCCTTCTTATTCCTGTGAGATTCACAATATGTTGCCACTATTTCCTTTTGTGTGGTATATGTACTAGAAATGAGTTTATAACATGTGTAATATAATTTAATATATATGTAATCTAATCATCATTTTATTATCCTTCTTTCATGGGTTCTATGTTTCATGTGTTACCTAATCGGTAAAGAAATTTCAAATTTCAATTTCCACTCATTGGGCTTTACGTGTACTTCATTGATTATTTTACTCCAAGATTATGTGTGGAATCACTATTTATTATTTATTTAGTTATTTCCAATCTAATTTGTGTGGATATACTTATGATACACAGAATCACTCCATTGATAATTTCTCAAGTCATTTATATGATCTTGATAAGAGTAATCTTAACTCAATTTCCATTCATTGAGTTAAACATCCAAGTCCATGGTGTTGTTTTTTTTCAATAATATGTGTGTATGTATACTGATTTATTTACTAAGAATCTCCCATTATATTGAGTGAATTCATATTTGTCACACACAATCATGTTGTTGATTTATCCTTGACATAATGATACGGTCTTTATATGGGATTGCATCTCAATTTACATTCTATTGAGAGTTCTTTGTTACTATACACCAATTCACGTTTATATGGAGTATATAATATACTTTAACATCGTATATCATGAATCCCTTTATTCTCATGATATTATAAATTTTTTATTACCTCAAGTATTTGTATTCATGTATCTCTCCTTTGGATTATAAACTCTAAAAAATGTCATTCTAAATGTTTTAATTATTTATTCTTCTAAATATTTCTCACTAATGTCCATGTATTAATAATGGTTTTAAGTATTTATTTATATGGAAATTAATGATTTAAAATTAAAATTCTTTTTAAATGTTTCAAGATTTTTTGGGACAGTTTGATTCAAAAATCTATTTTAAATGGATTCATGATAAATAATGTAACTTTTAAATGTTCTCAAGAAAAAGGGGTATATTTCTCTCAAATAGTTTTAATGACTATTTTAGTATATGTAAATATTCTTCAGTGTATTTTTTTCTTGATTGAGGTTGATTTATCATAATAAAATAATCCATATTTTATTGAATGAGTAATATATGAATGTGGATGTGTTTTTTAATGCCATTCATGGGTTTTGATTAAATTATTGACATTTTATATGCTAGTTTTAGTATTAATGTTAAGATTATGTGTCACCCTTTAATATGAGGAATACATTGGAATTAGTACGTGACTGGTGGAGCCCTCTATAGCTCCTCGATGCATCGGTAGGTCTCATGAGACAAACTAGTGGATTGAAAAAAGGGCTTGAAAAAATTTTATTTGTAGTCTTGGAACGAGGCCTTGACTATGTGCTTATGATGTCTGGAATTATGCATTCCACCATTATGAAATTATCTATTGATATTTCATGTGGTTATTCGACTAGTAGAATACCCATGACATTGTTTTATTATGGCATTATTTACACCGCCCATATTCCTGCCATTAAATTTCCATGTTTATTATTTGTAAAGGCATGTGTTTTCAATTATTAATCTTGACAAATGTTTATGTTATCATCCAATGTATTCTTACTGTTACTGAGCATTTGAGCTCACCACTTTTTTATATTTTATTTTTCCATGATATTAAGAAGTTATTTATGAGCGACTTTCATGAATAATCTTGGAATCTTGGATGTTACTAATAGAATAAATTAGTGTTATTTTTTTCAATTTGTAATGTTTAACTTATATATGTATCTTGTTTCCAAGACTACTAAACATATCAATCCTATGAGACTTGATTCCTTGTAATCATGCTAATGTATTAAAATAATACACAGACACTTGGATTTTGGGGATGGGGCATTACATAAATTAATAAATCATTTAACATGTAGGTTAATAAAAATGGATAAGGATGAGGTTTTGTTAATCAAAAAAATAATATATCTGGGAATTTATTATGTAAAAGAAAGAAATTAGAGAAGTAAATTAGGTAGCATAACGGTGTAAAAAATTGTCTTTGAAAATAGTAACCTGATAAGGGAAAATAATATCCAACTGAAAAATGAATTATAATATGGTAATGTTATAATATAAAGTGTAAAAATATGAATTATTCTAGAATATAGTATACATATCACAAAGGGGAACTGAAATTGAAAAGAGAATTTGATATTTCCCTTACCATAGAGTGTTGTTCCAAAAATTAGAATATGGAACCTTGGGGGCCTTAAGATATATTGGGGGACTAATTGGGTGTAAAAATCAACATAACTATCTATATAATGTATTGGGATTGAAAGAGAATGATGAAATGGGTGGGTATTTATTGGAAAAGTTGAGGAATTGTTTAATAATTTCCAAATATTGTCCTTGATTGTTTAGGCTATGGAAAATAAAAAATAATTGGATTAGATATAGATTTTACACATGGTTTTTGAAATATGATCCTTATTTTATGATATTTTAATATATTACAACAAAAAACGTTTTTTATAATACAACTCTATACCCACAAATTTAAATTTTCCACAAAATGTTTCTTTTAAGAAATTTATATTTTAAACTTTGGAAGGTCACATATATATTTGAAATTTTATTAAAATATTTTAAAAACATAATATTAATAAAATAAATTATTTATTTCATGTAATATTCTTAATTAATTAATAAACCATAGCGAGATAAATAATATGTCATAATAAATATTGAGAACCCCAAACAATATTTTCTCAATTCAGACCAAATTAAAGTAGATTTTTAAATTCTCATAAATTAAACCTAACCAAATATCTATGTTTTGAATAAAATATAATGATTATTTTTTTATTAATATTTTTATAAATATGATAATTTTACCTTTTAAATATAAAAATCCTTATTTTTAAAATAAATTGAAATTTTTAAGGCACGATCAAATTTATCACACATTCTTAAAATTAGCAAGAAAATATAAAATTATTTTATTATTAATATTTTAATATCAATGTTTAAAATAGAATATCATTTAAAAAACATTTTTTTAATATACATGAGTTTATTATAGTATTATCTACATTTTATTGAAAAATACAATTATGTTTTATTTTGATCAAAAATTTATTTTATCAAAATTGTCTTAATTAAACTAAAATTTTATAAATATAAACTATTCTTAAAATTAAATTGATGGAATAAATATTTTATTTATATGAATAAAAATAAAATTTAATAAACTAATTATGAAAAACATATCACATTATTACACCATTTTACACCCTTAAGGTTTGGTGTGTAACTATGGATGTTTCAAAGAGTGGCTCAGATAACATTGAACGAGTGGTAATATCAACTAACTAAACTTATCAAACAGGATATTTCATTAAATATTCACCATTTGATGCTTGTCATGGTATTGGTTAATGGTGATCCATAAGGATGGTACCTCCCTCCCATGTTCTATCAAATGGGATTCAAATGGAAGGACTTTGTTGGTTATGGCCATCATTTATACATTTTTATAAAAATTATCTTTTGTCCTTACATGTTATAAACAATAATTATAGTGGTAAAATTATCAACAATGGGTATAGTGTCAAATTGTCAAATTGAATATTTTTTATTTGACCAATTTTCATGTTTAAGCAATGTTAATATAACGGTCGAATCAAAATGGTCACATTTCCATTTATACCTAATAAATAAAACATTATTCTTTTAATAAATATTCAATACAAATACATCCAATGTTCTATTTTTATTTACTAATATTTTTATAGGTTTATTTATATTTGGAGTCATTTTTATAATTTTGGTTTTGGAGGCATTGATTTTAATAGACTGGGTCAATCCATATTTTCCCATTTTATCTATTTTATTTTATATTTTTTTCCAATTGTAACGTTTGGAATTTTAATTGTTTTCATACCTGACTAATGTAATGATAATTATTAATGATAAAAAACTTTTTTTGGTTTCTCTAAATTTTTTAATCTTATCATGTTATATTATATAATAGGCATGTTTATTCATGAAATAATTATCATTTAAAACCATAGGTCGTTGAATTTTTCCCCCAAAACATATTTCATCCCCAAAATTTCAAATCATTCTATATGTTGTGAAATGGTAAGGGTAATTTTGTTTTATTGTCATCTATGGTTCCGATGTCACATCTTCATACTTATGGTTCCTCTATCAACTTTGACCATATATGTTTTCTTGTTTCACATATCATTGTCTCTACAGTCCAAGATCTCTACCAACTGCTCCTCATTAGAGTGTCCATGCTGTAGTTGTAGAGAATCTAGATTTAGTACACATTGTAGAACTTTTATATACTTCCTCAATAGAGATATGTGGAGTAAATCATGAATCTTATCCAGATTTGGAGGAATTGTTAGCCAATAGTCCACTGCTACTATACGATCTAGGATCGCTAAGGGGGGAATGTAAATTGGGCTAAACAAACCTTTTTTTCAAAAACACATGACTATATACCAAGGGGATATCTAAATTGAGAACATTGAATAAAACATAAAACTAAGAGTCTCTTTGACGGTGGTCACCATAGCTCTTTAGATGACTTTGATTGACTTTTATATGTTATGGAATGGAATGGACATTTTCCTCCATCTCTTGTAAAAGATCAAGCCCTTATTTCTTCCTCTCAATTTTTTTTTTCAACAAGTGGTATTTATACATTACATCCCATATATATCTTCATATGGTTTTATTTAAATTCATTAGTATATGTTTTGGTCATATAAGAACTTAACTAAGGGGGATTGTTATTAGCATCCACCATAAATTCCATTGAGCTTGTTCTGATAATGTCATAGAGTGTCAGAATGGTCTTTTCATATTATCCATAAGTTTGGGGGTGATAAGTCCAGCAGAAATTCAATTTAGTGTTTATATCATTTTAAAGACTTCTCAAAAAGTTATATATGAGCTCTGGATTAGTATAAAAATGATTAAAAGTGCTACCTTATGCACCTCAACACTTAACTTACCTATATAATGGAAAGTTGATCAAGATGGAAATATTCCTGAATTGAGTTAAAATGGGTAGTCTTGGTGAGTTTATACACTATAACCCATATTTCATTGTTTCCCTTTTTGTGTTTTTTGGATACCAGAGATGATGTTCATAGTGATATTATCCCACTTCCATGTGGGTGTTGGAAGTGGTTGAAAAATTCATTTAGTATATTGTTGCTCCACTATCACATACTAACAAACAAATAACCTTACAATGTATTCTACAATCTCATTTTTCATATTATCCCACCAATAATGATCATGTAGGTACTTATACATTTTAATTCCTACCATATGTATAGAAAATCTAGAAATATTAGATTCACAAATTATCTCTTTTACCTCTAGGAAAAATGGAACACATATCATTGTATGAAATATTCGTACACCTTATCGATTAATATTGAACATAAGAAACATTATATCCATCGTAGATTTTATTTTATTTGTTATCAAAAGATATTATCTTGGATATCACTTGTTATTATTTAGTAATGATGGTAGAAAAATAATATACAATAGGACCGAGGAATTATCATCCCTTATAATTCCAATTTACACCATTACTAGGTCATTGATATGAGGATCTCCTTAAATCGTCATCATTTCTTGTATAATAGGGTGTTTCTAAATTAATGCATCAACGAAATAATTTTCTTATATAGGGTGATAGTCAATTCAAAATTTGTAGTCTTTAAGAAGTTTAAACTATTAATTTTGTCTAATGTGTAATTTCTTTTAGGGAATATATATTTCAAACTATATTGATCTAATTATATATCACATTTCCCTCCATAGAGATAGTGCCTCAATATTTTAAATGAAACAAATTACTATAGATAACTTCATTTCATTCAAAGGAAAAAACTAATAATGAGGATATAAATATCAAGATTTATTTGAAATCAACTTCTCATTTTTTTCATAAGGATTCAACCAATCCCTTTTAGAGAAGAATCACTATAAATTAGAAATACTTATCTAATAGAGGGTAGAGTTAACATAGGTTCAGAAAACAATAACTTATTTAGTTCTTAGAATCATTATTTACACTCTTTTATCAAGATTAACATATCTCATTTTCATGTTAACATGTTTAATTTATTACAAAGTCATGAAATATTCAACAAAACCCTCTTATATTTTAATTTTAAGCCAATGAAACTATGAATATCTGTTATTTCCTTATGAGTATTCCACTATTATACTGCATTTATCATGGTTAGGTCATCTAAGTTACTTTATTAGTTATAATGTGCCCCATTAATTCAAATTCTTGTAACCAGAATTAACATTTACTGATATTCCAAATATCTGATCATTCCTCATAATTTTTAATATAACCATGATATGATCCCCATTATCCTCATGAATATTAGAATATATCAAATATAATTAAGAAAAACTGCCATGAATTTATCATGGTTGTCTCAAAAGTGTCTATTCATAAAAACCATAAATTCAGTGGATAAATTAGTTAAGAAATAAAGTATAAATACATACTAATAATTTACATATCTTGTTTGGAAGGTAGTTTTTTCAATATCTTCATTCTTTATGCTTAATTGTTTATACCCAGATCAATGGTAATTTGTGGAGAATAATTGAGCCCCACAAAGTATGTAACATTAATCAAAAATACATGGTAGACAAATCATGTTCTTAAATATGATCCTATTATGTTCACTTTAATAAATTCATTTCAATATTGATCCATCCTTATTATTTATATAGAAAATAGGTGATCCTAAATGTGACAAAAATGGTTAGATAAATTCTCTCTCCTAAACATCATGAATTTGTTTCTTCAATAACATTTACTCAACATTTTTTACTAAATACAGGTTTATTGATATCAAATTTGATTTGGGTATTATTTCAACAAAGAACTCAAACTCTAACTCTATTTCAAGTGGAGGTCCAGGTATCTCATTATGAAATAATTCAATGTATTCTAGAACAATAGTGACATTATCTATCTTTATACATTCCTTTTATTCTCCCAATTCACTGATTAACTCCATAAAATATTATTTAAGGTGGTTCTAAAAAAATTACATACTAAGATATATCTGATTTCAATATAACTATAGATATTCTATTCATGACTACTGAAACTTCCTTTATACTGCAGTAGATGTTTGAAATATAATTTGAGAGATAGTGTATCATAAGTATAGTGTTTTATTACATAATTGGTGTCACTTAAATATTTATGATAATATTAAACCGGAAAAAGTTAATAGTTGAGTTTTTATACACTTTTGATTCTGGGATAATCCCTCTAGTAGTCCTAAAAATAACATTAAATCTCAAAAATCATGCACTGATTCTAGATTATTAAAAAACATTTATGATATGAAGGAATGAATATAACCAGATACAAAAAGTACTTTCTAGTTTTGAGTGAACAATGAGTATACCTCCCACTACATCATATTGAACCTCAACGCTTGTCTTCGTTATAGGAAATACCCAACCATGCTCTCTTGGCCTACAATGAGGTTGATGGTTGTATCCCTCCATTATCTTCTTCTTTGGAAATTGATTTTAAATATTATCAAGCCATGAAAATTTGAATAATATAACTTCCAGTTAGTCCTACAACATATTACATATATTGTTAGTGTTGATTAGTTGAGGCTTCACCAGACGATGAATTTTTCAATCCCTGTACATGTATCATCTACATGTGTAGAACTATCCACTCCCAATAAAGTAGTTTCATAGATACTTCTTCCCACATCATCTATAAATTATTTCCTCATATTTTGTGATCAAAATTCTTCTCTGATTTTTTCAACATTTCTCTTTTATTTTCATCCATCATCTGTGACCACTCTATCTCCCTAAATTACTATTAAACCATCATATAATTCTTCACTATATCATAATAACATTCATAGTATCAAATTTGTAAATTCCACCATAGATGGGGTCTCAAACCACAAAAACATTAATCAACCATTCACTTAGGATCTATAACAAATCCTGAGGTGTATCGACCAAGTCTTGTAAATTTCATCTCATAGCATCCCACATATTCATTTCCCATCTTCTTTAGCTCTAGGAATTCCTCCACCATTTTGTCGCATCGAATGGTGAAAATATTTATTGAAAATTATTTCCTTGAACTCTTCCCACTCTATAGCATAAATATCCATTATTTTCATCATATTTTTAGTTGTGGTCAAACATTGATAATCTTTTCTCTCTAAAAGGTATAATAATATGATGACTATATCTAGCTCATAAAAATTGATTTCTTAAATGATATTTTCTATAGAGTTAATCCATTTTTCATACATAAAAGTGTCAGTAGATCCACTAAAAAAAGTTAGTCATTGATGCATGAGGGATTCAATGGGAAGTTGTTCCCTTTATTATGCATCTAGTTTCACAACACGATTCATGTTATTATTAGAAACATGATGTATTTAATTCATTAGTCTCATGATGTTTTCCATTATAGATTATATTGTATGTCCATTAGTGTATCATATGTTTCATTAATCATTTATGTTGTTCCTCATATTTCCTGCCATTTATTCTAAAAGAAGAAAAACATAGTCAGAAATGTTTCAGTATTAGAAAAATTATAATTCTAATGGGAGTTTTTGTATTAAAATATCATGCTTAAATATTTTATTTTTTAATAACAGTTACATTTCAATATATACTTCATAATAGTTTATATATTTTGTTGGATTGACCAAAAAAATCTAGAATTAGTGTCAAACTCAGTGTGTAGAAAGTCATGTTGTGATTCACTAGTTCCTGATTAAGTGTAGATCATTGTAGTGTTTTTGGGTGTCACCCATATGTACATTTGTGCTAGTCGCACATCCAATTTTAGTATCTAGATAAGGATGTACTTGATTATAAATCCCTTAAATAATATGTAAAGACCTGTAAATTTCAAGGAAAATTTATTTCTTATTTTCTTTGGGATTTTACGAGTACGCAGTTGCTGACAGCAACGAATTCTGAGGCCCGCTGTGCCCGGAATCTATTTTCGAAGTTTAGCTCGGGTATGTTCAATGAACGAACGAGCGGATTTTCCTAACTTTTGAATAGTTGCTCGAAATCAAAATCTAAGGGAACCGATTAAACCATAGCGCTGGTAATTACTTTGGAAGACCTTTTCAGGAATTGTGTTTCCTCGGGAAGAGTTGTTAAAAAAAGTGGATTAAGTTTAAAGTGAAATAAAAATTGTGTCACAATTTCTATTTCACATCCAAGTGGTTTAACTCCATGTGAGGGAGTTGAGTGGGACCCACTTGAATCTAAATCCTCTTGACAGGATATTAGTGAGGTGGGTCCCACATAATCCCCACCCCTTAATTTCCCATAACTCCTCTTCCACATTAAATGATCCCAACTTACACCCATTAATATTGACAACACTAGATGTAATTAATGAGTTGAATTCAATATCGAATTTTAAAAATGTTGTCATGTGTAAATAAAATAAGGAAAATCCTTATTTTATTTTTGGTGGATGTGTTGTGTGGGGATTTGAGAGAGGGAGAGTTCTACACTTATAAGAACTTCATCTTCGTCCTTGGAGAATGCGAAGAACACTAACACGCAGTACCACCTTCTCTCTATGACCAAGAAAGGGGAATGTCGTTTCTTCCTCGGACGAACTCTGCCATCGTATACGGAGCCTTCCCCCATGAAACTAGCTTCCGCGATGCAAGCTTCCGTGAATTGTTCTACGAGGTAGGGGTTTTTTTACGTTTGTGATTAATTCTGGCATTCATCGTTAAATAAATAGCCGCTTGTTATCGAATTAATGGGAGGAGGTCGGACAGCCTAAACATGGCCAACCATCCTCCCCATTTTTGGTGTATTTATTGGTTTGAAATGGAGGTGAAGTGGTGTCTTCGAACCGCGCAGGAACAAGAGAACCGCGGTAGGTGCGGGCCGCGACGGAGGAGCGCAGCGCCACCACGCCGCGCCTTTGAGGCCGAAAGTGGCCGCGGCCGGAGTCGGGCTGCAGTGGAGGGGCGCGGCACCGTCACACCGTGCCGGACGGACAAGGGCTGCAGCGGTGCAAAGGATGCAATCCGGATCCACCGGCCACCAGCGCTTCAGGATGGAGGGACCTGCGGGGGGTCCCGCGGCGGCACACCGTCCGGCCATTACGGCCGGCCGGATTTTGGAAGGCTGTGTGTCGTAACCCCCGGCGGGTGGCAAGGGCAGGTCCCCAATGTGGGGGCCTCCATTTCAAAACGCGGGGGGGGGGGGGGGGGGTGGGGGGGCAGGCCCCCCACCCCACCCCCTTCCACGACCGGGCAGCTCGTGGGCGCCCACACCGGCCGGACCGGCTGCACCGGGCCAGACAACCCGAGCCGGGCCGGACTGCCCGCGCTGGGCCGTGCCGCCCGCGCTGGGCCGGGCCCCTTGCACCGGGCCATGCTGGCTGGGATAGGCAGGGCCAGCAGGGCCGGGCCGTGCCCAACCAGGCAGGACCCGGACCCGGTTTGGGCCGACCCAGGGGGTATTGGGCTAGGTCGGACTGGGCCCAATCCCCCTATTTTCCGACAGATCCATTCAAACACCCATAACATGGGTTTCAGACCTCTGTTCGATGCACCGTCTATTGTATAGTGATCCTTGGATTGAGACAGTAGTTTTGGTATATTACACTCATGGTTTTAGAGAACATTGGGTACATCCAGGTTGGTTCGAACACGAAACCAACCAGGCCCTCGGAGCGGGAACGCTTATAACTTGAGCTCCGGACGTCCGATTGACGTGTTGTCGACTTTGTTGGATTCCCCTTAATGATATGGTTCTTTAGGATTACTCCTCTCATGGTTTGGACGCAGTTGGAGTATGGTCGGGTTGGTTTTTAATTAAAAACCAACCGGGCCCCTAGGATGAAAAAGCCATTAACTCTCAGACCGGGGCATCTGATTGATGCGTCGTCTGTCGCTATGAGTTCCTTTTGACGAGACGGAACTTTGGGATACATCAGCTCCGGACTTTGTGTCTGTTGATGTATCAACCCCTCCTGGCTTGTGGAGAAGAACCTCCTGGAATCGAGCATGCTATGTGTGGGAACCCTAGATCTTGTTACGACTGCGACGATGATGACGGCAATATAGGGATCCTCTGTGGGTTTGGCAGCGACAACGACCGTACTGGAATCCTCTGTGGGTTCGACGGCGATGACTACTGTTCTTGTATCCTATGTGGGTCTGGAAGTACTTGACTATTGTTCTTGTATCCTACATGGGTCTGGTAGTATTTGACTTTGTACTTGTATCCTATGTGGGTCCGGCAGAGTAGCTGGTCTTATATCCATTGTGGTTCTGACATGTTAGCTGGTCTGGTATCCTTTGTGGGACCGACAGCATAGATGAATCAGTGGCTACATCTGATCATCTCAATCATATTGCGAAGAAGTCTACCTGTGTGATCTAAGTATTGAGTTGCAATCATTATCATTGATATGATTGTTGTGCTTTCTTGTGTGGATTGGGTTGTGCTTTCCTATGTGGATTGGGTTGTGAATTACTATGGGGAATGGGTTACATTTTTTCTATGTGGACTCGGTTGTATTTTGGACTCATGTGCTGGAGCCGAGCTGGAAGTGGTGACTTAGGTATATGTATGGGCATATACCTAAGTAGAGTTGGTTGATACTTCGTGATTGTATCTTTCCTTTCTGGTTTATCGTTCGTGGATTCTAGGAGAACATCGAGGGTCTCGAGGTCTCCACTGAGTAGCGTATACTCACCCCTACATGGGCTATGCCAGCACTTCGTTGTGTTTGATGTAGACGACGGACAACGCTGATCGATGTGGGAGCTCATGGAGTTGGACGATACCTGGAGGTTGATCACTGGACAAGACGTACTCGGAGCGGACGGCTGGAGTCGAGGAGAAGAGGGGACTATCTGTACCCACCCTACAGGTGGGATTACCAAGGGATGGATTGGATTTGGTGCTTTACTTTTCTACTGATGTACCTTTTTTTCAGTTGCACTTTACTTCAGTTGGGTTTGTATTCTGGCCCATTTAATTTCCAACACTTACTATTGTACTCATTTTACTTAGTGTTTACTTCTGCTTGCATACACTATGGTGTTTTTTACTTTATAATGGTAATGACCTCCCTTTTTATCTAGATTTACGCCTTTGGTGCTAGTCACTAGCCCCTGGCCTATGGAAGGCGGACTCGGGGCAGTCACGGCACGGGCCCTAAGGACGGGTCATGAAAAATTTGTATCATAGGAGTTTGGTTCTACCGTAGAACTCGGGACTCTGGTCTTTCTTCTATCTGAAGCAATGGTGTTAAGGGTATTGAGTGTGGTTATCAGTCCAGGGATTCCAGCGTTGGTGCAGCGGCCGACGTATCCATACACCAGGACCCTAACTTCTAATTTCTGACTCAATGCACGAAAACATTGATAGCATGTGTGTTTCATGTTTTCTTTGTGATTACATGTGTCAGATCATCAGGTATATTTTATTAACTGTGGCGCACCTGTCTCTTTTCAGGATGGCCCCACAATGGCATCTAGCTAGGGTTACGAGATTTGTGCGAGATGACAGCCCATATAGCCATGAGGCCTCGGTGTAGGGCCCTATTACAGTAGAGGCACAGGCGGTACCTCTACCCACCGAGCCACCGATGCCACCATCCCCAGCCACTGAGAGTGCACGTCACCTTAGTGCACTGCATGAGTATCAGCATTAGAGATTGCCCAGGTTCCGCGGGGAGACAGACCCTCAGGCAGTGGAGGATTGGATGGAGGTTGTTGTGCGAGTTTTCAAGATAGTGGGGACACTAGCTGACCTCATGGTGATCCTTGCAGCGAGTCTCCTGCACGCGGAAGTAGGTAGATGGTAAAGCTTAATGCTCCAGGTGCACGATGAGGCATCTCTTATTTGGTCGGCTTCGAGAGCCTTTTCCGCTCGGAGTTCGTATCAGCCACCATCCCTGAAGTGCGCATTCCGGAGCTACTATAGATGCGGCCGGGCAGTATGACGGTAGCCCAGTACTCGGCGAGATTTACCGATCTCTCGCGCTATTACATGGACATGGTATGGGACCCATTCTTCTGGGAATGGACCTTCGAGCAGGGACTGAGTCATGAGATCCGGGCATCGATGATCTCCCTCAGCATTCCGACGCAGGCAGGAGTACTAAAGTGATCCCTTCTCGTAGAGAGATTTCTTGATGAGCCTACACCAGTAGTGAGACCTACTGGTGGGTGCCATGTAGCTGAGTCTTCTGCAACTGGTAGTCGACGGATGTCACCAGGGTCCAAGCGGACAAGACCATCTGGTGGACAACCTCAGGACACTGGCTATGAGGTGCAGGGCACGTGGCGTAGAACCAGTCTTACGAGGAGAAGACAGTGCTATGCATGCGGAAGACAAGGCCACATGGCTCGAGACTGTCCAACCCGCGATGCAGCAGAGCAGCCGACAGTTGAAGAACCACCCAGGCAGAGACAGAGGTTCGACCGTGGCGGTCCGTAGGGAGCAGGAGGACAAGGAAGAGGATATGGCCGAGAAGTGGGTGGTGGACGATGTTTTGAGACTCTACCACCACCACCACCAGGAGGTCCACCCCGACTAAAGGGAGCTGGCGGACAAAGACAGGATCAGCTTCAGGCAGCGGAGGCCTACGACCATGGTGCACCTGATATGATTCGAGGTATTATTTGTGTCTACTCCACCCTTGTTTCAGTTCTTATAGACACAGGAGCGAGTCATGATTTCATTTCTGTTGCACTTGTTCAGAGCTCGGAGATTCCAAAGGAGCCGTTGGCTCGATCCTTACGGCTAGAGACTCCTACGGGAGCAGACTCGATAATTACGCACTGGTACCGGCAGTGTGAGATTACTCTAGGAGGCGAGAGATTCGGCTGGGATCTTCTTGTAGTGGCGTTGAGGCATTACGACATCATCTTGGGCATGGATTGGTTATCTACAGTCCATGGTCATATCGACTATATTAGGCGTAAGGTATGGTGTGTTCGCACCGATAGGAGTAGGTTCACCTTCACCGGAAAGAAGGAAGCCTTTTCAGTACAGGATGGACTCTCGAGGAGGAGAGGATAGCCGATCACTACTCAGTTGGCTAGCCTCATCCTAGGAGCAGTGGATGTGCGGAGTCTGAGTTTTCTTGTAGTGGTGGATCAGTATGTAGACGTTTATCCTGACCATGTTCTAGGACTACCTCCTCGCAGAGAGGTAGACTATTATATTGACATGTACCCCAGGACAGCCCCGATATCTACTCCAGCATATCGGATGGCTCTCTCTGAGCTTCGAGAGCTATGGGTATAGCTGGAGGACTTGTAGGGAAAGGGATTCATTTCACCCAGTGTTTCACCCTGGGCTTCCCCGATTTTGTTCGCCAAGAAGGCGGACGGGAGCTTGGGACTATGTGTAGATTACCATCTCCTAAACCAGGTGACTTTGAAGAACAAGTATCCACTTTTGAGGATTGGCGACCTCCTTGATGAGCTCAAGGGAGCACGATGGTTCTCAAAGATAGACCTCTGGTCAAGCTATCATCAGTTCAGAGTTCGAGATGAGGATGTGCAGAATATGACCATCAGGTGTCGGTATGGCCAGTATGAGTTCTTGGTTATGCCTTTTGGTGTAACCAACACTCCATCATTGTTCATGAGTCTCATGAACAGGATATTCCAGCCATACTTCGATCAATTTTTCGTGGTCTTCATTGAAGACATTTCGATTTACTCAACCACTGAGGAGGAGCACGCCTACCACTTGTGGGTTGTTCTGGACACACTCTGAGAGCACCAGCTTTATGGTAAGCTCTTGATGTGTCAGTTCAGGATACGAGAGGTCCACTTCTTGGGACACGTCATCTCTGAGGCGGGAGTTTCGGTGGATCCTACGAAGATCGAGGCAGTGCTAGCTTGGGATCCACCCAGGATCGTGACGGAGGTGCAGAGTTTCTTAGGTCTGATTGGGTACTATCAGAGATTTGTGACAAACATCTCTAGAGTTGTGGAACTACTTCTAGATTTGAAGAAGAAGGGAAAATATTTTGTGTGGTCAGATAGATGTCAGCAGAGCTTCCAGGATCTGAGATAGAGATTGACCAGCGCACCCATCTTGAGCCTACCGGATGAGGGAGTAGGGTACGTAGTCTACTGCGATGCATCAGGGATTGGACTCAGGTGTGTCCTGATATAGGAGCGGGCAGTGATTGCCTATGGATCATGACATTTGAGACAGAATGAGAAAAACTACGCTACCCATTACCTGGAGTTAGTAGCAGTGGTCTTCACTCTGAAGATGTGGCGGCACTATCTGATGGATGAGCGCTTTACAGTCTATTCTGACCACTAGAGTCTCAAGTACATCTTCTCGCAGAAGGACCTGAACCTGAGACAACAATGATGGATCGAGTTCCTCTAGGACTATGACATTGAGATAGTCTATACTCCTAGAAAGGAGAACGTATTAGCCGATTCTCTCAGCAGGAGGATGGGTATTCAGCTACTTGGAGAGGCAACAGAACAGCTATACGCTTTGCAGATATCCTTTGTGGATAGAGATGGAGCATCCTTTCTTCAGTCGCTCACAGTCACACCTCCACTTCTCCAGCGGGTCAGGGAGGCACAGCATGGGGACATTGAATGTGAGACGCAACGTGCAAATATTTCCATAGGACATCCACCTGATGGTTTTTCTATAGGAGGAGAGCACGTCGTCCTTTTAAGAGGACGTACCATGGTACCATCTTCTCTATAGGAGGAGTTGCTGAGAGAGTTTCACACTTCCCCATTTGTGGCATAGTTCGTTTCTCACTGCCTCACCTGCCAGCAGGTGATGGCAGA
Source organism: Viscum album (assembly GCA_963277665.1). NCBI lineage: Eukaryota > Viridiplantae > Streptophyta > Magnoliopsida > Santalales > Viscaceae > Viscum > Viscum album. The sequence goes on along the minus strand of OY728145.1, from coordinate 981,754,655 downwards.
GCACCAGGTACCAGCAGGATTGGTACAACCCTTAGAGGCCCCGGAGTGGATGTGTGATGGGATATCTGTGGATTTTGTGACTGGACTTCCACGTACTTCCAGAGGACACGACTCCATTTGGGTGATCGTCGACCGACTCACCAAGTCGGCCCACTTTCTACCCATTTGAGAGGAGGGCTCAGTAGAGAGCTTGGGACACCTCTACGTTCAAGAGATTGTATGAATTCATGGTTTTCCATCATCTATCATCTCCAATCGAGATGCTCTCTTTACTTCTCAGCTTTGGAAGGGGTAGCAGGAGGCATTCGGGATGCAACTATGCCTGAGCACCGCTTTTCACCCTTATATGGATGGACAGATGGAGAGGACCATTCAGGCTCTCGAGGACATGCTCTGTGCATGTGTCCTCGACTTTGGTTGCAGTTGGGAGTATCACCTACCCTTGGTGGAGTTTGTGTCCAACAACAGCTACCCCTCCACCATCGGGATGGCACCATACGAGGCATTGTACGGCTGACCTTGTTGGTCACCTCTGTGTTGGACAAAACCAGTGAAGTCAGCACTTGTGGGACCAGAGATGGTCCATGCCACGATAGAGAAGGTCCAGATCATCCAGGTGTGGATGAGGACAACTCAGAGCCTACATAAGTCTTATGATGACAGGAGGCGGAGACCACTAGTGTTCAAGGATGGCGACCACGTTTTCTTGCGGGTCTCACCTCAATGTTGATTACAAAGATTTGGCCGAGGCGGCAAGTTATCTCTGCACTTCATCAGACCATTCTAGGTTCTCAGCAGAATAGGTGAGGTGGCTTATCGCCTGTATCAACCACCTTAGTTGCACTGGGTGCACGACGTCTTCCACATATCTCAGCTAAGGAGATACGTGCACGACCCAACGCATATCATCGACCATGGGGAGCTTGACATCAATGACGGGGAAAATTTTACGGAGGTCCCAGTGGAGATCGAGGATCAATTGGAGTGGGTCCTATGTGGGTGGTCAATTCCTCTAGTGCGCCTTAGGTGGCAGCATGGGAACCTCCAGGAGAAAACATGGGAGCAGGATGCTCAAATGCGAGCACCGTACCGTCATTTGTTCCCCTAGTTTGTGATGTATCTTTATGGGGACGTAAATACCTGAGGTGGGAGTAATGTAAAGACCCGTAAATTTCAAGAAAAATTTATTTCTTATTTTTTTGGAATTTTACAGGTACGCAGTTTCTTGACGGCACCTGATTCTGAGGCTCGGTGTGCCCGTAATCAATTTTCGAAGTTTAGCTCGTGTACGTTCAGTGAACGAACGAGCGGGTTTTCCTAACTTTTGAACCAGTGCTCAGAATCGAAATCTAAGTGCACCGATTAAACCGTAGTGCCGATAATTACTTAGTAAGACCTTTTCTGGAATTGAGTTTTCATGGGAAGAGTTGTTAACAAAAAGTGTATTAAGTTTAAAGTGAAATAAAAATTGTGTCACAATTTCTATTTCACATCCAAGTGGTATAACTCCATGTGAGGGAGTTGAGTGGGACCCACTTGAACCTAAATCCTCTTGATAGGATATTAGTGAGGTGGGGCCCACACGAGCCCCACCCCTTCTTTTCCCCTAACTCCTCTTCCACTTAAAATGATGCCAACTTACACCCATTAATTTTGACAACACTAGATGAAATTAATGAGGTGAATTCAATTTCGAATTTTAAAAATGTTGGCATGTGTAAATAAAATAGGACAAATCATTATTTTATTTTTGGTGGATGTGTTATGTGGGGATTTGAGAGAGGGAGAGTTCTACACATAGAATAAATTTATCTTCCTCCTTGGAGAACGCGAAGAACACTGACACGCCGTACCACCTTCTCTCCAAGACAAAGAAAGGGGAACACCGTTTCTTCCTCGGACGAACTCCGTCATCATATACGGTGCCTCACCCATGATTCCATCTTCCGCGATGCAAGCTTCAGTGAATTATTATTCAAGGTAGGGGTTTTTTTTACGTTCGTAAATAATTCTGGCATTCATTGTTAAATAAATAGCTGCTTGTTATTGTATTCATAGGAGGAGGTCGGACCGCACATACACGGGCGACCCTCCTCCCCGTTGTTGTTGTATTTCGAGGATTGGAATGGAGGCGACGTGGTTCCGTCGCACCGCGAGGGAACGAAAGAACCATGGCTGGTGCGGGTCATGGCAGAGGAGTGCGGCGTCATCGCGCCGCGCCGTTGAGGCCGAGAGGGGCCGCGGCTGGATTCGGGCCGCAGCAGAGGGGCACGGCGCCGTCGCACCGCGCCCGTCAGACAAGGGCCGTGGCTTAAGGCTGCAGTGGTGAAGAAGAGGGCGGCTAGATCCACCAGTCGCCGGTGCTTCAGAAAGGAGGGACCCGCGGGGGGTCCCGCGGCGGCACACCGTCCAGCCATTACGGATGACCGGATTTCAGAAGGCTGGGGGTCGTAACCCCTGGCAGGTGGAAAAGGCGGGGCCCCAAAGTGGAGGCCGCCGTTTCAAAATGAGGGGGGGGGAAGCCCCCCCCCCCCTTCCGTGTCCGCTCAGCACGCGGGCACCTGCACCGGCCGGACCGGCTGCGCCAGGCTGCACCGCCCGCGCCGGGCCGGACCGCCCGTGCCGGGACGGGCCGCCTGTGCAGGGCCCAAGCCCCACGCCGGGCCGGGCCATACCATCCGGGCCAGGCCACAACCAACCGGGTTGGACCCGGACCCGGGTCGGGTCGACCCAGGGAGTATTTGTCCGGGTCGGACCGGGCCCAAACCCCCTGTTTTCGGATAGATTCGTTCAAACTACCATAACATGAGTTGAGGACCTCTTTTTGATGCACCGTCAGTTTTTTAGCAATCCTTGGATCGAGATGGTCGTTTTGGTATATTACACGCAGGGTTTTAGAGAACTTTGGATATATCCGGGTTGGTTTGAACACGAAACCAATCGGGCCCTCAGAGCGGGAACACTCATAACTTGAGCTCCAGACATCTGATTGATGTGTTGTCCACTTCGTTGGATTACTCTTAGAGAGATGGTTCTTTGGGCTTACTCCAATTAAGGTTTGGATGCAGTTGGAGTACGGTCGAGTTGGTTTTGACTTAAAAACCAACCGAGCCCCTGGGACGAAAAAGACAATAACTCTATGACTGGGCGTCCGATTGACGCATCGTCTGTCGCGATGAGTTCCTTTTGACGAGACGGAACTTTGGGATACATCAACTATAGACTTCGTGTTAGTTGGTGTATCGACCACTCATGGCTCGTGGAGTGGACCCTCCCAGATTCGGGCATGTTATGTGTGGGAACCCTAGACCTGCCTGCGACTGCGACGACGATGACGACTGTACTGGGATCCTCTATGGGTTCGGCAGCGACAATGACCATACTAGAATCCTCCGTGGGTTCGACGGAGATGACTAATGTTCTTGTATCCTATGTGGGTCCAGCAGTACATGACTACTATTCTTGTATCGTGCATGGGTCCGGTAGTATTTGACTATGTACTTGTATCCTACGTGGGTCTGGCAGAGTAGCTGGTCTTGTATCCTTTGTGGGTCCAACAGCTTAGCTGGCCCTGTATCCTTTGTGGGTCCGATAGCTTAGATGAATCAGTGGATACATCTGATCATCTCTATCGTCTTGTGAAGAAGTATACCTATGTGAGCTGAGTCTTGACTTGCAATCATTATCATTGATATGATCATTGTTCTTTCCTGTGTGGATTGGGTTGTGCTTTCTTGTGTGGATTTGGTTGTGAATTCCTATGGGGAATGGGTTACGTTTTTCCTGTGTGGACTGAGTTGTATCTTGGACTCCTGTGCTTGAGCCGAGATGGAAGTGGTGACTTCGGTATATGTATGGGCATATACCTATGTATAGTTGGTTGATACTTCATGATTGTATATTTACGTTGTGGTTTATCATTCGTGGATTCTGGGAGACCTTAGGGGGTCTCGGGGTCTCTACTGAGTAGCATATTCTCACCCCTTCACGGGCTATTCCCACACTTCGTTGTGTTTGATGAAGACGACAGACAGTGCTGATCGAGGTGGGAGATCATGGAGTTAGACGGTACCTGGAGGAGGATCACTGGACGGGACGTACTCGGAGCGGACGGCTGGAGCCGAGGAGCAGAGGGGACTATCTGTACCCACAATATAGGTGGGATTACCAGAGGACGGCTCGGAGTTGCTTCTTTACTTTTCTTCTATTGTACCTTCTTTTCAGTTGTACTTTACTTCATTTGGGTTTGTATTCTGGCCCATTTACTTTCCAACACTTACTATTATACTCAGTTTACTTGGTGTTTACTTCTTCTTGCATACTATGTGGTGTTTGATTACTTTATAAAGGCAATGCCTTCCATTTTTATCGGGATTTATGCATTTGGTGCTAGTCGCCAGCCCCTGGCCTATGGAAGGCGGGCTTGGGGTAGTCACGGCATGGAACCCGAGGATGGGTCGTGACATAATACTCCCCAAAATAGAAGGATATTTTTATTTATTTATTATTGTCCCTATTGTTAATGATAAAGTTTTCAAGCCCTAATTTCAATTGATAATGAGAACATTCTCCAATTCCAACTATTGAATCCTGCCTATTTATTACATAATCATTTCATTATAGAGAAATAAAATGTTGGATCTTTAAAATTTCAGTTTCTTTTGAATTAGGAATATAATACATGAAAAAAAAACATTCTTCATATCCAATTGAAATGTATCTCTATTAGTTAACCCTAGGTTACTTTTATTTCATCTTATATCCATGGGACATGTATTAATAGAAAAGTTTGTGAATGATTCCCAATAAGGGATTATGTAATAGAGACATAAAACATGTGATCAAGAGACATATCAACAAGAACAATAGGCATAAGCATATGTCATAAACATGAGGCATATCACTAGAATAAGAACGTGAATCATAACATGGATATATAGATACAATTGAAAAATGATTCATTCATAATCATATAACCATGGATTATCACCAAGGTTTCATAAATGAAAATAACCAAGGTTATTCAATGAGGTATTATAAAACATTTCATCTATTGAGATTAAAATTTTACCTAATAAACAGAAGCACTATCTGTGCTCACACTTCATATGTCCTAATTTCATGTGATCCACCTTGATCATAAAAAATAATTTCATTATGAACCCATGGAATATAATGAATAAGTTTCTTATCAAAATCATAACATAAAGAAGTTATTAATGGAATGATCAATGCATAATTATTGACCCATAAATAAGGAATGTGGGCTACATATATGTAAATACCAGAATTAATAAAATATTTTATAACTATGTGACTACCAATGAAAATATAAATGGTTTGGTAAATCAAAAAATAAAACAGGTGACAATTCTCAAATTAAATATTGAAATTTGATAATTTGATTTGGAAACATTATGGTGTAAACAATAGTTTTATAAAAGTTTAATTTCATAGGGGAAAAGAGAATCCCATTAATTAAAAATTATTCATACAATAATGGGATAATATTGTTGGAAAAAATAAATTAGTTTGGTACATAGAAGACATTCCATAAAAAGATAACATGAATGGAAAGTAGAAGTGGTGATAACCCTTAGCTTGATGATTTGTTTCAAAAACATGAGGATGAAACTAGAGTGGATTGAGAACACCATGGGGCGACTCCTTGGGAGGAAAATTCACCATAAAATAATGGAGGATGGATTGAGAGTAAAGGGAAATAGAGAAATGCGTGGATATTCATACCAAAAGTGAAGTAGTTGTTTAATAATTTCCAAATATATGTCTTGGAAATATACATTCTTGAAAATGATAACAATTATATTAGGAATGGGTTTTTCTTGTGTATTTGGACATTTAAGTCACATTTTATGACATTTTAATTCATTTGAATAGAAAATCATTTTCTAATAATCCTTTGGACATGGAAATAATTTTTTCAACAAAATAATTCCATCAAAAATAAATTTTCTAATTCAGTCTTTAGAAAGTTACTTATTTAATTGAAAATTAATTACCACCCCTTAAAATACATAATATTTAGAAAATTACAGATATTATGTCTTGTATTATGTCTAATTAATTATTATATCATTATGGAATAAATATTATGGCATCAATCATACATAAACCCCAAAAGTAAATTTATACTATGCATAGAAAAATATAATATTTTGAAAAAATTTCACAATTTCAACCGAACCTAATTTTAATGTGATGATTTATAATATACAATTTATTTTATTAGAATAATTATCTCAATAACATAATTTTATCTTTTATTTTTTTTAAAATGTCTATTTATTAAAAACTAGAAGTTATTAAGTAATTTTCAAATTCTTGACAGTTAAAAATTTAATGCCACATAAAAACAATATTTTATATTTTATATTAATGTAACTATGTTTTAAAATAATATTTTATTGAAACAGATATTATTTAATGTAAATGAGTTTTTTTATAAAACTATATACATTTTCTAGAAAAACAAAATTATGTTTTTTAATCCAATAAATTAATTTATCAAGTTTACCTTTATTAATGATATATTTTTCTAAGAAAAATATTCATAAAATGTCATTGAGTTAATTAAAGTTTTATTTATACTAATAAAATGTAACTTTATGAAAATAATTCATAGAACATTAACAGGTTATTACACATGCCTACACCTATAGGGTAAGGTGAGTGATGGTGGTAATTTCAAGGGGTGGCTCTGCTAACATTGGTTGAGTGGTAATCTTTAATAACATTAAATTCCCTTGTTGGTAATTTATTTTAATAATAACTTGTTTATGATCATCTTGGTCTTGGATAATAGTAAACTCTAGTGATGCTACCTCCCTCCCATGTTTTAAAAATTGGGATTCAAAAGGAATAACTCTACAGTTTGATGCCATAAATTTTTATTTCTATATCAATTATCCTTTGTCATTACTACTTATTTGGAATAATTATAATGGTAAAATTATCACCCATGTTTATAGATTCAAATAGTCAAATTGACTAATGGTCACTCAATATTCACTAATACTGATCCTATGGTTATATTCTGATTTTCTAATTTCTTGATTTGTTTACAAATATTTTTTTTATTTTTATTGTGTTGGTCGTTGGGGTGATGATTCTAGCCAGTTTGGGATATCCATATTTTCCCATTTTAGTTATTCAATTTTACTTCTTTATCATGTTTTAATGATTGGAATATTAATTCATTCCATAGATAACTAATTTAATGACCATTATTAATGCTTTAAAATTTATTTTGTTTATATATATTTTGTATATGTATTATATTATATAATATATAAAACACATTTATTTAGGGAATAGTTATAATTTAAAAACATTAGGTTATTGAAAATACAAGATCTGATATAAAATTGAGGCATTACTTGAGAAAAATACTTTGATCAATAAAAAGACTATGTATCTTGTGATAATGAAAATGAAATTGTTTAATGAAAATGGTATTAAATCTAAAATTGAAACATATATTGTAGAAGAAAATAGAAATATCACATTTATGGTTTTAGAATATGAAAAAAACGAAAAAATATCTCTAAGAAGAACTCACATTGTAGGATGGAAAATAATTATTGATGCAACAAAAATTCCTTTATGTTGAGAAAGGAATGGGAGTGATCAATGAGGACAAGAAAACCTATATTAAAATCAATGGACAATAATCAAAAGATGGTGAATTTTTTTTAAATTCCACATCTAAAATATGTGGTTACAAAATTAGTGACAATAAAAATGTATGTTTAAAAAATAATTCATGAAAAAATTTGATGTTTAAAAATAGAGATGAATTTTTTTCAAAGGTTTTTAAAAAAATAGATTAGTGAATGAAAATAATTTTTCTGATCTAATATAAAATAATTCCCAAACATCTTAGAGGATTTCATATTCTGGATATAAAATTTCTAGATACGCAGTTTTTAGAAAAAAATTAACACTTAAGGGTTATTTATAGTGTTATTGAATTCTAAAAAATAATTGATATACATCATGGTATAATATGACTTTTGAAAAGTGTTTTTAGGAACCCAGAGGTAGAAATTATAGTGATGAAAAATAATATACTGGGAAAGTACATGCTGAGAAGGAAATGTGTTACAAGATGAAAACAAAAAATAGGATAATTTGTCTTGAATTTATATGTGTATAGTTTTATAAAAAGGGAAATTTTGTAAAGAAATTCATATAAATTTTACTTGATCATTTCACACTCAAGGATAAAGGGAAAGCATTTAATATACACAATGATGAAAAGTAATTCTCGAAAAAAGTAGATTTCCTAAAATGAAAAAATAAAATGAATGAATACATGAAAATGTGTGTTCCTCCAAACATGAATAGTGATGATAAAATTATTCAGAATGATGAGAAACAAGAAAGAGGTGAAGTGACATTCAGTAATGAATCTTCCTTGAAATTCAAATGAATTGTAAGAACTATGATTAAGAATAATAAGATTAAATTATACGATGTTGTTTATATTTAAGGGAAAAAATCAAAAATGTTTAGTGTTAGAAAACATTTGTATAGTTAACATATCATAATATTAAATAAAAATAATTGAATCATTATATTTGTAGGTGTTGGAAGAAATATTTCTCTCTTTAGTCGAACAAATGGTAACTTATTCTTGATTGGTGGTTCATTCAATAAAAGTTACCTGTGTATGAAATATGATAACCTATAATGGTATAGAATACATGGTTATAATGATCAATAAATAATTAGTAAAATAATAAAATATAATGTTTCAAATGATTTGATCATGATGAAGAAAGATGAAGGTGAAATCATGGGGAATTTCTAAAAGATAATGATTAATTTGAATTCTCACAAGAATTTTGATATTAGTTCCCCAACACTGTTAGATTCACACAACCCATATATTTTGGATCCTTAATATATAATTATAATATATATGATCTTTTTTTCATTACATTAATAGATTAACTCAATAAGATTCCTTGTTTTTTTATCAAGAACGTGATTGATGATATATGGATGTTTAAACTATACAAATGGAATTTTGAAAAAGAGATTGGTTTTTGAATATAAGATGATATCAAATAATATACAGGAATACATGTGTGATGAATTTGAAATTTATCTATGAATAAATGGAATCAAGAATATGTATTGTACACCTCATTCACTACAATTGAATGGTGTTGTAAATAGTAAGAATAAAAGCATTCTCAAAATGTGGTGAACAATACTCAAAATGAATGAAACATCAAAATTCATATAGGGATATGAATTATGTATTATTGTTCATATTCATAATATACGACTTTTGTAACCCAATACACATTCTACAACCTATGATATTTTGTATGAAAATAATTATATAGTAAAATATGTTAAGGTTTATAAATGTCCTTAAATTAAAATAAAATATAGAAGGCTATGAACGTATGATGAAAAGGATGATGATTGATTGTTTTAGGGATATTTATCTAGATTGAATGGATATATATGTAGTAATTAATCATTACATAATATTATTGACTATTCTAATGTGAAAATTGATGAAAATGTATCGAAAACCAGTCAGCATATTGAAGAACCTTTTTGGTTCCAACAAAAAGCAGTGACCATATATCTGAAAAAATTGGTGAAAATTTTTCTGAAAGGAGATCAGAAATAGTTAATGAAAATTAATAATGATATATACATGAAGAAGAAGGTGTTTGTTATATAATAAATTAGTTTAAAATATAAAAAATAAGGGTACACTATTAATATCATTGTGAATCAGAATTCAATATTTTATACCTTCAGAAGACTATGATTTTAAAGACATATAGATATTGAATCACAAGTAAAACAAAAAAGATGGTTGACACCATTATACATGATTAATGGTAGGAATATATGAATTAAGAACTCAATAAAATTTATAAAACCCTTATAAGGGAACTTCTATGCATACTGATTTAAAAAAATATCATTGGTAAAAAATGGTATTTTAGGAACAAAATGAATGAAAAAGGTGATGTCACTTAGAATAATGCCAAACTTTTTTTCCAAAGATATTCTCAAATGGAAGGTAATAAATTTTAAGATACATTTTCACTAGTTTCTAGAACTAATATAATAATAATGTTACTAGAAGATGAATATTATAAGAATTGAAATGTTTCGAAAATATTTGTAATGTAACTATTTCTAAATAGTTATCTTGAAGAAGAAGTTTTTATTTATAAAATAGATGTTCCCATTTTTGAAAATGATGAAAAAATGGTCTAAAAATAAGATATTTTTTTGCATGGATTGAAACCATATCCAAGGGCCCAATACTCTATACATAATAACTATTTCAGAAAAAATTTCATTCTTCAAAGGAACTGTTGATAAAAACTAATACTTCAAGAATGACTTGAAAAACACAATGGTTATGATATTTGTTGTGGATGACCTAATTTTTCCTAGAACTATTATTTTCTTATGTATGGATTTCCTAAAAAAGAAGTTGAAGTAGCGTGATATTCCCTTTATGGGATAAATAAACTATATTTGGGCTTATAGATTGAGTAAAATATCGATTATGTAATTATTTTTAGGATAATTATACAAAATAAAATTAGCGAGGGTTTGAATATTATTACACTAAATATGGTTCTACAATAACATATGTCGACACAATATTGATAAAAGTTGAAGAAGGATAAAAGTGTCATCAAAAGACTTTCAATGGAATCATTTATAGTCTTTTGTATCTCACAGTGACTAGAATATACATAGACCAAGTGGTAACTCTATGTGAAAGGATTAAAAGTGAACAAAATGAGTCACACATTCTTGAAATAAAAATAATTATGAGATATATAACATTAATAATTAATTATGGACATCTTTAATAATTTAGTGGGAATATATACTATATGGGTTACACTGGTGAGGATGTGGAAGGTGACTACACACACCGTAGATCAAAATTAGGTGAAATTCTCTCTACTTATGATGGTTTTGATAGTTGGTACATCAATAGACAGAGCTTAGTGACCCGTATTATAGTCGAATCGGATTATTTGGTAGATTCCCATATAGATACACAGACCTTATTGATGTTGTTTCACATAGATGATTTATGGTTTGATTTTTAGATATTATTAATGATTATTTGTGACAATCCAAGTAGTGCTGATCTTCCAAAACATCATGTTCTACACTCACAATATAAACACATTGACATTCATTATCATATCATCAAAAGATAATGTGGATTCTAGAATAATAAAACTTATATATATTTTCACCAAATAAAATATTGAAGAAATATTTAAAATGTTACATTACATGAGTAGTTTTTGAAAATGATGTTGAAATTGTATGTTCATAATTTCCCACACAACTCAATTTATTATACATTGATAAACCCTTGGTCTATTAGATTTTATTTCCAAAGGGGGAGTTTATAAACATGATGTTCCTAGATATGTTCTCTTAATAAGGATAAATATTGGATAGGGATAAGGATTAAGGTAGGTATTGAGGAAGGTAGTTATCTAATTGAGTTGATGCAGTGGGATTCAAATAGATCTCCTCGAAATAATGTGAGGGCATTAAAATAGCATATATTATGTAATTAATTTAAATAATTCCCCTCGTATATGGTGATATGGTTTAATTACTTTAGGATGCATGTTATTATTTTAGTTATAGAATTTAATGGGGATTCTAGTAGATTTTCCTTAAATATTAAAGAGGATATTTATGAACTGCAATTATTTTTATGTTGATTTGTTAAATTCCAAATACCACATGGTTATTGGTAAGTTTTTTTTATATTGTTCTTTTAATAACATTATCTAAGGGAATCATAAGAATAAAATATTTTATCTAGTTTTTATAAAATTATATATCCAGGAATGACATTTCATGATGGTAGAAAGTTATTTTGAAAATGGATGGAGGTTATTTGAATAATATGTTTGAGTGATTTATGGATCCATGTAATAGATTTTTCAAATAGTGGATTCACATAGCCATTTTTGATACATACTTGAATTAATAAAGTAAAATTCACAAAGGTGATTCACGTATCTATTTCTAGTATATCTGAAAATCTCACAACTAATTCATCCATGTAGAAAAATTCACCACATTCCCAAATGTTCTACATTTACATTTGGTGATCCAAGTATCCAAATAATTCACATATCCAATTTTCTATATATCCTACTGGGAGTTAGGTAGACGATTTTTTAAATAATCAAATGATATGTCACATAGGTGGATATGCTATGTAGTCAATTACTTTTGAGAACAACATTTCAAATTAATCCACACAGCTGATTTAGAATCATAATGACATATTGATTGAATTTTTTCATATTTTTAGAATTAAATTTTTCGGATGCAACTTTTTTTTTGATCTTTTATGGATGGATTTTCATACATAAAATATCATAATCTTTAGTTTATACATCCAAAATGGAAACATGGTGGTCGATTGTAGTTATAAAGATCAAGCAGTTTTTATTGCTACACATTTTTATATAGAAAAATTAGTAGACCCCAATGATGTTTAGTAAAGACATGATTATATATATATACATGAAAAAATAGAATGTAAAGAGAATTTTTCTTCGGAGGATAGTTGAAAGTGATAAAAAAATTGTAGTGTGAAAATGAGGATGGTTTTTCAATGATCAACATCCAGTGAATCTCATGCCTTAAGGAAATCTATTTTGAGATTGTGTATAACTGTGAAGTAAAACTCATGACTAAACAATGGGTGATTCTTTTTTCGAAAGTTTTTTAATGTGGAAGTGAATATAACACTTTCATTGTCAAATTATATTTCTTTAATTGGTGATCTTATTAATTTTTTAATCATAATGTTTTATGAAGCATTATGTATTGTTGTTGGATGTGACTCCCAACATGTGTAGTGGAATGCTACATGAATTCCTGTAATATTAATTCACTTTCATATATAGTGATGAGAATCCATTTTTGCAGAGTATAACTATACATGGAAGGGGGTAGAATCCCTTGTTGGGTCTGAAAATTGTAAATATATTTGTGTTCATGGATTCCTATTTTCTGCATAATCATGTGAGGATGTGTTATTTATGTTTTTGAGTGAATAATACTCTAACAAGTCACATATATTATTTCTATTGAAAATAAATCCTAAAAATTTACCTCCACTAATTCAACCCCCTTATTAGTAAATGAAACTGATCTTACTGGGAACTTAAAATATTATTCTATCACATAAAAAATTGTAGAAGTGCCATGAAAACATCTATAATTATTATTCTAACATTTCATACTACTTTTTTTATTGATTATACCATGTCCTGCTATATTTCATCTATTATATCACTTGTCAACATGGTTAAAAAATTGATAAAATTATAGCACCAAATTTTAAATTTTTCATAAATGAACTACACATCAATTTCATTCAATAAATCATAATGTCCTCAATAGATAATTAAGTTCACACACAAAAGTTAAAGAATAAAATAACATACACTCACAAGAAATAAAAAATGGATTAAAATGGGGTGTACTTAATCTAATTACATAGGATAAACACCGCATGTTTTACCAATAATTGAATAAGAATAATGATTATAGGATTCCCAATATATAAATATATATCATGATATTTGATCAATTGACCACAATTACATATTTATATACACCTTTAGTTGGTTGATCTTGTTTTACCACCATCAAATCTTCATTGACATACCTATTCTTAGTTAAAGACAAAAAATGATTCACAAGATACAATTATGGTCCTCTATTGGATAGTATACCCAATCCATTTACTCTTATGCATCACTTATAAGAATATTATAAACCCCATTACATAAAGTTATTTCATTCTTACATATTCAATTGAATTACATGCATTAAACTCAGTTGCTTTTTATTCCCATCTTTATCTAATTTTAGTTTTCAAAAATTATGTTGAATGATCATTCAAAGTCCCCTAGTACCACTACTATTAATATCATCGAGATTATGATGTATAACATCTAAAAAATTATCCAGATTATTCAAAACATGGTTGAAAATAGTTTTCACTTTTCTTAACTAAATGGTTTAATGAGCCACCAACCTCCATCGTTCACTATAACCAGTAATAAAATAATCTAAGAATAACTAAATATATATCATTAGAACATTTTTATTACATTGGGTTGTAGTGAAATAGATATGTTTGTGATGGTTCAATATCATAAAATGTGAAATGTCAGAAAATAGAAATAATTAATTCTATATCCTATAATATAATAAGAGATATAAATCATGGAATAGAATGATTTTTTATATTTAATTCTTTTTAATATTTTCCCCAATATCATTGAGTAAATTAAGAAATTATATTTATGATGATACTACACATGTTACTAGAAATTATTATTTAGTATGTGGTAAGATTTAAAATATTAGTGATATGTTCTATGGATTATGTAAATATTTTAAGAAGATATATAAATCATGTATTTACGAACAAATGATAAGAATTCCCATGGAATTGGTATCATATAACATTTCATCATACCTGAAGATCATGAAAAGTCCCACCAACACTAAGAAAGAGTTATATATGACTTATATTTTCAAAGTAAATAAATTAAATAAATGGAAGGGTGAGTTTTATATAGAATTTTTTTTTCAAAGAATAATTTTATGGTAGTACATCCAACATGAAATAATTATTGGTTGAAACACACTATTGATTTCATGAAGGGATTAAAATTTTTTATCATGTGGGGAGAAAAAATACATCAAGATCACGAGTTTCAAAAAATTAGAGATGATACTAATGTCTAATGATTCAATTTCACATAAATATGATATGATTACTATCAATCCTCAAGTGTCATGAGAATCCACCTTAAAAGAAATGAAGGTAAGAAGTTTACACACATGCAATTATGATACCATATGTTTAAGACCATAATGGATTAATAGTGGGTAGAATGATTATAAACCCAATGTTCCATGATGAATTATTAAATTCTATATCTACAAACTCTTTTTAAGAAATTAAAATTTATAATATCACTAAATCATCCCATATTTCATTGAGGGAGGTCCTATTAGTTAAAACACTAAGTAAAAATAGTATTGAAATAAACAAATATTCCACTAATTCAATCATATTTATAAAATTAATCAATGGTATAATTTTACTATTAAAAAATCAATTAATTTTGATATTTTTGTGATGTATTGGATTTAATAGTGTTATAGTATAATTTCCACAGAGAGAAAGAGATCAAAATTTACGTGGTGGGCATAGAATCTCTTGTTTTCAAATGAGAAACAGTGTTTCCTTTTCCTTTTTAGAAACCACCTCTAGGGGATATTCTTAATTAAATCTTAGTAGAAGAACCATAACAAATAAATTCTATAAAAGTGATATATATCCTATTAATTTAATTTATATTAATTTTATAGAATTAATTTGATGTATTCTTTGAGTAATTCATCGAATATCCATATAATAAAAAACATGATTCTATATTGACACTATCTATGATGAAAATCATATATATTACACCTCTAATAAAATAGATCATGTTTAAATGGTGGTATCATAAAATTTTCTGAAATATTTGTATTATAATAACTTCATAGAACCTAATTCCTCACCTTGAGGAGAACCAATCATATACGATATAAAGAATGATGTTTCTCTGAGGTTGTGTATTGATTATATATATATATCAACACAAGTACTATTAAAATGTTTTCATTTCCCCTAAATTAATGATCAATTTCACAAATTTTAAAGAGATCTCATGATTTACCAGATTGAACATCATTTTGGTTATCTTTAATTAAATGTGAAGGATGTTGATATACCAAATATATATTTTCATATAAAATAAATTTGTTATGTGTTCATAGTATTTAATTTTGTATTAAAAAATAAACCATTGGATTTTATGGATTTGAATTAATATAGTATTCAATTATTATCACAATATTTTTTTTATAGTAATCATTTAACATATGTAAATATACATTATGAGTTATAAAGATCAAGGGAATATATTATAGGCTGATCTTGATTTTATGAGAGAGTATTTATATGGAAGATATAGAATGTGTTAATGTCAGATTCAATATGTTTATATTCATGTCCATGTTATCTTCCATTATGTAATATATTTTAACTAATAAAAAACAATGTTTTTAATTAATAGATAACACCCATGAATGTCATTGCAATTTATTGTTTTCTGAGACTAGCTAATTATTTTTAGAAACCTGTTGAAAATTTTACATGATTCTAAAACCCATTTACTAAGATGACATATAAATGGGCTAAATTCACATAAAAAGATGAATTTCACATAACTTTTAATAAAATATATATAATAATTCAATGCATTGATATTAATATAACTAGTGTAGAAATATGTTTTTTTATTCAATGACGCATAAATTAAGTGACTGAGGAAATATATATAGAATAATTATAGAGTTGTTTCCTATGTGTTATGGTGATTAAAAAACATGAAAAATATTATACATCTCCTAATATATATTTCTAAATAGTACTATTTTCCCTGAAGATGTATACCCCTTTTATGTGTGGTCAAATATATATGGATCATGAGTGTCTGATTTATATATTCACATAGAAATATCTCAACAAGAGTCAAAGGATGTGGTTGTAACTAATCATGAACTATGACATTAGGATACAGTAACACTAAAACATGGAAAATAAAGTAGTAGAATCATTTATTAATAAATAATATGTAGTTATAACAAAGATATAGAAGGAAAAAATCCAATATTCATGGATTTAGTTATGTTGGATGTGGGAAATATTTGTAAAAGTAAAACATCATTCATTTTCAAAAACATTTCAGAACCATCATTACAAAGAAGAATAAATAAGATTAAAATGGTATAAAAAGGAAGTGTAAATCAATATGAGATTTAAATTAGATAAATTTTTTAATAGAAATGGAATTTTGAAATTTGGAAAGATATTATATGATCCATCAAAACATATTTTGAAAAATTATTTACCAAATAAATCCAACAACTCAAACTTCTCTATACACCCTTCACTATCAATATGAACAATGTTTTTTATAAAAAAAATTTTATAACACATATATCAAACAATCACTGAAAATGTATCAAAATTCATGGTTTTCAAATATAAAAAGGAAGAGAGAAATTTTATAAAATTATCATTCAGCTTATTTCAATACTAATGTTGATGAGGAAAAATATCACAATGGACATTATCATCATACATAATATGTCATCCATGAAGAATGATTAAATTTTAGGTTTCATGGAGGGGCTTATAAAGTCTACTCACATAGAGAAAATGATGTAGGATTTATACCTTGATTAGCATGAATGATTATATAATAAACTTTTTTATAAGGAATTTGGTGAACCATTATTATTTTTTTAATAACAACCCCAGTTTCAAATGAAAATGTTAGAGGAGTATTCAAAATAGTTTTAACACTATGATAAAATTTAAAATTAATTATAATCATTAAAATGACAGGATACATAAAATTATTACCCTAAAATTAGAATGGATTATAATTTTATGGTAACATAGATTCTATGTAATTTTTCATGAATACCGAACCTTGATACATTCCTCTTATAATAATATATTTTATTCATAAATTAGAATAATATTTTTATGATTCTTTATGTGGGAAAATATTTCATACACAAACCTGGAGTGATTGTGTATCAACTCAAACCCTAGTATCATAGAATTAGTGTCTACCTTAATATAATGGAATAAAAAAGTTATAGCTTCCCAAATGATAACATAGAATAATAGTATTGGTATACTTGACACATACATGAGTCCCGAATTACATTTTAATAAAAAAAATTACAAAATAATTTATTTCTATAATACCATTATTCCCTCTACCATATCCTTAAATATCATTTGTAGTACACTTCATGAATTTCACAGAAGGGAAAAAACAAGGTTGATATCTGATGCTCAGTAAGAGTCAGTTATAGAATATTCTATCATGGGTGAATGAAGAATAATCAATAAATAATAATCAATATAGAAGGGAAATATATAAACATACATGATATTGAATTAATAACATGTCTATCATGATTAGATAAGAAAAAACCAATATGGTAATATAAATAAATAAACACACATTTAATTTTACTAACATTACTATCATGAATTGATTAGGAATAGACAATATGGAAATGTAAATAACCGAAAATATATTCCATTTAATCCATGAATTGAAATGAAATCCATCGAGAGATAATATAATTTTAAAAATATAATTGATAATAAAAAATGAATTCTTAATAAAGGAAATAGTTAAATGTGGGATATCATGATCTAATCCATTATGATACCTTTAATATTGAGACCTTTCACAGGTAAGTTTAAAACCACAGGTAAAATGCCATTTAATTCTATATTACAGATTATCCTCATGAGACTACTGATGAAAAGTTATTCTATATAATTATATCCCCCACACATCAAAAAATATCCAAAACATTAATTATATATCGAATAATTTGATTAATTCATTAACAATGTTCCTTATCATAAAATATCCATATTGAGAACAAAATATAGATTTATAAATATTTCCCCCACATAATAATTTACATTCAATATAGAACATAGACATGTTGGTTGGGAATCATTATTTCATGATCAGTCTAATCAAAATAAAAAATTATAAAAAATCATACTATAATATGTTAAAATATGGTATTGGGAAATTTTGAGTTCCAACCCACATAAAAGGTGAATCTTATTAATTATGTTTTAAAAAGAAAAATGTTTTAGTTGATTGATTTTATGAAAATCGGTGACAAAGTGTTTCTTTGGATTAATTTAAGGATAGAAAAGCCAAGGAAGATTTATGGTTTTGGATATATTTTTGAGAAAATAAAGGAATAATGAAATGTACTGAAATTTTTTTGGTTTGAAGTTATATTTGAAAGTGTTCCAGGGATTATTAGTTTCTGGATAAGGGTGAAATTGGATTATAGAGAAAAATTGAATAATAATTTTTTAGTGTTATATTCTAGATAAAGATATATAATGGACATGGCATCCAATCCTAGAGGTTTAAAACCCATATTTCCTTGGTCTTGAAAATTTGGGTTTCACCAAATCACGTTTGTATCGATTCCATAATTAAATCTAAATAACCTAAATTTAAAAATGGCCATGCATAATTTATGGTAATTAGCTTCATAATTTAAATATTAGATTAATATTTAAATACCAATGGTCATGATAAAAGTAATAGAAAGGTATTTGGAATTGATTGAGAAAACTAAAAAATATATATACATTAATTAGGAGAATGGAATAAATCCAACATCACCATCCCCCTTATATTAAAAAACCAAAGAATGTGGTGGTTTTTCTTCCCCATCATAGTGACGGTATAATAAGTCATATATAAAGAAAAATAAATCATACTAAGAAAATAGAGATGAACTGGTGGGGACCCTACACAACATAGCTTCTTACTCAAATCATTGTTATTAGAAATATTTCCATCAACAATATCCTAACACTCTATTTATAAACAACATATAGGATCATGTAGTAGTAAGTGGAATTAAATATGGGTCAAGATGTTGTTACAGGTGGGTCCTAGGTCATAAAATAGGTCAAATATTTTTTGAATATGGTTGTTTTCCTTCAAAATATTTTTATATCATGTAATGATTACAGGACATGTAAATATTGCAACACGTGTATAGAATTCAAAGCATACGGGATTCTAGGTCATCTTCAAAGAGTAAAAACATGAAAAATATGTGTTAAACAATGAAACATGTCATCTTAACTTGTTTTTTATTTTTTCCACTTTACAAATTGTACCACTTCAACAACATTCGCCAATTAAAGTCATGTAATGATTACATGGTATGTATAGTTGGTTTTTAGCTTCTGAAGCTTCGTTTTAACTTGGTTATTTAGTTATATTCCATTTAAGTTCTCCATGATCATATGCATATGTGGAAATCATTAATTTAAGTGGAAATTTTAATCATTTCTACATATTTTTCTTGTCTCCCAAAACATATAGCATCCAAAAAATAAGGAAGAAAACATATGGTATACAAGAATGAATTAATGACAAAAATCATTAAAATCAATGAACTTTATTATAAAAAATAATAACAAAAAATGTGTTATCAAACTCTGTATGTATAAATGATATATGTTTTTTGATATGAATTTATCCAAAAAAGTAATATAGATATTTATAGTAAATTAAATGTCCAATGATCATAGGAAGATGAATATTTCATGGTAATGTTAATGACTACAAAAATAAATAATTAAAGTGATCATCTAAAAATTCTTTTGTCAAAATGATAATAAACACTCAATAAAATGAATAAGGATCACATTAATACAACATATTCCTAGTATAAGATAATTAAAATAATGGTTTTTTTCATTGATGCATATAAATAACATAAACGTATCTTATAATTTGTTTCAGGAGAATATCCTTTTCACAATGAAAATTAACATTCAAAAAACTTCACTAACAACATATTTTGAATATAATTTGATATTAAAATCTCCTTTGTCTCATAAAATATAATATTTAAAACATTTATTTGACATAATGGTGTGAAATTCCATTCATACTATTGAGGCTAAAAAATTCATTTTACTTTTTTGTGAAAGAGAAACGAGCCCTATGATGAAACTAGCATGAATAATAATTTAAAATTATTATTTAATTAATAAATTACCTTCTAAAAATTTAAAAAATGTTTTTATAATATAAAAAACATTTTTTTAAATTTTTTTAGAAATATGGATTTAGAATAAAAAGGGCTTTCGAATAAAGTGATAAATGAAGGCCGATTTTTTTTATAACATTTTCTAAAAACATTATTTACAATGTAGTGGAAAATTGAAAATAATACATCAAAAATTAAGTATTTAATATTGTAGAATAAAATTAAAGAGTTTTATTATCCAATGAAGAAATAATTTCCATCAATAAAAATTCAACCAAAATAAATTTTGATTAAAATGTGCTTGTGCAATAAACCCTCACAATGATTGTAATATTAATGTGAGAATAAATAAATGAATAATTTTTTTATCATATTTAAATATAAATAAAACAATCATAAATATTAAACAATATAATTATAATTCATTACACACACAATCATATAATATTGTTGATAATTAATAACTAATATAACTCAATGAAAGGAAATTGAGAAACAGAATTCTTTACACTTGGTGAATTTTATATCAAATAAAATTTGATGAAATAGATAAAATTGAAACAATAAATATCATTAATTATTAGTTAATCATTATATTACATTTCAATGGGGTAGTATATACACCATGAAAAATAAAATAGGTCTATAACATTTCAATATCCCTCAACGAAGGGAACTGAGATGAAGTCCCTTACCTCAAAGTTATTTTTGATTGAACTTATTCTGTTGTCATATATAATTTATTTAATTTTTTTATTAATTTATAAAATAACCATATAAATATTTATCATATGATATATTATCACATTAATATATTTTAAAAACTATTTTTAATAATATTTCATTATATTCATTATTTTGGGTCTTAATTGTACCGTTTTCTAATGATTGTGTTGTCATGAGTGTTCATTTCATGGAAATATTATATATTTACATAATATAAATGATTATATTAATTTTTTAAATATAAATTTTTTATTATAAAAATTCTTATAATAATAATAGAAATTTGAACATGTGAAATTGATCGCATCACTTCATGGAGACAGTTAATCGAACATACGCACAAACAATGTTATCATTTTATTAATGAGTGAATGTGGAAAAAATGTGTGATATATTAATATTATAGAATTAATATAATTTAATATAAAAAACATATATTCAATAAATATATCCTTATTATATTTCATGTTAATCGTATGTGAAAAACAAATCACATCGCCTTCCATGGCAGTAGCCCTCTGTACTCATGAGCATTGTTATAATATTTTAAAAGGAATGGAAATTAAGAAGGTATATGTGATATTATAATTTCATAAGTATAATGGTATCATAAATATTATATATATATATATACAATAATTCATCATTATATATAATCTTGTGAAGCGTTGATGGGAAATGAGTTACATCGGTTCGTGAGACGATAGTCCGTCGTACACACGATCGGAGATTATATTTCCCATTTGATAGAGGATGATATAGAAATAGGTCATTACCTTAAATTAATTACAACTCATTATATGGAAAATACTTGTGTTATTAAAATATAATGATTGAATAATATTTTGTGGAGGTGGAAGAGTAAATAAAAAAACACTCATTTCAAAATGATACTTCTTCTTCAGACATCATCTCAGATTATCACCAAAAAACATCTTAAGATAGATTTATAAAAAAATGACTATATTATATTTTTAGGTCATTTGAATTTTTATTTTATTTGGTATTTGTGGAACCAAATGGATTTTTATGTGTGAATAATGGAGGAGAGGGTGTGGTATTTTATAAGTGGGAGAGAGGACACATAAGGACGTTTTGAGAAGATCCATTTACACCCATGTTTTTATTGATCCAAAAGACACAAAAAATTTCCCTTATCATACCATGGGGTACATACATATGAAATAATTTAATTAAATTCTTTTTTAAAAGTTGGAACATAATTTTAACCCTTAAATTTTTAGTTTATCCTGTTGTGAATATGTTCTTACAGTAAATGTGATAGTTAATTTTTATTTATTTTATTGTTCTTAATTGAAAAAAATAATATTAAATTATTAGATAATATAAATTACTCTGACTAAAAATATGGAATACAATTTCCAAATTATATTAACATAAATAGAATAATATAATTAAAAAATTTAATCATAAACGTGATGCAAATATGGGTTTCCAAAGAGAAACATTTCATTAGTATATAAGGTTTTAATATAAATATTCAATATTAAGTAGATTCTAATTATATAAATTTGTTAAATTGTAATATAATTGATTTTTTTCTCTTTTAAATAAATTTATTAGGTAATTTAACCTCAAAAATTATTTACATGCAATTTTTGTCTTCCTTAAAAATTATTATTCTTCATTATTCATAAAAATTAACCTTTCTAAAAATTCAAAAAAATTAACCCAAGGATATTTAGGTTATGACGATTTCAAAATTGAAGATCAACTTATCAAATAATGTTTATAAAATTGGTAAAATTTTATTTTCAATTATAATTGTAATGAGGGACTAAACCATCATTAATAAAAATACAGTTTTTCCAAAAATTTTAATTTTTCATTGAAATGGTTTTTTTTATTATTCAAAATCAAAAGACAAAAAAATATGAAGTGTAAACCACTTATTTTCATAAATTAATTTTTAATATTAATTTTTAAAAACATAGCATCAAGGTTATAATGTTCACATTTTAAATAATTACATTTTAATAGAGTATTGTATTTCGTTTGAACCTAGTATAGCGTGCATAGAACGTTGTCAAAGAGATTGAATTAGTTTAAAATGAAATATTTCTAAAGTGTCTTGGTGTTGAATTCTCCTATAATATTATTTCTATATACATGTTATCAAACATGATATTCCTCTTAAAATTTCAGTGTGTTTCATTCTCCCGGACATAAATAAATGTTGTCCTCCCAATTTTAACTTCATCACGATAATCAAGAGTTTAATATTTAGAAAAAAAATTATTGAAAAACCATCATCATAAAAGGGTTAATAAAAATTATTCAACATAATAAAGAATGAAAATTTTAATTTCAACTATAATAAAAAAACTATGTTTCTAATTTGGAAAATATATGTATGATGTCATGATTTGAACATACAATAAAATCATAAATAATTATAGATAGCGATAGAAGTAATTGATCACAATAAATTTAATGATAGATAGAAATTTAAGATCCTAAAATCCATATATCAATAAAGATTTAAAGGAACATTTGATTTATCAGACCGGGCGGTAATGGAATAATTTTTTTTATGATCCTCTGTCTAAAGTTGAGGAATTATTTTACTATCTAATAATAAAAATAGATATATTTACATGATATTTTTTGATTTTATGAAAAATTTAATCACTTGGTTTTTCTTTGATCAATTACTACTTTTTCTCTTAAATCAAAAAAAGAATATTATTGAAATGATTTTTTAACCTTGGTGCATAAAAATTAACTATTAGCATATCATAAAATTCATAATAGAGAAAAAATTTCTTTCTTCTGGCTAAAAATAATTTCCAAAAAATATAATTTTAGAACATATTATTAATATGAAGACCTAAATTGTAAAACCAATGGTTCATCATTAATATTTATTAATCTAAATTTTAAATTAAAAATGAAAAATTAATTATAAAGTCAGATAGGCCAGTAGTTGGCATTTAAACCTTATCACCCTTCGATCATGGGATCAAGCGCCACGACATTGCTGAATGCAATGTGTTTTCACCTATTTTGTGGGTTGTCTCTTTTCTAAAACAGTATTAATATAATTCTTATAACATTACTAATGTGTAATAACATCTAATTAACTCATCATCAAAGATAATATAATCCCTAAAAGTTACCAATACATTAAAACTTATGACCAAAATAGTATGTTCATTCTTCCATAAAAAATATTTTCAATAATAAAATAAGAATAAATGGCTTTTATGTCCATAAATCTCACCCTAATTAACATTAATCGCCATTCACCCCCATCACATAAAACCTAAAAGGATTGTTTTTAAGACGTTGAACTTATGATCAATATTAAGCTCATAAACCCATTATGGTATTCACATGTATTATGTTAATTAAGAATGTATTTTTCTAACATTTAACATAATCCTTATTTGTTTTTTAATTATTAGAACAGAAAAACATAAAAATTCTGGTACAATAAAATTAAGGAATACTTATTCATAAATACTTAAACCGTTTTATTTCAACATAAATCCTTCATTGATATAGCGGTTAACATTTCGATGAGGGGATTTACTCAAACAATTCATATGTTCCATACATTTAAGAAAATGACATATAAATGGGACCATTGGAAGAAATTTATTTCTTTCCATCATATTATTCAGTTCTTTTAAAAATTGATTATTTATGGGCTTCTTTTTTATATGGAAACATTTTCTTATACCTTCAAGATATTTTATTGTTTTCCTTTTCTATATTTATAATTTGAAGAAAATAGATCCTTCATTCCTCTGTGTTATCTATCCCTCTAGCTCTAAGATAACACTATCCTTCTATTATTTGGTGATTCTAAGATTTGGTTGTGGTATAAGTTTTTAGTCATATTTTTTAACAACTGATTATAAATAATGATGATAAATTTCATTTTTTCCATCATCCCTTTAGATTCCTCATAGTCCCCACATTGTCCTTCATATTACATATTAACACGATTCCATTGATTTTTATCCATTTACTAAAACCAAAAATCGTAGTGTGAGAAACATAAATCATAGTTGGAAAACCATATAATCATATATAGGATATATAAATCATTACACCAATTTTTCAATCTAATAAACCATCGTTTTAACCTTGGTTATTCTTTTTCATCCTCTATAAAAATAATTCATAATAGTTTTTAATGAAAATGTGATTTATCCATATCATATCCCATATGACTATTACACATAATGCATAGTGATACCTATTTTCATGTACTATTTAATTATTGAGTCAATCCCAAAGAATTTTTTTAGAGTTTTTAACCCTAGTTACATCAGTTCCACAACCAAATCCAGATGTTGTATCTAGGTAGGAATATATTTCCAGGAAAGACCACATAATATCTACCTTACAAAAAATATTAGGATATTGTTCTATAACTATCATCATTGTCTCTAATAAGTTTATCTATGATTTTCTATGTTTTCCTAAATCTATTTTCCATGGTTTCTATAAAACATCCTATGCTACAAAATATAATACCCCCGACCCAAGTATCTTAGAGCCAATGTCTACTTTATTATATTGGTATAATATAAAAGTGATTGCATCCAAGAAAACCGAATATTTTTTTGCCTTGGTAAAAAAGATACATACAAGACACTGTGATTAAATTTGAGAAAAAAATTACAAAATTATTTTTTTGTGAATATAATTATTCCCTCTATATTATCCTTACCTATAATTCTTATAAAACATCATTTATTCCTGTGATAGGGAAAAAATAAGGGTGAGCTCAAATTCAACGTAATAGTTTTGTAAAGAAAAATCTATCATGAGTGAATAAATAATACTAAAAAAGAAATAATCAATATGGAAAGGTAAATATATGAGCAAAAAATCCATGGAATCAATAACTTGAATATAATTATTAGATAATGAATAATAAATATGGAATAGTAAATATATGAACAGACACACCATTTAAATAATTTTACTATTATGAATAAATAAATTATAATAGACACTGAAAGGTAAATAACTGAAGACACCTTCCATTTTATCAATATATTAGAATTAAACGAATCAAGAGATAATATAATTCCTGAACACTTATATATAATAAAAAATTTATAATTAAGAAAATTTTTACTTATTTCATTTCATTATCTCATGAATAATGATACATTCATTGTAAATACCTTTAAAATGAATTAAAAAAATAAGGATAAAAACCATTTATTTAAAGCATAATGAATCACCTCATGAGACAAAAAATTGCATCAAGGAATCATAATGTTCAAGTCCATTCTCATCACAACATGTCAAAATAATTATATATATATATATATATAATAATCAATTTAATTCACGATCAATGTGTCTTTTCATGATATATTTTTATTCAGTCAAGAATATAAAGTTATAAATGTTTCCACAGATGAAATATAACATTAAATGTTGAACACCATATGTATAAATAAAATATTTTTTTAATAAATAACCATAACCATGATAAATAATATGTATATTTAGGTGAAATTTAATTTCCAATGATCATACAAATGTTAATATTTCATGGGAATGCTAAAGAATACAAAATTAATCATGAAAGTGAATATGAATACGTTAAATTATCAAAATTATCATAAAACATACATTGAAATAATAATTATGGGATCATTAAAACATATCAAAAGTGTAATATAAGTAAAATATAGGGTTTTTTTCATTGATGAATATAAATACCATAAAAAACTTCTTTAAAAACATTGTTGAAAACATTATACTATTGTTCTTAAAAAATTACCATTTAAAAATTAATGTTCAAAAACATTTAGAAATAAATTTAACTAAAAATAGTGAATAATTATTATAAAAGAATAATTAAAACATTTATTAGTCATGTAATCTATAAATTATATTCACGAAATACGCGTTAAAACAATGATTCCATTAACTTTATTCATAATATCAAAACAGTCCTTGTTTTGAAAATGACATTAATATTCCTTTCAAAAGAAATTGTAAAAACAAATAAATAGGTACAAATTAAATTAAAAAATAATTTATAAATGGTTATTAAATTTTTGAAAACATTTTTTGAAAACATATATTTTAATGAAAATTTATTTTCAAACAAAGAGAGAAATGATGTCAAATTTTCTTATAATACTTTGGTAAAATAATTTAATTAATAATGTGTGGGAAAAAGATATTATTACATGAAAAAATCATGATTAAGAATATGATATGGAAAATATGTTTTTTAATATCCTTTTATCAAATAATTTTCTTTAATGGATATTAAAGCATAAATAATCCCAACTAAATGATACTGTGAAATAATCCCTCACAAATAACATAAGGTTAAAGTGTGAATTAATCAATTAGACTATTATGTGTATCAAATGAGATTCTGTATAAAACAATCATAAATAGAAATTGATACAATTGAAATTAAATAAACACATAATATCATATTATCAAAGACAGTGGAGAAGTAATATAAACCAATTACATGAAATTGGGTTCTGAAATTCTTTACCTCTTGGTAAATTTTATGTAATACAAACATGGTTGAAATAATTAATATTGATACATAAAATACAATGAATTATTAATTATTCATGATTTTAGATTTCAAAGTCTAGTATATACACCATATAAAATAAATTTGGTGCATACCATTTCAATGTTCCTTAATGATAAGAAATTGACATGAAGTCCCTTACCACACAAATCCTACTGAGTTTAAGACACTAGAACTTCATTTATAAGGGTTATAATAATTTTAATAGTTTATAAAAAAACCAAAACCATATTTATAGTATCATATATGATCCCTTAAAAAAACGTTTTCCACCTATTTATTACTAATATCTCAATATTTTCATGGTTTTGAGGTGAAAATTTCCCTGTTTTCTTATTCATGTTTTGTTAAAAAAGTTCTTATTCTTTCACATATTAAATACTTTCATCACCTATATAATTATATTAATTTTATAAATATTATTATTATCATTATATTGATTTTTATTATAATTATTGAAATTTGAACATGAAGAATGGATCACTTTGCATAGTAGATCCAACAGGTCCTATGTTCGCAGGGGCGACGTTATCATTTCCATAATGGGTGAAAGGGTAAGGAAGTGTGTGACGTATTGATTTTATATAATAAAAATAATTTCTTATATATATATATCATATATTAATTAAGTTTATCATTATTAAATTCCATGTTTTGTGTAATTAAAAAATTAATTAGATTACATGGTGAGGTGATAGTCCGCAGTACACCCAAATGACGTTATCATATTTTGAATAACACAAAAAGTAAAATGTTATATGTAAAATAATAAATGAATAATCATAATAATATCATAAATATTATATATATACATTAAATCCCTCATTATATAAAATCTTGAGATGCATTTATGGAAAACAATTGACATCGGTTCACGAGATGGTGGTTTTTCGTGCACACAGTCAAGGATTTTGTTTCCCATTTCATGGAGGAGGATATGAATATAGTTAATAAACATAAAATAGAAATATATAATTATATGGTCGATAAATTATTAATTATATTATAATTATTGAATAATATTTTTTGGAGGTGGATGGAGAAATAAAATTTAAATGGGTGTGTAAGAACTTTACATCTTCTTCGAACAACTTCTTTAGTTATTCACCAAAATCATTATTATGTTTTAAATATGGTCACGAAAATGAATCTAGTATTTTTGGAGGGGATTATGGAAGATATTTGGGTATTTTTTTTCTGAAAAAATTTATTTGGAAGTGGGATGGGAGGAGGATAAAGAGTGGAATTTCATAGTTAGGGGAGAGGACATACATGGAATTTCTAAAAAGATTCAATTACACCCATTTTTTATCGTACCAAAAGTATCTAGAATTGTTTAGTCCAAAACCATAGAGGTTATATGGTCAAAATATATAATTATTTTTGAGAAATTATTTATTTCATTTTAAACCATTCAATTTTTTATCAACCCATAGTTAATCCATTTTTACCTTAATTGCGGTAATTAATTTTTACAATATTTACTATACAAAAAGGTCACAAATTATGTTTTAAATATTTGATAATATAAATTATTGTGATTAAATATATGGATTCCATTTTTTTAAAATTCAATTCAATGAAGTGTCATAATCCAATTAAAAATTATACATGTAGACACAATGAAAAAAGCAGGTTCTTAAAAAAATCTCACATGTATAGATAGTTTTCATATCAAAACTACATAGTAAATTGATTCTAATGAAAAAAATATGTTAAATTTTAATATAATTCATGTAATTTTATTTTGAATCAATTTTATAAAATAAAATAACTTTTAAAAATATTTACAGTAAATGGCATTTTCCATTAAATACTTGTATTTTTCACTTTTAATTAATAGATAGCCTTTTCAGAAAATTCGAAAAAATTCACCAAAGGATAATTTTTATATTATTATTTCCAAAAATAATACCACATTATCCTATAAATTTCTTAAAATTGGTAAAAATTAATTTTAAATTATGTGTGAAGATCGCGACTAAATAGCCTTTTAAAAAAATTATAGTTTTTCAGAAGAAAAAAAATTTTGAAATGATTTTTAGTTTTATTTATAATAATAAAATAACAAATTAACATGATTAAACCATAATTTATCATAATTTATTTTTTCATATTCTTACATTACAACATCCTAGCTATGTTATAACGTTCACATTTTGAATAATAAAATCTTAATATAGTATCATGTTTCAGTAAAACCATATAATGTGTGCATCATAAGAAACTTAAGAGATTTTATTTATTTAAAAATAAATATTTCATAATGTCTTGAATTCTTAAATTATCTTCTATTTTGGTGTTTTCAGTTATACATGTAATTGAATAATATATCATCTTTTCAAATCTTGGGGTGTTATAGATGAAGTATGTGAATATTGAAAATATAGTGCATAACTAAAAAAGGATACAACTTTGAATGGTAAAACTATATAGAAAACAATCATGACACATAAAACAACATTGAAAACCTTTAATGAAAATCAAAGTAATCACTTGTAATTTCAAGTGGAGGGACATGTCTTCTCTATGGCATCAGTTTTTAAGGGAATTTTAAAAATTGAAAATTCGGGAAAGCTATGCCCAATGTACATTGGACCATTTTATATTTTCGATAGAAATGGAAATTTTTATCTTTTGGTTATTCCACCCAATCACAGTAAAATGATTGATATTTTTCATGTTTCATTCCTAAGGAAGTAAATGAAAAACTAAAAAAGTAATCACCACTAAATAAATAGAAATTAAAAAAACAAGTATTATGAGGAAGAACATGTTTATGTACATGTAACTACATATCATATGTTATTTAATAAGATGAATGAGGTAGAAAATATACATTAATGGATCCACAATTTAAAGAAAGAGACATGGGGTCCTAAATTTGTAATTTTAAAAACTTACCCATACATTTTCATGGATTGATATTTACCCCAAATTTTGATGATGAATTTAGTTATAGAGGGATATGTGCCCCAATATTCGTCTATTGAAAACATTTCATTAAAACATAGGTAATATTATTTCATTAGTATATTATAAAAAACAATAGAATAACAATCACTTCAATGACGATAACTATAGGTGTAAAACACATCATAATATATAGCAGGACTATAATATTTATCTCCAAAGACTGATATTCTATAATGAATTACCATAATAAAAGAACATTATTTGTATGATTGAAATTATAACCAATATAATATATATTATAGAAAAATGAAGAGCATCATATAACAGATGCAAGAGGATAGAATGAACTGTATTTATAATTGGTTTTATTGTTTTTAAAAAGTTAATATGACAGTTTTAAAAGTAATATAAAAGTTACACATAATATATAATTTTCTAAAAAATACATAATATTTTATAATAATAGAGTAATAAAGAAATAAAAATAATGTCCATTAATTAATTAATTAGAATGTAAATTATATTTTTTTTAATAATAAAATTTTATTTAAATTTGTTTTTTAACATTTTCTAGATAACTCGATGATTTTAAAATATATTATGAATTTTTTTTTTTAAAAATAAATTCTCATTGATAAAAAATGAATTTCATAATATGGACCTTTTTTAAATATGCCTGTCTAAATTTTTTTTAAGCAAATTTTGATATTTTCTAGAAAAAATTGAATATTGGGTGAATATTAAAAATATAGATTTTGTGTAAATGGTATGTTTTATGATATCATTTTTATGTAATAATAAATCAATAATTTATAATATATATATGAATTAATATTTCAGTAATTATTAAAAAAATTAAAAATAATCATCATAATTTTGAATAAAAAACAATTAAAACATTTAGTTAAAATTATTTAATAAAACCACATTCTTGATTATTTACACTGAATAAAATATTTCAAAGTTGTTATTCAGTTTGGGATATATTTAATTATCTTTAAAATACATAATATTTAATAAAAACATTTTATAATTATATAGAGAAAAATTATTTGTAGTACTTGTCTTAATGAATGAATTAATCAATATTTTATTTGATAAAACCCCTCACCTTGACTATATAAAACCCCATTCTCCTATCCTTCCCCTATACTCCCAAAATGTAATGTATTTAATTTTTATTCGAAGGTACTAAATGTTTGTTTTTTGATCAATTTATTTTTTCCCACTAAAAATGATTCCTAAGGGAGGCATAGAGGTCTTAGGGGTGTCTGGGGATCATTTGGAGCCCAAAACCATGAAATTTTGAGAGGTATACCAAGTTGCACTATTAGTTGAAACTGTGCATCCCATAATTCAATGTTTCTTTAAACCATGTATTTATATAAAGTGGGAAGCAATGGGATGCATGGGTTTTCTTCAACCTTGGGACCCAAGGAATGAAGTCTTTCCATCCACATATAGTATTTAGCAATGGATTTTCATGGTCTGTGCATGGTAAAAAAACCATCCACCTAAACCTATGAGGCACACACTAAAAGAAAATAATATAACATAGTTGGATAACTGGTTATGCAACCAATAATACAACTGGTTTACCCTTTTTTAGGTTGAATTTACATTTTTACCCCTTTTTACTAGTTTAATCTCGTTCCTTTCTTTTTCCCTTTTCACTCTAGCGGGTTTCATCTCATACTATCTCATTTGATGATCTCCCTTTCTTACAACAACGGGATTGTTCCACCTCCTCCATACAGACTCTATTTTTCTCGTAGTTGGATCCATAAAAATTCTATAAGTAAAATAATCCCCACCCCTTTAATCTATTTAATGTTCTTTAACCATTATTTTGTTCAATCTCAGAGCATGCTCATTTTCCAATTTGAGGGAAATTTATGGTTTATCCAATTCCTTTCAATCTAGATTGAATTAATGTGTGACATTGGATGGTAGAAGATATATGATGGTAAGTTAGGTGGTATATGATTTTTTGTCTTATTTTGATGTAATTAATAACTTGTGCCACCCAAAGTGGTGAGATACACCTTAGAGGGAAAATTTCCCCATTATTTTAAAATGGACAAAACCCCATTAAGGTGCGTTGTCACATAATTAGGGCCTTGATCCTATTGCATTAGTTCAATTCAATGATGAACCATGATTTAGACTCCTATACACAATTCCATAATGAAACTATTTTGTTTAATGAATTTGAAAAGTTCCTAATTCCTAAAAAATCATGTCATAAATAATCTATTAAAGGAGATATGCCTTAGTCAAATTTCATAAAAAGATAACAGGGATTGATCTAACGAAATGTTCCATATTCCTAGACATGTTATAATTTTAAATTGATTTTTTAAGAATTCAACTTAATTATGAGAGTGATACATGGTGTTCCAACATAATGACCCCTTGGAAAAACTCTTGCTTCTTCTTGTTAGAATTAATAATTGTTTTAAAACACATCGTGGGTGACACTAGTTGTTCCTAGAATAGTCTCGCCATATGTTATTGATTTTTCCTCTGGATAAGTGACACCGGTACCCTAAGGGAGACCTTTTGGTCATATTCGATGACAAAATGGTTTTACCATGCCTCGAGAGAGACTCGTGCCCCTACATGTGGTACCAAGTATAGACTCAAATATTAGTTATAGAAAATTATCCAACCATTCCATGAGTGATATATGAGACTTCATTATTATGTCACTAGGATGTATTCCATGGCATTGGACCATTACTGAGCCCCTAGAGTGATAAATGTAAATTTATTTAGAATTTCCCTGAATGGGATCGGGGTGAATAAGTATTTATAAAATACCCATATTGAATGAAAATATTTTTATAATTTAATTAAAAAATAATGTGATTTTTTTTCAAATGAAAAATGGTCCTTTAGTTTTGGAACCGTAGGGACATGTCCTCTGAGCCCAATCATAAGTATGGTATTAGTATTACATCCATAACTTTATCCCTCCCACATTTCCTTGGAAGAATTAATTTGTTCAAATGTATGAGCATGGGCTAATGATGGTAAATTGGACAGGTGTACCAGGGATCCCTGTCAAGTTTATTAATTTATTTATTTAGGTTTTTCATTTATTTATTCTAGCACATTGTCCATTCAATATTGCATGAAATGGATTGGCCTAGACACTTTGGATGGTGCCCTACTGATATTCTATCTCGCACCCTACTCGGGTTGCCTTCAGTACCCGAGTACACATTGTGGTTGAAAATAAAGATAATGGGAATTAGCCATCTTCCAATGCTTGAGTGTCTGATCTTAGAGGACTTTGGGAGAAGTGGACCGATCCTATGCTTAGAATGATAAACATAGAAATCTAAGACCTTTCTATATTATTATAATTTAGGGAATTCATGTACCCCATCCTCAAAAATAATATTTTTTTAGAACATATTCATTAGTTTTTATTTGTATATTATTATACTTCTATTTGTTGTTTATTCATCTTACGTGTTTCACTATTATTCTTCCACCACCATATGTTATTATTTCTGCTACAAATATTTATTATCATTATCTAATTATGTTATCATTATAATATATAAGAAAATAGTCTCCCCACAGGCACACTCAAGTCCCTCACTACTAGTCGGTATCCACTTCCATATGGGGAGACGTGCTTGGGGTCTTGTGGACACTATTTTAGGGGACTGTTAAGTGGTATTGAGGAATGATATGATAAAGTGGCTATAAATCCTTTTTCCTTTAGTCTTCATTTTTTTTAAATTGTGGATAGTGATATTTGTATTTTTTTTGTTATCCTATTACTATTAGTAGCTAACCCACATATAGGCATAACACAAATTTCCAAGGTTGGGTATCTTTTTTATTTCTTATATTGTTTCTATTTCATGGATTTCACCACTGTGTGACTCACTCATTTTATAATATTTACAGTGTCAATTTTATTTTCATGGTATGTTTGGCCTTAGCCTGATTTTTTGAGGATATAATGGAATCATCCATCATACTAGGTGCCATAGGATTAAGAATGGAACAAAATTTTTTCATGTCATATATTATTTTCAATCTCTATTATTTGTTATGAATGTGATTTTTGTATGTGCCTTTATTGATGTTCCATTTTGTGCTTTATTTATAAATATTTAGAGAAATGTGTATCTATTTCTTTCCAATGATGAGAACACACAACTAGAACATAAATCATTTGAATTATCCTAACAATGTTTTCCTGCATTGGTTATTACAGATGCCTTAAGAAGCCAATTGTGGAACATTGTTCCATGGACCACCATTCTCATGGGTTGTAACCTAATATGGTTTGAATAAATTGTCCACTATATTTCAACTTATAATTTATATGGGTCTATATAAATTAGGAGTGGTGATCCATTTAATTCAACCATTTAAAGAGAATATAAATTCATAAATAGAAAAATAAACCTTTAAAAAATGTTTACATTATATGTGACCTTTACCATGGGTTGAATATTGTAGTGGGAAGTAGTTGGTGTCTCCTATGACTCGTTGGTGACTCATTCTAATCACCCAAAAAAGTATCCTGGTAAAGGATAATGGTTGTAGCATGCTTAGGCAAACCTATACTTTTACTTTATTTACTGCTTTACTTATCTGTTATAAATCCTCTATGAGGCATGCACTAGGAAATTTTAGAGATATAACACCATAAAAATCACAGGATGTATGCCAAGAAATTAGTGATGAGCATAATCTATAGGAGGTGTTCCCTAATACACCCATGATACCTCATGTAGTATCACCTGAGGAACCACTTGGAGGTCTTCCACTAGTAACTAATGCATTGTTTTGGGATAGTTTCCTGTGATTTATTAAATTAGTTCAGGGTGAACCTCAACAATCCCCTTCTAAGGCAAGGAATACCCATGAGTTCTAACAACAACATCGTCCAACCTTTTTAGGGAATGGAATACCTCAAGATGCTATATCATGGTTGGAGGCCATGTAGTCCATCTTTAAGAATATTGAGACGCCTCCAGAGCATCGGGTCAGTGTCACAAACTATATGTTAGGTAATTATATGAATATTTGGTTGGAAATTCTCTAACAGGTTGGTTTACATTAGGGTATATTATAGGTAGACTTTTAGATAGCCTTAATCAACTAATTATTTCCACAAAATTTGAGAATATATCATGTTTTTGAATTCCTGATCCTTCAGCTATGTGACATGTCTGTGATAGCATACTTCTCTCACTTTACTGAATTACAATGATAAACACCAACCTTGACCAATGATGATTTAAATACTACTATGAGACTTGAGAATTGGATTTCATTTTCCATATTCTCATTTTTGAATGTATTTTCACTAACCACTATTTCATAGATTGTAAACTAGGCTCTCATTCCTTAGTGGAACCTAAGGGAATCCGGTGACCTGAATCATGCAAGTTTAGCTTCCAGGAAAAGAGGTGGTTTATCTAGAAACAGGAACAACAATTTCGAGGATACTCATGGGGACAATACCAGGTAGTTCGAACGCACTGAAATTATTGTGGTATTTCATTAGTATGAAAAGGGAGGCTATAAATATGTCATTTTTTGAGGAACCCGATCGAGTCTTGGGCATGTGTCATGATGTGACAACTCCATATTTTTTATCGATCTTCTTCGCCAGTGTAAAGTGAGTGTGAATTTGTGCTTGTACTACCTTTATGTGTAGGATGAGCGACTCCTCATTAGGCTGGGATATGGAATTAAGTTGGATTCTTAGGCCATGAAGAAGTTCCTAGACAAGGCATTCAGTACATAGAGCATCCACGACAACGCAGTAGACTTACTCAGGCTAGTCATGAAGCATCCCACTGACATGACTCAAGACACTTGTATGCTTTAAGACCAACACTATATGATAAAATTCCAAGGCCATCTATATTTATAGGTACTATTCAAGATGCCTCCACTTTATTGTCATCTTTATTCGAAACAGTTGCATCGTAATATTTCATATCATTAGCAGCTACATGAAGATTGGATTGGGACTAGAGTAATCCAGTTGTTTTATTACCCTTAACATGCCATTGGGAGACTGAGTAGTGGGTGTATTCTAGTGTACGGTTTTCCCCCTTTGAATTGGTTGGTACCATTTTCTATGGAGTTTCATTTTCCTCGAGAAGATAGATTCTGATATCATTATCGGTGTGGACTAGCTTGTGACTTATTGATTCTATGTGAATAGTTATCACTTCTAGGTATCTTTCACATCACTCGAGGGGGTATGTATATCCATAACGGATAATGGTATCTCCAATCCTTTCAATATGAAAAAAACTGTACTAGTCTAGGTGGAGTGATAGCATAGATGTCCAATCTATTTATGAGCAATATGAGAATTCATATATTATATTTCACCCCTATTTTGGATCCTTTCAGGGACATCATCAGAGATTATATCACTCACATGCCTCCTGAAAGAGATGTTGAATTCACTATCAATATTGTGTTAGGTGTCACATCAATTTCCATTCCTATTTATAGTATTTCACCTTTAATGCTACAGAAACTCAAGAAACATATTTAATTTCTTGAGGCTAAGAGATTTATGAGACCCAGTACATCACCATGGTGTTAGCCTATACTTTTCATTAAGAAGGTATATGGTAACCATAGATTTTGAAAGGAATACTGCCGAATGAACCAGATTATTGTAAAGAATAGGTATCCACTTCCTCAGATAGACAACCTTTTAGACTATCGTTGAGAACTAGTAATTGTTTTCAATATCAATTTGAGGTTGGGATACCATCAGGTTTCTGTGAGGTAATCTACCATACCATGTATAGTTCTCTAGTGTAGGTATAGTATGTAAATGATTCTTGTTATTCCATTCAATATTTTTAATTCACCGATAGTCATCATGGATATGATGAATCTAGTTTTCCACCCATACCATGATTCATTTTTAGTGGTCATTATAGATGCCATCTTTGAGTACTCTTTCACTAGAAACGATAGTGCCAATCATATTGATATCTTGAAGTGTACACTGAGAGTTAACTATCATTAATAAAATATTAAAAAATTATACTTTTGGATATGTAAGGTTCACTTCTTTGGACCTATAATATCTGAGGCAGAAGTATCACTTGACCCAAAGAAAGTGAGTGTCATGGTTTCATAGGAGAATCCCAATAATTTATTCAATATATAAAGCTTCTTAAGGCTATATAGATATTATCAGTGATTTATCCATGACATCCCAAGCCTAGTATCACCAAATAAATTATGGACCAAAAGGGTTGGGAAATTCGACTGGATGAAAGCTTCTGAGATAGCCATGTAAGAGTTAAATAAAGAGATAGAATTCAACATCGATCTTTATTCTTATTGAGCTGTATAAAATTTATACTATTTATTATGATGTTTTATGAATTTATAATGGGGAAGTGTTGATGCAAGGTGCTTGAGTTTTAGTATATGGTTCCCACTAGTTAATAGCTCATGTGCATACCTGTCTTGTGCATGTCCTCAAGCTAGTAGTTGTGGTTTTAACTCTTTGCTATTGGAGGCACTATATTTTGGGAAAGAGTTTTTTTATTTACATGGATAAAAAAATTCACAAATACATTTTCACACAGAGATACATGAATCTCATGCAGTGATGGTGGATGGAATACCTACAATCCTTCTACATTGAGTTTTCATACACACCCATAAAGGGTAAAGCTATAGCTGATCACTTGACCCAGGGGACTAAAATTCAATCTTTCAATGGAATTAATGAGAGGATGTTGATGGATCTATTAATATAGATGCATATTTAGTATTGGGAACAACATGGGAAAGAAGAAATCTTAGTTTTGGAGATGAATCATCTCTTATAAGGATGGTTAGTATGATGTGGTTATCAGATTCTGAGGGCCTTGTTTTGAGAGAGAGAGAGAGAGAGAGTCAAGGGTGACAACTGACCTCCATGATGGGTCATTGATGGAAGTGAAACCCTATTATTCGAGGGCTATGTAAGGGTGAAATCAGAGATACGATAAGAGATCATGATGGAATCACATGACTCTAGATTAACAGTTCATCCAAGACTCAACATGATGTACCGAGACATCGGTTTTCATTATTGTTCGCTAGGTATAAATAGGTAGACTGCAAGGTTTTTCACATACTACCCCACCTATTAGTAGGTAAAGGAAGTTTACGAGTTACCTTCTGAACATCTACATCCCCTCTTTATTCCTAAGTGGATATTTTATTATGTAACCAGGGACATAGTGATAGGATCATCGAGATCCCATTAATAAAGTGATGTGGTATGGGTGATAGTCGAGAGGTTGGAAAAGGTTTCACACTTCCTACCAATCTGGGAGACCTTCTCTACTGATGAGATGGGATGGTTATACATCAAGGAGATAATGAAACTCTATGGCATTCCATGTTTTATAGTTTCATATAGAGACACCTATTATACCTCAAGATTCTTGAAAGGGTTGCAAAACGAACATGGTTCATAGGGTCTCTTGAGTAAAGCATACAACCCATAGACCCATTGGTTGTTTGAGTGGACAATACATGTGTTAAAGAATATAATTTGGGAATGAATCCCTAATTTTAGTGGTTTATTAGAAAACCATATTCCCCTGGTTGATTTTTCCTAGAACAATGATTTTCATGAAAAGATTCAGATGGTTTTATATGAGGCCTTCAATAGTATATCGTTCTGTTCACTACTATGTCGGCTTGAGGTAGGTCCAGAGGATCTACTGGGTGCTCATTCCATTTTGATGAATTCAAATCCAGTCTAATTGATTCATAATCTTATGGTTATAGCTTAATCGTGTAGTTGTCTTACACCAATTATCAAAATAGACCCAGAGATTTGGAGTTGGGGCATCAAGACATTCTTCATGTATCTCTTAGATTGTGTCCTATAAGGGGATAGGCCATGTTATCACCTTGATATGTTGGTCCCTTTGGGGTATTGGATAGAGTCAGGATGGTAGCCTACTGGTTGAAGATACTATAGAGGTAACATTCCTTTCATGACATCTTCAACATATCATATATTCAGTAATATCACTACAACACATTTCATTCATTTGACATTGATGATATTGAGCTAGAGGCAGAGGAAACCATTAAGGAGAATCATATTTGTATCATTCATCAAAGCATGAAGGATCTTTGAGGTAGGTCAGTTCCTCTGGTCTGAGAGAAATGGTCTCTAGGACACATTATGGATGAGACCTGTGAGTGGAATGATGATGTATATGTTAATTGGTCATAACTCATCAAAACTGAGGTTCTATCACCCTTTGAAAAGAGACTTGGGATGAGTTTTCTTAAGGAGGGTTTGTTTTAACATGCCGTCTTTTTTAAAATGGTTTTAAATATTCATT
Organism: Viscum album; assembly: GCA_963277665.1. Lineage (NCBI taxonomy): Eukaryota > Viridiplantae > Streptophyta > Magnoliopsida > Santalales > Viscaceae > Viscum > Viscum album. Next base: position 981,714,302 of record OY728145.1, on the reverse strand, counting down.
TTTGTATTAAATTTTATTTTTTTCCAAACTATTATTCATAAGGGAGTCCACAAAGTACAAAGTGTGTTTTTGAATTGGTTGGAGCCCGGAGCCTAAAAAATTAATGAGGTAGAATGGGTGACACAGTTAATAGAAACCATGCAGCCCAAAGTTCCCCATTTCGCTAAGCTACGTGGTTGCAAAACGTGGAGACCTAGGGGACACATGGTGATTATAAGTCTGTGTGAGGCCAGAAACACTTCCATAAAATCCACCTATAGTTGTTAGTAGAGAGTTTTCAAATTTTATGCACACGACTAAAAAAACTGTGGACTAACCGTTCAAAGAAACACTTGACACAAATAATGGTGTATGGTTGGAGCACAGTTTTTTCAACCAAGTAGGCGACCTGTTCACACACGTGTTTAGGTTTAATTAACATTTTTACCCATCTTTAATGTTTTATACCCTTTTATTACGTTTTAGATTCCCTCCAATGAGTTTCTTCTCCTCCTCCCTTGTGTTAAGCTCTCCCTTCCTCTTAACATATAGACCAAGCCACCTCCTCCAAAAAGACTCGATTTCACTCTCTATTGGTTTTATTAGGAATCTATAGGTACACTCCTCCTCCATGTTCTATATATTTCAATTTCTTCATCCCATATTTTATTCTATTCTGGTGAAATCTAAATTTCAAAATTTTCAGGTCATTTGAAGGTTTCTCTAATTTCATCCCATATATCATGAATCAAAGGATGAAGCATGATGAAGGAATATATATGAGGCTACGGTAGGTGTTCAATGATAATTATCCTTATTATAATGTACATTATAACTTGCATCTTTGTGATTGAATCTATAATCTTCAAGTGAAGACTCTAAATGTTTAATTAAATTAATTTGAAAACAAAATTGTGAAAATCCTTTCCTAAACTAGTGGGGAATCAACCACATGGTTTGATCACCTTAACTTGTTCCCCCCAATGGGTGAACTACACCTTAGAGGTTAAATATCCCCTTTATTTAAAATGGAAAAACACCCCTTGAAGTGTTTTGTCACATAATTAATGCCTTGATCTTATTATATTGGTTGAATTCAAGGTTGAACGATGAGTTTTAATATTATACACCATGCCATAATGAAATGGATGAGTTATTGAAAATTTCCATGTTATAAAATCCTTACACATCGTTCCATATATTGACCATTAAATGATAAATTCAATAATCAAATTTTCTACAAAGATATAATGGATTGAAATCATGAAATGGTACATTTTTCTAGATATGTTATAATGGTGCATTGGTTGTTTAATGCTTTCACCTTAGTGTCAGGGATGATATAATTGGTTACTCATTAAGGTCACCATGGATGGATTACTATTCAATCTTTTTATAGTTAATAATGGTTTGTAAAGATGTTGGGGGTTACACAATCAATACCTAGGATAGGCTCACCAAGATTTATTTCTTTTCCCTCCGACAAATGAGACAGGTTCCCTTGGGGAGACCCCTTGGATAAGCTTTATGGAAGAATGGATGTACCTTGAACAGAATGAATCAGGCCCATATGTTTGATACGAGGTATGCAATCATTGTTTAGTTCTTGACATTTATCAGACCATTCCAGGAGTGCCACATGGGACATAATTCTTAGGTCACTTGGGTGGACTCTATGGAATTGTACCTTTACCGATACCATAATGAAATAAATAAAAATTTATATTCATTTTCCATGAATGGATGCAGTTCAGATCAATATTTATAAAATTTCTCAATTGAATGAAAATAGGGTATTAATGGAATTTAAAATTATGTGATGTTTTTCAACCGTGAAATGCACTTTTGGTTTTGTAATAGTAATGACATGTCCACGAATACTAATCACAAGCTTGGGATAAATCCACATTCTCTCATATTAACCATATCACATTATATTTGTAGAACTAAACTGTTTAGTCTCACTAGCTTGGGATGAAGTTGGTAAATTGTATGGGTGTCCAAGTGGAACCAATTCCAATGTATTTATTTATTTATTTCTGTTTTGTATTTAATTACTCTGGGTCACTTTTGATTATATATTTCATAATGTGGATCAACCTAGTAGTGGAATCCCCACTAGGGATTTGGTTCACTCCCAAATCCTATTAATTACATATCAGAAGAATAAAAACTACCCAATGCAATTAATTAATTTATAGGCACACCCATAATAACATTTTCATTAATATCCTTTCTACATAACGAATCCAAAATAAGGAATATACATAAGAGTTAGCAATGTATGAAAATGGGTTTGGGAATTATGTAATAAGGTATAACCAAATGAAGTATAGAAATGGTATCCATGAAATAAAGGATTAAATAATTTTTTGAATAATCGTAATTTAAAAAATTGGAATATAACATTAATAATTATGTCTAAATATGGTGAATAAAATAAATATAGTATTTATGAAATATTATAAATGACCCATTTAAGTGCAGTTTGAAGGAAATGTTAAAGAGTATTTAAATGGTACATAGGAATAATATTTTGTATAAAACCAAAAATTAACAAAAATAGTTCTTCTATTAAAATGAATGATTCTATTTATTTATTGGTGTATTAAAACTTTTTATGGAGTGTATTTTGAAATGGGTATGAAATGAAGAAGTTCAATTTATTCAGGCTTGCTTCTCAAAATTAATTGAGAAGGGAACCATTTAAAACAAGAATTTCCCAATAAAATATTGGTTAATAGAGAAATATAAATATGTTTGGTACATATAAATAGATTTAAGGGAATTATTTATGAATATTGAACAAATAAATTTGTGAAATGAGACAGAAAGCCTAATATAAATGAATAATGAATGTTTGAAAAGATCCCTTACCTTATGTATGAATATGTTCTACACATTCACTTAATGTTATAGGTAACAAAAAAAGAAACATTATTTAATTAATTTAAAACAAATTATACATGTATTTTAATTATTATAATTTGATGATGTTTATTTATGTTCCTTTGGATGAGTTTTAATATTCAATTTCATCATTTCTAGAATATCTGTTTTCATGAATTCATCATGGGTTTACTTGTATGTAATTATAGAAGTTCTTCTCCAATGGTAATAATTATAAAGAAGTGAAAAATTATGGTATTAATACAATTATTAAATTTAAATTGTCCATATATCATTTGGTTATCGGGTATGAGGATGATTCATAAGAGAAAACATTAATGATGATTATTTTTTTTATTTTCATGGTTTTTTTTCATGATCTAGTTTATATTTATTTAATATTATGTCTGTATTTAGTTACATAACATGAAACAAGTTGTAATTTTAATATTAGAACATATTTTGACAATAATAATGGTTTATGACCAGCCATGATGGTGGTAATGAGTAATGAAAACTCACAATCCATGAAGGCAGTGAACCGATATATCACAAGAAATGTTTTCCTTTTTATAATATTGAAGAAGAGATGGTATTTTAGGATTGATATTACTTCAAAGCAATATAATTATAGTATATATGTGATATTGGAGTTATCAGTAAACTTTTGGTAGGGTTGGTGTGATGGAATAAAAAAGAAAAGAAATTAAAAGAGAATGATTGAAGATTTTACCAAATGAATGTATTCTCTATTAGAAAATCCTTGAGACACTTGGGTTTTTTACTTATAAAAATAGTAGAAACACCAGGATGTGGGGAAGAGTTAAGGTAATTGAATAGGGAAGAATATTGAAATGCTATTTTTCATGAACCGAATTGTGATGCCATCCAACCCAACACCCAACCCAACCCATGGAAGGGCTCGAAGGGCGTTCATGATCCCCATCGGTTGTAAACTAGTTCATGGGAATCAAAAATCACTTTTGGGAAGATTTTTCCCATATGAATAGAAAAAGTAATACAAAATAATTGGAAATGAACAAAAAATTAGAAACTATAAGTCCAAGAAATACAAAAATAGCAACTTAATCCATTTACACTTTTAAATAAATCCCAAATACAAACATGGTGAGGTGAACTAACAACATGAACAGATCTTAAATAAAAAAATAAGAAAAATACCCTCAATACACCACAACCAAAACATACAAGATATTGGCCACTAGAATCCAGATCCACAATCACTATAAAAAACATTTTTCCTTTACTCTGGTCAAATATAACAAGGTATACATACAAACGAGTGATTATATTGTGTGTGATCCAATTCCCAATAGGATATCACCCAAAGAACATCCATGATATAAAATTATAAGAAAAAATTACATGCTAATTTTTAAAGAAACAAAAAAGAAAGGAAAAAATATTAAAATAAAAAAATTATATGAAATTAAAGGGAAAATTAAGCATATCTACAAGATGAGCCATAGGTATTGCTTCATATGATATAAGAACCATGGGTAATCACTAAGTCACTATTGTTAGTGGGAACCAAGGATACTAGTTCATCATATATATGGAACAGAAATAACAAAACATAACATCCTCATTAAAAACCCACTAGAGAGGAATCACATCCTCTATTATAGTGGACTCTGATCACCATCAAATGTTTAGTTAGTGTTGTATCCTCAATTTTGTTTGGATGAACCGAGCCTTGACCCTACCAATCCACCTAGTGTACTAGAATTAGTTTTACCAACCTAGTCACATATGATTCCATATGATCTAAATTCCTTTTTCCTATATCACAAGATCAACCTCATGCACACACACATTTCAAACATTAGAAGTACCTACAGAAACCCAACATTTTCATTTGAAAAACCATTTCCCAATCCATACCCACAAAAAATCCTTTAGAAACCACATTTTTTACCACTAAAATATTTCCTAAAAAACATTTAGAAATCATAGAAATAATACTAAAATAACATAATAATTTAAAAGCATGTAACCATATACCTTACACGTGGAAACTTAGGAAAAATAGGTGGAAACAACAAAGATACCCTATGAAGGAAATAAAATTCCCTAAAATGTATTATTTAACATAAGAAACTATGATTAAAATATAATTAATTTTACCAATGTTTTAGAGAACAAATAACTCATGAGAGAATAATAAGGAACCATGAAGAAGGAAGAAGAATAGGAGTGGAGGAGAGTACATAGTGTTTCTTGAACATTATACACCAAAACCACCCATGATTTATATCCAAATGGTGGGAAAGGGGAGAAGGAGATGATCCTAGGGCTGGAGATCCTAAATGGGTCAAATTAGGGGGGATTGGGGTTAAGGAATTTGTATTTTAGTATGTTCCATAGTTTTAAGGTTCTCGGTTGTCCGCATAGTTAGTCTGAACAGTTTTCGAAACTGCGTAGAAGCCATGGATCACCTCCTTCCAAAGGTATGGGAAGCTACATGGTATTATTTAGAAGCGTGCACACCTGTGTAGTTGGTCGTTCATGCCAGGTAGACCCATTGGTCAAGGTGTGTGGTTATCCGACATGCTCTTGTGTAAGCCATTCACCATTGAAATTGCAATAGTCCTGCGCCCATAGTCTCCTCTAGGTTGGTGCATGGTTTCTCTTAATTTTCCAATAATGGTGTGAAAGATATAATTAGATATCAAAACCTTATTTTTCTATAGAAAATCATTGAAAACATTGAAAATACTAATATGAATAAAATAAGTGATAAAATTACCCAATAACAGAAACCACTGATGTGAAAATTCTCTATATCATTAACTCTTTATACATATAGAAAGTAACTTATCAAAACATGGAACAAAAATAGGACCCAAAATTAATCAAGGAAAATTGGAAAACATTTACCCAGTGTGACCTTTCATCTACAAAAAATTGACCCAATAAACACAATATAAAATTAAAAGGAGACGTAAATGGAAAATTTGTATTCTACCCATTATTAAGGAACTTACCATCACAATGGTCGAACAAAGTGGAATGATCAATAAAACCACCCACCAACATGATAATATTTCAATCACATGCACTCGACGTGGGGACTTGGACACGCCATAATTAATAGTTTTACAAGACACATCCATATGAAAACATGCTCCACTCAAAAACTAAGACCGATCGAAAGGATTAATAATCATTAAAGAGTTCACTTCCACAATGCATAACCAGATAAATTTTGGTATATATCATAATAAAATAACTAAAAAATGATTACCAAGGAAATAAAAAAACAATAAGGTAAAACATTAATGGTCACCACTATGATTTTGTAGAAAATATATTAAATATACATCACTCAATCCCAAAAATTCATTGACTGCATGAAAAGCATCACTGTGGGACCTATGGCTGGAGACCTGATGTCTTTAAGAATTTTCTACCTAGAACTCTGGAACTAGAAACCTCTGTCAAAGGATTAAACTTCATAAAATACATCCAACAATAATTATACATGGACACACAAATGATAATATATTAGAGGATTATAGTAATATGGAATAAATTTCCTAAACTATCCACGCTGGAACTAAAGAAGGAAGTGGTCTGATGAATGAATGAAAGTGATGAATAAAAGAGAATTTTCCAGAATATGTTCTTCCATTTCACTCCCCTCATCGAATCTGAAACCTCCAAGAGAACAAAAATAATCCAATATTTGAACCCTTGATGGAGAACATACATGAAAGGATGATCTTATAACTGATCACTCAACAACTCTATAGAAAAGAAAACCATATCATTGAAATAATCAACCTTACCCTTCACTATGAGTTGACCAGTTTGAGCATATAAAATATCTGGAACATTTTTCTCTTTCACTACCTCAAGAATAACCAATTGTATACAAGTGGTCATAAATATCACCCAAGAAATCCCAACTCGCATTGAGGATTGAATGATCACCTTCAACTAGTCCAGTCTAGGTCATTCATATATACCCAAGACAACTCACAATCCTATGACATATGGAGTTCCCCAAAACATGAAAACAATATCAACTTACACAATTTACTCAAAACCCTCTAATGAACATCAATTACTATAGACAAAAGGATCCAATTGAGAAAGGCTTAGATCCAACAATCTAATAAGATTCTGGATAGGACTGATTATGGAAATAAAATCCTAAAAAACATTCTGGTTCTTCTAGGGTGGCATAATATACCCGACATAAATAGAAAAAAATTCCACATTAAAACTGAACTCGGCCTATTAACATATTAAACATAACACAAATACCATAAACTAGCACATTACAAAACCAAATTAAATAAAAACAATATATCAACCAAAATAAAAAAAATCCCTCCTATGAAACAATTTTTGTCCAAAATCGATTTGGGATTCCATCCAACTAGAGACCTAACCCAGTATGTGGAAATTCCCAAAAGGCATTCCCAATCCCAAAATATGGGAAACAATTTCTTGGAAATCAAAAATAAATCTTGGGAACAATGTTTCCCATAAGAATAAAAAATTTTCAATACATAGTAATAGAACATCACCGCATTTTCAACACAAATATTTTAGTTAAATTTAACTTTGAAAATTTATAACTATTACAATTTTATCTAAATCCATATTACCAGAATAGTGAGGGTATCAAACTACACTACAACAAACTTCATGAAATTAAAGGGGCAACACCCTCAAGCTGCAATCACAAACACCTTCAAGATATAGATAACTAGAATCCATATTGATCATAACCACAAAAAACACCTTTCCTTTACCTGGGTCAACCATAACAAGGTCTACATACACTGAACGACATATATATGGTGTGATCTAATGACCAATTATATATCACCATAAGATATTCAATTCTATAACAACTTTATATAAATAAAAATGATAGTTTTTGAAGAAAATAAATGAAATGAAAACATTTTAAAATGATCTATTATTTCAAAATAAAATGGAGATGTAATCATTTCTTCAAGGACGAGTGACAAGAATAACTTCACATGAGTTGAGAACCATATGTAATCTATATGAAAGAAGTGTTAGTATGAAATTATAAACCTCATACCTTGGTGATATGGTATAGAAACCAAAACCCACATTTTCTTTTTTGCATGATCTACTAGAGATGAAATGACATCAAAATTTCATTTCTCTCTAATCATTATCACGTGATTAGTAAATGATATAACACCTGACTGATTAGGGGGACCTGAGAGTTTCCCCTATTGATCTACCTAGCGTACTAGACCCAGTCTACCCAACCTCTTCACCTAGGATTACCATTGTGCTCAATTCAATTTTATTATGTCAAAATTACCACATCATTCACACACATATTTCTAACATTTGAAACACCTAAAGAAAACCAAGATTTTCATTTCAAAAACCATTTCCCAAATAAAACGCACATCGAATAATTTTGAAAACAATTTTCATACGATCATAACAATTCATAGAACAAATTGAGAATGTATATCAAAAATACCAAAATATTTTAACAATATTAAAATAAGGAACCACCTATATCTCAATTGGACTATTTTAAAAAACTAGTGGAAACCACAAACGCAATACTAGGAGACCCTTTAAAGGCAAGAGAATACCATAAATATCAATATTTTACTAAGGAAACCATGATTGAACCCTCATTAGGTCAACTAATATTCTGTAAGTATAAGAAACCAAGAGATAAGGATAAATAACTTTGAAGAAGGAAGAATAATAGGAATATAGGAGCCTACTTAGAGTATCTTGGGGATTCTACCAAACAATCACCTATGATTTTGATCCCATTGGTGGGAAAGGGGAGTGGGAGGGGTGCCTATGGATGGATATAAAAAATGGGATGGATCAAGGGTTGATTTGTGTTGATAATGGAGAAGGGTTTTTTATAGTAAATTCTACATTACTAAATTTCTCGACTAGCCATATGGTTAGTCCACACAGTTTTGTAAACCATTTGAATTCCTTGAATAACATCCATCTAATGGAAAAAAATATCACATGGTCTCCTAGGTAACGACATAGAATAATGTGGGCATTTTTGTGCCTAAGACAGACCAACTGGTTTTCTCGCATGGATAGCTCAAATTCTCTTGCATGGACACGCAGTTGCCTCTATGCTAGTTCAAGGATTCTCATAAGCATCCTTCAACCATGTGTCACCTACTGTAGGGTCCAAAAACTCAATTTTTTTATAACCCCCCATAAAATCTACGAAATATGGATTAGAAACAAATAAAAGTAAATGTATCTAAAAATAAAACCATGTATATGACACTACAATTCTTATAAGGTGTGAGGAGAAGGGTTGGTGAGGGGTGGTATTTATAGGGTTGAGGTGTGGTTTTTATTATTATATTAATTGGTTTATTATTTATTGGCTCAAGATTATCAATAATAGAGAATCATAAAACTAAATATTGAAAATAGTCTATAAAAGTTTCAACTAATGGGTCCATACATCATTCTTACATCATCTATGACTCGAACATTCTGGAATTTAGCTTATAATGTTAAATATCAAAAATTATTGTATTTAATTATTCACCAAAATTTCAATTACTTATTAAAACTCAAAAAAATCACCCTATCCATTTATTGATGTGTCTATTTCAAAAATAGAATCTATTTTAGAAAATAATTTATTTAGTATGAGAAATTTAATTTTTAATAGAATAATAATTTATTCCAAAAACACCAATTTTAATATTATAATCATTATTATATACTATTTAAAAATTAAATAATCTCTCATAAAACAATTCTATATTTATAATAAAACATAATATTAAAATAATAATGTATTTTTTGGAAAGAATATTCTTTTAAATTATTATGTTAAATATAAAGTTGGAAATAAATATTTACGCTTTTCAAAAATAATAACATAAAATTTATCATTTTAAAAAGCATTTTTTTAGTTATACCCATATATAAATAAATCATTTTTATTTATAAGATACCAAAATTTTATTTTATACATTATTACTATTCTAACAGCCAAATTATTATTCCTAATAGTCATATTACTATTCCAGTAATTAGGTTACTATTTAAATGGTATAGGCTCCTTAATTTCTATAAATACATATTATATTATTCATTCTCCCTTCACCTCTATTTTTTATTGTTAATATCTATTTACATTCACATTTAAAATTAATATTATATAATTAACATGGTGTTTTATTTCTAAAACATTGTTCGTGAGTTCAGTTATTCTTTTGGATCAAGCATATTCATGTGTTCCCATTATTATTTTCTTATATAATATATATTTTCATATTGTATTGTTTGGAATTATTATTGGTTTATTTTCTGACTAATGTATCATTCTTTATTTATGAAAAATATTTATTTTTTTATATATGAGATATATTTGTTTTATGAAATATGAAGGGATATTCCCTTGATAAATTTTGGTCTTTTAAATTCATTCCTCTATATGAAATTTCTCAATCGAAATTCCATTTTACATACTATGGTAAGAATAGGTGAGAGTAATTCTACATCATTTATTCCTTTGGTTCCCATGTCGCCTCTTTGTATTTAATATTGCTCCACAGTATTATGACCATGTGAGTTGTCTTGTTGAGTAAAACATTATCTCTATGATCCAATATCTTAATTGGATGATTTTTATAAGAGAGATCATTTTCAAGCTAATAAAAATCATAGTTTAGAACATGTGAGGTATTTGGTATGTACATCCTCAGGATGGATTTTTTGAATAAATCATTTACTTGAAACCAGGCTTGATCCATGATACATGGGTGGTGGAAGGGCCTTCTGGGGTGCCCAGTAACGCTATCCCTGGTGAGACTGTTGCACAGGATACTCCTGTGGTGCAAGGCACACCTTAGTCAGTAGAGGGTGTGGTGATTTCTAAAGTGGAAGGGCCTGTGATGGAAGCTAGGGTGTCCACTGTTGCGGTTGATGCATGGGATTCTTATGTGCTGCATGGAACACTACAATTTGTTGAGGTTGTCACACCTCTGTCATCTCATGTTGGCGATGGTGGTGGGAATTATGAGGCCTTTGCGATCTCTGATCATGGGGGGAATTTGATTCAGACTTTTCCATCCAAAACTGCCAGGAGGAAACTAGAAATGTGTAGTAACCCTTCACACCTAAAAGATCATAATAAATTCACACCATTGAATTGTATATGCGGGTCTAATGATATCGATGAACCTCAAACCTTGGATCTAGTTGTTACCATTCCTGATAGTGCAGTAGATTCTACTTTGGTGAGACCACGTGTGCAAGCTGTAACTCCTATCATAGGGGATGCCATTGCTCAAGCGCCTCATCTAGTTGGGGACACCATGCATATTTTGATCAGACCACATGGGCATGCTGAACCTTCCAGTATAGGGGCTGCAACCTTTGTCCAGGTTCCTCAACACATTGGGGACACTGGGGATTTTGAAACAGCTGTAGTTTAGGGTGCTGGGGATTTGATTAGCAAGCCTGGAGCTACTGCTAACCCACAGGGTCCAGGGAAGAAGGGCAAGGGGAGGAAAGGGAAAGGCAGAATTCCTTTGGCGATATAGGGTGGAACCTAGACAAGGAGAATGAACCATTCTCAATGAAGGTTTTTTTCTGTAATTGTCAAGGGCTGGGGAACTCCAAAATGGCCAGAGCCCTTAGACATTACATTATGGCCCATAAGCCTATGTTGGTTGGAATTTCTGATCCAATGTTTCTCATTGACAATTGGAATGGTTTTAAATGGGATTCCATTGGGTACAAGTTTGTGTCACATGACATGCATGGCATTGGGAAAGATCATCTATGGGTATTTTGGCATGAGTCCATCTATATTAACTCTTTCTTGGACAAGTCTCCGAGTACTCTACTATCTTTCAGTGTTGATGATATTTTTTTCAGTTTCATTTGTGTATGCCTCCAATTATTATACTAGGAGAAGGGAACTATGGGAGGAGCACAAAGTGACCTCTGGGTGAATGGATCATCCGTCGATTTTTGTGTGAGATTTTAACACAGTTTTGAGGCATGAGGTAAAAACTGGTGGGAATTTCAATAGGATTGCTGCTTCTGATTTTTCCATTTACATTGATCAGTGTAATTTTGTTGAGATCCCGATTGCTGGAGCTGAGTTTACATGGTGTAGATACACCTGGAGTGGGAGGCAAGCTAGAAATATTGATATATGTTTTTTAGATGAGTGATCATGATGTTTCTTGTGGAATTTCTATCTTTACACTCCCTAAACATCACTCATATAATAACCTAATTGTGGTGGACATTAACACATAGTTTTCAAGGTCAGGGCCACTACCTTTTCGGATTAATAATGGGTGGGTCATGGAACCTGGATATAGGGAAAGAGTGTTAGAAGCGTGGAGGACTGAACCGATTGGAATTCCTCTTCAATGGTTTGCTGATAAATTGAAACATCTCAAGGATAGTCTTAAGGAATGGTGTAAAAATTATTTTTATAAAATTGATTCTGATATCAAGGCTACTGAGGAGGAGCTCTCATCTGCTCAGAATCGCAACAAGCATCAGGATAGCCCTTCCCGAGAAGAAATTCTGGCCCATAACAAAATGGATTATCTTTTAACAATCAAGGAGATATTGATTTTAAATCAATTTAATGTTATATGGTTTAGGGATGGATATTGGAACACTATGTTCATCAATAGGATGCATCAGGAAAATAGAGCATGAACAAGGGATAAAGAAATCTGCATTAATGGTCATTTAATTACCTCTGAAAATGAAATTGCTTTTGAGGTTGTGGAACACATCAAGGGATTGTATTTTGATTATGGATTGGTTAATAGACATATAATGGTGTGGAACATCAACTCATGCATTAGGGATTATGGAAACCAGTTTCTTCTCACCCCCCTCTCAAAGAGGAAATTCGAACAGCTCTTTTGTCATTAAATTTTGAGAATGCTCTTGGTCCAAAATGGTTCACTAATAAATTTTTTGTGTCTTATTGGGATGTCGTGAAGGATGATCTTACCCTGGACATCAAGTAAATTTTTACTCATTATTACTTTCCATATGGGATGAACTCCTGCTTTATTGCCTTATTACCTATGAAAGGTAATTCCCTTGACATAAAGGACTTTAGGCCAGTGGATCTGGGCAATACTATCCCTAGGCAGTTCAGTAAGATCCTTATGAATAGGCTGGGTCGGGTCATTGGTGAGATGACTACTGCAAATCAATTTGGTTTTTACTGGAAGGAATATTCAGGAGTGCCTTTTCACTTCCTCGAAAAGTGTTAATCTCATGAGAAAGAAGGCGAAAGAAGGAAATTTTGCTTTGAAAATTGATATCTCAAATGCCTTTAACACACTTGAATGGAACTTTCATTTCGAGGTCCTTAAAATATATGGTTTCTCTAATGAGTTTATCAAATTGATCAGCACCATTATTTTCTCATCAAGGCAGTCCATTCTGATTAATGGTACACCTAGGGGTTTTTTCTTGTGTACCAAAGGTCTGTGCTAAGGGGACCCACTTTTTGGTCTTTTGTTTTCTATTGATGAGGACTATCTTTGAAGATGTATTACTGACCTTGCACACATGGGTATGTATAAGAGAATTCGGGTAGGTATGAATGAAATTTATCCATCTCATTTGTTGTATGCTGATGACATTATGTTTTTTGGTCAAGCCTCTAGGAAAACTATTTCATCTATTAAGTCCATTTTTCAACATTTTGAGGAAGTGGCTGGTCATGAAAAAAGCTGGGATAAATCCTTCATTGTTTTTGGCAATGGTGTCACGACTGGGAAGCAGAACAGGATAACTAGATTCCTTGGGGTTAAAAAGGGTACTTTTCCCATTCAATACCTTGGTGTTCCCTTATTTTGGGGAAAGTTAAAGAGGAAATATTTGTAGTGGATTTACTCTGGTATTCTCAATCAACTTTCTAGCTGTAAAGGGAAGGCGATGTCCATGGCTGGGAGGGTATTCCTTGTAAACTCAGTGAGAACATCAATTTTTTTTACTCCTTCTCTCTTTATCAGTGGCCCAGTGGACTCATCAAGGAGCTACAAAGTCTGGTCCAAAATTTTATCTGGACAGGTTCAATTAATTAGCGGAAACTCATTACTGTTGCTCGGAAAGAGTTTATAAAGCCTGTTGAATTTGGGGGTCTTGGGGTCAAGGATCTTAGGAATTTTAATGATGGGCTCATTAGGAAGTTCACTTGGTGTCTAATCTCCAAATATAATTCTGCTGATTTTTTAGTTAACCGCTTCAAAGGCAGGTTAATTAATGGTTATAAATATTATCTTTCTACAACTTTTTGGATGCTCTCAAATTCTCCTTCATGCAGATCATGAATGACGCAAAGTGGTTGGTTTGTCGTGACTCTAACCTCACTTGTTGGAACACGAATTGGCTTGATCGGCCACTTCAGCACAATATGGACATTCCCCCTGGTGTGGGGAATCTCTCCATTTCTGAATTTATATCTTATAATCATCTTTCTGGCCACATGATACCTCCTCTGGTGGAGCTGGAATTTCAAGCTTATGTTTTTATGGGTTGTGACACATTGATATGGAAGCATAATAAGAATGGTCAATTTAATAGTAGGGATCACTATCAGTTGTCTTGTGGGGGCTCGTTTAGTTCCCCTATATGCTTCAAGAAATATAGGTCCTATTTCATTTGGCCCTCTCTCTTATTTTTTATATGGTGAATTTGGAAGAACCATGTAGCCACTCATGACCAGCTTAAGAGGTCTGGTTTTATGTTTGCATCAGCATGTTACATATTTATGTGAGATAAAAAATGTCTAGAACCTGTTTCTGGAGTGTGCTTATTCCAGGAAGATGTGGGATTACATTGTAAATTTGTTCGGGCTACAAGTGCACTGGCTCCTGATTCTGTATCTGCTTGCAAGGATGTCTGAGTTCTGCTGTAGTGAGTAGGTGCAGAATTTTCTCCTAGTGGTTGTTGCGGCTATGATTGCAGCCATCTGGGCTGCTAAGAATGCTGCAGCTTTTTAGGAAAGGAAGGTACCCATTCGGGCTGGAATGATGGCGATTCATCAGGAGGTGTACGCTACCACGAAGGTCCAATCTGGTGAGATGTTTAACAATGTATTGGACTTGCACATTATGTGGTTACTTGGTGTTTCTGGGCAGTCTTGGAAGCCAATAATGACCAGGTACATTCACTGGATTCCTCTAATTCGCCCATGGCTCAAAGTTAATGTGGATGGAGATGCTTCTGGTGCACCAGGCCCATCGGGGTGCGGTGGTGTTTTTCATACGTACTGTGGATTTGTGAAAGGATTTTTTTATCAATTCACTGGCATTGGTGTTTCTTTTGAAGCTGAGCTATGGGCGATTGTTCATGCTATCAGGTATATTGTTTTATATAGTTGTAACATGATATGGATTGAATCAGATTCTCAACATGCGGTTCAAGCCTTAAAAACAAGAACGTGGAATGTTCCTTATCAGATACTTCTAAAGTGGTTTTAATGTCTCAATTAGTTTAGTCGCATAAACATGATTGTCTTGCATGATTTTCAAGAGGTCAATCAGGTGGGAGATGCTCTATCCAAGAAGGCAACCATGGAGATGGATATGGTTTGGTCCTTTACGATCCTTGATTACTGTTCTTCACTAGTGGAGGCATATATGCGTGGTTTTTTTCTCTCTAGGTCTTGTAATACTCTCTTTGTTGCCTGACCCTCTCTTTCTTTTGCTTAATAAATTTTTTCTTGGGACCGGTTTTGACTGGATCCTGGAATTTCTTGGTATATTTTCCCATAAAGAGAATCATCTATATCAATTTGGATGATCATGTGAAAACTATGGTTGTTTGAAAACAAAAATGATAAAAGATGTTGATCTCATCCTTCTTTTAAGTTTATTAAGCATGCTCTCAACATTTCTTCCTGTGTATTTATATTTCCCTCATACATGCCATTAATTTCTTTGGTGATAATTAATAATGATTTCCATCGTTGTATTTATGGAATCTTGGATACTTTTATCTAACATAAAGGTAAATATTAGATAACAATCAGATATAATTGATTTATGTACTCCCTAAAGCCTAAAAATTCTTTAATGTATATATGTGCTTGTCGATTGAGTGAGAAGTCCTCTCAAATCAAAATAAGTTTAAAATTCATTATAAGACAATCCAAAATGACCCATATAACATTATTCTTGCCTAATGTCTTGAAGAGTCTATTGAAAAATTATTTAGTTAGGTTTTTAAATTTTCATGTTGGTTTGTGTAATGGTTGCATCATCCCCTTAGACTATTACCTTCCAAATTTCATTTTTTAACATACCTAGCACATTGATATATATTGAATGAACTCTTTCCTCATATTTTCCAACCAATATTGCTCTCAGATATCTCGATGCATCTATATGTTCCCTAAATGAATAGATAATGTTGAGCTATGCACATCATTAAGAAAACTTTTCTTTATCTTCATATTGGACGGTACACATATTCATGACCCAAATTTTAAAAATCCTTCCTCATCAATTTCTACCTTTGAGTATTTCCCATTTCTGATAGATTCTACCTTCTTCTAAATTTTCACATCATTTCATTGATAATTTTTTATTTTCACCAAAATAGATGGTTGAGAAAAAATTTATGAAAGAAATTATGATGTTCAATATTTTATGATTACCATGTCCATACTTCACATGTTTAAGATGATTAGATCCCTCTCAATTATCATCATTGATAATGTTTTAGGATTCTTTCTACATAGAGCATCTCCAACAATATTTTCTTTTCTAGCATGGTAATGGATTGAGCTATCATAATCATTCATGTGCTCAAAACTTCTTCATTGGTGAATGTGAGATTCTTCTTATTTGAATATATATTTCTGGATATTAGGATTAGTATATATATCACACTTCTCCCAATAAAGATATTGTTGCTAAATTTTAAACACAATTTTTAGAACTGCCTACTCTAGATCATGTGTGGGATAGTTTTTATCCTAAAAATTCACCTTCTGTGAGGCTTAGGATATCACAATATAACTTTTCATAGGTAAAAATCATAAGACCATATTTTATGCATTTCTTCATACCATAAATAGATCCCCACTTATCTGTAGTATAAGTACGGGTGATGTGATAATCCTCTTTTAAAACTCTTTGAAGTCATCTTCAAATTAACTTGTCCAAAAATACTTTACTCCCTTACGAGTCATCTTGTGTAGTGGGTTTGAAAATAATGAGAAGCTCCATATATATTTCCAATAATACCACGATATAATATGGTAGCTATGGATATCCATTATAGATTTTTGTCTGGGCCTCTCCTCAATTGCCTTTATTTTAGAATGTTCCATACATATTCCATTTTTGGTGATAACATGACCCATGAATGATACATCATCCATATAAAACCCTCATTTTAAATAATTTATATAATTATTTTCCCTCTTAAAATTCATTTTATCATTATTAAAATTCTCATCATCTTCCTCCGTGCTTTTGGATTATATCATAATAACATCGCTATAAACTACCACAAATTTTTGGAGTTAATCTCTAAATATGATATTCATTATATCCTTGAAAAAATTTTGAGCATTGGTGAGTCTGAAGGGAATCACTATGAACTCATAGTGTCCATTCCTCATTTGAAAAGTTGTTTTGGGAGTATCTTCCTTCGGCACTATTAATTGGTGTAATCCTAACCGACGATCCACCATAGAGTAATAATTTCCCCCACATAGTTGGCTTAACAATTCATGTATCTGTAGTAGGGGATAATGGTTTCTTATCATGATGTTGTTGAACTCATGAGTTTCAATGAAGAGGCACATTTATTTGTCCTTCTTCTTGACAAAGAAGACTAGTGAACCACATGGAAAAGCACTTGGGAATATAATACCCTTGTCCATAGTATCATGCAACTGCTTCTTGAGTTCCTATAACTAAATGGTGGAAATTTCTTAAGGATTCCTTGATATGGGAAGAGATCCAGGTATATGCTCAAATGAAATGTAAATCTCTTAGTTATGAGGAATACCATGAAATTATTCATGGAACACATCAGTGTAGTCCCTCAAAATGGGAATGTATTCAAGCATGATAATCTCCTATGTCTCAAAAATTTGAGCAAGATATACATTCTCAAGAGGCAATAATATCCACAATTGAGATGATGAATCTGAAGGTAATTCAAAATCCTCTTTACATTTATATAGAATTTGGGGATTCCACTGGATGTGAAGACTAATCTCCCTTTTCTGTTAGTTGTTGTTGGGTTTTGTAAAAAATTATTCCTTCTTAATATAGAATCAAACATTACACAATTATGTAAAAAGACATTTTATAAGAGGTTAAATCCACAAAATATAACTGGGAATGATTTATATACTATAGATGAAATAATTTACCCATTTGAAAATCTCATAGATAATTCACCATCCATATTTTAAGGTTGGGTTTGTGTAGTTCTACTAAAATTACAAGTTATGAATGAATTATTAGAACCATAATCAAATTGTATGTCTTCTATTCATGAAATAAAAACCATAAAACTATTATCCACATTATTTTTGGGATCGACCTCAATATTAGTGATAGAATATTCCTTTCCATGATACCATGGAAGATGTTGTCGTTGATTGTCTCTAAAAACCCTTTCTATAGGTCATTGGATCTCATAATTCTTATCTTCCTTGAATTTGAAACAATATAATAAAAATTGAGTGTTGATCTGATCCTTACATTCTTCTTCAATGTTGGTGGGATTCTTAAAATACCTTTATAAAAAATTATCTTAAATCATCTCTCTTAGTCATTTGAAGAATCTCTTGGTTCCCTATAGATTGTTCATAGGATGCTTGTTATAAAAATTTTGATAAGTGGGTGTAGGGTTTTCTTTACATCCTAGGATTTATCTGTCGGTCCTCTCATATTAAACTATATTTTTCTATTTGTATCTCTAACACCACGAGACAACTAAAATTATCCAATTTCAATCTCAACCTTAAGGTAAAATGGAATGTCTCCTCCTAGATTTCAATGTCTTGAATCCCAATGAATTTTCATAGAATCAGATTTTATTTTCCAAATAATAGATCCACCTAAATTTCAATGTTCATGAAGAATTTGGATGATTATTTTTCATGCCTTATAAGGGTTTCCTTATATAGCCTGATAGGATAATATTCCTTTTTATTGAGTCTGAGGAACTCCTTCTAAATATTAATATAGAGAGTTTGGGGGAAATTGTTATTGATCATATTTTCCTAAAGCCTTCCAAATCCACAAAATCAATATGCTACATAGAATTTTGTTTGATCTTTTCCCACCACTGTTCATATTTAAATAAAAATGATAGACTATTTGAATGACATTATATTCTTTTGAGCACTAAATTAAACATAATATCTTCTCAATAGAGTTAATCCATTATTCCATGATAAGTGGATCAAAAGAGACACTAAAGGTTAGATGCCTTTTCACATAAAATATTGGACTATAACCTTCTCTTTCATAGAAGATGGTGGGTGTCCCACACAATTCATGTTATCACTCATAACATTATCTTGTTGAGCCATTACTAACATGATTTTCTAGGATCTCATTCCCAACATATTTAGCATCTCGTTAGGAAAATAATCACATTTCATATCACATTGATTAGTGGATCATTTTCTACTATTTCATTCCATTAACGAAGAAAAAGAAATAAAGTATAAATAGGGGCTTGAATAAAAATCTAATTATCATATAAAAATAAAACTATGAATATAGAATAAATAAAATATATGTAAGAACCTAGGTTTTGGGACTGTAAGACTTTGAAAATTTTTTTATGTCATTCCAGAGCAGGGCATTCAGATGGTGTGCAATTATGAGGCCTAGTATAATGACCCTTACTTTACATACATGGTCATTACTTCAGAATTGAAGCATACTTATTACAACATATAACAAAACCATGAAACGACCGTATAGGTATAGTGTCTTTAGAAAATGGGAAACATAAACAACCGGTTCATAAATCATCTACATTATCTCCCATTTATTTCACCATATCTAGAGTCCCTTTTTGCATATACTACTTAATACCCATCTTCTTGACCTGGGGAAAAGAAAACATACAAAAGGGTGATCTCAAATTCTCAGAAAGGGTAAGAAAAAGAAATATCAATCACATCATAAGAACATAACATTTTGAAAATCTTAACCTACAAAAGAGATCATAATATCATAACATGGGATAAATCATTGTAGTGAAATGTAATCCCAATAATCATAACATAAAACATGAAATAGTGTGACATTCACACATAATCATAGAAAATCATTTCTTATTAGTCAAGACTCATTACAAAGACTATCATTGCGGACAAAGTCCATTTCTGAACTAAGTTCACTCCTCATTCCAGTCTTGTATTACTAAACCGTTTTAACATGTTGTTCCAGCCCTGTCTATCTCATGAGATATAAATCTTTACCAAATTCATCGGAGGAAGATATAGGTCCCACTCATCTCATAATGAAATCATTCTTACGTGTGCCACAACATAAACATAAATCATTCATCATAACCCAAATAATAAAGTGGGTTTCATAAACATAATCCCATCATAACATAATCCATATAATACAAATGGATATCATTTCATCATAAGAAATATGAAAACATGTAAATCATAGAGACATTATACTTGAAACATACACATATGAAAATAATTTCATCTTAGATGGAAAATGGTTTTGATAAAACACTTGAAATAAATTCTTGAGAAAAATATCCTTTCTTTTTCAAAATAATTTTCTTTTCACAAAATTTCATTCTATTTTAAAAGAAAATGATTTTTTTGAAAATAATCATGAAATCTTTTAGAATAATATTCATGAAAATAAGGCGTTATAAAATCATAAAAATATGTTCATGCCGTATAAGTTAAAAAAACATTCTTCTCGTACTTTTTCCATAAATGTAAAAAAGTAATTTGTATGGTAAAAATAAGAAATATTCCTTACATACCATGTAGTAAAAGTAAAAAATGGTTAAAAAGGACTTTAAACATACATTAAACCATTTTTAGGAAACATAGACATGGATGATAACAATAACCCTAGTAAATACTTACGAATAAACAATCTCGGATAAGAACGAGATTGGAATAGTTAACCCTTACAAAGATCTTTTTTTAAAAAAAATAAATAACTTATGTGTATTCACTATAAGGTCACATAAATAAAGTATAAATACATGATAATATATTCATTTATCACATAATCAAAGAATGACATAATCCAGAAAGAGAAGATCAACCCAAAGAACAGAAATTGGGTTAAGAAGTTCCCTTGCCACGTGTCTGACTTGACTCGATCGTTCTTTAATCACCTCAATAAAAAACCAAAGTTAATTTATACTTGCATAAGTACCTTTTTAAAGTTTATTATTCCTTTTATATTACTTATTATTATGTAACCATTTAAGGTAATAACGTTCATTTTGTCAATATTCGGTACATGAGTCAAAAATAGGCTTCTTAAAATTACATGTTGTTCATGTGGTCAAAGGTTCATTATATACAGAATGATATTAATGATTTATATATCATATATATCATATATATCCAGAATATACATGTATTTATAATAGTACAAAACATATAGAGGTAAGAAATGAAATGCACTGTTCATGGAGACGGTAAGCTGTACATACGCATGAACGCTACTTTCATTTCAATTTCTTATTTTAATGGATCTAAAACATAATTATACATCAATATATTATAATTCCAGTATAATATCATATATATTATAATTAACTCCATCCTTTATACATCCCATATAAGGCATTAATGAATCACATCACTTTGAGGGGGTGGTAGTCCGCACTTCCTCAAAGGAGATTATCGTATTTACCCACTATAGAAACCATAATGGCTTGATATAATTGGGAAGTAAAGTAGTATAAGAAAATAATAAACATAATATATATCATATATAAATATTTTTCCATCATAATGGCCACCATGAGAGGCGGTAGGAGAAAATCGAACAATCATCGTTTCGTGAGGCGTTAGTTTTCCATCCACAATAACATTATGTTCTTCACCCATTAGATGGAGGTGTGTGTAAGTGTAGTTTAAATAATTCTCATAAAAAATCCTAGAATATTGAGGATACTAGTGTTGTTACAAAAGAAAGTATTAAAAAGAGTTTAGGGGTTGGAGAAGTAGAATAAAAGAAAACAATTTAAGAGAAACTGTTACCCTTAATTTGGGTAACGTTTTTTGATTTAAACCAAAAGGACGTCTTGAAGTGCCTTATGAAAAATTTATGGCTTCTATGGGGAGGACAGCGATGCAGGGAGATTAATTTGGAAGAGTTTGGACGAGCCAAATGGCTTGAGAGGTGTGAGTAATTGGATAGAAATGGTCTCCTTTTATAAGGGGGAGGAGGGGCTCTTTTGGAAAATTTGAAAATATTATTTTATTATAAACATATCTTCGCTTTAAAAAGGTCCAAAAATCATTAAAAGTGAAGCTAAGATGACTCATGTTCAAAACAAAATCATCCAATCCGAATTGGACATGTTTTGGATAATATTTTAATCATTATAATCTTATTTATTTAAATAATTTATTAATGAGGTAAATATTGCATCATTATTGTGCCATAAATAATTTAATTTATTTGATGTCTAAAACTTATAAAAAAAATACCATAATGTAGGAAATATTTTAGCTTTCCAATTAATATTTATAGTCGAGAAGTTAATTCATATAACCCCTTATAAAAATTAATTACTAAAATATTTTTGTTAATGTCAGCTTTGTCTTTACATTAAATTAATTAATCCAAATTGTCATTATCACTACCAAGTGGCTTAATGGGGTCCCAAAATCGACCCAAGGATGCCCATGTTCAGCCACTACTCATCCAATAAGGATAGTACAAGTTTTAAGGTAATTTTGAATTATTATAATATTGGTTTAACCTTGAATTGCCCTATTTACCTTTAACTGCAATAAATAAAAGTCAAAAGTTACTATTCACCAAAAATTATTTTTTCTTATTGAACCCCATTTCACTTCTTGATAACAACCCTATATGTCAGATTTTTGAAATTAAATTAACAGAAGTGGTAAAATTTCATTTAAATGAAAGAGTCGGTTTTTTTTAACTACCACTACGTGGTTTCACTATTCATAAAAAATTGACGTTTTTCAGAAAAATACCAAAAATTCCGCCTAAGCTATATTTGATATTCCGAATTCAAAAAATGATGTCTATTTTTTCAAATTCAAAACATATAAGAGGAATTAATTAAATTTAAAATTAATTCCCATTATCAGAACAAATAGTGTGTTTTTAAGAAACAATAACTATCAAAAGATTGACACTTTTTTATGACCAAATTCAACGTGAAATTAATTACAATGACCAACATTGCATTAAATGGTAAAAATATAATATATTTATACTTTAAAAAAATACAATATTATAATTTAACCATATAAATTATTGCAATGAAAAAAGTTGTTTTTAATTAAAATATAGCGTGTTTTTACTATTCATCAAAATATGAAAGTTACCAGAATAATATGAAAAAATTATCCAATGTAAATTTTTATATCATGATTCCAAGGAAGAATTTTATTTTTTCAAATTGAACTTATAAACATGTCAAAAACAAGATTTAATGTGGGTGCGCCATCAAAAGTTGGCAAAACTGCATTTTTTGAAAAATACTTATTTTACCTGAAAATTTTATTTTGTTCTCATAACATGTTCTAGAGAATATGTAAGATGAATAATAATGTTATAAAATTTTAAATTAAGTTAATATTATTCATAACGGCTAGTTTATAATATTATTATAATATATCCTTATTTAGTGGAACTCAGTATTGTGTACTACACACGCTGTCGAGGAAAGTCGTGATTGCATGTAACGCAAGCCAAGATAGTGTTGTGTGACGTGAATGATTCCTTTGATGTTTCATATAACATAAGACATAAAAAATATACATCTCACAAAATATCAGGGAGTTACATTCTATCCCACTTAAAATGAGTTTCGCCCTTGAAATTCGTCACTTCGTAATAAACAGATGAGGATACCTCTCCCTCATCATATCCTCATGATCCCATGTAGCTTCTCCTAATTGTTGGTTCCTCCATAAAACATTCACCAAGTGAGTGGTCTTTTTTGGTAGAAATTTTTCACTATGATCCAGAATCTCTATCTGCTATTCTTCATAAGAAAGATCTTGCTCCAGCGGTACAACTTATGAGCTGAGTACATGTGAAGGATCAGGTATGTACTTTCTTAGGAGAGATACATGGAACACAGCGTGAACTTGAGAGAGATTTGGGGGAAGCCCCAATCGGTAAGTTACCTTCCCAACATGATCCAGTATTTCGAAAGAACCGATATACCTAGGGCTCAACTTTCCCTTCTTTCCAAATCTCATTACTCTCTTCCTAGGAGATATTCGTAAGAACACTTTATCACCGACTTCAAACTCTAGGTCTTTTCTTCAGTTGTCGGTATAACATTTTTGTTGACTCTGAGCTACTCTTATGTGTTGTTGAATAGATCTTACCTTTTCTACCATCTCATCAACAAGATCAGGTCCTAATAGCTTTCATTTCCCAACATCATCTGAGAAAGTTGGAGTTCGGCATTTCTTTCCATAGAGAGATTTGTAAGGAGCCATCTAAATGCTGGAGTGAAAGCTATTATTATAAGAAAATTCCACCAAAGGTAGGTGTTGATCCCAACCACCTTTGAAATCCATAGATCAATCTCTAAACATGTCTTCTAGAGTTTTAATTGTTCTCTCAGACTGACCGTCTGTCTGAGGATGTTAAGCAGTGCTGAATCTCAACTCTATATCTATAGTATGCAGAAGACTTCACCAAAACTTCAAGGTAAACCTCGGATCCCGATCAAATATAATGGAAAGTTATACACCATGAAATCTTACCACTTCCTTTACATATATCCTCGCATGTTGATCCAGAGAGATATCTTCTCTAATAGAAATGAAGTGTGCCGACTTCCTAAGACGATCAACTATGACCCAAATAGCATTATTACCTTTGAATGTTTTAGGAAGTCCAGTGACAAAGTCCATAGTGATGTTTTCTCATTTCCATTTAGGTGTGGGTAATGGTTGTAACATCCCCTTAGACTTCTGTCTCTCAGCTTTAACTTGCTGACAAACCAAGCATCGAGAGACATATTCAGCAACATCTCGTTTCATCCATCCCACCAGAAGTACTCTTTCAAGTCCCTATACATCTTTGGGCTTCCAGGATGAATAGAGAATTAAGAACAATGAGCCACATCCAGAAGCTCCTTCTTTAATTCTGGGATGGGAGGAACACAAACCCGATTTCTGAACCTTATTATCCCATCACAATCAAGGTTCAATTCAAGAACATTTCTCAACTTTTTTTTCAAATCTACATATTCTTTTTGTGCCTCTTTAATCTTCACATGCATAGATGGTTGAACATTCATTTGAGAAAGATAAGATTTTTCCCCTTCCATTATAATTCCAAGATCCATCCTTTGTAAATCCATAAATATTCGATCTTTTGTGATCTTCATCATGGATAATATAGCATGGTCTTGTTGACTTAATCCATCTGCCACCTTATTTGATTTCCCAGGGCGTTAATGAATTGAACTGTCATAATCCTTAATTAGCTCCAACCATCTTATTTGGTGCATATTCAGCTCCTTTTGTGTGAAAATATACTTTAAACTTTTATGATTAGTATAAATATCACACCTTTCACCATAAATATAATGCCTCCAAATCATTAATGCAAAGATTACCACAGCTAACTCCAAATCATGAGTTGGGTAATTTTGCTCATGGATTTTCAACTGTCGTGAGGCATAAGCTATCACCATATCATTTTGCATGAGAACACACCCCAATACCTTATTGGATGCATCACTATAGATCACAAACCTTTCTCCACTACAAGGTAGTGTGAGCACAGGTGCACTGGATATATAAGGCCTCGGCCTTAAACCTTACATAATATTGAGTTATTACAAGATTACACATTGAGGATCCTTTCAGGTTTAGATTTTTAGAGAATTAGATCATAAAAATTGCATTACATTCCACATATAAACAAAGTGGTTACATAAAGATAGTATTCTTTTTCCCATCAATGGAAACATATTTAAAATAAAACATGGATTCATTCTTGACACTTCCTTGACACTATCATCATATCATGTACCTTTCCCTTGACCTGTGAAAAACATTTCAAAAAAACTTGGGATGAGCATAAAAAGCTCAGTATGGGTTATAAAAATATGGAAAGGAAACATGAGTTCATATATACATAATAATGAAATCATACTTTACCCATAAAACATAAGCACTTTAACATACCTCATCAAATCATGAATAAATCATAGAAATCATAATACATAAAGGTAACTTGAGGCATTCATAACATTCTTACGTAGGGAGTAACCCTCTTGGTTACGTTTGGAATACCCATCATAGTATATTCCCTGAATCTCTTCGGAGAAACCTTAACGTTTCACTCCTTCGCGTTACCGAATGCATTGGAGAGCTATATCGGGCTCACCCGCCCTTAGTTTATCACGGAACCACCCATCTTCATAACAATGCCCAAGAACCATAACATAATCGTATCACATAAAACATGCATAAAGGAAACATAACATTTCCACCTTTCAATCACAAGATATCAATACAACACATTGATATAAAAACATTATGAAAACCATTTTCAATACAAAAATAAATGAAATGTAAAACATGGTGTTTATTTTTCTTTTAAGAAGAAGGTATGGCTTGTAGAGGAAGCCGAAACTCAAATAATGGTCACGGCGGCAGAGAAGTCGTTGTCGCTGCATACGTATGACAAAAACATTCCCTTTTGTCATTTCGTAAACGCTTCCTATAAAAAATATTCCTTTTGAATAAACTTAAAAGTCAAAGGGGTTTATACACCATATAAAATAAAGTTCTGTATAAAACAAAATATGCCTCAATGAAAGGAGATTGAGAAAAAGTCCCATACCTCAGGTCTGACTTGACTTGGTCTTTCTTTAATCTCCTGAATAATAAACTTGAGATAATTTCTACTTGTTTAAGAACCTTTTTCAAGTTCATTATTCCTTTTATATCACTTATTTCCATGTCATGAACACTATGTAATTATTTAAGTAAATAACGGTTGTTTTAACGATCATTGGTACTTGAGTCAAAAATATACCCTTTATAATTACACGTTGTTCATGTATCCAATATATCCAGAATTATAATCATGATGTAGATATCATATATATCATATATATACAGTATATACATGCATTTATAATATTACATAATCATTTAGAGATATGAAATGAAATGCACAGTTCATGGAGACGGTAAGCCATACGTACGCATGAACGCTACTTTCCATTTCTATTTCGTATATTATGAAATGGAATAATAATGATATAAAGGTATATTTTAATTCCAGTGTAATATCATATATAATATCATAACTCCATCCTTTATATGCCCCACATATGGTATTAATGAATCAAATCACTTTGAGGGGGCGGTAGTCCGCACTTCCTTAAATGAAGATATCGTGTTTACCCATAATGGAAACCATAAAGGTATGCCCAAAATGAAAAATACAGAAGCTTAATGAAAACATAAACATATTATATATCATATATAAATATAGTGTCATCTTAATGGCCACCATTGAAGGTGTTAAAAGAATGTTGAACAATCATCGTTTCGGGAGGCCGAAATTCGCCATCCACGCAAACAGTATGTTATTTAACCGTTAGATGTAGGTGTGTGTAAGTGTATCTAGAATCCTTCTTATAACAACATACTAGAATATTGAATATATTGGAGTTTTTACAAAAGAAATGAATAAAAATATTTTAGGGGGTTGGAGAAGTAAAATAAAACAAAAGGACTCAAGTGAAGACATTACCTTAAAATTGGGTAACTCCCTTTGGTTTCAGCTCAAAGGCTTCCTTGGGAAGACTTCTGCCCAAAGTGAGACTTCAAGGAGTAAAAGAGGGATGTGGAGAGACAAAATGGGCAGGGGTTGGCCGAGCCAAAGGCTTTGGATGTGTGGGTAAGGAGGTAGAGGTGGGGGCCTTTTATAAGAGGAGAGGAGGGGCACTCTTGGAAAGTAAAGAAATGTTACTTTATTTTAAAATGAATTTAGGATTAAAAAGGTCCCACATTGATATAATTCTAGGCTAAGGTGATAAGGGTTCGAAATATACCCATCCAATAGGTTTTTGACATGTGTAGGTCATAGAGTTTACATTATCATTTCATTTTATTTAAATCCTTTATTAATGAGGTAATCGATGCATCATCATGATGTCATAAATAATTAAATTTACTTAAAGTCTAAAAATTATAAAACAAATACTATGATGTATGAAATCGTTTTAGCTTTCCAATTACTATTTATAATCAAAAATATGACTTGTATAACCCCATGTAAAAATTGTTTTAGTAAAATAACTCATGTTTGTGTCATTTTTACTTTTTCATTAAATAAAAAGTTATTTATGTCATTTCCCAACCAAAGTGGCTCCATGGGGTCCCCAAGTTGACCCATGGACTGTCTTGGTCGGCCATGACACATCCAATGAGGGTAGTACATGTGTCAAGCTCATCTCATATTATTAAAACATTATTTATACCTTAAACTACACTAATTACCTCTAATCGCGATTAAAAACATAAAAGTTACTATTCACCAAAAATTTAATTTAATCTCATTGAACAACATTTTACTTCTTAATGACAACCATGTATGTCGGATTTTTGAAATCCAAAACACAGAAGTGGTAAATTTTCATTTAAACGAAAAATCAGTTTATTTAACTACCACTTAGTGGTTTCACTACTCATCAAAAATTGAAGTTTTTCAGAAAAATACCAAAACTTCACCCTAAGCTATATTTGATATTATGAATTCAAAAATGATGTCTATTTTACAAAATTCAAATCATATAAGTTAAATTTATTAATTTAATAATTAATTCCCGCTGTCATGAAAAATAGTGTGTTTTTATGAAACAATAAGTATCAAAATATTGACACCAGTTTAAGTCCACTTTCAAAGTGAAATTGATTCCAATGACCACCATTGGATTAAATGGTAAAAATATATTCTAATTTCACTTCAAAACCAATTCATAAGATAATCCAATCATATAAATAAATAATATTAAAAAACAGTTTTGATGTAAAATGCAGTATTTTTCACTATTCATTAAAAATGAACATTATCAGAAAAATACCAAAAATTTACACAAAGTAAATTTTGATGTACCAATCATAAATAATAAGTTTATTTTGACAAACATAGCTTATAAAATTGTCAAAATATAGATTTAAAAATGTTTTTCCATCAAAAGGCAGTAAAACAATCTTTTAAAAATATTAGTGTATTCCATGCTTAAGATTGTATTTATTTTCATTTTAAGCCTCTAAAACACTATCTAATTCATTAATAGAATTAGATAAAAATATCTATTATTCATTACTTACTTGGGATGTTACATTCTTCCCCCTTTAGAAAATTGCGTCCCCACAATTTATTTACTTATCGAATAAATGGGGGTACTTATCCCTCATTGCATTTTCAGATTCCCATGTTGCCTCTTCAATCATGTGGTTTTTCCACAAAACCATTACCTGATGAATCACCTTATTCCGTAACACTTGCTCCCTGTGGTCAAGAATCTGGACCGGTTGTTCCTCATAAAATAGGTTCTCTTCCAGCCAAACTACCTCTGGACTCAAAACATGAGATGGATCTGGCATATACTTTCTCAGCATCGAAACATGAAAAACATTGTGTACCTAAGATATACTCGGAGGTAATGCGACTCTGTATGCAACTGATCCAACTCTCTCCAGAATTTCATATGGTCCAATGAACCTTGGACTCATCTTTCCTTTCTTACTAAATCACATCACACTTTTCCATGGAGAAACCTTGAGAAAAACATGATCACCTACCTCAAAAGAGAGATCCTTCCTCCTATTGTCCGCATAACTCTTCTGCCTGCTCTGAGCTGTTCTTATGTGTTTTTGTATCAGCTGAACTTTTTCTCCCATCTCTTCTACCAATTCTGGTCTCATCAGCTTTCTTTCACCCACTTCATCCCAAAAAGCTGGAGTTCGACACCGCTTCCCATATAACACCTCAAATGGTGCCATCTGTATACTGGAATGAAAAATGTTATTATAAGAAAACTCAAACAAATAATGATGTTGGTCCCAACGTCCCTGATAATCCATCGAACAAGCACGTAGCATATCTTCCAATGTCTGAATTGTTCGTTCTGACTGCCCATCTGATTGAGGATGAAAAGCTATACTAAAATTTAATTCAGTACCCAATGACTTTTGAAGGCCCTTCCAAAAGTTAGAAGTAAACCTGGGATCACAATCATATATAATGGATTGAGGAACTCCATGAAACCTGACTATCTCTTTAAGGTACAAATGGGAAAGTTGATCTAGGGAAAAAGTATCTCGTATATCAAGGAAATGAGCAGATTTATTCAAACGATCAACAATAACCCAGATTGCATTATTACCTCGAGATGTCTTCGGTAATCCCACAACAAAGTCCATGGATATATTCTCCCATTTCCACTCTGGCACTGGTAAAGGATGAAGCATCCCTTTCGGTAACTGCCACTCTGCTTTAACCTGTTGGCAAGTCAAACACTTCACTGTAAAATCTGAAATATCTCTTTTCATTCCATCCCACCAGTAATACTCCCGCAGATCTATGTACATCTTAGTAATTCTAGGAAGAACTGAAAATGAAGAATTATGAGCTTCACATAACAACTCTCTCTTCAACTGTGAATCACAAGGCACACACAATCTCTTCCCAAATCTCAAAACACAATCATTATCAATGTTGAATTCAGGCAATTTACCCTTCTGAACTAGCTCTACCTTTTTCTGCAACTCACTATCTTGCTTCTGTGCTTTCTTGATTCTGTATGATAGAGATGATCTCCCTGATACCTGAAACAAAACATAATAACTTCCTGCTCCAACAACTTCTATGCCAAAGTTCATAAAATCCTTAACTAAAGGATCACGTTCCAAATGAAACATTGTTAATGAATAATGACTTTTTCAACTCAAATCATCGGCCAATTTATTTTCTTTTCCCGGATGGTAATGAATTGTACAATCATAATCCTTGATTAATTCTAGCCATCTCCTCTGTCTCATGTTTAACTCTTTCTAAGTGAATATATACTTTAAACTTTTGTGATCAGTATATATTTCACACTTTACTCCATACAAATGATGCCTCCAAATTTTTAAAGCAAAAACAACAGCAGCTAATTCCAAATCATGTGTAGGGTAATTTACCTCATGAGTTTTCAACTGTCGTGAAGCATAAGAAATTACCTGATCATTCTGTATTAGGACACAACCAAGTCCTTTCAATGAAGCATCACTGTAGATAACAAACTCACCATTCCTGGAAGGTAGTTCCAAAACTGGAGCATTCACCAATATTCTTTTCAACTCCTGAAAACAATCATCACATTCTTTTTCCAGATAAACTTAACACCCTTCCGAGTTAGCTTAGTCATTCGAATAGATAACTGTGAAAAATTTCTAACAAATCTTCGGTAATAGTCTGTCAAACCATGGAAACTACAAATCTTAGTTACATTTGTGGGTCTTGGCCAGTCTTCCACAACTTTTGTTTTTGCAGGATCAATAGTTATCCCATCTTTTGAAACAATGTGACCAAGGAAAGAAATTTTTTGCAACCAAAACTTACACTTTCTGAATTTCCCATACAATTTATTTTCTTTTAAGGTTTTATAAATAACCCTTAAATGTCTTTCATGCTCCTCTTTACTTTTAGAAAACACCAAAACATCATCAATGAAAACGACCACAAACTTATCCAAGAACTCATGGAAAATTCTATTCATTATGTCCATGAATACAGCAGGTGCATTGGTTACCCCAAAAGGCATTACTACAAATTCATAATGGCCATATCTTGTACAAAACACAGTCTTCGGAACATCTGCCTCCATTACCTTAAGCTGATGGTACCCCGATCTCAGGTCAATCTTTGAAAAAAATTGAGCTCCTTGGAGCTGATCAAAAAAATCATCAATATGAGGCAAAGGATATTTTTTCTTAATAGTAATGTTATTCAAGGCTCTATAATCAATGAAAAGTCTCATAGAACCATCTTTCTTTTTAACAAATAAAACAGGAGCACCCCATGGTGACGTGCTAGGTCAAATGAAACCTTTCTCTAATAAATCATGCAATTGCTCCATCAACTCTAAAAGTTTAATTTGATACATTCGATAAGGGGGTTCGAAATTGGCTTTGCATCAGGAACTAAGTCAACAGTAAACTCAACTTCCCGATCTAGTATTATTCCAGGAAACTCATTAGGAAAAACATCAAGATACTCATTTACCACTGGCACATCATTAATCTGAACAGTTCCTTTATTTTCAACGATGTGTGGAATGTAACATTCATTTCAATCTTTTACAAGTTTCTCTGCCTCTTGATATGTTATCAACAGTAAGGGATCATTCTTGTACACAAACTGAAAGTCTTTCTGAAAAGAAACTTCTTTAGCTCTACAGTCAATCTTAGCATGGTAAATAGAGAGCCAATCCATACCCAGGATAACATCAAACTCTACTAGAGGTAGAACAATAAGGTTTTCAAGTAGGTTCTTTCCACAGATAAGGATATGAAGATTCTTATAAATTCTTTTTGCGTCAACATTTCCCCCAGGTGTTTTTACCCAAATTTCAGGAGTCATTTCTTGAGATGGTATTCCAATTTTACTAGAAAAGTTTTCAGAGATGAAAGAATGTGTAGACCCCGAATCAAACAACACACTGGCATAATCTGAAAAAACAAACAAAGTACCTTATACGACTTCATTTGATGGCCCGAAATCTACTGAAGTAGTTGCAAAGGATTTCACCACCCCTTTCTTCTTGTAGTCTAACTACTTCCCATCACTCAAGCTCTTTGTCGGACACTCATTTGCATAGTGACCCATCTCATTGCACTTAATACATTTCACTAACTGTAAATCAAATTTGAACTTACCATCACCTTGATCTTTTTCAGTGCAATCACGAGCCTTATGTCCCATATTACCACATCGGTAGCACTTTCCAGAATTCAGAAGACATTCCCCAACATGCCTTTTGCCACATTTATCACAAACTGGAAACTTAGATTTTGTACCATCATAATTTTTTGAAGAATTCTTCCCTTTCTCCTGCCACCTCGTTCTCTTCTTCTGTTGGTTTTTATAGAACACCTGATCATCGGCAAACTCCATTTCCACCTTCTCAGCACATCGAAAAATCTTTTCATAACTTCTAAACTCACGAGATGCTAATGCCCTTCGATATTTTGGCTTTAATCCTGAGTAAAACTGATTGATTTTACTATCAAGGTCTCGGATAAAATTTGGAGCATACCTTGCCAATCGAGTGAACTTTTCTTCATAGGCAGCCATTGAGTCTTCCTCTTGCATCAATTCCAAGAATTTCTTTTCCATCCTAAGTCGAAAATCCATAGGAAAATACCTCTCAAGAAACATACCTTTGAATTCATCCAAGTCGAGAGCATCAATCTCATCAGCATCCCTGATATTTTTAACCATCGACCACCACTGGTCTGCTGCACCCTCCAAATGGTAAATAGCAAGACTAACCTTTTGATTGTCTGAACACCCCAGGACATCGAAAATATTCTCTAGTGCTTTAATCCACCCTTCAGCTAGCACAGGGTCAGATGATCCACTGAATGATGGGTGATGTTGCCTCATGAAATGTTCCACCACTGACATGTTCCTCTGCTGTTCATCTGGCTGATCTTGTGCATGGATACCATCACCATTTATCGCTTGAGTCAACTGCGCCATTACTGCAACAAACTATTCAGTTCCAATTCCGACCATCTCAGGATGCTGATTCGAAAGGTTATTTCCTTATGCATGCCTTCCTAGCACTGCTTCCTTGTTTCCTCTGTGGAAACCCATTCTGAAGAAACATTTCTTAGATGAAGCAACATGGTAATCTTCAAATGCTATATAATTTCAAAAAAAAATATTTTTGGATAATCATTTAATAGAATTCTAACTCCTACAGTTATCTAAACCGACCTCTGATACCAACTATAAGGCCCCAGCCTTAAACATTAATTAATCTTGAGTTATTACAAGATTACACATTGAGGATATTTTTGGGTGTAGAGTTTTAGAGAATTAGATCATAAAACTTGCATTACATTCCACATATAAACAAAGTGGATACATAAAGATAGTATTCTTTTTTCCCATCAATGGAAACATATTTAAAATAAAACATGGATTCATTCTTGACACTTCCTTGAGACTATCATCATATCATGTACCTTTCCCTTGACCTGTGAAAAACATTTCAAAAAAACTTGGGATGAGTATAAAAATCTCAGTATGGGTTATAAAAATGTGGAAAGGAAACATGAGTTCATATATACATAAGAATGAAATCATACTTTACCCATAAAACATAAGCACTTTAACATACCTCATCAAATCATGAATAAATCATAGAAATCATAAGACATAAAGGTAACTTGAGGCATTCATAACATTCTTACATAGGGGGTAACCCTCTTGGTTATGTTTGGAATACCTATCACAGTATATTCCCTAAATATCTTCGGAGAAACCTTAACGTTTCACTCCTTCGCATTAACCAATGCATTGGAGAGCTATATCGGGCTCACCCGCCCTTAGTTTATCACGGAACCACCCGTCTTCATAACAATTCCCAAGAACCATAACAAAATCGTATCACATAAAACATGCATAAAGGAAACATAACATTTCCACATTTCAATCACAAGATATCAATACAACACATTGATATAAAAACATTATGAAATCCATTTTCAATACCAAAATAAATGAAATGTAAAACATGGTCTTTATTTTTCTTTTAAAAATAAGGTATGGCTTGTAGAGGAAGCTGAAACTCAAATAATGGTCACGGTGGCGGAGAAGTCCTTGTCGCTGCATACGTATGACAAAAACATTCCCTTTTGTCATTTATTAAACGCTTCGTATAAAAAATATTCCTTTTAAATAAAATTAAAAGTCAATGGGGTTTATACACCATATAAATTAAAGTTGTGTATAAAACAAAATATGCCTCAATGAAAGAAGATTGAGACGAAGTCCCATACCTCAGGTCCGACTTGACTCGGTCATTCTTTAATCTCCTGAATAATAAACTTGAGTTAATTTCTACTTGTTTAAGTACCTTTTTCAAGTTCATTATTCCTTTTATATCACTTATTTCCATGTCATGAACACTATGTAATTATTTAAGTTAATAACGGTTGTTTTAACGATCATTGGTACTTGAGTCAAAAATAAACCCTTTATAATTACAAGTTGTTCATGTATCCATTATATCCAGAATTATAATCATGATGTATATATCATATATATCATATATATCCTGTATATACATGCATTTATAATATTACATAATCATTTAGAGGTAAGAAATGAAATGCACCGTTCATGGAGACGGTAATCCGTACGTACGCTTGAACGCTACTTTCCATTTCTATTTCGTATTTTATGAAATGGAATCATAATGATATAAAGGTATATTATAATCCCAGTGTAATATCATATATAATATCATAACTCCATCCTTTATACGTCCCACGTATGGTATTAACGAATCAAATCACTTTGAGGGGTGGTAGTACAGACTTCCTTAAATGAAGATATCGCGTTTACCCGTAATGGAAACCATAAAGGTATGCCCAAAATGAAAAATACAGAATCTTAAAGAAAACATAAACATATTATATATCATATATAAATATATTGTCATCTTAATTTCCACCTTTGAAGGTGTTAAAATAATGTTGAACAATAATCATTTCGAGAGGCTGAAATTCGCCATCCACGGAAACAGTATGTTATTTAACCATTAGATGTAGGTGTGTGTAAGTTTAGCTTTAATACTTCTTATAAAAACATACTATTATATTTAAGATACTGGATTTGTTACAAAAGAAATGAATAAAAATAGTTTAGGGGGTTGGAGAAGTAAAATAAAACAAAAGGACTCAAGTGAAGACATTACCTTAAAATCGGGTAACTCTCTTTGTTTTGAGCTCAAAGGCTTCCTTGGGAAGAATTCTTCCCAAAGTGAGGCTTCAAGGAGTAAGATAAGGGTGTGGATAGACAAAATGGGAAGGGTTTGGTGGAGCCAAAGGCTTTGGAAGTGTGGGTAAGGAGGTAGAGGTGGGGGCCTTTTATAAGAGGAGAGGAGGGGCACTCTTAGAATGTAAAGAAATGTTACTTTATTTTAAAATGAGTTTCGGATTAAAAAGGTCCCACATTGACATAATTCTAGGATAAGGTGATAAGGGTTTTAAATATACCCATCCAATAGGTTTTGGACATGTGTAGGTCATAGATTTTACATTATCATTTCATTTTATTTAAATCCTTTATTAATGAGGTAATCGCTGCATCATCATGATGTCATAAATAATTTATTTTATTTAAAGTCTAAAAATTATAAAAAAAATACTATGATGTAGGAAATCTTTTTATCTTTCCAATTAATATTTATAATCAAAATTATGACTTGTATAACCCCATGTAAAAAATGATTTAGTAAAATAACTCATGTTTGTGTCATTTTTACTGTTACATTAAATAAAAATTTATTTATGTCATTTCCCAACCAAAGTGGCTCTATGGGGTCCCCAAGTTGACCCATGTATTGTCGTGGTCGGACATGACACATCCAATGAGGGTAGGACATGTGTCAAGCTCATCTCATATTATTAAAACATTATTTTTACCTTAAACTACACTAATTACCTCTAATCGCGATTAAAAACTTAAAAGTTACTATTCACAAAAAAAATTATTTTAATCTCATTGAACCACATTTTACTTCTTAATGACAACCATGTATGTCAGATTTTTGAAATTCAAAACACAGAAGTGGCAAAGTTTCATTTAAACGAAAAATCAGTTTCTTTAACTACCACTTAGTGGTTTCACTATTCATCAAAAATTGATGTTTTTCAGAAAAATACCAAAACTTCACCCTAAGCTATATTTGATATTCTGAATTCAAAAATGATGTCTATTTTACAAAATTCAAATCATATAAGTTACATTAATTAATTTAATAATTAATTCCCGCTTTCATGACAAATAGCGTGTTTTTATGAAACAATAAGTATCAAAAGATTGACACCAGTTTAAGTCCAATTTCAAAGTGAAATTGATTCCAATGACCACCATTGGATTAAATGCTAAAAATATATTCTAATTTCACTTCAAAACCAATTAAAAAGGTAATATAATCATATAAATAAATTAGATTAAAAAGCAGTTTTGATGTAAAATGCAGTATTTTTCACTATTCATTAAAAAATGAACATTGTCAGAAAAATACAAATAATTCACACAAAGTGAATTTTGATGTCCCAATCATAAAGAATAAGTTTATTTTGACAAACATAGCTTATAAAATTGTCAAAATATAGATTTAAAAATGGTTTTCCATCAAAAGGCAGTAAAACAATCTTTTAAAAATATTATTGTATTCCATGCTTAAGATTGGATTTATTTTCATTTTAAGCCTCTAAAACACTATCTAATTCATTAATAGACTTAGATAAAAATATATATTATTCATTACTTACATGGGATGTTATAGGATAACCTTCGTTTCAACTCCTTGAAATTCTCTTCACACTCCTCCATCCACACGAACATAACTCTTTTTCGACTCAGCCTGGTGAGTGGATTAGATAATCATGAAAAATCATTCAAAAAACGTCGATAATATCCATACAAACCATGAAAACTTTATATCTCAGTTATTGTTGTTGGTCTCGACCATCTTTCGATAACCTCTATTTTTTCTGGATCCACAGATATCCCCTCTTTTGAGATTATGTGACCCAAAAATGCAACTTTTTTAATCCAAAATTCACACTTGGTAAATTTGGCATAAATATTCTCCTTTCTTAGGGTCTTGAATAAAATTCTCAAGTGATCTTCAAGTTCTTCCTTTCTCTTTGAATAGACAAGAATATTGTCTATAAAGACTACCACAAACTGATCAAGATAGTCTCTAAGGACTCTATTCATTAGATCCATGAAGATAGAAGGGGCATTAGTAAGACCAAATGGCATCACTATAAATTCATAGTGTCCATACCTTGTACGGAAATCCGTCTTTGGTATATCCTCTTTTTTGACCATTAATTGATGATACCCTGAACGAAGATCAATTTTGGAAAAGTATTGAGCTCCACATAGTTGGTCAAATAATTCATCAATGTGTGGTAGAGGATATTTGTTCTTGATAGTGATCTTGTTAAGTTCTCGATAATCAATGCAGAGTCTCGTTGATCCATATTTCTTCTTAACAAATAGAAAAGGTGCTCCCCAAGGTGACACACTAGGGCGTATGAATCATTTATCATGATTCTCTTGGATTTGCTTCTTCAATTCCTACAACTCAATTGGGGCCATTATATAAGGTGTCTTTGAAATGGGAATAGCACCCTGTATGAGTTCTATTGAAAAATCAACTTCACGATTTGGTGGAAGACCTGGAAGTTCCTCTAGAAAGACATCATCAAACTCCCGTACAATAGGTGTATTCTTAATCGTGAGTTTCACTCCAACCATTTGAGATAAATAACCTTAATTTATTGGAATCAAGACACATAAGATAGAAGAAATTTCCACTGGAAGGTTATATTCATCCTTGCATCGATTGATGATAGTAGATTGATCAGGAATATTAAATGTGATTTCCCTTCATTGGAAATTGATATGAGCTCCATATAAAGAAATCCAATCCATGCCAAGAATCACATAAAATTCCACTATAGGAAGGATCTTGAGAATTGCAGGAAGAACTTTCCCACAAACTTCAATTGGAGAATAATTATAAAATTTTGATGCAAACGTTGTGCCATTAGGAGTTGTCACAGCTAACTCAACATCTAATTATTGAGGTAATACGGCGATACCCTTATAAAATTCTTCATAAATAAAAGAGTGGGTGGATCCAGAATCAAATAAAACATTTTCTACTTCAGAGTGGATGGTAAGTGTACCTTTCACCACTTCGTGATCGTACTCCACATCACTGATAGTAATTTCATGTGACTTTTCTTTGTCTTTGGCCTTAAGAGTTTATTGACGTCGATCATCATCAACAAACCTTGGATTTGGGCATTGATTGGCATAATGCCCCATCTCCTTGCACTTGAAACATTGATGTGTAGGAGGTGCATTCTATGTATCCCTTTCTTTGTTCGCATCATTAGACATCTTCTTCCCATTATTTCGACATTCAACTACCCGATGACCTTCTTTTCCAAACTTAAAACATTTCCTTGTCCCTTTAAGAAAATTCCCTCCATGCTTCTTTCCACAATTTCAGAATAAAGGAGAAATCATATTCTTTTCAGTTTGGTCTTTAGATTTTCTATTGAATTCCATTTTATTGTTCTTATAAAACCCATATGACTAATGGGTTACTCCAATCTCCATCTCAACCTTGAGAGAACATCGAACAATTTCCTCGTATCTATTGAAGTCCCTTATGGCTAACGCCCTTCGAAGACTTGGTTTTAAGCCACTAAATAATAAATCGATTTTACTCTCAGGTTGGATAATAATTCTGGAAGTGTACCTTGCAAGTCTTGTATAATTTTCTTTGTAGGTACCAATAGATTCATCATCCTTTTACTTTAGTTCAAGAAACTCCTTCTCCGTCTTTGTTCAAATAATATGAGGGAAGTACTTGTTGAAAAATAAGTTCTTGAACTCGTCCCATTCGATGGACTCAATTTCATATCTTTTCCTTGTATTCTTGATAATATTCCACCATTGATCATCATCACCTTCCATACGATACACTATTAAGATGACTTTGTCATGTTCAGAACATTGTAGAACTGAAAATATCTTTTCAGTTGTACTAATCCATTGTTCAGCCACTAATGGATCAGAAGACCCGCTGAATGAAGGTGGACGCTTCCTCCTGAAGTATTCAACAGAATGTTTCTCCTTCCTTTATTCATTTGGAAGTCCAGCATGGTTCATAACTTGAGAAATTTGTGTGAGCATGGCTACAATATTTTTCATTCCAGCTCCCATAACGTTTGGTTTCTTAGGGGGACAATCATTGCATTTCCTGTCGCATTCAGCATTAACACGATTCCTTCGGGTTCTAGCCATTGACTAAAACCAATAAGCATAGTGTGAGAAACACTAATCATAATAGGAAAACCACATAATCAAGAATAAAATTTTTCACTTATGGTATTATCATAGGTTATTCATGGCCATTTCTAAAACACTAATATTGTGTTCTATGCTTAGACATATCCTTAGGGTTCTTACTAGGGCTTTCACATCCTAGTTTCCAAAGGTTGACTATACCTTTCCTCTGATACCAACTATAACGACCCATACTTTGCATACATGGTTATTACATTAGAATTGAAGAAAACTTATTACAACATTTAACAAAACCATGAAAGGACCGTATAGGTATAGTGTCTTTAGAAACTGGGAAACATAAACAACTGGTTCATAAATCATATACATTGTCTCCCATTTATTTCATCATATCTAGAGTCCCTTTTTGCATATCCTACTTAATAACCTTTTTTCTGACCTGGGTAAAAGAAAACATACAAAAGGGTGAGCTCAAATGCTCAGTAAGGGTAAACAAAAGAAATATCAATCACATCATAAGAACATAACATTATAAAAATCTTAACCTGCAAAAGAGATCATAATGTCATAACATAGGATAAATCATAGTAGTGAAATGTAATCCCAATAAAGATAACATAAAACATGAAACATTGTGGCATACACAAATAATCATAGAAAATCATTTCTTACTAGTCAAGACTCATTTCCAAGACTATCATAGTAGACAAAGTCCATTTCTGAACCGAGTTCACTCCTCATTCTAGTCCTATATCACTGAACCGGTTTAACATGTCGTTATAGCCATGTCTATCTCATGAGATATAAATCTTTACCCAATTCATTAGAGGGAGATATAGGTCCCACCCATCTCATAATAAAATCATTCTTACATGTGCCACAACATAAACATAAATCATTCTTTATAACCCAATGAATAAAGTGGGTTTCATAAACATCATCCCATCATAACAAAATCCATATAAAACAAATGGATATCATTTAATCATAAGAAAAGTGAAACCATGTAAATCATAGAGACATTATACTTGAAACATACACATATGAAAATAATGTCATCTTAGATGGAAAATGGTTTTGAAAAAACACTTGAAATAAATTCTTGAGGAAAATATCCTTTCTTTTTCAAAATCATTTTCTTTTCACAAAATGTAATTCTATTTTAAAAGAAAAGGATTTTTTTTAAATAATCATGAAATATTGTAGATAAATCTTCATGAAATAAGGCATTATAAAACCGTAAAAATTTGTTCATGTCGTATAAGTTAAAAAAACATTCTTCTCGTACTTTTTCTGGAAAATTCAAAAAGTACCTTGTATGGTAAAAATAGAAAGATTCCTTACATAACATGTAGTAAAAGTCAAAAATGGTTAACAAGGACTTTAAACATACATTAAACCATTTTTAGGAAACTTGGACATGGATAATAACAATAACCCCAGTAAATACTTATGAATAAACAATCTCGGATAAGAATGAGATTGGAATAGTTATCCCTTACAAAGATCTTTTTGTAAAAAAAATAGACCACTTATGTGTAATAAATATAAGGTCACATAAATAAAGTATAAATACATGATAAGATATTCATTTCTCACATAATCAAAGAACAACATAAACAAGAAGGAGAAGATCAACCCAAAGAATGGAAATTAGGTTAAGAAGTTCCCTTACCTCGTGTCCGACTTGACTCAATCATTCTTTAATCTCATGAATAATAAACCAAATTTAATTTATACTTGCATAAGTAACTTTTTCAAGTTTATTATTCCTTTTAAATTACTTATTATTATGTAACCATTTATGTTAATAACGTTCGTTTTGTCGATATTCGGTACTTGAGTTAAGAATGGACTTCTTAAAATTACATGTTGTTCATGTGGTCAAAGGTTCATTATATCCAGAATGATATTCATGATTTATATATCATATATATCATATATATCCAGAATATACATGTACTTATAATAGTACATAATATATGGAGGTAAGATATGAAATGCACCGTTCATGGAGACGGTAAGCCGTATATACGCATGTACGCTAATTTCATTTCTATTTCTTATTTTAATGTAACTAAAATATAATTATACGTAGGTATATTATAATTAAAGTATAATATCATATATATTATCATTAACTCCATCCTTTATACATCCCACATAATGCATTAATGAATCACATCACTTTGAGGGGGCGGTAGTCTGCACTTCCTTAAATGAGATTATCGTATTTACCCACTATAGAAACCATAAAGGCATGATATAATTGGGAAGTAAAGAAGTATAAGTAAATAATAAACATAATATATATCATATATAAATACATTTCCATCATAATGTCAACCATGAGAGGCAGTAGGAGAAAATCGAACCATCATCGTTTCATGAGGCGTTAGTTTTCCATCCACAAAAACATTATGTTCTTCACCCATTAGATGGAGGTGTGTGTAAGTGTAGTTCCAATACTTCTCATAACAACATACTAGTATATTAATGATACTGATTTTGTTACAAAATAAATGATTAAAAAGAGTTTAGGGGTTGGAGAAGTAGAATAAAAGAAAACAATTTAAGAGAAATTGTTTCCTTTAATTTGGGTAACTTCCTTTGGTTTGAACCAAAACGACTTCATGAAGTGCCTTATGCCTAAGTAAAGGCTTCTTGGGGGAGGAGAGGGATGTAGGGAGATTAATTTGTCAGAGTTTGGACGAGCCAAATGGCTTGATAGGTGTGAGGAATTGGATAGAAATGGTCACCTTTTATAAGGGGGAGGAGGGGCTCCTTTGGAAAGTGTGAAAATATTATTTTATTATAAACATATCATCGCTTTCAAAAGGTCGAAAAATCATTAAATATGAATCTAAGATGACTCATGGTCGAAATAAAATCATCCAATCAGAATTGGACATGTTTTGGATAATATTTTAATCATTATAATCTTATTTATTTAAACCATTTATTAATGAGTTAAATACTGCATCATTATTGTGTCATAAATAATTTAATTTATTTAATGTCTAAAAATTATAAAAAAATACCATCATGTAGGAAATCGTTTTAGCTGTAAAATGAATATTTATAGTCAAAAAAATATTTTATATAACCCCTTATAAAAATTAATTACTAAAATATTGTTGTTAATGTCAAATTTGTCATTACATTAACTTAATTAATCTAAATTGTCCTTATCACTACCAAGTGGCTCAATGGGGTCCCAA
Source organism: Viscum album (assembly GCA_963277665.1). NCBI lineage: Eukaryota > Viridiplantae > Streptophyta > Magnoliopsida > Santalales > Viscaceae > Viscum > Viscum album. The sequence continues at coordinate 981,670,825 of OY728145.1, read as the reverse complement.
AATCGACCCAAGGATGCAAATGGTCGGCCACTTCTCATCCAATGATGTTATTACAAGTATTAAGTTAATTTTTAATTATTATAATATTTTTTTAACCTTGAATTACCCTATTTACCTTTAACCAAAGTAAATAAAGGTCAAAAGTTACTATTCACCAAAAATTATTTTCTTCTTATTGAACCAAATTTTAATTCTTCATAACAACCATGTATGTCATATTTTTTTAATTCAATTCACAAAAGTGGTAAAATTTCATTTAAATGAAAGAGTCAGTTTTTTTTAACTACCACTAAGTGGTTTCACTATTCATAAAAAATTGAAGTTTTTCAGAAAAACACCAAAAATTTAGCTGAAGCTATATTTGATATTCTGAATTCAAAAATGATGCCTATTTTTTCAAATTCAAAACATAGAAGTGGCATTTATTAAATTTAAAATAAATTCCCGTTATCAAAACAAATAGCGTGTTTTTAAGAAACAATAACTATCAAAAGATCGACACTTGTTTATGTCCAAATTCAAAGTGAAATTAATTCCAACGACCAACATTGGATTAAATTGTAAAAATATATTCTATTTATACTTTAAAACCATTAAATATTATAATTTAACAATATAAATTCTTGTGATGAAAAAAGTTTTTTTTAATTAAAATATAGCGTGTTTTTACTATTCATCAAAATATGAAACTTACCAGAATAATATGAAAATTTTATCCAAACTAAATTTTTATATCCTGATTTCAAGGAAAATTTTTATTTTGTCAAATTGAACTTATATACATGTCAAAAATAGATTTAATGTGGGTGCGCCATCAAAAGGCAGCAAAACTGCATTTTTTAAAATACTTATTTTACCCTAAAAATTTATGGTGTTCTCATAACATGTTCTAGAAAATATGTAAGATGAATAATAATGTTATAAAATTTAGAATTCAGTTAATACTATTCATAACGGCTAGTTTATAATATTATAATAATATATCGTTGTTTGGTGGAACTCGGTATTGCGTACTACACATGCTATCGAGGAAGGTCGCGACTGCGTGTAACGCAAGCCAAGCTAGTGTTGTGTGTTGGGAAGGATTCATTTGATGTTGCGTATAACATAAGACATAAAAAAATATACTTCTCAAAAAATATCAGGTTGTTACACCTGGTGTGCACGAAATTAATTATATAAAAATGTTAAGTGTTTTTATATTACGCATGCATGGTTAACTAAAAAATGTGATATCTCTTAGAAGGTTGATCGGATCAGAAATATACGACCACGGTTGGGTCCGGAATACGGTGTTTACCCAAGGAGCGACATAAAATGAGTCAGTGCGGGACATTCGGACCCCTCTCTCTTCGGCGGTGTGTTAAATGGATAATTAAAATATCAAATTATTAATTTAATAGATCAATACGGAATAACTCTTAAACTCTTGCTCGGATAGTAAAACCGAGAGCATATTTGAGTCCGGAGCGGGCCTTTTATACTAGGTAGGGTGTAAAAGTGGTGGGCACGATCCTGTTGTGAGAGATGTCATCCAGGGGAAAACCGTCTTTTTAAATTAATGGCTTTGTGATTATTATCAGTGGCGTCCTTTTTAAATAACATTCAAAAGGAGTCTCAAAATGGAAATCTAAGAATTCCGTTGAGTTCAAAATGGGGTGTTTTTCCTAGGCGTGATATAAAATGAGAGGGCGCAGTGATTTCAGATCCCACGCTAAGTGGTTTTTCTATAAATAGGAAAATTTGGTATTGGGGGAAACCCATTTCTTCCCCTATCTCTATATTTCTTCCTCTCTCTCTATCATCCTTTCTTCAGTGTTCTTCATCGTTCTTCATTGGATTGAGGTGCAGTCTTCGCCAAAACTTTGGCAAATCAAGGCAGGAGCCTCACGGACGCATCACTTACGACATACATTGAAAAAAAGGTAGGATTTCTTTTAATTTTAACTTCCTAATCAAGTTTTTAAATTAAATATCTTTGGTTGTCCATTTGTTTCATCGTTTTAATTATCATCATCAATGGCTGCATGAACACACCCATCGATCTATGTATGAAACCCCATTTTTGGTTCCGTTCTTTGCGAACACCCGCTATAATTTTGTGATGCGTCAACCAACTATCGAGTCATCGATCAATGATAGGAGTTGTGAAGGTCTCGTCGCAGGGATCGCAAAAACATCCTCAGATCTAGAATCAGGTGTCCGATTGAGTCGTTGTGATCTGCCGAAGGGACCACCGGAGTGGGCCAGTAGGAGCGGTTGGAGGCTGTGTGTGGCGGTCGCGGTGTGTCGAGCGGGCGGAGGTTGAGCCAGTGTAGTCGACTGTTTGAAGTCGTAGCGGGGAGATGGGCGGCACGGTTGAGCAATGTTGAAGAGGCGCTAGAACGTAGCTTCGGCACGATGAAGCAAGAGTGAGGTCGGGCTTTGGAGGGCGGTGTCAGCAGAACCTAGCAGCAGAGCAGGGCAGTGCAGGTGTGGAGAGGCGGCGTGGGCCGCAGCGAGGCGCTTCGGTGCATTATAGGGGGTGTCGTCCCGTTGCGGTCGAAGGGAGAAATCGAGGTGTCTAGTGCCTCGGGCGTGTGGAGGATTCCAGGACCCACGCTTTGCGGGTCCAGCTGGTGCTTCAAGGATGAACTGCCAAAGACGGTCTGTTGGGGGAACAAAAACACGCGCATCGCGGGTCTTGTTGGGTGACGCGGAGGAGACCGGCCAGCTGGCCGGTATCTTTTAAAAAAAACCAAACTTGAGGTGGGTTCGGTGTTACTGGAGCGGACCGCGGCGGTTTGGGCTGGACCTGCGGCTGGGCCATGGGCCAGCTGTTCGGACCGGGCCGGCCAGGGTGAACCGGCCCTGTTAGGCCCCCTTGTGCTCGGGGGGGGCTGTTTCTTCTAAACACCGCGTCCGTTTGATGTGCCGCATGTGGGTGCGGATCCCTGTAGGTGAGACGGACCTTTGAAAGTGAGTATCGAATTTTTTGGGTTCTATGCCCAAAGTCGAGTAGCCCAGAATGCTCTAACTTAATAATATTAAATTATTATTAATGTTGCGAAGGACGTGGATCGTGATCCGGACGTCCATTTGACATGCCGTCAAAGGCGCGGTGGCCCTGGAGCTGAGACAGTCCTTCCAAGGTTCTTTCGGAGCCCTTACGGTTTGGATTCATTGCTCGATGGCAAGAAACACTTTATACGAGTAATTAATTAATTATTTTAATTAATTAATTGTTACATCGAACTTAACTCATGCTTGGGATGTCCGATTGACGCGCCGTTAGTGGTAGCATGACTCCAGTCCTCATGATGAAATTTTGAGACACTTTCCGAAGCATTCGGGTTATAGACAAGGTGTGGGTCCCACATGGCCTAGTTCGCACGTTTTACGGTGAAACGTCACTTTTTCACCCGACATCCATTTGGGGGGTTTGAGTACTCATTTCTGAGTGTTTTTCAAGGGGATTGCAATGGCGCAATCCCCCAGCCTAAATTTGAGCCCAAGGCATGGGCCCCATGAGGCGGCTTTCAGACGTATGCTGTGTTTTTACGACTTCTACTTCATAAGTCCATTCAAGGAAAATGAATAGACTCTCCGTTGTGGTTATTAGTAAGGAACACAATGGTACGATTTGTGTGAAGTGTTTCGGGGTTAAGGTGTGGGCCCAAGAGGTCCCCATTTGCGTATAATGTGGGGAGTTGCAGCTTCTACTTCCAAAGTCCATTTTAGGCATTGTCAGTGGCATTGTGACCCTGGGATCAAAGAGAAATTGACCGGGGTGGTTTCAGGCGTTGAAGTCGTAGTTGAGGCATGGGCCCCATTGGCCATCTCTTAAGTTGTTTGCATCTTACTATGACTTTTCATTAGGCGTCTGTTTGGGGTGTATGAATAGTCATTTCAGGGTGTTTTTCCAAGATCATCACGGTGGCGCAGTTCGCCCGAACTCTTTTGGGACGGAGGTGCGGGCCCCACGAGACTCTGTATGGGCATAAAGCTGTGTTGAATGACTTTTCAACTGGGAGCCCGTTTACAGCAAGTATGTAGTCTATCTCATGTGTTTTTTCCATGAGGATTACAACGGTGTAATCTGTTTGGGCGTGCAAAGCCTCTTTCGATATCTCATTAAATGTGAAACATGAAAACGGAAATGGTCGGAAGTTCTGTTGACGCACTCCAAACCAACACACGGTAGTGGTGTTTGTGACACCTAGTGATGGCATGGGTAGTGCGGAGATATCGGACCAGTTCCATGTTGACCCTCCAGCGAGGTTAGGTAGTGGGATACCTATTGACCTTTAGGTTTACCCTCCAGCGAGGTTGGGCAGTAGGATACCCATTGACCTTAGGGTTTACCCTCCAGTGAGACTCAGCAGTGGGATACCCATTGAACTTACAGTTTACCCTCCAGTGGGGCTGGGAAGTGGGTCATTGTCGACTTATTTAGCGTTTACCCTCCAGCAAGGGTGGGCAGTGGGTCACCTGATGCTTTATTATGGTTTACCCTCCATCGGGGCTGGTCAGTTGGTCAGTGTCGACTTATTTAGGGGTTACCCTCTAGTAGGGATCTGCAGTGGGTCACCTGATGTTTTATTATGGTTTACCATCCAGGGGGTAGGGCAGTGGGTCACCGTCGACTTATTTAAGGTTTACCCTCCAGTAGGGCTGGGCAGTGTGTCACCTAATGATTTATTACGGTTTACCCTCCAGTAGGGCTGTGCAGTGGGTCACCTGATGAATTATTACAGTCTACCATCCAGCGGGGATGGGCAGTGGGTCACCGTTGACTTATTGGGGTTTACCCTCTAGTGGGGCTGGGCAGTGGGTTACCCAATGACTTATTTCATACTCGGTCCTTTCTATGAGGCAAGTTAGTGGATTTTTTCTGTGTTTACCATAGTGGGACCCTTGGTTGTATGGTTCAATGATGAGGTAGCTTTGGCATGCAGGATTGTTGGGAATCAGTGATGGCTACCCTTATAATTGTTGACAACATCTCTTGGGATGAGCATGGAGATAGAGATCCCCTTACACACTTGTTTGGGTTTCTTGTTGAGAATATATATATACACACTAATTTTTTTCCCACTCCTTGGGTTCAGTTACTCTCCTTCTAGCAGGGGCGAAGACATACGGGGTATGACACGCGCTTTCAATGTCTAGCTCCTCTTGGAATGGATAAGTCTACTTCCTTCCTTTAGTTGGGTTGAGCTGCACTCTTTCTTTTGTACTCTTTAACAACTCTTGTTCTGTCTACTTCTCACCATTTTAGTATCTCTTTTGTTGCTCCCTCGAGCATTCAGAACATCCTAATGTGTATTTTTATACTCAACACTACTTGGTCTTTGCCCGTACTTGGTTTGTGATTGTAGAAAACAAAGAGGTTGATCGAGACTATGGAGGATCATAGAGGACACATGAGCTTGGGCTGCATTCAGTGGTTGTATGAGGATTTCTAGGTGTGAGACTCACCATTGGATTACTTTCTTTTTACCTATTTCCGAGTTGTGGAACCTTTCTTGTTGGGTGCGTGTTTTTCCCCTTTCACGGTTCAGTTTACGTTTCAGTATTCTTTTCAGTACTTTACTTATACTGGTTATAGGTCGATGCATGTATATTGGTTTCCCTTTTTTAACAGTGTTGTATCTTGATTTCTTTTCTATGCACTTTTACATTGAGTTAGCTACATGTGTGTGTACATTTCATTAGGCAAAGTCCTCCCCTATTTTGTTGTGCATTTGGCACTTGTCGCCAGCCCCTGGCCTATGGAGGCGGGCTTGGGGTAGTTTCGGCTCGAGCCCCGGTATGGGTCAGGTCGTGACAAAGTGGTATCAGAGGTGGTTCATTCCTTGGTGTGTTGTTCGGGCATCCTTGAAAAGGAATTGGTTGAGTTTTGGGGCAATAATGTCAACGTGTCTCGAGAGCGGCTCTCAATCCAGGGAGTCCAGTGATGGTGTGGCGACCGACATATCCATTCACCAGGACCCTGATAAACCTCTTTCCAACTCAGCACACTGAGACACTTGTTGCGGGGAATTTGGTTGGAGCATCATTTAGGATTGAGTCTTCGATTGTCCTTCTTGAGCCAGCTCCCCATCATTTTGGATATATATTCTCATTTGACAGTGGTACTCCTTGATCAGATTCAATATGTCTCCACGATGATAGCCAGCCAGGATACTAGCTCCGGTTCATGATGATGATTTTGTGAGTGATGAGGCCTCAGTTCCAGATCCATTATACAATTACCCATTCTTCAGGAGGACGGGCAGTAGCACCTCCACCTGTGGAGTAACAGATAGTACCAGCAGTGAGGGCCGATGACGAGTGCAGGCTGGGTGCGCTACGTGAGTACTAGCATCCAAGACTGCTGAGGTTCCATGGTGAGCCATACCCTCAGACAGTGAAGGGTTGGCTAGAATCGGTGGTTCGCCTCTATAGGATTGTTTGGAAACTGACAGGTTGATGGTGGCTTTGACAGCCAATCTTTCAACCAAAAAGGTTGGAGTTAGTAGAGATAGGGTTAGTCAGATACACAATGAGTCTGTACTCTCATGGGATGACTTCTAGAAGATGTTTTTTTGAGAATTAAAACCCATACTACTTACAGTTTTGGCAGTTTCGAGAGCTGCTGGAGCTTCAGTGGGGAGTGATGGCGGTGGCTGAGAACGCGACTGGGTTCGCAGACCTTACTCGGTACTCTTTGGACGTGGTCCATGATGGAAACTTTCAAGCACAAAATTTTGAATGAGATATATATAGTGGAGATCCGTGCCATCGTAGTTCGCTTGTGCATCCTCACCCATATTGGGGTGCTAGAGAAGGCACTGGTGACAGATAAATTTCTGGTAGAGGGATGTCAATTTGTAGGGCCTCAATGCCAGAGGTCTCCCCTTGTTGAAACTCAAGAACATTGACGGGTACATCGGAGAGCACCAAGATATCCCAAGGAGTCCTAGTGCTATGTTTGTGATGTGCGAGGTCATGTGGTGTGAGACTACTCGGCCAAATTTGATGAGTTATTCCAGATAGTTGGTAGATGCACCACAACGACAGAGGCAATTTCATGATCAGAGAACTCCTAGTTGAGGACCAGGTGGTCCCAAGGGAGGCAGTGTTGGTATAAAATCTGGAAGAACTATGGTTGGTGGAAAACGTTTTTAGGTCCTTCCACCACCACTAGGAGGCCCATGTCAGGCTCAGGGAGCTGATGGATAGGGCCGCGAGCGGCTGTGTGCTATGGATGACTACAATACTGCAATGCATGAGATGATAATGGGTGCGCTCAGTGTATTTTATACATTTCTTAGTAGAACATGCTATAAACTACATGAGGTAATCCTTTCATCTAACTCCTTGTTCGAGGGGTTATCGAGAGTGACGCAGGGCGTCGGTGTAACCCTGTGTTGGTGTTGTCCGACGTAGCTTTGAATGCACGGGAAAGAGGGGTTCTTCCCCCACTGAGACGTGTTTTTGTAATGCGATCAAAACCATGAGTAAGAGTCAGTACCACCCAAATCGGATAGTGTTGAGGTGCGGTGGACGAGTCCCTCTATCCTGTGCATTAATGGCAGGATTGTGTGGTGGAGTTTCAGAGCATATTATGGGTTTTCCAATGGGGATTTTCTGCTTGACCTCCATTATCTTGAAGTGCCACTAGTGGGTTGGGAAGAGTGCATGTTTTGGGGATTACTCTCCTTTTGGGAGGGGCAAAGACACGTGGAGTATGCCACGTGTTCCCGTGTCAAGCCTCTGGTGGTTTGATGAGTTTTCTCACCTACCCTATTCGTTGGTACCTTGCGTGCTCAACTTCAATCTTGATACCATTATCAAGTACAGGTCAAGGTGATGGACACCCCATGAACAAAACTATGTGTTTCACTATGTGGTTCTGGTGGTGCTTCTTGCACTGATAATGTTGAGATGCTATCTTCTGGGAGAACGATTTGTGGTTTTCTTAGACCAACAGTGTCTCGGGTGCGTCCTCACCCAGAGAGTTTCGGTTTTGATACGCTAACTTTGAAAACATGTGTGACTAGATATCCATGGCTGTTTCACTAGATGGGTATTCTGTAGGATGGAATCACGATACCATGTTCAAGGAACCAATCGTGATTTTGGTCCCGATGTGGAAATTAGAGGTTCGGCCGGGGAAGTCCCCTTAGTTTCTTTGGTCCATTAGGGAATCATGAAAGTAGTTGATAGGTTGTCTATCATCCTTCCCTACCCTTCCAATTGTAGGAGTAGGCACAAGATGTATTCCATGTGTCGTAGCTGATGAGGTGCATATGTATTCCTATGAATGTCCTAAAAAAATCATACCTTATAAGTATGAACCATCCCTTTGGTTCATGTGTTGTGTTAACATGGTGTTGTGGATGTTTTCTTGGGTGTGGGAGAGCTAGGTGTGAGCTCTGTATCTCGAGTTGTTTTTCGAGGTTTTTCTTTTCAGGGACGAAAAGCATGAATGAGGGAATGGTGTAAGAACCTTGGTTTTGGGAATCTAAGACTTTGAAAATTTTCATGATGTCATTCCATAGCAGAGAATTTAGAGGGCATGCAATTCTGAGGCCTGGTGTGCCCAGAATTAATTATATAAAAATGTTAAGTTTTTTTATATTACGCACACATGGCTTACTAAAGAAAATGTGATATCTCTTATAAGGTTGATCGGATTGAAAATCTGATACCACGGTTGGGTCCGGAACGCGGTGTTTACCCTAGGATCGACATAAAATGAGTCGGTGTGGGACATTCGTACCCCTCGCTCTTTGGCAGTGTGTTAAATGGATAATTAAATTATCAAATTATTCATTTAATAGCTCAAACCAGAATAACTCTTAAATTCTTGCTCGGATAGTAAAACTGAGGTCATAGTTGAGTCCGTAGAGGGTCGTTTATCCTAGGCGGGGTGTAAAAGTGGTAGGCACGGGCCTGCTATGAGAGATGTCACCCAAGAGAAAACCCGTCTATTTATATTAATGGCTTGCTGATTATTATCACTGGCGTCGTTTTTGAATAACTTTCAAACAGAGTCTTGGAATGGAAATCTGAGACTTCTGTTGAGTTTCAAATGAGTTTTTTTTTCCTAGGCATGATATAAAATGAGAGGTTTCGGTGATTTCAGATCCCGTGCTAAGTGGTTTTTCTATAAATTGGAAAATGAGGAATTGGGGGAAACCCATTTCTTCCTCTCTCTCTCTCTCTCTCTCTTCCTCTCTCTCTCTCTCATCTGTTCTTTAGTGTTCCGCATTGTTCTTCATCAGATCAAGGTGCAGTTGATGTTATTAATATTTTCATTACTTATTAAATACTCCCTTCACTGATTTTATATGAAATGTGAATAATTTATGTGAAATGTTATTGTTTTAATACTATGTATAATTTTTGACCAATTATTAGAAGTAGTCCAATTTAGTTAGTTTACTATTTTAGTAATAAATATCACAATAATGATCCAAATTATGTGATTATTATTTTGTAGTATTCCCAATTCAATGAAAAACATTTAATTAGAAGGGATCATGGGCCAAATCTGCCATTTTAAGGCCCCTATCGACCACAAAAGAAGGCCTACAGAATCTGTGAAGAAATTTTACCATCCATCAAGATTTAATTGTTGGGCTCAATCAGGTAGTCCAAATTCCTTTATTCTCCTCCACAGTTAGAGGGATAACAAAAGGCATATTGGATAAAAATTTCATGGCCCAACAACAATGAAAAGGGTCCCAACTGATTCATTTAAACTCAACCCACATTTTTTGTCGGGAATTAAATACAGTATAGTGTTGATGCCATGGCTCATGATCTAGACATCATTTTGAGCTGATATTTTTCAGTGTCAAATAGGAGATATAGGTGGCCGACTTTGTTTAAGAAATCATTCAGATTTGAAGTCATCTTTCTATTCCAAAATCCTTTCACATTTTGGCCATCGAAAATGCATGGATAGAAATGGACAATTTACCTTTGTTTAATAAAACCGCCATAACGTTTTCTCCATATGCCCAAATTCCTCAAAATTTTGAGAGTAGTGGTCCAAATTTATTAACTACATCTTTGAATAATGAGATATTTTGATATTCATCTATCTGAATAGCCAACATGGCGATGGAAGTGGAGGGACAGATTGGGAATGAAAACAGTCCACTTCCTTGGGCTATAAATGAATCACCCTCCCCTCCTTCAAGGGGGTTGGCATTTCAGAAGATACGAGATCATATTTTCAAGACCAAAGCCTTTCCAAAGGCGTGGGAGGACCTTTCATACTCATGTTTTCAGTTGATAGACCTTTCCTCCTCTCTTTTATTTCATTTACTTTTGTGTTCTTGTTCATTTGAAATCTTGTATGTGTTTGTTTTGTAATTCTGTTTTAATGAATGTTTCTTCTTAAATATCTCTTACTCTCACCCACCTTATGTAGATTAATATTAATGTTCTTAAAATATCCTAAATCAAGTTAAAATCAATTCTCTTATTTTGCTTCCTAATTCAATCTAAATTATATATTTAACAATTTATTCATCGTTTGTGTGTGGTTTCGGCGCACTACTCTTATCTTGTCCCCTTCCTTTTCTTCTCATTATAATTCATCACCATAAAATTATATTACGAGATTAATAACCATATTAATGTCTGAGTAATTATCTCATTGGGTTGAGTTTTAATTTTGGTATGTTAAGAAATTGAGAGCTTTTTCTCGATGAGTATTCGTTGAATTAACATTGTGTATGTTGGACTTAGCATGTCATGGATTAATGAATTGTTTTTTTAACGTGTTGTTTCCATGGATTATTGGAACTATAAATACACTACCATAAACAAGATATTATCAATATTAGAACCCTATGTTATGTTAAGGCTTGGATTAAAGCATTAACAGTTCAGAATTCAAATCAACATCAACTTGTGACATGGGTGTTAATTTAAATGCAATATAAAGAAAAGCTTGAGGATATCACAAGCTTAACTAACCTAATGATGAACTCACTGCAGTATTTATAAATTTGTTAAATCTATTATAGTAAATCAATAATTTCAATTCTGCTCTACAAACAAACCCCCCTAATCAAAATACAATCAACTAAAAACAATTAACTATAAAGAAAGTATCATCGTTGAGGATTCGACCCGAGTGCTTCTATACACATTAGTAGAGCACCGAAACCTTGACCGGTCAATTGGAGACAATCGATCATGCGTTTCAAATGGGGTCATTGCCGGGGATGGTGCTTTAAGTAGTCATTAGTTTCTGGTTATTGTAAAAAAACAAAAAAAAACAAATTTTAAATAAATTGAAAAAAACACAAAGAAAAACCCGTCTTCTCATAAAAATCTAAAACGAAAAATAAACAAAGAAAATCCAGTCTTCATTTTTATTCCAACATCATTCTTATTGCCCTGTAGCCTCTCAAACAATCCCTCAGATTTTTTTGACCCTAAAATTGAGTGAACTCTTCGCCAACATAGGAGGAACATAATAGATAATCAACTCATTCATAAACCATTCCTCATCCAACCAGATGAATTTGAAATGGTCATTCCGAGGGAACAAACCATTAAAGAACTTGTTGCCCCTGATATAAATTACCAACCTATTGGTATTCAATATCCAAACATAGAAGCTAACTTCGAACTCAAATCATGTTTGATTCATCTTCTGCCTCATTTCCATGGGCTAGCCGTTGAGGATCCACATCTCCACCTTAAAGAGTTCCAAGTGGTGTGCTCTACCATGAAGCCTCAAGGGGTTTCTGAGGAACAAATAAAACTTCGGGAATTCCCTTTCTCCCTACTTGAAACTGCTATGTAATGGTTTTACTACCTACCTCCTGGTTCCATAACCACATGGAATGAAATGAAGAGACTCTTCTTAGAAAAATTCTTTCCTGCTTCTTGAACTGCTTCTATCCAAAAGGAAATAAGTGGTATCTGTCAGTTCCCAAGTGAATCACTCCATGAGTTCTGGGAGAGGTTCAAAAGGCTTTTTTCAACCTACCCACACCACCAAATTCCTGACCAACTCTTGATACAATACTTCTACGAGGGGTTATTGGCTATGGAGAGAACTCTCATAGATGCCTCAAGTGGCGGTGCTCTTATTGATAAAACTCCAGCAGCAGCAAGAGATATCATAAGTAACAAGGCTGCAAACACACAACAATTCCACACTCGAGCACATGCTCAAGTAAAACAAGCCCAAGATAATCAATCAAATGATCCGAACAAGATGACTGAGTGTAAGAGTGAACTTACAGGTCTTGTGCGATAACTAGTTGTGGCTACTGAATCCCCAACCTCATCTTCTCCGCAATCACTGTTTCATTTACCTATCAAAAACTATGGAATCTTCAACTATCCAACACATCCAACTGATACATGTCCACAACTTCAAGAGGATCAATCTGATTCATCTGGACCAATGGAGCTCAATGCAGCATATGATCAGTGGAACACCAATCCTCAACTATCTGTTCAGTTTGATATAAATTTAAACCAACCTCACTCTGAGCCCTTCTCTTCCTCCTATAACCAAGGCCTTAGGTATGGTAATCCCATATCTTATCCCCCTCAATTCCCTCCTCAAAACCCAAACCAGTTTCAATATGGTCTAGGCATTGGTAACTTCCAAAAACCTAATCCTTTTATTCCTGAACCTTAAAGAACAATCCTCCTCTTGGATTCCATTATCCTAGTGAGCATTCCCACATCCAAAACCAATACAATTGCTTTCCCCAGAACCAAAATCAAGGTAATCCCATTCCGGGACAAGACTCTTCTTCTAAGAAACCATGGGAAAGTGTTTTTGAGGATCTTGCATAATTCACCCATTCTAGTCTCAAGAACATTGAAGCTGTAATTGGTCAACTTGCATCCCACCTTAGTCAGTAGCAACCATCCAATTCTTCCCAACTTCCATCTCAACCATTACCCAACCCCAAGGGTAATTTAAGTGCAATTTCACTTATATAGGGAAAGAAAATTGATATGCCTCAAGATAAGTCCTCAAACCCTCCTTTGAATTTTGACCTAGAAAATGAAAAGAAAACGAAACTTCAAAAAGAACCTGAATCTATTCCCTCATCTTCTTCTATTCCACATAGGAACCCAATTCCTTTTCTTCAATTTGTTTCTAAAAAAAATAAGTCCTTTGAACCTGATCCTGAAATGCTCAACATGTTTAGAGGTGTTGAAGCCAACATTCCCCTCTTAGATGCCATAAAACAAATTTCTAAGTATGCCAAGTTTCTCAAGGATTTGTGTACCCACAAGAGGAAACTTAGGACCTTTGAAAATGTTTCCGCCCAGTAGTCTATTCCCATAAAGTGCAATGATCTAGGGACCTTTACGGTTCCATGCCAAATTGGAAGTTCCAACGTTGATGATGCACTCATAGAACTAGGATCCTAAATTATTTTCATGCCCAAATATATATTCTCCAACCTTGGTCTAGTTCCCTTACATCCAATGGGTGTTGTTATTCAATTGGAAAATCAAAGCATAGCTAGTCCTGAGGGAATAATTGAGGATGTCCTTGTCTGAGTCAATGATCTTATCTTACCTTCTGATTTCTATGTCCTTGACATGGAAGGTGGGAAGACCTCTTCTCAATCTCCCCTAATTCTAGGAAGACCATTCATCATGACTACAAGAACCAAGATTTATGTCCATTCAGGCATCTTATCCATGGAATTCGGTGACGAACTGGTCATGTTCAACATTTTACAAGCCATGCGATACCCATCTGAGGATAACTATGAATTCTCAATCCATGCTTCTGAGGACACTTCTATGTGTCAATTGAACCCCAATCCACCATATTCTTCATGTTCCAATGAAAAAAGATCTTTTGAAATCTGCACAACGATTAACTAAGTCATAAATGGTGAAGTTGATGTGGACCTCTCATTCATAGAATCCATCAATCTAGAAGAACATGAAAAATATCTTGAATCCCAAATCTACTCTAATCTCTACATATGAACCTTGGAAAGTATTAAACAAAATGAATCTGGTGCAACTAAAGACACTTCCTCCATTCCTAAGTTGTCTAACCCACAAATGAAAGAGGAGACTGATCTAAAACCTCTTCCTGAACACCTGAAATTTGCATTCCTTTTCCATGATCACTCATATCATATCATTATCTCGTCTTCTATTACCGAAACTGAGGAGTCCAAATGTGTTCAGGTATTAGAGGAAAACAAAAAGGCCTTAGGGTGGACCCTAGATGACATGCTAGGAATCAACCCTGCCCTTGGTATGCATTGCATCCATCTTGAGGAGTCATCCAAAACAATTAGACAACCACAAAGAAGACACAATCCACTCATACTTGAGGTAGTTAGGGAAGATATCTCCAATCTTATTCAAGATCGTATAATCTACCCAATTTATGATAGTGAATGGGTTATTCCAATTCAAGTTGTACCTAAGAAGGGTGGGATAACTTTTGTCACAAATGATCATGGAGAGGTAGTCACAACTCGAGTGAAGAAAAAATTGTGTGTGTGCATCGACTATAGGAAATTGAATGTTGAAATAAGTAATGATCACTACTCTCTTCCATTCATTGATCAAATGATGGAACAATTATCCGGAAATTCACACTATTTCTTTCTTGATGGATACAACAGCTACTTCCAAATCCCAATCGCACCTCAGGACCAAGAAAAGACTACTTTCTCATGCCCCTTTGGAACATATGAATATAGAAGAATTATTTTTGGCCTTTTTAATACTCCTGTAACATTCCATAGGTTTTTTATGAGTATCTTCTTCAAATTCAATGAATACTGCATGGAAGTCTTCATGGACGACTTTACCATTTATGGAGAGTCATTTGAATCTTGCTTGAATTCACTCTCTCTTGTCCTCCAAAAGGGTGTCAAGTGTAACCTTCTGTTGAATTTTGAAAAATTTCACTTCATGGTTGCAAATGGAATTGTTCAAGGGAACATAGTTTCAAAATATGGCATTGAAGTTGATCCTGCCAAAAATGAAGTGATCCAATCACTTCCTGCACCCACTTCTGTTCGAGACATCTGTTCATTCCTCGGTCATTCTGGAATCTATCGGAGATTTATCCATAACTTTAGTAGGATTGACCTCCCACTCACTCGGTTACTCTAAAATGGCATCACTTTTCATTACAATGAGTTTTTCAAGAGAGCCTTTGTTGAACTCAAAATTGCTCTCACATCTACCCCGATAATCGAACCCCTAGATTGGTCCTTACCCGTTGAGTTGATGTGTGATGCTTCTGATAGAGTTGTGGGGGCTGTTATTGGTCAAATAAGATAAAATATTCCTCATGCAATCCATTATGCCTCAAAAACATTAGATGAAACTCAATATCACTAAATTGTCACTAAAAAAGAACATCTAGCAGTTGTTTTTGCCTTAGATAAATTCCGGCCCTATCTCTTAGGTGCCAAAATCATCATCTTCACAGACCATTATTCTATAAAGTTATTACTCAAGAAAAGTTATTCCAAACCAAGGATAATAATATGGATCCAAATGATCTAAGATTTTTACCTTGAAATCAAAGATAGACCAGGAAAAGAAAACCCTGTGGCTGATCATTTGAGTAGAATTTCTAATTCTTCTCATTCTAAAATCATCGATCCTAAATTCCCCATTGAGTACCTTTCATCTCTCAGTCCAAAAATACCATGGTATGCCCCAATTGTAAATTACTTGGTTTCTAGTGTTTTTCCTGAAGTTTTTTCAAAAGAACAGAAAATGAAGTTTGAAAGTGATTCAAAATACAATTTTTGGGAAGAAAATAAACTTTGGAAAACTGGGGCTGACATGGTAATAAAGAGATGTGCCGATGAAAATGAACATTCTTTCATATTATAATTCTGTCACTCAATGCCTAGTGGTGCCACTTTGGACCACAAAAGACCTCCTGAATGGTCCTAGACTCTGGATTCTTCTGTCCTTCACTCTTCAAAAACTCACATGAGTTCTTTCAATCGTGTCCCACTTATCAAAAGTTTGGCAAAATTTCCAAGAGAAATGAAATTCCCCAAAAGCCTTTAATTTTTTGCAAGATCTTCGATGTTTGGGGTATCGATTTCATGGGACCATTTCCCCCTTCCAATGGATTTTCATACATCCTTCCTACGGTTGATTAGGTTTCTAGGTGGGTCAAGGCCAAACCCACTAGAAAGGATGATTCAAATACTATTAGTGAGTTCCTAAAGACACAAATCTTCCACATATTTGACACACCTCGTTCCTAGATAAGTGACTTAGGATCTGATTTTTTTAATAAAACCATGGAATATCTTTTGAAAAAGAATGGGGTTGTACATAAAACTTCAACTGCATATCACCCCCAAACAAATGGCATGGATGAAATTTTTAATAGAGAAGTGAAAAGAGTGCTTGAGAGAATTGTAAAACCCAGCAAAAAAGACTAGCCTCAAAGACTTGGTGAAGCACATTGGGCTTATCGAACTGCCTATAAAACACTCATTGGGATGTCTCCTTTTAGGCTAGTTTTTGGTAAAGCATGTCATTTTCTAGTTGAAATCCAACATAAGTCATTTTGGGTAGTGAAAACTTGTAATTTTGATCTTGAAAAATCCGGTGAAGAAATATTGTTGTAATTGGCTAAACTGGAGGAGCTTCAACTTGATTCTTATGCGACTTACATTATATATAAAGAAAAATACAAGGCACTCCATCATAAAAACATCCTAAGAAAGGTATTTCATGATGGTGGAAAGGTAATGCTCTTCAATTATAGATTTCAGCTTCACCCAGGTAAGCTTAATTCTCGTTGGAAAGGTCCATTTGTTAATATTAATGTTTACCCATTTGGTGCAGTGTAAGTCCAAGACCCCTTTTCAAAAAGGACATTCGCGGTTAATGGACATCGGTTAAAGTATCACCATGAAAGGACACACATCCCAGGAACCACCTCAACTTCCATCAGATCCCCAACTTCTGCAGTTGACCCACCACTGGATGGAGATGGAAACCCAACAAATCCAAACCAGGGGCACCTCTTTCACTTTAACTCTCTCTATACCTCTTCATCTCTCTACCTCTTTCTTTGTCTTCTTCTCTCTTTCATATTGTTACATATTTATTTTTCAAACCTTTTTTTTCTCTTTCTCTTTTGTGTGGGTGTGTATTTTAAAGAACAATAAAAAACTAAAAAAAATAAAGAAATGTAAAAAAAAGAGTCATTCTTACTCACCATCGAGTTTTGAAAATTTTTCCATCCATTTTGGGGAGTCAACATGAATTTTTTCATCTCAAAAATTTTCTATTTTCATTATTACTTTGGATAACGAATTTTGTGTCAAAACCAACAAATTTTGAATGCTAAATTTTTTATTTGGAAAATGATTTTCCCCAACTGTGAGAACCGACATTAGTTTTCATGCCAAGAACACCTATGGCTATCTTTTCAAATTGTGTGTTTTCACCGCCATTTGTGAGTCTTGAGTTTGTGGACCTTCGAGATGAATTTCCTACCATAGTGTGCATTAATATGATAGAGGCATTTTCTAAACCACATGAGAATCACAATAGCCAAATAGCCTCTCATTTCCATTACATTAATCCTCTTTTTAAAATCCCCTTCGAGCCTATGAAAACATTTTATTTGATAGACACATTACAATACCAATACCTTTTACCACCCAATATCAACATAGATTTTCTTTGCATAATTTATTTGAAATTTAAGTGTGGGGGGAATGGATTTCATTTTGGGTACCCTTTGTTGATGTCACTATATTATATTATGATTGAGGTCAAGCATCATTTTATGTGTGGGGGAGAGGTATAGGTTTTCATTCAGTGAGATTTGGGAATGTATGTATGTTTAGTAAATATTGTACAAATATTTTTTCAAAGTGTTCAACAAAAAAAATCAAAAACAAAATTAAAAAAATAAAAATAAAAAATGGTTTGTGTCTTGGGTAGGTCAAAAATAACTATTAATAATCCTTTGATCTTGTTATAACTATTAAAATTACTATCATGAGTATATCAATCATGGGCTGGGATATGAGTGTGAGATCTGTTTGAAGGTCAACTTTCGAAAAAACAAAGAAAAAAAGGAAAATAAGAAAAAGAATACTTGCATTATATTCTTATTGGGAGATGTTTTGTGTTTTGTAAATATTCCATGTTCTCATTACCTTCATATTTTCATCCTATATTGTGTCTTTTTCACACAATCATTCCCTAGAAAATATGTGTTTTCATTTCCTTCCATGTTTCATTTCATAAAAATGTGCATTGCTTTTTCAATGTTGGTTTTTTAGCTCTCTTATTCTCTATCTTGTACATTATATTACTACCATCCCATTGGCACAAAAATGCCCCTTAAAAAGACCTCATGATTATTGTGCACTTTGGATAGGAATTGGAAGCTGAGAGCTCTTTCAAACTCTAAGATTTTCACTTTTGGTTGGTGAAAAAGTGAACCTCCACAAATGAATTTTTTCATCTTGAGAGGTGTGAGTTTTGAGTGTCCGCATTTTCCTTTTCTAAAGTTGGGCATGAATAAATGAAATAGTTTTGGAACATTGTTTCTGTAACAACTTGTGGTGGAATTCAAAATGGATGAGTGAAATAGTCTAAACCTCCCCTGGTTAAAGAAAACAAAATTTTAATATTTATTGGTGAGTGAAAATGATTTTGTCATGTTTTTATATTTGTTGCACATGAGGACATGAACAAAACTAAGTGTGGGGGAGTGGATGCTATTTATATTTTCATTACTTATTAAATACTCCCTTAACTGATTTTATATTAAATGTGCATAACTACATGAAATATTAATGTTTTAATACTTAGTATAATTTTTGAGCATTTTTTAGAAGTAGTCCAATTGATTCAGTTTACTATTTTATTTATAAATATCACAATAATGATACAACTTGTGTGGTTTCTGTTATTTAGGATTACCAATTCAATATAAAACATTTCATTAGAAGGGTTCATGGCCCAAATCGTCCATTTTAAGCCTCATGTTGACCACACAAGAAGGCATACAAAATCTGTGAAAAAACAGGACCAGCCATGAAGATTTAATTTCTGGGCTCACTCAGGCAGTCCAAATTCTTTTATTCTCCTCCAACTTTCGGGGGATAATTAAAGGAGTATTGGATAAAAATTTCAAGTCCCAACTCCAAATACAAGGTGCCCAAATGATTCATTTAAACTCAGCCCGCATTTTTGGCCGAGAATTACAATCAGTACAGTGTTGATGACATGGATCCTGATCTAGATTTCATTTTGAACTGATATTTTTCAGTGTGAAAGAGGAGATATATCCGGCCGAATTTGTAGAAAAAATCATTCAGATTTGAAGGCATATGTCTGTTCCAAAATCCATTCACATTTTGGACATCAAAAAAGCATGGATAGAAATGGATAGTTTACCTTTGTTTAATAAAACCTCCATAACTTTTGCTCCATATGTAAACATTCCTCCAACTTTTGAGAGTAGTCGTACAACTTTATTATCTAAAACTTTGAAGAAGGAGATATTGGGATATTCGGCGGTCTGAATAGCTAACATGGCGATGCAATGGGAGGGATAGATTTGGAATGAAAACAGTCCACTTCCTTGGGCTATAAATGCATCCCCCTTATCTCCTTCAAGGGGGTTGGCATTTCAGAAAAGAGAAGATAATATTGGTATGACCAAAGCCTTTCCAAAATCATGGTAGGACCTTCCATACTCAATTTTTCACTTTAGAGACATTTCCTCCTCTCTTTCATTTCATTTACTTTTGTGTTCTTCTTCATTTGAAATCTTGAAAGTGTTTGTTTTTTAATTCTGTTTTAAAGAATGTTTCATATTAAATATCTCTTACTCTCACCCACCTTATATAGTTCAATATTAATGTTTTTAAAATTGCCTAAATAATGTTAAAATCCATTCTCTTATGTTGCATCCTAATTCAATCTAAATTCTATATTTAACAATTTCTTCATCGTTTGTGTGTGTGTTCGGCGCACTACTCTTATCTTGTCCCTTCTTTTTCTTCTCTTTATAATTCATCACCATAAAAATATATTACCATATTAATATCCATATTAAAGGATGAGTAAATCTCTCATTGGGTTTAATTTTAATTTAGGTATGTTAAGCAATTGAGCGCTTTTGTTCGTTGAGTATTCATTGAATTAACATTGTGTATGTTGGACTTAGCATGTAATGGATTAATGACTTGTTTTGTTTAACATGTGGTTTCTATGGATTATTGAAACCATAAATACACTACCATAAACAATATATGATCAATATTAGAACCCTAAGTTATGTAAAGGCTTGGATTAAAGACCTAACACTTGGGAATTCAAATCAGCGTCAACTTGTGACATGGGTGTTAATTTAAATGCAATATAAAGAAAAGCTCAAGGATATAAAAAGCTTAACTAACCTAATGATTAACTCACCCCAATATTTATCAATTTGTTAAATCAATTATAGTCAATAAATCATTTCAATTAAGCTCTGCAAACAAACCCCTCTAATCAAAATAGAATCAACTAGAAACAATTGACTTTAAAAAAAGTATCATCACTGAGGATTCGACCCGAGTGCTTCTATACACATTAGCAGAGCACCGGAACCTTGACCGGTAAATAGGAGAAAATCGGTCGTGCAATTCAGCAGTCTCTGTCAAAACTTTGGCGAATCAAGGTAGGAGCCTCACGAACGCATCTCCTATGATGTGCATCGAAAACGAGGTACGATTCTTTTACTTTTTAGTACCAATTTATGTTTTTATATTAAATATCTTTCATTGTCCATTTGATTCATCATTTTAATTATCACCATTGATGGATACATGAACAAGGCCATCGATCTATGTATGGAACCCCGTTCTTGGTTCCGTTCTTCGTGAACACCCGCTATAATTTTTAGATGTGTCAACCAACTGTCAAATCATCGATCAAACGTAGGAAATACGAAGGTCTCATTATAGGGATCGCAAAAATGTCCTCATATTTGGAATCAGGTTTCTGATCGAGTCGCGATGATTCGCCGAAGGGACCACCGGAGTGGGCCGGCAGGAGAGGCTGGCAGCTGCACACGGTGGCTGCGGTGTGTCAAGCGGCCAAAGGTAGAGTTGGAGGGGCCATCTATTCGAAGGCAGAGCAGGGAGGTGGGGCAGCACAGTCCAGCAGTGCGGAGATGGCGCTGCGGCGTAGTTTCGGGGCGGTGCAGTAGGAGCGAGGTCGAGCTTCCGAGGGTGGTGTCGATGGAACCCAGCGGCAGAGCTGGGCGGTGCTGGTGCGGAGAGGTGGCACGGGACGCGGTGAGGAGAGGCAGTGCACTGCAGGGGGCGTCGGCCCATCGTGGTCAAAGGGAGAACCCCAGGCGGTCAGCGCCTCAAGCGTGCATAGGAAGCCCGCACCTGCGCTTTGTGGGTCCTACTAGAACTTCAAGGAAGACCGGCAGAATCTGGTCTACTGGGGGAACAAGGACCCACGCATCGTGGGTCCTACTAGGCGATGTGGTGGAGACCATCCAACTGGTCGGTCTATTTTTTTTATAAAAATAAAAAAGAAAACCACACCCGAGTCAGGTCTGGTATTGCTGGAGGGGGTCGTGGCCAGTGGGCCGCGGTGGTTCGGGGCGGACCTATGGCTGGGCTGCAGGCCGGGGTGTAACGCCCCAATCCCAGTTACCTAGAGTTGTGGCATTATTACATAACATTGTAATGATACAACGAAATCATGTCCCAAAAGACCGATCAGTTTAGTAGCCTTGGAAATACTAGATACATTCATAAGGGATAAATTAAAGTTGAAAAGAAAAACAACACTAAATTATTCCATTAGAAACATCCAAGATTCCTAGATTACGCCTACAAGTCACTAATAAATAACTTCTTCACATCCTGGGAAAAATAAAACATAGAAAGGGGTGAGCTCAGATGATCAGTAAGAATAACAATATATCAGAAACTTTCATAAATAAGCATAAACATTTAAGGCAATGTATAACTAAAATAAAAGCCTTTTAAACTTGAGCATCAGCATCATATGGAAAAAATAATGAAATAATTACATTTTCTTATTCAGATGGATATTCTACTAGTCGAATAATCACATGCAGTATCAATAACCACTTTCATAATGATGGAATTCATAATTCCAGACTATCATAACCACATATTCAAGGCCTTGTGCCAAGACTATAAATAAGATTTTTTCAAGGCCTTGTGCCAAGACACTAGTTTGTCTCATGAAACCTACCGATTCATCGGGGAGCTATAGCGAGCTCCACCCATCACTTACTAAGTCCAATTCATTCCTCATATGAAATGTTTCAAACATAACACAAACATTCGTATTAAAACTAGTATATGAAATGTCAATACTTTATCCACAAAAAATTAATGGTATAAAAATAGAACAACCACATTAAAAAAAACTCATTCAATACAATATGGAAGAATTTATTATAACAGATTAACCTCAACCAAGAATAATGAAGGATATTAACATAAATTAAAATAATCTTCAAAACAATTTGAGAGAAGTATCCCCCTTTTTCATGAAAACATTCAAAAGTTTCACTATTTATCAAGAAGTTGTTTAAAAAAAATTTGAATAAAATTGTACTATAGACATTTAAACTTTTAAAAGGAATTTTAATTTTAAAACATTAATGTCTATATAAACAAATCCTTAAAACCATTTTTAAAACATGGACATTAATGAAAAATATTTAGAAGAATAAATCATTAAAACATTTATAGATGATAATTTAGTTTGATTTTATAACCAAAATAGAGACACTTGAATACAAATAATTGAGGTAATAAAAACATTTTAATATCATGAGAATAAAGGTATTCATGATATACTCTGTCAAATTACATTATATACACCATATAAAAGTGATTTGGTGTATAACAACAAAGAAGTATCAATAGAATGTAATTTGAGATGAAACTTCTTATAAAGACTGTATCCTTAGGTTAAGGACAAATCAATGACATAATTATGTGTGAAAAATATAAATACACTCAATATGATTGGATATTCAGTGTAAATAAATCAGAGGACATTCACAAATATTCTTGTAAAAACAACACCAATGAATTGGATATTTAACTCGACAAATGGTGATTGAGTTAAAATTACTCTTATCAAGTTCATATCGATGAATTTAGAAATTATCAATGGAGTGATTATGTGTATCAAAAATATATCTATATAATGGGGAGTAGAAATTAAGACATAAGCAAATGAATTGTGATTCCATACATAATCTTGGAGTAAAATAATCGTGGTCAAAGGGATCATACCATGATGATGTAAATATCCATAAATTAAATTATATTATACAATTAATACAATCATGGGCAGTACACACACCACATGCAATAAATAAGTGGTGAACAATGGAAATCCCACGGAATTAAAAGTGAGATAAGAAACCCCTTACTTTATACATTTTCCTTGGTGGAGGTTAGGTTAACCTCCAGTATAATGGTTAAATAATTGTTATTTAATTATACAATAATAATATACATTAATATGATATCATATATGATCTTTTAACATTGATTGGTTAATAATATCTTAGTATTATCGTCGTTTCGGGTGTTAATAGATTCATTTTCCTTTATTTTCTTTGTTATGTGAGCCACATTTGTTATTGATGGGATGCATCATATTCATATCCAGAATTATATCTTGTATCTAAACATTATTTTTAAACATAAAATGAAATTTTTTCTTCAATGGATACGATGGGGAATGAATCTCACTGCGTTCGTGGAGACGGTAATCCGTATGTATGCACGAGCGACAATATCATTCTTTTGATATTAAAATAATATATAATTGGATGGTATATCATATATACAGAATCATTTTCATGTTATATTTTATTATTTACATGATTTACTATTCATTATTATACCCATCCATATAATAATGTATTGAATAACAATTACGCCACGACGTGGAGACGGTAATCCGTACGTCCGCACGTATGGTGACATGTCATTCAAAGGATGGATAGATTAATGAATATGGATATAACATATTTATAATAACATCACAGTATATATATGATACAAGAGTTACTATTTTAGATTGGAAATAACAAAGAAAGAAGAAGTGGAAGGAGAAACGAACTTGAAAGAGGGTGGTGAAATTATTACCTCTTCTTTGGGTTCTTCCTTTTGATTTGATCAAAAGGGATCCCTAAGTTGGATTTCTGACCAAAGGAGGGCCTCTAAGATGAATTGAGGAAAGATTAAAGGATATTTGGGCAGATTTTGGACGATCCAAAAGGCTATGAAGTTGTGAATTTGAGAGAAAGGGAAGTTCCCTTTTATAAGAGGGGTGGGGGGCACCTTACGAAAAACATAAAATATTACTTTATAATAAAAATATTTTCGGGTTATAATTGCTCAAAAATTGATTATTTAAAATATAAAGTGTATATGGGTCGAAAAACACTCAAACAATAGGTTTTAGATAGTTTTGGGTCATTATATTATCCTTAACATTTAGATTTAACTCTTAGTTAAATAGTTTGACATTTACCAAGTCTCTTTGTATGTTTATATTATATGGTTAATAAACATACTATATACTTCCAAGAGAACCAAAAGTGGTTCATAAATGATTCAAATATAATTATATATGTCCTTTGGATGAACCTTATATTTTTAGGAATATAATATCAATTAATAATATAGTAATTGATTTAAAAACACTTTTATGTCAATTTTGACACTATTTGGAATTTTATTTTTTCTAAATTCATAACAGCATTATTACATAAAAAATAATTTATCTAACCAACACTAATATGTCATATTAACCTATAAAATTTGTGGAATTCATAAAAATTATCTATTTACATTTATTTTTATATTTATAATATCAATTAGTTTAATATTTCAATAATTAGGTAAGTACTGCATTATCACAGTGTCATTAAAAAATTAAATTATTTAATGTTTAAAAACAATAAATAAAATATAATTTTGTAGGAAATATTTTTATCTTTTAAATTAATTTTTATAGACGAATTTATCTAACGTGTAACCCTATATTAAAAATGTTTTAGTTATTAAACTTTGATTTTAACTCTTTTAACTCTTCTTTGAATTAAATAATAATAAATGTCCTCATCTACTCCAAGTGAACCAAATAGGTCTGTATTTTATTTATAAGGTTATTTCTGGTCAAATTATCCTTATCCAATAGAATTAGGACAATTTTTAGGGTAATAATTATATCATTTTAACCATAATTACCGTATTTACTTTCTACTGTGGTAAATTAAAGTAAAAATTTACTATTCACCAAAAATATTTGTATCTTATTGAACCAAATTCTACTCCTTGATATTAACTGTGTATCTCGGATTTTAAAAATTCATCTCACAGAAGTGGTAAAATTATGTTTTATGTGAATTTATAAATTATCCTAGGAGGTGGGTAAAATAGGGTGAAAAGTTCAATAAAATTTTATATATCTAATATTATTACAAAATGACTCCAATGAATTACATTGAACTTATATGTTTATTATGTATCAATTTTGACCAAAAACAAATTGAAATAAAATAAATAATTATTTAAATAAAAATTCAATTTTAAACGATAACTCAGTGTTTTTCACTATTCATCGAAAATTAAAATTTTTCAGAAACATACCAAAAATTCACCCTAAGATAATTTTGATATTAAGAATTCAAAAATGAAGTCTATTTTACCAAATTCAAAAAATAGAAATTTCATTTATTAGTTTAAAATTAATTCTTGTTGTAAAAATCAAAAGGCGTATTTTTATGAAATAATAACTACCAAAGGATTGACATTTTTTATGTCCAATTTTAAAGTGAAATTACTTCCAATGGCCAACATAGGATTAAATGGTAAACATATAATCTAATTATACATCCAAACCATTCATATTTATAGTTTAACACTATAAATTATTTTGATTAAAAAATTTGTTTTCAGTTAAAATATATTATTTTTCACTATTCACCCAAATATGAAAGTTATCAGAAAAACACCAAAAATATATTGAAAATAAATTATTATGTCCCGATCCCAAAGAAGAAGTTTATTTTTTATAAATTAATATATAAATGTTTCAAATATTGGATTTCAAAAAAAGGGTTTTCCATTAAAAGTTTGTAAAATTCGATTTTTTGAAAAATACTTCTTTTATCTGAAAATTAATTTGTCCTAACATTAGGTCTAAGAAACTGATAATATGGATTCTAAAATTATAAGGGTTATATAAAGTTCAAAATTATATTAATACTATTAATAACTGCTTTTGAACTGTTAGTTTAGTAAGTCATGGTGCGCTTGAACTCGATGTTGCGTGTATTGCAAGTTATTGAATTACTTTGAAGAACTAATGTACTATGAAATCTTGGGGTGTTAAATTCTCCCCTCCTTAAATAAATTGCATCCTATAAATTTTTAAAATTAGTCTTGGGAATATAATGGAAAGTCCCACATCGGAAAAAGAGTTAATAAAACTATCACATTAAAATAAAGAAAGAGAAGTACAGAGGTCACCCAAGATAACCCATACAAGGATTCCATGTAGGAAAACATGGATATTTAAGATAAACTATGTGTAAAGTTATGATAGAGAGGGATATAAAACATGATCAAGAGAAATTTAACCACATGAAAACCACAAACTTGTGATGGGACAAACGGTCATTAGTTTCCCAGTAGGAAAAGTAAACAGACAACACATTTTTTTTGTTTTAAGTTACATTTCATAAAGATGAGGAATTAATTTGTGAGATTGAATAAGAACATAAAGAGATATAATTACTTTTTATGAATAGATTCATTCATTAATAAATTTCATCTACTATCTCATTTTTTTAAAGGATTTGTATTCAAAAATCTTTGGTCACACTGGAAGAGTTACAATAAACTTCTATAGAATTACATGATTTACGGTGGACAAAATATATATTTATCTTATCTTTAGAGATTAATCAAAACTAAAATGGTTAGTACACTACAAGAGAATCATCGTTTAGCGGCGGTTTAAACTGCAACTAAATGGGTTGGCGGCGGTTTCTGTAAACGGCCACCTAATATGGCATCGCCAATCTATTAGCGCCGATTATTTCCATTTCGCGGCGGTTTTAGGAAAGCATCGTAGCTGCCTCATTTCGCGGCGGTTTTACTGATTTTAGCGGCAGTTTTTTATGAGCCCTTGACATCAGTTTATTAACGACGGTTATAACCGCCCTGAATAAACTCAGATCTAGCGGCCGTAATACGACCGCTGAAGTCACCAGAACCACCGCGAAATGAGAACCTACGATGATACTATGTAGCTGCGATTTAAACCGCCATGAAATGTAATTTTTTTTATGTTTTGCGGGAGTTTTAACCATTTAGTGGTTGTTTAAAATGCCGCGAAAGGTATTTTTTTACATTTTGTGGCTGTTTTTACCATTTATTGGTGGTTTAAACCGCCGTGAAATTTAGACCAGAAAAAAAAATTCTGCTTCCGCTGCACCACTACCCTGAAAGAAAAATCAAACCAGAAATACCATATTGTACATACCAATAGAAAACAAGAAACATCAACCTAGGAAATCAGTATAGAATAAATTGAAAAAAATAAGTAAACATCGACATTATATATAAGAATGAACTATATTGTACATACTAACATACAAAAAGAAACATCAACCTAGGAAATCAGTATAGAATAAATTGAAAAAAAAATATATGATAGAATAAACTATAAAACATAGATCCATTATTTGACCACTCTCCAAACATACATCTAGTCGATCCTTCTTGATCACCCATAATATATATCACATGAAAATGAAACATTAGATCTACATGTGTGCCGGTGTTCCCATATAGGGAGTGAGCATAAAAAAATTTAGATTTACCATGTGTGGGCCTCCTACTTGGTTTAATACCCCAAATATACCATCACCACACACATATTCTATACCAGGTGTCTTAGATAAGCTCATGTGTTAGTATCACTCAATACATTATTGTGCACTTTCATGTAACACAACTAATCTTCTATCAACTTATTTCTTAAAAAAATCATGATACACAAAAACATTATGTTCTATTTGATCATAATTTAAAATAATTATTGAGATAAATTATAGTAACCACCTTCTAAACCTAGTAGGATGAATCTAAAATTCATTACACATGTCATTTCAACACAATTTTAATCTACGATTAATCATGTCACATTACCATAAAATGCATGCCTTCAATTATATTGTATTTTATTCCTCTTAACTACGATACAATATATTCCCCTTTGAGGTTCAATACCAACATCAAGAAACATGCTATTATTCTTATGGGATAAGAATAATATGAATCAATTTTACAAAATACCATAGTTAAACACTCTAGTATTAGATTCTTTATATAGTCCTTAATTTTAGATACCCCTCCTAGTATCACAAAATCATATCCACCTTCAAGTTTTATGCCTCAGCCTCTTATGCATTCATCCATTATCATCATACCAACATTTATGATATTGAAAACAATATATGGGCCCTCTAATAGGTTTAATCCAGAACCGTACCTTCTCCAAATTATTCATTGAAACCAAGATGAAAATGAAATGGAAGCTCATGATAAATTCAAACACTGTCTATTTCTAGGTACCTTTCACAAAGTGTTCCCCTTCACAAAAAGTTATGATTCGTGAAATATTTCTATTTAAATTGAATATAAATGGTATGATGTATCCCACTAATCATTAATAAACTATGCGTGTTATTATTCTATTTATAGAGATTCATATAATGCTCATTGCATGGGCCCGATCCCAATAATGTAAACACCTACGACCTCTTTGTATGGTGAAAAATGAATAATTTCCTAATTATGTGGCCTTAAACAAATGAGTCATAAACATGTATTATATGTATGATTAACCTAAAAATCATATATTTTCATATCTACACAGATTGAAAGAGATCATAGGAATAGGGGTAACTCGTTAAACACTAGTATTTTGATATTATTCATTAAAAATCATAAATATATAACGGAATCCAATAATTCAAATGAATCCACCCAAAGAATATTTGATGATCCCAAAATCTGACACCTTTTACCAATACCTATTTTGAATAATCTATAGTATATGAATCACTATTGAACACCTTCAATTATAATTTAGTTCTAAAAGGACATCCATACCAAATATTCATATACATGGAATCCCATTGGAGGTTCTCATCAAAAAATAGATAACCTAATGTGAATCCATTAACATGGAATTGGATTGATAAACTATAAACTCTTACATTTAATGATGTATTGATGGGTTTTTTCATTGTGTTTCGTTTTCAATACCTTCATTACACCCTTAAATTAAAATTTAATCACCAAATGCACTAATTATGTTCAATACCAAAAACAAGCTGATAGTACCCATAAGTAACACAATGGCGAGGAATGAAAACAATTGTTATGTCATAAATAGGACTCAATTTCTATGAATATATGTTCCCCATACCCTGACATACATTGTCTCCTACCCTTGTAAAATGAGTGCATGATGGTTCACACCTTATTTCAAGAATACCATCAAAATGGATTTAACCTTACATTATATGACACTCATGGTAATCTATAGGGAATAATTCCCCACAGATTGTCCAACTAAAAATATTCTATGGAAAAACCATTGGTCCATAATTTCACATCCAACCGTTTTGTATCCTTTTAATAGATCATGAGAACACATTCTTCTCTTATCATATTGATTTGGATAAATATGTCCACCATAAAGTAGAAACCACCTTAGAACTTCATTATGAGTATCATGTTCACTATAGTCATTTTTATTAACATGTGACCTTGAGTAATCAAGAATATATATAGGGTGTTTTTTCTTATTGTCTATACTCAAGCATCTAAAAGTTGATCCCATAGGTGATATCCAACCACTGACACTCAAGAGTATATTTATACCCCTGCTAGTTTAAACACCCTTAAGGCCCATTAGAATATCTAGAGAATATACTAGGGATGGTTCCAATGCTCTAACATCTAAAAGCATCATAATCTATCCTAAGTGGCATTTGTGGCTATAAAATTACAATGGAAAATATAACCCACATGTGTGGGGGAATTTGTATCATTTTTTCCTCATGGTCATCTCCAGTATCATTCATCCTATGGGATCACACCCAAATTAATTATATCCCTCTTACAATATAAATATGTGTTTCTTATTGGTGGTAACACATTAGTATATTTCTTCAATGTTAACCCAAATGATGTGGGGAAACATGATTCTACTGAGTTTGAAACAGGTGTGGATGAATCCACTACCCCTCCCCACTAAAAAATAGTAAAACCATCTCAACATAAGATAATATTACTTAGTTAAAATTAAAAATAGTATAACATGTGAAATGACCCAATTTGTTCGACACATTAACAATGGGTTTAACTCATAGTCATCCAAAATCTCGACTACCAATTCAAACACAGGACCAAATGGAATGATGTATACCACACTCGAGAAATCAAGACATAAAAAGAAACATCATAAATCAATAAAACGCATAAAAGGAAACATGATAAATCAAGTAAATTTTAGGACATGAAAATGTCTGGTGGCAACTATGTGCCACAAATTTTACATATAAAAACCAACCGCTCCAGTCTTTTTCCAAAAAATGAACAATACAACTAATCATGGTCTGATGATCCGTCGTCACCCTCGCCACCTTCATCACCACATTCTGCTGTCACCTGTAAGAACATTATATTGAAAATTAAATACGGTTGCATATTTATATTAAAACATAAAACCAATTAAAGTTATAAAACTAATTGATTTTTATTTTTATTGATTTACCTACTCACCACCACATGGTGCACTACCACCAGGGGCATATTTTCTCATCTGCTGATATAAATTAGTCAATGCTTTCTGCATAGCGGATATCTGAGCCCCCTGGTCTTGAACTGTGGCTCATAGAGAAGAAATCTCCCTCTGAGCATCATGAGGTACGGGCTGACTATAACCAGGAGTAGATGCGGCTGGAATCCCTGGTGGCCTACTAAATACCTCATATGGTACGGGTCCCAAACCCATCCTGTGCACTCTACCAGGATGCTCTTCCCAAGGACTTTAGCATCCGGGTCATCCTGGGAGACTGAGTAGGAATGTGCATGATTTGCATCCCATAGTTCTTTAATTTTTACCTATAAATCAAATATCAAAATATATTAACACAATAAGAACTGATAATAAGTTATTATAATAAAAAATTGACTTCATACCCTAACTTCTTTAGCAGTATCATTAACAAAACTTCCATCTGATTTCTTGTGAACATCCAACCACAGTTCAGTTTGGGATACTTCATGCCCTAAAATTTGTGACTGCATTAAGAAAAGATAAATCAATAATTAAATATATGAAACAAATAATACTGTATTATATATATTTAAACTAATTAAAATATTACCAATGCCATTCGTCTTCTAGAAAAGCTTTTTGAGTCCATAGTGTGAGGGATGAATTGCTTAGCCTGGTTTGATGCATTCATTCTTGAGAGATCCTGAAATAAATTAAATGCAATTTAATATTAATGTATTAAATGTCATGTCCTCTTCATATACATGTATAAATGTAAAATTAGGATAATATAATAATATATATTTCAATACAATTTTCTTCTCATCATGATGTCTGTCAACAAAAACTTTCCAATGTTCTTTCGGTACCCCACTGGGTAGCTTCTCATACATTTTTTGCACATTCAACGAGGTATCATTGACATCACACCATAATCTCTATTTTAAATCCTTCCATTTCTTACCTAGATTTTTTAACGTCCACTTCCGTGCTATGACATCAGCAACTGTAAAGTGGAAGAACATCATTATACAGAAATTAATTTTGAACATATTAGTAACATGACATTCAATTAAACCATAATGTAATAAATTTACCTTTATTTGAGAATTACAAACTTCATTTTTCCAGCTTGGAGGCATATGTCTCTAATCATCATATGAAATTGGAAGAGAAATGGGCTTCACTGCAAGCTATCCTAGAATCTGGCCATGTAACCCCGTGACGTCATCCGTCGGGACCCCATAAGAACCAAATGGTACGACTATATTTTCGCCAGTCATATTCCAAAAATCTGCACTTTTTATGTTTTTCTCCATGGTTTCATTTTTTTCATCTTCAATGGGCAAAAAATTAGTATAAACAAAATTCAATAAATTTATTTAATTAAAATTTGTACCTATGAAAGTGACAGTTCAGTATGCCCGTGAAGAACTTGAAGGGGCATGTTGCTCCCCCACATCTGAGGCTCCTGAAGGGGGAGTCAACAACTCACCCTCTAATAGGACATCCAAAGATGGTGTGAGAGATGGTGCAAGGGGATATGGTGCAGCTGTGTAGGCAGCTGGTGCCTCAGATGTCGTGGGGAGGGAGCCGGATGGATCGTCATCTGTAGTCGAACTAGATGAAATAGTCTACCTCTTCCTCTTTGGAATTCCTGTCAATTAATCAAATAAAATTAAGTTCAGAATATATATTTCAAAAATATTATGCTGAAAAAAAATTAAAAATGAAAATAGATGGCCAATACTAACAGAAAAAATATATATAACAATGATAATGAATGACTACATAAATGAATCAAGTGGTTTCTGAATAAATAAATTAGTGTACATACAATCATTTTACCCTTCAATCATATCGGTTTCCTGCTCCATTGCTTCATCCACTTCATTCATCCTTGCTAGACTAATATTTTCAATATCATGATGGAAAAATAATTCTGCTTCCTGTTGTTGATTAAATTAAATTTCAGAGGTCAAATTGTCCAATTCATTACCCATATCATACAAATATCTTTGCATTACATGGGAAACTACACTCCACCCTTCATCGACATCATCATTCACATAATATACCATTTTTTCTTGTGATGCTAAGATATATAGATCATGCAGTTCATGATCACCAACATCCATCAAGCGAGAGAAGTTCACAGAAGTAAATTGAAAGGAATCTCTTCTAACACCTCTGATAATATCGACCCATTTTCATTTTCATAAAAAAACAGGAAAATTTATGTGGTATTTTAATTCAATAATATCATGTAGCTTTCCATATTATTCCACTTCCTAAAATGTAAATATACCACTATTCTGTGTTTTCAAACCCACTTCTCGATCAACTGTACGAAATCTAAAGCCATTCACATTATAAGCATCAATCTTTCTAACTTTTTTTAGAGGACCTCTAGCAAGAAACTTCAATTCTTCTGACACCTCTACTCGAGTATCAATATTCATGATCTGAAAAAAGAAATATACTTTATTAGATTTAAAAAATGTATGCGTCAAACTTATATTCGTACTTATTGAAATATTTATGAACTTACACGTCGTGCAAACCATTCTACTAGATCTTTATTAACAGATTTTGTTATATCATTCTCATTTCATGTTCGGCCTCTCATTCGTCACTTTGTTTGTATCCTCAACTCTTTAATAAATGGATCTGCAATTTCACTATTTAGCATCACATATCGATGTGCCTGTAATAATTCCAATTCAGTCAGTGTCACATTTGAGGTCCTCCCAACTGATCGTCCAATAGCAGGAAATATTTTGGATTTCTGATGTATTTGAGACTGAGTCAATGTGTTGTCAACATGTCCAACTCGATTAAATCTTCTCTCAATATCATCCAAGTATCGAGAATAAAAGGCAAGACACTCCTCATCCAAATAGCCTTTAGCAATAGAGCCTTCTTGTTGAGCTTTATTTCTCACGTATGATTTCAAATGCCCAAGATATATGTGAAATAAAATAAACATAATTATGCATTTAATTAAGTAACAAAAAATTTTACATGACTGAAAAACATATAAATAAAGTACCTCTCAATTGGATACATCCATCGGTAATGAACATGGCCTCCTAATTTAGCTTCCTCAACCAAATGAATAGTTTAATGCATCACTACAGTAAAAAATGACGGAGGAAAGATCATCTCCACTGCACAAAGTGTCAATACAAACCTCTCCCGGAGGTTGTCAAGCTGAAATGGATGTAGAGATTTCTCACATAGTTGTCTAAAAAATGTGCAGAATTTGAGTACAATAGTAGTAATTTTTTCAAGTAATAATGTAAGCAATGACAATGGTAGTAACTATTGTAACAAAATATGTGAATCGTGACTTTTCAATCCATGTAACTTACGATTCTTCAAGTAAAAACACCTTTAGATGTTACTTGAATACCCATTAGATACCTTAACATTCTTTAAAATTTGAAGGAATGTATCTTTATCCATATTTTTCATTGAAAAAATTGCTGGAGGATACTCTTCATTCTCATCTGGCCATAGATCACATTTTATGTTCATTGCTTGTAAGTCTTTATGAGCATTAAGATGATCCTTCAACTTTCCATGCTCATTAAGTAATGTGAAAATCAAATTTTCACCAAAATTCTTCTCAATATGCATCACATCTAGATTATTACTCAACAAATTAAATTCCCAATATGAAAGTTTGAAAAAATACTTTTTTCTTCCATTGTTGCGTTCCAATTTCGCTTGACGATGCACTTCGGACCCGTTTTCCACTATCATTCAAAAGATGAA
The DNA here is from genome assembly GCA_963277665.1 of Viscum album. Lineage (NCBI taxonomy): Eukaryota > Viridiplantae > Streptophyta > Magnoliopsida > Santalales > Viscaceae > Viscum > Viscum album. Next base: position 981,636,163 of record OY728145.1, on the reverse strand, counting down.
CCTTCACAAATTATGTTTCAACATTTTCAAGCTCTTTCAATATTTCAAAACTAGTTAAAAACATTGGATGTGGTCTATGATCAATGGAACCATTAAATTTTGATCTTTTCAGCCGAAATATATGAGATGCATTGAGAAATCTTCGATGAAACAAGAAGAACCATTTTCTACTATGAGGTAGCTGTTTGTGCTCAAAAGAAAAGTTAAAAATGGTACAATCCAAACTCGTATAAGTCTTCAAACTAGATAAATTTCCAAGCCCATGGAAGTCACTAATGGTCCACATTAAAGCAGCATGCATTTTGAGCATTGTTTTGGAAGAAGCATCAAATGTCTCAACACTGTTGCTCCATAACTCCTACAATTCTCCAATCAAAGGCTGCAAGTATATATCAATATCATTTCCTGGCATTTTTTTTCCAGGAATAATCATCGAAAGGATAACAGATGTTTTCGGCATACACATCCACAGAGGCAGATTATAAAGGATCAAAACAACTTTCCAAATGCTATAACTGGTACTCAAATTCCCAAATGGGTTGAATCCATCGGCTGCCAATCCCAATCAAACATTCCTAGGATCAGCTGATAAATCTAGATGTCATGAATCAAATGTATTCCACGATTGGGAATCTCTTGTATGTATCATTAACCCACCATTGTTATTATCTACAGAATGCCACATCATGTGTTCAGCAGTTTTTTGATGACAAGAATAATCTTTGAAATAGAGGATTCAAAGGAAAGTAATGCAAAACCTTTGCATGTGTGTTCCTTTTCTTCTTCTCCATGAAATTAAGTTCATTCAGACATCCAACATCACCCTTTTCCTTTCATCTAGAAGAAGAACATTTCTTAAAATTCTTTCTACTTGAATCCTCTCCCCAATAAAGCATACAATCATTGGGACACACATGTATTTTTGTATAATTCAGACCATGCTTGTTAACAACTTATTTCATATCATAAAAAGATTCTGGGATTTTTGCTTCAGGAAATTTATCACGAATCAATTCCAATATCATGGAAATTTCCTTATTTGTAATTCAACATAGAAATTTGATATGCTAAAACTTCAGCAGAAATGAATACTTTGAATATTTCAAACACCCACTATACAACTCTTGATTTCCAATGTCAACTAAATCATGAAACACACTTTCCTCAGTGAAGTTTTCTCTTACATTTGGCTCACATAATCAAGAGGAGGATCCAATGATATGTTACAATATTGATATTCTTGTGTTAGAGTCTCAAAAACATCACTTTTCACGTTACAATTTGTAGCACCCTATTTTGGTAGTTCTGATATGTTTTGATGATGATATTGGTGACTTGTAGTGCCGAATTCATAATTTATGAGGTTTTTCATTTCATTTTCCATTATCGATGAACTTGGGACCTCATACTATGGATTAACATCAGTGCTCAATCTTTCTGTAACATTCAATTCTTCATGCCAAATCCAACACAAATATTTACTAGGGAATTTCTTCAGTATTAAATGTTTATAAACTTCATCTCTCTTCAACCATGTTCTAAAATTACCTTTAGGACATGGAAATTTTATTCTCCCTTCAACAGATCGATTAGAAATTTCAAAATCTAAAAACTCATTCAATCCCTTAACATACTGAGAAGTGTTCCTCAGTAATGTGATCTATCTATTATCCATTTATCTCATAATGTGCCTACAAAATAAAAAAAAATTAAAACACATAGTCACTACTAAATAGATAAAGAGATCCATATATATGATAGTATAAGATTAAAGAAATATAATATAATAAAGATGAGCCCATGAGTTAGATATGAACCCTCTAGTGTTTGGGATAGGGGAAATTTATTTCGTAACGAGAAACAGTGTGCTAATAACGTGGTCGCTACATTACCATGAAAACAAAATCACATTGTTAATTTGGAATAACCCCAACCTAATTTCTCTATATATTCTTCATATAAAACTCCAATATCGAATAAATCTATTATAAATAATGTTTACAGAAAACCTTATGATGCTTAAAAAACTCAACACATTGTTAATTTGGAGTGGTAAGAACCACGTGAGGGATGGTAGTTTTGAGGCATGATAAGTGGTGGTGTTCATGGAAATGCATGATGAAATAACATGGGAGATTAGGTTTTGAGGTTCTACGAACCTTGTGTAAATTGAATTCCTAGACCTCTATTTGGTGTATTCACATAGAAAATAGTTTGGGTGTGGCTCTAGGGTGATTTGGATCATATATGTGTTAGTGCTCCTGAGTGGATAATTATGGTTAAATGGGACGATAGAGGATCTGACCATGGAGTTGAACTAAGATTCAGATTCAGACTTTGATGTGGGCATTGAATATTTTTGTTATTCATTGAAGTGGCCCAATATTTATGGGGAGATATGATCCATGGGGTGGATGTGCTAATAAAGTACATGTTATTCAACTAAAGTAAGAACTGATTAAATCCAAAAAAATGTATGAAATAAGTGATGTAATAACTATTTCAAGTCACATTTGATAAAAAAATATGATCAAAACGTGCCATGGATGATCATGAATCAGCAATTGGTGTAAAGAAACAACTTTGTTTCTTCAAAAATTGATCTAGAAGTTTCATGCTGAAGTAAAGTCACTTGTTGAATCAATAAATAAATTAAAAATGAATTATTCTAGAATAAAAAGAGGGTTCCAAGTATTCACTAAGATAATCAATGATGTCATATTGAATCTGGTTTATAACAAGGGATATCAAGCACTGAATTTAGTAGAATTAGACCACTAATAAGAAGAATAATTTCGAGGAATTAGTTATTCCCTTACTATAATTAGTGTGGTTCTAGTGTGATTGGTATGTTGTTATTGACATGATAAATTTAATTTTGAAGTTATATTGATATTGTGCAATTTGATTAATGGGGATGATAAAGACACCGCATATGGTTCTATTCCCTAGGTATCTCACCCCTACCTAAGGGATAAATGTCTGTCAAGGGCCACATTCTGAACTCATAAGGTTTGAGAACCTATCATTATCCATATAGTGTATATTGATTGCTCATTAAGAAAAGGAACCTAACTTGGTTCCATACTTGGTCATTCATATGTTCTCTTAGATTATCATACCATATATGGCCATTACCACACCATCCCATAGCCTCGCCCCTAGGAATTTCATTAGGAGAGAATCAATTACCTAAAACAAGACCTTTATAGATAACATGACCCATAAATACATTATTAACACCTTATTGGGGTTTTAATTTCCCTATAGTTAAGCCTCTCACATATATAACATAGCCATCAATTGTTGTATAATCAATGCATCGTACTAAAGGGAATTCTATGAACCCAAAATGAATCTCTATCTTCATGTATCATAAGGTAAATAACTCATGGATCCCATTAATTCCACATACCCACCTACATGAAATTTCAATCCACACAATAAATCTATAACCATATCCTATGGTAATATTATTCATAAACTACCTTGACCATAGAGTTATCCCCTTAAAAAATATCATTCCATCCTCATCAAAGCCATATCTAGGAACTAACACCATCTCAATCCCATAACTCATAAAATTACAACATATATTATAAAGAAATAATAATTAATTAAGATAATTAATCCATATTAATCCAATTAGTCATACTTTAGGGACATCTCATCAATTATGTATCCTCATTGTAACTTCAAGGAATGGGGTATGGATCACTCTTGGAACACCTCTGAGATCATTTCTAAACAAAACCCAAAAATATGAAGTCAATCCATTAAATTAATTCATCCAAATTTGATGATAAACCAAAATAAATTTTGGAAATGACTCAACAATAATGAAACTACATAAAACCTTGTGCATTTTTCCTCACAAGATTCCTCTAACCATTACACAAAAAAATCCATCGTAACAGGATGATCCCACCGACGACAGCGGAGGGGAGCATACCTACGGTACGAACTCGACAAGGTTGAGGTAGAAGCCGGTGTTGCGGGTGTCAGGGGGAGATGTGGGGTCAGTAGAGACCAGCGACGAGGTCACCGGCGGCATGGGAGGGCAGTGGAGGGGACCGATGGTAGGGTTCGCAATCGTCAGGGTGAGAAGATCATGGGGTTGGGGTTAGCTCGGGTGGGGGACGGGAAGTGTCGCCTATGTAAAAACCTAAATAGGATTCACAGTGGTTTTTAATAAACCACCGCTAAATAATTTTAATGAAAGGTTTCGTGGTGGTTATGTAAACCGCCACTAAAAAACTGTAGGTAAAGGCATTTTCTATTGTAGTGGTAAAATATCTGATGATCCCCCAAAAAGATATTTCTTTAGAGAAATAAACACTAATATTAATTTCTAAAATTAAACAAACAATACCCCAAAGTTAAATAAATACCATTCAATAAACAATTGACCTTAAAATAATTCAACATAATCCAAACAAATATTGAAACCCAAAACATAGAAGAATTTGGTTATGTAGTCTTTCATGTTAAATAGTATCTCCAAATGACATCAACTACTCTTAAAGTAAAAAACTTATAAGTTATTAACCTAATCACATATTCTCTATTATAGTTTATTCATTTCAATAAATACCCCAAATAACTACAAATCCACAATAAAAAATAGATAAAAATCCACCATATTTCCTTATATGAAATCCCATAGTATTTTATTTTCCATGGGCATATAGTGTTCCAAACAAAGAAAACATCTTCCAAAATAACGTTTAGCACTTAATCGCCAAATAATTTTTCTATACTAAGGGTATTCATTTGATAAGACATAAGATCCCAAATCAACTTATTATGGATCAATAAAATCATTTAACTAAAAATAATTAGTCACACTAACCAGGGACTTCACATAGTCCAGTGGTAGGCGATAAATCCCAATCGCACTCTGGTTGTGGATTCGATTCCCATAGCTTTGTCTGACACAACGGGTTGTCACACGATCTGCATGTTGTCCTTTTTCAAAAACTATATTTTATAACATTACCAAAATGATATAAATTCTTCAAAATAACCATAGCATAATTTAACCACAAATGTTATTTCATACCTTGCATTTTCATACCATAATATAATAACTTGTAATCGCCTCAAACCCAATGATCATATAAAACCAAATGGTTATTTATAACTATATACACAAGAGAAGAGATAATTATTCCTTAAATATCATTTTCACATGCTAAACTGTAGGGTTTCAAATACAAGAGAAAATTATTCCAATGTAATCCCATCAACAAGGAGCAGTAGTACTTTTAAAAATTTCTCCAACCATTTATTTCCACATATCTTATTCTTTGACCAAGAAAATATCCTATATAATAGGGAATTCAGTCAGTTAATGTACCAGTCCCCTACATTTATGGAAAATGACTATAAATGGATTCTTGGGACTATTTTTATTTTCTTCCATAGTACTCTTCATTTTTCCTCAGCAATTCTTCACTTTATGTCCTTCTTTCCCACACATAAAGAATTTCTTTGTCCCATTGAGACACTTTCCCGGGTGTCTCCTTCACATTTCCTACATGATAGAAATTGGGGATTCTTTTCTCCAAGGTCTCCACTTCTGGAGCTCTTATCATTCATCACCTTTCTCTTCTTTGTTGTGTCCAGAAGTTGGTTAATATATATATTGTTGATAATATTTTTGGAAAACTGATTTGGCATGAACAAAATATCTTTTACACCTATCAACATTCTATTTTGTTGATCATTTCCACCATCATTCCCACCTTTTACATCATTCTATAAGTTACTATGAATTCCTTGGAATCCAGCCATTGACTAAAACCAAAAAGCATAGTTTGAGTAATAGTAGTCACAAAATCATTTAGAGAATATCATGACACCATGTTTTCAATTTAGAACACCGTAGGATTAATCAAGGTCATTTATTCTCATATAATATTAAAATACATCAAATCGGTTTGTAAGGAAAACATAAATTATCCTCACCATATCCCCCGGGAGTGTCGTAACCAAGAGTGCAGTAAGGCCTGCTGTCGTGCACCTGTTCCCGTTCGAGTCTAGCACAAAGCAGTGCTTTCAGGTTTTAACCCTAGGTACATATGTGCTAGAGCTGCCTCTACTTTCTCGTATCCATACGGGGAAATATTTCTTGGAAAACTCTCCAAATCTCTACAATACCAAAATTTTGGGATGTTCTTCTATACTAATCCTCAAATTCTATCTTAGGGTTATGTGCTCTAATCAAAGTTTATCTAAATCTAGCTTCCATGGTTTTTACTAAACATCCTATGATACCAAATGTAACGCCCCGACCCCAGTTACCTAGAGTTGGTGCATTATTACATAACATTAGCATTATACAATGAAATCATGTCCCGAAAGAGCAATCATTTTAGTAGCCTTGTAAATACTAGATACATTCATAAGGTCAAAATTACAACTTGAAAATAAAAACAATACTAAATTATTCCATTAAAACATCTAAAATTCATATATTATACCTTCATGTCACTCGTAACTAACTTCTTCACATCCTGGGATAATTAAAACATATAAAGGGTGAGCTCAGATGCTTAGTAAGGATAACAATATAGCGGAAACTTTCATAAATAAGCATAAAAATTTAAGGAAATATATAACTAAAACAAAAGCCTTTTAAACTTGAACTTTAGCATAATATTGAAGAAAAAAATAATGCCATTTACATATTCACATGGATATTCTACTATTCAAATAATCATATGCAATATCAATAACTACTTTCATAATGATGGAATACATAATTCCAGACTATCATAACCATATAGTCAAGGCCTTGTGCCAAGACTATAAATAAGATCTTGTCAAGGCCTTGTGCCAAGACACTAGTCTGTCTCATGCGACCTACCGATGCATCGAGGAGAAAAAGCAGGCTCCACCCATCACTTACTATGTCCAATGAATTTTTCATATGAAAATTTTGAAACATAACATAAAAATTCATATTAAAAGTAACATATGAAATGTCAATACTTTATCCACAAACCAAGAATGGTATAAAACTAGCACATCCACAATCAAACATAACTCATTCAATACAATATGGAAGATTGTATTGTAACAGATTAACCTCAATTGAGAATAATGAAGGATATTTACATAGATGAAAATATTCTTCAAAACAATTTGAGAGAAGTATCCCCCTTTTTCTTGAAAACAATCAAAAGTATCACTATTTATCAAGAAGTTGTTTAAAATATATTTTTTAATCAAATTTTCCCATAAACATTGAAACTTATAAATGGAATTTTAATTTGAAAACATTAATGCCCATATAAATAAATCCATATAACCATTTTTAAAACATGGACATTAATGAGAATTATTTAGCATAATAAATCTTTAAAACATTTAAATATGATATTTTAGTTAGAGTTTCTAACCAAAAGAGAGACACTTGAATAAAAATAATTGAGGTAATAAAAACATTGTAATATCATGAGAATAAAGGGATTCATGATACACTTTGTCAAAGTACATTATATATACCATATTAAAGTGATTTGGTGTATAACAATAAAGAAGTCTCAATGGAATGTAATTTCTGATGAAACTTCTTATAAAGACCGTATCCTTAGGTAAAGCATAAATCAACAACATAAATATGTGTTCCAAATATAAATACAATCAATATGATTGTATATTCATCGTAAATAAATCAGAGGACATTCACACATATTCTTGTAAAAACAACACTAATGAATTGGATATTTAACTCGAAAAATAGAGATTGAGTAAAAATTACTCTTATCAAGCTCATATCAATGACTTGAGAATTTATAAATGGAGTGATTATTTGTATCAAATGTATATCTATAGGAAGGATAGTGGAAATTATTACATAATCAAATGAATAGTGATTCCACACATAATCATGGAGTAAAATAATCCATGAAGTATGTGTAAAGCTGAATGAATGGAAATTGAAATTTTAAATTCCCTTATCGATCTAGTAACTTATGAAACATTCTCCAATGAAAGAAGGATCATACAATAATGATTTAAATATCTATAAATTAAATTATATTACAAAATTAATACAATGATGGGCAGTACCCACACCACATGAAATAAATAAGTGGTGAACAATGGAAATCTCACAGAATTAAAAGTGAGATAAGAAACCTATTACTTTATAATTATTCCTTGGTCGAGGGTAGGTTAACCTCCCATATAATGGTGAAATAATTTTTATTGAATTATTAAAGAATAATATACTTTAATATGATATCATATATGATCTTTTAACATTGATTTGTTAATAATATCATAGTATTATCGTCGTTTCTGGTGTTAACAGATTCGGTTTCCTTTATATTCTTTGTTATGTGATCCATATTTGTTATGGATGGGATGTATATTATTCATATCCAGAATGATATCATGTCTGTAAACAACATTTTGTAATCATCAAATGAAATTTAGTATTGAATGGATACGATGGGGAATGAATCTCATCGCGTTCGTGGAGATGGTAATCTGTACAAACACACGAGCGACAATATCATTCTTTTGATATTAAAATAATATATAATTGGATGGTATATAATATATACAGAATCATTATCATGTTATATTTTATTATTTACATGAATTACACATCATTATTATACCCATACAAATAATAATGTATTGAATAACAATTACACCACGACGTGGAGACGGTAATCTGTAGGTACGCATGTATGGTGACATGTCATTCAAAGGATGGATAGAATAATTAATAGGGTTATACCACATTTATAATAAAATAACATTATATAGAAGATACTATAGTTATTATTTTAGAATGTAAATAATAAAGAAAGAAGAAGTTGAAGAAGAAAATAACTTGATTGAGGGTGGTGAAATTATTACCTCTTCTTCGGGTTCTTCCTTTTGATTTGATCTACAGGTCTCCTTAAGTTGGCTTTCTGACCAAAGGAGGGCCTCTAGGTTGAATTGAGGGAAGTTGAGAGGATATTTGGTCAGGGTTTGGCTGAGCCAAAATGCTTTTAAGGTGTTAATTTGAGAGAAGGGTAAGTGCCCTTTTATAAGAGGGGTGAGGGGCACCTTAGGAAAAACTTATAATATTATTTTATAATAAAATCATTTTTGTTTTCTAAAGGCTCAAAAATAGATTATTTAATAGATAAGGTAGGTATAGGTCGAAAACCAATCTACCAATTGATTTTAGATAGGTTTTTCTCACTATATTAACCTTAAAATTTAGATTTAACTATTAGTTAAATAGTTTGACATTTACCATGTCTCTTTGTATTTTTATATTATATATTAAATAAACTTACTATATACTTCCAAGAGAACCACAAGTGGTTCATTAATGATACACCTATTATTATATATGTCCTTTTGCAGATCCTTAGATTTTTAGGAATAGAATATCTGTTAATAATATAATATTTGATTTAAAAACACTTTTATGTCAATTTTGTCACTATTTGGTATTTTGTATTTTCTAAATTCAAAAAAGCATTATTACTTCAAAAAATAATCATCTAAACAACCCTAATTTGTCATATTAACCTAATTTTTATTTCAACTCATAAAAAGTCTCAAATTACATTTATTTGGATATTTATAATATCTATTATTTTAATATTTAATTAATTAGGTAATTACTGCATCATCATTTTGTCATTAATAAATTAAATTATTTAATGTCTAAAAAATATAAATAAAATACCATTATGTAGGAAATATTTTTATATTTCTAATGAATATTTATAGCCTAATTTATCTTATGTGTAACCCTATATTAAAAATCTTTTAGTTATTAAACATTGATTTTAACTTTTTTAACCCTTCTTTGAATTAAATAATAATAAATATCCTAATCTAATCCAAGTGGACCAAAGAGGTTCATATTTTATTCCTAAGGTTGTTTTTGGTCGAATTATACTTGGCCAATAGAATTATGACATGAGTTATGGTAATAATAATATCATTTTTACCCTTAATTACCCTATTTACTTTTAACTGTGGTAAATAATGGTAAAAAGTTACTATTCACCAAAAATTATTTTTATCTTATTGAACCACATTTTACTCCATGATATTAACCGTGTACCTATGATTTTAAAAATTCAACTCATAGAAGCGGTAAAATTATGTTTTATGTGAATTTACAAATTCTCCTAGGAGGTGGTTAATAGATGGTGAAAAATTCAATAAAATTTTATATATCTAATATTATTAAAAAATGGATCCAATGAATTAAATTGAACTTATATGGGTATTATGTATCTATTTTGAACAAAAAAAATATAAATAAAAAAAATTATTTAAATAAAAATTCGGTTTTAAACTATAACTCAGTGTTTTTCATTATTCATCAAAAATTAAAAGTTTTCAGAAACATACCAAAATTTCACCCTAAGAAAATTTTAATATTCTGAATTCAAAAAATGATGTCTATTTTACCAAATTAAAATCATATAAATTTCATTAATTTGATTAAAATTAATTCCTATTGTCAAAACCAAAAGGCGTATTTTTATGAAATTATAAATACCAAAAGATTGACATTTGTTTATGTCCAATTTCAAAGAAAAATTACTTCCAATGACCAACATTGGATTAAATGGTAAAAATAAAATCTAATTATACATCCAAACCATTCAAATGTATAGTCGAACACTATAAATTATTTAGATTAAAGAAGTTGTTTTCAGTTAAAATATATTATTTTCACTATTTACCCAAATATTAATGTTATCAAAAAACACAAAAAATTTATTGAAACTATATTATTAGGTCCCGATCCCAAAGAAGAAGTATATTTTGTCAAATTGAATATATAAATGTTTTAAATATTTGATAAAATAAGAGTTCTCCATTAAAAGGCGGTAAAATTGCATTTTTTGAAAAATACTTCTTTTATCTGAAAATTAATTTGTCCTTGCATTAGTTCTAAGAAACTCATAATATGGATTCTAAAATTATACGGGTTAAGTAAAGTTAAAAATTATTTTAATACTATCCATAGCCTCTTTTGAACATCTAGTTTGATAAGTCGTGGTGCGCTTGAACTCGATGTTGCGTGTAGTGCAAGTTATTGAATTACTTTGAAGAACTAAAGTACTATGAAATCTTGGGGTGTTACACGATAGTTCGAATGGGGATGGCCAGGGTGAACCGGCCCGGTTGGGACCCCTTGCGCTCGGGGGGGGGGGGGGGGTATCTTCTGAACGACACTTCCGTTTGACAGGCCGTCTGCAACTGTGGGTTCGTGTCTGCGAGACGGACCTTTCAAAGTGAGTTTTAGAGTTTTTGGGTTCTGCTCCTGAAGGCGGGTAGCCCTGAAATCTCTCACATAATAATATTAAATTATTATTAAAGTTGTGACAGACATGGCTCGCAATCCGGACGTCCGTTTGACGTTCTTTTAGAGGCGTGGTGGCCCTGGAGCTGAGACAATCCTTCCAAGGTTGGTTCGGAGCCCTTGCAGTTTGGTTTCGTTGATAGGTGGCTTGAAATGCTTTATACGAGTAATTAATTAATTATGTTAATTAATTAATTGTTGCATCAGACCTATCTCTTGGTTTGGTTGTCCGATTGACACGCCATCAGTGGTAGCGTGACCCTAGTCCTCGTGCGGATATTTTGAGACTCTTTTAGAAGCATTCGGGTTGGAGACAAGGTGTGGGCCCTATAGGGCCTAGTTCACACGTTTTATGGTGAAACGCCACATTTTCACCCGATATCTGTTTGGGGGGTTTGAGTACTGATTTCTGAGTGTTTTTAGAGGGGATTGCAATGATGCAATCCACCCGCCTAAATTCGGGCCCGACGTGTGGGCCCCACGAGGCGACGTTCGGACGTATGCAGGGTTTTTACAACTTATGTTTCATAAGTCCGTTCAGTGAAAAGGAATAGCCTATCCTACATGGTTATCAGAAAAAAACACAATGTTAGGATTTGCGTGACGTGTTTCGGGGTTGAGGTGTGGGCCCTGTTTGCGTATAACGCGGGGAGTTTCAGCTTCGGCATCTGGAGTCCGTTTTGGGCATCGTCAACGGCGTTGTGACCCTAGCATTGAGGTGAAATTGACCGGGTTTTTTCAGGCGTTGAAGCTGGAGTTGAGTCGTGGCCCCCACGGGCCGTTTCTTAAGCCGTGTGTAGGGTAATGTGAATTTTCATCAGGCTTCCTTTGGGCCGTATGAATATTCGTTTTCGCTTGTATTTCTGAGAGCATCGCAGTGGTGCAGTTTGGCCGACCTATTTTGATACTGAGGTGCAGGCCCCACGAGACGTCGTGTTGCCATAAAGTGGTGTTGAATGAAGTTTCCACCTAGAGCCCATATCCAGTGAGTAAGTAGTCTATATCGTGTGTTTTTGTGTGCGGATTACAACGGTGTAATCAGTTTGGGCGTGCGGAGCCACTTTTGAGATCTCATTAAATGTGTAAACATTAAAAGGGCATTGGTCGGAGGTTCCTTTGATGCACTCTAAACCTACGCATGGTAGAAGTGTTTTTGACACCCAGTTATGGCATAGGTATTGCAAAGAAATCGGACCAGTTCCGAGTTTACCCACTAGTGAGGCTGGGCAGTGGGATACCCGTGGACCTTAGGGTTAACCCTCCAGCGAGGCTGGGTAGTGGTATACCCGTTGACCTTAGGGTTTACCCTCTAGTGAGGCTGGGCAGTGGGATTCCAATTGACCTTACGATTTACCCTACAACGGGGCTAGGCAGTGGGTCACCATCGACTTATTTAGGGTTTACCCTCCAACAGAGCTGGGCAGTGTGTCACTTGATGTTTTATAATGGTTAACCCTCTAGCGAGGCTGTGCAATGGGTCACCATCAACTTATTTAGGGTTTACCCTCCAACAGGGTAGGGAAGTGGGTCACCTGATGTTTTATTACGGTTTACCCTCCAGTGGGGTTAGGCAGTGGGTCACCATCAACTTATTTAGGTTTTACCCTCCAGCAGGGCTGGGCAGTGGGTCACCCGATGATTTATTTCAGTTTACCCTCCACCAGGGCTAGGCAGTGGTTCACCTAATGATTTATTACAGTCTACCCTCCAGTGGGGGTGGGCAGTGGGTCTCTATTGACTTATTGGGGTTTGCCCTCCAGTGAGGCTGGGCAGTGGGTTACCCAGCAACTTATTTCAGACTCGGTCCTTTCTATGAGGCTAGTCAGTAGCTTTTCACTATGTTTACCGGAGCGGGACCCTTGGTTTTACAGTTCAGTGATGAGGAAGCTTTGGCATGCGGGATTACTGGGCATCAGTGATGGCTACCCTTAGAACTATTGGAAATTTATCTTGGGCAGAGCTTGGAGATAGTGATCCCCTTACACACTCATTCGGGTTACTTGGTGAGAATATAATATACACCCTACTTTTTTTCCCATTACTTGGTTTCAATTAATCTCTATTCATCAGGGGAGAAGACGCGTGGGGTATGCCACGTGCTTTCTGTGTCTAGCTCCTCTTGGATTGGAAAATTCTACTTCCTTCCTTTTGTTGGGTTGAGCTACACTCTTTCTTTTTTACTCTATCACTTCTTTTGTTCAATATACTGCACAACATTTTAGTATCTTCTTTGTTTCTCCCTCTAGATTTCGTGGAATCTTACTGAGTACTTTTATACGCACCCCTGCATGGGCTTTTCCCGCACTTGGTGTGCCCTTGCAGATGACGGATAGGTCGATCGAGACTACGGAGGACGGTAGAGGAAACAGGATCTTGGGCTTCATTTAGTGGTTGTAAGAGGATTTCTGGGTGTGAGACTCAACAACGGTTTACTTTCGTTTTACCTGTTGTCGGGTTGTGGCACCTTTCTGGTTGGGCGCGTGTTTTTCCCCTTTTACTATTCAATTTACTTTTCAGCCTGCTTTTCAGAACTTTACTTGTACTGGTTTTGGTTGATGCATGTATGTTGTTTTCCCTTTTGTATATGTGTTGTATCTTCCTTTCTTTTCTCTGCACTTTTTCATTGAGTTAGTTGCGTGTGTGTGTACAGTTCCTTAGGAAAAGTCCTACCCTAGTTTTTTGTGCCTTTGGTGCTATTCACCAGCCCCTGGCCAATGGAGGCAGGCATGGGGTAGTTACGGCTTGAGCCCCGATACGGGGCAGTTTGTGACAATATAAATGAAAATTATAACCTAACTTATGATTCCCTGTGTTTCAATCTTGTTTATCAATGGTGATTAAATTATCACAAGGTTTATTACTAATGTTTTATAGTCCTAATTCACCAAAATATCTATCCCATCCTTTGATACTAAATATGGAGACCCAATCCTTTTACACATATTATTACATGATTTTAGGAATTATTATCCATGAAATACTATTCAAGGATCGAAAAGACTAGTGTCTTTGGATGACTAGGTACATATTCATAAAACATGAATCTATAATAAAATATTATTTTATTAATACCGTTAATGATCTCGTGACTTCATTTTATCTTCTATATTGGCATAATATATTCTTTGGAATACATATACAGAAGGAACGAGCTAAAAAACCTAGTAATTGAATAATCACTTGAAAAAAAGTATATCTCATCAAATAGAATGAATAAAATTACTACACAAAAGGAATGAAACTTGAATAAAAATACTTATTAATAACATATAGAACATAGAATTATTTGATCATTAAGATATAGTAATTTGGTAGAAAGTTACAACATTAAAAAAATGAGTCAAAGTAATCTATTAAGACTATATAACTTGGTGGAAAAAGAACCATAAGGGATTATGTTTACTCCCTTATCCCATACAATATTTCTAAATAGATTAAAAATTACCAAATTCGTTTGAGAGGTATATAGGTGAACCCATAATAACATGTTCATGCATATGTACAACATTAAGCATTAAACATAAGCAATAACCCTGGTAGTTACCCATGGAAGGAAATTGGTTTCTTAATCATTTTATAAGGCATAACCAAATGTTGTATAATAATGGTATCCATGAAAGAAGGTAGAAAATAATGATTAGATAATAATAGTGTAAAATAAAAGAATACATCAAGGATAATTATATCCATCTAATGTCAAATCATACAAATATTAATTAGAAAACATTAGAAATGATCTACTTTTGTGAAGTTTAAAGGAAATGAATTTGGAGTCTTTAAAGAGGAAAAAAGAATTATTGTTTGAATAAAACTGTAAATGAAGAAAAATTGTGTGTCATGATAAAATTTTATATTTTATAAAAGTTTAGTTAGTGTAAAAATATTATTTATTATATTTGAAAATGGTTATGAGGTTGAAAAGTTATATTTAATCGGTCCTTCTTATCAAGAGGAATTGATAAGGGAACATTTAAAAACATGTATTTAACCATAAAATATGGTTCAATTGAGATACACACATATTTTTGTATCATATACACTAATATTAGGATATTTATATATTAATATTAAAGAAATACATTTGGAAAATGATATAGAGAGAGAGGGACTGTGTAATTTAAAGGAAAAATGGTGGTTCGCAGTGATCCCTAGTCTTATGTCTAAATATTTTTTTCACTAGAAATTAATATAATATGTAACAAAAATAGACTAATTAATTACTAATTAATAAATTATTCTACAAGTATTTTATTTATTGTAGTTTTATTATGTTCATTTATAGTCATTTCTATGACTTATAAAGATCAATTTCATTGGACCGGGAGCATTAGTTTTCATCGTTTCATGATATGTTTACTAGTGTATAATTTTAGAAGTTGTTTTGAATTCTAAAAAATTATCTTGAATAAAATTATATATAATTAATTATATTCTAGATGATTAATTTATCTCATATATGAATCGTTTTGCTGGTATGATGATGATTCATTTCATAAAACATTAATGATAAATGTATAGTTTATTTTTTGTGGTTTTTAGATCATCCTAGTCTAGTTTAGTTTTATTTAATATATGTCTGTATATTAGTTCCAAAACATGAAACACAACATAATATAAATATTGAAATATTTTTTATGACAATAGTGGTTTTATTACCAACTTTGATAGCAGTAATGGAAAATTAAAACATTTAATCCATGATGGTGGTGAACTGACTTATCATGGACAATGTTTCTATTTTTAGAATAAAAAGATAAGAGATAGGATTGGATGATTGATATTCAATTAAAAATAAAAATAAAAAATATATATCATTATGGAGTTGTAATTACACTTTGTATATGGGTGGTGGGGAATGGATAAGAAAGGAAAATAGATTAAAAGAGAAGGATTGAGGATTTTACATCTGGAATGGCATCTCCTTGAGAACCACCTTAAGGCACTTGGGTTCGTTATTTTGGTTATACCAGTAAAACTATTGTGTTGGGAAGAGGATTGAGAAGGAAATTGGGTAGAATAATAACAATCTACAAATATTATATGTTTTGAGGATAACGGTGGTGAGGTGTGTTATTTTTAGGGGTGGAGAGGACATTTGTTTTTTAGTATATTCATTAGTTTATAATTTTAGATCAATACTATCAATTATGTTGATTACTATGACAAAATAACATAAATATTTTAGGATATTTCAGAATAATGGGTCCTTAAATTAATCTTACATCATCCATGACTCAAAAAAACATGTATTTTTCCTATAATTCTATATACCAAAAATTGGTGTATTTCATTATTCTCCAAAATTTAAACAATTTACCAAATTACCAGAAATATCATCAAAACATTTATTTTGATATGTGAATTTTAAGAATTGAATCCATTTTTGTAAAAATAAGTTTCTAAGTATGAGAATTTTAATTTATATGTAAAATATTCATTTGTTCAAAAAAAATATTTTAATATTTAAATCAATTTTATAACCCATTAACAAATTAATTGAGGTCTCATAAAATATTATAAATATAATATGACATCTTATTAAAATATGAATCTTTTTTATGAAATGGTGTTTTCATTTTAAATAATTATATAAATTATACCGGTATAAATTACCATATATGTTGTACCAAAATTCCAACACCTAATTTATCATTTTCTAAAAATTTATTTACTTATACAATGATATAAAAATATAATTTATTATTTACAAGATTCTTAAATTTTATTTTATACTTCAATAAGTGATAATAATATTCTAATTGAAAGAGTTATATTATTAATTTTCAGATTACAATTCCAATGGTCCTTTTAATATTCTAACTGTGTAGGCTTCTCGAATTCTATAAATACCTTTTATTACAATCATTATTTATTCTCTTATATTTCCCTTTAATTGTTTATATATACTTCCATTTTTATAATTAATATTATATTATTAGCATATTTTTTTTATGTCAACATATTAATTCATGATTTTTGTCACTCTAGTGGATCAAGAATATCAAAATATTCCCATTATTATTGTCTTATTTTTTATTTATTGTATCACTCTATTATTTGGAATTTGTATTAGTTTATTTGAACACTAATTTTTTAATATGTATTTTTGAGACTAATTATATTAGTAGGTTTTATAAGTGATATATGTGTTTTATGAAATAAGAATTGAAATTCCACTGGAAATATTATGGGTCATTACATGTGGGTTTCGACAATAATATTTTAAATGTAAAACCCTTGACTACCAATATCAATTTTAAATTATGAGGACACAATTTATTTAAATAGGTTTGAATGTAACAAAAATTAAATTTTAATGTAATAAAATTTCATTGGAAATTGTTTGTTACATTCAAAATTATGTAATATTTCATTACATGCAGCAATGAATTTCTTCAATGGATTGTTTTACATTGAAGACCATGTTTTACAAAAAACTATATACTATTAATATTATTAGTTAATACGATTGTTGTCACATAGACATTAAACTGGTGGATATGAATATGAATGACTAAATTATTATCATAAATATTTTATAGAAATATTTTTTATTGATTATAAATAATAATAAGAATCATTTTAATGAAAAATAATTGTAAAATTATTTTCTTAAAAGATGGTTAAATCGCGCTTCGCGCACATGATTTTAATTTAATTTTTTTAGAATGTTTTTTTTAAAATAAACTTTGTTTTTTAAATTGGAACAAATAAATGTGATAAGGGTGAATTTTTGGTATTTTTCTAAGAGGATACATTTTTTTATGAATAATGAAAATATTGGATTTGAATTAAAACTAAGTTTTCGTCTAAATAATTTATAATGTTAAATTACATTTTAAATTAGTTTTAAATTAAAATCACAAAAATTTTAAATAATTTAGTCAAATTTAGTTTATTTGAATCATTTTTATATTTTATTTTGATATAAAAACTTTGTGATCTTTAAAACAATTTCACTTTAAAAATTCACTTCTCTTCACATCTATAGAATTAATTTTAAATTAATTTTTTTCCACTTACGTTAATTGAATTTAAAAAAAGTGATTATATATTTTAAATCAGATAACTTTATAATTTTTTATATATTTCGTTTTTTCTTTACTAAAATGGATTGTGAATAAAATAAAAATTAATTATTGCGGTTATGGTAAAAATTGATTTACCCTAGAGTTAAACTAAAACGTTGAGGGAATAAATAGTCTATAAATTTTTTATAAACTATTATTTGGAAATACATATACCATTATAACTATATGGTTTGATATAGGTTCAATTTTTTCCATTTATTCTAGTGCAGAGCATGAGAGCTCTCAATTCATTAAAAAACAATGTGTTCCCTCTCCACCACTTTTAAATGGCCAGCCCTATTCTCTCTTATTCACACCTTCTCAAAAATTTTGATTACTGTATAACTATTCTTATAAAATCCAAAATTACAAACCATTATCATATAATATAAAATATAGACATAAATAAGACCTAGTAAGTCATTAGTGAAAACATATAGAGGTTACTGGTAGAAGAGGTAATGTTCATCAACAAGTATCTTTATCTTACATCATTCTCCACCTCCTTAAATTTTAATTAAACAATGATTATATAATAAACTCATTATATTACATAGAACTGTATGTTATTATAATTCAGTAATGAAATAAAACCATCTCCACTTCTTTCAAATGGGTTATGAAATCATCATTTATGTGTACGATGAACTACCCCTCATGAACGGATGTCATTCCTTTTTCCATTTCCACTTCTAAATGTTGGGTGTGATGATGGATATATTGTATATATTAGATATTTATCATATTTATATATAATATTTTATTTACTATATCATATATATCATTTTAAATTCCATTTTGGGGGCTATATGATAATTACACTCATGTGTACAATGAACTATTTCCTTGCTCAGCGATGTCATTCGTATTTTGCGAAAGATTCATATAGAAGGTGATAAAGAAAAATTTAATGGTTATATGTGATAAAAATTAAATCTAATTATATTAATGACATATTTATCATTATTAATTGTTAGTACATACATGTTTCATTATTTTATTTTTACTCGTGTAATTATGATAACAACATTTTGTTATGTTCGAACTACCACCTTAACGAGGAAAAGTGACTCTCTTTTCATCACAACACCACATGGATGATATATATATATCTGTGTGTGTGTGTAATACAATTTTAATTGTACTATTATCATTATGAAATATTAAAATATATCATACCTCATTCTATAATGGTCAATGAAAAATTCAAAGGTTATTTATGTGTATGTACAACCTACCGTCTCCATGATCACAATGTATATCATTATTCATAACCATAGTTAATTATGGTTTTAAATGAATTATGGATATATAAATATAATAATAATGTAATCATTATTAATATTTACTGGATACAAATATATAATATTCACAATAATTTAATCATTCATACTAATGCATGAATGGGAAAACACGGCAATAAATACACAAAACAATAAAAATTATGGATGATTTTTAGTGAAAGGGTGATAGGATATTATAATAGGTTCAAATGTGAAATTATAGATATTTATATTTTTCGTTTTTTAAGTTAATTAAAATTTTAAAAACACTATACATGAGTTTAAATAACATTTATCCAAAAGGAAGTGTGGGTTAATGGATTTCATCTCAATTATTTCATTGAGAATTAATTATTATTATGACTAAATTCACTTTTGTCTAGTGTATATACTTCTAATTTATCATGAAATATCATGAACAAACATTTATTCATGATATTTTATTTTTCAATTTGAATTATTTCATCAAATGGGATTTGACATGAAAAATTAGCAAATTGTAAACGTTATTGTGAAATAAAACTGTCTTGGTGATAGATAACTTTCTCTATAAACAATCACATTATTATAATTATTTTTTATTTGAATTTATATTTATCATTAATATCCATATTATTGTGTGATGGATATGATTTTTACCTTAATCATATAAATTTTATATATATTTTTATTACATTGAATTTTATTTTATAAATTTGGGAAATATTGATAAATCTACAGCTATTGGTAAATATAAATATTTGATAAGGAACATTGAATATGAATTAAATAGATTACTTGATATATGGTGAATCATTAGGAAATGTATGTAAAGAGTTGGGGACTAGTTAATTCAATCCCTTATATGTATCATTAGTCTCATATGAAGAATTTGTTGGCCAAATCAAATGGGTATTTACCCAATGTGTTTGAAACTATCTTGAGGATATATATTAATTATAATTTTATCATGTTCATAATAAATATGATATCTGAAAATTAATCATTTCCTTCATTTAGTATTTAGTTATTACCATCCAAGATATTTACAATATGAAATTATCTATGGAAGTATTTAATTATCAGTTATTAATTAAATAGAATGTGTTTTTAGTTATTTACCTTTCCATATTGATTATTACTTATCAATTCATTCAATTATGTTATTTAAATGGAATGTGTGATTAGTTATTTAAATATATATATTTATTATGGTAATTTATTCATGATAGATTCCATTTTATGTAACTCTTAGTGAGATTTTGACATCACCATTATTTTGTTTACATACCCCATGTTATAAAGATGAATTCAGGGAATGAGTTTCAAGCATGCTATGATTTAACTTTTGTTAGGATTTATATTATTTTGATAATGTAAAATGGATATCAATTATTATTCTATTTTTTCAAAAATGGTTAATTAAATAGTAATATGGTATTCGACCAATTATATCTATTCTAATGTAATAATATAATACACCAAAATTAAGATTCTGGCGTTGGGTTGTTTGATATAAAGGATTAAGTCACATTTTAAATGAGTATTCTTAGAGAACATGGTAAGTGTTTTAAGCACCAAATATTTTCATTTACATTATATTTATACCTGTAACACCCCAAGATTCTACGGTACGTTTCCCTTTGAATAATGCGATAGCGTGTGTTGTACGCAACCTCGAGTTCTAACACACACCACAACTAATTAAACTAGCCGTTGTGAATAGTAATACCTAATTTTTGAAATTATATATATTTTATATTTGAAAATGGACTTCATTTTTGGACTCGGAATATCGAATTTAGCCTAAGGTGAAATTTTGGTACTTTTCGGATAACTTTCATATTTTGATGAATAGTGAAAATTACTAAATTTTAATTAAAAACAACTTTTTTAATCAAAATAATTAATATTGATAAATTATGAATTTTAGTAGTTTTAAAGTATATTTAGAATATATTTTTACCATTTAATATAATTTTGGTCATTGGACATAATTTTACAATTAAACCGAACATAAACAAGTGTCAATCTTTTGATAGTTATTATCTCTTAAAAACACGCTTTTTGTTTTGACAGCGGGAATTAATTTTAAATTAATTTCTGCCACTTCTGTGTTTTGAATTTAGGAAAATGGATTCCATATTTGGAATCAGGATGTTCAAATTGTGTAAATAGGTAACTTTTATTTTTAGACATTTTGAATAATTACTGCGGTAAATATTTTATTTACCATGGTTAAGGGTAAATCCGGTAAATAAGGGTTAAAAAATAATATTATAATAATACTAAATTACCCTAAAAACGTGTCTTAACCCTATTGGTTGATAGATGGTCGACCATGGGCATCTTTGTGTCAATTTTGGGACCCCATGGATCCACTTGTAAGTGATAATGACACTTTATTTTAATTTAGTTAAAATGAATACAAAAATGACACAAGCATATATCTTTTAGAACAACAATTTTTACATAGGGTTATATATGTTGGATTTTAGATTATAAATATTAATTAGAAAGATAAAAAGATTTCCTACATAATGATATTTTATTTATAATTTTTAGACATTAAATAATTTATTTTATTTATGACACAATGATGATGCAGTAATTACTATAATAGTGAAAAATTAAAATAATTGATATTATAAATACCCAAATAAATATAATATGAAACTTTTAATGAATTAAACTAATTTTCTAGGATAATATTATATATTAGGATTGATTTAATGGACTTTGTTCTAAGTAATCAATCTGTTATGAGTTTCACAAAAATCAACTATTGAATAGTGTCAAAATTGACATAAAAGAGTTCTTAAAACAAATATTATATTATTAATTGATATTAAATTCCTAAAATCTAAGGCTCGGCCAAGAGACTTATATTATGATAGGTTCCTCATTAATGGACCACTTGGGGGTCGCTTGGATGTATATAGTAAGTTTATTAACCATATTATATAAAAATACAAAGAGACATTGTAAAAGTGAAACTAATTAACTTAGAGTTAATACTTAAAGATAAGGTTAATATAAGTACCAAAACCTGTCTAAATTCTATTGGTTGAGTGGTTTTCGACCTATCCCCACCTTAACCTTTGAATAGTCAACTTTGGAGCCATTAGAAACCGAATATGAATTTATTATAAATTAATATTTCTAGCTTTTCCAAAGGTGCCCCTCACCCCTCTTATAAAAGGGCACTCCTCCTTCTCATTTCTTCACACCTCTAAAGCCTTTTGGTTCGGCCAAACTCTGCCCAAATACTCTCCCAACATCCCTCACTACAACCTAGAGGCCTTAGTTTGATCAGAAAGCCAACCTAAGGAGCCCTTTTGATCAAATCAAAAGGAAGAACCCGAAGAAGAGGTAATGATTTCACCACCCTTTTCTAAGTTCATTTCTTCTTCCACTTCTTCTTCCTTTGTTCTTACCATTCTAAAATAATAACTCCAGTATCTCACATATACTGTGATGTTATTATAAGTATGGTACAACCATATTCAGTATTCTATCCACCCTTTGAATAACATGTCACCATACGTGCGTACGTACGGCTTACCATCTCCACGTCATGGTGTAATTGTTATTCAATATATTATTATTTGGATGGGTATAATAATGATGTGTAACTCATGTAAATAATAAATATAACATATTAATGATTCTGTATATATGATATACCATCCATTTATATATTATTTTAATATCAAAAGAATGATATTGTCGCTCGTGCGTACGTACGGACTACCGTCTCCACGAACGCGATGAGATTCATTCTCCATCGTAACCATTAAAGTATAATTATCATTTTATGATTTAAAAATGATGTTTAAGGACTTGATATCATTCTGGATATGAATAATATACAACCTATCCTTTACAAACATGTCTTACGTAACAAAACATATGAAAGAAAACAAGTAAGTTAACACCCGAAACAACGATAATACTAAGATATTATTATCAAATCAATATTAAAAGATCATATATGATATCATATTAATGTATATGATTCTTGTATAATTTAATAAAAATTATTTCACCATTATACAGGAGGTTAACCTACCACAACCAAGTAAAAGTACAAGGTAAGGGTTTATTTCACAATCTCTTCATTATCTGAGGTTGTTTATACGTAATAATCTACTGGGATCTCTTTATCATCCACATCCATGTTTCTTAAAAATTTATTTCAAAACATTTTTACTATTTACTAAAATATGAGTTAAAGTCATTTATACCCTTTTTGACTTTTATAAGTGGTTTATAAAGGAATCTTTCCGTCATTTTCAAAACAAGGTCCTTTTTAACCTTTTCGACAGAATTGAGGTAAGAATGTTTTTTTAACTTATACGGCGGGTGCGGTTATTTTACGCCGTTATAAAATCTTCAAAGCTTTCCTTAAAAGCTTATAAGAATATTTTCAAAGAAAATGTTTTATTTTATATGGATCTTAAATGATTTCAAAATAAAAGGAGATATTTCTTTAAAAAGAATTTTGATTTCATCTATGTCAACATCCTTTGATGGATTTTAAGATTATTTGAAGTTGATTTATTATGATACAAAACTTCTATATTGTATTGAAGGTTTTGTGATATGTTTGAATGTGGATGTGCTATTTTTATACCATTCATAGTTTATTGTGAAAGTATTGACATTTCGTATGCTAGTTTTAATACGAATGTTTATGTTATGTTTAAACCTTTTCATATGGGAATGCATTGGACTTAATAAGTGACGGGTGGAGCCCGCTATAGCTCCTCGATGCATCGGTAGGTCTCATGAGACAAACTAGTGTCTTGGCACAAGGCCTTGACAAAATCTTATTTGTAGTCTTGGCACGAGGCCTTGGCTATGTGGTTATGATAGTCTGGCATTATGCATTCCAACATTATGAAAGTGGTTATTGATTTTTGCATGTGATTATTCATTTAGTAGAATATCCATGTGAATAATTAAATGGCATTATTTCATTTTATTTATGCCATACCATGTTGAAAGTTCGTATTTAAAAGGCTTTTGTTTTAGTTATACATTGCCTTAAATGTTTATTCTTATTTATGAAAGTTTCCGCTATATTGTTATCCTTACTGGGCATTTGAGCTCACCCCTTTTCTATGTTTTATTTTTCCCAGGTAGTGAAGAAGTAAATTATGAATGACTTGCAGGGATAATATGAGGGGTTAATAGTGTGGATATGAAGACTTTTTTTGTTGTAGTAGTTTTTCACTTTGAAATGTAATGTAAAACTTTATGATTATATCTAGTGTTTCCAAGGCTACTAAACCAATCGGTCTTTCGGGATTTGATCTTTCTTGTGATCATGCCAATGTTACGAAGTAATGCACCGACTCTGGGTAGCTGGGGTCGGGGTGTTACAGTTGGTATCAGAGGAAGTTTAGTACAAACCTTGGAAGCTAGATTTAGATAAACTCTGATTAGAGCACATAGACCTAAGATGAACTTTGAGGATTAGTATAGAAGAACTTCCTAGAATTTTGGTATTGTAGAGACTTTGTGAGTTTTCCGAGCAATACATCCCTGTCTGGATACGAGCAGGTAGAGGCGGCTCTGGCACAGATGTACCTAGGGGTAAAACCCGAAAACACCGCTTTGAGCTAGACTCAAACGGGAACTGGTGCACGACAACGGGCCTTGCTGCACTCTTGGTTACGACACTCCCGGGGGATATGCTTAGGATAACTCTCACTTTCTTTACAAATCATTATGAAGGGTTTATGAGTATATACTTCCTCAAAGAAAACATATTTATGATTATGGATTATATCCATAGATAGTTCAATTTATGTTTAGTGTTTTATAAGTATGGGATTATGTATTTTGATGCATAAACTGATCTAGTTTATGCCATTTTTTAGAAATGGCGCCTAGTGGAAGAAATGGAAACCATATCAATGCACGCACTCCATGTAGGGATTGCCCTCCTGCTCAAGATAATTATAGTGGGGCTGGTGATGCAACTGGTGCTGATCAGCTAATCACCGTACTGGGACAACTTACTCAGGTTATGAATAATAACCTTACCCGTATGGAGCACCCTGATCCGCAGCGTGGAGGATCAATGTTAGATCGATTCATGAGACAACAACCACCAACGTTCAATGGGAGTACAAATCCCTTAGTAGCTGAGCAATGGATATTTTCCCTAGAGAAAATATTTCAGGCTTTGGGGAGTAGTGAAAGGGAAAAAGTTACCATGGCAGTTTACCGCCTCACTGGAGATGCTGATCAATGGTGGTCATTGATTCAAAACATGAAGGAAGATGATGAAGTATCAAACATGGAATGGAGGGAGTTCAAAGATCTGTTTTTAGAAAAATACTTTCCTCGCGACCATCGAGCAGATATGGAAAGACAATTTCTGAGTCTGAGACAAAAGGAGGATGAGAATGTCACAAAGTATGAGGCTAACTTTACAAGGTTAGCGAGGTACGCTGGTGATTATATTCGCAACTCAAGAAGTAAGATTGATCGTTTCTTTGATGGGTTAAAACCATTTCTCCGTCGAGCATTAGTCTCACAATCCTTTTCATCGTACGAAGACATTGTCTCATGTGCTATCAAGACCGAAAAGGAATTCTCTAAGTCTTATGACTTTAAAGCAAAGCAAGAGAAGAAGAGACCTGCTGAACAATCTGGGAATGGAAATAAGGGGAAGAAGGGAAAGGTTGAATATCCATCTTGTGGTAAGTGCGGGAAGAAACACCCTGGTGCTTGCCTGAAGGGAATGGGAGTCTGTTACAAGTGTGGTGAAAAAGGCCACCAAGCTCATGATTGCAAGGGGAAGAAGGAAGCTACCAACGTTCAGTGCTACAATTGCAGGGAGATGGGGCATTATGCAAATGCATGTCCTAAGCGTCAGGAGAACTTACCTCAGAAAAGGCCAAGGGATCAAGGCCAGGCTTATGCTATCACTACTGCTGAGGTAGAAGCTCCGAAAGACGTGGTGGCAGGTAATTTAATGGTTTCCTCAAGTTTAGCAAATGCATTATTTGATTCTGGATCATCGCATTGTTTCATATCTTCCCAGTTTGCTAAGAAAATTAGATATTTCTAATTTGATTTAATAAGGGAGTTGTCAGTTAAAACTCCTAAGGGAAGTATCGTTGCAACAAAGTTTTGTGAATCAGTCCCCATTAGAGCACATAAATTTTCTTTATCTGCTGATTTCATCATCATACCTATGATTGAGTTTGATATAATCCTCGGTATGGACTGGCTTTCGGACTATGATGCGAAGATTTATTGTAAGAAGAAAGAGGTTACGATTCTTGATGATAATGATAAGGAGCACCTTATTTTTAGAGCAGAATCGTCACCACCTAATTCTTATTTAGATCCACCCCCTGTAGCTCAACTTAATTCAATTATCGGGGAGGAAGAGAATGAAATAACTGTCGGTGAGGAAAGGAATGTTCAAATAGAGGATGTACCTATTGTGAAAGAATTTGTAGATGTATTTCCGGAAGATTTACCTGGACATCCTCCAGAACGAGAAGTTGAGTTTTCTATTGATTTGATTACTGGATCAAGGCCTATATCGAAGACCCCTTATAGAATGGCCACTGTAGAGTTAGTCGAACTAAAGAAACAACTAGAGGAATTGAGTAATAAGGGATTTATTCGCCCTAGTGTTTCTCCATGGGGAGCCCCTGTTCTTTCTGTTAAAAAGAAAGATGGATCTATGAGGTTATGTATCGATTACAGGGAGATCAATGCTATAATGATAAAGAACAAGTATCCCCTACCTCGTATTAATGATTTATTTGACCAACTGCATGGATCTCAATACTTTTCAAAGATTGACCTTCGATCTGGATACCATCAGTTGTGTGTAAAGAAGGAAGACATTCCAAAAACAGCATTTCGAACCAGGTACGGGCATTACGAGTTTACTGTAATGCCGTTTGGATTGACTAATGCACCCTCTGTATCCATGGATCTAATGAATAGAGTTTTCAAGGAGTATCTCGATGAATTTGTGGTGGTATTTATTGATGATATCTTGGTATACTCCAAAACCTACGAAGATCATGAAAATCACTTGCGCATTATCTTGAAGACTCTGAGGAGGCATGAATTATATGGAAAGTTTAGCAAGTGTGAATTCTGGCTTCAGGAGATTTCTTTTCTTGGCCATATTGTCTCAAAAGATGGAATCTCTGTTGATCCTTCTAAGACCAAGGCAATCCAAGAATGGACAGCACCTACGAGTATAACTGAGGTACGTAGTTTTATTGGTTTGGCAGGTTATTATCGACGTTTCGTCCAGAATTTTGCCCGATTGGCTAACCCATTAACGAAGCTCACACGTAAAGGGGTTAAATTTGTTTGGACAAAAGAGTGTGAAGAATTTTTCGAAGAACTGAAGAGAAGATTAGTCAATGCTCCTATATTGACTCTACCATCGGGGAATGATGGGTTCGTTATTTATAGTGATGCATCAAAGAAAGGACTTGGCTGTGTCCTTATGCAGAATGATAGAGTTATTGCCTATGCATCACGACAGTTGAAAATTCATGAACAAAACTATCCTACTCATGATCTCGAGTTAGCAGCAGTGATCTTTGCTTTGAAAATATGGAGGCACTACCTCTATGGTGAAAATGTGAGATTTATACTGATCACAAGAGTTTGAAGTATATTTTCTCACAAAAAGAACTCAACATGAGGCAAAGGAGATGGCTTGAATTACTCAAGGATTATGATTGTACGATACACTACCACCCAGGGAAGGCAAACAAGGAGGCAGATGCTTTGAGTAGAAAAGACCATGGAGTTTTGAACAATATGATAATTGAAAGGGATCCAATTTTCATGGAGCTAGTGAAGATGGACATGGGAATAACCAGGGAAGGTGAAACATCAATGCTTTTTCAAATGGTTGCCAAACCATCTTTACTAGAAAGGATTAAGAGTTCTCAGACTGATGATGAAGAATTCCAAAAGAAGATTAAAGCTGTGAATGATGGGAGATTGAGAGACTTTGCGTATGAAGGTGGAATTTTGAAATTCGGGAAGAGACTTTGTGTTCCCAATATACCTGATCTAAAAAGGGAATTGCTGGATGATGCTCATAGTTCCAATTTCTCTATACACCCTGGGAGCACCAAAATGTATAGAGATTTGAAGGAACATTTTTGGTGGGACAACATGAAGAGGGAGATTGCTGATTTTGTGTCAAGATGTATGGTTTGTCAACAAGTGAAAGCTGGAAGGCAACAGCCTGGAGGAGTCATGCAACCTCTTCCCATACCGGAGTGGAAATGGGACAATATTACAATGGACTTTGTCATGGGGCTACCAAAGACTCCTAGAAGGAATGATGCAATATGGGTTATTGTTGATCGTCTTACCAAGTCAGCACATTTTCTTGCTATAAGAGAAGATCTACCCCTGGAACGTCTAGAAAGACTATACATTAATGAAGTTGTGAGACTTCATGGAGTACCCCTATCGATTGTTTCTGATCGTGATCCCCGTTTTACTTCAAGATTTTGGAAAAGTCTTCAGAAATCCCTGGATACTGAACTTCATTTGAGCACTGCTTACCACCCTCAGACAGACGGACAATCAGAATGGACTATTCAGACCTTAGAAGACATGTTGAGATCTTGATCACTTGATTTTCAGGGTATGTGGGATCAATATTTACCACTAGTAGAATTTTCCTATAACAATAGCTTCCATTCGAGTATTCAGATGGCACCATATGAAGAGTTATACGGAAAGAGATGTCGTACACCAACCTGTTGGGATGACGTTGGTGAAAGAAAACTTGTAGGCCCAGAACTGGTGGAGGAAACGGTGGAAAAGGTGAAGGTAATCCAAAATCACATTAAAGCAGCTCAAAGTAGGCAGAAGAGCTATGCCGATAATCGAAGGAAGGATTTGGAATTTCAAGTCGGTGATCATGTTTTCCTGAAGGTATCTCCATGGAAGGGAGTCATACGTTTTGGTAAGAAAGGTAAATTGAGTCCCAGGTACATCGGACCTTTCGAAATTCTAGAACGAATTGGGGCTGTAGCTTACCGATTGGCAATGCCGTCAAGTCTCTCCAAAGTTCACGATGTGTTCCACGTATCTCTGTTGAGGAAATACATGCCTGACCCAACGCATGTACTCACCTATGAAGATTTAGAACTGGAACCTGATCTGTCTTATTGCGAAGAGCCCATCAAGATTCTTGATACGATAGAACAAGTGCTGAGAAACCGGGCGACGCGTCTGGTAAAAGTTTTGTGGAGGAATCATAAGATGGAAGAGGCAACGTGGGAACCCGAGGAACTTATGATAAAGAACCACCCGAGTCTTTTTATGCAGTAATACCCTAGAAATTGCGAGGACGCAATTATTTGAAGGAGGGGAGAATGTAACACCCCAAGCTTCTACGGTACGTTTCCCTTTGAATAATGTGATAGCGTGTGTTGTACGCAACCTCGAGTTCTAACACACACCACAACTAATTAAACTAGCCGTTGTGAATAGTAATACCTAATTTTTGAAATTATATATATTTTATATTTGAAAATGGACTTCATTTTTGGACTCGGAATATCGAATTTAGCCTAAGGTGAAATTTTGGTACTTTTCGGATAACTTTCATATTTTGATGAATAGTGAAAATTACTAAATTTTAATTAAAAACAACTTTTTTAATCAAAATAATTAATAGTGATAAATTATGAATTTTAGTAGTTTTAAAGTATATTTAGAATATATTTTTACCATTTAATATAATTTTGGTCATTGGACATAATTTTACAATTAAACCGAACATAAACAAGTGTCAATCTTTTGATAGTTATTATCTCTTAAAAACACGCTTTTTGTTTTGACAGCGGGAATTAATTTTAAATTAATTTATGCCACTTCTATGTTTTGAATTTAGGAAAATGGATTCCATATTTGGAATCAGGATGTTCAAATTGTGTAAATAGGTAACTTTTATTTTTAGACATTTTGAATAATTACTGCGGTAAATATTTTATTTACCATGGTTAAGGGTAAATCCGGTAAATAAGGGTTAAAAAAATAATATTATAATAATACTAAATTACCCTAAAAACGTGTCTTAACCCTATTGGTTGATAGATGGTCGACCATGGGCATCTTTGTGTCAATTTTGGGACCCCATGGATCCACTTGTAAGTGATAATGACACTTTATTTTAATTTAGTTAAAATGAATACAAAAATGACACAAGCATATATCTTTTAGAACAACAATTTTTACATAGGGTTATATATGTTGGATTTTAGATTATAAATATTAATTAGAAATCTAAAAAGATTTCCTACATAATGATATTTTATTTATAATTTTTAGACATTAAATAATTTATTTTATTTATGACACAATGATGATGCAGTAATTACTATAATAGTGAAAAATTAAAATAATTGATATTATAAATACCCAAATAAATATAATATGAAACTTTTAATGAATTAAACTAATTTTCTAGGCTAATATGAGATATTAGGATTGATTTAATGGACTTTGTTCGAAGTAATCAATCTGTTATGAGTTTCAAAAAAATCAACTATTGAATAGTGTCAAAATTGACATAAAAGAGTTCTTAAAACAAATATTATATTATTAATTGATATTAAATTCATAAAATCTATGGTTCGGCCAAGAGACTTATATTATGATAGGTTCCTCATTAATGGACCACTTGGGGGTCGCTTGGATGTATATAGTAAGTTTATTAACCATATTATATAAAAATACAAAGAGACATTGTAAAAGTGAAACTAATTAACTTAGAGTTAATACTTAAAGATAAGGTTAATATAAGTACCCAAACCTGTCTAAATTCTATTGGTTGAGTGGTTTTCGATCTATCCCCACCTTAACCTTTGAATAGTCAACTTTGGAGCCATTAGAAACCGAATATGAATTTATTATAAATTAATATATCTAGCTTTTCCAAAGGTGCCCCTCACCCCTCTTATAAAAGGGCACTCCTCCTTCTCATTTATTCACACCTCTAAAGCCTTTTGGTTCGGCCAAACTCTGCCCAAATACTCTCCCAACATCCATCACTACAACCTAGAGGCCTTAGTTTGATCAGAAAGCCAACCTAAGGAGCCCTTTTGATCAAATCAAAAGGAAGAACCCGAAGAAGAGGTAATGATTTCACCACCCTTTTCTAAGTTCATTTCTTCTTCCACTTCTTCTTCCTTTGTTCTTACCATTCTAAAATAA
Organism: Viscum album; assembly: GCA_963277665.1. NCBI lineage: Eukaryota > Viridiplantae > Streptophyta > Magnoliopsida > Santalales > Viscaceae > Viscum > Viscum album. The sequence continues at coordinate 981,604,241 of OY728145.1, read as the reverse complement.
TAACTCCAGTATCTCACATATACTGTGATGTTATTATAAGTATGGTACAACCATATTCAGTATTCTATCCACCCTTTGAATAACATGTCACCATACGTGCGTACGTACGGCTTACCGTCTCCACGTCGTGGTGTAATTGTTATTCAATATATTATTATTTGGATGGGTATAATAATGATGTGTAACTCATGTAAATAATAAATATAACATATTAATTATTCTGTATATATGATATACCATCCATTTATATATTATTTTAATATCAAAAGAATGATATTGTCCCTCGTGCGTACGTACGGACTACCGTCTCCACGAACGCGATGAGATTCATTCTCCATCGTAACCATTAAAGTATAATTATCATTTTATGATTTAAAAATGATGTTTAAGGACTTGATATCATTCTGGATATGAATAATATACAACCTATCCTTTACAAACATGTCTTACGTAACAAAACATATGAAAGAAAACAAGTAAGTTAACACCCGAAACAACGATAATACTAAGATATTATTATCAAATCAATATTAAAAGATCATATATGATATCATATTAATGTATATGATTCTTGTATAATTTAATAACAATTATTTCACCATTATACAGGAGGTTAACCTACCACAACCAAGTAAAAGTACAAGGTAAGGGTTTATTTCACAATCTCTTCATTATCCGAGGTTGTTTATACGTAATAATCTACTGGGATCTCTTTATCATCCACATCCATGTTTCTTAAAAATTTATTTCAAAACATTTTTACTATTTACTAAAATATGAGTTAAAGTCATTTATACCCTTTTTGACTTTTATAAGTGGTTTATAAAGGAATCTTTCCGTCATTTTCAAAACAAGGTCCTTTTTAACCTTTTCGACAGAATTGAGGTAAGAATGTTTTTTTAACTTATACGGCGGGTGCGGTTATTTTACGCCGTTATAAAATCTTCAAAGCTTTCCTTACAAGCTTATAAGAATATTTTCAAAGAAAATGTTTTATTTTATATGGATCTTAAATGATTTCAAAATAAAAGGAGATATTTCTTTAAAAAGAATTTTGATTTCATCTATGTCAACATCCTTTGATGGATTTTAAGATTATTTGAAGTTGATTTATTATGATACAAAACTTCTATATTGTATTGAAGGTTTTGTGATATGTTTGAATGTGGATGTGCTATTTTTATACCATTCATAGTTTATTGTGAAAGTATTGACATTTCGTATGCTAGTTTTAATACGAATGTTTATGTTATGTTTAAACCTTTTCATATGGGAATGCATTGGACTTAATAAGTGACGGGTGGAGCCCGCTATAGCTCCTCGATGCATCGGTAGGTCTCATGAGACAAACTAGTGTCTTGGCACAAGGCCTTGACAAAATCTTATTTGTAGTCTTGGCACGAGGCCTTGGCTATGTGGTTATGATAGTCTGGCATTATGCATTCCAACATTATGAAAGTGGTTATTGATTTTTGCATGTGATTATTCATTTAGTAGAATATCCATGTGAATAAGTAAATGGCATTATTTCATTTTATTTATGCCATACCATGTTGAAAGTTCGTATTTAAAAGGCTTTTGTTTTAGTTATACATTGCCTTAAATGTTTATTCTTATTTATGAAAGTTTCCGCTATATTGTTATCCTTACTGGGCATTTGAGCTCACCCCTTTTCTATGTTTTATTTTTCCCAGGTAGTGAAGAAGTAAATTATGAATGACTTGCAGGGATAATATGAGGGGTTAATAGTGTGGATATGAAGACTTTTTTTGTTGTAGTAGTTTTTCACTTTGAAATGTAATGTAAAACTTTATGATTATATCTAGTGTTTCCAAGGCTACTAAACCAATCGGTCTTTCGGGATTTGATCTTTCTTGTGATCATGCCAATGTTACGAAGTAATGCACCGACTCTGGGTAGCTGGGGTCGGGGCGTTATAGTTGGTATCAGAGGAAGTTTAGTACAAACCTTGGAAGCTAGATTTAGATAAACTCTGATTAGAGCACATAGACCTAAGATGAACTTTGAGGATTAGTATAGAAGAACTTCCTAGAATTTTGGTATTGTAGAGACTTTGTGAGTTTTCCGAGCAATACATCCCTGTCTGGATACGAGCAGGTAGAGGCGGCTCTGGCACAGATGTACCTAGGGGTAAAACCCGAAAACACTGCTTTGAGCTAGACTCGAACGGGAACTGGTGCACGACAACGGGCCTTGCTGCACTCTTGGTTACGACACTCCCGGGGGATATGCTTAGGATAACTCTCACTTTCTTTACAAATCATTATGAAGGGTTTATGAGTATATACTTCCTTAAAGAAAACATATTTATGATTATGGATTATATCCATAGATAGTTCAATTTATGTTTAGTGTTTTATAAGTATGGGATTATGTATTTTGATGCATAAACTGATCTAGTTTATGCCATTTTTTAGAAATGGCGCCTAGTGGAAGAAATGGAAACCGTATCAATGCACGCACTCCATGTAGGGATTGCCCTCCTGCTCAAGATAATTATAGTGGGGCTGGTGATGCAACTGGTGCTGATCAGCTAATCACCGTACTGGGACAACTTACTCAGGTTATGAATAATAACCTTACCCGTATGGAGCACCCTGATCCGCAGCGTGGAGGATCAATGTTAGATCGATTCATGAGACAACAACCACCAACATTCAATGGGAGTACAAATCCCTTAGTAGCTGAGCAATGGATATTTTCCCTAGAGAAAATATTTCAGGCTTTGGGGAGTAGTGAAAGGGAAAAAGTTACCATGGCAGTTTACCGCCTCACTGGAGATGCTGATCAATGGTGGTCATTGATTCAAAACATGAAGGAAGATGATGAAGTATCAAACATGGAATGGAGGGAGTTCAATGATCTGTTTTTAGAAAAATACTTTCCTCGCGACCATCGAGCAGATATGGAAAGACAATTTCTGAGTCTGAGACAAAAGGAGGATGAGAATGTCACAAAGTATGAGGCTAACTTTACAAGGTTAGCGAGGTACGCTGGTGATTATATTCGCAACTCATGAAGTAAGATTGATCGTTTCTTTGATGGGTTAAAACCATTTCTCCGTCGATCATTAGTCTCACAATCCTTTTCATCGTACGAAGACATTGTCTCATGTGCTATCAAGACCGAAAAGGAATTCTCTAAGTCTTATGACTTTAAAGCAAAGCAAGAGAAGAAGAGACCTGCTGATCAATCTGGGAATGGAAATAAGTGGAAGAAGGGAAAGGTTGAATATCCATCTTGTGGTAAGTGCGGGAAGAAACACCCCAGTGCTTGCCTGAAGGGAATGGGAGTCTGTTACAAGTGTGGTGAAAAAGGCCACCAAGCTCATGATTGCAAGGGGAAGAAGGAAGCTACCAACGTTCAGTGCTACAATTGCAGGGAGATGGGGAATTATGCAAATGCATGTCCTAAGCGTCAGGAGAACTTACCTCAGAAAAGGCCAAGGGATCAAGGCCAGGCTTATGCTATCACTACTGCTGAGGTAGAAGCTCTGAAAGACGTGGTGGCAGGTAATTTAATGGTTTCCTCAAGTTTAGCAAATGCATTATTTGATTCTGGATCATCGCATTGTTTCATATCTTCCCAGTTTGCTAAGAAAATTAGATATTTCCAATTTGATTTAATAAGGGAGTTGTCAGTTAAAATTCCTAAGGGAAGTATCGTTGCAACAAAGTTTTGTGAATCAGTCCCCATTACAGCACATAAATTTTCTTTATCTGCTGATTTCATCTTCATACCTATGATTGAGTTTGATATAATCCTCGGTATGGACTGGCTTTCGGACTATGATGCGAAGATTTATTGTAAGAAGAAAGAGGTTACGATTCTTGATGATAATGATAAGGAGCACCTTATTTTTAGAGCAGAATCGTCACCACCTAATTCTTATTTAGATCCACCCCCTGTAGCTCAACTTAATTCAATTATCGGGGAGGAAGAGAATGAAATAACTGTCGGTGAGGAAAGGAATGTTCAAATAGAGGATGTACCTATTGTGAAAGAATTTGTAGATGTATTTCCGGAAGATTTACCTGGACATCCTCCAGAACGAGAAGTTGAGTTTTCTATTGATTTGATTCCTGGATCAAGGCCTATATCGAAGACCCCTAATAGAATGGCCACTGTAGAGTTAGTCGAACTAAAGAAACAACTAGAGGAATTGAGTAATAAGGGATTTATTCGCCCTAGTGTTTCTCCATGGGGAGCCCCTGTTCTTTCTGTTAAAAAGAAAGATGGATCTATGAGGTTATGTATCGATTACAGGGAGATCAATGCTATAATGATAAAGAACAAGTATCCCCTACCTCGTATTAATGATTTATTTGACCAACTGCATGGAGCTCAATACTTTTCAAAGATTGACCTTCGATCTGGATACCATCAGTTGTGTGTAAAGAAGGAAGACATTCCAAAAACAGCATTTCGAACCAGGTACGGGCATTACGAGTTTACTGTAATGCCGTTTGGATTGACTAATGCACCCTCTGTATCCATGGATCTAATGAATAGAGTTTTCAAGGAGTATCTCGATGAATTTGTGGTGGTATTTATTTATGATATCTTGGTATACTCCAAAACCTACGAAGATCATGAAAATCACTTGCGCATTATCTTGAAGACTCTGAGGAGGCATGAATTATATGGAAAGTTTAGCAAGTGTGAATTCTGGCTTCAGGAGATTTCTTTTCTTGGCCATATTGTCTCAAAAGATGGAATCTCTGTTGATCCTTCTAAGACCAAGGCAATCCAAGAATGGCCAGCACCTACGAGTATAACTGAGGTACGTAGTTTTATTGGTTTGGCAGGTTATTATCGACGTTTCGTCCAGAATTTTGCCCGATTGGCTAACCCATTAACGAAGCTCACACGTAAAGGGGTTAAATTTGTTTGGACAAAAGAGTGTGAAGAATGTTTCGAAGAACTGAAGAGAAGATTAGTCAATGCTCCTATATTGAATCTACCATCGGGGAATGATGGGTTCGTTATTTATAGTGATGCATCAAAGAAAGGACTTGGCTGTGTCCTTATGCAGAATGATAGAGTTATTGCCTATGCATCACGACAGTTGAAAATTCATGAACAAAACTATCCTACTCATGATCTCGAGTTAGCAGCAGTGATCTTTGCTTTGAAAATATGGAGGCACTACCTCTATGGTGAAAAATGTGAGATTTATACTGATCACAAGAGTTTGAAGTATATTTTCTCACAAAAAGAACTCAACATGAGGCAAAGGAGATGGCTTGAATTACTCAAGGATTATGATTGTACGATACACTACCACCCAGGGAAGGCAAACAAGGTGGCAGATTCTTTGAGTAGAAAAGACCATGGAGTTTTGAACAATATGAGAATTGAAAGGGATCCAATTTTCATGGAGCTAGTGAAGATGGACATGGGAATAACCAGGGAAGGTGAAACATAAATGCTTTTTCAAATGGTTGCCAAACCATCTTTACTAGAAAGGATTAAGAGTTCTCAGACTGATGATGAAGAATTCCAAAAGAAGATTAAAGCTGTGAATGATGGGAGATTGAGAGACTTTGCGTATGAAGGTGGAATTTTGAAATTCGGGAAGAGACTTTGTGTTCCCAATATACCTGATCTAAAAAGGGAATTGCTGGATGATGCTCATAGTTCCAATTTCTCTATACACCCTGGGAGCACCAAAATGTATAGAGATTTGAAGGAACATTTTTGGTGGGACAACATGAAGAGGGAGATTGCTGATTTTGTGTCAAGATGTATGGTTTGTCAACAAGTGAAAGCTGGAAGGCAACAGCCTGGAGGAGTCATGCAACCTCTTCCCATACCGGAGTGGAAATGGGACAATATTACAATGGACTTTGTCATGGGGCTACCAAAGACTCCTAGAAGGAACGATGCAATATGGGTTATTGTTGATCGTCTTACCAAGTCAGCACATTTTCTTGCTATAAGAGAAGATCTACCCCTGGAACGTCTAGCAAGACTATACATTAATGAATTTGTGAGACTTCATGGAGTACCCCTATCGATTGTTTCTGATCGTGATCCCCATTTTACTTCAAGATTTTGGAAAAGTCTTCAGAAATCCCTGGATACTGAACTTTATTTGAGCACTGCTTACCACCCTCAGACAGACGGACAATCAGAACGGACTATTCAGACCTTAGAAGACATGTTGAGATCTTGCTCACTTGATTTTCAGGGTATGTGGGATCAATATTTACCACTAGTAGAATTTTCCTATAACAATAGCTTCCATTCGAGTATTCAGATGGCACCATATGAAGCGTTATACGGAAAGAGATGTCGTACACCAACCTGTTGGGATGACGTTGGTGAAAGAAAACTTGTAGGCCCAGAACTGGTGGAGGAAACGGTGGAAAAGGTGAAGGTAATCCAAAATCACATTAAAGCAGCTCAAAGTAGGCAGAAGAGCTATGCCGATAATCGAAGGAAGGATTTGGAATTTCAAGTCAGTGATCATGTTTTCCTGAAGGTATCTCCATGGAAGGGAGTCATACGTTTTGGTAAGAAAGGTAAATTGAGTCCCAGGTACATCGGACCTTTCGAAATTCTAGAACGAATTGGGGTTGTAGCTTACCGATTGGTAATGCCGCCAAGTCTCTCCAAAGTTCACGATGTGTTCCACGTATCTCTGTTGAGGAAATACATGCCTGACCCAACGCAAATACTCACCTATGAAGATTTAGAACTGGAACCCGATCTGTCTTTTTGCGAAGAGCCCATCAAGATTCTTGATACGAGAGAACAAGTGCTGAGAAACCGGGCGACGCGTCTGGTAAAAGTTTTGTGGAGGAATCATAAGATGGAAGAGGCAACGTGGGAACCCGAGGAACTTATGATGAAGAACCACCCGAGTCTTTTTATGTAGTAATACCCTAGAAATTGCGAGGACGCAATTATTTGAAGGAGGGGAGAATGTAACACCCCAAGCTTCTACGGTACGTTTCCCTTTGAATAATGCGATAGCGTGTGTTGTACGCAACCTCGAGTTCTAACACACACCACAACTAATTAAACTAGCCGTTGTGAATAGTAATACCTAATTTTTGAAATTATATATATTTTATATTTGAAAATGGACTTCATTTTTGGACTCGGAATATCGAATTTAGCCTAAGGTGAAATTTTGGTACTTTTCGGATAACTTTCATATTTTGATGAATAGTGAAAATTACTAAATTTTAATTAAAAACAACTTTTTTAATCAAAATAATTAATAGTGATAAATTATGAATTTTAGTAGTTTTAAAGTATATTTAAAATATATTTTTACCATTTAATATAATTTTGGTCATTGGACATAATTTTACAATTAAACCGAACATAAACAAGTGTCAATCTTTTGATAGTTATTATCTCTTAAAAACACACTTTTTGTTTTGACAGCGGGAATTAATTTTAAATTAATTTCTGCCACTTCTGTGTTTTGAATTTAGGAAAATGGATTCCATATTTGGAATCAGGATGTTCAAATTGTGTAAATAGGTAACTTTTATTTTTAGACATTTTGAATAATTACTGCGGTAAATATTTTATTTACCATGGTTAAGGGTAAATCCGGTAAATAAGGGTTAAAAAAATAATATTATAATAATACTAAATTACCCTAAAAACGTGTCTTAACCCTATTGGTTGATAGATGGTCGACCATGGGCATCTTTGTGTCAATTTTGGGACCCCATGGATCCACTTGTAAGTGATAATGACACTTTATTTTAATTTAGTTAAAATGAATACAAAAATGACACAAGCATATATCTTTTAGAACAACAATTTTTACATAGGGTTATATATGTTGGATTTTAGATTATAAATATTCATTAGAAAGCTAAAACGATTTCCTACATAATGATATTTTATTTATAATTTTTAGACATTAAATAATTTATTTTATTTATGACACAATGATGATGCAGTAATTACTATAATAGTGAAAAATTAAAATAATTGATATTATAAATACCCAAATAAATATAATATGAAACTTTTAATGAATTAAACTAATTTTCTAGGCTAATATGATATATTAGGATTGATTTAATGGACTTTTTTCGAAGTAATCAATCTGTTATGAGTTTCACAAAAATCAACTATTGAATAGTGTCAAAATTGACATAAAAGAGTTCTTAAAACAAATATTATATTATTAATTGATATTAAATTCCTAAAATCTAAGTTTCGGCCAAGAGACTTATATTATGATAGTTTCCTCATTAATGGACCACTTGGGGGTCGCTTGGATGTATATAGTAAGTTTATTAACCATATTATATAAAAATACAAAGAGACATTGTAAAAGTGAAACTAATTAACTTAGAGTTAATACTTAAAGATAAGGTTAATATAAGTACCCAAACCTGTCTAAATTCTATTGGTTGAGTGTTTTTCGACCTATCCCCACATTAACCTTTGAATAGTCAACTTTGGATCCATTAGAAACCGAATATGAATTTATTATAAATTAATATTTCTAGCTTTTCCAAAGGTGCCCCTCACCCCTCTTATAAAAGGGCACTCCTCCTTCTCATTTCTTCACACCTCTAAAGCCTTTTGGTTCGGCCAAACTCTGCCCAAATACTCTCCCAACATCCCTCACTACAACCTAGAGGCCTTAGTTTGATCAGAAAGCCAACCTAAGGAGCCCTTTTGATCAAATCAAAAGGAAGAACCCGAAGAAGAGGTAATGATTTCACCACCCTTTTCTAAGTTCATTTCTTCTTCCACTTCTTCTTCCTTTGTTCTTACCATTCTAAAATAATAACTCCAGTATCTCACATATACTGTGATGTTATTATAAGTATGGTACAACCATATTCAGTATTCTATCCACCCTTTGAATAACATGTCACCATACGTGCGTACGTACGGCTTACCGTCTCCACGTCGTGGTGTAATTGTTATTCAATATATTATTATTTGGATGGGTATAATAATGATGTGTAACTCATGTAAATAATAAATATAACATATTAATTATTCTGTATATATGATATACCATCCATTTATATATTATTTTAATATCAAAAGAATGATATTGTCGCTCGTGCGTACGTACGGACTACCGTCTCCACGAACGCGATGAGATTCATTCTCCATCGTAACCATTAAAGTATAATTATCATTTTATGATTTAAAAATGATGTTTAAGGACTTGATATCATTCTGGATATGAATAATATACAACCTATCCTTTACAAACATGTCTTACGTAACAAAACATATGAAAGAAAACAAGTAAGTTAACACCCGAAACAACGATAATACTAAGATATTATTATCAAATCAATATTAAAAGATCATATATGATATCATATTAATGTATATGATTCGTGTATAATTTAATAACAATTATTTCACCATTATACAGGAGGTTAACCTACCACAACCAAGGAAAAGTACAAGGTAAGGGTTTATTTCACAATCTCTTCATTATCCGAGGTTGTTTATACGTAATAATCTACTGGGATCTCTTTATCATCCACATCCATGTTTCTTAAAAATTTATTTCAAAACATTTTTACTATTTACTAAAATATGAGTTAAAGTCATTTATACCCTTTTTGACTTTTATAAGTGGTTTATAAAGGAATCTTTCCGTCATTTTCAAAACAAGGTCCTTTTTAACCTTTTTGACAGAATTGAGGTAAGAATGTTTTTTTAACTTATACGGCGGGTGCGGTTATTTTACGCCGTTATAAAATCTTCAAAGCTTTACTTACAAGCTTATAAGAATATTTTCAAAGAAAATGTTTTATTTTATATGGATCTTAAATTATTTCAAAATAAAAGGAGATATTTCTTTAAAAAGAATTTTGATTTCATCTATGTCAACATCCTTTGATGGATTTTAAGATTATTTGAAGTTGATTTATTATGATACAAAACTTCTATATTGTATTGAAGGTTTTGTGATATGTTTGAATGTGGATGTGCTATTTTTATACCATTCATAGTTTATTGTGAAAGTATTGACATTTCGTATGCTAGTTTTAATACGAATGTTTATGTTATGTTTAAACCTTTTCATATGGGAATGCATTGGACTTAATAAGTGACGGGTGGAGCCCGATATAGCTCCTCGATGCATCGGTAGGTCTCATGAGACAAACTAGTGTCTTGGCACAAGGCCTTGACAAAATCTTATTTGTAGTCTTGGCACGAGGCCTTGGCTATGTGGTTATGATAGTCTGGCATTATGCATTCCAACATTATGAAAGTGGTTATTGATTTTTGCATGTGATTATTCATTTAGTAGAATATCCATGTGAATAAGTAAATGGCATTATTTCATTTTGTTTATGCCATACCATGTTGAAAGTTCGTATTTAAAAGGCTTTTGTTTTAGTTATACATTGCCTTAAATGTTTATTCTTATTTATGAAAGTTTCCGCTATATTGTTATCCTTACTGGGCATTTGAGCTCACCCCTTTTCTATGTTTTATTTTTCCCAGGTAGTGAAGAAGTAAATTATGAATGACTTGCAGGGATAATATGAGGGGTTAATAGTGTGGATATGAAGACTTTTTTTGTTGTAGTAGTTTTTCACTTTGAAATGTAATGTAAAACTTTATGATTATATCTAGTGTTTCCAAGGCTACTAAACCAATCGGTCTTTCGGGATTTGATCTTTCTTGTGATCATGCCAATGTTATGTAATTAATGCACCGACTCTGGGTAGCTGGGGTCGGGGCGTTACAATACCACTTTTATAACATATGTAATAATTAATGTATCTTTAAAATAGTATCATAATTTAAATACATATTTTAAGACATTAAAATAATTTTTTTATTTTACCAAATCATTAAAAATATATAAAAAACAGTAACCCATGGTAGGTTTATAATAATTAGTTTTTTGGTTTTTTTTAATATTTCATTCACGGGTTATTAAAATTTTCATTAACATATAAATAATACATTTAAGATCAATTAAAATCATATTTAAAATTATTGAATGTAAAAATGGATTTGATATTATTGATATAATAAAATACCAAAACATTATTTATTTAATTACTAAAAACATGACTCCCGACATATATTTCTTATTAAAAAAAATAAATTGTAACATCCCAATACATGTTTTATGCACTCACTTATATAACCTTTATTTTTCATTCTTGTTTGGGTACATCTGCAGGCTTCTTTGACATGGAAGATATTTGCTAGGGAAAATGGCATAATGTTTGGGATTGTATGTTTGTTTCAATTAATAGAGTTTATGTATAAATTTTTCAATGGCCTTAAATAATTCTCCTTGATTTTATATAATGGAAAAGGTAGTTTTGAACTTTTTTGTGTAGAAATTCCATGATTGTTGTCTGCTGGTGATTACACGTTGTGTAATGGGATTACACGCCCTGTAATTGCCATCGGGAAGTTTCCATGAATTTGGTTCTAGGAATGATGTTTACATCCTAGGTATTTGGTGTTTAGTCATGAAATTGATAACATCATGTTTTTATGAAAGTGGGATGCATTTTTTAGATTTTTCAGCAATCGTTGAATTCACATCATCTAATGGGTTTACAGATCTTGTAAATTAAACTTACTATGGTTTTATGATATGTAAAAGTTATTTTAATTTATTTTTACCAAATTTACTTCCACTCTTGACCTAGATCTCTCCCAAGGAGATTCTATAGATCTCCTCACCTTTCGGATAACTCATTCAGTGAATGATCAGCCGGGATGTTCTGTTACACCTGTCCGAGTTAGTGTTCCTCATAGTTCGTCATTCATTTGTTTGTGGCCACTAAATTGTCCAAATTAATCGTTTAGATTCGTGATAATATAGTGTTTTTTATCTATCCTATGTAGCTTTATGGAATTTGTTATCTTTCAAAGGAAGATCTCTTGGGTTCTGACACCATTGTCGAAGAATGAAATACTTATACCTTTTTATATAGACATTTATAAGAAAATAGTTAATTGAGTGGATAAATTTTTTTTTAGTTAATTCATTGGATTAGTCATCAAAATATATTAATTTTTGGTTTTAATGGATTTCATGATAAGAAAAATATTTCTTAGAGGGGTTTTTTTAAAATGGATTTGTTTTGATTAGGAAATGGGTTATTCAAACACTAAGTAGTTTGAAATGGATTCTAAAAATGTTTTATAAATTTTGAAAATGGTTCTGAAAATTATTTTGAAAATATTATAAATTTTTTAACCTTGGGTATGATAGGAAGTATAAATTATCAAACATTGTGTGTGTATCACCACTAGTATTTATTTGGTTGACATCAACAAAATATGGTTGGAAATGTTTTTTGAAGGATAAAATAGTTTAACTCACCTAGGTCCCATTTTATTTCTATTATTTAATTTCCCAAAGTATATATGAAAAATTATAGTGTTTTTCAATTTTTTTAATTTTTATCACAAGATGATTTTTATCATGTATTTTTTCATAGTATTTTATAAGAGGTTGATTGGAATGGATTAACATGATGGTATTTCATGGATATGTGTTTACTTGATTACATCATGATCCATGGATTTTCATTCTTATTTTTTCATGTCCACTTATCCATTTTATGGATTTTAGAATATAATAAAAAATTTGAAAACAAAATGGAAAATGATTTATAAATGGATTTTGATTTATAAAAATAATTTCTAAAACTATTTTGTTTTAAAATATAGAATAGTTTCATTCTTGATATTAGATTTTGAATGGACATGATGGTGGTATCAGAATTGTATTTTTTACCACACCATAATTTTTACTTAGGTGATTTTAGATGTTGTATTTTATGTAACAAGTAATCATAAAAAAATCTTTTAGTATGTTGGATTTTATTTTTGCTAATACCTTCATTTCAAGATGGTGTATCGGTGATGTTTTGTCACTTGCAGAATTTTTGGTATTATCTTATTCATAATTTTCATTTTTAGACTGTTTAGATTGTTTTATATGGATCTGGTTGTATATTTTTATTTCTAAATTTCCATTAGTTTTGTGCCTTATATTAATTACATCCATGACATGGTTCCTTTACAATTGTTATTCCTCCCCAAGATGGGATAACATTGGTGGCTTGTCTTGTTGACCTAGGATGGTGTGTTATAATTGAGTGTTAATGGAGAAATCATCATGATGTGTGTAAATACAACTTGAGTTTGGCTCCATGACATGGGTGTATAAGAGTTTGGATTGTATAAATTTGGATAGTAAGTTTGTAAAAGGGACTAGGGAAGCTATCATCTATGACAAAACCCAAGTTACCATTGATGGTCATGTATATTTTACCATGTTTGCGAAATAGAATTTGAGTTCGTTTGAATGAACTCAATGGTATTTTTATTTATATTTATTGATTACATTTTATGTAATGAAATTCATTGTTATAATTCAAAGTTACATTAAATTGTGGTTGTTTAAAGCATTGTATTGAATTATGAAATTGGTATTATGATTTTAGAATGTGCCCCTGATATATTTGGTTATTTTATTTTTTTTATTAGAAAATACCTCCTATAAGAGATCTTCTAAATACAAGATATTTAGCTATGAGATTGGATCTGCAGGTGAATCCTTTGGTGAACCCTTCTATTGTAGAAGATATTATCTACACTATTCAAAATATGGGTTAAGTGTTTTTCTAGAACATATTCCATATGGTAAATTTTAGACATGAGTTCACTAAGAACCATCCTCTAACCAACTATTTTAAAAATTAACCCTAGGAGTATGGGGTGTGTCTTTAAAGGATTGAGATAATCTTTAACATCTTGAGGACTCATGAAGACATCTTGGTGGTTTTTTCCACATACAATCTCAAGGGAAGAGGATCGATATTGTGGGACTCTATTGTGTATGATATTCTTAATGAGGATCTTACATAGGATTCCTTTAAGAAAATATTTAAAAATTATGTTTACACTATGATTTTATTTGAATCAAAGACCTATAAGATTTTCAACTTGTAGAAGGGTAAGCATCCCATACTAGAGTATTTAAAGTATTTTTTTGGAGCTGTTACATTTTTTACCATATGTTATCACTAATGAGCACCTAATGGAAAGAAGGTCTTAGTTAGACTTGAGGTTATATATCATTTTAAAGTTGATTCTAATGTACCTTCTAACCTTTTGGAGGTAATTGAAAAATAATCAATGGGTGAGGAAAATATATGTAGAAATATTGTTTTTTGTCCAGCATTAGTTTGTGTGGTCGTTAGACAACATGTATCATTTTGTTAGAAGATGTTGTGCATGGGTGGCACGTTTTCCTCAGGAATAGTTTCTAGGGATTTATAAAGAAACCATTAAGTGTTTTTCTTTTAGTGTGGGAGGCCTGGTCATAACAAGAATAATTGTATAGAGGATCCCAAGATATATCATCATGGTGGAGGATTTTTTCTTATGAAATTTTTTTATGCTAGGATCACCAAAGGAAGTAATGTACGATCCACATTCCCCAAGGTCCCATAGATTATCACAAACACTTTCAAGTGTGGTGGGTTCTATTTTTAGGCTTAAGGGGATGTTTATGTGGATTCTAAATCTCATCAAGGAGTTGAGACCATAAATCTCTATTCAGTGGAGTATTTTCCATGGAAATCTGAAGTAAATCTAGCTATAGTTAGAGGTAAGGTGATTATTTCATCTTCTATGGTGATAAAATCTGTTTAAAAGAGGGTATATTCATTCTTCTACATCATTAATGTTATTTTAGATGTTGGGATTATTTTTGGAACATATATCATATTTTCTGGATCTTTAAGTGCTTTTAGGGAAGTGTTTTGAATGTTGTTTGCAGTCTCTTGTATATTGGGTTATGATAGCCAACATTGTGGTGGTATGGGAATATTTAGTTCTTATTATTAACTTCTTCAACGGGATTGTCCACATAGATAAGATGAATAGTATTAAATCCCAAATATATTGTTATCATCATCTATTTTGGTTCTCATCTTTTGATGGGTCCCTCATATTTTTTGGGGTTTGTGGGACTCTAGATCGGGAAGGGTAAGCAATATTGTTCCTTGTGATGGGGTAATCTCATTCCAATTTTTAGGAATTTTTTTTGATACAGTTGATCATTGTTTGGGTGGAAAAATTATCGTAGTTGTGTGGTCATACCATGAGGTCCTTATAGATGATTTCTATGGTTTATCACCATAGAGAGAGGTTGAGTTTACTGTTGACCTGCTCACTAATATGATTCTTATTTCTTTGTTATCATATCGAATGTAACCTACTGGGTTGCAGGAACATATGTATCATCTTGGGGAACGAAACACTACAATATTTATTCATCCTAGCATTCCACTAAGGTATTTACCTTTCTTCTTTTATATGAAGGAAGACATGAGACTAATATTTTTAACGACTATTGAAAGATGAATCAGCTGGAAAATAATAAAAATTATATGTTTTCAAGTATTGGTGACCTTTTTGACCAGCCACGAGGGGAATATTGGTTTTTAATCATTAACCTATATTCAGGGTACCATTAGTTAAGAGTCTAAGAATATGATATACCTCAGACAATGATTAAAAGATGTATTGGGAAATTTGAGTTTTTGGTTATGTCATTCATTCTGACAAATTCACTTATAGTGTTTATGGGTTTTATGATACGTATCTTTAATCAAATAATGGAATATTATTTATTGTTTTTGGGATGATATATCGTTGTATTATATGTTATTGAAGAATCATATGGATCATTGGGATGTCATCCTTTTAATCATTAAAAACATCGCCTCTATGGTATTATTTCTATATGTCCAATTTGGATCGAAAAAGTACACTTTATACAAAATGTGATATTTGAGTGAATCATCTCAATGGATCCTGATAAGGTACAAGATGTTATTTTCTAGAAGTGGCTGCGAAATATTATTGAGGTCTGAAGCTTTTTTTGGATGTAAGGTTATTACATGTGGTCTGTTTAGGTCTTTCCAAGCTTGCATCCTTGATGACTGATTTATCATTTTATGGTTTAAAGTTTGAGTTGAATGAAAAATTCCATAGATATTTCAGGGATGTGAAAGTGAGGTTGAATTCAACATTAGTCCTAACTCCTTAAGAAACTGGTTGGGTTTATGAGGTTTTTTGGTAATGGTTCTGGTACTAATTTGGGATTTTCATTAATGCAGGGGAAATAGGTGGTGGCCTATAGCTTGGACATGTTATTCCCTCATGAGAATAACTACCCTATCCACAATCTTGAGTTTTCTATTGTCTTTAAAAGAATCAATACATGGTGTCATTTTCTATTTGGGGATATGTTTATAGAATATTGTGATTGTAATATCCTGAAATATATATTTATTCAAAAGGATCCAAACTTGTGACAGAGACTATAGTTGGAGTACCATCAAAAAATTTATTATTACATTTAATATACTCTTGGGTAAGGAAATAGGGGCTTCCATATATTTGGTAGAAAATTAATGACATAATCCATGAAGGAATCGATTGAAAAGTGGTATCTAATGATTTTTTTCTCTAAGATGAGATTGGGAGTATAAGTGGTGGGTGGAAGGTGTTTGTGGATATGATTAAAGGTGAATAATAATTTTATGACATTGTTTGGATGAAAAGGGGGATAGACACCATGTTCTAATGGTTGGGTGAAAACCTTTATGGACGGAAGACCTTGGGTGAGTGGTCTAGGTATTTTAGTGGCTCTTTGTAATTTTGGGAAAGGTTGGTTTTTTGGTCATTCTAAGATAGGATTTGATAGATAGTGGACATCAGTCTTGTTATAATTTTTACCCATAGAATTCAAAGATGATTCATGATTTGAGACATCAGTTTGGGTGGTAGGGGATGATGATTGTGGATTTTCTAATGTGATGTATTACATTTCAGAAAATTAAAGTGGAACACTAAAGACCTACCGGTTTGTTTCATCCCTTAACCATTATTTTTAAAAATGTGATTTTATATATCTATATTTTCTCATTGGTTTTCCAAAGAACCATAGTGGGGAAGATGTTATTTTTTAAATCATTGATTGAGTCATGAAATCATCAAATTTAATCCCTATCCGGGAGACTAATAGGTTGAAATTAATTAGGGACTTGTATGTATGATAGTCTGTGACAACTTATGGGGTTTAATATATGGGGGTATCTGATAGAGACTTGAGGTTCACATCTAGGTTCTCATATGGTTTACAAGAAGTGATGGGTTCTCATATAAAATTTCCCATAGCTTATCATCTACAAACTGATCAACAAACATAGAGGTATATATAGGTTCTTGAATATATGATATGTAATTTTGTTCTTGATTTTAGAGGACCATGGGAAATTTAGTTATCATTGGTTTAGTGTTTCTATAAAAATAGCTATCGTGGCTCAGTTAAGATGGTTCCCTTTTAGGATTTTTTTGTTTCCATATAGATCTTCCCTGTGCTGGGAAGAGTTATGAGGGTGTTCCTTGGTTGGGAGATTTATTATTTAGGAGTTGAAAAAGAGTTAATTGTTTATTTATAATAGATTAGTCACATTAATGAGCCACCTAAGGATTGTGTTCCCATTTCAGGTCGTTGGATGACTGGGAATGGTTTCCTATTGGTTTGACCAGTCATTTTGTTTGTGTCTTTCCTCGACATGATTCATTATTGCCTTCTTAAGAGTTATATAAAAGATCCATTCTAGGTGATTAGATCAGAGGTTTTTTAACTTGAGACCAAAACTATTATCTTTGATAATCTATTTTAGACTATGGATCACTGAAAAAAACATACCATGTGAGATAATTATTCCTGCGGTTCGAGTACCGTGGATGTGTAGACAGGATATCCAAAACACATGTGCGGAATAGTTATTGATGAGGAAGAAGTAGATGTCAATTTTTTTGATTTGAGGACTCTAGGGGATTTATGGGGAATAATATGTTTATTTTGAGAGACTATTACTTCTAGTTATGTTTTTAGGTACCTCATGTAATATTCATTGTTTATCATCCTTTTTGGAGGAATTTTAATGTTTCTTAGGGCTAGAGAGCCATTTTTGGGGATTATAATCTAATTTTGGGGATTAATGTTAGTTTCAATTAATGGATCCTTGGTATAAATGTCTATAGGGACTTAAACTCTAATTTTAGAGAATTTCAATTATTGTTTTTAGCTATTATGAATAATTGGACAATTATCTATCTGTAGATAAATTATATGTTGTGTAATATAATTACACGCTATGCAATAGTTTCTTCATATATATCATGTATTTGGTTTGGGTTATGTTTTCTACACACCATTTATTTGGATTTCACATCATGAAATGGATACAATTATATTTCTGTAAAAAAGAAATGTGTTTTTGGTGTTTTAAACCATCTTGGAATTTATATTGTCTAATAGGATCGCACAACTTGTAAGTCATGTGATTTGTGGTTTTATGGCTCTATAAAAGTTATCAGTATTTCAATCATCATTGAAGACTCTCTATCTCTACATGGATTTCTCCATAATAAATTATGGAGATATTTGCTCCTTTTAAATCACGTGTTCACCAATCATTCATTAGTGTTGTCGTGGTCTGCCTCTCCGACAAAGAATTCCCTATGTTTCATCTTTAATTTTGTGTTGGAAAATGTGTTGGTTGTGTATATGGTTCATATGGATGATCATATATTACATTATCATCTATGCTTTAATTTTCTTGGTGTGCCTTCCTCTTAAAGGTTGTTCTATTATTTTCTGATCACCTTGGTTAATTGAGGCCATGTTTATACCATTTTCATATAGGTATTTCAAAACAATGGGTTCATTAAATAAATGTTTTGTCAATGAAGATAAATTAATTTTGTCTTCATTGAATGGAATATTTTTATGGTTTTATTGGACTTCATGAAAAGCTAAATAAGTTTTAAAAGGGTTTTCCCTAAAAATGGTATTTTTTTCGATTCAATAATGGAGTTTTAAACACCAATTTGATTTTTCATTGAATATAAAAATTATTTAAAAATTACAACCAATTTTTTCAAACATATTTACACAATATTGTAACTTTTTGAACCTTGAGTGAAGCATAAAATACCCATATGCAACTTTAGTGTGTGTGGCATGACTAGTGGTTTTTTTGTTGACATTGACAATCTGTGGTAGGACGCGATATCAGTTGGATATAATATTTTTCCTTTTTAGTTTACTTTTTATCTCTATAATGTATTAGCCCATATGATAGATCCCAAATTGATAGTTTTCTTTTTCATTTATTGATTTTATCACATGATGTTGTTTTCATGGATTGTTGCTCATATGTTTTTATATGAGGTCATATCAGGTAAATTAACATGACTTTATTTCATGGATATGTGTTTACGTGATTACCTAATGATGCATGGATATTATTTCCTGTTTTATCACTTTTGCATGTCATATTTCTATCATCTAGAATATTAAAATTCCTATATAAAAACCAATGGTTAAAATAATTATAAATGGTTTTGGTTTTATGAAAATTTATTACAAAAATTATTTTTTAAAGCTATAAATCATATATTTTTAATATTAGACATTGTATTAAATTTGTGGTGGTATTAGAATAGGTTTGTAGTCAAACCCTAATTTTTCCTTTGGGATGGTTTAGATGGTTTATTTCTAGACAAAGTTAAAGTGAAAGGAAGCCTGTTGCATGATGGATTCTATTTTTGTCACTTCTTGTGGTTTGGGATGTTTTGGATGTGATGGTTGGTTAAATGGACACTTATTTGTCTTGTCTAATTCATTATTTTCTTATTTGTCTTGTTTTGGATTGGGTTGTGTGTATATGGTGGTATCTTTGAATTTTATGTGTAATCTAATTTTATGCCTTGTTTAAGTTATATTGAGTACTTGTTTCTTTTACACTTTTTCTTACCACACTATGATATCCCGACTCTGGTGGCTTGTCTAGTTGACCCGGGTTGGTCAGTTATATGAATATTCTATTAAAATAGAAATTTTATATCATTGTATTGACATGAAAACTTCTACCTTTATTATAATACAGTGTGTGTACATAGTGACAGGAATTATTTGAGTGCTAACATTATACTTGTGTTATTTTCCCACTATGGATCCAATATCACTAAATTATCGACACATATAACATGAAACTACTAACTAATGAAAAAATTAATATAAAGAATTAAAAATAATGAAATAAAAATTAAAATGTTGTTAAATATATTATTTAAAAATTGTAATTTAATAATTAATGAAGATTCAATATGTAAGAATTTTTCTTCGAATCATGGAAAGGGATTCTTTTAAAATATACATTCTTCTGTGTGTTATTTTTTATAGTCTATCTTCATATCAATGTATTAATTAAAAGTAATTAAATTTATTTATTATTATTTTTTCATTTTTTTTGATATATTATATGTATCTTTATTTTTCTTAAGAATTCTTAATTCATTCCTCATGAGGATAGTAATCCATTCTATTCTAAATTCTCTTACTATGACACATATTCATTATTATATACTTATTTTTATTTATATTATTACATCTTAACCTTGGTTAAATCAATTATATTATATTATTTTTATTATGAATTATTTATCTCTTTTTTGGGGGGTATTTTCCAAATATTTTGGTGTTTTTTTGGTAGTACATAGTTCATTCAGGGTTAGGGGAAACTCTGATCCATATTTAAAATACAATACATCTCGTTTTGTGCTCTCATAGGAGGGAACCTGGTTTCCACATGGTTAATACAAACTCTAAAGCCATATCAAGGAACCATATGGTGTAGGATATAGTATTTTCACATAGTGAGTTTATTCTTAGTCAAAATGTTCAACCAAACCATGTACCTTCTCTATGTGTATAGATCCAGGTGCATGGATGATTGTGGTTTTCTAAATTATGTGCCCAAACTATACAATTACATTTAATGAATACAAATTGATTTTTAAAACATTAAAACTACTTAATATCTACATTATAACCCTCTATTTAGGGTCTCAATCCATATGTCATTTCTAGGTGATATTGGGGATCCCAATCTATTCATTGCCTAACACTGAAAAATGAAGAAGATTTGAATACATATTTTTTAATTTATGTCTCCACTAATCATTATTACTATAATTTATTCTTGATATGTCAAATTATTATAAATAGTAATATTTTATAAAATCCGTATTAATAAGATCTATGTTTGTCTTTAAATAGATTAATTTTTTATTAGATCAACCATTTAAATTGGTTGAGTTCTCTCTCTCTCTATGTCTCTTCCCAATTAACACTAATATTTCCATATCATAATTTCATGTTATTGTGTTTATATTTTAGGGATCTCTTTTGATTTCTCGAATCCCTCTTTATCTTCTACTATTGGGTCCCATTTGGATTTAATTACATTTAAATATTTGAGGTTAGTGTCATAGTCATCTCCCATTAAAATTAATAATAAGATTGATTATTATTACATCATAGGTTTTAAATTTATTATAATTTCTCCCACTTAGTTGTTTTTATATGGTATGATTAAATCATCATAATATTATCCACCAGAAGGATATCATGGATACACTATCGATGCTATTGATAATCTCTTGTTTTTCAATTTCATACCTAGGTGTGATGATATTCTTCATAAACCTTTTACTCCAACATGCGATCCCAATAATGTTGTCTAGGTGGAAGTTTTTTGAGACTATCTTTAAACATTCTCTTTTAGCAAATCGATAAGTTTCAAAAAAATATCTCATTGATGATGTTTCTAATAAGATTGTTGGATTCTAATATTTTTTTTATTTTGAATCATGCGGCCTCAATACCCATCAAATTCATATTCATGTTTATTTAATAGATGAATACAATATATGTTTGGTAAAGGTTAATTGTTTTTAATATTTTATAATAATGTTGATAATGTGGTCATAATGTTTTTAATGATGTGTTGAACCACCTTTTCCCCTGGTTTTGTTGTGTTTAAATGGTCTTTTGATTTACCAATTTATGGCATTTTCCCTCAATGCTACTGAATTCTCCATTAGGATCCAGATTAAAATGGATTAATTATGTAAAAATATTTCTTGAGATTCAGCAGCTGGCATACTAGTTGAATTTTAATTTCCCAATGTTCTTCCAGCATTCATCTAGATTTATAATGGTGATTTTATATTTTGTAAGGTAACTCATTTTGAAAATATCCAAGAATATTGTTGAAAATATTTCATGTTTTTTCAACCTTCAAAATACCATTTTTCTTATTATCCGAATTATCATTTCCAAAATAGTAATCCTTTTACTCCTAAAAATGATATGTGGGTATGAAATGGTTACTTGAAAGGTGTTGCAGGCCCCTATTCTACTTTTATGCTCAAATTATTCACCCATTCTTTTGGTGTTTTAGTTAAATCCAATGAAAAGTATTGTGATATGATATATAGTGGTGAATTTGATCTTGAAATGGCCTTAGTTGAATCTTTATATTATTAACATGGATCACTTCTTGTTAAATTGTAATATGTTGAGGAATTGTTTTTTAATGTTTTTGAAAAAAAAAAGTTACAAGAAAATTATAGACTCCGCTAGATTTAACACCCTTCATTCAAAAAAAATATAGAAATTACATTAAATATTTATAATTATAAAGAATAATTGTCCCCTTCCATTCTAAAATATCTCAAAATGAACTAATTCTAACTTCTCATCCAACTAAGAAATATAAGGATAAAGTAGTAGGGTCTTCTTCTTGAACGAATCAGAATATATTAGTACATATATTGTGGCAAGGTCATATTAATGTATAGATTATAATTGTGATGACAATTTATATGTTGACCCAATGGTTAGGAATTCATAATAGATTATGGATAACCTAGTTGGGTATCTTAACTCTTGGTTTATGAATAAGATTCAATTGTATTCACAAAATACACTTATGTAAAACCCTTGGCTGATATATATCGTTAAATTATAGAATGTATATTAACTAAGATGGAGGGTGAATTTAAAAAAAATCCTCACATTAAATATTGGAACATCTCATGGATATAATTTCTTCAATGTTTTACGACCAATAGTAATATTATGTGGAGTTTGATATTTTTACTCTAAATTTAAAAAGTGTTATATTTCAATGTTGTGGTAGTGATGATATCTATTTATCCAGTTTTTTACCTCATATACTTCTAAAAGGATCAAATTAAACTGAGTAATAAATTTCATGAGCATCATGTAGTTTATATTATCATATTTAATCTAATTAAACTCTCAATCTGTGGTTCATAACCTGATGATTGAGTGTTTTTGGTTCTTCCCTCCATAAACACAATGAATCAGATTAATTATTTATTGGACTGATGGAATTGGTCTATATATAATTGATTCTTTTAGTGATGATGATATGTGAATCATTCCTATTCCTAAATTGTATCAGTATCATTTTCATTTTTCATTTATTTTCACTATATCAAATGAGACTTTTTCATTAGGTATGATCCCCTCCTTGAATATCTCTATGATTCATCTAGTTTTATTATGTTTATTTGTATTCTAATCAGTTGAGAATGAATTATTATTCTCCATGGAATTCAATTCTATTACTGTAAATATATTATGTTGATGGGAGTGATTTTTTACACTTATACGGTCATATTTTATCTTCTTCACGAATTACTACTCTTTAATAATAGTAGATGGTATAACATTTATGTTCAGATGAATGGATCTATTTTGTTTATTGATTAATCCAGGGCGTGTTATTTTGACATATGATTTGACTTTTATTGGTCAGTTTCTATGAGTTCTAGCCAAAATTGTTCGATTTATATCCCTCAAACATAAAATAAAAATCTATATATGTTTTCATTCTCCATCAATTTCTTGATGGTTAAATATCACGACACCTCGTGTGTGTATTTTTTATTTAAATTTCTTTAATAAGTTTTTTGGGGCTTTGGTTGGGAAATAAACTCTTGTCTCACATCCTTTTTTTTATGTTTTCCCCTTCTATATAGTACATATAACAATGAATTATTTTTTATTTATATTTTTACAAAAGTGTGAATTAAGGGTATAATTTTGTGATTTGATATGAAAACTATTTTGAAGGAAT
Source organism: Viscum album (assembly GCA_963277665.1). NCBI lineage: Eukaryota > Viridiplantae > Streptophyta > Magnoliopsida > Santalales > Viscaceae > Viscum > Viscum album. The sequence continues at coordinate 981,580,173 of OY728145.1, read as the reverse complement.
AATCCCTTGTTTTAGAAATTAATATTCCAAGTTGAATCTTGATGATTTTCCATAATTTTCATTGTAATATTGACTACCAAAATGATGGGAATTGTTTTCTATTATCGGGTATTCCAAACCTCTTTTTTAGAAAATTCATTGAAAAATTGAATGTATTGAAGGTAATAAATTTATAATTGGTTTTTAAATGTCCTTTAATTACTTTTAGGGACTCGTAATTTTTAGTAGAATGTGAAAATGGTCAATTATCATGTTAAATGAATTATCGAAAAATTGAAACCCATAGGACATTCCCTTTAATGTTTGATGTAAATTATATATGATTGAATGTTTGTGATAAATTCCTTTATTGATGTAAATTGGTACTTATTATTATAGATGTATAAATTGTATGTCCATATATTTTTTAGAAGGTGTTAGAAAGATAAATGATCAAATGGTAATTTTATAATATCATTATATGGTTTGTTTATACATTAAAATTCTTACAACCCTTTTATATTACATGTGAGTACCTATGTGGATAGGTGGGAAGCCTAGGTATATTTGTGCACTAGTTTAGAATTATGATATTATTAGTTTCCCCATGTGGATTATTGAACAACCATTGGGATGATGCACCTTAATTTGGAAAATAATGGTAGGACTAAGTATTTTGGAAGGGGTTGTAGTGACCTAGGATTTTGGTTCCTTTAAAATATATATTATGCTATATTAATTTGGAAAATACTGCACCCAATATTAAAAAAAACTAAACAAATTATGAATACATTATTAATTATGCTTTAGTAAACACTAAGATGGTAAAACATTATTTTTTTAATTACCTTTAAGAAGTAGATAATTAATATGGGTTAATATTATAAATATTACTTTCTATATATGGTGGTAACAATATTATTTGATTAAATATATATAAATAATATTGATCACTTAAAATATCATCCCAACTAGTGTGGCTTAGAATGAAATGAAATATATTTTATAAAATTTATTTCATTTCAATAATAATTTATTTTAATATGTATAAATTATTTCAAATATATTATTTAGTAATTTATATGAATTTATAAATATTGTTAATATAAAAAAATCAATTTCTAAAAATAAAAATGGTTTCTCAACATTGTATATTTTAAATTCAAAATAAATTTTATCAATTTTAGCATGTGAAATTGAAAAAATATAATATCATTTTCATAGTCATATTAGAATAAGATTAATTCATATAATTTTTTTGAAATATTTATTTTCCCAGTGAGTAAGGAAAATGTCAATTTTATTCATTCGAGTAATTTTAAGAAATTATTTTATTATCTGAATACATTTAATTTTTTGGAAATATTGACCAATTAAATAAAATATTATACAGTATAATAAATTAATATAAAATATTATTTTAAATTTATAATCTCATTCTCAACACATTATAATGTTATGTAGCATTTTAATTAAAACTCTTTTATTGAAGAAACATTATTTTCATTACAACATGATGTAAAGAAGTGTTTAATTTAGATATTTGTTTTAAAAAAACTTTTTAAATAATAATTTTTATTTAAATTTCATTTAAATAATATTTATTTATAATTCAACTATAATCATAACTATTTTTTCATTAACATGAACATTAAAAAAATGGTTTTTGTGAGTTTGTGTTAAAATTAATTTTTATCACACCTAGGTTTAATAAATTGGATTTAATATTTTAAATAACTAGTCATACATTATCATGTAAGTTTCTTTTTATTTTTAATCATAAAAGATATATATCCTATGTAAATACTTGTACCAAGGTGATAACTAAAATGGTAAAAGAGAGAAACCTAACAGGTAAAGGGTGTAACATGTTTAAAACATGTTTTAAAATGCTGTTGGTGTGGATATACCTTATATACCATACCATACTTTTTTTAATCAATTTTATGAACTTTTTTAGAGTGTGACATCATAATATAAAATATTTTTTGGTATTTAAAAAATATTAAAACTTTTCACTTATAAAAGATGAACTCCTATCCTCGCTTTCCCTCACACCCAGACCCAAAATTCTCTTACCAAAATATTCCCAATACTACACTCCACACTCTTATACACATTAATTATTATATTTTATTTTCAAAATATTTCCCCTAAAAATTTTAATCCTCTTCAAAAAGGTGTTAATCTAAGAAGTTGTGTTTATCTAACTGAAAATATCGTTCTTTCTTTACGTATTTATATGTTATTATTCATCCTAGAGCCTCATTTAAATATCATAAAATGATAAAATAATTAAAATTATAATACTTTTATGTTATTATATTAATTCTATAAGAATTAACCACCCTCTCATTTACATTAAGAAAAACAAAAGCATGAATCTTTTGTTGTTAGAACTACCTCATCCATGACACAATGTTCTTTTTCATTTTTATTCACAACTATAGAAGGGTGGTAATAATATATAATTTAAATTATAATTGGGATATTAATGAGATACGTATTTATCTTATGTGTTAAACCACATTACTCTTTTTCCACATTTCATGGAAAAATAGAATCGTCAACCATCCGTACATGTTGACTAGCACCTTCATGGGATGATTAGTTTCAACTTTTCATTTATTCATGCATTTACATGAATGTTCATGACAATTGATTTAAAATATAAATATTTATTTTATGATAGTATTAATTTTTTGTTATAGTAAATTGGAGAACATATTAATTAAATGATCAGTAAAAAATTATCATAAATTCATTAATTTAAAAAAGTGTACCAAGAAAAAAATAACTAAAGTTTTATAAAATTTTCATATAAATTCCTTATTATAATTAATCATTTAAAATTATGATATATAAAATTATTAAACACTATATTATATCGTTGTACTACTTGTGAAATGATATTAAAACTAAATCACCCCATAATCATCAATAATCTTATTATGTTCTTGATTTTGTCAGTTTGACCTGCTACATGAATAATGAAAATAAATTATATCATGAATGTTGATAAAAACATAACTTCCATTATAATAACATATATTATATTAAGTAAATTTTTTCTTGAATGGATTCCTTAATATTAAACTAATTAATTAAGAAAAGACATTTCGTATTGTGAAAATCACAAAAAAATTATTCGTTTATAATTTCTCCTTCTAAGACAAAGTCTGACATGTTCATGAGATAAAATTCATGCATAATATATCATTAAAAATCATCCTATACATTAACAGTAATAAAATATTAATTATTAGAATTTTAATAAGATTGAATACCAATGTTGCCCCTATAAAAATGGTATAAACTATAAATACATGATGTGGAAAAATAGGAAAAAAATGATCTAATATATATATATATATATAATTATTATAAAGGCAATTAAGAATATTTTTAGGTATTAATGGAATTCTAAAAATGTTATATTAAGATATTGATCTCAATAATTATTTAATAAAAATGAAAAATGTATGATTAGATAATTTATAGCGAGAGAGGGTACAATTGATTTTCAATTTGGAAATGGAAAGGGTTCAGGATTCTAGATCCATGTTTGATCTTCAAACATTGAATTGTTTAATAGAGATTGGGAGTCTTACTTAATGGATGAATCTAAAACCTAATTAATATTTATCGAAAATATTGTGGATTATCTTGATATCCCTCATGGGAAAAGGAATGTTGTTTCCTTCCTAGAGGAATTATATTTCTTCTTTGATATGATAAGGGAGGTTATTTCTAGATCATCATCTATTAGAAAATTAAATATTGGCGGATTCATAATTTTTTTAGATCTTAAAGCTCTGTAGTAGAGGTTCAACCTCTGTAAATTATCACTTCTTGTTCATTTCATTTTTGAGAATGGAGATAGGCCTTAGTCTTATGTCGATCTCAAGAATAAGATTGATCATTTTTAGAGTAATCATGATTGGAAAATCATTCTAATAGAAAAATGTATTTTCATATTATATTTCATTCTAGAGAGGATCTCAATGGGGCATGGAATATGGGTAATGTTCAACATAGACCATGAGTTTTTTGTTTCTCGAAATGTGAAATTAATTTTAATCCTCTCAATAATATGTAGATTGTTTCTCAAGTATGGGTTATCATTCATCGTGTGAGTTGGGTATATTGGCATCCCAAGATTCTAAATTATTTTTCCTCCTATTTGGGTACCCTTATCATGAGGCATAAATGTACTCCTGAAGGTGATTTTAGATTATTTTCGTGAAACACGGTGGTATTGAGATGAAATTTAAGCAGTCTGATGATATTAATCTTCTTTTTAACAATAAAATTTTTTATGTCTAGGTAGAATATGAGCATGTTCCTTCATTTTGTAAAATCTACAAGATTGTTGGAAATTCACCTAAAATATGAAGAGTGATAAAAATAAAGTTAAATAAGGTTCCTAAATGAAGGGAATGGAATCACTTTTAATAGAAATCAGTACAATAAGGGGATTATTATTGATAAAGGAGATTATCTCATAGTTGTGAAGCACATTGTGAAGGTCCTTAAATGTCTTTTCCACACATGAAAAAATCCTAAGCTAATATAACAGTGGTATAAGAGGAATGTTTCAAGCCCCATGATCTTTCATTTTCATTTGATATGTTGGGTTCTAGAAATTCTATTGATAATCGATTGGAATTTATGAATGATCAAACTATACACATGGATATCTCAAAGGATATTTTTATTTTTCTTACATGGATAAAAGTGAGGTGGATTAAAATGAAATTCTTTTGGATATTTCTCTAAACATGAAAGTGATGTTCATCAGGTTTTAAGGAAAATATTATGTTTTAGTTTTTGATTGTATTACTATGATTGAGTCACTAATTTATTTTGAGGGGATTTCCTTAGATCCCTCATTGATCCCCTAGGAGATTTATGAAATTCTTCAAGCCAATAATGTGGGTCTAAATTTAATGGATCGCCCTGGTTCTGAAACTTCTATAAGACCTGTATCTATTCAAGAGAGCACTCAAATTGGTCCTTCAACATTTCCATTTCCTCATAATTGTGATGTTAGGTAAATGCACATTGATGAGTCTATAGAGGATGCGTGTAAACCCACTGCTATTAAAAATATCATTAAATGCACTACTACCTTTAAAAGGAACGTTGGGAGACCTCCAAAATAGTACAAAAAGTAGGTAGGGGGAATGTACAAGTGTGTTATAACCCAAAATTCAAATCCAAATTAAGGAATTTTTTTTATACATCCAACGGATTTATAATAATCCGACAGTCACGACCCTAGTATATTTTATTATGTCAGAAATCACATGTTTATTGTTCTGGTAAACCAAGAATAAAATTAAATAATTGGATGTATTGGAAATGTAGTTCCATAGGTTTTTACATTATTCCCCATAATAATTTTGATGGTTCTATGGATCCTTAATCTGTTCTAATTCATGATATTATAATTCTTAATTCCTGCATTGAAGATCATTAGTCCATATTTTTTCCCTTAAAATATTTAGTGCTAATATTTCTATGAATTTTATCTATGATTTCAACCTATATACATGAAGAAGATATATTTAGATAAGTTTGGAATGCTCCTATATGATTATGTTTTAGAATTTTATTATAATGGGTTGCTTTAATGCAGTGTTACGACTTGGTGAAAAAACTAGTAATATATTCATTAGGCCATCAACTTATAAATTTTATTCCTATATTAATAAATGTGGATTTGTTAAAGTAATTGTGATTGGAGATGGTTTTATATAGACCATTTATACACTCAATAGAAGGAAGACTATAAATTTAGATAGATGCTTATGATTGTGGATGATAGGAATGATCATTTTTATTTATCTGGTCTCACTCATCCAAGATAAAATCTTACAATTATCCTCTACGGGTTTATGTTTGTATCAATAAATCAAGGTTAGTACCTTAAACATTAATGTTAAACAATGATATTCTTGTTTTTACTGGTTATAAAGAAATTTTTATGGATGCATGGATTGTTATTTTTATTGGCAGTCCTCTACATATCCTAGCTACAATGTCAAATAATGATAATGAAAGGATCAAAGAGTGGAGTAAAATATCAATCTCTAAAATTGATCCTGATATCAAGGTCGTCGAAAATAGTTTGGTCCATTATATAGATATTAATTAGTTCCAAGAAGTTCCCTCCTAGGAGTATATTCAATACCTCCCCAAACTTTATGATATTTTTGTCATCAAGTAGAATCTTACTCAAAACCATTTCAAAAATAGGTGTCTTATGGAGGGGATATAAACTCAATAATTTTTCACTATATTCATATAATGAATTATTAATGAAAAGTAATTACTACAATCAAAATTTATGGAAGTTTGTTTAGTTTAGAAAATGAAATTTTTTATGTTGTTTCTAGTTGTATTGAGGTTTGTTTAAGAAAAATGGGAGGAGAATACTCATAGTATTAATAGATGCAATGTTCTTATATTGATCTCTCTATAACAGGAGGTTTCTTGAGGCCCTCTGTGAAAGGAATCTTAAAGAATCTATATTCAGTATGAATTTTGATAGTGTTGTTGGGCCTAATGACTTAACTATTTAATTTCTCAGGTTCATCTGTTACACTATTCACATGTTTGTTATTAATGTAGTGATAGAATTTTGTATTCAGGAAACTATGACTTATGAAGTGAATTATAATATTATTAATTGATTAAAAAAATTATAAATTATCTACATATTAGAGGCTTCCGACAAATTTCTATTGGGAACTCTATTAAAAATGTGACTAGTTAGATTATGACATTTGTTTTGGGTGTGATTTCCAAGATATTGTTTTATTGAAAATTAGTTTTGGTTTTTTCTTGAGAGAAAATTCAATAATTTTTGTTATACTACATCAAAAAAATTTATCATTATGAACAAAAGTGAAGGATGGTAATATGGACTTGTAATTTTATATTTCCAAATCTATTGATACAATATAGTTGAATTTTTAATTTTCTATTTTGAGAATGCATGGGTTTTTTTATAGATTTAACAATTAGATTAACATGAAACTCAAGAGTGGTAGGCTCCCTATTCTCATTAATGGTTCTTTGAGGGGGTTGTTCTAGTAATGTAGAGGTGTTATACCATTGGATCAATCATTTGGGATCCTATTGTCTATTGATGGGGATTATTTATGATTTTTTTCAATGTCCGTGTTAATTTGGGGATCGATAAGAAAATAAGGATTGTAAGAGGATTGTTTTCACCTTTACACCTTCTTTACTGTGATGACATTCTATTTTTTTGGTAAAGATGAAAAATCCAACATTTCATTAATAAAATTCATTTTTTAAAGTTATAAGACGTTTTTGTCACTTTATCATCTCAAACAAGTACTTGTTATTTTTTGGAATGGAGTGACCATATTTTAACAAAATAGGATGGACATGGGTATTGGAGTAAAGAGAGGGCCCCATCTCTTTACCTACCATGGAGTTCTTGTTTTTTGGGGTAAGGTGAAAATATTTTACATGGAGAATATTTATTTGAGAATTCTCCTTGAGATGTAGATATGGATGGGGTATACTACATCTCAGGTAGGTAGGATCTGTTTGTTTAATTTGGATATAACCCCTAGGTTTTTATATGAATTGTCATTATACATATGTCCTAGAACTCTCATAATGGTGTTTCAGAGCATGAAATGGATTTTTATATTTACTAGTTCAATTCATAGAAGGAAACTAGTTATAGATTCATGGATAGAATGTGTCAAACCTGTTGATATGGGAGGAATGAGGATCGAAGAGCATATGATGTTCAATGACACATTTATCAAAAAAATCACATGGAGTATTATTTCATCCACTGAATAATTAGTGGTATTCCATGAAACAAATTTTATCAATAAATTGAAAAAGGAATGTATGTGTATGTTCCTCCATCGGTTTGTCCAGCTATTAGGGGGTCATATCATAATCTTATACAATGCTCAAAGTACATGGTTTTTAAGTAGTCAACCATGAATTGATGGAGTACTATATGGATATCAAGGGAAATTAATTAATGATATTGTTATTTCTGACCATCTAAGAATGATTCCGTTGCTGGCATGTATTTTAAACATTAATTTCATGGGAAGATACCTTCTTAGCTCATTTTGGAGCTTCTTGTGTGTGAATACACTAACCTGGACATAGAAATGTAGACAACGATTCATAGTGTTATCATTAACACTGTGGAATGATACATATACTATTGTGATGGCTTAATCACCATTCCAGTAGGAGTTATGAGGAATAGAATTTCACTCCCTAACATGCTCTTCATCTAGAGGATCCGAAGGCATATTTTTTCATTTCTTCGGTTCAATCTGTGTGCATGGATTGGTTTTCCCCTATATTTAATATCTTTCTACAAGATGAGAAGACATTTTATCAATTTTTTCTCTTTATTTATAAATAAGATGTAGGTGTATGTGCAAGATCTTTTTGGGTGTTATTTAGGATTTGGTAGCATGGAAGCATTGTTAAAATCCATCTATATTTCATTTTGGAGTGACCAGATTCACTCACTTATCTTGGATGTGGTTTGGCCATAATATTCTATACATAGATGGAATTAAATTTGTTTTCATTCAATGATCATGTTTACACTTTTCATGATGGCAACACATCAATTCCAAGTAGAATAATTCTTTCATCAAAATTTCAAACCATATTCATGAATGATTAATTTTCTACCATAGTTATTTTTACGTCACTATATGTATTTGTCATGGTTTGGAAACCATTGGTAAAAAAATATATCAGATAGATAACCCGATCATAGGGTGGATGAATGTAAATTTTAACAGGGTGGAATTAGGTGCACTAGGACCCTCAGGTTGTGTGGGTGTCTAATGTATTCATTGTGGTCATGTTAAGAGTTATTTTTTCCACTTCATTGGGAGTGATTATGTATTTGATGTTGAATTTTGGGATATGGAAAAGGTGGTAAGATATGTTTCCCATTATGGTTTGGGTTGTCTATGGTTGTAATCTGAATCAAGTGTTGTAGTGAAAATTCCCAATTCTCAGTCCAGGAAGTTCCCATGGAGAATGTTGACATCCTAGATTGATTTCATTATTTATACTAATTGTATCTATCTTTATGATTCATATGTATACATGGGAAATAAGATCTTTGATTATCCTTCCAAAAGGGAAATTATGGAGGCATGCTCAAGGTAGTCCTTTATTCTTCTAAATATTTGTTCAGGATTTGTTGAAGCAGACACACGTGGGGATTTCCATACACATATTGGTAAATCTTACTTGTATGGTCTCTCTTGAAACATTATTTTTATAAGGATTTTTTTACGAGTAATACATGAATTCCTCCTAAAAATTCTGATTATATTAAGATAGTTATTTTTCATATGATGTTAAAATGAGTCTGACTAACCAACGAAAATAGGGTAAGGGTTTTATCATAATTTCTCTTTATTGAAACATGTTATATTTTAATAACCAATTTATTATTTCTATGTTGTATATACATCAAAAGAATTTATTTGGAAATAATTCATTATTCAATTCAAATCATTTATAGAACCATATTATTTTTAGTCTTCTAATTAATTTTGATAACTGAATTACTAAATCTCTTATGGATTTCACCTCAATTTCCCTTCGCTGTGAAATATTTTTTTTACGATCCAATTATTATTTATGTCATGTGAATAAAAAGGGATTAAGATAAATATTCATCATTTATTTTTTTTAATGGTATTTGATGTTTAATTCCATGATCTTATTTTTATGAGATTTTTTATTGAATTTTTATCATGGTCGTAAGGGTTTCATTGTATCAAATTTGAATGCATGGAGACATGAATATGATAAAAACAATGTTTCCTTTTAAATGGTTCAAATATTTTCCTGATGTCACTTTTTATTTATATTCTCTTATATTTCATAATATTATATTTTTTCATGGTGTTTTGATTTTTTTTATAATGGTTGTAAGGGTATTTCATGAGTCAAATCATTTTATCAGTTTATAATAACACTTAATTGAATATAATCATTTAATATTGATCAATTATATCCTAGGAATTTTTTAGTTGTATTTATAACTTTTTTTAGGAAATCATGATCCCCCCAAATTATTCTCCCATTATGATTCTATTTTTTAGTAAAATTTAGTATTTGTTTAGAATATTTCCCATTTATTTTAGTGACATTTTCATCAGTTCCATTGTTTTTATTTTCCACCAATATTTTACTTTACCAAGTGTATATTCAAAAAAAATTTCAAAAATGAATTTTTAATTCCACTTTATTAATTATAAAATAATGTTTTCTCTATCTTTTAATGGATTGTGGGTTTTTAAGAAGATTGTTTCAAAATGATCAAAAAACATTTACATCCTTTAAAAATATAATGTTTTATCATCCAATCCATATTTTAATTTTATAAAATTAATGCCTTTTTTCAATATTCCATTATTAATGATTCTTTTTAAAAGTAAAATTTTTCAAATTATTATCACTTCCTCATTTTGAAAACACTATATAAATTTATGTCTTAAAACATTTATACCTTTTGAAAATAAAATTCAAATGATTTTTCAAATATTTTATATTTTCATGGTTATTTTTAAAAAAAACATTATAATAAGGCTTTCAAAAATTATTCTCGTTCTAATGTCAAAATTTTTATTTAAATTAATTTACACATTATATTTTTTCACAATGTTTAAAGATGGTTTTTTCAAAGGAATAGTACTTTCACTTCAAATTTGTCCTATGAGGTTTATATTTCATGAATTGATGTATTGATAATAATCCATAAGATTTTATTTTGTGAATAAATTTGGAAAAAAAGATTTTTTAGTCCATTTATTTCATAAGTTCATCGTATGTGATACATTAAAGAAGCCCATTCTATTTCCATGGGTTTTTATCATTTTAATATGATTAATTTTAAGTGGGACACATATGTATGGATAATAACAGGTGGAGTCATATAACACCCTATACAAATTATTCTCGGTTTATTTATCATGATTCATTCAGGAAAAGACATAATGATTTTGTTCATATAGGCTTGGCCATGATTGGTTTTCTCAGATTTCATACATGGACATAATGATCATGTTCAAATAGGCATGGACATAAGGGGTTTTCTCACACAGGTCATCCAATTCTTATGTCTATTTCACATTACCAATTTTTTAATCAAGTTATAATATTTTTTCAATATGAATTTTATTTTCTTGAAATTCTATGTTTTGATGATCATGCCTTTTTAATGAATTCCACACTTTTATATCATGATCATATATTTTATGATTAATGTTACATTTTTCATCCATGTAATATATTTTATGTTTCCTTAATAGTATTTTTATGATATTCTGTAATTTATTTTGTTGTATTATTATAATAAGTGATCTTATGATATTTTGTCCAGATATTTATTTTTCCACATCTTCTACACCATGTTTATCATATATCGCATTAATATATTAATTTTCAATTACTTGTCCATTGATCTGTCCCCTTTATTATATTTTCAATCCTGAGGTTTGTATATTGTTTGTATCATCTGATATGTCTTGAAAGGGTCTATATGAATAATAATATGTATAAAATTATTCATCTCTTGTAAAATAATATGCCTTTGTAGCTATTATTTTAGATAGTAAACCTTTAACTCTTTTGGTTGGAAAACTATTTGTGGGAAATGTTACTTCAAGAGTGATATTAATGTATCATTTAAATTATTTTTAGGATGGTTAACTATAGTTGGTATTAAAAAAGGGTTTTTTTTATTTTTTGATATTATTTTTGTAGTTTTTGGGATTATTTTAGATAACCTTAGTAAAAACATATATTTGAGTAATGGCTTGGATGCTCTACAAAAATATTTTTATAGTATTTGGTATATGGTTTTCCCTATAAATATATCCTTTTATGGATAATTTAGGTAATTTTAGTCATTTAAACAATTTTACCTATAGGTAATAACCCCAAAATGGTAGAGTGGTTATTTACTTGATCATTATCTGGTGCATGAAAATGATGCCTGACCATACAACTAGTTTGACATCCCTATAAGATATTATTTTTTTGATCATATTATGTTTTATAACCAATTTAAAGGATTTATTTCCTAGTTACATTGGGATATTAGGTTGAGAATTTTAATATAATGAAAAATAAAGGATCTTAAGTAAAAATAAAATTAATATTGGTTGAACTCAAGGAATCATAGGACACATGGTAATGTAAAATAAAAAGACATTTTGATGTTGAAATTCATTTTATTATTTTGGTAATATCCATATATTTTAAATGTATCACCACTCATATCAATGATTATGGATTTAGAAATTTATAAAACTATAAGGAACATTTTCTAGGCAAGAAAACATGAAGATTACCTTAATAAAAAACCCATCAAAATGGGATCTAGAATGAGAAATATTATGACTATAAAAAATATATATCTTGAAATGTGATTGACAATTTGAACATAGTTGATGTCTCATTCTACTCAAAGAGGATAATGATGAAAGCTCATATAATATCATGGGATGAATGTGATGTAATAGAAATGTTCAATATTATATATGTTAAATATGTGGAATTAATAAAAAAAGAAAATTCATCAATGAGAAAAAAATGCTTTACGAGTGGTAAATGAGGCCATTTAGAATCCAACTATCAAGGGAAAATAAAAATTTTAGTCATCCTGATGAAATAAGATATAACTAATCTAATAAAACCACTAACAATTCAATTTAGAATGTGTGGAGAAATCAATAATTATCCATGTCAATTCCCTAATCTAAGGATTGATAAGGATGATATGAATAATCACCCTCCTATACACAAAAAAAGATGAAACTATGAAATGACCATCAAAAAAGAGGATAAAGGTTATTAGTTTTTAGTTACTGTCCATCCTAAATCAACACATCTATTCTATTTCTATTAACATAGGTGTATATTTAGAGTATTATAATAACATCAACTCACCACACTCTATCATGTTTATTTTATTTGAAATATGTAGTTACATGATTATTACATGTGTGTAAATGAAAATTTTCAAAATCATAATATGATACCTTAGGAACATGAATGTCTTTTTAAATTGAATTTAAATATTCCCTATGACTCTACATTACTTACTATAATAGGGAAAATTCATTCAAAATAGACTTTGAACATCTATTAGTGTAAGGACTTATATGAATTTTTTAAGACAACATGACCCTTCACATGGGACTTAATAACTTGTTATGAGATAAAGTTTGTAGAAATTTTTACGGAGAATAATTGTTTTATCGTCTCTCATAGGATACTGAGAATCATAACTCAATCAAAAAAATATCTCTACGAATTTCAATTTATTCACCACCTTTAGCTATTCTTGCTTGTAAATTATGATTGTAATTTAGGGATGAAATTTATTTATCGATGTAGAATATAATGACCCAACATTTTTTATCCCTTATAATACATAATATCCTATATAACTTGTGCCTTTTGTTATATCAATCTTACAAAACAACCACATATTATCACAACATTATTAATTATGAAATAAAAACACTAATATTGTAAACTTTTTAATAGATATTGGATTAAGAGGTTAAAAATTTTATATTCGTTAATATTTCAATTTTTATTTTTAATAAATAATAGTAAAAACATTATGAATATATGTATATATATAAACAAAATAGAGATAATTATAAATATCAATAGAACCAGTGCATCAAAGAGAATAATTAAATATTTATTATAATATTTATTTATTTTCAAGAATAATATGTGTTTATATTAATAAATGATTAACAATAGTTTAACTAATAATTTATATGAAATATGGAAAGGTACATATAATATACAAAAAATATATTTTGATAAAAAAAATTCTATAATTTTTTTAAAATAAAATAAAATTTATTAATTATGTGATTTTATTATGAAAAAATTAACATCAGTGATATATTTATCATAGTATTATTACCATTAGTTAATTTTTTGGTATTCTTCCAAAATAAATAATCATTAGTTATTTAATGAAAATATATAATTTATTAATGCAATAATTTTTGTGAAATTTTTTATTATATGGAAACAATGATTTTTTTGAAATTTTTAATAATAAAATACATATAATGATGTATAATAAATAATTCTAAAATATGTTTTTGAATTTATCATGCTCATCATTTGATAATTGATGTTGCATTTTAAATAAAACTGTTTTTTTACAATTTTGTTTATTTAATTATAACAAAATGAAAAGATATTTTGGATGTATTTCATTATAAAATTAATAGTATTTGAATAATTAAATTTATATTAAATTAATTTAAATCATTGGAACTGATAATTATACTTTAATCATATATATTTTTCCTTAAAAATAAATATTTTCAAAAAACATGATTTTTGTGAGTTTTTGTTAAATTGAATTTTCTTAACCCATGGGATTTTACATGAAAAATTATATTATATATTTAGAATCAATTATTTCCAATTTTTTAATTAGTTTAATTTTATTTTTTAGGAGTTTAGTATTAATAACCTGGGTATAGACTAGTGATGTGGTGAAAACTAAAATAGAAATAGTGAGTAACCTTAGAGGTAAAATGAATAAATTTTATAAAATATTTTGATCATTGAAATTTTAAAGATTCGACCAGACTTACCTTCTATAAATTTATTTATTTGTCATATTATAGGGACTTGGTCTGAGAGTGACTTCCCATTTTTTTATAGTTTTGGAATTTATAAAAAATACCATCTCATTTTCACTAATAATATAAGAACTGATTTCTCACTTCCCCTCCCACCCTATGGGTGTTTTTAGATTCCGTCTATTTCCCACACTTCAGTCAAAAATATAACTTTTCATTCTTATACATTCACAAACCATTTATCATTTATTTTCATAGATCATTATTTACCTGATTTTGTAGAATCATTTATCAACCATGTTCAAAATCTCATTTATCAACCATGAATAATTCATAAATCCTTATTTCAACTATATTGGCATACCCCATTTTTCCCATGAAATCCTATCTAGATGATATCAACGGGTCTAATGGGGCCTAAGAAGGGTTTCACAATCACATGGGAAATCAATGAATTAATTAAATTTATATTGTAGATTATATTGTTTCATTTGAAATTGTACAATTACATACGTGGAATTAGAATCAAGACTATGGGACATTACTAATAGAGCAACTACCACAAGGTCATTGATGAACATTTTTCAAACTGAAATCCACAATTTGTTATGTATAGATCGAAATAACAATGGTGGGGAATATCTAGGACAATTATTAAACAACAATATCCAAAGGAACAAGATAAATTAAATCATAGATCTAAACAATCTCCAATAGAGGAAAAATCATTCCCCTTCATCGGGATCAAGAAACATGAGAGATAAGAAACCGATGATAATAGATTACATACCATAAAAAAGGTTGAATACTTCCTCCAAATATTTAATTCCCTCTTGGAGGAGTTCAATTATCCATGAAAACCTATTAGTAGATTTTAAGAAAGAAGTAGAACATATTAGTTTTAGAGGGGTAAATTCATGGAAAAAACATGGTGTTAAAGTTTTTTTATATAAAAAATTGGGTGGGTTTAAAAATCACACACATGGATTACTAGGTAGAGGAGCCCAATTTTCAAAACCATTCCCCTTAATAGTGTTACCCTACTCATGGGGTTCATAGTTTCCCATATGTGGTGAATAGTTTGAAAATTTGTGTGCCAAACATTAAAATACCCTTTGTTTGATAGTGTAAGGTTTATGGAGGGAGGTCGCATAATTTGGTCAAACCCGGTGCCACCTCCAATGCCTATAAAAATGGGTTCACGGTTTCCTTGGGAAGGAGGGATTTTCTTCCCTATCCATGCACCAAACATTCATAGATTCATCATAACCATATTGAAAAACCACATGATTTTTGTTACTTAAATTCTATGTTTAATATTATTTTACCTACAATCTTACAGATAGAATTGATATACATAAGATTGAAAATAAATCTAAATAAATGATATTGTGTGATGATTAAATCATTTTTCTTGGTGAGGAAAACAATTAACAAGAATAAGTATTTATGGAAAGTGAAAAAATGTAAATAAAATAGGATGAAAGTATTTAATTAAATTATATATGAGGTATCTTTGGAATATCATTGAAATTAAAATATATTTTACACATTTATAAAATTCTATCTTATGATATAATATTGATACATGTTATTTATTAACTTATTCTATTTCTAGATTTTGGATTCTATTAAATCAATTTTAAAATTGTTTGAGGGTAAGAAAATTACTAAGTGTAGTGGAGTTTGATAAACCTGATATGTGTATACAAATTCGAGAATTTTAATGAGTTGAAAAACCTTAATTCACCTAATACATATTGTTAAATGGATGAAATAATTTCTTTCTAAGATCATGGTTATTTTTAATAGGTTTCTAGTTGAACACACAAATTGGCATAGTTCAGAGTGAAATTTTAAATATATATATTATGTAATTTATAAGCACGTGTTTTGTACATTACAAAAGACATGAATCATCCTTCCCGAGTACATTCCCATGTTGTGGACTATGAAATACACATTTTTTATGTCAGGACACATTACATTTAATAGAATCATGAAGTTCTTTTTGGATGAAATCAAGGATTAATTCCATGTACATTACTTCCATGTGTCGGGTACTTTTACAATCTAACAGATTATGCACATAATTCAATGGGTGATATATTTGGCCACCTATGAGTAGAGAAAAACAATAAATTTTATGTTGACTTGTAACACATCGTGTAAGTTATAATAAATACTACGTGGTTATATTTTCTATAAATACAGTTGAATCCATATAAATTTAGGGTTATAAATTCAAGGGGAGGTTTGACCTCTCTACCTACTCAATTATTCCCTGAAGCCATTAAGAGTTTTTACTATGATTTATTTTTATTTTATTCTAATTCATCCATACCCTCCATCTATTAGCATATCCATTAAAAGGGTAGTTTTTTACACAATACGATCTCTATGACCATGGTATTAAGAAGATAATTTATTTGTGTTGGGGTTATATTCATTATTGTTCTATGTTTCAATTTAAATTCTATTATATTTCATTTTATTGTGATATTTGTCTTATAACACATTAAATGAATTAATTATATATTCACTTGGGGTTTCCTGTTGAACCAATAATACCATTATTTTTTAGAACTAAATGAGTTTTAATAGGTGAATCAATCACTATAGGGTGATCTAATTTCCACTATTTTAGAGAAAATGTTTTCAAAATAATTTTTTATGTAATTAATCATCATAATAAGGGAATGAACATTCAAATAATCAATTATTTGTTATCATAATAATATAAATTTATTTCAATAAACCCTCATGTTGATCTTTTTAAAAAGTGATTAAAAATACTATGGTATGACTTCTGTTATTAACCCTAATCAAATTGAAAGCATAAAACACTTATTTACTATGTTTTCTTCTCCTTTTTCTGACAACAACTGCTTCAGAAAATTGTTTCACTCTAGTGATTTATTCTTGACCATTCAATTGTTTATATAATTATATGATTCACACTATCATATTATTTAAATTTCTTATATTCTATTTATATATAGTACCAACTCCTTCTTTTATTATCTACCTCATTAGTTTTTTAGGGGACTAATTTTGTATGGCTGGGGGTGGAAATTTTACTACCTCAAATCTTCATGTGAATACAAGCATGGAGTATTACATAAGACTCTTCATGTAACCCTGAAGTGGGATTTTAATTATATATTTTTTAGGGAATATTAGACTTATCCTCCCCTATTTAAAATACCTCTCTAACTTATGATCTCCCTAATATATTTATAGAAAAATTATCACACTTCCATATCACATACATGAAATGTGGAATGTGTAATGAATAGACTCCATTGTTTATCAAGCTGACATACTCATATCTATGGATATTAGGTAATTGAATCATAACCATAAGATGATGAGTCTCATACTATTTTGGGATCATAAAAAAATCTATTTTTTCATATCAATATTTCCAAAAATTGGGTGATTTTAATGATTCTATACCATGACATGGGAATCTATATTTGAACTAGTAGGTTACAAGATAAAGTCAGAAGCGCAACAAGATTGGGGAGTATTGATGGTTTGTGACCAATGTAGTCAATTACCTGGTTCTCCTACTGGAAAATTGTGCGGAAGAATAAGAAGATATCGACACTAGAGGAACCTCGCATTATAATTCATTGATTGATATCCATTATCCACATCCACATGATCTTAAAATTGTGTTTCAGTAGTACATTATCCCTTCAACTTATTTCATAATAGAGAACATGGTTCAGTATTGGTTTGAACAATTTGTGGAAGTATTTCGTATTGTAATCATGTATGGAAATTAGGATTCACTGTGTGGTCCATCTCATGAGATGATCCAAGAGTTTATTTTTGTTAATTTTAGTGTAATAAAATACACAGTTTATTCTTTTCATTGCATACAAAAATATGGGTTATGTACTCTTCTTATGATGTTATTTCATATGGCAGTTTTGAAATGGAGATTTATGGTGTGAGAAATATATAATTCTTAAGGTTTTTTTCTATAAGATATCAATTCCAGGTGTGATAGTTAAACTGAAGACCTAGCACCACGAGGTAGATGAAGAGGCTTGCAACGATATTTTATCCATCACATAAAAGTTCCATTTTTATTTTATTATATTTTATTTATTAAAATAATTAGTGTTTTTAGACAGATAATAATATAATAATCCTATACTTTTCGCAAATAATTCACACACCCCAAACATCATTACCATATTTCATAATTCATTATACATTTTGATTAACAAAAAACTATTCACATGTGTCATTTATCATCAATGTGTTTGAAATAAGATTAGTTGAATTGAATGATATTGATATAGATTATGAAATTAACATACAAACATATCAATATATGGAATATTAATTTGTTATTATTTCATCATGGTTGAACATGATTTTAAGGGGGTAAAGAATAAATAAAATCGAAATGCTTGGTTAAGAACTATACATATTCTTCTGAGAAACTATTATGGTTAACAATAAAATCTTTCATAGGTTTGTTTTCTGGTAAAACAATGTTATATATGATGTGTGTTGGGTTATATGTAAGGTTTTTGGGTATGAAATGGAAGAACCAAAATATTTTGATGTGTGAATAAAATTAAATAGGATTTGACCTTTTTATTGATAAGAGATGTGAATTCTTGGAATTTCAAAATATATTAAATTAAAATAAATTAATTTCAATCATCTAATGGATTCAAAATAATAAAAAACAAAGCTAATATTTTGATGAGTAAAAATCCTCTTATCAAAAAAAATTGGACATGATTAGAAAAGGATTTTACCATTATCGTTTTTTATCTTATGTTAATAAATTTTGAGTATTGCTGTGATAATAATGTTTTTACTAGTCAGGGTCAATATATTTATTCAAAAAGGAAAATTGAACCCTAAATGGACCATATTTATATTATAAAACTGATCCTAATCACTTCCTCAGTGATATAATCTTTTTTAATTTTAAATCAATGAATCAAATTTTATTTGTTATAAAAGATAAGTTATTTCTTTGTTATAACTAATCACATACATTGAATTTAATAAAATCATGATAACAGAGGAATTAAAATATAATCATTTCAAATGTACATGAAATGTTATATATATCCAAAAAATCATAAATATCAATAATTCATTCAAAATATATTACATTTATTTTTTCTATCATTTAAATATTTTTTCATTTGAATCAAAAACTAATACGTCTGAGTTTCATAAGCATTTAATGTAATTATTTCACCACAAAAAATGAAGAATAAATTAGCATGAAGAAAAAAAATAACTTATAATTAAAATGAATATTTATAACTAAAAATATAATATTTTTAACACTATGTTAAAAATATTATATATTTAAAAAACAAGTGTGATGTTTTTGGAATTATATTCAGTTAAATATTATAAATGGTCCAAATAATGGACTAATGAAAAAAGGGCCATATAATTTATATTATTATTTTTATGTATGAGATATAAAATAATGATAATTTATGTTTTAGAGTTATTTTATTGTCCATATAATTTTATTTTTGAATTTAGTTACCTTGTTTACCTTATACAGCTGTAACAAAATTACTAAATTTACCATTAATAATATCCAAAAATAAATTAGAATAATTTAATAAAATCACACCCAATATTTAAAAAAATATTATCCATTTTTCTAAACACAAAAAATATAATTGATAAAATATATTTTAATATTAAACTGAAGAAAAAAAAGATAAAGACGTGTTTTTCAGAAAAATTAACTTTTATGTATAAAATTTTTTTATACTATATTTATGTATAAATTTCAATTCAAAGGAAATAATTGGATTATTTTAAATAAAAATTAACTAACTAAATTTTATATCTAATCCTATATATTAATTTTATTTTAAAATAATTTAATATAAAATATAGTTTTAAATCAATTTGTTTACTATTACTGGAAAAATCAATCTTTTTAGAGATCAATATAAATATAACCTTAAGATAATTTTAAAATTATAATTTCTAAATTTAATTTAATTTTATCAAATAAATAATATAAAATTTCATAAAAATGTAATTAATATATTTTCTTAAAAATTAAAAATACATTTTGAAAAATGTATTTTGAATAAAATTGTGACTTAATTAAAATTGGGATCATAGTCCCTAATAATATATCAATAAATTTCAATAAATGTTGTAATTTATATAAATTTTATAATTCATTTAATCAAATTAATACCCGCCAATACAGCCACAAAGATATAATGATCGTATTATAATAATATTATTTCAGAACTTGTTTAAGCTTTGTATGGTAAATTTTTTATTCTATCAAATGGGTAATTTATTTTAAAAAATTATGATATTAAATTATACCACCCCAACATTTATAAAATTATCCTTTAAATTTGAACTTGTGCTCAGTAATTAAGTGTTTGATGTATGAAAATTGTTTTTTGGAAACATGTATTGTAAAAATGGTGGATAAAACTTCCTCATAAAAAAGGGAAATGGAAATAAAAAGGTCACCAAAATAAATGTTTCAAAATATGGTAAAATTATTGGGAAGAGAAAATATGAACATGTAAGTGAAAACTAAGACCTAGGGACTAATATAGAGCGATATAGAACACGGTATAAAAATTTAGCACCCAACCACTCAAAAATTTATGATTGGTGAATAGACCATTGATTCAATGGAAGTGAAGACAATAGGGTAACACTTTTGTTTCATATTACATTTACCTAGAGATAGGGAATTATATTACTATGTAAAATTATAATCATAGAGAAAATAAATATAATTAATAAATATAAATTCATCATTTAATGAAGTTACAACACAATCACATCTTTTCCTCCAAATGATGAGTATTGAAGATGAATTTTGTATGACTAAATCAAATAAATAATCTTCTAATAGATCACATATTCCCCAAAATGATAAAAATATATTTGACCTATATTAATAAATTAACTAGAACCAAATTTTGTAGAACAATATAAAATAATTTCATGAAAATAATAAACCTTCAAATGATGAAACGAAAAATTAAACCCCAATTTCATAACAATAATACCCAATTTTCAACGTTGACTATTTGATAAATAAATAAATGTGAAATCATTAAAAATATTCCTGACCAAGTTGAATAATAAAAAATGTGAAGTTTTTTATCACATAATCTTCTATGATTAATTTCACATTTATCTTCATTAAATATTAGTAACTCATAATGTTATATAAAAAAGGAAAATTCCATAATGTTATAATCTCTAAAATATAATAATCATTTCCATATATAACCCAAATCACAATAAAGACAAATTAAAATCATATATGATTTCCAAAATATAATAAATCCTTAATTCATCTAATTAAATCAAATAAGATTATATTTTGTTTAATGATATAATGTTGCCTAAAATAGAGAAGTTATACTGAAATAATATTAACTAATTAATCACTAGATCTATTTTCATTCACATTATTAAGTATATGATAAAATATAAATTACCAAAATATAAATAATATTTTTTTATCCAATATTTATAATTGAAATATAATAATATCAAACTAACTAAGATATCAAGTAGGACAGCGGTAGGCGTTTCACCATTAGAACCCATCAGTTGTTGTTTTAATCCCCACGATCTTGTTAGATGTGATGAGTTTTCTCCTAATATGAGGGTTTAAATTTTTATTAAATAATACGAAAATAATTCTTTAATTGTTCTCATAAATGTGATGAATATCGTAAAAAAATAACCTTAGTAATAAATTAACATGTAAACTTTAAAGCTTATAAATGAAATTAAACTTATAAAAAGAGTATTATTCAACAATTAATACATCAAGATAATCCTATGGGTTACTTATACTTCAACCAAATAAAACATCTCCTAAAATATCCTTATTCATTATAAAATAATATTACATAAAACCTAAAATGGGGTTATAAAAATTTAATCCTTTGATCAAACATAAGATTATAATCTCATTAGGGTATACATAACTCTGAAATTAACCTCATAGGAAAACATCCTAACATCTAAAGTTGTCTAAACACTTTTCTGATACATATAGTAAGGATATGGCCATAAACATTACATATTCTACAGTATTTAAACTAGAATTAATTTTTTTCATTACCAGATATCTACAAGGTTTTAGTTTATAAGATAATTAGGTCATAAATCTTATATAACAATCATATATTTTACAGTGAGGAAAATCAAATCAATTTTTATTTTTTCAATATATAAACATATTAATGTTAAACATGATTTCATTTTATAATAAACATCATTCTTACTAACATGAATTATTATTTACCCTTAAACATTATTTATCCCATTTAATTTTTTCAAAAATATTATATGAGAGAAAAATTTATGGTAATGGATATAATAAAAGAAATAAATAAATAAACTCTTTAGTCTATGAATACATAAAAAAAATTCCATTTCAAATTAAATCATTGATTTCAAAATAATCATTTTCATAACAAGAAACAAAATTCCCTTTCCAATTATTTTCAAAAAATATTTCATAAGAAATAATAATGGAAAATTGATCCCATAAATATTAATTTTTAGTTATTAAAAACTCATAATACTTTTTTAAAAAAATTATACTTTTCCCACAAAAAATGTATCATATAATTTCGTTCCAGAATAAGATTATCTTACCTTAAGAAATCCTAAAATTTCCAAAAATCCCCATATAAATCATAGATAAATAATTTAGGTATCATGGGAAATAATTTTCCATATCAATAATAAAAATGGGATAACCATATAGTTGACTTCCTTAGCCAACGCGTTGGAGGGATATCATAGACCAACCTATCCTTGGTTTATGACAGAACCACCTGTCATTGGAAAATAACCTAACCACCCTTACTTAGATTATAATGAAACCACATATACATAGTTTATAATGAAACAACCAATTTTAATAAGATATTATCTATAACCATAACATAATAATAAATCATAGAAGCTTATAATTTCTATCATTACTCTCATAAAAATATTCATTTCACCCATAATAATATTATTAATATTTAAATATCCAATCCATTTTAAAACCCATTTTCAAAATAACTATTGAATATTGAAGTATGTTTTCTCTATGAAGATATTATAGAATGTTCTAAATAAATTAATATATCAAATAATGGTCATGATGGTGGGAATATTCATTATCAACTTCTAAATTAAAATTTTAAATTCATTTTTTATTTTTTATGGAATGTAAAAATATTGCATAAAAATATTTCCACATGAATAATTTTAAATTAAATTCAAAAGAGACATGAAATTTTGATTATAAATATTTTATTTCTATATTAGTAAATATATAAAATAATTTTAAAAAATATGTAAATGAAAGAAAAATATTTAAAAAATAAACATTAGAAACATTTTAAATATGTATTTAAGTTAAAGTTTCCCCCACCCCTTGTTTAAATCATCACATATGTTATATATTTTCTTAAATAATAATTTTATTATAATTACATAAATAATTAAAAAAATATTATTTATTATTCAATTTATTTTATTTATTATATTTTTATATTTCATTACTCAATTAGATAATTAATATTAGATGTTTTGATGAGATTCCGACCATATGTCCAAAATGACTTCAGCATATTGACTATGGTAAAAGGGGTAATTATGTAATCATATCCTGAATAATAATCATGAATTTGTTTGATTTTCTAAACATAAATTATACTTTTAAAATTAACCTTGAAATATAGTTCAAAAAATTAACTATGTTAAAATCATAAAGACTATATGTTATACGTACACATGGGTAACATTTCAATTTTTATATAATAATTATATAAAAAGGTAAGTAATATTTTATATTTCTATAATGATCATTATATCATAAATATCATGTTAATTATTTAAAACACTTATATATATATAATCAATGTTTTATGGGGATGAAAAATTAATCACATCACTTTATGGAAGTGTTAGTTGACACGTACACATGAACGAAATTATCATTTTGTAGTGAATTGAATGGTAAGAAATTATATGATATATTATATTTTGAAATTAAAAAATATTTCTTCAATGGCATATATATATATTAAATCCAATATTTTGACTAACCGTGAGAGACAGTGATAGAAAAAAAATTATACTGGTTTATAAGGCAGTATACCATTATAATCACAAACGATGGATTCCTTTATCATTTTGAGGATATTTGAGATAGATATCAAAAAACCCTATTATTTAATAAAAAATATTTGATATCATGTTTGACACACAACACTGAGCTTAAACAACACACAAAATATATATAGCCATTATAACCTAGCTGTTAAATTAGAGGGTATGAATAGTGGAAAATAACTTATGATATATATATATATATATATATATGTTTCTGTGTGTGTGTGTGTGTCCTAATAAATATGAATTATTGATAAATTATTATTAAAAAATCAATAAATTTTTAGTAATGAAATTTTATTCTTCATAAATATGTTTTCTTAAGGAATGATTTCGTATTTTTTTTAAATGAAATATTATAATTATTTTTAAATGTTTTAATATATAGATAAATTAATTTTTTAAATCATAATATAAAAATTTTTATAGGAAAAATTATGATAATTTCATAAAATAATGATTTTCAGTGAATATTGAAAAATTACGGAATTGTCCAAAAAAAGATTTCATTTATTTTAAGTAATTTAAGTAATTTTAAAGTCACATTAGGTTTTTAATTATAATTAATGTAACATAAGTATTAATTTTTCAAATATAATCCACTTAAATTATTATTAATTGTCTTAATATTATAGTTTAGAATATGTTTATTTTATAGTTTAAGAATGGGATTTTACTGAAAACTATTTTAAAGTGCATAATGTTCCTATTTTTTAATTAGTTTTAAAAACTTCATATTTGTTAATTTTTAAAATTTAATTTTTATATTTTATATCATTAAATTTTTATTTTTATTTCATTAAATTATTATTATTATTATTATTTTAGTGAATATAATATCATCTTTTTCATGAAAAATACTCCTCTTGGAAACCTGTGTCTTCACCGTGCATGATGGTTTTGTTTTAAATTAAATTTTTCCACATATATGAATTCAATAATATAAAATGGATTAAATATTAGAAACCATAATAATTTATATTATCTAATATGTTCAATGTATTTTTTGGCCATAATAGATTGTGAAAACTGAAAATTTTAAATATCATTGTTAAGGTAAAAATGTGATTTTTGAGGGGTTAAACCAAAATGATAAGTGTTACAATGACCTATAAACTTGTCATAATGTTATTTATAGACCATATTTCTACCTCCCTATATCCCAAATTAGATTCATGTGTAATTTGGGAACTTTTTCCATGTGAATGACAATCATTTTGAATTCCTTTTGGAAATTTCCCTATAATTTCCAAGAGGGTCACCTTTCCGCATTTATAAATGGGCGCTCCATCCCCTCACATATTCAATATTACATATCCCATTTAATAAGAAAAACCCTGAAAATTTCTACCTCCAAAATTCTTATAAAAATATTATAGATAATGGTCTTCCCAAAAGACTAACCCTAGGGTGCTTAGGAGAAAATTCCAAGGAGGTTTCTCATAGAGAATGTAATTTTATTATTAAATATATTTCATTATATTTATTATTATCCACATTGAATTATATATACCAAATTTAATATAATAACAAAATTTTCTAACCTAATTTTATATTTTATTATTTTGATGGAGTGATATTTATCTATATCCTCTTCCATCATATGAGAGGTGAAATCATCATTTGTGTATATGACGAACTACAACCCCGTGAACTGATGTTATAGGTTTTGGATCATCACCATATATGTATTGTTTTAATGATATATATAAAGTATAAATATGATATTCATAACATAATTATACATATAGAGTAATTATATTATATATACATCTCTACTTTTCATTCAGTGGGGAATATAATAATGTCGCTTTTGTGAACGCGGCCTACCACCTCACAAAGTGATGTGATTCATTTTTCACTAACACTATACATGGTAGGTAATAAGAAAATTAATAATTGATTAATGCTATATAAATTAAAATATTTTTATTTTAATGAATTAGATATCATTCTAAAAAGTTAGAATATTATATTATTTAATATCGTAAAAAATAATAATGTTGTTCACACACGTGCGGAGTACTGCCACCATGAAGCGAAGTGATTATTTATTCATCACTAAATCACATATATAATATAAATAATTATATTTTAAAAAATAATATTATATTTATGATATTATTATAATTATCAATATATAATATAATTCATAACTTATTTCCATAATGGTCATTGAAAAATGGAAATGTTACTCATGTGTACTTACGACATACCGTCTCTATGATCATAACATATTTCATTTTACATAACCATATATACTAAATGTTTTTTAAAAATTATAATAGATTAATAAATATGATAATTATTTTATTATTCTTATTCTACATAAGTTAATTAATGTGGTATTTGAACATATCAACCGACAAAAGTCATTTTTTTACGAGTAATCCATAAATGGTCAAAACATCTTACCTAAACCTAATTTATTATGAAATCATATATAACATGGTAATTAGTTAAATTAATGTTAAAAATAAACAAAAAAAAATTATTAATTAAGTAATTAATAGGTATAAGTCTTTTATTCCAGAATATATATAATGTACATGACAAGTCAGACTCAAGGTAAGAGTCATTATCTAGACATCCCTTTATTACATAATATTTTATTATTATGAACATAATTTATTTTGTATGGTGTAACTAATACCCATTTTCATATTATATATTAAATAATTCATTCTTAATGGTATTTTAAGTTTATATTTGAGTTATTTTCTCTCATGGTATTATAATTTACTTTTATTATGTAGTAAGGGTCTTAGTCACAATTTTCATTCATTAATGAATATTTCGATGTTATTCCCCTATTTATTGTTTTATGAAGTATTTATATAGCTTGTTTAACATGTAATATAATCAATTAAACTATTATAAGGTAATTTAATGTATTTTTTAGTGTCATCCTTTCATGGAATTTATGATTCAAGTGTTTCAAATGTGATAAGGGACATTTCATTTAAAAAATTACTATTTTAAAAGTTTCATTCCCACTATTTCTCCTCAATTTCCATTTTTGTTAAAATAATTGTTTAAAATTTTTATATGTACATAAAATACTTAGAACATATGTTTTATGTCTCTTCTTACATTATTTAAAACATTTTCAAAAAGATTTTTTTTAAATGTTTTATACAAAAGGTTTTGAAAAATGACATAATGAATGTAGTATTTTAAATGTATACGACGACAATGAATTTTAAAGGGAAGTACCTGAGAGGAAAACATCCTTCCAAATCAACATCAAGAGATGGTAGGAATTTTATGATAAAATATTTTTCTAGGGATGGATGAGTTGACATACTATATTAATTCTAGTGGTATCCTTGCTATAATAAAACCTATCTACCCCCAAATGAACTTGTCTATTGTAGAAAATTTCAGGAGGCAACAACCCCCATCATTTAATTGATCCTCTAACCCATTGGTATCCAAAGGATGGAACAATTCCTTAGAGAAGATATTTGTAGTCGTTGTATATTCAAAACATCAATGGGTAACACGTTCCATTTATCAAATTGAAATTGAAGCTAATCAATTGTGTTCCTTGGTTATGATTTCTAATGAGAAATGTGATCTTCATTCCATGAAATGGGTATTATTTAGTAATATCTTCATTGAGAAATTTTATCCTTACGGTTTTTTGTGTATGCTAGAGAAACTATTTATGGAATAAAATCAAGAGGATAAATATTTTGTGGCCCTGTGTTTATAAAAAATCACATGATTGTCCAGGTACGTTTCAAATTTTATTTGGGACACTAATAATAAATGTAATCACTTTTACTCGAGATTAAACCTTGTTTATGAAGATCATTATTTGTAAAAGTATTTATAAATTGTGAAAAATAGTTTTTTGGGATGATAATGTTGAGTTGGAGTCTTCTGAGAATTATGTCTCATGAGAAGACATGTGTATGAAATGGTCAAGGATGCAGGAAACTGAGAAAAAAATCAACTATGAAGTCTACAGGTAAGCCCATACTAGGTTCCAAGTTTGGTAAAAGTTATATTAGTGAATATTGTTTTGTATCTTGAGTGTTTTATAAGTGCACTAGGTTTCGTCATAGTGGTCATGACTATATTGAAAAGAGTCCAAAAATATCAAAGAATTATGTAATATATATGTTATAAATGGTCATATGTTTTAGAAATAATGATTTGGGACATTATGCTAATGTGTGTCTAATTTTTCATATATAGGGAGTAAATCCTCATGGTCAGAAATATAAAGGTATGTAAAAGGCATTTTTTCTACTATGGTATATGTTGGTTTATCTTATAAATTGGTGGAAGTGTTAGGGGGATTGATATTTTTCATTGTTTAATCATATGTCCAATTTTTTAGACACTCCATTGAGGTTTTAAGTAATGAGATATTAAATATATTAATTAATGTTTTGGAGTTGTTTTGTTCATTTTTTGTATATATATTTCTTTGTTTTAATGTGATCTATGCCGTTTCATTTTTAGACATATTTTTTAAGGAATTGATAACTATTACATTTTATATGATCTTTTTTGATTAACTATTTTTTCCGGATATTCTTTATATTTATGGGAATATAATTTGGATTAAATTATAGGAAAAAGGAAAATGAAAATGTGGGATGACAACCTATCACAAATTTCAAGGCTGTAGGGATTATACCCGCAACTAATGGTAGATAAGGGTGAAACTCATACCACTATCCAATGTTATATAATGGATATTATGAAGTCATTATTTTAAGATAAATGGTTAGAAATATAATACTAATGTTTATTTCAATAACATATGTTTTCTCACATAGAAAACCATGGAATTAAAAATTTATTTGGTGATTAGTTTATTAATTTTGTTTAATAAGAGGATCACTAATATTTTGGAAAACATCTTACCATATTCTATCCATTTCTTCTTGGTTTATGTTTACTGATATGAGCATTACATAGATATATTTTTGGGGATTATGTGATCTTTTATTAGTTTATATTAGTGCATCAGAAATGAAAAATTTATTATGGATACAGATTATCGGAAAAAGATGAGAGTGAAGTGGAATATTATTAATTAAGGAAATTATACTAGAAAAGTATGTATATTTCATCATTATATATTCAATTTAATAAAGAAATTACTAAAATAAATGAAAATGATTCTTCAAATGAAAATATTTTTATATTAGGTTGATTTTTGAAAATCCAATGGTATTTTAAATAATCACATATTATTTAGGTCCTTAACAATCTATTGATCATTATCTTTCTTATGATCATTAACCAATATAACCCTCTATAATTATTTGGACATTAAAATATTCCTATATTTCATTATATGTATATGCCACCAAAATTCACTTACATGGAATCCTAGTTATGTAATTTCATATGTTTTAAATCAGATTGAAATTATATAGGATTCTAAAATTTTTTATTTACTAGATGGGTCTTTTTTTAAATCTGAGCCTCAAAATAGAATTATGAGCGTTGAAACTTTTTAAATTATTATTTTTGACTTTTTTGAAGGACCATTAATCTCCAAAGGTGGGTCGAGCAGTTTCAATAGTTCCTGACCAAGAAAAGTTGAGTTTTACGGGGTTTATACTAGGTAAATGATTCTTCCTAAACTATAAGCCCCACTATAGGAAATTGGGAAGATCTATTCATGTGATGTAGATTCATTTCTCATATGTTGGGGATTGTTTTCAAAAAACATTCACCTTTCCTGCATTGTGTTATTTGGAGGAAATTTCTAAACACTATTCACTACACGTTGGGCGCACGGTTTCTAAGCCGTGATTCTAGCCTATGTGGGTTGATCCAAATGCCCAGTGGAAGGTGCTTGGGTGGCACACTACTTTCAAAAATATGTATCCCAAACCTTGTCTGAAGTCCTAGTTTAGAAATTGAATAAAATTAAAACAAATTAAAAAAAATTAAAACTAATAATTAACACTCATCCTCCCCCTCTATTCACTCATACGCAACACGAGCATCCTCCCCATTGGGATCCTCTTCGATATATGACACCCCATCTCTAGGCCTCTGTTGATCTATGATTTTCTACCATATTTACATCGTTTACTCCTTCAATCTTCCAAGGTTGGCCTACTCCTTCTCTATTCTCTCAGTTTTCGACAACGATTTAGCTTCCTCATTGCATATTGTCACTCATATCAACTTAGGGTTTGAGGGGTTGAACTGGTTTATGTTTTCTATTGTTTTTGGATTCTGTGATTGGTCTCCCAATACCTATTGTTTCATGTTTCAAAAACCACCACTGAAGGTGAAGGGTTCGACATGATTTGGTTTACATATGGTATCTCTGGTGATATTTTTCTTTCCAATTCACGTTTTCACACATTCAAAATTAGGTTCTATAATAGTTTTCAGGTTTGTCATGATATTTATGTAGTGTGTTGGATTGCTCCATGTGGTTCTGAGACATCGGGTCAAAGGAATGTCGCCTGACCATCCTAGTATATTGATGCATTGAATGAAATTTTTCATACACTAACTTTTAATTTAATTAATGAGGTATTATTATATTTAATTCATCTTTGATAATGTTAGTTAAATTATTAAATGTGATAAAAGGTTGTTTGATATGAAATGTCTTGGTTTTTTAGTAAAACCCCTCCAACAGAGGTTTGTTGTATTGAATAAAAAAATTAAGAAGTATACTTATATGATGGCTTTCTCTATTTACTTGGTTATTTTCTTATTCCATGATTATGTTGGTATGTACCATGTTTATAATATATCCCTAATGAATTGTTCTTTACATATAATTTTGTTTGAGATATATGAGTTAATAGAATTGGTTAGGATGGCCTCAACAAATGGTGGCATATTTAAAATGAATTGATTGTGACCGACGTACTTTAAATCAATCTACGATGTTTTGGAATATAGATTGGAATTCCCTTGAGTAGAATGACTTATAACAAAATACATTCCATTCATTAAAATGAAATGGATTATTTGGAATGGAATTATGTATGGTTAATACCATGATTTATAGGGATTCCCCTTATGCCCTGAATTGAACACGTGACCACACCTTGAATATATGGTTTAGCCATAATTAATTATTTTTCTTGTGTTAAAAGGATTAAACTAAATTGGAAAATGTTGAGCTTAACACCTAAGAATTTATGAATTATGTGTTGGTTTTAATGTAATTATTTTATATATTATATTATGAATGTGGTATGGCTATTTAAAATCTATAAGAGGTCATTTATTATGAATTATATTATAGCTATGAAAATTATTAATATTTTTTATGGATGGAACGTATTCTTACCTTCTTCCATCTATGTATTTGATTATGGATGGGAGGAATTGCTACCCCGTTCCATCTATATATTTGACAATAGATAATATGAATTATTACTCCATTCCAATATTGTATTTTATCATGGATGGGATGAATTCTTAACCCATAATATTATATAAATGATTATAAATAGGATGTGTTTTTACCACAAGAGATTATTGTATTTGATTATGGAACGGAGGTATTCTTACCCCATATTAGTTATCTTCTACTTAATGATGGGATACATTCTTACCAAATTCTAGTTATCATCTGTTTATGGGGGTTAGGCATGGTTACCCCATGATAGTTATAACATCTATATACATGTATGGGAGGTTTTCATTATTACCCTATTCCATATATTATATATATACATATATATGAATTTCTATGTGTCTTCATTGACATGATCAGAATATTATCTAGAAAATGAGCTAAAGATTGTATAGAGGTCAAGTGTCCCTTAGAAACCAGTAAGGGTGTTATTTATTTTTGTAGTTTCATTTTTTATAAACTCTCCATACCTACACACTATCTAAATTGTGGTCAAATGGATTCGGCTTGACATCATAGGTGTTGTCCTACTGAGATTCCATATGACACCCTGCTCAAGTACCCTCAGTACCCAAGTAGACCTTCTTATTCAAAGTGCCTTGTTCCTTTCATGCTACTGTATTCATATACCAGAGAGTTAAGAGAAAAGGATTGAGTTGAAGCTTTGGATGCTCATGGAGATCATCCATGGGGATTTCTATCATTTTCATATTTTTATTTCTGTATTGAAAATCATGATGTATTATTTAATACATTTAATTATGTTTCATTTCATGTATTTATCTATTGTGTAAACTGGAATTGGCCAATCTTGTTTTGTTATATAAGAATATGTCTTTTTCAAATTTATCATTTTTATTTACTCTTTCCACTATTCCCTGTTGTTATTTTTCTATTATACTATTGTGCATCTTCGATAAAAGGGTGTAATGTCCCAACTATCAACTTTTGAGACCCTCTCTATTATTCACTAGACTCTAGCGTACATGGAGACGCACTTGAGGCCATGTGACCTACTGTTATGGCTACCAGTTCGATGGTATGCAGGGACGAGACATTAGAAGTTATGTGGTTTTATAAAAAAATATTTTACTTCCTT
Organism: Viscum album; assembly: GCA_963277665.1. Classification (NCBI taxonomy): domain Eukaryota; kingdom Viridiplantae; phylum Streptophyta; class Magnoliopsida; order Santalales; family Viscaceae; genus Viscum; species Viscum album. Next base: position 981,546,863 of record OY728145.1, on the reverse strand, counting down.
TTCTGTATTATAAAGGATGTTTAATTGAATCTTTTTAGGATGCGGGATCCCAAGAAAGTATTTTAAAATTTAAAACATTTTATTATTTATATAAGATTAAAATTATTTGGATTAAATTTATTAAATGGGCAGGATATAACACCCTAATATTTTAAAAAATAAAAAAAATGTTTGATAGCTTGTTCATCATGCAACACAGATCGTAGACAGCAGGAAAAAAATATAAAAAACATTATAACCTAGCTGTTAAATTGGTGTGTATGAATAATATTAAATAACATTTGAAATATACATATATATAAATTTCTAATGAATATAAATTATTGATGAATCATTACTAAATAATCAACCAATTTTTAGTAATGTGTTTTTATTCTATAAAAATATGTTTTATTCAAAAATGATCTTTTATAGATTTTTGTAATGAAATATTATAAATAATTATTTGATAAGTTAGAAATTATATTTTATAAAATTAGAATAATTTATTTCAAAAATAATATGAAATTTTAATTAGGGTTATTATTTTGAATTTTTTGAAAAATAATGATTTTTTGTTAAATATTGATAAATATCGATTTTGCAAAAAAAATCATTTATTTTCAATAATTCAAGTAATTTTAATTTAAAAATATGTTTTTTATTTTATTTAAATTAACATAAGTATTATTTATTTATATTTTATCCACTTAAATTATTTTTAATTAAGTTTATATTGTATTTTATAATTTTTTAATTATTGAGGATAAAACAGTGTTCTTTCTAAAAACTATTTTAATGTTCATAAAATTCATCCTTTTTATTTATTTAAAATGATATCGAATTTGAAAAATTGTAGAATAAGATTTTATATTATATGTAATCAAATATAAATTTTAATTCATATATATTATTTTTTAGTCCTAGATTTAATATAAATTCATATTTTACTCAAAAAATACACTTCTTAGAAACGGATTTTTCATCCCATTTATGGGTTTTATTTTTATTTAAAATTTTTTATTTTTTAAATTGAATTTGGTGAAATGGATTCAATAATTTTCAACGTAATAATTTATAATATATAAAAATTTCAACTTAATTATTTACCATAATGAATATTGAAAATAAAAAAAATAATTTACACAGTTAAGGTAAAAATATGTTTACCATGGGTTAAACAAATACAATAAGGGTACATATGACCTAAAAACAAGTCAAAATATTATTTAATGGATATGTTTCCACATTATACTATACCAAAACTGAATATGGGTTCATTTTTAGGATTTTATCATGGGACTTACTTTATCAAATTGGATTCATTAGAGAAATTTCTAAGTAATTTCCATGAAGGTCCCCTTACCCCATAGATAAAAGGAAACACCCTCCGTTCACTTATTCACACCTCTCAAGAGAAATTTTCTCAAAACCCCATATAAATGTCTCTCCAAACATCCTTAGACACATTTTTTATCTTATATTCTTCCCAAATGAAAAATAATGTGGTCCATATGAGGAAACCCAAAAGAGGTTTCTCTCAAATAAGGTAATTGTCATAACAAATCTCATTCATTTTATTTCTTACATTTCAACTATAAATTATATATTATCACTTGAAATATAATAAAAATATTATATAACATATAAATTCTAGTTATTATGTTCATTTCATTCAATTTATCTATCTATGCATCCATAAAATGGGATATGACTTCATCATTCTTGTGTACAGTAGATTACCGCCTCACAAACCAATGTGATTCTTATTCAATAATCACCTCAAATGGATTTTTTTTATTATGAATATTATTTATATATATTATATTTAGAAAATAATTATACATATTGATTCATTATATCATATTTACCTGTTTACATTCCATTTCATGGTGAATACGATAATGTCGCTCTTGTGTATGCAGGATTACCACCTCACAAAGCAATGTGACATGTTTTTCCAAAATTCATTAATAGAAAGGTAATGGGGATAATTTCAATGAATATAGTTGATATAAATGAAATATTAATTATATTAATAACCTAATTATCATTATGTTAATATAATATTTAATTTTCTTTCTTACATTGCACGTTGATAACGTTGTTTGTGGACGTGTGGACTACCACCACCACAAAACGATGTTGTTATTTTATCATTACTAAATCACATATATTATATATAAATATATATTTATATAATTAATAGTATATTATGGTAAATATAATCACAATCCAAATATAAAATAATTTATACCATCTTTCTATAATGATAATTGAAATATGGTTATGTTACCCATGCATAAGTACTACGTACCATCTCCATGATTGTAACACATTTCATTTTTCATTTCCAAGTTTTAATAATGGTTTTAAAAAGTATAATTGATGAAAAAATTAGATAATTATAACATTATTATTATTATATAGATGTTTATTAATGATCACTTTTACAATAGTCACCTACCAATGTAATTTTTGACACAAATGTTGAATATGGTCTAAACATATGACAAAAACCTAACATACTATATGTTCATATATAGAATGAAAATAACTAAAACAATGGGGATAATAAAATTATAATGGTTATAAATAAATTAAATATTAATCATAAGTCTATTATATTGGTATATAAAAAAGTATGTTACAACTTGGACTCAATGTAAGGGACCTCATATCAATTTCCATTCATTGAGGAATATTTTATAGTTGTGATCCTAATTTCTTTTATATGGTGTACATAGATCCCTTTATTCCTATTATACCATGAATATTTAAAACTTAATTTTATTTTATGATTCAATTTTAATTATTTCATCCATGTGTATTTTACATCAATGTTATCAATATGTAATGGACTCCATCTTAATTTCCTTTCATTGGGGTATATATTGATGTTACGTGCCTTATTATTTTATTAGGTGTATATACATACCATTTGATGTGTTATATCATTAATCTATCAATTATTATAGTGTTTATGGTTCATTTAAAAGTTATTCATTCATAGGGATTATGATTCCAGTGTATCCTTAGTGATAAGGGACTATTCTTTTTAAAATATCAATGTTTTTAATGTTTTATTTCCATGCCTTTCTCTTCCATGTCATTGTTTTTGAAATTATATTTAGAATATTTTATATGGACATAAATTTTTTACAAAATAATTTTTTTTTTCAATTTCTATTTTATATAAAATCTTCTCAAAAATAATCTTCTTATGTGTTTTATATGGAATGTTTTGAAAAACAACAATGTGAATGTTTTATTTTTAATATATACATTAAAAACCCACCATCATCATTATTTGATTTCTGGATTCCTTTATAATATTTCATGTTTTCTTCAATTAAAACCCCTCTTTTCATTTTTCTATGTATTTATGAATTGAAAATTGTTATTTAAAAGAAAATGTTATTTTGATATCCGAAATAGTTTTTTATATAGGTTAAAAGGAGGTATTCAAATGGTTTTTGAGATGAAAAGTGGAAGAATAAAATGTTTTATTCATGAAATTATACTTGAAAACTATATAAAAAATGATTGAGCATGATACAAATTATAAGAAGGATATAGATCCATTTTAGATACTGGATGGGCCGGATATATCTTATACGAATAGTTATCCCCCATTATAGGTCATGAAAAAAAGATGGTATTGATGAAGATTATATGAAGGGTTGAGCCCCATTTTTTCTCATAGGAGAGACTAATATATCTTATATGAAAGTTAATCCCCATTATAGCTCTCTAATGTATAGGGTAATTATTATATTGGATATAGGGAATATTTTTATTCAAACTAAAAAACAATTCAAAGGTTTTTACAAATATAATGCACAAAGTTTCTGAAAATGATTCTTAATTGATATCTATTGGATTTAAAGGCTTTCTTTTCGAAAAAAATGTAAGTGTGTTTCATGGGAAAATGTTATATTTCATACACTAAAATAACATCAATAAAAATAAAAACATTATATATTTTAAATGTTTTTCATTAGAATAATATTTTCTCTTTTTAAGTGCCTTACTAATATATTTGTGCTCATCTGATGTTTTAAAATGTTTTTCATAGGTTTTAAGGACCGGTAATGGTAATTAAGAAGTTAAGTGGAAAGTCATGAAGATTTTCCCTAAATAGACATCATTATTTATTTTAGATGTTTAATATTATGGTAAAAATGTCTAATAATAATAATTCTCCACTTTTTATTGTATGATTCATATGTATGAGTTATGGAATAATTCTATAAATATCTAAACTATAAATGATCCTTAAATATAATATAATTAATTATTTACTTAAAACTCAGTATTATGTTTTGTTTTTTCCATATTGATATTTTTTATTCCACTTAAAGATTAAAATCTTAGTATATTGAAAGTTATACTATTTTTATTTAGGAAAAGTTAAACATGATTTGATGGCCGTGGAAAAAGATATATAATAATATTTCTAGGTTAAAAAAATATTACTTATCTGGACATCCTTTTTTGTTCTATAAGAAAATAATTTCTATGTTGGTTATATAAACAAACCAATGAATCATTGGTTTTTTAGGGATGTATGTAAGGTATTTAGGAAGATATTTTCTAAAAAAAATTGATGTGTTAAGACAATAGAAGTGTGACTGACCTTCTATAAGAAATTAGAGGGAACATTTTCAAATCATTGGAAATAATAATTAAAAATGGAACTTTTATTGTGAAAATTGATCAAAATTTATAGTATCATAACTTAAGATGTTTATGAGTGGATATAATATTATTCAAAAGAATTGGGATAAGTTTATTTAAGTTATTTACCATATTCATTTTGTTGTAACCAGTGGTAACTCTTTTTCATGATTATCACAATAATGATATTTTTACTCATTAGAGGTAAATATAGATAATATAAAATACAAATTGGAAATAAAATGGATAATGGGTGATATTTTAATCCTTATATGAATAACATGGTCCATGATAGGATTTTGGGAATTTTAATTAATTTAATAAAATATTATGTATTATTCAATCTCATTAATTTTAATTTTAGAACTAATCAATTTTGATGACATTAATAATAGAATTAAAGAAAATAAATTCAAATATATTCAATTAAAAATTCTAAAAAATATATATATTTGTCGCCAAGAAATTTCGATGTATATTACTTTTAATATTTTTAATATCATTTTTTTTATTTTTTGTGAATAGAATAATTTCTAAAACATAATTGAGTATGTATTTCAGGTAATTATTTAATGTCTACAAATAAAAAACAATATAACATAGCATAAAAAAATTATTTGAAATTTATATTTATAATTGAACATGTACTCAGTTTATCAGTTTTTAAAAAATGTTAATTTTATTATATAAAGTGTTTTACATTTATGGATTTATGTTACCTTAAATATTATAATGTTCTAAATCATGACCAAATGGAGAAAATTTTTATATTTAACATTTTATTATTTATTGATGATATATACCAATCCAATAAAATTAATTCAAGAGTTACTATCCTTGTTTTGTACATATAATTTTTTAACCATAATTAACTTATTTACCCATTACTATGGAAAAAAAGTTTATTAAGTAATTATTCATAATGCTTTAAAATAAAAGGAAACTATTTAAAAAATTTAGACTCACTAATTCAAAATATATAATCCATTATTAAAAATAAAAATAAAAAAATATGTCTCATAATATAATTTTATAATTAGATTCCAAAATGAGATGGAAAACATGGTTTCATAAAAATACCTATTTAAGTATTAATTGTTTTTATACTAAATAAAATAATAAAATAATTTAAAAGACTATAATTGTATTATTTTAAATCATAATTTTTGAATTAAAATTTAAAACTATTCTAAATTATATTTTTTCTTTATAAAAACTTAAATATAAAATACCATTTTCTTCAAAAACAAATATTTTTAAACTATTCACAAAAAAATAAATGTTTTTAAACCATTATAAAATAAAAAAATCATGATATTGTTGAAATTATGATTTAAAAAAATGAATTTAATTTTATTAAATACATTTTCCAAATGATAAAAAAATAATAATAATATTTTCTCAATGACCCATTTTTGAAAAAACATATTTTGAAGAACAAAATGACTTTCCAAAAAAATTATTTCTTATTTTTATAATAGTTATAGAATGTAATCGAATTGAATAAAGGTTATGTATTTATATCACAATTCATTTAATCCTATTCATACCATATAATTAAATGGATGGGTTAACAATGATATTTAATTAATAAAATTTTTTGGTTCATTTAAGCTCTTTGTTGTATGTTTTATACGTTATATTTCATTTAAAATCATAGGATATTATAATGAAAATGTATGATAAATCATTTTTATAAAAATTAAAAAAGTTAAATATGAAGTTCACCTAGGGTAACACATAATCAGGTTTCTATTTGATTAAATAATTTTCAGGAATTTCAAACATAGATTAGAGAAAAAAACATCAATAGAATAATAAATAATGATAAAGAACATGGGCATGAGAAATTTAATAACCATAAAATAATAAAACATTAGGGTATAAACAATACTAATAATTCCACATAAATGAAGGTATAAGGATAATATTTTTATTTTAATATCCTTTTTCTAGAGTTGGTGGATACTTTTACAACAGTGGTAGAGAACATGAGAAGATTTAATTACTTTACTTATTTCAATTCCACAATCACAATTTCATCTTTTATTTTGGCATCAATAAATTTCCACTACTATGTAATCTTAAACTATAATAAATTAATCTTTTAGATGAATTTTTCATTCCAAATTGAATAAAATACACATCTAATGGATCATAATTTCAATAAAATGGGAAAATGTTATTCATCATATATTTTGACGATGAACAATAAAAAAAATGGTTAACACAAGTTAAGATAATATCTTATATGAATAAACCTTCTTTTAAAGAAATATTACATTGATATCCATATCATAAATTGATAACACCCAAAGTTAAACATTAAATATTCTATAAATAAAAATCTTTAAAGCATTCAAAATATTCTTATTCAATTTCAAAACCTAAAAATGAGATATACGTGATCAATTAGTCTTCCAAAATTAATTTAAAATTTATCTCCAAACAAAATTATTCAATCACAAATTCATATACCCAAAACATGTAGGATATAATCATATAATCTCCAAAATATAAAAATCATTTCTATAAACAACCTGAATCAAAATAAATCCAAAATAAAAACCTATATAATTCTGAAATATAATTAAACTATTATTCCTTATATAAAATTCCATCATATGAAAAATTATTTTCACCTACCGTAATTATATAATGTTCACAAAATAGGGAACTAATTCAAAAGTATCATTATTCACATAAACACAAATTTTTTCTACTCCCTTGTATATCTATAAGATAAGTCATATATTCCTAAAATATAATAACCCTTTTTTCTAATTAACTATAATTACTTAAACGATAGTGATAATATTATGCATATAGTCTATAAATACCTTTAATCATATGTGTATAAAAAATATAAATCATTTAATTAAAATAAAATTAATTCATAAGTGTAACACATATAATTCAAACATCTATTAAGACTTAATAAATGTCTCCACGGTATTCCAATCAAATAAAACAAAAAATGGATATTAATTCCATTTAATATGTGATCATTAATAAAATTATGACATCATCATAACTCTTTCATTCCAATATGTAGACACCTCGATAATTTAACCTTTGTTTATAATACATGAACCATTATTTTCTATCATATTAAATAATAAATACTTCTTATAATCAAAATTTTTAATCATGTCATAATAATCATCAATATAAAAACATAAGAATAAATATAATACATGTCATTTATATATCATTCACAGTTTACTCATCTTCAACTGAGATAGAATTATATATTTCTAAACCCTTATCTTTATAGTCTTACAAGTCCACCTCCCCCTAGGATGCCAATTTTTTTAATTACCATTCAACCACCATTTAAAAATTCAATTGATATCTTGGGATTAATTTTATTCTCAGTCATAGTATTAACCAAACACATCCTCTTTTCATTGGAATTTTATTTCCCTGATATCTCATATACCACAAATAAAACATCTTTGTTTTCCTTTATGATATTTCCAATTATAATTTTTTCAAAATTATTGAAACATAGTATAAAAAATATTTTCATCTTAATGGTATATATCACCTAAAATTCGATGGAACTCTATTTTCCTATTTTTTGGTGTTATAAGAAACTATTATTAGTTAATGTTGTCAATCATAACTTCTTTAGATGAGATCTGTGAGCTTTTGCACAAAACAACTTTTCAGGAAGCGGTGGATAGTGGAAGGTAGACTATCTTTTTTGATGATGAGAGATGATTTTCTTTTGTAATGTGTGTTGTTTTTGGTCTTGGGATTTTGGATCACTGGAGTCTGGTTTTTGTTAGTCTTTGATGTCATGATGGGTTCCCCTCTTAAAAGGGGTTTATTTTAATTAAAAGTTAATTTTCAGTCAGTCAGTCAAAAATGTATAGTGTTATTATATAAATTAAAATCCAAATAAACCATGTTATGAGAAGGATAAACACTATAATATCCTTATCCCTGTCATATTCTATTTAAATTTTTAAATTTTTCTAAAATATCCATAAATACCCATAACATAATAATTGTTGTGTTTATAGTGGACTTATAACTTCTACTCAAATAACATTATGACCACTAATTTTTTTGAACTCTTTCCATGGATACAAACTATAAATACTCAATAAATATTAAATATATAATTTAATATTTGAATAAGAAATAATTTTCTTACATTCCTAAAGACCATTTCTGGATTATATTTTTTCTAATTTTTTCATAACTATTACATAGTTTACCTAATAATTGAAAATCATTCACTTCCTCTATGTGACATTTTTTTTACAAAAATTTTAAAATGAAACAAGTTTTACTTTAAAGAATAATCACTATGATTGTAAAAATTATATTATCATTATTATAACTCATACTTGAACCTATTGAATAAAAATTTAAAACAACATATGAGAACCAAATGTTCAGAAAATGAAATATACAAAGGAAAAAGGGAACAGATTATTTCATTTTGAAATCAAGATACCATATAAGACAATTTCCTTAAACGTAGTAAATGTTGAGCTAAAGTAATTGTTTACTTACATAATATATCTAATTTAGTATATAATAATTCCTATAAAACGATTTATAATATTGTATATAGGAAATAATAATAATCATGAGAGTTTCTTAGAAAACAATAGAACCCATAAAAAAATTCCTTAAAAACATATATTTTACCCTTAAAGGGTATATCATTTCATTAAGAAAATATCATTACCATAACTTCTAAAATAAAAATATTTTCTTTAAAATTAATTTAAAGTCATATAAAATTCACTAAGATTCTATGTAATATCATATTCATAAATCTATTACAAGAACCCATTCAAATGGAAGAACACAGTAGATTAATTCTAGTATGTTTCTCTGAATAAAATAATTATTATCCCATACATTGGAGTATTATATTAGAATCAGAATTAATTATAATCAATTTAAAAATCTAATAACATACATGAAACACAAATAATATTTCATGTACATCATTAAATATCCTAAAAAACTCTATTTAGCCCAAACGAAGAATCACATTCTGGATTCATGTAAAAATAACAATAAAAATCATTTTTTCCTTAAAGGTTTTTGAATAAAAAATTCCAAAATAATGAAAAAAATTTATATTATTATAAAAACCCATTTATATTTATTTTTAATCCAAATAAATACTAAAATACATGATTGAAGTAAATTATTTTCAAGCCTTATAGGTAAAATCATTTTGTTCAATACTTTTTTAAAAATTTCATAAATAACCTGTTTAGAAAAAATTTAAAAGTACTACCTTAAAAACATTATAATAAAATTCCAAATTTTTTTAAAATTAATTTGAACATAAATTTCATAATATTAATAATGTTCATGAATCATTTTAAAGATCAATAATTTATATTAAATAAATATGAAAAATATTAAAATATATTAAAGAATGTTTTAATGAAAAATCAGTTATGAACTGATTACTTTTGAAATATTGAATCACTAAGAACCATTTAGTTTATTTTTACACGCATTAATTTTATTAAATTAATCATAAAATACATATATAAAAAATTTATATACCATAGAAAATAAATCATGTGTTTAAAAGATCTTAAATCTAAAATAAAGTCAATTGAGACTAGAATCATCTTAACTCTCTCTATTCTGATTATGAGAATTATTTTGTTGAGATCTCCCTCTACTTATTCGTAATAGTTTAAATATTCAACAGAACAATAGTACCCAAGTAGTTGGTGAGTATAAACATAGTTTTATTTCCCCAAGGACATCCCAACTGATTTTACCAAGATAAAATATTTTTTCACAATTTTTATAAAATAGTTTTAAGATGTTAAAATGTTTTATTCAAAATGCATAAACAATTTCCCTTGAAAATAGATAAAAATGATGGAAAATATTTCAAAATATCTTGTAATACCCATATCCATGTCTCCATAAAATATGTTTACTCCTAGGTGAGAGTTCAAAACACATGAGTGGTCTCTCTTCGATCCACCAAGTACTAAAAAGTCACCAATACGATGTTACCTAGTGGAACATGCCCCTTTTACAGGGTCACACCTAACAAAAATGATATTAAGCCAACCATATATGCCAAAATACATGTAAAACATTCCAAAAACCATTATTTATTTAAAAAAATTCAAAAATAAATTTCCATGCATAAAAAAAATGTCATAATTGTAAAATCAATATTTTACAATTTATAAAACCAATGTGGTTTTCTGAATCCAAAAAAATAAAAAGTATTTCCTAAGGAAATACTAATATATATTTACACCAAGAGTCACATAATTATTTCACCAAAATTACACAAAAATTATTTACCAAAAACTAATATATCAGGTTAAAAATTAATTGAATATTAGAGAAGTTATATACCTCAAAAAGGTTGGATAAAATGAAGATCGAAACTATAAAAAACTAATGATTTGATCACAACTGATGTTAGCTTTACTAGATAAAACTAGATATTATCACAATTTAAATAACATAGAATACATCCACCCCTAATATATTAGATATATGGTTCCATTAGGGATACAAATAATGAATCTAAGAAGTAAAAGGAATAAGAATAACATACAAATAAATCAAGGCCACCAAGACACTTTAATTGATGTAATAATCACTCCCTGGTCGAAGGGGATTGAAAGTTAAGCCTTGGAAGTGAATGTAATTGTGTTATGGTGGTATTAATGAATTTTAGGGGATATTAAGGATTAATTTGGATTAAATCCACATTTTATGGGGTTCCAACAATAAATTCCACATTTATGATAAATTGTTTTTAAAAGCATGCTCCAACCATAAAATTCTATTATATTGGATTACACCTCACATGGTTAAACAATGAATGTTCACAACATGAGTTTCCCTCAATTTCAAGAATCATTGGATCATTCAGGCACTCACACGGTTTGGAAAAAATCATGTTCCAACCATGCACCAGCACCGTTCCCACTATCTTCCATTCCAAGGTTCCCAAGAGATGGTATGAAATTTATTATTACCATTCACAAACTATGACCCTTAAAAAATAGTAAAATCCCCACCAAAACCCCATAATAGAATCTCGCAATAGAACTCGAGCATTATATATACTCAAAATACATTAATAATTGATCTTGTAACTAAAACAAGGGGTGATACAACTATCTATAAGATTATGTATTATATCATAACTCAAAAAGCCATATACGCTATAGTTAAATAGTGTATTTAAATAGATAAATGAAACTCTATAAGTAATTTTTCTTTCAATTATGAGTTATATAGATCTTCTTATTTCCCTTCCGAGTTATACTCAACATATTTCCTAGATTTAGATAATTCATGTTCCATCAATGATTATTCCAAATACCCCAAATGAAAAGTAGATTTAGAATTATATAAATCCATAATTCAAGATGATTTATGGTTGTGATGTATATGCATGAAGTATTATCTCATGTAAACAAGATCCAAACATAGATAAATTTCTATTTATTGGTTATAAATAAAGTATCAATAGGTTACAATTTCTATAATTTGTCAAAGAACAATGTGTTTGTTAATATAAATTTATTCCTTCTAGAAAGGAAAATAATTTCCATTTTTTTGAATAAATCTAAACTTTAATAAGATCAGTACCAACAAGATGGTGTTAATAAAATGATGGATATTTTATAAATCCAAAGGGTTGTAAAAAATTAAACCAATATGAAAATATAAGAACAATGTATATCTGATGGATTGTTTCAAGAACATGAGATACATAGATTTCAAATTTTTAAAAAATTAGTTTAATCATTGAATATGATTCAAGATATTACCAATATGTAATCATCGATTCTGATATCAATAAATGGTTACAAATAGTGTATTCTCAAATTAAATACTTGTAAACTAATTAGGTCCAAAACACGTTAAACACAAAAGAATTGGTAAAACCTAATAGGTTTAATTAGAAATTTTTTAAAAAACAATAACCTTAATGGTAGAGTATATATTAACAAAACCATCTTAGCAAATAGTGTTCGTAAATAAATTCATGATATTGACTATCATAAAATCATTACAATGGCGGGTATGTTCATATCTATTCTTATTATTTTATATATAGAAACACATTTTTATTTTGACATATACTAAATAGATGAGAAAATATAATTATATTATAGGAATTCATTCAAGGTTGTATATATTATATATAATGATGTTTTTTTAGATCCATGAATTTCTAATAAGATTTGTATATTATAGTGATCCATTTAGGGGTTTGAATAAAATATTCAGTGTTTAAATATTCATTTTTATAAATATATATAAGATATAGAATTTTTAAAAAATATAGATGATCTCAGTTAATGTGAATGGGTTTGTAAAAGAATCTATTTATTTTTAGTTTTCGTATTGGTGACATCATACTCATTTTATATGGAATCCAAATACTACAATCCTATAAAAAATTGAGGGATAATTCTTCTATATAATAAATACTAGTTAATAAATTTACACGTTAGTTATGAGAATCTATAGAGATATATTTTTAGATATAGATCTATGATATTTCCTCATCTTGGTCAAAAATATGTACTTCAAAAAGTTTTAATGAAATATTATCAAGGATATGTCTAAAAATGGTGCATTTCCAATGTTACATTGAATTAGTCTTTAAAATACCTAATATATATCTATACTTGAAAAACAATAACACATGAGTGATAATATATATGCTTTCGTATTTTGATTAATAATTATTCTATGATTTATAATTATCACGGTGTATCTTATGCATTATGTATGATGAGTGGATACAAATCAAATCCTAATAAATTTTATTGGGTCTTTATTAGTAAAAAACTTAGGTACATGACAATAAATATATATGTATTGTTAGTTTTGAATGTAATTAATTGATCCCTGTAATGGGTCATGTGAATCTCTATTTCCAAAGAAAAAAATATGTATTTAGATGTAAATGAATACTTTTTTCACTGGTGGAGTAGTGTGATGGAAAACCTCCATGTTATTAACAATTTCTGATTCTATAATAGATCTTGAAAAAATTACAACCTCTGATATGGTTGAAGAATATTTTTGAATAATTATGTCCCTTATTAAAATATGAGGTTCACCAAGAATTTTGAATCTAATTGATCTTTATATAATAATAGTAGAGAGATTGCATAATCTATGGAACCTAGGTTTCAACCACAGTCTAATAATGTTCTTTATAAGTTTCATAAAATTCAATAGTTTATCGATAGATGAAATGTTAGCTAATGTTATGTTCCTTCTCAAGATAATTTTATGTATCTGTCATCAATTTCCCTTTTCCTACAAAAATATGTAATACAAACTAGTTCCCTTTGTATTATATACATGAGTGGGTGGAATTAGTGGTAGTGGGAGGCTGTTAGTATTTTTTCCCTAAATTTTTCTAAGTGTTGTTAACATCGTGATATATTGTATCATGTTATATATAAAAATGGAAATTAATTATCATATATTTTTGTTTATTCCATATAACATGGGATTAGATATGATAACACCCATTTCAATATATTTTTTACAATGTTATCCCTAATTATAAATACTCATATTAAATTATGGTTATATTTTAAGAATAGTGTGAGTTTGATCATAAACATACAGATAAAATTAATCACTCATGTGACATATATAGAAATTACTAGGAGATCGAATGGATATACTAAGAGGGAAGGGGTAAATTGGTGTAGATATATTTTTAAAATTTTATTCATTGATATAAACCTATTTGGTTAGTTAGTAAATGATCATCTTGGGTATATTCAACATAACCTCACCAAATTATAGGAATATATGGAAGGGTAATGAACAAAATGATTTTTACCAGGTTTTACAATAATGTGTGACCCTATATCTTACTGTACCCGGTTATTCTCTAGGGATACAAATTTCTCCCAAGTATCATATTATCAACACATATGGTTTTGACCGTTATTATATTGAGTAAATGTTTTTTACTACATACACTACCTACCAATGTTTTCGATCCCAAACCCCACCTCAATTAGACCGATATTCAAGATTAACCATATGGGAGAGACCTTCCATTTTGTTCAAGTTTCTTTAGGAAAAAATAAACTTTCTTTCTCTTTAATCCCAAACAACATTATTAATAGAATAAATTTCACCTAATTTCAGAAAAATAACCATAGAATATACCTATTCAAGGAAGTAAGTTATTGGTCTATGAAACTCACTATATATAGGACCTCCAAAGGTTATGTTTATCCTTTCATTAAATATTTCACTGTAAGTTTAGGTAAAAACATATTTTCAATCACAAACTACCAAATCAATAGACTCTTATTTGACTTATTTTTCATGTTCCCATTATCTCACACAAAATACTATATATATATATAAAACAATAAAATGATATCTTATTTAATTTCACCCAAATTACTCATATCCAAGATATTTAAAATATGAAAAATATACCTCTTCGATAAATAACATTTTATTTGACAGAAAACACATTAACATCTCATATTTTTTTAATATACCCCAATTGGTATATTAAAAAATTTATTGATCCTTACAAGAAATAAAAAAATCATTTAATACCCATTTATTCATGGAAAAAATGTATGCACTTTTCATCATGATCGTCGTGTTTTTGAGCATCCGATAATTTCTTTTCAAATATAGTTTATCTAAAGAGTCCTATACCAATTAAATTGATACCCAAACTAGTCTAATGTTGCTATATTTGACTATTAGATAGAAAATAAAAATTAAAAAAAATTGAGGATTGAAAACACTCAGAATAAATTACCTTTTAATTTTACTAGAACAATCGTGATTCTCAATTTCATTAACTAGATTATGGAATAAATCAGTTGTTTTTATGAAACACATCTCAAAACATAACTATTGTAAATTATCTATTTTGTTCCTAAAATTATATTTCTCACTACTTCCTAGGAGTTAATTTTGGAACTGAATATTTTACACGAATTGTCACAATAAACATATATATTATTAATAAAAATATATTTATTTTAATTTTAGATCTACCATATAATATTCTTATCAATATTTATCACATTCTTTATGATTATAGAATCATATATTATTTATTTATCTTTAATTATAATCAGTTTGTGATGTTTATTCACTATATCATACTTCAACCATCATTGGTTATAAAATTATTTTAAATATAAAATTCTCAAAAATTTAATTTTAACTGGTGGACATCCTCACATTTTTATAACGCATGATGGTTATATAGACCATAATTCTTAGATGGGATCACTCATACATGGAGACTATGATTAAATACCCACAGGCAATAATATTTACGATGTTACTTGGATGGCCCATATGTAAATCATCCTTATGGGAACATGATCATTTTGACCATGGAATTTAGGGTTATATATAAATTCTTGCTTACATGGAGAGGATATATACTTAAAGACATATTATCTTAATGGTTATGAACCTTATATCTTTATATTATCATCGCCAACCTTAACACTGACGTGGATAGACAATACTAATATTTCTATGCATTTAAATTATTTTCATGAGATAAGAATTTTAAAATTTCTTCATATAATTTTAGAACCTCCTGAAATCAACATAGTGATGCCTCAAAAACTACATATCAACATAAATACTATAATGGATTAGTCAAAACAAAAATATAATAATTTAGAATAATTTAACAATTCATCCAAGATAATTGGTCCTTCAATCCCTCATTTTGGATTTATTTTCAACCATTTTTAAAACCATTCCCAATATACTAAATTTTATCAATATTTTTAATAAACATCCATTGGAATACTTAAATCATTGTCTATCTAAAATTATATAAATCATGTAACCAAACCAAATTATAATGTATATTTTTTAGAAAATATCAACATTCAGTGACAATAAACATTTGTACATATAATTCAAATGACATTCTCCTTAAACCTATATAAAAAATCCCCAGTTTTGTAATAAAATTATAAATTGATAACCAATAATTTGACAATATCCATTGATAATTTTTGCCCCCTATAAAAGAAACTATTCAATAGTAATGTCATTTTTTATCCCACATTTACAAGAAAATCCAAAACCATTTGGAGGATTACCTATCACACATTTTTTAATAATATAATAATGTTGAACATGGATTTTTAGAATTAATTGAATGAAACTATATTTTAGAAATTAGTTAGTGATAAAATTTTCAACATTGTCCTTAAGAAAAGAACACACTTTTAACTTCACCTTATTCAACCTTTTTGGTGAAATGAAATTTACAATAAATGTAAACTAATCTAGAGTGTTAAACTAGACTCTCGTAAAATATCTATAACACATAGATTGTCGGAAGAAATGTATAATGTATTCTTAAATATATCTATCTATATAACTAGTTGACCCTATATCCATATCATTTGATTTAAATCATATATGGATTCTTTGAACTTATCTACATCAATGATCAATCTCACAACCCTTTTATTTTTTTTCATTCCATTCAAAACAACAATCAATATGAGTGAATTTGGTTCTTGGAGTGTAATTATTTTCAACATAATCTACAACACAATCAACATCAATAAATACTTTTAGTATAAAATAATAATAATAATTGTATAACATGTCAATTTTCAATGTTCTATAGATATATATTTGATTCTTCTTTGCTGAAAATATATAATATTTCTATGTATATCTTTTAAAATGAGAAAATAATGTCTCAACAAAAATAATGTCAAATATGAATGCTATTAGGTTGATAATTCTACCAATCAATATTCTTTAATCACTTTGATTAAAAAAATTCTATACTCATCTTTGATCAAATTAATTATAATAGTTATATTATTTTTAATCCCTTAACATTACTCAATTAAAAACCTATCATTTTATTTTCTAGAATATTTTTCTTACGATGGAGAAATATGTTCGTCCATTGAATGATTTTTAGTCCCATAAAATAGATAATCTCATCCAACATAGTCATATCAAAATGGTAGTTCGTTTCCTAAAAAAATTCTCAAAAATAGGATCATTTTCCCTAATTAAAATATTATATCCACATATACTATGACAATGAGTTAACTTATGGATAACTCCTTTATATTGAAATTACTGTCAATTTTGTATTTTTAAAATTTAATACTTCATAGGAATCCATAAAAATTGGAATACTAGGCTTTAAGGGACTGTGTAAATCCATATAATGCTTTCCAAATCCTATATACCATTATATAATCTTTCTCATGAAGATAACCCACATTGTATTCAATGAAAAACACTTCTTTAATATAACCATTTTAGAAGGTAAATTTCACATATACTTCATAAATCATAAAATTATTTTGAACTTTCACTATGAAGAATATATTAATAACTTCATGTATTGAAAATATTGTAATGGTATATTTAATGTCAACTCCATATCTCTATTCATATCCTTTCAAACCAACCATGAAATATTCCACATGACATCACGTTTCTTATTTAGTTTATTTCAAAAATACCACATAGTGTCATTGATGTTTTTATTCTTAGGATTTGAAACCAAATCTCTGGGGGTGATATTTTATATTTGATCATGTTATTTATTCCATCATTCTCAATTTATTCATAACCAATTTGACATTATAATTTTGAAGTATGGGAATTATGATTTTATAACCTTATCATTCTTCCAGTTTGGACAGGTGTATGTTGTTGACCAATAATATTATCATAATCAACATGTTTCCTTAGAATTTGATAATTAAACCTATGAAACCAACTATTTCTTTATCACTTTTAATAGTTTCATAAACATCATCCATAGCCTACTCATTTAAATCATTTTAAATAACTTAATTTACAAGAAATTTCATGTTTCCAACTCCATAAGATTCAGCATTAACCTCAATAAATTCATCTATTTATTATTATTTGTAAATTTTTTTGACAATTTAACACTCTACCATTTTGTTTTGAGTTTTATCTTACATGTTTACCCACTCGAAAAGGAATGACTTCATAAATGGTTATTCCTCACAACTTTCATCAATATTTCAATTATGTTTTTCTATTTAATATTCATGTAATATTAAATTATGAAAAAATATATGTATTTAAGTTTTCTATTATTGTGGTACCATATTACATATAAAGTATTTTGTGTTCTAGGTATTAAAATAAAACTATTCTAACTATGAACAGTAGTATAGAAATATTTTCCTGAAAAGAAATATGAATGCTTTTTTCACCTACCAAAGATTTCCAATTTTTATAATGTTCCTATTATTCCTATCATCCACACCATTATTTTTGGACTATGAGGTATGATATATTGATGATTTATTCTAAAATTTTCTACACAGCTATAAAAAATAATTGTATGTGTAGTTTGATTCATTACTATACCTCACCATCATGACATAGATATAATGTTATTTCGTGACATATATTTTGATAATTTCCAACATCTAATGAGATTATGATTTCTTTTTCATATGGAGAACAATATTCATTTAGGAATAAAAATACATGATGGTGATAAATTATAAAACACCATTATTTGAATTTTTCCTCATTGAACCACACTTATCCTAAAATAAATGTTCTAACGGTGTAGTGTATTGTAAATGCAATTTTTCTGTCCCTTGTATCGTCATCCCATTTAGTCATGATTCAAAAACTGAATATATATATATTATTTGTTTGGATTGGTATATCACTAATTCGTGTTTTGAAATATAAATCGTTTTTTATTCATGATGGAATAGTCTTTTATTCCATAAATTATTTTCATCATTGGTACTCAAATACATGGAGTGGATGAGTCTCTAATTTGAAACAAGTTCCTTCTTATTATTTTTCCTCCTATGATGAATATTCATTCATTAGATCTATTTATTTTTCTTTATTTATTTTGAAAAAATAATAATTTCTTTCATCACACATTTTTCTAAAACTAAGAATAAAAATCCATTCCACAAATAACAATTTTTTTATATTTGTCTTTTAGACTCAATCCAACTAGTTCTAGCACCTTAAATTCCCAAGGATATATAATTATTAAAAGTAAATAATCCTCAATTATGATATTCTATATCACTCAACTTTTTTTTTCTACAGAAATGTGTGATGAACATCCACTACCAACAATCTATGATCTTTCTCCCTTATTTTTTGTTGTTCCAGTTACAATATTAATGATTTCAATTCATGATTTTTCATCTCAATTTATTTCAAATTTTAAAAAGAGAAGAACTATTTAGGGATAGTATTCCTACACATATCATCAATATTTTTAGGTATCTCAAATATTCTATATAATGTAATGACTTTTTAAAACTTTTTTTGATTAAACCACCTTTTATAGTCTTTGTTCACAACCTAGTTTTTTGGATACTTCTTATTTTTCCAGTTAGTGATTCTCCACCTTGATTCATGACATATACCAGATATGGAAAATGATTAATATCATGCTTATGACTTCTGGTAGAGAATATAAAAAAATTAAAAATAACCAATGAATCTAAATATTAATTTTAAACCATACGTTATAATGGATAATTACATTCAATATTACCTTCAGTTTTGTAATAATATTACCTAATTGTTTTTGTTATTAATGGATGATATTTTTTATTGAATTATTAAATATTCAATAGTAATATAAGAGGGTTTACCATAATTATTTATTGTCTCTGATTTTCATTTTATTATTTTAAAATGTTATATAGAATTATTTTGAGACCAAGAATTATGACGGTATGCGATTCTAAGCCCCAAAGGTACCAGAATAACTGTTTGAAATAAATTATACTTTTAGACAGCACCCACTTTAGCCTCTCCATACCGAGAAGAAAAGCAATAAGAACATACCTTGTCCTTTGTTCTCTGTCTTGGAGCCGAGGGTTCATCTTCAGGTTGTGCTGTCGTAACCTTTCGAAGGAGGTCTTGCAGGTGATCTTCTTTGTCTCGGCTCTTGACTGCAAGGTCGTCCACATAACATTCGACCGTCTTATGCAACATGTCCTTGAAGATCTTGGTCATGGCCCTCTGGCCCTATCACGTAAGGCGCACCAGCATTCTTGAGTCCAAACGGCATTACTGTTTAGTAGTCAACGCGTACGGAATGAGGTTGTAAGCTCGTAACCAAAAGTCTTTTTTATCATTATTTCTGTGATGGGTGGACACGCATCATTTAGGTTACTGAAGTCTATACAAACAAGGAGGTTACTGTTATTCATAGTGACTGGGACTATGTTCGCCAACCAGTCTGCCACTATCTATATTATACCCATCTTCACGGATGAAGCCTACATCCTTCAGCTTCTGGACTTCCTTCTCGATCTTCTCCATGATCGCCGGGTTGCTTCACTGGCTTTGTATCTTCCCTGATATTCAGACGATGCATCGCGACCTCCTCCAGGCATTTCCGCATAGCTCCATGCGAATACATCGGAAAACTCCTGTAACAGGCGCATGACTATATAGAAAGAGTACCGTCTTTCTTCCTAGTTGTGTTCCCGGAACTTCATCTTCAGTTGGAGGGATAGGGTTCGATTCATGTTCTGTCTCTTCTTCGACAAACTCGTACACTTCATCTTCCTCATCGAGGGTTCGTCTACCGTTCACTGTACACCATTTTAAGAACTTAAGGCTTGACCTTTCGCTATGATTGTACTTCTTCATCTTCGTCTCCACTCGGCTGTCTCATGAAGCTTGGCAGGGTAATAGCCGACCCCCAACTCGTGGTAGTGGAAGAACTATTTTTCTAAATAATTGGAAAACAATATTTCACGGCTACCCATATTGGGAATCTGAGGGCACCATTATGTTCAGAGCAGCGACATTACCATAGACTAGGCCTAAAACTGACAGGTGTAGGTTGATTGCAAAATTTAGTTTTGGTTGTTTTGGAAATAAAATAAATTAATAATTTATTTTATTTTAAATGATTCCATAATTCATCAATTATTTTTTTAAATAATCAAGAGCCTAGTGTTAGGCTCAAACCCCAATAAAACTCCCTATAATCCCTTGAATCTTTGGAGAGAATCCACTCTTTGGGAATTCATTATGAACACCAACAAATGATGATGCGTAGATCATTGTGCAACGAGTTCAAATCCTGACCAATGGCTGATATCCCTCTTCATCGACCATTGAGGTTGGAATTTTGTTGCTTTTATTTCTTTCCTTGTTCTTCGATTAAAAGAATAACATAGATCAACACACGAATTGGTTGATTTGTGGGTCATGTTTTTTTATGGGAGGGTGTTATTTTAAATTTATTTTGGGTTTTGATTAGGGAATTTATTTATGATAATTGATTTTTTTATTCGCCTATTAATCCTATAAATGGGAGTGGATCGACGTCTTCATGAACTTTGACGGAGTTTCATTCATCTATTTTTATGAAATTTATTCATCCCTTTTAACCTTGTGTTGTTCATGTTCTTCATGGGGTTATAAACAAATAATCGTTGTGCATCTTTTTCACAATGCAACGATCCCAAAATAGAAATCTGACATCATGATGACCTAGAGGAGGTGCGACGGTGATGGTGGATGATGAATCGGCTCGGATTGAGGGAGGTCGTTCTTCGACTATTCTTCATGCGGGTGGACTGTTATGTTTTTTGAGGCTAATTAGAGGTCCAAAACAAATGTAAGTGACTTTGTTGTATTGGGGAAACCTCAACCCCTGAGTTGTGAATCAATTAAAAGGCCAGATCAAATATCGTAGAATCACCCAAGGTGAGGTGATGAAGAACAACACATTCTAAAAAATTCAATGAACATCGCATGTTGTCCTAACAACAAGACATGTTGGGTTAGCATGTGAGCGACCAGGTCTGGGGCACTAAACACGATAAAGGATATGATAGGCTCTGGAAGACACAACGTGTGTGCCCCACCCAGAAGCGGGTAGAGTTATCTGGTGATAGGAAGTGTATACATAGTGTGTGATCAGAGTCACTTGGTGTGTGGGTCCTTACATGGGACTTGGCATGTATCTCAGATGATACACGAACACTGGGTGAAGTACACACCATGTACTCCACCACACGTCCAGATCAGGAATGTTTTTTGGATCACCCTGAGTATCGGTTACACAGGTTGGCATACACGGGTTAAGGACATGTACGGGCACATGGACAACGTACACAGATCAGAACCTAAATCCCCTGAAATGGCATGTGATCTTTTCCTACACGTCATGTATATGTGTTTTCACACAGCATGTTTACCACACATGGACTGTTTTACATGGCATGTACCAGGAGTCAAGGTTCACAGATTGTGACTAGTCCTACACACTGTGTACTTCCTTCTACATTTCTTGATTCTCTTGTACATAATTACATGTACATGTTTTCATTTGGGTTAGTGCCCCTTTCTCGATCCCCTGAAGGCCATGAATTGTTTCCTTCCACATGTGTATGATCCCTTCAGCAGGACTTCCGATATAAATTTATTTATCCCTCTAAGAATCATGGAGCGAGATCCTCTATCCATTCTTAACCATAGGTAGATTCAGGTATCAATGTGACTAATCTAACAGGACGTTGATCATCTACTTTGTAGGTGAATCAGTATGAGTCTTGTTATCCACTAAGGCCCTGGCAGTGATCATCATATCTATATCGATATCCTATCTCACTCCAAAGTGTGTTCTCTTGGAATGATTGTATCTATGCTCTCTTCCGATATATCTGCGAATCTATCCTTCTGATGTCTTTTTCTGACGAACATCACTTCTCATATGAACATCATCAGAGCTATCAGGCTCGTGGATTAAGTTCTCCTATATTATTTCTTCGTGGATTCTTTGAACTGAATCACTAGTGTGGGTATGTGCTCATTGTGGACTACAGGTATAGGTTTCGAGTGTATCTGGATGTGTTTCTCTTGTTATATATTATGTAGACATATCATGTGTAGAGTGGATTGTACCTTTACATTGTGTATTTATTTTTGGTTTTTAGGCTCCCCTACTGAGTATTTTTATACTCACCCCTACACGGGCTTTTGCTGCACATGTCGTGCCTTGTGGAGATGAGCGGGCTTTTAACAGAGTTCAAGGCTGGACAAGATCAGACCAAGATTTCTGAGTTCCTTAGAGGGCGAGGTGTTCCTACATCTACGAGAAGTAGTCCTAGTACGTCTTTTTTTCATAAAGGTTGGTCATTTTAGATTGCAAGCACTTAATTTTTTTGTGCTTCAATTAAATCAAATATTACCTCCCACATGTTACTTTTATTGTACTATGTTGGTTGCGTTTAGTTGTATGAATACATTTTGTTCCGTAGAAGTTTTTACATTTCAGAATTTGTGGGCTTGGAGATTTATGCATGTGTAAAGGTACTTAATAAATTCCTCCCATGTTAGTGATATGCCTACATTGTGCTAGTCACTAGCACCTGGCCTATTGGAGGCAGGCATGGGGATTCATAGCATAGGCCCACTAGGACAGGTCATATCAAATTATTTCAACCACATAATAGTACATATTTCTGAAAAGGGTATACATTATTTAGCAAAAAATATTCAACATTTTTAGTTTATTTAGTAAAAGGTTTAGGTTTAATTTATAAACTAGTAATGTAACCTATTTTATATTATTAATCCTTTATTTTAATAATTTTTGTACTGTGTTTTTAAACCTAGTTAACTTATATTCATATATAAGGATTTTTTTCTATCATTATTATTTCATCTAATTTAAATAAAAGTTTTCCATAAATATTTTCAGGATCTTTTCATACTCAATATCCTTTAGCATGAGTTTCTTAATATCTTAAACTAGTTTAGAAACACTTTTTGGAGGTTCATTGTGAGGTTTAAGTTTTTCTAATAATCTTTCTGCAATATTATAACTCCATTATTCAAAATGTTATTTTTCATAATATATGTATCTAAATCAGATTTTATCATATGATTTATGTATGTCTCATCTGTACCGTCATTATCACTACAATAATAGGTTTCAGGTACTTCCACAGAAGCCATGAATTTTTTTACTTTTCCAGGTGATCCAACTTTATATTGGTAACTACAATAATTTTATTCTTCTTCCACATTACTTATTAGTTTTATTTTATTTCTTCTTAATAATTTCTTCATTATATCACAAGGCATATCAACTATAGTATCTATTCTTAAACATTTCTTATTTTGAGATATTATATCATGATCATCATTATAAAACTCATAATTATTATTATTTTTAAAGATAATTGTAATTTTTTAAATTATTCATTATTTAAATTATTTCAAGGGTAATTTGCCCTTGTATTTTTACTTTCCCATAATTTTTTTATATAATAGACATTATTCTCTTACTTTAATTATCTTTATGATAATCAACATCACACTCACTAGATTTTTCATGCTCTTGTTCTTTTAGCCTCATCTTTATCATTACATCAAAATCAATATCATTTTTACATTTTTATTAAACATATTATTCTTTCTAATTTGATAGGAAATGAGAATATTGTGAAACTCCTCCAATGAATGGTTGCCCCTACCTTCAAGACAAGATATTTTTATGATGAAATTTGTCATGGAAAATTCTTCCTAAGAATCATCACAAAAATAGAGTCATCTAGTATTTCAACCTAACATATAATGATGATCACTATCACATTATGTATGGTGAAGTAATCATGAATTGGTTTCTCCTATGTAATCATTTTATCATCGAACCTACATCTCTAAATTTCATGGTTCGCTTCTTTATCTTCAATATTTCCTCCATAACAACATTCTTGTTTATCACAAATATCATTATCAGAAATAAACCCTATCACCATAGTTAATAAATTCTTATATATAGATATAAAAACGGAATTCTTATCTTTCCTATAAACCTAACGGTTCCTTTTATTAGTAAATGTCAGTTTGGAAACCCCTTAAAAGTATATAAATCCCACTGCGATGATTTCGAAAACCTCACATTTCAAATAAAACAAACAGGGTTGAATTTAATTTTTTTGGACCATTGAATGTATCCAAAAAAAGATATGCATACCTCTACTATTCAATTTTTGGATGTTGTCTATTCATTATTGAGAGAGATTCTGAATTAGGGACCTTTTTCACTGATGCCAATAGAAATCTCAGTTAACCGAATAGCCTCACTAAGAGGATATGCATGAATTATTATAGCCCTATTTTTATAATTTCAAACATTTAAATAAAAACCATTGTTGTGAAAGGAAATGAACCTCTCAAGTAGATTCAATAGATCCTCACTTAAATCCTATTAAAGAAATTAATAGAATAGAACAAAAATGTGTTTACAATATTCATTCGTAATATCTGAGCCATTTCTTTATTGTAATTATATGTTATAATTTTATATATATTTTTCACTAACATCTTATTAAAAATACAATTATTTGGGTAAGATGTTATCCTAATCAAATTATTCCCTACACATACACTACCACATATAGGATTCATTTTCTCATGAAAATTACAAATTAATATAAGTACCACTAAATAAGAGAGTTATTCTATAAAATGCAACTTGTTTTAGGAAAAAATAAATAATCTTCCTCTTTGACCCCAAAAAATATTATCCACTGAATAGAACTCACCTTCTTCAAGAATAACAACTTTAGAATATTATAGCAGAATAAAAACTAAATTTATCAATTTTCTCAACACACTACACATAGAACCTTTGGAGAAACCGCTTATCTATATTCTATTAGGCTATGCATTATATACCTGACTAAGAATATATTTATAGTCACGATAAACCTCATATTCAATACAACCATATTCTTATTAATCATGAACTCAATATCATTCAAACACTTCCATGTAAATAATTATGATTCTATTTTATTTCAACTCACTATAATTCTCCACATAATTAATTTTTCGAAAATTAAAAAATATACCTCTTAAATAAAGAACTTTTTTGTACATAGTCATCACATTAACTTATCATATAATTTTAATATGACTAAATTTGTATACTAAAATATTTATTAATAATTCCATTAAAGAGAGAAAATATTTAATACCCATTTTTAATACATGTGGCATTTCATTCATTTTTCTCCAATATCATCATGTGGGTGAATCTCCCATAATTTCTTTTCAAATATAAATTCCAAAATTTACCTCTCATTTTTAAAATGATAACCAAACAAGTTGGGTTTTTCCATATTTGACCACTAGATATTAAATGTCAAAAAATAAGTTCTCAAACAGTAAAAAATATTTCAATTTTTTTCACATGAACAATCATTACCCATTGTTTTTTTCACATTCTCAAACACAAAAAGATATTTATGGTAAAAAAAATTACATAACTCATCATAAAAAATTATTTCATACATTGGAATCATGATCATGAATCAAATATTTATTAGTATTATATTTTTGAGCTCAAAAATATAAAATAATTTTCCAATTAAAAATTAAATATATTCTTAAAAAAATATTCTATTTAATTTTTGATATTCCATGTATGGTTTTTTGTAAGAATATCCCATTCATAAAAATTTGATAATCATAGAATATTAAATTAACTTGATTCATATTTGGATTTTGATGTTTCAATCACTTAGAAATAGTTCTAGAATCATTAGATTAGGATTATTCATAAAATAAGAATTATTAAAAATCATATTTTAACCATCATAAAACCTCGTATATTTCTCAGGTGTAATAATTTCATAGACCTTAATGTTTACTAAAATAATTATTATTTAGTGTTCATGATTATAGAATTTCAAGGAATTATGATTATAAGGAAACTCAGATAACCTTTTTTGGAATCATCCTTAAAGAAAAATGATCCTTACATCCCAAGAATACATCCAACCAGATTGATTTTTATGTGGATGGGATTCATACATACAGAAAAATTATACTTAAAAGGATTACCCTTATAGGTATATATGATTCTTAAGGACCATTATGCTTTTGTTAAGGACTATTACTAAAATTCGTGGCCTTTTACATTTTTTATTATTGAACTCCAAAATTTCAAATTTCATCATATATAAACTAAAACCACTTCAAAAATATCTCATTCACTAAAAATTATCCCCATGAATACTTTTGAGTCTTCATAATCAAAAAATACAATAAACAAAAAGTATTCATAAGTTCCTCCAAGCTGATGGGTTCTTCATAAGTTAATGAAATTATAGAAAATTTACCCATTTAGAGTATACAATGACGATATATATATATATATATCATTAGTGTTACTCATGTAAATAGTTGTGATGAATCCTTTTAGTTGAGGTTATAAAATTGTTTCCCAAATTATGTGGTTTTACTCATTGATACATATCTAAATTCATTTGAGTAATTTTGTAAATAATTGTAAATAAAGTAATGAACAAGTCATATAGAGGGATTCTATTAACCAATATCAGATATGTTTAGCCATATAACGAGTCCCACCATCATGGCCCTTAAATGTGTTTTTACTAACTATATCCATGAAAATGACATGATAATTACATTTTATGGATAGGTGGCTGATAATATCTAAAATGGATTAGGCATTGTATTATTAAGGTGATCCCTCCATATTTAGAGAGATTGGATCTAAAATTTTGATCCTTTTATTAATGGAATCATCAGTTGAGTCCCTAAAATGAAATATAAGTTCTTTTAATCCACTGAGTGGATGGTGTTAATTTAAGAAATAATGATCAAAATAACTATGAATATCATTTTGATGAATTATTGCCCTATTTGGGGATCAAGATCATTGAGAAAGAGTTTAAAAACATCCTTTTTGATAAAAAGGCAGAAAAAACATTTGACTTGGATACATAGGATAAACTTCCAAAACAATAACAATACTATGGAAAAAAATTAGTGGCATTGAGAAATCCATGAAGGTTCTCTATTTGATATTGTTTTGGGAATACACCAATGAGATAACTCTTTGGATCTAAATTCTCAAGAAAAAATATGGAGAGAAAGAGGATGGCATGAATAATCTTGTAACTACATCCAGCTATTATCAAGTCAAAGTAATTCTATTCAAAATATCACGTATAATACATATTTTTTCATCATAAGAGGGTATTAATTGTTTGGAAACAGCTATCTAATAAAACAAATATGATTATTTGGATGTTTAGTTCCTTGAATTGATTATGAAAAAATAATTCCAATATACTTTATTTAATAATTTATTTTTTATGAATAATAGAAAGGTGTGTTATAAAATATCTACCTATCAAATAGAGATTATTGAATAGTTTTATATATTTCATCCTCTAGTACTTAAAATATTAAAAGTTTAAAAAATTTAAAAAATAAAACGGGTTGTATGGATAGTTTTAGTAAAAAATTATAGATCAAGGACATAATTAAAAAAGAACATCGATCTATATCATTTATGAAAACAAGATGTTTACTAGTTTTTTTTTGTGAAATTTAGGTGGATCTCACTTGAATCAAATTGGACTATTTTTACTTATTATATAAAACATTTTATGTTCCACATTTTCATAAATGGAGTATGGGTCATCTTCATTTAGAAATTTATCACTAGATAATTCAGTATTCATCCCGACAATAGCTCAGTTTGTTGATTCAATGCATACTGGTTCACATATACTAACATTCATTCCATTCAATGTTGGTTATATTAAATGGCCTTTGGATGACATTTATTTGTTATTTGGGTGGATAATTATGAAGTCAGACATGTTGAGGGTAATTCATATACATGAAGAATTATGTTTATGTTTATCCACCATGTTTTTTAATATATTTTTTTAATTATAACAGATTTTGATTTAATGAAATTTTTTTTTAGAATAAAAGCTAACCCATGATATATGAAAAATCAATTCACATATATTGATGTTGAAGGGCTACAACCCAAGATAAAATAGTGACATGGGTGAAGCACATACCACTTTCCTATGTGTTGTTCTTTTTCTATTTTACATCCTTTTTATATATTCTGATATCCCTTTTACTATATTTATGATTATTTTTAAGTATATAGTTTTCTAAATACATTACCTATTATTTTTATTTTTATAATATTATTTTTATTAGTATATTATAATCTAATGGTTAAAATAGAATGATAAATTTTTTCAAAGTCACAATTTTGGAACATATTGAAAATAATACACTATTTTATTTTATGTAAATCCTATGTTAATGGTTAAATATAATGGTTACTCTAAACTAATAATTTATCATGTATATTTAATTTCATTATAGATAATTTTTTTTCTAAAATATTTTAATCACATTCTATGTATAAAGTTTGTTATAAAAAAATATTTTGAAATTTTAAGGAGCATATTTTACAATAAAGTAAGATTTTGAAATATTTGTTATTTTTATTTGAAAAATGTGATTCCTATTATGTACAGTCTCCTATAATCATAAAATATTAATTTTTTGATAATGTTGTATTTAGAAAAGTAAAATTTTAATTTTCAAATAATTTTGATCATAGTGTATAGATTATGGTACACAAAAACTGTTTTCCCAAGTATGTATATTTATCAAAAATTATACTTAATTAGAAGATATATATCATAAAATTTAAATATTATAAATTTAAAAATAATTAATTATCACTCATATAATAATTAATATACAATAACATGCATAAAAGTATGCAATCCTAAGAAGGGAAATAGTTTTATTCTAGATAAATTGATTACTCATTTAATGTAGTTTTTTATTAAAAATAGGAATTTATATATTTAAAAATTATAATTTGATGAAAAATACTTATTTTTTGGAATCATCGTAAGAAAAATATATTAGGGTTATTTTTGGGATTTTTCATTAAATATTTATTTTTGGGGGAATATTAAATATATTGATTTTATTAATAATGTTATTTTTATGAAATCATTATGATTCAAGCATGCCTTAAAATTTAATGAATCCTTTATCTCACCAAAAAATATATTAAAAAATTAAAATAATCCATTCAAAGGTATAAATTTGAATTTATCAATGAATATTTTATATTTTTAAATCCAATAAATAATTTATTCAAATAAAACCCTATATTTTTAATTTTTACCTTTAAAAACGTGGTTCAATGACTCAATTCATTTTTCTGGGTAATAAATTCAAAAAATCTTCATTTTTATAACTATAATTCAGAAAAAAATTTAAAATCATCCAAATATATATATTTCCATGAAATAAAATAATTTATTTAAAAATAACCCTCCCCCTTAACAAAATAAACACCCCCCACACACACACATTCCTCATTATTATAAAATAAATATTTTATTTTCCCAATATCTACCAAATTACCTCTCAACTCATCCTTACACACATCATGTGGACTATTTTCTTGATAAAAAACACCTCCACTAAAGGATTTAGTTTTAATCAAAATGTGAAAACTCACTATAAAAGTGAGGGTTCGTATTCACAGACCTTCCACATTCTTTTGAATTTTATTTATCATATAAATAATTTCAAATCTTGAAAAAATGTCCAATTTTTTGGTTCAGTGGTATTCTAAACAAGTGTTTATGATGATGTAAAAAACTAAAAATCCATATAATCAGTGTAAGAATCATTTTTTGAGATCATCACTCCATGGGATACATAACTAGGACTACCTTTTATGTTTAGGATAACTCCATGGTATCATATGTTGGGGTCTACTAATCATATCCTTACATAATGACTCATCTAAAACAACCCGAATCTAATTAAAACTCTAGATCAAATGGTGAAGGACAATATTCTAGTAACATGACATCAAGTCCTAAATTATACTACATTATTTTCTATTCAATGATATTATCATGATTTATCACTTGTCCAATTCTACAATACTCTATTATAGTCAAATAGCCATCTAAATTCTTACATTGTTGATTTATTTATCTATAATATTTAAAAAATTATAAAAGCAACTAGGATTGATTCATTATGAAATGGGTGATTAATAAAATACCCTTCTTATGACCATTTATAAAATCATTTTCCTTTGTGGGGATACAAATTTCATTAGATTATTTTAATTATTCCATGAAATCCTTTGAAAAATTATAGGTTATTATTGATATCTTCTCCATAACTTCTTTAGGTATAGAAATTTTGACTTCTAATCTAGTCAACTTTAGTTTGGGGAGATGGGAGTGATATTTTTTCACCTAACCTATTTCATATAAGAGGTTAAATAGTCCCCAGAATCCTTACCCTTATGTATTGAAAAAATTATTCCACTTTACCATACACATCAATATTTGATGTAGATGGAGACCCTAAGGCTTCTCCCCACATTCTGGTAAATATATCTTATAGGAGTAATTTATACTTTAGGTTGAACAATAACATCCCAACATCATTCACCAGGATTTTTTACCTTTTCTTCATTTAAACTACTCTATGCCAACAATTCATTCCATTTTATTCTATAGTGACCACTCCCAGGGGCCTAAATTATAATGAAAACTAACGTTATATAATTCCTCTAAAGATATACTAGATATTAGTAAAGAAATCTTTCATTCATTTATTTTATTTTTTATAGTATATTCTTGACCACTCCATATATATGTTTGTCATATCAGTTTGATATACTTATTTAGAAATTTAATTGAAACTAAAATCTTTTCCCTCCAAATTATAAACGGAAACATTTCTTCTGTGCTTTAAAAATATGATAGTAATCCTACAAATACAGCAAACTCTTTGGGATCCCCTTAATATAGTAATCTATCCTTCTTGAATACCTCAAGAAGCGCTATATGGATAAC
Organism: Viscum album; assembly: GCA_963277665.1. NCBI lineage: Eukaryota > Viridiplantae > Streptophyta > Magnoliopsida > Santalales > Viscaceae > Viscum > Viscum album. The sequence goes on along the minus strand of OY728145.1, from coordinate 981,514,449 downwards.
ATATCCTTTCTAAATAACAGGATCCCTCAACTCTATATAAATGTACATTGAATCACCATAAATAATTACATAAAAAAAACATGGTCAACATCTGGGGTCTCACTTCATTTTTTCCCTAGACTAAATTCCCAATAACAAAAACTAATTCCTTTAAAATAAATCTCATTCCACTATAATGGAATTTTGATTTTAGTATTTCAATAATTTAGTAGAGAATAAAAAAAATATCACTACACTCTCCCGAAAATCACATGGGATAATCCTTTAATTATTTAACTCCTTCTCATCATCAATCAATGTTTTGATAAAGTAACCAAGATAGATTTTAGAAAACTATTGTATTTTATATAATAATATTCCACAAAATGGTGGGTCACACATAATAACACCCTCATTACATGAAGTGGTACTACCTAGATATAAAAATCTAGATATAATCATGATTATTATTAATTAAATTATTTTCCATTGAAACATGATAATTTTAAGGATTCTACAATGATGTCAATTGGTGATTTGGTCACACAATTCTACCATATTAATTTCAAATAATCCTTGGAATATTTATATTGGAAAGGGGTAATATAAAAACTGGTATATGAATTAAATATGAAGGCCTTTGTGGATCTTTCCCCATGTAAGGTTTTATCATCTATCAAAAAATCATAAACTGAAAAAAACTGAAGAACCAATTGATTTTTTACCATACCCAAAAGAAATTGTCCTACCATTGAAAAAGAAGAAATAATCTCCTCATATTAAGAACATAAATAAAAACATGATATTTTAAATCCAATAATACTAAACATGGTTCTCAATGTATCTGAATTAAGAAATATATATCCAAATTAGGAAACCAATTCCAAACCAGGTTGATCTAAATTGAGATAGATTTTGAAAGGGAAGTTCTCCACCACTAAAAGACCCTCTAAGAAACCTGTAACATTTTTACCATCCTATATTGAATAAATATATAATGGAAATCATATATAGTACATAAAAATAAATTGATAATGGGGTTGTTGGGGGTGGGGTCATCGTGCCTGACATCATCCAATTTTGTCATCATTTTCATCATCAAATTTGGACATTGTTGTTACATCATGTCTGAGATTTATTTATCATGGTACCTTCTATAATATAATTTCATATTCTAAGATCATCATATATTAATTTTATTATCATAATTTTGAGCCATTTTTTATGATATTCTTCAAATTATCTCTCAGTAAACCCTTTTTCAATCCAATTTCTATGTCTAACTAATAAATTTCACAATTATTTCTCTTCATTTATTATATGGTATTATTTTACAATAAATTACATGAATCAACATTTTGATATAATTAAATTATTTTATATTCAATTTATTATCATTTTTTCAAATCTAATTGATATGAGATTACCAATTCTCTCCCATCAAACCCATTTCGTAAGTCATTATTACATCAAAATACGGGTTTCTCAAAAATGGAATATTTCATTATTTTTTTCTATAAAACATTTAGATAAAAAAATTATTATAAATTAACTATAAAAACTACAATGATTACATTATTCTTTTTATAAAATTATTACATATATTTTATTTTCTCATCCTTTAAACTATTTTTTCTAACATTTATCATTACAATTTTTTAAAACTTCATAAGTGAACATGATGTTTTATTAAAAACAGTCCTTGATGGATATTATTCAATCTGATTTAATGATTGAATATTATTGGAATATCCATATAATATCATTATTAGTATTATCTAATGGTATATAATATATAACAATGATGAAATTAAAAGTAAATAATCATTTCCATTTTTTATAGTCAAAATTAGAATTATTAATGAAGAAAATTTAAATGGTAGTAGATTCCAGGATTTTTAGAATCCTATAATTTTGGAATAAAATATTTTATATAACTTTATTCATTTGGTTATTATGGAATCATTTGATTATGTTCAATGGTCATTATAATTATAAAATAATGTTTTGGGTACTATGAACCATGTGAACTCAAAGTGAATGATGTGAACATAAATAATTTATTAAAAGAATGAAACATATTAATAAATGAATTAAAATGAAAAATAAAACATTTATTAAAAATTTAAGGATTCTTATGTAAGTAAATATTTAATATAAATTTATTATCTCGGATGTTAAAGTACATAAAATTCGATTCGGGTTTCTTGGTATGGGTTTTCATTTAAAATTTCATTCTTTGAGTAGTTATTTATATTATACACATATCGACCTCTATAAGGTTTGTACACATACAATTTGAAAATATATATATCATGATTATATAATTAATCATGTTGTTTAATGATTAATTCATTATCTATCTTTAAATGTGTTTCGATTTAAAATATACATAATCCATGAGGACTTATTTTCAGTTAGCATTTTTCTATTCCTCATATTTTATCCATTAAATCAAATTAAAGTCTATGAATGATTAACTTTTAGTATTATATTTATTTATAAATAATATTTTATTATATTTATCCCTTAATGATTCATTATGAATACATTACATTGATTAAAAGGGGTTTGTTCCCGCTCATCATGTATCATGTTATAATATTCCCAATAACCCTTATTATATCATTTTCATTATTTATCATCTTTATAACCTTATTTATTTTTTCATTTTTATGGTGTTAATTAAATATTTATCATCTACAGGATCCATCACTACCATTTTCATTCTTTATCATCAACAATTCATAAATATAATTTTTCTTTTAATGAATTTCTATTACGAATACCCTAGTATGATTCTTACATTTGAAATGTATTCACATAGATACCCATAAACAAATAAAGTGGGGAAATAATAAACTACACCAAAAAAATTATCTACATTTTTTATATACCATATAATTTTTATATTAATTGAATATTAGTTAGAAGGAATGGTACGTAGTTTCGTTAGATGCCCATTTAATTTCCAAAAATTTATCTTATCATGATTTTTGATGGATTTATGTAAATTTTATTATATATAACAGATATACATGTACATATTATGATGTGATTTGTCGGCCTAGAATTATATAACCCTCTTATGCATTGAGAATGCTTATATCCCATGAGATGATATGTATAAGAATGGGAAGTAAACCCATTCCACTATAGGATTAGGTCCACTTTGCTATGTTGTCATGGAAGTGATCATTTACCTTTTATTATGATTCCATATTTTTTAGTTTCAATTTTCATATGATTATATGATCTTTTGGTATCATATTATTTATTCCACACTTCCACGTGGTTAATTATGATACTCATCTTTTATGATATCATGTTATGTCCTTTGACAAAAATATAATAAATAATTAATTAATTATGTCATTTCTAACTGGATATTATTTTCTATCATCTATGTATCCTTTTAATTAATTTTCCTATTTCGAAAAATTTAATCTCACATATTTTTATGTTTCCTCATTTACCTAGGAAATACTATAAAGGGATATGTAACAGTGGGTAGTATGTGTGTAGAATCTTTTTTTAAGAAATGTATATAATCCCAGGTGTTTATATGGATATGTACTATGTTTCCAAAGACACAAAAAATTTTATATTGGGTTTTGGTTTTAATTAAAGTTGTGAATTAAATTTTAAAAATTTAGAACATGACCTAGAAGAGAAGACTTGGGGCATATTTGTTGGTATCAAAAAAAGTTTTGGTTATTTTTGGGTAATTATTTTTCTAGATATTTTGTTTTAGAGACTTATATTGACAAAAAATATATCTAATGTACTAGGTTAAGAATAACTACTTTGACCATGTAGGTTTAACATTTTCAAACTTCTATATTAATTAATATTAAAAACCTATCATAGTTTAAGGTTGAAGATGTCATTAGGTAAAAATATTATAGCTCATGGAAATTATACCAAACAATAATGAATGTTTATTGATAGGTAAAATTATAGGGATGTAATTTCATGAAGGGGTGGAATTAAATATCAAAAATTTAAAATGAATAATTTGATTAATATTCATTGTTAAAATAAAAATAAAAATTATACTTGATTTATTTATTTTTTAAAATATAAATTGTAATTTTATAATCATCTTTAGCCCCCATGTTTTTTGGAACTTCATTTAAAATTATAATAGAATTTCACATAATAAAAGTTTTTATTAGAAAAAGGGAATCATGAGGGATGGGTAATAGTTTTCCATTTCTGGTGACGCTGTGATTCTAAAACTGACAGTCGAAGGGTAATAAGGGTTCTTGATATACCCAATGCCTTTGTGTTTCCCTAATTCAATTTATTATCATAATTATATTTAATTATATATATTTTGTTTAGTTAATTATTCTTTTATATATAATTATGTAAATATTTTATTTTTATTTTTACTTTCATATCATCATTCTAATAAAGACATTATAACCAAATCGTGAACAAATTATGGTCCATGTTCTCAAAGTCAAAATGTTTTAAAATTTTCAAAGTAACAACATAAATAATTTAATGGAAAACATATGATAAATTTTCAAAAATAATTCTTCTATTGAAAGAATAATTTATCATGTATTTTTAATTTCATTATAGATAATTTCTTTCAAAAAAAATTTCACACTTTATATACATATTTTTTTAGAAAATATAACCATCTAAAATAATAGTAATCCTATTTTATAATAAATAAACATAATGAAATTTTGGTTATTTTTATTTAAGAATTTAATTCATATTCTATAAAATATCTTTTACGGAAGAAATTATTTTAATATTTTTATTGTATTTCTATTTGAAATGTAAAATGGTCAAGGACGTATAAGGTTGATTATATTAGATCATGTATGTTACAAAAAAACCAATTTAATGATAATACCTTTAAAAGATAATTTCTACTTAATTTGGACAATATTTTCATAAAATAAAAATAAGATTACATGTAAAAAATTAATTAAAAATCCTATAAAAATTAATATATAGTAATAAATATAAATTTAACATATCATAACAAAGGAAATAGTTTTTATTCTAAATAAAATTATTTTTCAAGTAATATATGTTTTTATATAAAGGATAAATTTCAAAATTTTAGATACTAAATTTAATAAACCTAATTTCATTTTAAGTATATGTCATGCCAATATATCTTTTTCTAACATATATTTTGGAGATCATAATTCACTCTTTAAAAATTATATATTTTTAATCATTATTCTTTCTCTATTATAATATTTTGGTAGGAAGGTAATTAGTTTTACCTAATGCTGAAATCCAATTCTATACAATTGAAATATACCTAGTATAATGAATGGATAAGTGAAAATTATATCTAATATATGTATCAAAAATTTATTATATAGAAGGAATGTTAATTTCATGGAACATAGTTCTATAAATTCCATCATGAAAATTCCATCACAAGCTGTTTTACAAAGTACAGTTGATAAATTCCATCAGATGGAGACATACAGTGTATACCAGATAAAGATTTACAATGATAACCAGATTAAGATTAATAAATTTTATTTGATGATTAATTATTATTTATATGAGATAGAATATTCTAATTCATTGTAATTATGTTATACCTAACAAACATCAGATAAAGTGATGTTGTGCTAATAATATTAAAGAAGAGAACATTTTTGTCTAATTCCATTGAAAATGTTTTGGAGAAGGGTAGAATCCAACTATTGATGTTTTTTATACCATCACATTTTAAGAGGAATAAATCATCAAGGAGAATATATGGTATGGTATCTATTATATAATGCTATTTTAGATGTTTTTCATTATATTATTGATAATTTAACTTCAGTTTTAAACTTTAAGTATTTTTATTAAATTGTGCATTTATGAGGATATCATTAAAAATGATTTCAGTATTTTCCATTGAAATTGTTTTTCTGGTTAGGTGATTAATAAATATCGGGTATAGATATATAGAGTTTTGTATGGTATTATTGATCAAGGTCTCCCAAGGATAGGCAGACATATACTTCTATGATCAGGTGGATTAAGGGTATTCATTATGTTAAAAGATATCTTCTTTATAGGTTTATAAAAGTGGATAACTTAAATCAGATTCAAAAATATCATTGTTAATTTGGGTGAAAGTGAATATCATATTTAAGAAAGGATATATATATTTTGTTTCAATATTTTTAATTTTTTTTTATTTGGTTATTCTTATTTCTACAAGATTATTATTTATTCTATTCATTTTATTTAATTTTCATATTTTTTAGTATAAACTTATTTATTACACTAATGTTATAATTTATATCATAACAACTCCTAGTTTGACAGACATTCTTAATAAATGTTTTATAAGAATTATAGGTCTATGTTCATATAAATAATAATTCAGCACCCCCCCCTGTATTTTGAATACTCATATGATACTATATTTAGTATAAAATTAGGACTCTTTATATGTCATTATTAGACTAACTATTATTGTATAGAATAGTACATTTGTTTTATAATGGAATATTTTTCCGTTGAGAATTTTGAAAATATTATTCCTAGTAAACCACAACTTTTTATGCTAACGACAATGAATATTTGGGAGATTTAATATAAAATTATTTTATAAAAAATCTGTTAATAAACTTTTAATGGTGATTGGAAACATCAAAATTCAAAATAAATAAATCATATCTTTTACTGCATAAGAAAATTAAAAATATTAGTTGAACTATAGAGAGTGAAATATTTATCTATATTCCTTAAAAAAGAACATTTGTAGACAAATATCATGTTTTTAAATAACAAAAAATATTTGGAAAAAGGTCAAAGTTACTCACATTTGAACATAAGTGTTTTTAAAAAATAAAATATTTATGTTTTCTGTGGTCTATCATACTTTTATTTCATATCATTTGATTTAGTTATTCAAATAAATCAAGGTTTCAAGACTATTGTAATCAGTTGGAAATCTATTAGAGAGAAAGTGTTGATAGATAATAAACAAGTAGAAAATATTTTTGATATAATGCTAAAGGAAGGGGAATTAAAACGAGTTTCAGTATATGATATTAATCATTCGATGAAGAAAATTTTTTATGATTCATTTATAACTCTTATTAAATATGATAGTTGATTGGAATGATATTCTAAGAAAGAAAATAAAAAGAATGTTGTTTCTTTTGATTAACCATATATGTTTATAGCTATGAAATTTAATCTAGTAATAATCTCTTGAAATATTCTATAAATAAAAATAAGTTAAAGGTTTTATTAAATTTATGTTCTTTATAATAAAGTGAAAAATATCTTTATCTTTAATAAAATTGAATGAATAAGATATTTGGAATGAAATATTTTCATTATAACTTCAAGAATAATTAAAAAGAAATGAAATATAGAAAATACATTTTAGAGGTAATCTACTATCAATGTCTCAAACCCAAGGTACATCACACTGGATTGTCCGACGATGATGAAAAAATCACAAAAAATCAAGAAAAAATTTCTAGATAAATTGGACTAATAATATGAATTCTCTTAACATGTGGAGTTTTAGTGGTGGTGATACCACTTTTTAGAGTTTTTCATAGGAATATATGGATAAGAAAAAAATTATAGGTGATTATATAGGAATTATAAAGTTAATCCAATACTATGTGGTGAAGGTATTAGATGAATATATTAAATAAATATCATTAAATTCTAATTACCCAAATTCTCAAGGTGAATAAATATTATGTTCTTCAGGAGAAGAAAATATTGTTACTTCAAACGATGAGGATATTGTACCTAGTTTGGAAGAAATGACGAGATATTTTACATTACTAAATAAAAACAATACTAAATTCATGAAATACTATGATTTATTTTAATTCCAACATTATAAATCCTAAATAAAAATTCATATTCATACTTCACTGATTTATTATCTTACATCTGAGTCTGATCAAAACAATTATTTTAGCTCAACTAATAACGAAATTAATTTTTTGTAAAACGTCATTTAGTATTCTATAGTATTAAAACTGTTTTTCAAATTTTACACATGTCAAGGAAAATTTTGATAATCTATAAAAAAAATATGAGAATTCAAAGAGAAATATTTTTAATTTTTTATTCTTCAAAAAAACCCACATTATCATTCAAATTACTTCGTTCCAAAATATAACCCCATTTTTTTAAAATGTCAATTATAAGGGACATAAAAAAATAACTTATTTTATATAAAATTAAATTGAATGGTTTTTATGGAGGGTATATTTATAAATAATTTAACATTATTAAATTAAATAAATATTTAAATATGTGGGTTTAGAAAATATTATTTTATAATAATTCAAGACCCAAGATACTATGGGTACCAAAATCATATTTTTTTTATTTTAGAGATAAATTATTGGTACAGATAAGAAAACAAAAAAAATCGGTAATGGTTTATCTTGAAATTGGATTGGTATATAAGTGTTCTTCAAGAATATTATTAGCATGAATGGTGAAAAAGTGACTTGTAGTGACAATGCTAATGGGGATTCTATAGAATAGGTTATAGAAAATTACATGGTAAAGATTTAATTTATATTGTAATTATTTTTATAGGCCTTTAGATCAATATAATTATCCTTAGTCTAATAATTCTTTTGTATATATAATCATGTATGGAGACCCTTTTTTCATTTTAGTTTTCAGGTTGTTCTTAGGTCGAATGATGTGAACTCTCACAGAGGAACTGGATTATATAGTGTAGTATTGTTATTTCACCATGGTGGTTATGGCTGAGTAATGGTTTGGAAACTAAAACACACATTCTTGTTTTAGTGTTTTGTGATATTTATTAATAGATATGGTTTGTAGCATCATTTTTGTCATAGAAGTTGGAAGGTGGAGTATAGGCAGTTCTACCAATATTGGATTCATTGTACCATCCAGTGGTTACTGTGTCATAGTTTCCTTATAAGGCATTTGGGGATGTAGTGTGTTATGGAAAGTATGTTGTTTTCCTTTCCCTTGGTTTGTATGATATCATAATTTACCAAGTAATGTATTATAGGAATTCTCTTGACCATGCACCAATGTGGGGTGTCCAACACCCTTGTGTAATAGCCCCAACTATTTTGGGATGCATTGTGGAAAAACCCCATGTGTATCATTTTGATACCTATTTTTCTATATTTTATATAAATATTAAACCCTAATTGTTTTATTATATATAGGATGACCTTGGTGATGATTTTGGCTCTCTCCCTCATCCTGTTGATGAAAATTAGTGTTGGTTGGAAGTGCGGTTCTCTATTGGTTGTGATATAGTAAGTGGATGATTCAAACACCATTTTTCTCTTCTTCTTCATGTGTTTAATTTTATATTAGGTTATACCACTCGATCTTGCATGTTCATAAGAAATTTATATTTTCTATTAATATCACGGTTATTGATAATTTGATATATTCCTCTCCAATCATCAATCAATAATAAAACATTAATTTCATATAGTTATTATGTTGGTTTTCTATGGATTTACTTATGAATGTAAATAATGAAAATAAATTTCATATTTAGTTAATGAATAAACTATTTCAATATGGTGTTTCTTTGAAAACATAATTTATTAAAATTGTGTGTTTGAGAAAATTCCTAAAATATGAATTTTAAAATACAGTTTTTTTCAATCATGGTAATGGTGTGTCATCTCAATAGAAAATACTTTATAAAAATGTATGTATGTATTTAAAATGTCTTTTTCCTTATGTGATTTTTTGTAGAGTGACTTTTTTCATTGAATGTAATTAATACGTAATAGAACATTGGAAACCTAGGGATGTGGGGGAAACTAGATATTAATTAGCTTTATTTTAGGTATCTGTCACTATGGGAGGTTCCATTGATGTAACTTTATGGTTATAGAAGCCACCCATAGGTGCCCCGTACCCGGTTGGTCACATGGCCTCATGTTCATTTCTTTGAATTCCAGAGGCTTCCGACTAGTAGTGTGGGCCTTGGGTGTGATAGTGGGGAAATTATGCCCTTATTGGCAGAGTACACTGCGAAAGTAACAACACATACAATAGCGAAAGCAGAAAATATCTATCAACAATAACAGTGGAAGACTGATAAATAAACAACTGGAGTAGAAATATATGTAAACGATGTATGGTAAAGATATGTCTAAGAAAATAGCCAAACAAGTCACAATGATTAATATAGTACTAAACCAAAATAAAAAAGAAAAACAGACAAGAAACTCTTCAGCATTGTAAGCCTCAGCTTGGTCACATGCTCTCCAGCTACAGTGCAATCAAGAACCTGAAGTAGAATGGATCTTTCCCTTATCTATTCCTGAAACAATTTAATCTGTTTGGGCCCAAAAGCATGGATCAAAAAGGGTGTGTGACAATGTCCCAGAAGGCAACCACCGAAAGATCTGTGCCTAACAGTCAGTGAATATATGGCAGGTAAAAGTACAGAAAGCAATAAACAGGGAAGTACTAAACAGCAAAAAATCCATAGTTTATAGCATATAATTTACAAACAAGTAAGAAACCACTCAATAAAGTAGAACAAACAGGTAAAATATGGGTAGTTATCACTGGCTAACCCCTATGGTTCAACCTACAAGTACTCACAACCCTCTGGGAGGGACACACAGTCTCACCCCTCTGGTTCAGCTAAAGAATAGACTCTCTGGGGAAGCACTCACCGTCAATTCCCCCTATAGTCTCTTATCGTACTAAAGGTGCTCTGGAGAAGCACTCAACGTCTCATTCCCCCTGTGGCATGTGTCAAATAACTATAAACACTCTGAGGAATCACTCAATTTCAATTCCCAATTTGGTCTCGCATCGTAAATTAAAGACACTTTGGAGAAGCCCTTACGTCCATTTTCCATATGGTCTACTACACTAAGTTCTCACAGCCCTGTGTAAAATCAGCAAGTATCGCATCGTGTAATTGCCAAAGTATCCTCCAGAACTACATGGCTAGAATCTACAAAATCACAGTAATGAAGAACAATCATACCATCCTACAAACTAGGCATGGAACTGGAAAATATCCTAACGGGCCAAACTAGACCAAACGGTCATAAACAGGCAACACATGCATGGTAAAAACATCCAAAGCACAATAAATTACCCTATTCAAAAACAATAACCTCTAATCAAGCATATAAGACAAGTAGTAAAAAAACAAGGGAAAAAAAGAAACACACAATACCCCGTTCAAGGGTATTGGTGGAATTTGCACAAATTCTGAAAGGCTTCTTACAGAAAGGCACAAACCACATACCTTGACATTAGGAGGTTGATATATTTGATCCAAAAGGCTTGAAACTCCTTGTAACATTGTAGATATACAAAGACACACAAAACTCTCAACCCAGAAAAACATGAGAAAGACGAGGAATTGGGAAACGAAGCTCTAGGAGAAGGAAGAGCTTACTGATGCGGTTCCAACGCAATCGATGATGGTCGATTCAGAAAACGGACGGAGGCTCGGAGGTTTGAAAAAGATCCACGGTCGTACAGAATGCTCATGGTCAAAGAAGCTGGATAATAAGACAGTTTTGGGGTTAAGGCGCAACCCCGTTCCATTTAGTGAAAAAAAATAAAGTACACAGCATGTAATTTTAGAGTACATGGCGTGTACTAGGATTTTTCATACTCTGCTTTAAGCCGCCTCCACATCACCCCCACATGGCTGTGTGTGTGTCCCTGACATGGCCAACACATGGCCTTGAGCGGCAATGAAGTACAGGGTATGTACTCATAAAGTACACGACGTGTACTTAAAAATTTTCCAGAAACTCCTATTTTTATAAAAACTCCATAAAAAGGAAAAACATACCATAAAAGAAGGTCCAGGTTCTTACAAACTTCCCCCTTTAAGAAACTTATCCTTGAATTTCCCTAGCAAGTCATAAAAGAAGAAACCCCGAACAGCTCCGGCCACTATGATCGTATATCGGCCTCCCTCTACCAAGTCTCGCCATGTACTCGCCCATGCAGTCATAGGCCCCGTACCAGAGGAACAGACCATCCACGGAGAACCTTCGTACTATGATTGAAAATTCGGATAGGATGCTCCTCAAACGATGAATCCACTTCGAGGTCAACCTAATCAGGTTGAAATACATGAGACGGGTCTAAAAAGTAACTTTGGAGATGAGAAACGTGGAAAACGTCATGCATATCCCGGTACCTCAGAGGTAACTGAAGCCGATAGAAAATCTGTCCAACTCTCCCCAACACCTCAAATGGCCCAACATACCATGGTGAAAACTTGCCCTATCCTTGAATCCTCTTGTGTCCCAACCTCGGTGCGACATGAAGGAAAACTTGATCTCTGACCTCGAACTCGAGAGGTCATCTCCGATGATCAGCATAAGACTTCTGTCGAGACTGCACTGTATCCATCCTTTTCTGAATCAACTCTATATGCTCCAAAGTTTCCTGAACAAGACGAGGTCCCAGAAAAGCTATCTCTCCCACCTCCAGCCAGCATAAAGGTGATTGACATGGCCTACCGTACAGAGCCTCATAAGGTGTTATATGAATAGTCTCCTGAAAACTGTTGTTGTAAGAGAACTCCACAAGATTTATATACTTCTCCCAAGAACCTCCAAAGTCTATAATGCATGCTCGGAGCATATCCTCAATCACATGAATCATACGCTCGGACTAGCCATTTGTCTGGGGATGGTATGTTGTACTCAAAAGTACCTGTGTACCCAAAGCATTCTGAAGCTCCTACAATAACTGAGAAGTAAAACGTGCATCCCTGTTTGAGACAATGGAGTTCAGAACTCCATGTAGATGTACAATCTCTCAGATGTACAATTGTGCCATCTAATCAACACCGAAGGTCTCCATGATCGGAAAGAAGTGAGAAACCTTCGTTAGTCTGTCAATGACAACCCAAATAGAATCATTCCCTTGAGGTGATCTCATAAAACCGGTCATGAAGTCAATCACGACATCATTCCACTTCCACTCGGGAATGGGTAACTGCTGTAAAATACCTACTAGTCACTGATGTTCCACCTTCACCTGCTGACAAGTGGAACACGTCATGTCAAAACCAGTAACATCTCTCTTCATACCTGGACACCAATACTGGTGGTGCAGATAATGATACATCCTAGTGACTCCAGGATGAACTTCCCAAACTAAGGAATGAAAGTCTTGCATCAGCTCCTCGTGTATGACTGCTAACACCCACACACATCCTGGAAAATGAAAGATCTCATCCCCACCCACTGTCCATCCAGGAAGAGGGTCCTCTTCTAACACACTCTCCTACAGGACTAGGACTTCTGAGTCTGATAGATTCCTCCTCCATATCCGATCAAGAAGTGTAAATGTAATAGCAACATAAGATAGAAAATTCTGCCCATATCTTTCATGCCCCTCCAAATGCATCTCAGAGAACAGATCCATAATCTTCCACTCACTCCTAGCCTCTAGAACTGCCTGTATCTGAGTCCTCCTGCTTAACGCATCGTCCACTGTGTTTCCTTTCCCAGGCGTGTAGGCAAGCTCAAATTCAAAATACTGAAGGTACTATACCCACCATCACTGTCTCAAATTCAGATCACACTGAGTGAAGATGTACTTGAGACTTTTGTGGTCAGTGAAAACAACAAAATTCTCTCCCAGAAGATAATTCCTCCAACAGCGTAGGGCATGAATAACAACTGCAAACTACAGATTGTGCATCGGGTAGATCCTCTCATGTGGCCTCAACTACTGAGACCTGTACGCAAAGACTCCATCTTCTTGTGTAAGCACAGTTCCCAGCCTGATACATGATGCATCACAGTAAATAGTATAGCTTTTTCCCGGTGCTGGAAAGACTAGTATCGGTGCTGAATTCAACCTACCTTTAAGCTCATGAATGGTTGACTCACATGAATCTGACCACCAGAACTCTGCACCCTTCTTAGTCAGACATGTCAACGGTGCTTCTAACCATGAGAAGTCATGTATGAAGTGTCCATTGTATCCATCCAGACCTAGAAAAGTCTGCACCTCAAAGACATTCTTTGGCTGCTCCTAGGAAACTATTGCTCTCACTTTCTCTAGGTTTACTGACACTCTTATCTATGAGATAACGTGACCCAAAAAGTGAATCTGATCCATCAAAAAGTGGAATTTTGAGAGCTTATCATATAATTGAGGCTCCATCAGTGTACTCAAAACAATCTCAAGATGGGTAGAATGGTCGTGTTGAGTGTGAGAGTACACCATGATATCATCCAAGAATACCAACATGAAAGAATCCAGGTATGTATGGAACACTTGGTTCATCAGTGCCATAAAAACTGTAGGCGGTTTCATGAGACCGAACAGCATAACCATGTACTTGTATAGACCATACCTTCTTCGGAAGGCTATGAGAGGCATATTAGATGCTCTAATGCGCAATTGATGATAAATGGACCTCAAGTCAATCTTTGAGAACACTCGGTCTCCTCGAATCTAATCAAAGAGGTCATCAATCCTGGGAAAGGGATATTGGTTCTTGACTGTCAACTGTTTCAACTTTTGATAATCCACACAAAGCCTGAGGGTGTCATCCGCCTTCTTCGCAAATAGGACAGGCGATCCCCAAGGAGAAGTACTGGGTCGAATGAAACCCTTTTCCTTCAACTTCTCCAACTGCTTCTTGTGATCCTACTACTCAGGTGTAGATATCCTATAAGGAGGAATGGACACTGGTGCTGCTCCTAGAACGAGCTCGATTGATAATTCTTTCTCATGCTCCAGAGGAAAACCTGAAAAGTCCTCTGGAAAGACATCGCTGAAACGATCCACCACTGGAGGAATGTCTAGCTGCAAAGTCCCCTGGTGATCCAAATACAGACTAGCAATCTGAGTTGTAACTCTACCTAGCCCATGATGCTCGGGTCCTTCTCTACTCGCCTGGACATCCCACTCGCCTCGATGATGAAAATATTCACCCTCTAGTGATATGAAACTCACCCTATGGCGATAATAGTAGAAGACTGCCTGTAAAGGAACTAACAAGTCCATTATGAGAATGACATCATAGCCTGTCATCTCTAGGACATAGAGTTCCCATAATAAGAGACACCCTGCAACCTCAAGAGGGAACTCTCTGAACTGACGTACACAAACCGCTCTAGTCCTCAACGGTGTGTCTAGAGTCAAGGTATCGGTAGAGGAAAAGATACAGATCCCAAGACTCTCCAAAACAGAAACAGAGATAAAGCTATGGGAAGCCCCTGTATCGGAAAGAGAGGAAGATAAAATTGGGGATACTAAGATCGTACCTTGAACTTTAGAGGGTCTGGGATCCTGCTCATGTTGGGTCTGCTCCACTGCAGAAGCCTGACCTATACCACGGCCCTGTGACCCTGCCTGACCGCTCTAAGATAATACTCAATGATGTCAATGAAAGACCGGTGACTGACCACCACGACCTTGACCTCCACCTCGGCCCGAACGGCCGGAAGAACTCCAATACCCGGACTGGTAAAAAACTGGTGGCGCTACTCCTGAACGGGGAGTCACGGATGAACCCCTGTCACCAGCTGCTGGTGAGAAAACCTGACAGAAGTGCTGAAGCTAACCCATCTTGCCACAAGAGCAGCACTCCACTAGGTCTCTCTGGCACTGCGACCTCATATGCCCAGTCCTTCCACAATGGTAGCATACCACCTAGCTACCTGAAGATGCATCTCGCTGCCTCGAATCACCGTGCGTAGACTCCCTACGCCGCTTCCTACTGTCAACTGGTGAAGAACTATCCCTATAAGAGGAACCGACCAAGCTCTCAGCTCTGGAATCTCTCAGATTTTGCTCCGAAATCAGTTCCTGGTTGATGATGGAAGCGATGGAAGTCGGCCTGAAAATATTCACCTGTGAGAGAATCTCCCGTCTGAGACCATCCTCAAACTTCCTTCCCAAGAACAACCCATATGCGCTCTGGAGTGGCATGAAATGGTGAAGCTTGGTGAATCTAGAGGAATACTCCATGAAATAAAGAGTTCCCTTCTCTAGGCTTATGAACTCCCTTGATCGGTCGGCCCTCTGGGTCTCCGGATAGAATTAGTTGTAAAGGATGCGCTGAAACTCCTCCCACACCATAACCTGCTGATGGCCTGCCTTTGAGATCACGTTCCACCACCTCTTGGTAGATTCACGTAGAATTTTTGTGGAGATATTAACCTGTATCTCTAGATGAGTCTCCAGATACTCAAAGATAGTAATCATGGATTTTATCCATGACTCTACAGCCTGAGGTCCTCCTTCCCCTGAAAAGGTGGGAGGATTTTGCTACTAGACAACCCGCATCAAGTCTTCCATAGACGTGGAAGAAGGCAGAGCTCCCTAAGAGGTCTTCATCATCCTCAAAACACCTTCCCTAAACTGTGCATCAGCAGCTATAACTAGTATCACTACTGGTGACAAGGCTGGAACAACAGGAGGATATGCAGGATGTCCATGTTCAGCCATATCCAGTGTCTGATCACTACCTGGAAACTGGCGTACAACCGTAGGACGTCTCAGTGCCATGAATCTACAAAGTCAATACATGCACCTTAGATCAAAATTAACAAGAACTGAAAAACTAAAGTCACAAGAAGGAACACAGAAAAAAAAGGCACTCAAGTTTTGAAAAACATTGCTACACAGCGTGTAATTTACCTACATAGTGTGTTCCCTTAAGTCATTTACATGGGAATGTACTTCTACCAAAACAGGTCTTGTAACACCCCAAATACATGACGTGTTGTCCTAACACATGGAGTGTACTTGAATCCTATTCCCTACATGAGTCCTTCTACAAGGTTAAGACACATGGATCCTCTAAAACAAAACTACATGGCGTGTTCATGTCAGACACGGCGTGTACTAGACACTTATTATTTGGCCCGTTTTTTTAGGGACATGGTTAGACACAAGACTGAAACTACACGGCGTGTTCTATATGGACACGACATGGATGATAATGGGTAAGATTCAGACATGACATGAATGTGAAAAGATAACACGGCCCGTGTTTTTCATGACACGGTCGGGGTACCTATTTAATACTACATGGCGTGCAAAACTAGTACACGGTGTCTTCCTACAATATTTTTCACAACACTGTGTCCCTACCCACACAGTCAGTGACACGGTTTGACAACTACATGGTGTGTATTTCTAAAGTACACATTGTGTATTCTGGGTTTTTCCAGGCAGTAGGCTCATAACTGCTTCAGAGCCCAGAAAGCACATGTTAAAGTTCCAAATTCTGATTTGTGAGGGCCCATACTCCCCACGAATCAAAGTTTGGAATTTATACAAGTTACAAAACATGTAAACAGGTCAATGATCCACTAAATTCTGGTCCATGAGGGCCCATAACTCCTCAATAACCAATGTTTGGCGTCCATCTAAGAAAAACACTAAACAATCAAAGTCACTATCAAACAGTAGGGATTATATCAAATCATCTATCACAACATCATGAATAATCTGCACAACATCTATCACAAAGACATGAAATCGCAAATGCACCCTAGATGGCATGGTAAGAATGAATGGCATGTGATTTATAACAAGTGCATATGTGATGGATGAGATGACATACCCTCATCTCATCGAGTTGTGACAGAAATAGAACCACAATAACAACAATGGTAGCAACACAAGCATGTGAATCACCCAACGGTGAAATAAAATCAACTGTAAAATTACAAACTAGTAAAATGGAAATAAACGAGGTAGTATGGTGTTTCCCTTTACACAGGTTAGCTACTCCCGAGCACAGATCATTACCATGTACCTATTCCTTTTTATCCCTAGCTATAGTCTCCAAATAGTAAGTCAAGAGAAAAAAATTCCTATGATACCACTTCGTAATGTCCCGGTTCCAGAAGCCTCCCAGAGGTGCCCCGTACCCGGTTGGTCACATGGCCTCAAGCGCACTTCCCCAAAATCCAGAGGCTGCTGACTAGAAGTGAGGGCCTTGGGTGTGATAGTGTGGGAACTATGCCCTCATTGGAAGAGTACACAACGGAGGTAACAACACATACAACAGCGAAAGCAGCTAATATTTGACAGCAATAACAGTGGAAGACTGATAAATAGACAACTGGAGAAGAAATATATATATATAAATGATGCATGGTACATATATGTATAGGAAAACAGTCAAACAAGTAATGATGTTGAATATAGTACTAAACCAAAGTACAAAAGAAAAAAAGATGAGCAACTCCTCAGCATCGCAAGCCTCGACTTGGTCCCATTCTCTCCAGCTCTAGTGCAATCAAGAACCTGAAGTAGAATGGTGATTTCCCTTATCTATACCTACAACAATGTAATCTGTTTGGGCCCAAAAGCCTGGCCCAAACAGGGTGTGAGACAATGTCCTAGTAGGAAACCAACAAATGATCTGTACCTAACAGTTAGTGAATATATCGTAGGTAAATGTATAGAAATAATTAAATAAGGAAGTACTAGACAACAAACAATACACCGTTTCTAGCATATAATTTACAAACAAGTAAAAAGCCACTCAATCCAGTAGAAAAAAAGGTAACCTCTGGGTATTTCTCACTTCCTAACCCCTATAGTTCAACCTACAAGTACTAGAAACCCTCTGGGAGGCACACACAGTCTCATCATTCTGGTTTAGCTGAAGAATAGACACTCTGGGGAAGCACTCACCATCAATTCACCATATAGTCTCGTATCGTACTAAAGGTGCTCTGGGGAAGTACTCAACGTCTCATTCCCCCTATGGCCCGCGTCGAGATACTACAGGCACTCTGAGGAAGCACTCAACGTCAATTCCCCATTTAGCCTTGCATCGTAAATTAAAGACACTTTGGATAATCCCCTACGTTCATTCTCTTTATGGTCTACTACACTAGGTTCTCATGGCCCTATGTAAAATAGGCAAGTATCACATCAAGTAATAGCCAAATTATCCTCAATAACAACTTTTCTAGCATCTACAGCAACTCAGCATTGAAGAACATTCATACCATCCTACAAATGGTCATAAACAGGGAACACATGCATGGGAAAACACCCAAAGCATAGTAAATTACCCTATTCACAATCATTAACCTCTACTCAAGCATATAATAAAAGTAGGCAAACAACAAGGGAAAAACAGGAAACACACAATACCTCGTTCAAGGGTATTGGTGGAATTTGTACAAATACTCAAATAATTCCTAAAAAAAGGCACAAACCACCTACCTTGACGTTAGGAGGTTGATATACTAGAACCACAAGGCTTGAAACACCTTGGAACGTCGTAGATCTATGAAAACGCAGAAAACTTTCAACCCATGATAACTAGAGAAAGTGGAGGAATTTGGAAATGATGCTCTAGGAGAAGGAAGTGCATACCACTACGGTTCAAACGCCATGTAAGATGGTCAATTCAAAGAACGGGCAGAGGCTCGGGCGTTCGATGAAGATCCATGGACGTACGAAATGCTCTCGGTTGAAGATGATAGAGAAGAAGACGATTCTGGGGTTAAGACGCGACCCTGGTCCGTTTAGTGAAAAAAATAAAGTACATGGCATGTACTATGATTTTCTCTACTCCGATTTAAGCATCCTCCACATCAACCCAACATGGCCATGTGTGTGGCCATGACATGGCCAGAATACGGCCTCGAGCGGCAACGAAGTACACAGCGTGTACTCATAAAGTACATGGCATGCATTTCAAAATTTTCCAAAAACTCCTCTTTTCATAAAAACTCCAGAAAAAGGAAAACCAGACCTGTAAAGAAGGTTTGGGTTCTTACAATTGATGACATGATTTCTTGGGGTTCATTTCCATGGAATCATGTTTTCGAGACACTATGATTAACTTATGTCGACTAGTTTCTCAGGTTTTTCATAGTAGTGTGCACACTCATATATTAGATTTCCATTTCTTTTTTTAGGATACATTAAGTACATGTATATTGATATTCATATTTTCCCACATGATCTCAACATGGATATTTATGCTTCAAAATTGTTTATTTCATATTCTTATTCTTCATGTATATTTTTTATTTTATTTTTCCTTATAAAATATGGAATGTTTTTTAAAATGAAAAATGTTATTTTAATATGGAAAATTATTTATTTTGAATTTATTTCGAATAATATATTATTTTAGAACTAATAGGTTCATTCGGATATCTATTGTATAGATTCATGGTGGTACATATATGAGATTTAATGATCACACCCTACTTTTTTTATATGGGTGTGTATAAGAGTGGTTTGGATTGATATTGGTTAAGGGAAGAGAATATTTTATTAAAAGAATATCATAAGTCATCCTTATTTTTTGGTAGATTGGGATGGTTATTAAATACATTCATGATGAGATGGACGTATTGGTTTATTTAGGTTCCATGTTCACAATCTTTTAGTTTTTTGTTTATACATTTTTATCTCATTGTTTGGTTTAAACTGGTTTAGTTGTTTAATATATGATCACTTATGAATATATTTTATGAATATTTATAAATTTTTATCTTATCATATTCATTTTAGAGGGTGAAATTGTTTCTTTATTTATTTATTGGATACACTGGTTCTTATATCCAACTCATTCTGATTAGGAATTCACATCAGTCCTTTTTTGGGACAATTTTGGAGAAATATTGATTGACTTGGGTTGGTCTACTACAAATAACAATATGAGGGGTTAGGTAAGCATTAAATCATGTGATCATGCTTGTTCCCCATCCTCATGTGTATGAGGTTTTGTTGATAGATTGAATTTGGCATTATTATAACTCATGTGGTACTATGAGAGAGTATTAGGACATATCAAATTCATGAAACACCTCGAGTTTCCCTGGAAAGTATGTGGTTATCTAGATTTCATTTCTATAGTTTTATCATTTTAGATTTAGTTTTTCAATTTTTTTGGAAAAAGGAATCTAATAATACTCTAAATCATTTAGTTTCCTTTTACATAAATATTACAGATTTATTGATAATAATATCTACAAATACATCCAGAGAAGTTGTAGATAAGTCCCCACATCTGAATCATTCAGTTGATTTATATTTGATGGAAACCATAGCTCAACCTATTTAGTTTGTGGTCCATGTCGCCAATGTTGAACCACAATGGATGTTGGTTCATGTATTGAAATTCACTATAATTTATCCACTAATATTTCATGGTGATATTTCACCCCATGAATCAGAATAATAGGTTATGAATATTTAAAGGATTTACCAATACCTGAAAATATTGAATGCCTCAAAGGGTGGTTTTTTCACTTATATACTATAAGGGATGGGAAGTGGTGGGAATCTATTATGAATGAAAAATTGTAGGAATATCTCACATATAACACATTCAATAAATACATAAATCCATATTTCTATCCAGAAAATGTGTCAATGTTAAATGCATGAGATTTCTTTAATTTATAGTAGGTAGTTCATTCTATCATTGAGTTTCATAGAGAATTTTATAAGTTAGTTCCCATGTCTCAAGAGAATGTTTTCGATGACTATCTCAATGTTCGATATTTTGAGACGGGTTTAAGGACTAATATTTTGTTTATATATGTTCTAATATTCCCTCTCACCATCACAAGGGTTATAGACAATGAACCTAAGGAAAACATATCTAGGAAGACAAGAATCTTCGAGAATCATTAAAAGAAAGAGGTATCTGGAGTTCTCTTTCAATACTAAAATAGGAGGATTTCCAATTATGATTTGATGGTAGAAGTGGGAATGGGGCATCATGGTAGAGTCAGGTGTTCTATTACCAATGTAATAACAAAAGACACCTTATACCTAATTTTAGTATTGCACCTGTGTTGGGTCGCCCTTTTGGAAAATATAGTCATATTAATGGTGTCTATGAGAGATTAACCTTCTGAAGTATACATGGATACACCTTCATAACAGGATCTCAATTTTGACATGATGTATTAAAAGATGATGTATCTAAAACTCATGCAATGATTGATGATAAAATGGTAAAAAAGGGATTGATGAGACTTGATATATGTTTTTAGTGGAGTGCAAAAAAAAAATTTGATAGATGCAGGACCAACTACCATGATATGTATGGAGTTTACTGCGTATCATATGGTTATAACTTTGTTTGATACTAGTGACACTCATTACATTATCTCCTCTAATATGGATGATATGTTTCACTTGTGTTCATAACATATTCACATCTAGATGACTCTTTCTACTAATTTGGTAAAGAATTCGGAGGAGGGATTTAAATATCCATTGTGTTATGTGTTGATATCTTACCAAAAAACATTATGGGAATTTTTATTCTTGATCTTTATATATTTTATATTATCATTAGTATGGATTATATGATTATCTATAAATACCAAATAAAAATATCATCATTTTCATGTATTGATTATTTATCTCAATGGAGGCACTCATGTCATCAAGGGTGAGTGTTATCCATGACCAGGATGATCATGTATCATTAATCTAAGTGCCATGACGGTGTCCTACTTGTTTTAAATTTTTTTATGATCTTATTAATCTATGTCTTACTCTTACTCATCTATTAGTAATAAGTTAGTATCATTATTTCCTTATAGATGATTTTTTTAGGTTTCTACCTCAAAGGGAAGTTGATATTTCAATTGAATTTCCTCTAAGGATGAGGCCAATATCTTTACCTTTGAACCATACGACACCCTCTTAATTGAAAAAAATCGATTTTTTGCATGATGAACTTGAGATAAAGGTATTTATTCTTCCTAGAATTACACCTTTAAATTCACCTATAATTTTAACTAAAAACAAGGATGATATTATCTAACATTTATTAATTTCCAATAAATTTATAATGTGTTGGTTATGAACATAGAGATCTTACAAAATATGGATGAATTTTTTCATCCGCTCACGGCATAACGGTGGATTTTGATAATTGATTTGAAATCAAAGTACCACTTATTTAGCATCTGTGGGTAAAGAATTCCTTAATAGTATCCTAGGAGTAGGTTTCTGTATTATGAGAATCTATTCATTCTGTTTGGACTCACAAATTCCCATTTGGTATTTATGAATTTAATTAGTTAAATAATTCATTGGTTCCTATAATTTTTTTATCGATTTATATGTTGATCAAATTATTGTCTATTCTAGATCAGAATAAGATCATTTAGAGCATATAAATATTATGCATCAAATATTTAGGGATTATCACCAATATAGAAATATACCCAAATGTTAGTTCTAGATTCTAGAAATAAAATTTATAGGTCAGACTTTTTTTAGAAGCATTCCTTAGTGAATGCGAAAAATATTATACTCCTAAGGTCTTGGGTTCGTCCCAAAAATATGATTGAGATGTATAGATTATTTATATTAGATATTTGTTATATACTCTTTATTCGGGGAATATCTAAGTTTCCATCCCCTATAAAAGAGTTGGATCGTATGGGTTTAAATTTTCTTTAGAGTAATCGATTTTATATATTTTTTGAAGAGTAGAAAGTGAGGTGGAATTCAAAACCTGTCCTGATCTATCCAGAGTCAAATATTAGTTATAAAATTTCTATAGACACCTAAACTATGGGTTTGGGTTGTGTTATGACTGAATTCATATAGGTAGTAGCTTATGGACCTCATTAGTTATGACCTAATGAGGAGAACCATTACATTCATGATCTTGAGTAAGATGCAGTAATTAACATGTGTAAGATTTGGTGTCACTTCATCTTTAGAGAGTGGTTTATAGTATATTTTGAACATAATAGTGTGAAGTATGTTTGTAATCATAGGGATATGAATTTGAGGTATATATTCGTGGTGGAATATCATTATACCTTTGATTTTCAAAATTATAAAAACCCGAGAAAAGGGAATGTGGTCATGGAATCATTTAGCAAAAAATTACCATCAAATAAGGTAAATGAATTAGTAAATGATATTTTCATAATGATCATATATATATAAATACACTTAGAAGTAAGGATATTTTATGAATATGTATTCCATGGTTCTTCTCAAGCTACATCATTTGTGGATTATTATATTTGACTTTAACAGATTGAGTGATCAGAGTGATAGTGCTTTTGAATGATTATTTTTGGTGGGTAGCCATGGGTTAGTTATCATGGTCTCCTGATGGAGTTTCTTATTCTATATACAAGATAATAGTTTTTATAGACTTGATGTATGAGTTAACGGATAATGGACACTGATTGACATGTTTTGATCACCGTGAAGATACTATTACTTACTATGACTTCAGACATCATTACTAGTTGTCGGTAATGAAATGACCAACTATAAGATTTGTGTCTCAGGTCCTCACATGTTAGAAAATTAATTCATAAAATTATAGTAATTTTGGTTTACTATAAACTTTACCATTTCAAGTATATAAATGGTATGAGATTTTCATTTACAACATCATTATTCTATATAATAATCTTTTTCATAAGAATTTGATATATTTGATTATTTATAGACTCAATAAATCAACACATTTCTTACCGAACAAGTTGTTCATGAAGGGAGATAACCTTAAACACCTATATTTATGGGTTATTATCATTCTTCATGGTGTTACATTGGGTATTTCATCTCATGGAGGCTCCTTCATTATATCTTGATTATGTAGTGTATTACAGATTGTGATGGTTTTTTATTTGAATTTGAGTATGAATTATCATCCTCATAAGGATGTAAAGATTAAGTGATCTATCCAGATTAATGAATACATTCTCTAGGAATTCTTTCATGAATTTACTGTCTAATATAATAAAAATATATCCTTAGTGGAACTTTCCTACAACAATAGTTATTAGGATTCAATCTAGATGGCCTCATTTGAGGTATTTTATGGGGGTCTATGTATGTTGTCTCTTTCATGGGAAGTGTATAGAGATAGTTCTTTTGTTGGACCCCACATCATTCGAGGGATGATAGATATCACATATTTGATTAGGAAGAGGTTGGTAAGATACTAGAGTAGTAATAAATCATATGGTAATGGGTTTCATCTTCCATTGTAGTTTGATGTTGGTGATTGGGTATTTATCATAGTCTCTCCAAGATTGGGACATAGATGTTTGGTAAAGAAGGTTATGTTGGAACATTTTTATTCAAACCCATTATAGATTATTGGAGAACTTAGGATGGTGGATTATCAATTAGACTTACCAACTGATTTAAATTTTATAAAATAATGAATTCTATGTTTCCCAAATTAAGAAGTATTATCTATATCCATACTATTTAATCTAGTGGGAGGATGTTGACATTGAACCTGAAAAATCATTGGTTTAAATTCTTATTCATTTATTGGAATTATGGGATAAGGTGTTCCATGTATAGATAATCTCATTAGTTCAAGTGAGATTTAAGTGTGGTAGAGACATAGATTATGCATGGGGAGCACAAGTCCTTGATGATAAAGCAATTTCCTTATTTCTTCTCATGTTCAAGGGAATGATCCTTTATGGGTACAAAAATATATTATAGTGGGGATAAATTTCACACCCTAATATGTGAAATCGTGTAAGGTTCAGCTTTTTTTTCTGGTCTTTTGATTTCCAGGTTTTCTCATAGTTCAAAAGAAGTGAAATATGGAAATACAATGAGATTATATGTCCTGATATAGGTTTTCCACCATAGAAAATGCTATATGGTGTGGTTTGGGTATTTTTTAATAGTAACTAATTTTTTTGGTTTTGTATATTTATGCATAATTGTAGTGTGGTGAATCAGTTGTGGCTTAAAGGCTGAAAGGTTGATTTTGGTCAGTTTTTTCTTTATTGGGGGCACTACACCATGAATAGGTGACTTTGGTATAGTTTCCTTATGATGACTTGGAGGATTTAATGTAGTGATGTTCATTTTGTACTACTCCATTCTTAGGTTTATAGGATCTCTTTGTTGACATAATCATGGAATCCATCTGATATTTCGACCTGAAAGCACTACGATATGGAAAACTCCCTTGTGCTGTAGTCCCAACTATTTTGGGAAAAGTTTCAGCATGGTACCATGTGTTACACATGAAGCCTAGTTTTTTAGAAAATATTTAAATATGTGACCCTATTGATCCTAATACATATTTTAGGTATTTAGGGGCTCATTTGAGATGATTTTGAATATATCCTATATCATGGTAACGAATCTTAAGGACGGTTGGATTCTTGGTTATCCATTGGGCGTAATACGGTAAGAAGATCCTTTATATATTGTTAGCTTTATTTATTATCAATTAATTTAAAGCCTTGTATGTATAAAAAAAGGGTTTTATGTTTTCATGGTAAATTTACATTTTTTCTATCAGATCTAGATTCTTGAGTATCAGATATCTTCTCCTCTCATCACTAATCAATAATGAAACCTTATTTTCATCATTTTAGATATAGGTGCCTCTATATTATGTCCAATACTGAGGAAATAAAAGTTTTATTAAAAATATATTCATAGGTTTGATTTATGAAATTTAATATTTAAATTGGATTTTATTGTGGTGGAAATGGAAAGTGTTTCAAAAGGATATTTCTTCAAAAATTAAATATATGCACATAGTGTGTTTGAAAAAATTCATCAATTGTGAATTTGAAATGAAATTGGTTTTTCAAAAATCAGAGCTATGTGGAATCACAATAGAAAATATTTTAGGAATATTTGGTTATGTATTTGAAAAGTAGTTTTTCATAGAAAATGTTTATGAAACATGATTTTGTTCTACTAGAATGTAATGATGTTGTAATATTATATTCAGATACCTTGGGGTGTATGGTAAAACAAGACATATTCAATCCATAGTGTTTTTATTTACCACTTAGGGAGGCCCCTTTTATTACATGTTCCCCATGGGTATCATTTTTAAAGAAGATTATTTTTTTGAACATCATTATTCATATATGTCAACTACCATAACATGTTTTCCTAATTTTTAACACCCTCTAGTCATGGAATCACATCAGTTATTTTTATATACACTACATGCATGTCTACATATATAATTATTTTCCCAAATAATATTTGAGTGAAAAATAATGTTTATAAATGGTTTATTTCATCTAGTTATGTCTCATGGATATTTTTTATGTCATATTGTTTTTCTTATGGTATATTGAATTTTTCTGAAAATGATCTAAGGAAGGATTTTATAAGAAAAATGTTAACTTTTGAATTTTTCTAGAAATATATTTTATATAATAACTAATGAATTCATATGGATATTACCTGTATCAATTCATGGTGTTATATTACTGATATTTAATTCTCAAATCTATCCTTTTTCCTTTGGATGTTTTTTGTGGGTTTTGAATAATCCAACTAAAGGGAAGAGAATCATGAAGAGGAAGGATATCCTAGATCATGTTTCCATTCCAAGGAGTTGGTATTGTGGTGACATATAGTCATTAGGAGATGGACAAATGAGTGGTACCAGGTTCCATGTTTACAGCCTTTCAGAAGTCTATTTAAGAATTGTTATCCCATTGTTCTGTTTTACCTTTTTTATTGGTTTTTTGATATATGATGTATTATGGATATCTTTTTTGAATCTATAATCATTATTATCTTATTATACATGATTTAGAGGGTAAATTCAATACCATGTTTCCTTATATGATACACTATTTATTATCATCATCATCTATTAGAGATCGGCAATGTTATTTGGGCTTAGTAAAAAGGATAATTCAAGTGACATTATGGGTTGACACAGGTTGGTCTGTTATAAGTCAATTGTCTGATTAATATTATCTTGTGAACAATATGAATGAAAAATGTATTGTTCAAATTTCATAAGGTAAATTTATTATTTCTTTTGATAGGCATGTGACTATTTAAAAATTATTCTTATAAGACCATAACAACCAAGATCTACCATGTCGAGGTTCAACGATCAATCATTACTCTAGAATAGAGTGTTATGAAATTTTAATGTAACATAATTAATTAAATATTCTACGAATGGTCTTTTATATATACACAACTTCTTCCATTTAATTCCCCTAAAATATATGACCCTCATCAACATAGTAAGAAAAAGTAGTAAATATTTAAATTTGTCAGTGAAGTATCAAATTTTTAATATTTATAGTAAGTGAAAAATAATTTATTCGGTCAACCAAAATTTGGAATTATTATGGAGAAATACTATGTTTATGTCTTGGTTGATGGATAAACTAGTTATATATAGTTTTATTATACAATTAATAAATTAGAGGCTCTTTTTAAATTTTTTTCTATATTTTTTTAAAAATGAAAAAAACCTAACTTTATCAATTATTATTTGTGATTATGTGGTGTGTTTGAAATTGTTTTCATTTAACAAAAAATAGTAATAAAATAATTACACACAAAATTTTATATTATTTAACTCCTTATAATAATTGGGAATGTGATTAAAGAAATATAATTTTTTTGTAATTTCTGGAAGCATGTCGATTAAATATTCAATTACTAAATATGATTGGGATAAATAATTTATTACATAATTCTAAATTTCAAATTCAGTTTTTCTTATATCCTTTATTAATAAAACTCCAAAGTAGTTATGAATAAAAAGTTATCTGAATATTTATATTTACATTTTTTTATGTATAGTGTTGATTCTAAATAATAATAATAATTTTCATAAATTTTATCCAAAAAATGATGAGGGGATATTTCATTGATATTATAAAACAATTAATTCATTTAGTGATTTTATGAAATAAAGTAACATGATTGATGAAATGGTGGATTCAAGATAAGATGAAACTAATCATTATGGGTTAAAATATCCTATAGTTATATCTTTTGATGATGTTTTAATGTTTTTTAATCAACCCATGTTGGAAAATTATTCATATTGGTTAATAAATAGATAAATATATTCATAATTTCTACTTTAAAATTGAGTTCATAAAATTTTTGAAGAATAATGTTTCCCATATCCCAGAAACTAGTTGATCATAAGGAATCATACCACCAATAATATCATTAGAGATGTTGATAAGCTAGTCAATACTCATAATTCATTATGAATTGAATGTTTAAATTTTGAATTATAATCTCAAAATGAACCTAAAAACATAATGAGGATTTAGGTAATTAATATTTGATTAGAGAAATGTTGGATGAACTTAATTAGTTTGATAGAAATGTTTTTGTATTTTTGTATAATTATTTAAAGATCATCATGTGATTATATTTTAATTGGGTTTATATAATAAATCATTTAAAAATGATATTATTTTAATCCATAAAAAGGCTTTTCGGTAAATTTTATAATTAACAAGAAGACATATATTATAAAGAAACTTATTTACCAGTAGTCACAACTGAGTCTATTGATATACATTTATCTTTTTCATTTCAAAATTTTTATATTTGTAAAATAGATGTGAAGTGTTATTTTAATAATTGATATGTAAAATAGTATATTTATGTCGAATAACCGCATGGTTTTGAATACAGAAAATCTCATGATTTTTTTTATTAAATTTACCATGGAACTTCAGGGTCTTAAAAAGGGTTCAAAGAGATTGATATGAGTGACTTACTAGGTTATTAAATCAAAATAACATTGTTAATGGTTGTTTTGATGCAACTATTTTTATAAATAATGTTTATAATTACACCATAACTTTTTAGATTTATATCAATGAGATTATATTTATTTAGATTCAAAAATATATTTCATATTCTTTTTTAGAACATTTTAATTCTGATTTAAAAATTAGAATGATGTGTGAAGTTGCTTTTTTCCTTTGATATAAAATTTCTCAATGACTTGACAGAAATTTAATATCACACAAAAATTATACAAAAGTTTAACTTTAAATATTTGGTTTTGATAACACTAAAATTATAATATCTCGTATCAAAACCTCAAAAACATTTAATATTGATGAATCCTGTAAACTAATTGATCCAGAAAAATAATAGGAATGATTTAAAAAAAATTATATTTTAAATCTAGAAAAAAAATATTTTATATTTAATATATT
Organism: Viscum album; assembly: GCA_963277665.1. Classification (NCBI taxonomy): domain Eukaryota; kingdom Viridiplantae; phylum Streptophyta; class Magnoliopsida; order Santalales; family Viscaceae; genus Viscum; species Viscum album. The sequence goes on along the minus strand of OY728145.1, from coordinate 981,484,543 downwards.
TTGGAGTAAATAATATTAAGAAAAATAATAAATAATTCCTCAAATTTATATTAAACAAATTTTTTATTCTCCTAATGGAAAATTGGACCTTTTAATATGTTATTCTTCTAAAAATTATTTCAAACTAATATTTTTCAAAAGAATAGTTTGTTGTTGTAAAATAAATTGGAAGAGTACATTTAGAAAAGGATTTTTTCTTAGTAGTAGATTTATAATCTTTGTCATGCAAGAAACATCATCTAGTTTCAAATTTGACTTTTGAAGTTGAATATATAATAGCAAGAATATTTTGACTCATTTGTTGTGGATGACACAAAAAATCACCAATTTGGGCAATACTGTAACTAAAATTTATATTTTATATGAGAAAACATGTTTAATATAATTTTATCAAATACTAGAACATCATTTGCAAGAAAAAAACCTAGATATCGACATTTTTCCCATTATGATCAAACACAAAAAAAAGTAATATTATTTCAAGAATATTTGAAACACGAGATAATATATCTAAAATGTTTCAAAACCTCAATATTATGATAGATTTAAACATATTAATCATAATAAATGAATGTAATGAAATCCAATATTTTCTTATATAGATATTTTATATTTATAGAAGAATGTTTATTACTTAACATACTTATCCACACCATAATTTTACTGGTATAGTGGCATTGATAACATGGACATGTAAAAAACTCATTCAAAGGTGAACGACATCATCTCTTAGTAAAATCTACAAAACTAACTCCCTAATTAGACATATCATATATAATACCATTCTTTATAACTTGGGTAAAGGAATAATAAATAAGGGTGAGCTTAGTTTCTTAGCAATGGTAAACAAGGGAGATATCAACATTACGTGATTATAAGTGTATAAGAACATGAAAATAATATATGAAAACCATACCTTAAATATATATCCCATAAACATGATTCATGAAACACATATCGGTATTTTATAGGAAAATATCTTAATGGAATCAAAACAAATCCATGTGATAATAAAATTGTCATAAGATATATATTTTCTTAATACACATAGGAATAAAAAACCCATTTACCTAGTATTTAAGGATCATTGATAAGACTATCATGGTGGAATGGGTTAACTTCCCAACCCTTCTATTGAAACTCCATTTCATTACATGGATGAAAAAGTGACAATGTTGAATACATTAGAAAAATGAGAAGAAAATAGATGGAGAATATTAAGATTTGTGAAGGCTCAAAAATATGTTCACCCAAGGTAGACAAAATCACCAGTGGCGTGAATGTACTTGTGAACCACCCCACTAGAGTGACAAGTCTCCCTCACCCTGTGTATAATATTTTCTAATAAATAGATCCTTGGGATCTTCATTGGTATAGAAAATATTTCCAAAAGATTTATTGATTCCTTAATAAACCTAGTGATTATCCCATGTCTTATTAGACAACTATGGTAGTTTCATAACTCTTGAAGATATGGAATTAAAGGGGGACTGTTAGACTTTTTTCTATTTAGTGTTTAAAATAAACAACACTTATAGGACCATTTTTTCCATCCCAAGATTTACGAAGACTATTGTGACCTCCCTTCCATAAACAGTAACATGCATGACTTGCTTTTGGAAATCCCTATAGAGAAACTTGAATGATTGAAAAAATATTCTCCCAAGTGTAGTCATCCAGCTTGTTCATCACCTTAGGTGGAACCAATTCACCCAATACTACTTTCCCAGAGAACCCTTGCCTAGTCTACCCCATGTGCTACCCTCCTTGGTTCACCTCATTCCTTCAACAAATTAAATCTTTTCAAGAATCATGTTTCAAATCAACTCAGGTCAAGGATTCTCCTCCACTATATCCATTTCCTAAAAGAAACCATGTTGAAACCACTACAAAGACCTATGGATTTTAAAAACCATAGGTAAATTCGTGTTAACATATCTCCCTTTTGGATTTTAATTTCTACAGTTAAAGGTTTCCCACACTTATCCTACCATAGGGTAGGATCCTTGGGTATTTTTTAAATTTGTATATTTGTGTTCACATTGACCCTTAACTTTGGTATAGGGTTACAATGTTCTTGGTATTGCATTTTGGGGATAGGAATTTGTCCTCTCCTTCTCATCACTATGACCTAAATCATCTCGTTCCTAGTAGGTATGATAAGGATCAAACATGAATTTCCCCTTGACAATAGAAAAGTCTCCCCCCTATTTGGGGACCTATCAACGGGAAACCATCCTAGTGTAATCCTCCAACAATTCTTGTAGAGGTTTTAGTCTTGATCATCTCTATATCCTTCAACTTCATTCCTAACTTACCGTGGAATCTCTTCCAATGTATATTGAAGAGAAGGAAGCGTTGTATCCAGGACCACTTCTTTCATAACCATCAGCTCTTCCATCGTAGTCCCATACTCTTCCACCATCAAAGGTTGAACAATTTGTGTGGTTTGTTGAATCATTCAAATCCTATTTTTTCACACACTGATACTAACTTATGTGGGATTAGAGGATTTTAATGATCATAACAATCAGAAAATCCACAATATGGAATGAGATACAAGAACTATTATTCCCACAATAATTGGGATACTTATGAAGCCTTCACCTAGGGACAAAGCTCACTAAAAATCCTCTTTAAGAGTTCGACCCTAATTCCCTTAATCTGGGAATCTTCTTTAAGATAAAACCCAAAATTAAACCCATAAACCATCATGAGGTGACACATCACTAATGCTCCCTTTCATCAGGGAGTCATATTCAGGTATAAGCCCCATCATATTCCAATCAAAGTCTCATACTCGCCTACAAGGATCATCAAACTACATGGGCTTCGATTCGCAACCAAATTATTACCACCCTACTCTTTATAACAAACATTAACATGATTTATTGCATAAACATGCTTTTAAAACAACTATGATGATTGATAGGTATATTTTCTTGAGAAATTAGGGACATTACATGACAAAATATGACATAAAAATATAACTGCTTTTTTCAAAACTTATTTTACGTGGCGATAACATTCTCTCTTACTTAGCATTGCATGTGATATCATGACGATATACATAATAAAGGGGTAATCTATATAGACTAGTAATAAAGTAAACAAGGAATAACCTGAAGAATACAATACATGTTATGAAATATTAATATCAATGGATAATAAAAACATGATCATAAAGGCATGATATAGCATGATTATCATAACATGAAAATGTGGCAACAACACTAAACAAGATATTAACATGAGCCAAGGATTATTGCACATGAAAGATGATTAAAACATAATTGAACATGAATTAGAATAAGTAAACCATCATTGTACTTTAATAAGCTTGAGTAAACACAAATTTCACATGATTTATCAGGATACCATTCTTTACCCAATGCATTGGATCACTATCAGAGTGCACCCTTTAAACCCATTTCATTTCCTGCATAAGTGTCCACATATATCAAACAACATGGGTTCATTAAAAATTAAAATTTATTCCATGGATAAGAGATGTATAATAGAAAAATTTATTTCCACAGTCAATAAATACTTGTGCATAAATGTGAATACCCATGATAGAGAAATGGTTATGGTATTCGCTTAAAAAATTATTTTGGCATGGGGAATTTTGGTGTAACTTTGAGAGAATAACAATGTCAAATAGTAGACATAAAATGGGTTGATGAGATAGAAAAAGGTATATTATTATTTATACAATAATTAAACAGTATTGTGGTCATGTAATGTACTATCCCAAAATAGGTAATGGAATTTAGATGCATAATATAAAAGAATTTCATGAATGTAAATGAGGAGAGTGAAATTCCTTATGAAATTTTGGCATGGTAACAGGGGTACATGGGTGGAATTAATGAGAGAAAATGGTCTCTCCAAATTTAAAAATAAGGATGCTGGTATGGGGGAGGTTTTAGATCATACCCAAATATTTTTAATTGAAAATAAAATGGTTTAACAACATAAAGAAATTTAGACAAAAAAAAAGAATAGATGAAATACCTTACTTGGAAGTGTGATCACAAAGGCTAGAGAGGGGCTTGAGAGTTCCTTAATGGAATATTGGGGTTCCTTTGAAGGATTATATGAAATTTAGGGTAGTGTAGGGATGTGACCCAAGGGTTTTTAGTTAATATAACTGGGAGCATCGGTGGGTTTATATAGGAAAATTGAGGGAATTCATTATTATTTAGGATATTACACTACACATTAAACAACTCAAAACCACAAAAAATACCATGAATTTTGCCCATGGTTTTTCCAAACTGGAGTGGAAAACATTATGTTATAAGTCATGTGGCAGAACAAATTAAAATTTTAGGTTTTCTTAAGGTGGAGGTGGGTCACACTCCCAAAGAAACCGTCAAAAAATGAAAAAATGTTCAATACGTTTTGGAGGGTCTACTAAGGCTTTGTAAAATAAATAAAACAAATATAAAATCACATTATTTTAAAGGTAAAACATATAATTTGAAAGAAAACTTTTATATTATTTTATTACATCACTATTGGGGTGTTATGATGAAAAAAACACATTATATATTTAATTTAAAAAGTATTTAATTATTACATAAAAATTTGACAGTCTCTGAAAACTATAAAAAAATAACCATTTGATAATTTTGATGTCCTAATTCCAAAAATAATATTCATATTATCTAAATAATTTTCTAAATATGTGAATTTTTACTTTTATAATAAAAACCTATAATATTAAAAAAATTATGTGTTTGGACAAAAAGAGCAATCCAACCTTTTTAAAAATTACCATTGTATTCATAAGATTTATATGATCATTTATATTTAATAAAAAGTAATTTAGTAATAATATTTTATTAAAATATTATTTAATTATAAAATAGATTATTTAATTAAAATATATTTCTTAATTGAATTTAAATATTAATTAAAAATATTATTTTTGTTTTAAAAACCATATACAATGTAATAATAATAAAATGAATGTATATTATTTATTCTATAAAAAATTAATGAAAATAATCATAATGAAAGGGCCTTGTTACATAACCAATAATAACAGCCGCATAAGACCTAATGCTAAAGTGTGAGATAGTGACAGACTCTTGGGGCGGCACGTATAAAATCGCTATGGTGGTAATCTCTATTAACTTCCACTTCACCTGTAGGAGATTAATTTCATGATTAATGTATTGAAGCTGAGATTGGGCTTGGTCAGGAGCGATATCTAGTGACACTACTATCTTTCTGAGCTACAACAAATGGGATTTGTATGGAGAAATTCTATTGGATTAGGCCATTGTTTCTAATGTCAAAGTAAATTGGATTTTTTAAAGCCCTATATTTATACGAATCATGTGCACACTATTTAACAACTATATTTGCAAAGTTAACTATTATTATAGGTATTTTAAAATCCAAAAACAATAAACCAAGAAATTTCATATTTTATATATAACCATTTTACATAATAACAAATTTAATTATATCAGGATGAATTTTCATTAATAAAAGTTTGGGTCATTACAATCATTCCCCTAAAAAAATTTCTCTCAAAATTTCCTTTTCGTGCAATAAAACAGATGAGGGTAACTCTGCTACATCACTTCCTATAATCACCATGTTCCTTCTTTAAACATGTGGTTTCTCCACAACACCATGAAGATGGGCATTTTCTTATTTCGTAGAACTTTGTCCCTACAATATATGATCTTCACCAGCTTCTCTTCATAAGAGAGAACATTCTCCAATGGTACCACATCAAGATTGAGTACATGTGATAGGTCAGGTATGTACTTATTCAAGAGTGATACATGGAATACATCATGTACATGAGATAGGTTCGGTGGGAGTTCTATTCGAAAGACCACTTCTCCAAGGCGATCAAGGATCTCAAAAGAGCCTATATACCTTGTAATAAGCATTACATTATTCTCAAATATCGTAAATCTCTTCCACAGTGATATGCATAGGAATACCATGTCTATAACATCAAACAATGGGCCTCGTTGTTTATTACTATCATCACTCTTTTGTCGAATATTAGAAGCTTTAATATGTTGTTGGTTGGTCAAAACCTTTTCCAACATATCTTTAACAATTTCTTGACAATGGAGTTTTCGTTCCCTAACTTAATCCCAACATCCCAGTGTTCTGCACGACTTCCCATAAATGGCATAATAAAGAGTCATTTGGATGCTTGAGTGGAAGCTGTTATTATAAGAGTACATGACCAAAGGAAGATGTTGATCACATCCCCCTTTGATGTTCATTGAGCATGCTCTTAACATGTCTTCATGTGTTTGGATAGTCTACTCAGAGTGTCCATCAGTTTGAGGATTATAAGCCATAATTATTTTCATCTAAGTATTCAGAGTGTTTTGGAGACTCTTCCAATATATAGAGGTGAATATTGTATCTCATTCGGATAAAATATATAGTGGTAATCCATGTAGCCTTACCACTTCTCAGATGTATTTCTATGCCAGTTTATCCAATGAGAAATCCTCCTAAATTACAATAAAGTATACAGTCACTGAATGAAAATCCACAACAACCTAGATAGCACTGTTTCTATTTTATGTCTTCATAATTCCATTGACAATGTCCATGGTTTGGTTCTTCTATTTCCATGTTGGAATGGGAAATTGTTGCATCATCCCCTTAGACTTCTGCCTCTCAGAAATTACTTGTTGACATTCTAGCCACATTGATGTATACTCAATAATCTCTTTCATCATGTTATCCCACCAATAATTCTCTCATAGATCTCGATAAATCTTTTTGTTTCATAGGATAATAGAGAAATTGGAACTATGTGCATCATCCAAAAGATCATTATTTAACTCTGGATTTGATGGAACACATTGTCTTGACCCAAATCACCCAATTCCTTTATCAATAACATTGAACTCTGAGGATTTACCATTTTTGATAGTTTCCACATTCTTCTTTAATCCCACATCATCATTTTGAGCCTCCTTTAACCTTTCCAAAAGATACTGTTGAGAAATACTTTATGAAAGGATTGTTGATGTTCTCTTCATTATGATTCTAATGTCTATCTTCATAAAATCTAAGAATATTGGACCATTTTCAATTCTAATCAATGAAAGAGTTACTGGATCCTTTCTACATAGATCATCTTTTACCTTGCGCATTTTCCCTAGATGATAGTGAATTGTGCGGTCATAGACTGTGATCAGATCCAACTATATTTTTGGGTGTATATTCATCTCTTTCTATGTGAATATATACTTGAGGCTTTTTTGATCCGTATATATTTCACACTTCTCCCCAAAGTGTTAATGTCACAAAATTTTAAATAAGAAGATTACCGTAGGCAACTCCAGATCCTATGTTGGATGGTTTTTCTCAGGAACATTGAATTATATTGAAGCATAGGTAATGACATGGTCATTTTTTCATCAACACACAACCTAGTCCCTTCTTCCAAGAATCACTGAATACTGCAAAGAGTTCTCTACCTGTGGGTAATGTGAGAATTGTTATAATGATAAGCCTCCTTATCAACTCGTTGATGCTCTCATCACATTCATTACTCAAAGAATTCTTTAATCCCTTACGTGATATCTTAGTAAGAGGGTTTGATAATTGTGAGAAATTTATCAAAAATAAATGATAATATTCAGCTAACCTATGGAATATATGGATATCTTTCATAGATGTTGGCCTCATCCACCATTCAGTTTTATTTTTCGTGGACGCATCCATTGATATCCAAAAGGAATTACTATAAATTCATAGTATACTTACCTTATACAAAAAGTGTTCTGGGGGATATCATCCTTCTTCACCATTAATTAGTATTATCCTAACTATAGATCCACCTTGCAGGAGTATTTTTCTCCATGTAGCTGATTGAACAAGTCATAAATTCATGGAAAAGAAAAACTATTCGTTATCGTGATTTTTTTGACCTCATGATAATCAATGAAAAGGTACATTTACCCATCCATCTTCTTGACGAAGAGGACTAGTGCACCCCATGGTTAAGCACATTGGATTACAAACACTCTGTCCATATTCTCTTAAAGATGTTTCTTTATATAATCATTCTACACAATATCCATTATATAAAGGAGTCATTGATATTTTAAAATCCCTAGGTATAAGATCAATCGAGAATTAAATATCTCTTTAATGGGGAAAACTAGGAAATTCCTTGATAAAAACATCAGCGAATTCTATCACAATAAGCTTGTCTTCATGGGTGGTTTCTCCCATAGACTCCATCATCTGAGCTTGATACACATGATCATAGGGTAGTAAAATCCATTCTTTAGATGATGGTGCTAAAGATGATTCATCATCCTCCTTAAACTTTTACAGAATCGGGGGGTTAATTTACCATATTGAGAGTGATTTTCCACTCATGTATATTTATGTTGCCTTTATATAGGGAAATCTAATCCATTCCAAGAAGTGCATCAAATTCCACCACAAGGAGTATGATGATTCTCACTGGGAAGTTGAATCCCCAAACTATGATAGGGTGGGATTTAAATTCATGGGATACAATAAATTCCTTATTTTTTATTCTCCCTGACATCTCTACTTACAAGATTTGTGGTGGTGTTGGGATTGTTCTAATAAAATTTAGGGATATAAAATAATTCTTAGAACTGGAATAAAAAAGTATGTTCTCTATTATTGATCTAATAACTAGTGTATCTATCACCACTTCATATTTAGTATTGGATTCAGTGTTAGTAATGGAAAAATAATTCTCATTCTTCGTGGGAGGTTGTAGGTTTCCTCTAAAAACCCTTGGCTTAGGGAATTCATTTTCAAAGTGCCATGGTTCTCTATAGTTGAAGTAATGAACAATGCATTGAGGGAAAAATGGATAATTACTCTCCCCTGTTGTCGTAGTGGGTTTTTCTTGTCTGCAGTTAATGGCCACATTCCCTTCTCCTCCACACCTAAAGCATTTCTATGTCCAATTTAGTAAATTTCTAGGGTACTTCTTTCCACAACTTCGACAAGTGGGGTGCTGGAATTTCTTAGCACCGTTAGATTTATCCATCAAACTTCCCGAATTAAATATTGTTTTCTGTATCTCATCCCCACGATACCTTGGAGATTCAATGATCTTCATTTCAACATTGAGAGCACATCAGAACATTTTTTTTCATATTTATCAAAGTCACGGATCTCTAGGGATTTCTGTAGGCTAGGTTTTATCCCACCAAAGAAGCTGTCAACTCTGTATTCTGGGGTAAGGAAAAATCTAAATATGTATCATGGAAGCCTTTTGAAATTTTTATCATACTCTCTAATGGATTCATCATATTTTTTCTTGAGGTCAAGGAAGTCCATTCCCATATTATTTTGGATGGTGCATAGATAATATTTATCGAAAAACATTTTCAGGAAATCCTTCCATTACAATGCCTAAATATCTTCCTCAGGCTTCGTATTTTTGATTGATGTCCACCATTGATTAGCTTTACCCTCCATATGATTAGCTGGCAGAATATCCTTCTCTTTTTTGGAACATTAATGTATGGAGAGGATCTTCTCAATGGAGTAGATCCATTGTTCAGTGATTAAGGGATCAGATGATTCATTAAAAGTTAGAGATCTTTGTCTCTTGAAGCTCTCGATTGAAGCTTATTATTTTCTTAAGGGGGGATGCACGTTCCTCTTGAACCACGTTTCTTTTAAAATCTTGTGTTAACTAAGATATTATCATGACAATGGTTGCGATATCTTCCCCCATCGGATTGTTCATCTCATTAGAATAGTCATCACATTGATCTTCGCATATGATGTTAGCTCGAGTCCTTTTATTACCATCCATTGGATGGAATAATAAAAAAATAGGGGTAACATATAAAGGGTAATCCAAATAAAAAAATGGGAAAATGCAGTGACCTGAGACATTTTTATATAAAAATGTTTATATGTATATTTATACATCAAATTATAATCCAAGGATCCTTAAGTCCAGTGTTTTAGAAGACTAGGTACATAGAACAAAAAACATGGGGCTAAAAACACTTCATTATTTAATATTCATAAAGATATCCTAAATTCCATTGAGCCCTTACATAAGCAAAGGGTACCCTAGGAAACACGTGAATAAAATAGATGAGCTAAAACATCTAGAAAGGGAATGAACATAAGGATACATCTTAAGCAAATGAGTTAGGAGGCATGATGTAATGATATCCGAAGCAAGCAACATATAAAATCATATCATATAAGCATGGGATGATATAAACATGGAATCATATAAATATGGAAGAATCATAAAACATGTCTTTATTATGGTTCAATGCTAACCACCAATCTTAATTCCCATTTTATTATAGGTCAAGGATAACCACCAATATTGATTCCAATTTTATTATGGGTCAAGGGAAACCGCCAATCCGGTTTCATGTCACATTGCATGAGACTTATCTTTACCCAAGGAATTGGAGCACTATATGGGCACACCCATCTCAACATTTTCATGAATATTCTTGAAACATAAATAATCCTACTTAATCAACCATACATAAACATAAGGGTACCAATGAAAAGAATTGGGTACCATAATCATGACATAAAGCTTGACCAATGAGAAAATCAAGAAAGTGTCCAGGAAAAAAAAGGATTAGAACATAAATGGACGTTAATAAGATAATGTATTCATATAACACGGTATGTGCTGTAAAAGAGTAGTGACAACATATAAGAAATCTATTTGATAAACATTATCATTAAAACATTTTTTCTGCATTTTTAAGGAAAATACTATAGGGTCTTTAAAATAGAAAATAGGAAAATATTATATATAAAACCGTAATTGAACCAATATGGTTTTTATAATTGAAATAATGATTTTATAGAGACAAAGGTGTCTTAAGACAGAGGATTGAGTGCGCATGAAATTAAGTAAAAATTTGGTAAGTTCCCTAAAAATAGGTTTGCTTATCGGAATGTTCTAATGAGGGAATCATTTAAAAACATGAATATCCCTAAAATAGAGTGATTAAAGGGTCATCATAAATGAATTTTGTAAAACTCTATATAATTTCGAATATGTACATAAATAGATAAGATAACTCCATTTTGATATAAATATAGATAAGGAATCCTGAAAGAACAAAAAGGTTCGGTTAGAATTCGTTACGGTTTATTAGCAAGGTGTAGGGTGTACCTAACATGGATTAATGAGAGAGAAAATAAGTTTATCATCACATATACATCATGAGGGAAGTTTGGGGGAGGTGAAAAAATGTACCCCATCATTTTGGATTACACATAAAAAGTAATAGTATAGAGGAAATCTTGATTAAGAGAGAAATGGAGAGGATCCCTTACCTTATATGTGTTGGTGTTTTCCACTTTTTATTAATGACCTGAATAAACTATTTTGGTATATTAATAAATAAATCCAAAAAATATTATATATGTAATTAATATGTTATAACTTTTTTTCATTCATTAACAACATTTTTGATTTTTTATAAGGTTCAATTTCATTGTTTAGGCTCGTTTTCTTACTTGGTATTAATGAATGCTTACCTTATATTCATGTTTGGATAAACATTAAGATGAAAGTGGTTCTCCAGAATTGATATTATATTCTATTACTGAACATATATATGATTAAATGATTTGAAATTTAATATCATTACATAGAGTGATTCGAATTATTATATAAAACCTTTGTGACAATCATTTTTGTTAAAAGGTGGGTTTCATTACAATGAACATGTTTTTATTTATAAATTAATAAAATTAATACCAAAGGATTATAGAACCATAAAAAAGAATATATTAAATATATAATAATCTAGTTCACCCATAACACAAATGGTTTGATGACAAGTATTAAAGATGAAAATAGAAATTGATAAACTGATTTCTTTGAATGTTCTAAATTAGCACATCTCAAACGGTGCATTCATTTCATTCAAATAAATTGTAGGGATTGGAGATAAGATAATGAAGTATCCCATTAGCATAATAGTATTCTAGTACATGTATGTTACTGGAGTTATCACACAATTTTGGTTAAGGTATGTGAGGAAAGAAACAAAAATAAGAACTTAAAATAAATGAAAGTATTAGAAACAAGAATTTACCTCTTGTGTCCACATCTTTTGAGAACCTCTTAAGGGAAGAGTTTTTGTTATTTTGAAGATAATATGGGTCTTTAGACATGGAGGAGGGTCTTGGGGAGAGATTTCGGTAGAATATTGGCAAGGAAAAAGGCTTGAGAAGAGTGAATAGAAGTGGGAGTGAGGGGGGTTTATAGTGGAGGGGAGGAGGGTTTTCATAAATTTTTAATCATTATTTTATTAATTTCCCAATAAGTTAATCAATAGTGATTATTCCATGACTGAGAATAGTAGATGGGTCATGTGAATTATAAATAAGGGTGGTGAAATTATCCATAATGATCGGAATAGTCTATTTAGCTTATAATGTATATATATGGTACATTACCGTATTTTACTTTTCATAAAAAAAATCATGTATTTCAGAAAAATATAAAAATTTAACTGTAACCGTTTTTCAATGTCTATAATCCAAAAAATTAAATAAAATTTTTAAAAATAATTTTCTTAATATAATTATTTTAATATTTAATTAAACTCATAATTTTTTATTAAAAAACTAGTTTTAAAACATTCATTTATTTATTCTAAAATATAGGTACATTATACGTTCACTTGAATATTATTTTTATACTATCATAGGTAATGTTAATATTCATTCAGGTATATAACTATTCATATATGTTTGTTTAAATTCATAACGGTATATTACTGACCACACAAAAATAAGCTCTTCTTATCGGACTCTAAATAACTAACTAATCACAATCGTGTATGTCAAATATTTGAAATTTCAAACCCTAAAGTGAAAAAATTATGTTTAAAGTTCACATAGAACTTATTAATTCTTTATTTTTTGATTTCATTTGATTATATAAAATATATATAAGATAGGAATTTCTATTTATAAAATATTGGTTTGTAACATTCTTCCCCCCTTATGAAATTTCACACTCAAATTTTTTTTTTACATTCTAATCCATAAACATGTGTGGATACTTTTCCTTCATTGGCTCCTCTAGTTCTCTTGTTTCCTCTTCTTACTTGTGATTCCACCATAGTACTTTGACAAGGTGATCAATCTTGTTATGTAGAACTTTAACTCTACGATCAATGATCATCATTGGCTGTTCATTGTAAGAGATATCATATTCCAACTCTACCACCTCTGAAAAGAGTACATCTTAAGGGTCCGGTATATACTTCCTTGAGAGGTATTCATGAAATACATCATGTACCATTGACATGGTAGGTGGATGTACCTGTCGATAGGCCACAACTATAACTTGATCAAGGATTTGTAAGGGGTCGATGTACATGGGACTTGACTTCTATTTCCTTCCAAACCTCATTACATTCTTCCATGGAGATATGCATAGAAATACCATGTCTGAAAATTTAAACTCAAGGCCTCATCGACAATTTTCAGAATAAATTTTCTTTCAATTTTGGGCTTACTTGATATGATACTGAATGGTATTCACCATCTCCGCCATTTATTCGTCCATTTCAGGTCCTAGCAGCTTACGCTCACTGACTTCATCCCAATACGCCGCAGTTACCTTTTCCCAAAAAAGGCTTTATATGGTGCCATTCGGATACTCGAGTGAAAACTTTTGTTGTAGGATAATTAATCCAGGGAAAGATGTTGGTCCCATCCTCCTTTGAATTCCATAGAACAAGCACTCAAAATGTCTTCCAGATTCTAAATACACTGCTCATATTGGCCAACAATTTGAGGATGATAGGTGGTTCTGATGACCAGTTTAGTGCTTAGAGCATGTGGGAGACTTTTCTAGAACATCGAGGTGAATATAGGATCATGACTGGATACAAAATATTATTGTACTCCATGTAGACTTACCAATTATTTGATGTAAATTTTTTCAAGTTGATCTAATGAGAAGTCATCTAGAATTGTGATAAAGTTATATGTCTTTGTAAGTAGATCCAGAACGACACATATAGCATTGTCTCCTCAAGATTTCCTTGGATGTCGAGTCACAAAGTCCATGGAAATGTTCTCCCACTTCCATGCTGGTATGGGTAGTGGTTGCATCATCCCCTTAGACATTTTCCTCTCAACCATCACTTGTTGACATACCTGGCACTTTGATGTATATTTAGTAATCTTCCTTTTCATATTTTCCCACGAAAGGCTTACATGAAGATCTTGATACATCATTGTGCCCCCTAGGTGAATAGAAAATGTTGAGCTATGTGCGTCATTAAAATGGTCCTTCTTTATATCTGGGTTGGATGGTACAAATAATCGGGACCCAAATATTACAACTCCTTCCTCAAAAATCAAAAACTCAAGGGATTCCCCATTTTTAATAGCATCCACCCTTTTCAAAATTTCTACTTCCTTTTTTTAGCATCCATTATTTTCTCTAGGATGGGTGGTTGAGAAATCATTTGAAAAAGGATTGATGATGTTCCTCTCATAATTATTCACATGTCCATCTTTTTCATTTCTAAAAATATCAAACCCTTTTCAATTATCATTATTGTTAATGATGTGGGATCCTTTCTACATAGAGCATCTACAACATTATATGCCTTACCAGAATGGTAGTAGATTGAGAAATCATTATCTTTGATGAGAGATATCCTTCTTTTGGTGAATATTATGCTCTTTCTGTGTGAATATATATTTGAGACTCTGGTGGTCAGTATATATCTCTCAATTTTCCCCATAGAGATAATGCTGCTAGATTTTCAATGCAAAGATCACAACCGCCAATTCCATATCATGTGTGGGATAGTTTTGCTCATTTATTTTTAGTTTCCTTGTGGAATAGGCTATAACTTTATCATTTTTATTCATAAAATATCCTAATATAGTCTTTGAAGCATCACTGTACAACACAAATATTTCTCCAATCATTGGCAGTGTGGGTACATGCATCGTGATAAGCCTCTTTTTCAACTCCATGAGATAGACTTCACATTCCTGAGTCCAAATAAACATTAATCCCTTATATATAATATTGGTCATTGGGTTTAAAAATTGTGAAAAGTTATTCACAAATCATCAATAATACCCACATAGACCAAAAAAGATGTGGATCTCCATTATAGAAGTTGGCATGTGCCACTCATCAATTGCCTTTGTCTTGGAAGGGTCTATAGATATCTCTTTTCTAGTGATAACATGCCCCATTAATGATACTTCCTCAATACAAAACATACATTTACTCTACTTTTCATAAACTTTTCCCTTTCCAAAGTATTTAACACAATATTAAATTTATCCTCATGTTCCTCTTTTCTCTTGGAGTATATCAGAATATCATCAATAAAGTCTAGCATAAATTTGATGTGGTAATATCTAAACACTCTAATCATTAATTCCATGAATATTTCGGGAACAATAGTGAGTCATAAGGGTATCACTATGAACTCATAGTGTCCAAACCTCATTCTAAAGGCAGTCTTGGGAATATATTCCTTCCTCGCCTTTAATTGGTGATATCCCGATCGAAGGTCCACCTTAGAGAAATAACTGGTCTCGTGAAGCAGATCAAACAACTCATCTATTTGTGGTAGGTGATACTTGTTCTTTATCGTGATTTTATTGAGCTCATGATAATCAATGAAGAGATGCATTGATCCATCCTTCTTATTGACCAAGAGGACTTGCGCACCCCACAGTGAAACACTCGGGCATATAAAACCCTTATCCAGAATCTATTTTAATTGCTTCTTCATCTATTCTAGATCTATGGTGGAGATTATTTAAGCTATATTTGAGATAGGCAGAGATCTAAGGATAAGTTCAATTGAGAACTCAACCTCTCAGTTAGGAGGAAGACTAGAGAACTCTTCTAGTAATACATAAGTGTAATACCTCATGATAGACATGTCTTCTAGCTTGATTCTCTCCTTTTTATCAATCATTTAAGCAAGATATTATTGCTCACAAGGAAACAATATCCACACTTGATATGTTTATTATAAAACATATTATTCTTCCTCCATAAAATTGTAAAGAATCGTAGGTTGCTTCATGAAGTCAAGAGTAATCTCCATTTCCCGACAGATGATGTTGGCTTTGAATAAAGATAGTCAATCCATGCCAAATATAGCATCAAACTCCACTAATGGAAGTATGAAAATACTTTTTCGGAGTTTTAGTCCACAAATGTTAATCGGGGAGGAGTTATAAACCATGGACACAATAATTTCCTCATTCACTGTTCTCATAGATAACTTGTCCTCCAAATTTTGAGGTGGTGTTTGAATAGTTCTACTAAACATGAAAGATATGAAAGAATGTGTAGAACCAGAATCAAATAGTATGTTTTCTATTCATGGTTGAATAACTAGCATACCTGTCACCACATCATTTTTTGGATACACCTCAACCATAGTGATAATATAATCCCTTCCTTGTTTCTTTGGAGGTTGTGGTTGATTTCCTCTGAAAACCCTTGGCTTAGGGAAGTTGATTTCATAATGACCATGCTCCTTGAATTTTTAACACTGCACTACAGGCTACGTGTTGATCTGAACCTTCCTTTCTTCATTCGTATTACCAAGATTCTTTATATCCCATCGGCAGTTCATGGCCATATGACTAAACCATCCACATTTGAATCAATTCATAGTTCCCTTTCAAGCAGTTCTAAGGATGCTTCTTCCCAAAACTTTTATAAGCTGAATGTCAAGCATCTTTCCATCATGAGTTTTGTTTGGTGAACCACCCATGTTTTTTTTCATTTTTTACTTCTTGTCACCAAGCCCACCATACCACTAAGAGTCTCCAATATCCACTTTACCCTTGATGGAACAACAAATGATCTCCTCATAACATTCAAAGTCTCAAATCTCCAACACTCTTTGTATTCATGGCTTTAGTTCCCTAAAGAATCGACCCACCATGCTTTCGGTGTTCATGAAAAAGGCAGAGGCATACCTTGAAAGCATTATAAAGATTGCTTCATATGACCTGATGGAATCATCTTCATTCTACATGAGTTTAAGTAACTCTATATCCATGTTGAGATAGAGGGTTTGAGGAAAATATTTGTTGAAAAACATCCTCTTGAACTCATCTCAATCCATGGAATAAATTTCCACTTAGTATTTTTTATTCTTGATCTGTGTTCACCACTGATCAGTTTCCCCATCAAAATGATAGACTACCAGTGTAACTTTCTCTTCTTCCGAGCACTGGAGGACTGGGAATATCTTTTTAATGGAGTTAATCCATTATTCTAAGAGGAGTGTATCATAAGATCCACTAAAAATGGAGGCCTTTGTTGCATGAAGGGTTCTACGTCAACATGCTCTTTCCTTGAAGGGGGAGGGTGTTCTGCATGATTAATGTTATTATTCTTATCTCAATCCATCTAAGCATGTACTGTTGTGAAGTTTTGAGCACCCGATCACATCGTATCAGGCATATCATTAGAGAAATCATCAAATTTCCTATCACATTGGATTTTTGAACATTTTATTCAATTTTCTGGCATTAAATAAGAAAAATAACATATAATTAGAGGGCTTTACTACATAGATATTGAGCATAAAAAGGGAAACTTTGAACATAAAAGGATAAACCTATAAAGAAAAAGTATGTCCTAACTTGTGATTCCTTAGGTTTAAATCTAGGTTATCCTCAATATTTTTCTTAACTTATATTTTTATGGGATTTATTGGTCCCTTAATAATGGTTTGTACTAAGCTCATGAATCTACCAAAGAATATCCCCTGGGAGTGTCGTAACCAAGAGTGCAGTAAGGCCTGCTATCATGCCCTAGTTCTCATTCGAGTTTATCCCAAAGCCGTCTTTTTTGGTATTAACCATAGATGCTTCTGTGCTAGAGCCACCTCTACCTTCTCGTATCTAGACAGGGGTGTATTTTCATGATAAACCACTTACTCAATACTCACCAAAATCTTTGATTTTTTTTCTTATACTTATTCTCATCATTAAGGATCTCACTAAGGGGATTTATTCATAATCTCCAAAAATAAGTAGACCATACTATGATACCAACTATAGAAACCCTATCCTTTTTCATATAACATGACATGTTTTTAAGCATAATTATACGTTATATTACAAGCCAAGGGTCGTTAAGTCTAGTGTCTTGTATAACTATGTACACAGAACATAAAACATGGGGCTAAAAAACACTTATTTATTTATTCTCAATAAAGATATCCTAAATTTTTTTGAGCCCTTACATCTAGTTTGGGTACCCTAGGGAACACTTGAAAAAAATTTATGAGCTAAAACCCCTAGTAATGGAATGAACATATGAATACATCTTAATCACATGATTTAGGAGGCATGACAAAGTGATATCCAAAGAATGGAACCTATGAAATCGTATCATATTAGCATGGGATCATATAAACATGGAATAATATAAATGTCCCAGAATCATAAAACATGTCTTTAGTACAAGTCATGGATAAACACCCATCCCCTTTCCCATTTAATGATGGGTCAAGGCTAATATTGATTCCTATTTTAGTACGGGTCAAGGCTAACTGCCAATCTCGTTTCACATCGCATCTCATGAGACATAAATTTACCCAATGCATTGGAGCACTATTTGGGTGCACCCATATCAAAATATTCATGAATATTCATGACACATAAATAATCATACATAATCAACCATACATAAACATAAGGGTGACCAAGAAAATAATTGGGTGCCACAATCATGACATAAAGCATAACCTATGGGCATATCATGAAAGTGTCCAGGAAATAAAGGTATTAGAACAAACATGGAAATTAATAAGGTAAAATAGGAATATAACATTGTAAATGGTGTCAATCAAAAGTGGAAACATATAAGAAATTTATTTTAGAAACATTATCCTTAAAACATTTTTTGTGCGGTTTTAAGGAAAATAATATAGGGATTTTAAAATTGAAAATAGGAAATTCATTATTATAAAACCATAATTGAACCAAGACTATTTTCATAATAAAAATAATTATTTTATATATTCATAGTTGTCTTAAAACATAAGATATAGTGCACTTGAAAATGGATAAAAATTTGGGAAGTTCCATTAAAATAGTTTTGCTTATAAATAAGATCTAATGAGAGAATAATTAAAAAACATGAATATCCATGAAAGAGAGTGATGAAAGGGTTTTCATGAATGAATTTTTTAAAACTAAACATAATTTAGAATATTTACATAAATAGATAACATAACTCTATTTTGATATAACGATTGATAAGGCAACCCAAAAGAACAAAAAGGTTTGGGTAGAATTCGTTATGGTTTATTAGAATAGTCTCAGATGTACCTAAGAGGGATTGATGAGAGTGAAAAGGGGTTTCTCATCATTTATATGCCATGAGGGATGTATGGTAGAGGTTCAAAAACATACCACATCATTTGGTATTACACATAAAATGTCATACCATAGAGGACAATCTTGATTAAGAGAGAAATGGAGAGGATCCCTTACCTTATGTCTGGTGGTGTTCTCCACTTTTTATTAATGAACTGAATAAAAATTATGATTACTTATTAATAAATCCATAAACACTTATATATGTAATTGATTTATTATAACCATTTTTGGTTCATTAAAGACCTTTTTATTAGTTATAATGTTCAATTTCATTGTTCGGGCTCGTTTGTTTACTTGGTTTTAAGGACCGGTTCGCTTATATTCATGTTTGGATAAACATGTAAGATGAATGTGGTTGTAAGGAATTGAAGTTATATGATATTAGTGAACATATAAGAGATTAAATGGTTTAAAATTTAATTAGTTACTTAGAGTGGAGATGAATTATTATATAAAACCTTAGTGACAACCATTTTTATTAAACGGTGGGTTTGATTTCCATGAACATGTTTTTATTTATAAATTTATACAATTAGTAGAAAAGGATTACAGAATCATAAAAGGGATATATTAAATTTATAATAATCTAGATAAACTATAACAAAAATGGTTCCACAATACAAATTAATTATGATAACAGAAATTGATAAATTGTTGTTCTTGAATGTACTAAATTAACACATCTCAAATGGTGCTTTAATTTCTTTCAAATAAAAGGTGGGGAAGTAAGAGAACATAATAAAGTATCCCCTTAGCATAATAATATCCTATTACATGTATGTTAATGGATTTATCATACCATTTTGGTGACGGGATATGAGGAAATAAACAAAATGAAAACAACATAAAATTAAAGAAATAATTGAAAACAGACATTTACCTCTTGAGTTTTCCTCCTTTGAGAACCACTTAAGGGGAGAGGTTTTGGTATTTTGATGAGACTAGGGGACTTTGGACGTGTGAGAGGATATTGGGGAGATATTTGGGAATAATATTGTCAAGGAACAACATGTGACAGGAGTGAAGAGAAGAGGGAGTGAGGGGTGGAGGGTTTATAGTGGAGGAGAGGAGAGTTTTCATTATTTTTTTAATCATTAGTTTATTAATTTCCCTCACAACCAGAAATAGTGATGATTCTATAACTAAAAATAGTAAATTGGACATGTCAATTAGAAACAAGGGTTGTGACCTCATCCATGATTCTAGTAATAGTCTATTTAGCTTATAATGTATATATACAGTAAATTACTGTGTTTTACTATTCATCCAAAATTCATGAATTTCAGAAAAATATCAAAAATTCACCATAACCATTTTTTTTATTTATAGAATCTAAAATTGAAATCCATTTTTCAAAAATAATTTTCTTAATATGATTAATTTAATATTTAATTAGACTCATAATTTATTATTAAAGCATGTTTTAAAACATTTATTTACTAATTCTAAAATATAGGTATATCATGATTTCACCTGAATATTATTTTTATACTATCATGGGAAACATTACTATTCCTTAGGGTATATCAATATTTATATGGGTATGTTACTATTCATAAGGACATATTACTATTCACAAAAAAATTATGTCTTTCTTATCGGACTCCAAATAACTAACTGATCGCAACCGTGTATGTCATATTTTCTAAATTACAAACACAAAAGTTACAAAATTATGTTTAAAGGTCACATAGCACTTATTAGTTCATTATGTTGTGATTTCATGTGATTATATGAAATAATTATAAGTTAATAATTTCCATTTATAAAACATTATGTCGTTGCAGATAACTTGAAAATTCAGTTTATTTCCTTAACTTATGAATTTATAGGCTTCAATATATGTTATCATTTATCTAAATCCTAACATATATTCTTAAGAGAATTTTTTTTATTCCCTTGATGATGGTTCGTTCTATGCTTATAAATTTATGAAATCATATCCCTCAAGAATTTCGTAACCAAGAGTGCAGCAAGGCATGTTGTCATGAACTAGTTTTCATTCTGGTCTATCTCAAAGTAGTGTTTTCAGGTTCTACCTCTAGATACATCTATGCCAGAGCTGCCTCTACATTCATTTATCCATACAGGGATGTATTTTCTTACTAAACCAATTAAAGTTTACTTATAAAATTTTGGGATGTTTTTATTATATTTATTATTATCCATAACTCTTTCACTATGGTTTTCAAATCCTAATCTAAAAAATAACAAAACTGTCCTTTAATACCAACTATGATAACCCTGCTCATTATTACACACTTTATCATGATTTAATGCATAAAATTTCACTTATAACAAATCTGAGGATCGAGAGGTCTAATGTCTTGGGAAATTAGGTACATTACATGACAAATTAAGACATAAAAATACAACATGGTTATTGAAATCATTTTTTACATGACCACAACATTCCCTTGTACTAATTATTTGCATGGGATAACGTGGGGACTTTCATAAGAAATGGGTGAGTTATAAAGCCTAGTAAGGGATTAAACAATGAATAATATGAAAAATACAATACATGTTAGGTAATATGAATATAAATGGTTCATAAAAGAAAAATTAACATAAAGGAATGATATAGTATTATTATCATAACATAGAAATGTGGAAAAACACTTCACCTGATGTTTGCATGATCTAAGGCTCATTGTACAAGGAGAATTATTAAACCCTCATTGAACATGAATTACCATGACTAAAACCTAATTGGACTAGAATTATCATGATCAAACACTCATTTCATGTGAATTATCATGATATTGTTCATTACCCAATGCGTTTGAGTGCTGTCATGTTGTACCATTTAAAAACATTTCATTTCAATCATAAGTGTGCCACATAGATCATATAACATCGACACATTAAATATCATAATTTATTACAAAAATAAATGATTTTCAATACAAAATGTTATGTACTCAATAAATAAGTACATGTGCATAAATTTGAATACCCTTGACAGAGAAATGGGTATGGTATTCACTTACATGATGATTTTGGCATGGGATATTTTGTTGTATCTTCAGAAGCAAAACAATGTCAAATAGAAATCGTAAAATGGGTTGATGAGAGATAAAGTAATATATAATCATTCATACAAAAAATTTAAAGAAATGGGGTCATGTAACAAAATATGCCAACATATGTAATGGAATTTAGATGCATAATATAAAAGAATTGGTTGAATGTAAATGAGGAGAGAGAAATACCTTACGAAATTTCAGCATGGTAACATGGGGTACATGGGTGGCATAACTATGAAAGAAAAGGTCTATCATCATTCAAACATAATAAGGGAATTATGGGGGAGGTTTAAAATCATACCCTAGAATTTTTAATTGAAAATAAATGCGTTTAACAACATAATAAAATTTTGAAAAAAAAATAAGAATGGAAGAAATCCCCTACATGGATGTGTGATCCCAAAGGCTTGATAGGGGTTTGAGAGATTCCTCATGGGATCTAGGGGATCCTTGAGAAAATTTTAGAGACAATAGAACAGATTAGAGATGTGATCCAAGGGTTTTTAGTGATGTTAATTGGGAGCATGGGTGGGTTTATATAGGAAAATGGAGGAAATTCGTAATTATTTAAGTTTTGGAAACTACACATTAAACTAATCATAATCACAAACCATCCCTTTTTTACCAGTTATTTTTTACAAATTTTAGTTGAAAAGATTATTTTACAAGCCCAATGGATGAACATATTAAAATATTAGGCTTGATTATGTAGATGTGAGTCACACTCTCAAGGAAGTCATTTTTAAATGATAAACTTTTTATAAGTCTTAGAGGGTCCACTAAGGATTTTTAAAACAAATAAATCAAATATAAAATCTAATTATTTAATACTTAAAACACATATTTTCATAATATTCCTTTTATTTTATTTTAATACATTACTATTGGTCCATTATGATGTCATAAAACATATTATATATTTAAACGGTATTTAATTTTTACCCTAAATTTCGATTGTCTCAAAAAATTATTAAAAATTAACCATTGGACAATTTTGATGTCCTGATTCCAAAATTAATAAACATTTTACCTAAATAATTTTCTAAATATGTGGAGTTTTACATCTAAAATAAAAATCAACATTTATCAAATATTCATGTGTTTTGAAAAAAAAAAGCTTTCAATCCTTATTAAAAATTACAATTTTATTCAAAAAATTATATGATCAATTGTATTTAATTAAAATTTATTTATTAATAATATTTTATTAAAATATTATTTAATTATAAAATACATTAATTCATCAAAATAGATTTATTAATTGAACTAAAATACTATCTACAAATATTATTTATGCTTTAAAAACCATTTTCAATGTAACAATAATAAAATAAATGTATATTCTTTATTATTTAAAAAACTAATGCCCATAATCATAATTATAGGGTCTTGTTAAATAACACCTTATAACACCTAGAATAAACCTAAGGGTAAGGTGTGAGATGATGGTAGACTCTTGGGGAGCTCAGATAAAATAGCCCGGGTGGTAATCTCTTTTAACTTCCACTTATCCCGCAGGTGATTACATTCAAGCTTAATGTGTTGAAGCTCGACATGGGCTTGGTCAAGAATGAATCCCACTGATACTTCCTCCATTCCAATCTCGTAAAAATGGGCTTCATATGGATCAATTCTACTGGATGACGTCATCTCTTCCTTTGTCTGTGTAAACTAGATTTGTTAAAGCCCTATATTTATACTAATCATGTGGTCAATATTAAACGGCTATATTAGTAACGGTAACAATTCTTAGTGGAATTTTAAAATCAACAAACATACAACCAAGGAAGATTATATGTTTTATATAACTATTTTACATTATAATACAGTAAATTAGATCTAGAGGAATATTCATTAATAATAGTTTGGGTCATTACAAAAATGGGATATGTAGGAATCCTTTCTAAGTTTCAAACCCAAAATTCCTAATCAACCATGTTCTATTTGGGACATATCCCCAGTAGAGGTTTAGTTTTACATGGAAACACATATCCCTTACAAGTCTCTTGGGATGTTTCAACATAACTCTGACTGTAAACACTGATTGGGCACCTTCTTCCTAGACAACCTTATCACATGATAATGAAATCTATAGAGGGGTCCTTATCACACGACCTTAAAAGGTATTATGTTCCCAATTAAGTGTCATTGAACTATGTGGGATTTAATTCCCATCTAAATGGGATATTTAGGTATTCTCCCTAATATTCATATCCAACATTCCAAATCAACAATGTTCTCTTTGGATCAAATATCCAAGAAGGTCTAATTCAAGTTGGAAACTCACATCCCTTCCAAGTACCATGGGCTATTTAAACAAAATTCCCACACTAAACATATACTAGGAACCTTCCAACTAGTTTTCCTTACCACATGACATTAAACTATACACTTAGACTTTATAATAAAACCATAAAAGGTATGATGTACCTCATTAAGTGTCACTAAAATACGTCAATTCTGATTCTCTTTACAAGGATATGTGAGAAACCCACCTATGGGTTTCATCCCAACATCAAAACAACTTTCAACTACCTGGATGATAAAATAAAACAGAGGTACATTTTTATACTTGGATGAAAATAAACTCTAGAGTAAAATTATGTCTCCCTAGATGAAGATAAATTCCAGAGTGATATCTTTCTACCTATATGCCGTTAAACTCTAAAGTACACCACGGAGTGGATTAAAAATCATCATTGTCATGATAATGACCAAAGAATTTATATTTAGTATATAAGAGGATATAATCAATTGAGAAACCTAGATACACAAATATGTTTCCATAGATGAAGAACCTCTTACACATATAGGTGATTATGAATTATACAAATGGTAAAAATTGATTACTAATATTGGTATAACCCACATCATGCTTGTGAATTACTAAAGGATCAATGAACCTATCATAAATCTATAAGAGAGATTTAGAGTAGAAAATAATTCCCCCCAAATGATTGTAATGAGACTGACCTCCCATACTC
Source organism: Viscum album (assembly GCA_963277665.1). NCBI lineage: Eukaryota > Viridiplantae > Streptophyta > Magnoliopsida > Santalales > Viscaceae > Viscum > Viscum album. The sequence continues at coordinate 981,459,117 of OY728145.1, read as the reverse complement.
TCAAATAATGTGAGTTCTTAAGAGTTGTATATCCAAAATCCAAATTAATGCCTACCTTTTGGAAAGAAAGTCCCTTTAAATATAGAACAATCGGGTGTTTTCAGTTCCATAGACAAATCCATTAGAAACCATAAAGAAATGGGGATCCCTAACCATAAATTGCACTCTAAGGAAAACATCATTACAGTAGTCAAGGTTCACTCCCAAAACTATCTAGTGAAAAAAATCCCCTTACATAACTAGGTTCACTCCCAATTCCAGACTAATTTAACTAATGAGATATAAATAATTACCCAATGCATTGGTGGGATATATAATTCTATAACCACCTATCATATAATGAAAATATTACAGATATTTACCACAATATCATAATAATTGATCATATCATAACCCATAAAAATAAATGTGTTTCATATTAATTTAATTATAGAATAACTAGTAGAAAATAATTTGTTTTCAACAACATTTCATTATCAAATAAAATTCAGAAGAGAAATTATTTTTATAAACATTTCATCTCTTCAACAAAGAATATCTTGTGGAAAATAAATTGGATTAATAAACATATTTTCATCATGGTTATAAACCAACCATATAAATAATAAGGATAATATCATTGAACTATATACAAATCAAAGATTAGGAAACATCAATGGATGTCTTCATATGATGAAAATTATTTTAAAAGATCACATGGAACATTTTTTGAAGAAAATTACCATTCCACTTTGAAATTGGATATTAATAATATGAAAATTTTAAAAATATTAAAAATAAAATTTAATTTTATGATAAACATGTAAATTTATAAACAAATATTTAAATCATTGAGTGTACAAGATGGCCGGAAATATTATTTTTTGTACATATTAGAACAACGATCCCTTTCACATTTTTAGCAATAATTTATAAGTGCCACACTTGAAAAATGACATGATGATTCCAATGAAAAAATTTAAAAAATAAATATTGGGTATATTTTTATTTAAATAATTATAATTAAATATTAAAATTATTCTTGAAAACATTTTTAGAAGTTATGGATATGGAAGAAAAGGGATTTCCATCGAAGAAAGAAATTATAACATTTTTCATTAAAAGGTTTATTTTATTTTCTTGAGAACCAATAGTGAGATAAAGGAATTGAAGTCATGTAATATAATGAAATAAATTCATTATAATAAAATTATAGTTTTTATTGACATGTCGATCAAAGTATTTCTCCATTATAAGAATAATCATAAACAATCACGATATACAATGAGATTATATCATAAAACTCTTACCACTTTGGTAAATTTTGGTTCATAATCTCCATTAAATAAAGACACAAATATGGATATTGATATCCCATAATTGGGATGAAAATTATAATAATAGGCATTCATGTGAAATGTATACGTGACACAAAAGTAACAAGTGGTGAATATGTTATTTGTCTTACATAAGTAAAAGTGAGACCAAATATCAATACCTCATGTCTCGACTGTCATTATAAAAATTAAAACCTATTATATAATTAATATAGGTTTATTATATAAATATTATTGAAACATAAAAATATACATCATGCCATATATGAATTAATTATAACATTTTTATTTTCCATTAATTAGCAATGCTTTGTTAAAATAATTCTTTCATGTAATAATTGCTTTGATTTTCATGGAACTTTTTTGGGTAGTTTTAGTCATTATAATTTGTTCTAATTTAAATAATATATATTATTTTAATCATGATAAAAATATATTATTTATTAATTATATATATATTTAGTGTAATCCATTAAATTAATATGTTGAAATTAAATTAAATCATTTATGGAGACGGTGGGTTATACGTATGAATGAAAATTTATTTCAGTTTAGATGGATGAAATGAATGAAAATAAAATATTAATTATACATTAATAAATAATTCTATCCTAATACATATCATATATATTCATTTAATCATTATTTATTAAAATCCATTTTAAAATCAAATGAAAAATGTTTCATAACACTTCATGGAGGTGATAGTCCAAACATACACCCAATTGATGTTATTGTTTTCCAATGGGTTGGATGTTTAGAAGATATATTTGATATTTTAGTTTCATAATTATATCTATTTCATAAATTTAATATAAACATAATAAATCCATTATTATATCTAGTCTTGATAAGTGGTGATAGAAAAAAAATTATATTGGTTGGTGAGTTGGTAGTCCTCCGTACAGATGATCAACAGTTTCATTTCCCATTTGATGGAAGACGATGTGGATATGGATAATGACATTAAAACTAATCATTATATGGAATATATTAAATATATTATATTTTAATAATTTAATAAGGCTTCAAGTAGGTTGAATATAAAATAAAAACCCATGTTTTAGGATTATACCTCTTCTTTAGAGAAAATATTTAGGTTCACACTTAAAACATTATTAAGAGGGTTTCCAGATAAAAAAAGGCCCCAATGATTTTTTTTAATGTACGTATGGAAGGGATTTGAGTTTTTTTTAAACAAAAGGTTTTTCATTTCTTAAATGAATACGATGTGAGATTCCCTTTTATAAGATGGGGGGAGGTCACACTTGTAATATTTTAATCGAAAAAATATATATGTGATATTCACATGGAAAATGATCCAAAATAGATCATTATACAGCCTTTTAGGATTTATGGTCGAAATATGGGAATCCAGTAGAAATTTTACATGTTTTTCAGTTCATTTTAAAAAATATCATTTTAGCATATCCTCCCCATAAACCCTTTTTAAACATAACTATGTTAATTACTTTTTGTAGTTTTTACTATTCATTGTTACCATAAATTATATTTTTATTATATATAATATTAATTTTTCAAACAGAAAATATTAAATCTATTTTAATATATTTAATTCTTATAATTGATAGAATTAATATAAAAATTATAAACGTAGACGTGATGAAAAAATGGCTTTTCAAAGAAAACATTTTTATAGGTTTAAAAAATTATTTTATCAAGGTTCGACATGAAATTGATTAAAATGAACTAAATTTAATTAATAACAACATAATTGAACTATTTTTACTTTTTAATTATTATAATCAATACATGAAATTCAATATACATTATATGAAGATATTGTTTTTAATAAAATCAGTATTTTGTTACTATTCATCAAAAATTAATTTTTTTGTGAAAATTATCAAAAATTCCCACGATGATTCAAAAAACAATCTCATTTTTTAATATAAACTTTCAAAAAGTGTAAAAAATAATCTTTTTATTTTCTCACAAAACAAATAAAATCTTTTTTTAGAAAGAATGTAATTTCAAATTATATAGGAGTCTGATTTAGTGCCTAGGAGCCGCGACCTAGGGTTTTCGCCCCCCGCCCCAGCGCCGCCTTCCACCCCAGCACCGCCTCCAATCCCTGATCATCTCCATCCCAGTAACTCCAGTACACGGATCTACCGTCGAGCTTCTGGATCCACTGCCGCGAGACTTCCACCGCGTGTCGCCCTCCCAGATCTGAAGGTGCGTCGCCCTCCAAATACTGCAGCCATGAGGCGCCCCTCCAGTTTCTGACGACGTCCTAGATCCTATTGCTGCGAGTTTCCCTCCTGGGTACTACACCGGTTCTCCCTCCCGAACCCCGCCGTGCGAGTCACCCTCCATGATTCCGGTGACTCCACGTCTCTTTTGTCCACGTCTCTTTTGTGTTATAACTACCATGTTTAAAAAATTATATTAATAGTATATTATGGTTTATTTATACTTGGAGTAGTGTGAAAAAATATATCTCAAGGAAATAAAACTTATCAAAAATAATATATTTATTCAAATTTTGAGGTGTTACATTATAACCCTATTAAAATAAATTTACCATTTAAATTTTGTTATGCTGATACAAACAACTGATGACAGTTCTACCTCATCGTATTTTTATTCTCTCCTATCGCTTTGTTAATTTTTGTGGTTTGACCTTAATAATTGGACCATGTGTTTGGACTTATTTCGTAGAACATTATCCCTTAAATATAGAATATCTAAAAGTTTTTGCACAAAACAAATATCCTATAGTATTGGTAGGAATTGTGAGACTATTACATGTGAAGGTGATTGATATACTTCTTCATGAGAGATACACGGAACACGCCATGAACTTGATAGTGGTTTTCGCAGAAGTTCCAAGAGATATTCCACTATCGCTAATCATTTATGAATCTTAAAGAAGAAATATACCTAGGTAAATGATTTAAATTCTTATAAAATATTATAACCTTCTTCCATGTAGAAATTAATGGAGAAATCTTCCCATCAACATCAATTTTCAGATCATGCCGATTATTATTAGCATGTCTTTTTTATATGCTCTGAGATTCCATGTTGATTTTTGGAATGGATATAACATTATCAATTATTTCCTAAACTATATCAGGTGAAATAGAATTCATTCAACAAATTCATCCCTAAAAATAATGATTATACACTTATTTCTATAGGGATGTTTGTAAAAATCCATCTGAATACTCCAGTGAAAACTATTACTGTATAAAAAAACATCAAGATGAAGGTGTTGAACCCAAACTCATTTAAATTACATAGAAAAATATCTTAAAACATCATATAGGGTTCAAATGGTTTGCTCTAACAAGAAATCTATATGAGTATGATACATAGTGCTGGAACAATACTCTATACCAAGGGCTTGCAAAAGACATCTCTAAAACATTGCAGTTTTCCTTGAATCCCAATCCAATACAATATAATGTGGTACACCATAAAACCTTACCACATTATTAATTTTATTAAATATTATCATGATATAAATCTTCATTGATACCAATGAAGTTTACTGTCTTTTTAAGGATATCGACTACAACCCATATAGTAAAGTTCCATGTAGATGTTTTGGTAAGTCCAACGGTAAAATCCATGGTGTGTTCTACAATATCCATTCTTGTATGGGTAATTAATGTATCATACCATTATATTTGTATCTCATATTCTTTGTTTTTTATATACTATGCACTTATATTCGAAATCTACAATATGACTCATTATGCCTTCCCATCGTAAATATGCATTCATTCTATATAAATCATTATACATCCATGAAAAATATATAATCAACAACTATGAGGTTTCTTTAACATCTCCACATTCAAATCTGGTATGGCTAGAATGCATACAGGGTTCATATGCCTTATAATTACATCACATTCATGGTTAAACTCAGGAAAACATCTCACCTCTTCTACTGCTCTAAATCATCTTTCTTTTACACTTTAATGATCTAAAGGATATATAGTTGAATACACATTTGATAAAGATAATTTTTCTACCCTTAATTTTATATTTTTAAATCCATTATTTTTAAATCCATTAATATTTTTTCCTTTGTAATCCTTATCATTTATTAGATATAATGATTCTTTTTACTCAAAGAAAATTCCACATAATTCACTTTCCCAATGTGGTAATATACTGAGAAGTCATAACATTAAATCATCCAAAACAATCTTCTTTGGTATATATTTATCTCATTATAGGTGAAAATATATATTTATATTTTATGATCAATATATATGTCACGTATTTTTTGAAATTATAATTCCTCCGATTATTTAATGAAAAATTTATAGTATCTTACTCTAAATTATGATTTGGGTAATTTTTTCCACAAAACATAAATTTTCTTAAAGAAAAAGTTATCACCATGATATTGTGGATGACAAAAAAAATTAATACCCTCATTTATGTGTCACTATACAAAAACAATTCCCTTTTATAATGTAATATAAGAATTGTTGAGTTGATTAATCTTCTCTTTGATTACTTGAAAATTTCCTCACAATACTCTATCTAGAGGAATGTGGATCCCTTATAAGTTTACATTGTTAGTGGATTATATAGTTCTAATAAATTCTCTAAAAACCATCAATATTATCCTTCCAAATCAAAAAAACATCAAATATGAGTAAAATTTTTTGTTCTAGGATAATGTTCAATAACATTAGTCTTTTATAGATCCACATATATACAATATCATGAGATTATATGACCAAAAAATGAAACATTATGAATACAAAATGCACAATTTTTAAAATTTTCATACAAATTATCCATCTTTAGTATCTTGATCACATATTCTCATGTGATTTTCATGCTCAAATTTATATTTTAATAAATAAAAATATCATCTAGGAATACTACAACAAACTGATTATGGTAATATGTAACGTATTTAATAAATAAATTCTTGAAGATCGTTGGGGAATTAGTGAGACTGAATGGAATCATTATATTCATAGTGTCCATAACTTGTATAGAATTTTATCATGGGAATATCCTTATTTTTTATCTCTAATTAACGATATAAAAAAATCAATTTGTAAAGTTACTGAGCTCCACACAGTTGATAAAACAAATTGTTAATATAGGTTAGAGGGTAATTATTCTTTATTGTGATCTTGATAAGCACCTCATAATCAATATGGAGTCACATTGATGTATATTTCTTCTTACAAAAAAACTAACAGGTACACCCAAATGTGACACACTTGGGTGAACGAATCCCTTTTCAATATTAAACTTGAGTTTCTTCATTAATTCTTTCATCTCAATTGGGTCCATTCACTATGGATTCTTTGAAACATTCTACAAAAAGGTAAGTATTCTATTCAAAAATCAACATCAATATTCAACGGATGATATGGAAACTATTCTAGAGACACAATAATAATTTCACGAAAAATAGTTATTTCTAAAATTTGGAGTTCCTCCACAACCATATGAGATAAACACTCATTTTGATTGGGAATAATGTAAAATATTATGTATTTAATTTCCATTGGAAGTTCATATTTATGTTCATATAGATAGATGATTAGAGGTTGATTTTGAATATCAAATTTTAATTTCCTTCCTCGGGACTTGATGTATGATTTATGTAGATAAGTACCATCGATGTATAATAAAACATAAAATTCAACTAGAGGGAGAATAATAAAAATTTTATGTAGTATTACCCTATAAACATTAACAATTTATGATTCATTAACATGAGATGTGATCATCATACTACTATTATTATTTTTTCTAATTCCACATCTAATAATAAGGGATAAGAAATTTAATTCATATATACTTTTATTTATATAAATGAATTTATATAACAAAGCTCAAATAAGATACTTCATTATTTTTTGTACTTTTTAACACCCCAACTTCATTGTTTAGTCTTCAATCCCTTTTTGAAACTAATATAGTTATTATAACCATAAAATATTTTTAATCAGAATGATTAATAATGAAAATATATTATAGGATGTATAAATTAAGACACCTTATTCTCAGTCTAAAATATAATAGGTTTAACATATATAATTAATGGTCCCCATATATTCAAATACTTAATGAAAATTTCTAACGAGTTTTCAAATTTCAAAAACATAACACATGGTAGTGTCAAACTATTTTTTTATAAATGATCATTATCATGAACCATGTAACGATTCTGTTAAAACCAGTTGTTCCATTTTTATAGATATTACCCCTTGGTAAAAATATTCTAGATCCACATCCACATGTAATATCTAAACATTTATGTGATTTAATGGAAGATACTCGCTCTATCAGTCACCAAAATTCTAGTATATTTTTCAATACTTATAATTATCCATAGATTTCTCACTAATGTTTTCTCATCCTAGTTTCCAAAGTTTAACTAAACCTTGATCTCATTCTAATTGTAGTAACCCAAGAATTTTTTACATAGATATTTATTCATAATAAATGAATATTAGTTATATAACATAAAATCAATTCCAAAATTGATTAGTTCTATAGCCTTTGGAAACATGGAAATGGAAAAATATGGTTCACATGTGAACTAAATCACATACAACTATGTTATTCCGAACTAGAACCCATAATAGACATATCATACATAATACCTTTTGTTAAAAACCTTGGGAATTGATACATAATAAAAGGTGATCTTATATTCTCATTAAGGGTAAATAATAGAGATATCAACAAAACATAAGCATAAGAATAACATTACATGAGAATTAAATTTTAAAAACTACACCCTTCATTACATAGATCATAAAATTGAGTCACAGAAAAATTCATGTTAGTTCATAAGAGAGGAATCATAATGAAATCAAATAAAAAAATCATGATAGAATATTATTAGCAAAAGACATATATTTGTGGAATAAACATAAGATAGAAACCCATTTCCTTAGTATTTGAGGCCCATTATGAACATTATCATAGTGGAATTGGTTCACTCACAAAAACATTGTAGTATTAATTTTTTTCTCACAATACTATCATAGTGAAAAAATTCCCTTATCAAACCAGGTTTACTCCTCACTCATTTCTGTTTAACTCATTATATATCAATGACTACCCAATACATAAAGGAATTTATAATTTTGGGCCCACCCATTACATAACTAAAATCTTATAGATGTGTTCTTTAAGTTTATACAACATTAATCATATTATAACACATTAAAAAGAAATGGGTTTCATAAAAATATTATCATAGATTAACCCATAGTAAACAACCATGTTTCATAAATATTTCATCATATAATAACCCATAAAAAATAAACATGTTTTATAAACATTTTGTCCTTTCATCATTGCATAACCAATAGAAAATAATTGATTTCATCAACATCATTTCATTACTATAATAAACCATAAGAATTTTAAAAAATTTATTTCATTGAACCATATCCTCAAAAAATATTAGGAAACATAAATGGATTTCATCATATAAAAAAAATACTTTTAATAGATCACATGGAAATTGTTTTAGGAAAATATACTTTCCACTTTGAAATAAATTAAATAAAATATAAAAAATTTATCAAATATTAATGAAATTTTTTTATTGCAAAATAAACATGGAAATCAGTAAAGGAATATTTAAATCATTGATCATTCAAGATGAAATGATATACCATTCTTTATATACATGTTAAAACAAAACTTCCTTTTACATTTTTGGAAAAAAATCAAAAGTACCAAATTCAAAAAATGGAAAGAATATTACATTTAATGGAAATTTTAAATAGTTAAAAATTGTTAAAAATTAATTTAAACAATCATATAAGAATATTAAATAAATTCATGAATTAATTTTTTTAAAACATTGAAATTAAAGAAAAAGGATGTTCAACAGAAGAAAGAAATAATGTCGTTTTTGTAAAAATACTATTTCCTCATCTTGAGTATATAGAGTGAGAAAAAAGAATAAAAATATTACTCTTAATAAATAACAAATGGACAATTAAATTATTGATTTTATTTATAAATATATCATAATATTTCATCATTAGAAACATAATCATAAAAAATCTCAATAAATAATTATATTATATCATAAAACCCTTACCACATTGGTAGCTTTTGAATCGAAATCCCCATGAAAAAATAACCTTATATTGATATGTATATAATATATTTTTCCTGAGAATAAGAATAAAATATAATATTAGTAAATATATATATAACATAAAAGAAATATGTGCTGAATCTGGAATGAGTCTCATTGAAGTGAAATTGGGACGAAAATGCCTTACCTCAAGTCTCTGATTCCATTATACACTTTCAGATATAGTTTATAATTAAAATAGCATTATTGTAAATATATTGTATAATGGTACTCATGTATACCCTACCATAAATTATTATATTATAACCATTTATTACACATTTATTTACAATTCATTTTTGAAAGCACAATTTCGTTTAATAACAACATTATTTCTCATTTACGTCTTAGTTCCGTAGTTTTGGTACATTAAATTTGATAAAAGTTCAATAATCTCAAGTATTTCAATATTTATATAAAATTCATATATATTTATATATATTTATTTAGTTCAATTTATTAATATTAGAGATAGTAAAGTAACTACACCATTCATTGAGACGGTAGGCCATATGTACATAAGAATGTTGTTTTTTATCGATTGAAAAGAAAGAAATTTAAATATTTATTATAATTTAAATCATTATATTCATATCATATATATTCATTAAATATATCCTTTTTACCATCCATGTAAATTTAAAATTAAAATTATATCAGACAAGTTTGTGGAGACGACAGTCCACATGTACGCACGAGTGACATTATCATTTAATAATGAGTTGGAAGGAGAAAAAGAATATATGATATTATAATTGCATAATTATAATTACTTAATTAATATAATATAAATATGTTATATAAATCATTATACAAATCCATGATAAATTTCTATGGAGAACGAATTACATCGGCTTGCGAGGTAGTTATATGTCGTACACGTAATCAATAGTTTAATTTCCCATTTGACAATAGAGGAGGTGGATATAGGTTATGAAATTAATATATATATATATATATATGTAAGATAATAATTTAATTATATCATCATATCTGAAGATTATTTTAAGGTTGTGGAAAAGTGAAATAAAATAAAAATTCATGGTTTTGACTATACCTCTTCTTTGGAAAAACTATTTATGTTTACGCTTAAAAATTATTAGTATTGTTTTATAATAAAAATAAAAACATTAGTAAATCATAATGGAATTTTTTAATGGATTTCAGTAATTATTGGATGAAGCAAATTTCTTTTTATGTGTAATGAAAAGTAAAGAATAAATTCCCTTTAATAAGTTGGGAAGAGGAAACACATGGAATGTTTTAAACGAGAAAGATATATAAAGGTTTTAGACATGAAAAAAGGATAAAAATTAATCATTGTAGAACCTAAGATGTTAAATGTACAAAATAGTATCCTAAATTGGGAATTAAATATGTTTCTTAAGTCATTTTAACCTTGATCAATTAGTTTAATCATATATAAACTTGTTTTAACCTTAACTATGGTAATTAATTATTATTATTTTTACGCTTCATTATGACCAAAAATTATACCGGTCCTATTATATAATATTAATTATGATGATATAAAACATTTATTAAACTTTATAAAATTTGATTCACATAATTAAAATTAATTAATTTAAAATTAAACCTTAATACACGATCCAATTGCGATTTTCCAAAGAAAAAAATTTACATAAGTGAAAAAAAATTATATAACACTTAAAAAAATGATTCTAATGATCTAAATTGGATTAATTATTATATAATTTACATATTTTTAATTTTATTCCATTTATAAAAAATATGATGCCCTGTAAATTCATAAAATAAAAACGTGGTTTTTAATAAAATAATTATTTTTTCATTATTACGCAAACAATTTTCCTTTTCTAAAATTTCAATAAATTTTCACCATTATATAATTTTACAATTTTAATTAAAAAGTGATTTTCATATTCTCAAATAATTTTTCTAAATGTTTTTATATATAATTTTCTTATCTCCTCATAAAAATCAATAGAAATGTTTTTTTGTGAAAAATAAAATTATTTTTGATGTATAAAAAAACTATGATAAAAATAATAGCATATATAAAATATATTTTATTTACATTAAAATATAATAATTATTTTTCATAAAATATTAATATAATTCATATGTCCATGTTTAATAAATTGGTTATTACAGTCTCGGTTAAATAGTATAATAAGTAATGTATTGTGGTTCATTAAAATTTTGTGTTTCATATAACTCAAGATATCGAAGAAATATAATTTAATTAAAAAAAGTAAATATATCATAGGGTATTATAATATTATCAAAATTTTATGATAATTAATTCGCTTTTTTTCTTACCTAACACTTATCATTAAAAACCTCAGTAAATTGGGAGGAATTTTTTCCTCTCATATTACATTTTATTGTTATGTTTTTTTACATTTTAATAAAATATCATAATATTAGTTTTAAAGAAAATTATTTTTTTTATCAGAATGAGGTTAATCTAAAGTTTTTCAAAAATGATCCCATTACTCTAAATTTTTATTATGATTCCAGGTCTTCAATGTTTAAAACAAACATTCTAAATAAAGTAAATTTAAAAAATATAAAAAGGGAACTCTTTATATTTTTCTTTGTAATTTTTTTGATTAAAAATTATTAAAGTTATATTAAAAACAATTTATTTCCCTGTGAATTGTTTTTATATTATAAATCTCAAAACATTCTAACAAACTTAATAAAAAATTAAATTGTTCAAAAACTATGATTTTATAAACATTTGATTCCATCATATTCTCATATAAAATACAACATGTAGGAATCTTTGGAATTTTTAGTTGAAATAATATTCACTATATATAGTAAAGGTATATAAGTTCATTTTCAACTAAAATATATTTTGAGAAGAGCACTTTTTTCCTTGATTATCTTCCATTTTTTCATCATCATGGTGTGTCTATTTATTATCAGATATCAATTAAGATCATACATTCATTTTACATGGAATATTTTAATGATTAAAATACATAACAATTATAAAGGAATGAATATTCAAGAAATGATTGTTTTAATGGTATATTCTCTATTTAAATCAGTTATTCTCTTCTAAGGTTGGGACTCTATTCATGTAAACATAGATTATTATGATCTATAATGGCCAAGTATAATATATGAGTATTATATTATCTGAGAGTTTAGTAAATATTATATGAATTTCAATGTATTAATCAACGATTTTATAAGGACCTATGGTTTGAATAATAAAAGGGTCATTAAGCTTGATGGAATTGCTTTGTGGGGAGAGGAATACTTTTTAACTCATAAGATTACAAAACATTATTTGTTTTCTGAAATACCCCTTATTGAGAAGACATTGTTTTCTTAAGATGAGAATTTTATAAAATTTTATCATCTTTTACATGATTTTATAATAGTAACTTGATGCATTTAAAATTACATGCTACCAAGTAAATGAGATATAAATACATTAAAGGTGAATTTTATATATGTTTTTGTATTTACATTTTAATATGAGAAAGATTAAATTTGAAAATTTCATGAATATGGAACTATGTTCAGGATATCAAGATAGGGTCCGGGAAGCATATGATTCTTTTATATCTGAATTTCATTAACAATATTATGGTTATGTTATTGGAAGTTAAAGTGCATCCTGAATGAAGCTACCCTGATCATAGATAAGGAATCTTATTTTAGAGGTGAAACTATTTCTAATATGAGATTATTTTATTTTAATGATGAATGGAAGTTCATCGAATGATCAATAAACATTTCTTATAATTATGAGATATAAATTATTAAAAATAATTTTATTGGCAAGAGGATAGTAGTAATAGCATATTGAAAGACTCTTAATAAAACAATGATAAATAAATATGTGATATGTGACTAAATATATATATAATTGATGATAAATATAAGGAGAAGAAAGATGAGCATTCTTGTTTTGGGATTAATTCTACTAAAACTAAAGCATTTAATTAAGATGTGTTTGATAGATTTAATATAGATTAATTAAAAAAATAACAAATAACAACATAAGTATAATGTATCTTGAGATTTTCTATGTTAAATAGAAATGGATCATGAAGAAGTATAGATTCATGAATTATTTCCTTTTCCACATATTTTGATAATGAATAGAAACCCACTATTTCTATTCTCTTTAATAATCCTCTATTTATTATAGCTAATGAAAAAAATTAGTGAAAGATGATGATCATGTTTTTGGCCAATAAATTTTAAAATATATTAGAAAATATATTTTTGATAAATAAATGTATTTTTATAAAAAAAATATTCACTTATAGAGTCTTCTTGACTACCTGGGAAAAGGAATATTTTAAAAAAGTCACCAGAAGATGCTAATGTTCTTAATAGATATTTAGATGTTGAAAAATATTCTATTCATTATTCTATCTCTTTAAAATCTAAATTAAAAGAGGAATATGAATCTTTTTATCCATTTGAAGAAGAAAAACTAGACAATGAAATGAAATATTAAACTACCAAGGCATTATAACATTGCCAGTTTGATGATGATATAGAGGTTTAAGATATTTCTCAATTCCTTTGTTTTTAAGAACAATATTTACTCTAAAGTGTTAGAGAAACTAAATTATTGAAATTATTACGTTACTATAAACTCACTTATTCAAATAATATCTAAATGGATAAAATTGAAAATAAATAAAATAAATGAATTAATCAAAAGGATTTATGGCATAAAAGATATATTTCTAGATATTAATTGTTTATTTAAGTAAATTTACTAGAAATTTTATGTTATTTATGGTTCAATCACTCTTATAAAAATCACTAATTCTATTATTAAAAAGAGACAAGAGCTCAATACTATTAATGGAAAATCATTGTTGGAGTTTATAAAGTTAAAAAGTTTTATCATGTAAATGTACCAATGTAAGGAGGATATTAATTTTGTTGATGATAAAATAACTATTTTAACAAGACCAATGAATTGTTTTCAAATTTTTTCAAACAACACAAAAAGTGAAGTCGATAATTTCATAGTGTAGTTGATGATTTAAAATCACTTCCCATTAAAAAATTAATAGATTTTTCCCAGAAAAATAATAAGTTTAAATCATTAGAAAATAGTCTGGTGGGGATTTAATCAAATAAATAGGACTCTGAGAAACACAAATTGATCTATGGAAATAAGTACCATAGTTTGGAAACTATCTAAGAAAAAATAATCATGTTTCCTCAACTTATTGAGTGTTTTTAATAATTAAAATTAAAATATATTTTTTTTAAATTCATTCATATTATTTTTTGGATGACTGTTATCTTTTGTAAAATATAGGTTTACTCCGTACAAAAGTTTTCAATTTATTTTTTTTGAAAATTGAGTGAAATATTTCTAATTAAATATTTATTTCATTTTATGTTATTTTTTAAAATAAAAAGTGGGATAAATTAGAGAACATAAAAATTATTTAATTATGTGCATGTATGTTATAAAAAAATTAATTTTTTTATTAAGTGTTGGGTATTCTAATTTTAAAAACAAGATAAATTGTTGAGTCGAATGACCTCTTTATAAATATTAATTGAAAATTATAATTTCTTCAATTAATTTTTAAATATTTATGGTATTTTACTTTTCCATTTTTAAATGTTTCAATAGGAAGGTAATTAGTTTTACGAGATGAAGAAATACAAATATATCTCACTAAAATACACCTAGTTATTAGATGGACATATACAATGTACATAAAACAGATTTATACATATTGTATCATATATATAGAATATAAATCCAATAAAATAGATTTTTATGAATTCAACTAGATGTATTTTTACAAATTTCATCAAACAAATTCCATCTTATGGAGCCATAAAAATTCTATTATAAGATGATTTACTAAGTCCACCAGAAAGTTTCTATAAAGTACATCTAATAATGCATTGATATTTCTATAGGATGTAATATTATAAAGAATTGTAATTGTGTTATACGAAAAAAACATTAGACTAAGTTTTACTATGATGATACACTGTAAGAATAGAAATTTGTTTTCAGAGTCATTGCAATTGATCCCATGAAAAAAAATATGACTATTATGGTTTTTATGCTAACACTTTTAAATGGACCGCACCCATGTGGAGAAGTAGAGGGATTGGAATATATGTTCTAATTTTTATGTTTATGTTTTGAAACATCTTATTAACGAGTCTTCTTGAATTCTAATATTTCTAAAGTTTCCTTAATTTATACATTTTCTAGGATTTCATTGTATATTCTTCAATGTTTTTTTATATTTTTGTTTTTCTGATCATGTGATCGACAACCCTCTGAGAAAGAGATACATAAGTGTGATAAATATTATTTATTGAGGTCTCCTAGGGATTTTCTGAATATTATTTTTCTAACCAGGTGTATCAATTACTTCTAAGGTGTTAGAATAAAAACCTTTGGATAACTTTATCATTATAGATACCTTATGGCATGTTAACATAATATATTATCACTTTGGGTGAAGGTTAAGACCTTATTAAGAAAGGTTATGTTTGTTTAATTACAACCATCCACAAAAAAACTTACATTGATATTCATATTTATATTAATTTATTATTTCTACTTTGAGTTTTAAATAAGTTTTATATTTTTTATATTAAATTGTTTCTCACTCTAATATAATAATGTATATTATAACAACTCTTAGCCCCGTAAAACTTATTTAAAACCTAGGGATAGAAAAATTATATGTTAAATTTTTTATAAATTAATATTCAATCACCATATTTAATTATTTTACAGACTCTTATTATCCTATATAATCTTCATGTCAAAAATATCTAAGTTTAAATTTTAGAGGTTTTTCTGAAAAAATTGTTCAATATTAAAAATTTATTTTTTACGAATACAGTTTATTTTATGAAATAATAATGATAATATAATGAATTAAAAATATAAATTATTTTTATCAAACAAAATTTATTTAAGAAGTAAAATAAATAATTTTAATTTATTAATTTTAATTTGTAAATATATTTATGTAGTTTTTATGACAATGTATTATTTTATTCAAATAAATAACTATTTTCTATTATTTACCTCCATTGAAGTGTTTAAATGATTTTATTCAGTTTTCGTATCGTTATATTGTCAAATAATAGCATTATTTTAATCATAATCATAAATATTATTTGAAATCCATATTCTAATCTCTTTGTCCTAAATGATAAAATAATAAAATAAATTATTCAAAAATATCCATCCCAATGGACTATAAAAGCATACATCTCTCACCCATTTCTCATCACTCTCAAAATTATTAAAATTCAAAATGATTTGAAAAAAAAAACTTTTTAAGAATCCTTCTTCACATATATAAGCCCCCATTCATGACCAAAACAACTTCAAAAAAGATGTTGAGCGCAATCAAAAGGAGGAAACCAAAGATCAAAGAAAGGGTTCATATTCCTTGACCGTCTACTTTATTTTGAGATTCACTTTTCATGATATATTTTGAAAAAAAAATTCATATTCTAAAATCATTAAATAGACACTTTAAAATCATTTATATGGTAAAATATTTTTATATTATACAAATTACCTCTCATGAATCACATTTCATAACACATTAATACATAGAAATAATATTTTTCTTAATTATCTATTTTAATTTCTTATATAGGATTATTTTACATCGAACTCATGAAACGTAAATTTAATATAATGAAAAAAAAACATTCATTTAATTATAATTATTTTTCACTCTTAATTAAAATATATTACCCATTTTTAATCATCAAACCCATTATATAAGTCATTATTTCATAAAAATTGAGTTTTTTCAAAAAACAAGGGGGGTTTTCATTTAAATTTTCCTATAAAACATTTATATAAGAAAATAATTTCATAAATTAATCATAAACTAATATATATTTTATAAGATAATTTTTTTATTAAGTTCTTTCACTCATTATGTATCAATTATTTTAGATGATTTTTAAAAACTTCGCTCACATTGGTAGTCTTATGCTACCAATTTGAATGATGATGTTTTCATAAACATTTTACCTTAATGTATATTATTATGATTGATTTAGTGATTGAATATAAAATATATATTCATTTATTTTCATGATTATTAATTTTTTATAAAAAATTATTCATTATGAATATTAAATTAAAAGTAAAAAATCAAAATTTTCTTTTTTAATAACAAAAAAGTTTTTAAAAAAAGTATATATAAATGGTAGAAATAAAAATTCCTATTAAACTAGATTTATTATGTAATAACAACAAACACATATATTTAAATTTATTTTTTATAGAACCATTGTAATATCACCTTTTAAATTTATAATTATACCGTGATGGTTTGGGATACTAGGAACTGAGAAACCTAAAATTTAATAATGTAAACTACAATGATTTATTTAATTTATAACAAATTATGATAAATTTATTTATAGGAATGATAATAGTAAAATATAAAATAATAAATTTCTTAAGAAATTAAATATGTAATATAGTTTTATTATACTTGAGGATATAGAACTTATGAAGTGATCTAGGAATCGAGGCACTTGTTTTTCATCCCAATTTTCCTTCCATGAAATATGTTTTGTATTATGTAAATATCATATTATATAAACATTTTTGACTACTACTATAACATAATATATCTTTGTGGTATAATTATTCATGGTATTTAATTTTTTATTCATGTTATCAATTTGAATGTATTTTGATTCAACAGATAAGAACTTAATAAGGGTTTATTTTCAAGTATTGTTCATTTCTTCTTCATACTCAATCATGAATTGAATTTAAGTACATTAATGATTTTATTATTATATTTAATTCAATTATAATGAATTTATTATCTCTTTTACTCCTTGAAATATTTATTGTTCATACCTTTATTTTCTAAAATTAGGTTCTTCCACACACATCCTTTATCATTTAATTATATTCTCCATTAATATCTATATCTCTCTTACACAATAGCTGTTGTTATACACATTTGGTTTGGTGGAAATGAAATATACAGATATACATATTCTAAATTTCCTATAACTTCATTTTTTTCCTTTCTATCATCACTGCATAAAAATATTTTTTAGTCTAATGGATTTAATTGGGAGTGCCCTTGTTAGATTATTCTATTTGATTGGTGTTCACCTAGATACCCACACATCAATTGAATGGTCAAATTATAGGGTGAATTTTTTTTTTCCTTTTATCAATATTTTTTAAATACATTATTAATTATTTTATAATTTTATGGGTATTTACTAATAAGGTTACACACTTTCATTCAATAAACATTCATTTCCCATAGGTTTTTCATGATGTGATTGTTAAAAAAGAATATTATTTTCTTTATTTGGAACACATAAGTATATATATTTTATAATATAAATTGGACCTATAATTATATATCCTTCTAATAAATTGGGTAATTTCTAATATCTAATGAGATATTATATATGTTATTTGTGATTAAAAAGGATCTACTATGGTACTTTTTCTACTTTGTTATTTTGTATTTAATGTGAGCCTTGACATATTCTTACAATGTCCTTATTTATGTTTTCACGAAATTCCTATTATTTTATGATCTTAGGATATCACCTTCCTTATTTCATGCTTCTATGACATTAAATATTATCCTCTTTTATTTCTATGTAATTTTATTCCTTATGAAACATATGTTATACTTTATTCATTATGTATTCCATTTCTCTCATGATAATGTTTTCTATAATCTATGACTCATTATAATTATTTTATAAATTTGTAAGCATTTGATCACATCCATTTCATAGGTTTCTATATTACCACAAGAATATTTATGAAGGGATATGAATAAGTGGGTTCTATATGCGGATAATCCTTATAAAATAATTGTGCATTTTACCATGATTTTAGATGAATATATTCCTAGTTCCCAAAGATTACATACTTTTTATCTTAGGTGTTGGTTTTATTTGAGGTGATTTATTAAATGTTTAAAATTTTATCATCGTATCTAGTTGTGTTGATATAGGGAGTCACATCATAGATCTATAGGTGAAATATTTACTCAATGCACTTAATAAGCTACATCTTGAATGCTTTCATATTAAAAGGCATGTTCGAGCATTTAGGAATGGAAAATGGGTTCAATGAAATCCTATGACAGTAGGTCATAAACTCTACATGTTTATATTATAGAAATATTTACCTTATATTGAAGAATATTATCATTTTTAAAATACACATATATATTTTTATGTCTTCTATCACTAACATTTTATTTTTTTGGTAAATTATAATCATATAAAACTCATACAAAAAAATAAAATTTATTTAAATATTTATTCATAGTACTCTTATGGGGTTTGTTAATATCCTTCAAATAAGTGACTTTCATGGGATATACATCAAATAAAGGGTGTTAAAATCCCAATAAGAGGATGAAAAATTAGAAGGAACATGATACATGAATCAATATGAGTAAATGTGTAAGAATACTAATCACAATTACATCAAAATCATATGATTATAATCAAAATAATATTTAAATAATGTTGAAATAGTATATGGAACATAAAAAAAATGTGACATCATAAATTTATTCTCACTTCTAAGACATCATAATATTAGGGAAAACTCTAACTATATCATATCTATATAAAACATCAAAGATGATGTTCACTACATCATGTATATGCATAAAGATATCATGAGATATAATACAATACCTAAAACATTAGGGGGTTGTATATTTCGAGTCCAACCTCATATAACAAAATATACTCATAATCATAAATTATATAAAGAAAATAAATATACATCATAAATAATCAATTTATAAATGTATAACTAAATAATTATTTTTTTAATAATATTGAAAATAATATGTTGATGACAGAACATTGAAGATCCTAAAAAAATTGAAAATTTGTTACTTTAAAAAATCAAAAGTATAATCACTTAATGGAGAATATTTTATTAATAGTATAAGAAACAATAAAAAATAGTCACTATGGAATTTTGAAAATGAATATTTAAAAAACATCATTCAAGTTGACTAAAAATTCAACCCAATGAAATTAAAACATGTGTATCCACAAAAATAATAATGGGAAAATTAACAAAATTGTTGGAGGATTGAGTGATGATTTTGAAGAAGTATGGGAAAAATAATAGGAAAGACATAATAAATATAAAAGGTATTGAAATAATCTAAGGGTCTCATTACCTTATGTATTGTTTTTCTTTATCCTATTTACAATTGATTTAT
Organism: Viscum album; assembly: GCA_963277665.1. Classification (NCBI taxonomy): domain Eukaryota; kingdom Viridiplantae; phylum Streptophyta; class Magnoliopsida; order Santalales; family Viscaceae; genus Viscum; species Viscum album. The sequence continues at coordinate 981,438,442 of OY728145.1, read as the reverse complement.
AACCTAATTATTTTTATTAAAACATTGATATGATGTGCACAAGATTTATTTATGTAATTCATGATCAACTGTAATCATTAGTATTTATTTATTTAAAATACATTAAATAGACATTGGTTTGATTAAATATTTTTATAAATTAATCTATTTTCATTTCATTTCCATTATCTTTATTCATTTTAATTTATCTATTGGTAAAATTACCACTAGAAAAAAGTAATAAAAAACTAAATATTTATATATTATTTTTAAGAAATGCTAGCTAGTTATTAGGGAATTGATAATTAAGTAACTGATAATGACCTTTTAGGTTGTTAAACCTACTATTAATGGAACTTCATTAAAAATGGATAAGAATATTTATTTTTTATAATAGATTTTAATCATAATATATTATTACAATATAATTTTTATATACATATATATGTTACAATAGTAATATATACCTTTCTGATACATATTGGATTGACTAAACCAAAATATTTCGATAAAACAAAATATTATTTTCTTTTGTTAGTAGTGGGGGAGAGAATATTGGTTACTTTATATGTTTGTCTATTATAAATAGAATAACATAATTTTATAGTATCAATATAAATTTAATATCCTGTTATAAAATTTATTTATTAGTTCTAATAAGATTAGAACAATTATTTCATGCCTCCCCTCCACTGGTACACCACATGAGCTCCCAATGAAGAGAGAGATAATGAACCTCAAATCCCACCTCAAATAGACCATGAGTTAGCGTTTTGAATTGAGGGAATATAATCACAAATAAGCGAAATTAAACTATTTATGTATGTTTAAGGAATAACATATGGGGGAAGATCTACTAATCAACACCCTGAATAATATAAAATAAAAAACTCAATTTCTAAATATAATGCATACAAAAAGAAAAGCTACTAAAAGGTGAAAAAAATACCTAGGTGGTGACCATAAAATCTAGGAACTCTGATCAACCTCTTTGGGGTATCAATGACTAGATTGTTCCCTAATTAGTTCCAATAGACTTAAAACACTGGTTATATATAAATATGTTTTTCATAAAATGTATACTCAATATGATCCACCTTAGAACCTGCCATCAAAATTGTGAAAGTACCTTACTAATTACCAATTAATAAAGAAATCAAACCAACTCATAAAATAAATATGAATAGATATGTATGATTCTCACTATGGATCAATCACCATGTGGTTTATAAAAGTTAGTCTACCTATTTCAACTATATATATAAATAAATAATGATACCTTGATTACACTTCCCAATTGGTGTGTCACTATTATCCCCCGATGACTCAGGCCCTGTGTTCATCCCTTATATTAATCAGTATGCCCAATCCTCAGAAAATCACATACTAACCATTATAATTTCCTTTTATCCCAGTACAAAATAATCCTAATCATCTTATATATGATCAAGTTTGAGTCTTCTAGCCACTATAGATCATGTATCATTCATTATTCCTTAATCCATCTCAGCCAATATACATACACTCATGGGAATCCATATCCATCATAACAGAATACAAGTTTGGAAGGACCTCGAAACACCGAGAGAGGGGAGGGTTGAATAAAGGTGTCAAATTTATCTTATAAATGGATGTATATTGTTCCCTTATTGGTAGGTACCATTTAAACCAGTCTGATTAGAAGGTGTAGAAAACAAAAAATCACATGAATAGCAAGGACAAAAAAAATTTACATAGTAGAACACTATGAGATACGTTCAAGGAGCATATGAAGGTTGGTTTTTGGTCATACCAAAGTCTACTAATCTTCACTAGTTGTGGAGGAAAACTATTTAGCACAGTCACTTTGGGTGAGGATCACTACTTTTATAAGGTATTAGGGATATCTCATTGTGTCCCTCAGATCACTTTTGTTGACTCCCCCCTACACACTACGTTGGTAGAATCTGAACTCAATTTATCGAATTTATGGTTTCATCAATAGATTTTAATTAAATAATTCATACACAACGATAGATAGATGATCTGTTAATGCCATGTTTTCACTTGTATATGTGTTAAATTATTTATTTACTATTCGTTCCTGAATGTGTCCTCTGCAAACAGGCCTTCATCCTTGGTATACTAGAGTTCTCCTCATACCCACTCCGCATACCATCTCTGCAAACCATGACCACCTATTGCCTTCAAAAAAATGTTTTCATACTATCTTCTCTTCTACTATTATGGTCCACTTCTTCACCACTGACCAACTTCTATTATATGAACTGTATTTCGCATACTGCCTTATTTTTTGTACTTCCTTACTCCACATACCGCCTCACTTTCTCGACGTAATGCAAGAACACCATTGACTGAGTTATTTTTCAACATTTAGACTCTCTAACATAGACCTGACTTCCACAAACTATTCTGGACATCACCAAATTCTTTCCATATTTCTAATTACAGTCAATGTGAGGTTGTCCCCAAGGAAACAATTCTAGATTTTGTTTAATTCCTCTTAGAATTTTATTCTCAAAGACACACTCTAATGAATTTATTAGTTCTCCTTATATAACAAAATTTATCTGCATAATCCCATAAAATAATATTTACCAAATATTTAGAGAGGCACCACCATTACCGCATTCTGTGCATCTCTCGCAAACCATTTCCCTATGTGGTCTACATACCCCCATTTTCCAAATGCAGCGGCACAAATCACAGTATTTTTTCTGAAAATGACACCCCTTTAGGATTATAAAAACTCTACTTCATTTTCATTAATGACATTCCATCCCATGAACCATCACCACATCTATGTACTTCAAGCCTTCCCACAAACCACATGTCTTCCCATGAAACTCTATCACTCTGAGAACTATTCCTCCGACACGGTCCCCATACCAATCCCACTTCATCTTTCACAAACTCCTTGATCATCCCCATGTGGATTGAAAAGAAACATAAACCATGCTATATTTTTATCAAAGAACCACATAGGTTCCAACAAAATCCCCCATTGAGTTTATTAGCTATTTGCATATAATTTCGATGAAGCACCAACCAATAGCTGAAAAACTAGAAACAACTATGCCAACTAACTAAGTCTATGTGAGTAATGATTGGTGTAGAAAACAAGAAGTTAATGATTAATTTGTTTCCATTAATACAAAACTACTTTTCTCCATTCTCATTATCCCCAATTATATCTCATTTAATTTCACATGTGACCTGAAAACATTCAATAAATGAATTTAATTATCCTATTTTTTCTCTCTATTTTCTGTAAAATTGAATTTATCCATTATCCCTCATTTTAAATAAACTTAAAGAATCAAATTTTGACATATAAATCTTAAATAACACTCCCCCTAGATCTTATCTCCCCATAAACTGGAAACACTTTCACAAATAGTCTAATACCGTTAATACAACTATAGACAGGGGAACCTTCATAATATCCTCATGAAATGGGAGGTGGTTGAATGTAGAGGCTCAACGGATTCTTCTCAAACACATATAATGACAGTTTCTTGGTCATCATGTCATCCAGTTTATCATCAGATCGAACATGATCCATTTTAACCATGCTTTGTTCAAAATTTTCCTTGATTAAGTGATATCTAATTTCAATGTATTTTATATGAGAATACTAAACAAGATTATTTGTAATATCAATTTCACTATTTTTATAATAGTGAATCACCATTGGTTGTTTCAAATCATCACCAATATCAGTCAGTTATTTCTTCATCCATAGTAGATGAGTGGAATCCTTTTTAGCAGAGATATAGTAAGCTTTAGTAGTACTAATATAAGTATAGTCCCATTTCTTACTCAACCAACCCACACATTTCTGGACAATAATGAATGCTCCAATACTTTTAATATTTCAATCAACAAAAGATCCTTCACAGTATACATCTGAAAATGGTGATAGTTCACTATCTTTTCCTGCATAAAAGTATAATGCATAATTGTGAGTGCCTATAATTTACATCATGATTATTTTCACTGCTCCCATATGTTCATCATTCAAATTAAATTAAAATTGGGTCTCTAAGCATGTTGCAAAGACAATATATGGTTGTGTTATATTTATATACAATAAGATCCTAATTATTCTCTTTTATAGTGTGGGATCTATAGAATTCACATCCTCATGCTTTCCAAGTTTAGTTCCAAGCAAAAATAGAGTCGTCATTTTTTTAGATTCAGGCATATTGAGTTATTAAAAAACACTCTTGCATACTGTTACTGAGAAATGAAAGGGTTTTCCTTACTCTAAATCACTTGAAACCCCAAAAAGTATGTGATTTATCCAATTATATACAATTTAAATTCGAATGTCGTGTTATTGGAAAATTCTTCCTCTAAACCATTCTTGCTTCCTCCAAATATAATATCATCTATGTACACTAGATCCATGAATTGATATTTCTAATAATTCATCACATAATGATTTTGATCCACTACCCCTCTTTTAAATTCACGCTTCTCCAAGAGATTACCATGCCTGTGGGGCCTACTTCAGATCATATAGAGCCTTATTTAATCTAAAAACCATCATTTCATCAATACCAAGAATAAATCACATTGGTTGTATAATATAGACTTATTCTTCAAGAAAAATATTTTAGAAATCTTTCTTGACATCTATTTGATACACATTATGTAATCATTAAATTTCCTGAGAATAAATAGTCATATTTACTCTTATCAAGCCACTTTAGAAAATGTTTCTTCAACATACCCTATGTATTTTAATAGAATTTACACACCATTTGTGCATTATTTATGAACACATTTATACACCCATAAAATTTATATTTTAAAATACACACTGTATCAATAACATTATGGGTTTTAGGAATCTTAAAAAGATCCCGTGTTTGTTTCTTATTGATCAGATCATGTTCTTCATTTATGAACTTAACTCATAATTCACCATTTAAAACTTCTTCAAATGATGATGGTTCCACAATTGAAAGGAATGAATATAGTGAACTATTCTTCATTCTCCTTAATTGGTTTGGAAATGTCAAATTCCCAATGATGTTGGGTCAATAAATTTTTGCTCTTCGATTTCTCTTGTGGGATTCAAAAGAATTTTCTTCACCCATGGTTTCTTCTTCTGATTCATCTTCTAATTCAACATCATGATGTGTCTCTTGAATGTTTTTCATGCCTTCTTCTGCTTATTTATTTGGATCTGTTCCATGTCCACATTATTCTTCATGTTCTCTTACATCATCAGAAAAATTCCATGATCCATTTGTTATTTTATCTCAATCGTCTTCATATCACCGAATACAACAATTTTTCAAATATGTATATTAAAAAATTTGTAGGATTTTCTATTCATTGAATATCTGAGGAATATTTTTTCATACAAAACCTGATTATACATTACTTGATTTAATTTTTTTGTTTTGGATAAAACATTAACTTCCAAAAACATGAAAATAATTCAAATATTGATTCCTTACATACCATGAGTAATAGGTTGTCTTGGTTTTCCACATATAAATCCTTATTCATTTTTGAATATAAAATGTATCTTGAGAAGCCTATTTCTAGTAATGGAGAGAGGTACGACTATCAATTAGCATAGTTCTGGTCATACTATTCATTAGTTGATTATGGCACTGAACAACTACATTTTGTTGTAGAGTTCTTACTGCAACCAACTCATATTGTATCCCATGTTTCTTTGTGCAGTTTTCAATCTCAATGGATGTATATTCTCCACAATTTTCATACCACAAAACATTTATTGTCAGTCCAATATCATTATTGTCTATTTGAGGATAAGTTTTTATGCAATCAAGCGTTTGTCGTTTCCTACATATAACCATCACACAATTCATTATACTACAATAATCAATGAAAATAATGAATTAACTTTCCCCATGAGTTCCAAAAACAGTTATAGGATCACATACGTCTATATGAATGATGTCAAGATGATTTCATAACCTTTTATTCATTGTACAATTTGAACTACACAAAAACATACCTAAAATGCGAGCATCACAAGCCTTTTCCCATTCATGCATCAGATTGGGGATATCTATGACTATCTTTAACTTAGATGACTTTTCCTTGTATTTTCTATTCATGTGACGCTACCTCCAGTTCCACATATTGTTTTCTTCTTTAATAATCATGTAACAAATTTTTTCATTACAATCAAGTTGATATATGTTTCCATCAATTCTACAGCCTTTAATGAGAGAATACCATGTTCTTTCTTTTATAGAGAACCCCTTTTGGTTGAATTTTTATATATTCCCTAAGTCACAAAGTTTAGTCACACTAGGGAGATTGGGATGTAACCCATCTGCATAAAGAAATCCGGTCCTCTTTATCTCACCATTGGTCAGTTAAGTACTTCTTCTACCATTGATCATCAAAGAACCACAATTACTAAATCTCACAGTTTCATTGACCTTTTTTTGGAAATTATTTAATATTTCTTCATTTCCCATCATATAGAATGAAAATATACTATCACGAATCCAAGTGTTTTTGTTCTTGGAAGCCTCAAGAGCTACTTCTATAAGGTGGGATTTTTCAATTTTCATCTTTTCCTTCCATGAAATATTAGTTTTAGTGAAGGATAAGGATATATTTTGAAATACCATATCCATATCCATAGGATCATCATAGTCATACTCTTCTTAAAGATAATATAACATGTTTTTATAAACAACACCATCTGGTTGATGAGTATTGAGTGGTCTCTACGTTCTGTATGAATTGTTCCAACCATTCCTCTGACTGCAGTCAACTGCTTTATGTCCAAAGTTGGAACACTGAAATTAATATCCATAGAAGGATAGTTTAATAGTCTATCATCTTTGGAAACATGATGATATTTTTCAATCCTCCTTTCACTCTAGTTTGTGACATTATTTTTTTGGACTTCAAATTTCTCTGTAATATATTTGGCTTTCATCATGCCTTTATCTGTAGCCTATTTTACTTCAAACATTTTATTTTTTGGAATCCCAAATAATTCCTATGTTTACCATGAATTAGAGTATATGATCATTTAGAACCTTTTAAACTCTATCAGAACCACATTTAACTCCCAAAAGCGAGTCAACATCAAAGAATTTGCCAGACATAATTTTCTTCTTTATTTCTTTTGGAAATGATTCACTTTCATGTTTACTACTGGTAGTAACAACTTCTTCATTTTTTCCCTCAATAGTTTTGTTATTCTCATATAGTATATATTTAAGGTTATTAATAACCTTTTCCCACTCTTAAATTGTAGTTTTCAGTCAAATATATATTTTGATATTTAAAATTTTGTTGAATGTTCCTATAAAACTTCCTCAAGTAGATCAATTTCATCTTCCAGTATATCAACATATTTTAATGATTGTACCTCAATTTATGTCTACTTTTTCATCTCGTGCAATTATTCTAAATATTGAAAAAATAATCCTACAGTTGCAACATGAGATCTACATCATTCGTCAACTGATTATTTCTAGCATCATCTCCTAATGGTTATAATATTTCAACAGTATCCATAATTGACACATTGGTTCTAGATATAAATTATTGTTCTTCTTCCTCAAAGAATAAATTCTCATCATATTCTACTTAATAGAAAAAGCCTCTATGTGGTTTCTTAACTAACATGAAGTCTCCATTTTTGGAAAACATTTTTCCAGGATTTTTCATGCCTTCATATTCACTTTCTTCACCATGAAACTTTATTGTGCACCGAGAGGCATTGTGCCCAACTCTTCCACAATGAAAACAAGACATAGAAAACATTCCATAAAATATTTCATTTATATTAATGAATTTATTGGAAATGTGAGAAATAATTTATTTTCCCCCATTGTCTTCATTAATACTCTCTTTCTATATTTCAAGTATTTCTAGGGCATTGAATTCCATTTCTTTTCTTACTCATGTTAGTGTGTCTTCCAGTTAGACTTTCATCTGATGTGCCACCAGGATACTCAATAGATCATCTAGAGAATGTTTGAAAAGACCCATTTCATCAAGGGTTGACATGTTTTCATTATAATGATGTCAAATAGTTCTCATGATTTTCTTTACAATAATAATGCCCTTGATTTCTTCCCCAGGTCATTTTATTCCTCCAATAACTTTTGTAATTTGATTGAAGAAGGTATCTGCATTTCCTTCAGGATGCATCTTCTGATCACCAAACCTATTGTGAAACACTTGGATCGGCAGAATTTATTCCTTTTGTATTGGAAAACATTACTTCCATTCAATGAGATCTTAGATGAGATCTGATCCTATTTTTCCAGATCTTAATGTTGTTTCCATCAAATGAGTGTACTCCCCTAACATTTACATTATTATATATTATTGAAATGTTTGGTACATTTACACCACAAATCCCTTCCCATTGAAACTACATGAAGTTCCACAAAACACTCTGATAGGGGATGGTGGATCAGGGTGTCAAATATTCCTTTTAAACCAATGGATCGTATTCCCAAATTGGTAGGAATGTGTTAAACATGTTTGATGATAAAGTGCAGAAAACCAAAAATAACATGCAATGTGAAGACACCCGAATTTTACATGGTTCACCACTAAAGGCTACATCCAAGAATAATATGTCGATAGGTTTTTGTTCAAACCATGTCCTACTAATCTTTACTAGTTTTGGAGTAAAAGGTTTAGCACAATCAATTTGTTCCAAGCTCACTGCATTTACAAGGTTTTAGGGATAGAAAACAACATCCCTTGGATCACTTCCATTGACTCCCCCTTTCACACTACACTGGGAAGAATGGAAACCCAGTTTATTGAATTGATGGTATTTTTAATTTATTGAAATTAAATCATGTGTCCTCAACTGTAAATAGATGATCTATAGAGGATTTTGTTTTACTTTTATAAGTATTTACTTTTCCACATACTTTTTGTTCGGGGAATGGTCCTTCATGAACTGGCCTTCTTCCACTACATACTAGTGTTTTTTGTGTACCACCATCACATGACATATCTATAATCCAAAACTACTTATAACCTTCACAAACCACATTCATGTACTTATTTCTCATTTTCTATTGTGGACCGCTTCATCACCATGGACCAACTTCAACTCCACGAACCATCTTCAACATACAATATTCTTTTGCAAACTTCCTTTCCCCACGAACCACATCACATTCTCTATGTACTATAAGAGAATCACTGAGATAGTCTTCCTATATGGCAATACTATCCTACGTGGACCTATCTTTTGTGAACTATTTTGGACTTCACTGAATTCCTTTTAGATTTTTAGTTAAAGTCATTGTGGGGTTGTCTTCTCATAAAGTACTTCTATATTTCTCTGAGTTCCTCTCAGATTTATAATCTTAGAGTCCTATATAATGATGTATTAATAATCACTATATAGTAAAATATATCTATATAATCTACTAAACCAAGAATTACGAAATCATTGATACCGCACCACCATTACTGTGTACCGTGCATCACTCATAAACTATTTCCCTATGTTGTCAATATACCACCATTCTCCCTATGCGATGGCTCAAATAAACTTCTCATTTCTGAAAATTATTCCCTTTGTGTATTATCAAAACCACACCTCATTTTCATAAATGACATGCCATTCTTCAAATATTCACTCTTTCCACATTCTGCAAGCTTTTCCATGAACCACAAGTATTCTTGGGAACCTCCTTCACTCTGTGAACTGTTCCTCCTAAGCAGTTTGCATATTGTTCCCACTTCATGGTCTATTGTTTACCATTACACAATATATATTTTTTCATCCGTGAACTATTCCTAGAACATGGTTCATGGCCTGACTTTCCTTTTTTGAAACACTTCTTTTTCCAATAACAAACTCCCGATTTTGAACCCCAAAATTTTTAGCAAACACTGCAAAATAGTGCCACCTGCAATACTAATTTCAGCCTCAATCATAAGACTAGATTCCATGAAAACTCCTTGAACAACCCAATGTATATTATTAAAAAACCATACTATATTTCTACTAAATAACATCCTTGGTTTCAACAAGCTTGTGCTCTAACCTCATGCTTCTATATCCACACATAAATGTATAATAAGACTAAGGGACATCGCATATCAAGTAAGACTACACATCATATCAAAATCCATCTTCACCCGAGTATTCCCATATAATATAAAATAACTAAAGGGATAGTGGTGGAGAGGGATAATCCAACTATCTATTCCCTCTATATCTTTGAGGTTGGGAAAAACACCCCCAGAAACATTTGGTTGTTGTTTTCCTTATAAATCAGGCTATATAGAAGATTAAATTAGAAAATATAATATATATCTCACAAAACTACCCAAATAAAAATTATCTTACTTTAGACTCATCTTTCTTTATCATCTCATATTACACTCAGCAACCAACTCTAATGTATATATCTAAAACATGAATGTAATTAATAAAACTGACATGACCAATTTTCTCTACATTGTTTTTTATAAAATTTATACCCATTCAATAAATAATCCATGAATTACCAACATTTCATCAAGATCCAATATAATTTCAACTTAAAATAAACTATTTTATGGTTATAATCCAACAAGATAAAAATTCGATGACAAATTTCTTAATTCTATTGACTTTCTCTGCAAGCATTTAACTTAGTAATTTCAAGAATTTACTTATGATAAAAATAATTTATCATCATTACCATAAATAATACACTATCCCATGGGTTAAAATATTAATCCATTTAACATTAGATTTTTTTCGGATACTCTAAGACTCATCCTAGGCTACCACTTTCAAATAAAAAATTAACATACATAGAACCCAAAGTAGAAAGTAGGTAAAAATTATAAAAATTATTAAAATAAAAATATAAACATTAATAAAAGAATCAATAATCTAATAAATGATCAATTTCAACTCCCAACTACTTCCAACCACCCTGGTGTCATCCCTAACACTATGTCACTAATTAAATTTCATCATGGTATCACTTGCATCAACCACTACTAGAACTGAATTAAAACTATTCCATTCTTCATCAGTTAATCCAAACATTTTTGTTCATAGATCAAAATACACCTTGGACTTATCATCCAAGATCAACAATATCAGGTTGATGAATTATTTTTAGAAGGGAACACTAATGGGGTAAATAAGGGTACTTTATTATGTCATTCATATCTTTATAAAAAAATAACATGCTCTATAAACAAAACCATTTAATCACTATCTATAATTTACTAATTCATTATTTCATGGTAAAACTGTTATAAGATACCTATATTCAATAGCTATGTATAGTTAGTGATGAACTATATATATTATTTTAGCATTACTTCCATATTTTCATCAATTTTAAGGTGGAACAATAAGAAATTGAAATACCTCTCTTATTATCATTATATAAATATATATTAAACTTTTTCTTCAAATTTTTAGAATATTAAACATGATAAATAATAATATACATAAAAATATAGATATAACTCTATATGATAAATCCACGAGTAATATCAACTAAATATAAATCACAAATGAACAAAGAATTCAATACAAAATTATGAAATAAAAATATTTATCTACTATAGTATAAAATATTTCTTCTTTTTCCATTGTATAATGTAAATAATATGATAAAACATTTAATCAGAAAATGGTTTCATGATTTCAAAATTATTATATATATATAAAACATGTGATTTTATCCTCTCTTTGTTTTAATAATTTCCTGATTATTATTTTGTTATCATTAATCCAATATATATACCAAGAGAATACCAGAATATGATAATTTCTCACTATCACAAAATAAAATTTAGGTACTGAATCCCATTCCTAGAAGGAATATTCACAACATATTGTACCAAAAATAGAGAGGGAAAATGTTGAGCATAGGCCAGTTAAAATATAGGATATGACTATAGGGAATTAAAAAATGATATCTAGACATAAATGGTGATATTTTAATCACATGACTCAAGATAGAACAAGAATCCTGAATGAATTAGTGAAATATCAGGTTTTATAAAAAATGGAAAATACATATACATCTCTCCCAAATGATCCCTAAGGTACTATAAAATCATCCGGTTTTAATTTACATTGATTTTTATTCCATTTATATAGTTTCACATGACCCATTATATCTTGTAAAATTAATGAAGTAAAATATTTAATTAAATATCTTCATAAAATGTTTTAATTAAATAATTTTCATTTGTATTTTCCTATTACAACATCAAAACACATTGTAGATCCAATCAAGGGAAATTCAAGATTTTTCCTATGAAAATGTTTTACCCTAATGGGATTGGAGTTTTATGTGAAACTTTATTATGGTTTATGATGATATATTTAGTTAACCTCACATGGGTGGTGTGCTACCTACACATTATATTCCATATATCCTCAAATAGTTAGTTACCTTTATTTGAAGAAATACCCAAATGAAATACCAAACTCATGCTAGTACACTGATATGGGATCCATTTACCCTTATGTATTATTTTTTACCTTAGTTTGAGCCATCATAACGTTATGTAAGCTATATAAATCCCAAATTACCATTAAAAACCTAATAGAAATCCATTGATACCTTTATGAAAATCAGAAGTTCCTAGACATTATGTTGGGAAACCAGGTTGTGTAAGTGTAAAATATGATTACCTACACTTGAGTGGGGGTTTAATAAGGGCAAGATAAAAAATATAAATAGATAATTTAATATAAACCAAACATATAACTAATCATGGTAAAGGCTATGAATACCATCACAACACCTTCAAGCCTCAGAATAACACAAAGGGATGGATTTAGAATTCCAGTACCTTATATTAGACACCACATTAGAAATTATCATCATTAAGAGATTAATACCAACTAGATATTGAAATATAAAGGGGTCTAAAAAACACCCCATTAAATAACTCTCAATGATTTCATCAAATCAATAATGTAGACAAAAATAAGAAAAATCACATAAACATATAAAAAAAACATATATATTCTGGATCCCAAGGGAGATACCTTTCTAATTGGTATAAATACATCTAGATCCCCTATATAAAATCAAAGAAACAATCTCATAAAATAACTCTAAACATATCACATAAAAAATAAGATCAACCCGAGCATAACATCAAGGATAAAACATCGAAATACTCGAGGCATTGTACTCACATCTATGATTCCTTCTCCCTAGTTAATTCTTCAAATTATTTTTTCTACAATAAGACCAAAATTAGTGGAATAAACTATATGTGAAACACCTTCTATCAAGAGTCCTAGATTTTAATAGGAAAATATTAAAGTTTTCATCCACCTCAGCACCCAAATCCATAAAATAAATGGTTTGATTAATTTTTTGAATATATCATTGAATATGTGATGCATAAAAAATTTCTTCTTTCTAGTTCATATAACGTGGGAGTGTTTTCCAAAACAACACATCTCTAAAACATGAAAAAACATTCAAAATTCAAAAAATATAGTAAATAACATCCTCTCACATCAAAACATTGTTTTCTAATGATGATGAGAGTCATTTATAAACATATTATCACCACGTATTAACTCTAAATGGGTACTCAAATAATCATTATAGGACTTATGAAAATATGGTGTTTCCTTTATTTGAACAAGGATCACTTGTACTTTATCACTCAATCATTTCCCTAATTATTTTTTAAGAACAAATAACCCTCTGACCTCTTCCCAACACAAGATAGATTTTAAAAGTTAGATACACATTTCTTTGAATGAAACCATACCATTATTATAGAGTTGACAATTATTGTAGGTAATATCTAAAAAGTGTAGTTGTCTCCCCCACAAACCTCAAAAAATTTGAATGAACATATGTAATATATCCTCAATAGTCAAGATAGTTTACTCTATATAACCCTCTCTCAATATATGAGAATAAGTTCTAAGAAAACACTTTGATTCAAAAGCATACTGGATACCTTTATAAACCATAGAGGTGAAACAAGAATAATTATCAAATATGATAATTATAAAAACCACAACACTTAATATAGATAAATCCTCAAAAATAATTCCTATGATCTTGACTACATAACCATTAATATGTGAGATATATTTATTAAGCATTCTATGATTAACAACATCACATCATAACCACCCTATGTTTGATGAAAACAGATAAAAAGTATACCAACTATCCTCCCACTTCAACTGGGTAACATCATTTGTTTGAGAAAACCCACTAAGAACATAGTGCTCTACCATCCACCTTTAGAAAGGAAATTGAGGGAAAATTGTAACTAATATATTCAATTTAAAACATGTAAACTAACCCTGTAAGGTATGATACATATTTGCTACATCCAGATTCACCTACAAAGATGAATGGCGTAACTCATTAATAAATAAATCCTTCCTTACTGATATAAATATAAAACTCCCATAAAATTGTAACACCCCAAGATTTCATAGTGTGTCATTTCTTCAAAATAATTCAATAACTTGCACTACATACAACACCGAGTTCAAGCGCATCATGACTTACCAAAAAAGACATTCAAAAGATGTTATGAAAATTATTAACTAAATTTTAAACTTTATATAATCTTTATAATTTTAGAATCTATATTATGAGTATCTTAGACATAATGTAAGAACAAATTCATTTTCAGTATTTCACTTTTACCAACTTTTAATAGTGAACCCTTTTTTAAATCCAATATTTTAAACTTTTATATATTCAATTTGACTAAATAAATTTACTTTTTAGAATGGGGACATCAAAAATTTACAATGAAACATCCCATGCTTCCACGATATTCTTTCCTTTGAATAATATAGTAGCGTGTGTTGTACGCAACCTCGAGTTTTAACACACACCACAAACAATCAAACTAGCCATTATGAATAGTGATACCTACTTTTTGAAATTTTATAAATTTTATCTCTCAAAATGGACTTCATTTTTGTATTTGGAGTATCGAATTTAGCCAAAGGTGAAATTTTGGAACTTCTTGGATAACATTTATATTTTGATGAATAGTGAAAATTACAAATTTTTAATTAAAAGCAACTTTTTTAATCGAAATAATTTATATTGATAAATTATGAATTTGAGTGGTTTTAAAGTATATTTAGAATATATTTTTACCATTTAATACAATGTTGGTCATTGTACATAATTTCACAATTAAACCGGACATAAACAAGTGTCAATCGTTTGATAGTTATTATCTCTTAAAAACACGCTATTTGTTTTGATGATGGGAATTGATTTTTAAATTAATTAATGCAACTGATATGTTTTGAATTTGGTAAAATTTACATCATTTTTGAATTCATAATATCAAATATAGCTTAGGCCTAATTTTTGGTATTTTTCTAGAAACTTTCATTTTTTGATGAATAGTGAAACCACTAAGTGGTAGTTAAAAACTGAATTTTTCATAAAACATAATTTTACTGCTTATGTGAGTGGAATTTTGAAAATCTGAGAGACATGGATAATATCAAGGAGTAAAATGTGGTTCAATGAGATGAAAATAATTTTTGGTGAATAGTAACTTTTTACTTTTATTTACCACAGTTAAAAGTAAATAGGGTAATTAAGGGTAAAATGATATTAATAATACCCTAACACATGTCCTAATTCTATTGGACATGTGTATCTCGACCAAAAACAACCATAGGAGTAAAATATTATCATTTATGTCCACTTGTATTAGATTAGGACATTTATTATTATTTAATTCAAAGAAGAGTTAAAAGAGTTAACATAAAATTTTATTTACTAAAAAAATTTAATATAAGGTTATACATAAGATAAATTCGATTGTAAATATTCATTAGAAATATAAAAAGATTTCCTACATAATGGTATTTTATTTATAATTATTAAAAATTATATATTTTAATTTATTTATGAAACAATGGTGATGCACAAATTGCCTAATTGATGAACAACTAGAATAATTGATATTATAAATACCCAAATAAATGTAATTTGAGACTTTTTATAAATACCAATAATTTTATAGGTTAATTTGACATGTTAGGATTGATGTAATTAACGTTTTTCGAAGTAATAATTCTGTTATTATATTTACAAATATCAAATATTTAATAGTGTCAAAATTGACATAAAAGAGTTTTTAAAACAAATATTATATTATTAATTGTTATTAAAATTTTAAAAATCTAAGGTTCGGACAAGAGACTTATATAATGATAGTTGTATCATTAATGGACCACTTGGGGGTATCATGGATTTATATAGTATGTTTATTAACCATATAATATAAAAATTCAAAGAGAAATTGTAAAAGTGAAACTAATTAACTAAGAGTTAATACTTAAAGATATGGTTAATATAATAACCCAAACCTGTCTAAATTCTATTGGTTGAGTGGTTTTCGACCCATCCCCACCTTAACCTTTAAATAATCCACTTTTGATACCTTAGAAATCTAATATAAATTTATTATAAAATAATATTTCTAGCTTTTCCAAAGGTGCCCCTCACCCCTCTTATAAAAGGGCACTCCCCCATCTCATTAATTCACACCTTCAAAGGCTTTTGGTTCGGCCAAACCCTGCCCAAATACTCTCTCAACTTCCCACACTAGAACCTAGAGGCCTTAGTTTGATTATAAAGCCATCCTAAGGATCCCTTTTGATCAAATCAAAAGGAAGAACCTGAATAAGAGGTAATGTTTTCACCACCATTTTTCAAATTCATTTCATCTTTAACTTCTTCTTT
This sequence comes from Viscum album, assembly GCA_963277665.1. NCBI lineage: Eukaryota > Viridiplantae > Streptophyta > Magnoliopsida > Santalales > Viscaceae > Viscum > Viscum album. Next base: position 981,421,733 of record OY728145.1, on the reverse strand, counting down.
CTTTGTTATTATCATCCTAAAATAATGAATCTAGTATATACTATATACTGCAATATTATTATAAATATGGTACAACCATATTCAGTATTCTATCCATCCTTTGAATGACATGTCACCATACGTTCGTACGTACGGCTTACCGCCTCCACGTCGTGGTGTAATTGTTATTCAATATATTATTATTTGGATGGGTATAATAATGATGTGTAATTCATGTAAATAATAAATATTACATGATAATGATTCTGTATATAAGACATTCCATCGAATTAAATTTTATTTTAATATCAAAAGAGTTATATTATCGCTCGTGCGTACGTAGGGACAACCGTCTCCATGAACGCGATGAGATTCATTCTCCATCGTATCCATTCAAGTATAATTATCATTTTATGGTTTAAAAATAATGTTTAAGGACTTGATATCATTCTGGATATGAATAAGATACAACCTATCCATGAAAAACATGACTTACATAACAAAACATATAAAATAAAATGAGTAAGTTAACACCCGAAACGACGATAATACTAAGATATTATTAACAAAGCAAAGTTAAAAGATCATATATGATAACATAATAATGTATACACTAGTGCAGAAAACGTTATTTATGTCGGTTATTTTTCATTTTTTACATCAGGTTTTAACCGACGTTAATACGGAAGACGTTATAAATAAAGTTTTTTAAGTCTGTTATTTAAAAACCGACGTAACATACATAACATCGCGGGGTTTTTAACGTTGGTTAATTAATAACTGACGTGAAAAAACTTGGGGTGGGGTTTATAACGTCGGTTATTATATAACTGCAGTGATAAACCCAGGGGGGCTTTATCACGTCGGTTATATAATAAATGATGTCATAAACACATAAGGGTGACTTTATCACGTCGGTTATTTAATAACCGACGTGATAAACTCCTGGGCTATGGTTTATCACGTCGGTTATTAAATAAATGACGTGCTAAACCAATCCCGGGAGGGGTTTATCAAGTTGGTTAATCAATAACTGACGTGATAAAAAGCCTGGGAAATGGTTTATCATGTAAGTTATTGAATAACCGACATGATAAACCAGTCCCAGGAGGGGTTTATCACGTCGGTTATTGATTAACCGACGTGATAAAGCATTTTCTAGGTCATTTATCACGTCGGTTATTACATAACCGACGTGATGAACCCTACCACAGATGGTTATCACATCGGTTATGAAAAAAAACTAACATGAAAGACAATTGTTTTTAATAAAAACCACTCCAGTCCTCTACTCTCCCCCAAAATCAACCAGAAACCAAATCAATAATTCGTACCACAAAAATAGAAGATAAAAACATGAAATAAAGAAATTTTAAGCATTTACATTGATAATAGATAAAATTTACCCACTTGATAGCCCCCACCCTGATGTATACTCCCTGTACAACCCTCCCCCACCCCATTGGAGCTCCCACCACACCCCTATACTGCCCCCCCCCCCCCCCCGACCCCCTGGACAGCCCCAAACACCCCTCGACAACCCCCCACCCTTCTGAACAGCACCCCCTCACCCCCTCACCCCACTTGACAGCCCCCACCACACCCCTGGACTACCCCCCGACCCCCTGGACAGCCCTAAACACCCCTCGACAACCCCCACCCATCTGAACAGCACCCCCTCACCCCCTCACCCCACTTGACAGCCCCCACCACACCCCTGGACTGCCCCCTAACCCACGGGCCTGCTCCAAACACCCCGAGACAACCCCCCCACCCTCATGTATACCCCCCATACCCTGGACAGCCCTCCCCCACCCCATTGGAGCCCCCACCACACCCCTAGACTGCCCCCACCCTCCTGAACAGCACCCCCTCACCCCACTTGATAGCCCCCACCCCATTGGATCCCCAACCACACCCCTGGACTGCCCCCGACCCCCTGGACTGCCCCAAACACCCCTCTACAACCCCCACCCTCCTGAACAGAACCCCTCACCCCACTTGACAGCCCCCACCACACCCCTGGACTGCCCCCCCGACCCCCTGGACAACTCCAAACACCCCGGGACAACCCCCCACCCTCATGTATACCCCCCCCCACACCCTGAACAGCCCTCCCCCACCCCATTGGATCCCCCACCACAGCCTTGGACTACCCCCACCCCCCTGGAAAGCCCCAAACACCCCTCGACAACCCCCCCACCCCATCGGACAACCCCTCTATACCCCTGGACATCCCCAACACCACTGAACACCCCCCACACCCTTGAAACCCCTCCCCCTTAGACCAGAATCCAGACCAGAAAAACCATCATAAGTAGACCAAAATAAGAAGTATAGCAAAATTAAACATTCACTTATATAACATTCAAAACTTACACTGTCAACTTCAAAAAACTAAATCCAACCTAAACGACTACCAAATACACAATTATAACGACAATATTCAAAATTACATTTTAAATTACAAACAACTAAAATTTAATCAAACCTGTAAAATAATTTGACCACTCCACTTGTAGTTGTTTGATGTCTTCAGCATTTAGGGTTGAGGTTCATCAAAAATCTACAAATGAAATGGACATTAGTTAACATGTATAATGAGTAAATCAAATTGAAATATTATGGCAAATTTTAAGAGGAAATCTAACCAGGTCAAAATTCACAACTGTCCCAGTTGTTATTATTTCATACATAAATCTTAACATATAATATCCGCATTCGATGACGCCTTGTTGTTCATGACAATTCTGTTTGAATGAGTGTAAATTCAATATATTATTTTGATGTAATAAATCAAAAATTACAAATTATAAATGGATATTTACCTTCGCATTTACATATTTGATTTTTGCATTCCTTTTCTTTGCGTTTTTTCGAAAGTAGACCCATGCCCTGTAAGAAAATAATACCAATGTGGTAAATTTAAAATTCATTGTAATATATAAAACTATTGAGAAATTGAAACTTACTTTTCCAATATATTCTTAAAACTTTCCCGCATATCATCATGGACAGAGCATATACAATAAAGTGCTTTCTCCCTTGGGAAAAAAACCCCTAACATCCAATGATAACTAATAAAAGGAAATTTAACATTACTGGTTTTTCATGTTAAAATATTATTAACTCTTTGAGAGAGATGTGTTTCATACCTCTCACAAAAAGGCATCATCCAACATTGTGTGACTATATTATTTTCAAATCTTTCAACAATATAAAGCATTCTTTGTTCCTCATCCAATGCACATGCTTCAGGGGAAATCAATTGTGGTTCCATGAATCCATATACATCTGTCAGCTCATTCCTCTCACAAATTTTATAAAGATACCTAATAAAAAACATACATAAGTATAAATTTTTAATAAATATAACACAGGGAAAAGGTGTTAAGACTTACATGGAAAAAATTTGCACCACATTGATGCCCAACTTATCTCCAGTAACAAGCTCCATGATATCAGTTTTCATAATCCCCACATTTATTTCACATCCACAAACATGAGCTTCCATTGGAAACTCATAATGATCCACCAAAGAATATTAATATCTTGACAATCTGTCAAGACTACTGAATTCTGTATCTGATGTCATAGCGATATGTCTTTGTTGTTGTCTATACAGTATTTATTTACATTTGAAGTATTCCTGTAAAAATAAATTGAAAAATATATTAGTTTTCAAATGATAAAACAAATTTAATAAAAAAAATAAAATAAAAGATATAACATTCATACCTATATGGTAATGAGTCAAAGAAGTCTTGATGGACAAATTAAAAAATGGCTGATACTATGTCCAACTGTCGCCACCTCATCTGTAGGTAATGGTACCTGAGCTGATCTATCTATAATATCCTGTACAGTGACCCTATGATTCTCTACCTCTAATTGTTGATGATGAACTGTATCTCCTATACAATATACAAACCCATATTCTACTATATGCTGTTGATAATCATCAACATACAACTCACAATAAGTAGAAAGCTATGGCAGAGGAGTAGGATAAAAAATGGGGTCAGCAGGTTGAGGTGGGGGAGTGGGAGCTACTGGCGGAGGTGGAGGATAAATAATGGGGTCTACAGGGGGAGGTGGAGGAGTGGGATCTGTAGTCTGAAATTGTCTTTGCATGTCTGCAAACATAGACTGCACCAACGCTCTAATCTTTTCATCCATCGTCGCATTAATATTATGAATTTCAGACTCCAAGGAATCAATTTTTTTCTATAAACCCCCTCAATGTTTGAAGTTGAAGAACATGGAAACACTTTTCTTACCGATACACCTGCCGGATATCCTTTTACACGACCAGGATGTTCGGGCCATCCCAATGCTACAGATAAAATATCTTCCCTCCCAGTAGCTGTAAATGTCCCCTGTGAACTATGCACCTCAAGAGAGTTCTGTATTAATTAATTGAACATTTCTGTAATGATTGAAATTATAAGAGGAAAATGGTTAACATAAATAAATAAAATATATATCTTACAATACACTCAGCTACGATTCTCGATTCATCCAAAAGATATTGCCCTTTTTTGACCTTCCGAGCACTCTTCCATTTTTCATGTCTAGATGGAGGGGATGGAGGGTCCACCTCTCTAGAGCTTGAAGACTCAGCTCTTAGTTGTTGAAATTTTTCTGCCATCATTTGTTCTTCCAATAATGCATACCCTCCCCAAGATAAACTATGAGGGTATACATTTTAAGATTGGATCTCCTGACGATCGTTCCTTGTTTGCTATAAATTACGAATAAGAAATCATTAACAAAACGTTAATAAGATCATTTATATAAGAAATCTTATAAAAGTTTACACTACCCTTACCAAAAATGACTCTTTTCTTCTACTTTCAAAAAACTATCTCCATGTGTCTTCATCTATAAAGGGATATATACGACATGGATTGTCATGAATCCTATGACCATAAATGAAATCAGATGAGAGGGTTGATTTGAAATCTCTTCATCTCTTGGAAGCAATAATAAGAATTTCTTCCTGACTCCTCCAGTGTCAGGAATATCAAATGTCATCTGATAAAGAAGAGATTAAACAAATTATATATACTAAAAACATTTAATGAATATTCAATCAATAACAATATATCTTACCAAAATCGTCTCCCATAATTGAGAGATTATCACTTTATCTACACTTCTCCAGTTATCATACAGAATGCTTACTTTGCTCTTAGCCTGAGTAGCTACAAAACCCTTAAAATCTTTTGCATTTGGACATCTAGGAATATCATCATCATCAAACTCAATGAATATCCTTTGATCCTATATACGGGCAGCTGATAATTTTGGTAAACGTGTGCACCCACGTTTACCAACCTTTGAACTCTTTGTTCTAATAGGAGCATGTGAATGTTCCTCCCCAGAGGTATGACCAATATTCTCATCTCCAGAATCATGTGGTTGATCAACATAATGATCTGTCATTATCCTTCAAATAGAAAAAAATAAACGTTAGTTCAAAAATATACAAATTCAAATATTTTAATACTACTGTAATCAGAAAATAGAAAAGTGTACTAAGTTACGTAATAGTAAACATTGGTAATATGGTAAGCATGTTAAACAATGGTAAAGATGGTAAAGATGGTAAAGATGGTAAAGATGGTCAAGATGGTAAACATGGTAAACATGGTAAACCTGGTAAACATGGTAAAGTAATTGTCATTGAACAAAAATAATAGATATATAATTCATGTAATGGTAAACATGATAAAGTAAACTAAACAAACTTAAAACAAACAAAAACTTATACTTATTTTGTTTTAAAACATGTTTTAATAAATAAAAAACTTACAACATCTAACATTTATGAAAAAAATAAATGTAAACAAGAAATAAACATATGTTACCTGTAATTTTAGGAATTTACAAATGGATTGTTTTCCCAAATTCCTTCGTCGTGATCGTTCATTATGGCACAAACCATGTCTTCAACATGCTCATCATTATGTTCTGTTAATCTTTCCAGGGAATTATGGATCTCACATAAATCAGCATCTTCGTCAACTTCATCCTCACCAAAATATTGTTTTTTCCCTTGTAAAACAATAGCCCACTGCATATCTGATTGATCTACGACATAGAAAATTTGTTTTTCATGTGTTTCCATTATAAAAGAATCAGTTGTGTCTTCCAATCTCTTCAGATTAACAAGTGTCATTCCAAATTCATCGTGTCTGACACTTTTGTTACCGATAAACCATTTACAGTTAAAAACAAGAACTTTAATTTTAAAGTAATCAACCTCCTATATGTCTTCAATAACTCCATAATATGCACTTGATGTATAAATTGTGTTTTTGTCCTTATCACTCGAAAAATGCATTGCTTCTGCAAACACAAATACACCACTATTCTGAACTGCACTTCTGTTGTACTGAGCTTTTGTATGAAATGTATAGCCATTAATGTCATAACTAGACCATGTTATCACACTTAAACATGGACCACCCACTATCCATTTTAATGTCTCTGATACATCTGATCTACCAAGCAAAGTCTTTTTAATCCATGACAAAAAAAATTTGTTGTGCTCATTCAGAATTCACATTTCTTTCTTCTTTGGATGACATTGTTTCAACTCATTAATATGCAATGTGATATACGGTTGAGCATCAGCTATGTTATTCAAGATGTATGATTCTAACTTCTTCATCTATTCAACTGACAATGATTTGACTTTCAAGCCACGAATCCCCTTTCCCTCATTATTAACTTGTTCATGGCGAGATGGAGGCAAACCTATGTGTTGTGCCACATCCAAGTAGCTCGTACAAAACTCTGCTACCTCCTCAGAAATAAACTTTTCAATAATAGAGGCTTTAGGTCGATATGGATTTTTAACATACCCCTTTAATATTTTCACATACCTTTCAAAAGGATACATCCAACGAAGATATACAGGTCCACAATGCTTTATTTCTCGAACCAGATGAATCATTAAATACACCATTATATCAAAAAAAGTTGGAGGAAAATACATTTCCAATTGACAAAGTATAAAAATTTCATCCTTTTACAAAATGTTCAATGCATTCACATCAATCGCCTTGTTACAAATTGAATTGAAAAAATAACACAACTTCATCATAGTCTTTCTGACACGAATGGGCAATATTCCGCAATGCAACTAGTAGAATTTGTTGCATCATGACATGACAATAATGTGATTTCATACCTATCAACTTCAAGTCCTTCAATGAGACAAAATTTTTTACATTTGAAGAATAACCTTGAGGCACTTTGATATCATGAAGACACTGACAAAAGATAATTTTCTCCCTCTTCGATAATGTATGACAAGCTGGGGGAAGAAATGTTCGTCTTCCTTTAGGAGTGGGAGCTAACTCCAAATGTATTCTCATTGATAGTAAGTCTAACCTTGCATTTAACCCATATTTAGTCTTTTCTTTAATATCTAACAATGTTCCAATCAAGCAATCACATATATTCTTCTCCACGTGCATGACATCAATATTATGTTTAACTTCATGATACCTCCAATATGGTAGCTCAAAAAATATTGACCTCTTCTTCCAAATATGTCTATCATTACCATATTTCTGTGTCATTCCCAATGTCACATCAAGGTTTTTCACCCTCTCAAAATACAGATCTGGTGATAAAGGTTTTGGAGTAGTATCAAATTCTTGTGAGCCATTGAATGCCTTTTTTAGTCTTCTATACGGGTGATCCATAGGCAAAAACTTTTGATGACCCATGTACACTATTTTCCTCCCATGATGCAATTGACAATATGACATCTATTGTTCACAAATTGGACATTCTTTATGCCCTTTAACACTGTATCCGGACAAATTTCCATACACTGGGAAGTCATTTATAGTGAACAGAAGCACTGCATGTAGTTGAAAATATTCCATTTTATAAGAATCATACACCCTAATACCATCAGCCCATAATATTTTCAAATCATCAATCAGCGGTGACATGTAAACATCAATATCATTGTCGGGTTGCTTTGGACTAGAGATCATTATACTCAACATGAAATATTTGCGCTTCATACAAACTTTAGGATAGAGGTTGTAAATTACCAATAAAACAGGCCATGAACTATGTGTGCTATTGAGGGTTCGGTATGGATTCATTCCATCTATGCACAACCCTAATCTGAGATTTTATATTTCATTTCCAAATGTAGAATAGTGTGCATCAATTTTATTCCATTGTGGAAAATCAGCTAGATGACGTATTTTTCCATCACATACCCGCTAATCAGAATGCCATATTAACCTTTTTGAATCATGTGAATTAGCAAATAAATGTTTGAAACGATGAATTATAGGAAGATACCAAAATACCTTTGTTGGGAGCTTTGTAATCTCTACATCAGCCTGTGATTTCTCTTTCACCTTATACCGTGATGTCCCACATTTAGGAAACTCTGATAGAAATTCATATTCCTTCATATATATAATGCAGTCATTCGGCAAGGCATGTATTTTCTTGTATCATAATACCATCGGGCATAATATTTTCTTGGCCTTGTAATGAGAATCTAGAAGATCGTTATCTTTTGGAAGAATTTCCTTCATCAATTCTAGTAGCTCTGTAAAGCTTCTATCACTCCATCCATGTTTCCCCTTCAGGTTAATAAATCTTAACACCTCCGACAAAACCGTAAAATCTGTACAACCAAGATATAATGGTTTTTCAGCATCACCATATAGACGCGCAACTGTCGGTTCTATCTCAATTTGTTCTACTAAAATATCGCGAATCATTTCTTCAATTCCATCAGAGTTACGATCTTCTGAATCATCATCATCAGTGACATTTCGTCCAGTTTCACCATGCCAAATCCAAGGGATATAACTCGGATTAAAACCATGACATGTCAGATGATCTCTTATCTCTCTACTTTTCAACTTCTTCATATTCAAACATTTCATACATGGACAGAAATAAACGTCACTACTTGGAACATTTCATTTAGAAAATTCCAAAAAGGCATCAACACTATCCTCGTATTCATTTCTCATTCGATGTTCCGTAATCTAACTTCGACTCAAAATTACCAATAACAAATATCAAAAATATATATATTTTTAAGATAAGACAAATATATGTTTATATGAAAAAATCATAATTTGAATGTAAAACAATTTTGAAATATAAAACAAATCTATGCGTATTTAAAAAAATATGCTTGAATATTATTATTAAAAGAAAATATAGTTTGATATAGCAGTTTTAAATTCCATTGAATAAAAGAAAATCATGGTGCCTATATGGTTGATAGAAAATTGGAGATAATGGAGTAAACCTGAGAATCAAATCATATTTAAAAAAACTCAGATGGAGAAAATCACAATTTAAATCCAAACCCCCTAGACACCCACAACCCTCTGGACAACCCCCACCCCGGGACAACCCTCAAAACCCTCTGGACAGGCCTCCACCCCCTTGGACAACCCCCCACACCCACCCACTCCCAGAACACCCCCAACCCTCTGGATAGCCCCCCAACCCCCTTGGACAGCCCCCACCCCTCTAGACAACACCCCCACCCCTCCTGGACACCACCCCCTCCCCTACCCCCTTGGACACCCCACAGGACACCCCCCAACCCTTTGGATAGCCCCCCACCCCCTGGAAAGCACCCCACCCCTCCAGATAGCACCCCTCACCCCTCCTAGACACCACCCCACCCCCGACCCCCTTGGACACCCCCCTGGACACCCCTAACCCTCTGGACAGCCCCCTACCCCCCGTACAACCCCCAAAACCCTCTAGACAGGCCTCCACCCACTTGGACAACCCCCCACACCCACCCACCCCCTTGGACACCCCCTAGACACCCCAACCCTCTGGACAGCCCCCACCCCCCGTAAAACCCCCCAAACAATTGTTTACATATAAAACTAGGGATGGTGAAAAACGAAAAACACATGCATTTAATATATACTTCAGCATGAAATAGATGGAATTAAATATTCTTAAATATGGCTACTTAAATGATCAAATGATAATTAAAAATGACCATTGATATTCAACTAGTAAAATGATCATAAGTTTCTCGATAACTAATATCATAATTTATTTTATCAAAAAAGTCACACAATTCCTCAATTTATAAATCATTCTGAAAATGGTTGACATCTTAAATCACCTCTTTACATTTCAAAAACCCTTATTAGGTAAATATCATCGCCAAAATATTGCATGTAAACCATTTTATCACTTTTTTAACTCACTAAATCATTTTCAATTTTCATAAAACAATCCCAAGAGGAACAACCATGTTTTGCAAACATAAGACATTCCAAAACTCCCATTCAAGAAAAAAATCATACCAATACAAATCCAAAATATAAATTTTAGCTCCATAAACATTTATTAAACCACCCCCATATTTTAATAATTTACCTCAAATAATGTCACAAACAATACACATGAAAAACAAACATTTTCATAAAACACCTTCAAGAAGTGTGACAAGGGTTTACACATAACACCCATTCAAAACCCCCCCTTTTGAGGCCCACATGAAAACAAAGAATTAAACAACCATAATTGGATTCCCCTTTCAAAATTAATGAATCACTTTCATAGGTTATAAAATACACCCAAATACTAACCTAAGAGTCACACCTTAAAAGCACAAAATTTCAAGATATAATGAATGTATAAAATTAAAGACATATCCAAATCCATCAAAAAAAATTCGGGACCACAAAAAATATACGATGTAGGAAAAATGAATGAAAAAAAGCACACAAAAATTTAGTGGTGCGAGTTGAAGGCTTGCATGAAATGGGGGTTTTGGAATGCCTTTTTTGTAGTGAGTTGAAAGCACACAAAATGAGTTGAGATGATAGATCCAGGGAAAAAGCACACAAAAATCGAACGAGTTGAAAGCACACAAAACGAATGAAAAAAAGCACACAAAAATCGCAAAACATAAATATAGACTATCCGAAAAAAAAAATGAAATAAATAAATTCGTGGAAGGATTACTTGAGTGTTGCGAGTTGAGATGATAGATCCGAGGAGAGTAAAGATGATAAACGTTGTAGGCAAAACGAGTTTAACATAGCGAGATCGACGACCCGATTAGGGTTTATCGCACGAGAGAGACGAGCTGCCGGACTGTCGAACGAAAATTCGTAAATGAAAAACCTCAAGAGTTGTTAATTTTTTAAATGTTTTTATAACTTTGGTTATTTAATAACTGATTTTATAAATTGTATTTTACATTTATAATGTCAGTTATTATAAAAACTGACGTTATAAATGTATCAGATGTGACTTTTTTTACGTAGGTTATTCTATAACTGATGTAAAAAAGACATCAAAAATCACAGTTTTTACGTAGGTTATAAAATAAACAACATAAAAAAACTCCTTGATATCTATTTTTTTACGTCGGTTATAAAATAACCGATGTAAAAAACCAAAGCGTTTGGGGTTTTTTACGTTGGTTATTTTATAACGGATGTAAAAAACTCGTAGATATCTCGTTTTTTACGCTGGTTGTCAAATAACCAACGTAAAAAACCCCACGCTCTTTGTTTTTTTACAGTGGTAATTTTATAACCAGCGTAAAAAACTCATAGATATCTAATTTTTTACGTTGGTTATCAAATAACTGACGTAAAAAACCCCACGCGATTTGGTTTTTTTCGTCGGTTATTTTATAACCGAAGAAAAAAACGAGATATCGACAAGTGTTTTACGTCGGTTATAAAATAACCGACGTAAAAAAACCCCCGTGCTTTGTTTTTTTAAGTAGGTTATTTGATAACAAATGTAAAAACTGAACATGAGCGATTTTTAATGTCAGTTATTAAAATAACCGACGTTAATAATCTACTCACTGCACTTGTTACGTCGGTTATTTTATAACCGACGTAAATAACCACGTTTCATAGATTATCACATCGGTTATATATAACTGACGCAAAAAATGGTGATTTAAATAATGTTTTCTACACTAGTGATATGATTATTGTATAATTTAATAACAATTATTTCACCATTATACACGAGGATAACCTACCCCCAACTAAGGAAAAGTACAAGGTAAGGGTTTATTTCGCAATCTCTTCATTATCCGAGGTTGTTTATACGTAATAATCTACTGGTATCTCTTTATCATCCACATCCATGTTTCTTAAAAAAAAATTTCAAAACATTATTATTATTTTACAGAATATGGGTTAAAGTCATTTATACCCTTGTTTGACTTTTTATAAGAAGTTTATAAAGGAATCTTTCTATTGTTTTCCAAACAAGGTCCCTTTTAACATTTTCGAAAGAATTAAGGTATGAATGTATTTTTTTTAAACTTATACGATGAGTGCAGCTATTTTCCACCATTATAAAATCGTTGAAGCTTCCCTTACATGCTTATAAGAATATTTTCAAAGAAAATGTTTTATTTTATAAATATATGACTCTTAAATGATTTCAAAAAAAGAAAGAGATATTTCTCTAAAAAGAGTTTCGATTTCATCTATGTCAAAATCCTTTGATGGATATTACGCTTATTTGAAGTTGATTTATTATGATACAAAACTTCTATATTGAATTGAAGGTTTTGTGATATGTTTGACTATGGATGTGTTATTTTTATACCCTTCATGTTTTATGGATGAAGTATTTACATTTCTTATGCTAAGTTTAATACGAAAGTTTATGTTATGTTTAAACCGTTTCATATGGGAAGGCATTGGACTTAATATGTGATGGATGGAGCCCGCTATATCTCCTTGATGCATCAGTAGGTCTCATGAGACAAACTAGTGTCTTGGCACAAGGCCTTGACCAAATATTATTTGTAGTCTTGGCATGAGGCCTTGGCTGTGTGGTTATGTTAGTCTGGAATTATGCCTTCCATCATTATGAAAGTGGTTATTGATGTTGCATGTGATTATTCGATTAGTATAATATCCATGTGAATAAGTAAATGGCATTATTTCATTTTATTTTTGACATATTATGTTGAAGTTCATGTTTAAAAGGCTTTTTCTTTAGTTATACATTGCCTTAAATGTTTATTCTTATTTATGAAAGTTTCCGCTATATTGTTATCCTTACTAGGATTTTGATCTCACCCCTTCTCTATGTTTTATTTTTCCCAGGATGTGAAGAATTAATTTATGAATGACCTGTAGGGATTGTATGATGGGATAAGAGTGTGGACATTGGAGACTATATTGTTGTAGCTTTTATTTTATGATTTAATGTAAACTTTATTAATGTATCTAGTTATTCCAAGGCTACTAAACTAATCGGTCTTTCGAGACTTGATCTTTCTTGTGATCATGAAAATGTTATGTAATAATGCACCGACTCTGGGTAACTGGGGTCGGGGCATTACAGTTGGTATCAGAGAATGTTTAGTACAAACCTTGAAAGCTAGATTTAGATAAACTCTGATTAGAGCACATAGATCTAAGATGGAATTTGAGAATTAGTATAGAAGAACTACCTATAATTTTGGTAAGGTAGAAATTTTGTGAGTTTTCCCAGCAATACATCCCTATCTGGATATGAGCAGGTAGAGGTGGCTCTGTCACAGATGTAACTAGGGGTAAAAACCGAAAACACCGCTTTGAGATAGAATCGAACGGAAACTGGTGCACAACAATGGGTCTTGCTGCACTCTTGGTTATGACACTCCCGGGGGATATGCTCAGGATAATTCTCATTTTCTTTACAAACCATTATGAAGGGTTTATGAGTATATACTTCCTCAAAGGAGACATTTTTATGATTATGGATTATATCCATAAACTATTTAATTTATGTTATGTGTTTTACAAGTTTGGGATTAGGTATTGTTATTCATAAACTAATCTAGTGTATGCCATTGTTTAGAAATGGCGCCCAGTAGAAGGAATGAGAACTCAAGCAATGCACATGATCCAAAGAGAAAGAAGGATCATATCTTTCATGGTATTAAGCCAGAATTTATAAGAGAAATAGTCTCCCATGTATTATCATCATATGAAGAAATAATATCATGTGTTGATAAGATAAGTAAAGAGTTTACTGAGTTCTTTGGTTTTTAAGGGAAACAAGAGAAGAAAAGGATGGAAGAGAGAAAGATGGATAAAGGGAAGAGGGAAAAGAAGAATTTTCACATATGTGATAACTGTGGGAAGAAACACCCTAGAACTTTCCTAAAAGGAATGAGATTTTGTTATACGTGTGGATGAAAAGGGAACAAAGTACGTGACTGTAAGGGTAAGAAAATGGTTTCAAATGTACAATGCTTCTTTTGCAAGGAGTTTGGACACTACGTGAACCTATGTCACAGTCATCAGACTATGCCTCAAATGATTCTATTGGATAATAATCAAGTTATGATACTACCACAGATGAAGTGGAATGATTAGAGTTCTTATGTTGATTATGCCATTTGAGTGTTGTATCAACAATGTACTTATTATAATAATTATTGAATATATAAGGATTGTACTGAAGTACTATTTCATTAAGGACTTGAGATTGTGTGTAACAAAGAAAAGTGACTCAATAGAAGGTTAAATTTTTGGAAAATATATGGTAGGGAGAAAGATAAACCATAATATAGTTCTGATACTGAGGTTGTGATTTTAGAATAATACATGAATGATTTGGATAAATTATATTGGATATTCTTGACTACCTTGAAACTGATTAATGATTTGTATATTCCATCATTGTTGGGGTTTACAAAATTTTTGGATTGAAATAGTATATCTATTATTCTTTAAGGAATAAGGGATCATGAATGTAATCAATAAGGTTTTATGGTAATTCAGGATGTTGTAGTGTTTTAAAAGAATACATGATGAAGGTGTTTACATGTTATTACGCGGCAAAAAGGATCTTAATTGCGTTTACATTCCTTAAAAATGTTGGACTGAAGTATTTTGGATAGTTCTTGTTTGGATTATTTTGGATTTCCATAAAAGGACAACCCGGAGGTCGGGTGGCAACCCGTTGTGTCTGGAAAGGCTGCGAGAGTTGAACCCACAACCTAAGGGCGACAAGGGTGTATCACCTACCACTGACCCACGTGATGTCCTGGATTGAATAATGTCGTTTTTTAATGGTTCTGCTAGATGAATTAAAATTCATTTTTTAACCCTATATGAATAGGATAAATAGAATATTATTTTTAAGTTCTATTATCTTTTAGAGTGAAAGATGAGTTTGTGGTAGAACTTAGTTAAAGGATGAGACTCTACTTGTCAGGTATATATTTTTCTTCTTCTCTTATTCAATGAAGAAATTAATTCTTATAATTTAGTGAAAGGATCTTAAAACAAAAAAATGTGTTATCCTAATACCATATGTTTTGCTGAATTGATGGTATTTTAAATCATCATAGATTGATGAATTTAAGGCCCTTAATTTTACACTTGTTTGTTATTGATGACCTCAATCACTACCTATAAATATTTACATCTTTTCTCCAATTAAATGTCTCTAATTGCCACCAATTTTCTCCGAATAGAGATCATAATTTGGTGGTGACCCTTTCATTTCACTTTTCCTCTTATTAAGACTAAATTTTATTAACCCAATTTATGATGTGGGTTTTCCCACAAAGTTATTTTCTATATTCAACCTTTTATTTTTGAAGAACAATTTCAAATTTCAAGGATGAAATTTTTTGAAGGAGGGAAGAATGTAACACCCCAATATTTCATAGTGTGTTATTTCTTCAAAATAATTCAATAACTTGCAGTACACGCAACACCGAGTGCAAGCGCACCATGACTTACCAAAAAAGACGTTCAAAAGAGGTTATGAATATTATTAACTAAATTTTAAACATTATATAATCCTTATAATTTTAGAATCTATATTATGAGTTTCTTAGACATAATGTAAGAACAAATTCATTTTCAGTATTGCACTTTTACCAACTTTTAATAGTGAACCCTTTTTAAATACAATATTTTAAACTTTTATATATTCAATTTGACTAAATAAATTTACTTTTTAGAATGGGGACATCAAAAATTTACAATGAAACATTCCAAGATTCCACAGTACGCTTTCCTTTGAATAATACAGTAGCATGTGTTGTACGCAACATCGAGTTCTAACACAAACCACAACCAATCAAACTGGCCATTATGAATAATAATACCTACTTTTTAAAATTTTAAAAATTTTATCTCTCATAATGGACATCAATTTTGTATTTGGAGAATCGAATTTAGCCTAAGGTGAAATTTTGGAACTTCTCGGTTAACATTTATATTTTGATGAATAGTGACAATTACGAATTTTTAATTAAAAATAACTTTTTTAATCGAAATAATTTATAAAGACAAATTTTGAATTTGAGTGGTTTTAAAGTATATTTAGAGTATATTTTTACCATTTAATACAATGTTGGTCATTGTACATAATTTCACAATTAAACCGGACATAAACAAGTGTCAATCTTTTGATAGTTATTATCCCTTAAAAACACGCTATTTGTTTTGACGACAGTAATTAATTTTTAAATTAATTAATGCAACTGATATGTTTTGAATTTGTTAAAATAGACATCATTTTTGAATTAATAATATAAAATATATATTAGGCCTAATTTTTGGTATTTTTTGGAAACTTTCATTTTTTGATGAATAGTGAAACCACTAAGTGGTAGTTAAAAAACCGAATTTTTCATAAAACGTAATTTTACCGCTTCTGTGAGTGGAATTTCAAAAATCTGAGAGACACAGTTAATATCAAGGAGTAAAATTTGGTTCAATGAGATGAAAATAATTTTTGGTGAATAGTAACTTTTTACTTTTATTTACCACGGTTAAAAGTCATTAAGGTAATTAAGGGTAAAAATGATATTAATATTACACTAACACGTGTTCTAATTCTATTGGACAAGTGTATCTCGACCCAGAAAACCTTAGGAGTAAAATATTATCATTTATGTTCACTTGTATTAGATTAGGACATTTATTATTATGTAATTCAAAGAATAGTTAAAAGAGTTAAAATCAAGGTTTATTTACTAAAGTTTTTTTAATATAGGGTTATACGTAAGATAAATTAAATTGTAAATATTCATTAGAAATATAAAACGATTTCCTACATAATGGTATTTTATTTATAATTTTTAGACATTACGTAATTTAATTTATTTATGACACAATGGTGATGCAGTAATTACCTAATTAATGAAACATTAGAATAATTGATATTATCAATACCCAAATAAATTTAATATGATACTTTTTATAAATACCAATAATTTTCTAGGTTAATATGTCATGTTAGGATTTATTTAATTGACTTTTTTCTATGCAATCATTCTTTTATGAGTTTTACAAAAATCAATTATTGAATAGTGTCAAAATTAACATAAAAGAGTTTTTAAAATAAATATTATATTATTAATTTTTATTAAATTCATAAAAATATAACGCTCAGCCAAGATACTTATATCATGATAGGTGTATCATTAATGGACCACTTGGGGGGTCACTTGGATGTATATAGTATGGTTATTAACCATATAATATAAAAATACAAAGATACATTGTAAAAGTGAAACTAATTAACTAAGAGTTAATACATAAAGATAAGGTTAATATAATATCCCAAACCTATCTAAATTCTATTGGTTGAGTGGTTTTAGACCCATAACCACCTTAACCGTTAAATAATACACTTTGTAGCCATTGGAAACCGAATATGAATTTATTATAAAATAATATTTCTATCTTTTCCAAAGGTGCCCATCACCCCTCTTATAAAAGGGCACTCCCCCTTCTCATTAATTCACACCTTCAATGCCTTTTGGTTCGGCCAACCCCTGCCCAAATACTCTCTCAACTTCCCTCACTACAACCTAGTGGCCTTAGTTGGATCATAAAGCCAACCTAAAAAGCCCTTTTGATCAAATCAAAAGGAAGAACCCGAAGAAGAGGTAATGTTTTCACCACACTTTTTCAAATTCATTTCTTCTTCAACTTCTTCTTTCTTTGTTATTCCCATTGTAAAATAATGAATATAGTGTCTCCTATATAATTTAACATTGTTATAAAAATGGTACAACCGTATTCAGTATTCTATCCATCATTTGAATGACATGTCACCATACGTGCGTACGTACGACTTACTGTCTCCACGTCGTGGTGTAATTGTTATTCAATATATTATTATTTGGATGGGTATAATAATGATGTTTAATTCATGTAAATAATAAATATTACATGATAATTATTCTGTATATAAGATATACCATCCAATTAAATATTATTTTAATATCAAAAGAATTATATTATCGCTCGTGCGTACATATGGACTACCGTCTCCATGAACGCGATGAGATTCATTCTCCATCATATACATTCAAGTATAATTATAATTTGATGATTTAAAAATAATGTTTAAGGACTTGATATCATTCTGGATATGAATAATATACAACCTATCCATGACAAACATGGCTTACATAACAAAACATATAAAAGAAAATGAGTAAGTTAACACCCGAAACGACTATAATACTAAGATATTATTAACAAAGCAATGTTAAAAGATCATATATGATAACATAATAATGTATATGATTATTGTATAATTTAATAACAACTATTTCACAATTATATATTAGGTTAAACTACCCTAAACCAAGGAAAAGTACAAGGTAAGAGTTTATTTCGCAATCTCTTCATTATCTGAGGTTGTTTATAAGTAATAATCTACTGGGATCTCTTTATCATCCACATCCATGTTTCTTAAAAATGTTTTTCAAAACATTATTATTATTCTATAGAATATGGGTTAAAGTCATTTATACCCTTGTTTGACTTTTTATAAGAAGTTTATAAAGGAATCTTTCTGTCATTTTCCGAAAAAGGTCCCTTTTAACCTTTTCGACAGAATTAATGTAAGAATGTCTTTTTTTAACTTATACGGTGGGTACGAGTATTTTCTGCCATTATAAAATTGTTGAAGCTTCCCTTACAAGATTATAAGAATATTTTAAAAGAAAATGTTTTATTTTATAAATATATGACTCTTAAATGTTTTCAAAAAAAGAAAGATATATTTCTCTAAAAAGAGTTTTGATTTCATCTATTTCAACATCCTTTGATAGATATTACACTTATTTGAAGTTGATTTATTATGATACAAAACGTCTATATTGTATTTAAGGTTTTGTGATATTTTTGAATGTGTATGTGTTATTTTTATACCATTCATGGTTTAGAAATGTTGTATTTACATTTCGTATGTTAGGTTTAATATGAATGTTTATGTTATGTTTAAACCTTTTCATATGGGAATGCATTTGACTTAATATGTGATGGGTGGTGCCCGCTATAGCTCCTCGATGCATCGGTAGGTCTAATGAGACAAACTAGTGTGTTGGCATAAGTCCTTGATGAAATCATATTTGTAGTCTTGGAACGAGCCTTGGCTATGTGGTTATGATAGTCCAACATTATGCATTCCATCATTATGAAAGTGGTTATTGATATTGCATGTGATTATTCGATTAGTATAATATCCATGTGAATAAGTAAATGGCATTATTTCATTTTATTTTTTCCATACTATGTTGAAGTTCAAGCTTAAAAGGCTTTTTCATTAGTTATACAATGCCTTAAATGTTTATTCTTATTTATGAATGTTTCCGCTATATTTTTATCCTTACTAGGCATTTTAGCTCACCCATTTTCTATGTTTTATTTTTCCCAGGATGTGAATAAGTAATTTATGAATGACCTACTGGGATAGTATGAGGGGATAAGAGTGTTAACTATGGAGACTATATTGTTGTAGATTTCATTTTATAATGTAATGTAAACTTTATTAATGTATCTAGTTATTCCAAGTCTACTAAACTGATCAGTCTTTCGAGACTTGATCTTTCTTGTGATCATGCCAATGTTATGTAATAATGCACTGACTCTGGGTAACAGGGGTCGGGGAGTTACAAAAATAGTAGTATATGTTGAAGATCCTCAGATAAACCGTTAGCGGAATTACCATTAATAACATGATCTTTCTTAACCACTTCATCTAAATCCCCTAGATGGGACTTAACCCAATGCACCAAATATTATTGCACCTTCATCTGGTAAAGACACCATATGGAATCACCTACTCCTATATCGATGTTCATCGAATCAAACTATTATATCAAAATGCATGTGTCTCCAGAATAACCTATAGTACACCCATGTAACCTTCAACTCAAACCATCTACCACAACTGTCATAAAGTACCCCTGGGTCATCCTAGAACAGGTTACATAGGATGGACTATAGAATGGCTTGAAGGGAATACATGATCTGAAATGGACAGGTGATAAGAACATAGTTATGTAAAAACAACCATTATTAATGATTTTACACACAATTACATATAAAAACTTGGATATGTTAAAAATGAGAGGAAGAAACAACATGCTACCTTTTAACAAAACTAAAATGAAATCCAAAAAAACTATGAAACATAACAAGATAAATCCATATATATTGAACAAAAAGGTATAGGTTTTATACTTGAAATACATGTACTAGTATAGGGATAAAAAACAATAGAAAGACTAAAACACATATTCATGCTACATGTGTTCCAACATATCATATAGTCACGACCCTAGCAAGAACACTAACATGCTCATGTTCTAAACTACACTAAGTGGCTATTTTCCCTTTCCTATATTATATATAACCAAATAATTAAACAACCATTGGATATATGCAAGGATCTATCATATCATCCTAGTAGGATCCAATGAAGATTTAGATATGAAAAAATTAAAAAAATAAATCAATTAAGCTCAATTTAGAGAAATAATGAACTATGGGATACGTTATTTATAATAGTAAAAAAATTTGGAAAATAAACACATTTAAATAGTTTTAAAAGATATAAATGTAGAATAGTTTTTTCATTTATTTAAATTTGACTGCTATTATCAACAATTTCATTAATTATTTTCATTATTATACATATAAATCATTTTGAAAACATGAATCAATAACCAGTGAAAAAACGAAAACAATTTCAAATAATTAATCACCTTAATAAATATTCATAAGTTAAATAAGTTCAGTGATATCTTCAATACTTACACCTCATGTGTCCACGTAAAATAAATAAATTTTTAGAAGTCACTTCCCAAACACTCAGGCCCAAGGACGGCAGATCACTATCATGTATCTCCGTTCATTAACAATATTTAGTTATTTTTTTATATGTAACTTATTAAAGGGAGGCTAACGATGCCTATTTTTTCTTGTTTATAAGTAACCACCAACTACCTAGTATCCTATGGGCCATCTCTATTTTCACATTTCAATAAATTTCAAAGCATAATTTTATCCATCAATATCCAGGTTTAACAATATAATACAGATAGCCCAAAAATTAGATGTATACATAGATAAAATATTATTTTTAGAATTAATTAAATTTCTTTATAAAAAATAGATTTTTAAAAAACCCAAAACATTCCATTGACAATTTAAAACTTCTTTAAAAAGTAATCAATGATGTATATTTGTATGTAAAATACATTTTATAAAACCACCTACCTTAGACACATCAACGATTAATCACCTATATAGAACCCAATAAAATGGTATATTTTACAGTTATAAGACAAAAAGATTCCCTAAAACAAAAAACCTCATCATTAAAGATCAAGAATATCAATCAATCAGTTTTCATATACATATGCTAAATTAAAAATGTAAGTGGGAAGTAAAAAATCATCAAATATGGGAGGATCCAAGTATAATTATTTCCTTTGAATATATAGTATGAATACCTACTAAAATCGCAACATTTATAATGGGATAAGGGAGGACATATAAGAGATACACTTCCCAGTTTTGGTTTGGATAAAAGGAAGAAACTGTTGTGTTAAATCACACTAAAGGAAAATATGGAAAGCACCCTTTAAAAATGTTCTTGATAGGTTCACAATGTGGGACATTATTCACACCAAGATTCATTTAGGCTAGATCATTTTATGAGAAGTACATGTGGATAATTTTATGAACCAAGTGTTATATAACTTAGGATCTCTACATTGTAAAGACCAGCTACTACCCAAAACATATCTTGGAGTGGCCACATGGGTCACATCATAAAATACTATAGCAATAGTGTTCCATCTCATTAAATGGTCCACATCAACCCTAATTTTTATAAGTCAAAACATAAGATATAAAATACTGAAAAAAGAATTTATATACTTCAGTTAGGACTAAATATATGAAAATACTCACCATGATGTTTCTTTATATCCCAATAAAGACAATTAGAAGAAGGTTGGTCCAAAAAAGAGGTGAATAAATTGCTCCCTCAAGAACGATCCATCCTCACACATTTTAGGATAATTTAGTGCATTCTATAACAATAAAAAAATAATGGAATAGACTAACTAAATAAGAACTTTTCCTAGAAAATAATTATTTAAACATGTTGTTCAACCGCCAAAAATCGAGATTCAAGTCGAGATCCTCCCAATATAGAATGTTATAAATGTAACGATAACATTTATGGAGATATGATACATCAGACACATTGGGGATCAATTAAAATGAAGTGTGAACAATAAAATGTATTCCAAAATATTATTTTCTCAATAATCTCAAAATAATACAAGTACTGCAGAGTTAACTTCCAATTATTCTTGAGTTGTCCATGACCCAACAAAGGTGAAAATTTTAGGAATACGATTTCAGAAAAAAAAACTCCAAAGGATGGTGTCTATGATATATATAATATTTATTTTGACACTAATATATTCATAACCATTGTTAAATAGTCTATATCTTTGTCATAGTTTTACAAAAAACATGGTTCATCTCTGAACTGGTCACCTTAGTCATCCTGAGGCAAGGCCCAATAGGTGTCCCCAATTTTCTGTGGACGGAAACTGGTGTCAAGCATCAACATAAAACATTTAGGAATTATTTTTACCATTAAAATTCCATATATAAATTGGAACTTGATAATTAAAATAGAAAGTATATGTAGATGAAAACCATACACCTAAATATACCACCGTGTAACCTCCAGTGTCCCCACCAACCTTGGAACATGTTCTTTCCACAGTTGAATCAAATCCAAACCAAACCTAAAAAATTGATAAATTAGGAATAATCACCAGTATTATTAGTATGGTTTCAAAACGAAACCACTCCCAATTTATTATATTAAAATATAAAACCATTTCACACTCATATAGAAATATATATATTTAAAACACATTTTTATTTCCTTTAAAAAATATGCTAGATGACAATTTATAAATCCATTTACAAATATATTTCTTTGGAAACTTTCATTAATAATTAGATATTTTCTAATAAACCATTTAGTATTAAAGATAATTGATAATTTAAATATATTTATAGAAAATAACTGTAGTTAAATGTTTTCACAATTGTGTCAAAAAACAAATAAAAGTGGATTCATAATAAATTTTAATCATAGATACCAAGTCGATAGTGAGGACGGTCTAGAATAAATCTTTTTATGACAATATAATAAACTGACGACACTAGATAATGAAAATCATCAGCCTTCATGGAAAACAAGTGTTTATCTCAATTTTCTAACCAGGTGACATATCATTTTCGAAGACCAGAACTATATGTTAGGGGAACTGGTTAGTGAATAATACTAAACTAGCGTAGTATAAGTACCTAGAGATTAACCTAGAACCTAAATCATTCCATGACATATAAATGCAGGTGATTCCATCAAACTATACTATACATACATATCATATATTTTTCACCACAATAAAAATTCACTTTACCAACATTGTACTCAGTTTTTATGGATTCCCATATTTCCTTTCAATGAAACATAAGTAATACAAAAGCATCTAGTACATAGTGCAGCCAACATATCACACATTTATCACACCACCATGTTCTATTATTTAAGGGGGAATCCTTAAGAGGGTTTTCAACTTCTAATAAATGTTTCAACGTCCCAACTTAGACTCAATATACAAAAAGTAATGTTGATCATTTTCAAAACCATTTTCAATCTAGTTTGTCTCATGTTCCAAATTCAAACTTTAATCAAATTCACATATGCACCTTAATATATGTCACGAACCAGGCCGGGTCTCCATCTGACCTGGCGCCCGACCAGGTCCATGGCAAGGCCCGAAGGGCGTTCCCGATCCCCACGGGCTTGCACAAGTGCCCAGGTATCAAGAGTAACCTGTGGGAACGGTTTACCCAAAATGGTATATACAAACACTAACAAGATAATAAAAATGAAACTAGGAATCGATGACCAAAGAGACCATTAAACTGAAATCAAAATTTAAAGGTTTAAAACTAGAACCAACGTCCAAAAATAAACAACAACAAAAGATACTAACACTATAACTCAAACCTCCAAGCGACAAGAGTGGTGTAGCTTCCGCACGCCACAACACCAACCTACATGAGAAGGCCACTAACAACTCGAACCACCACCACTGAGCACGATGTCACAACCTGGAATACACAAGGAACAAATTCTACATACACCAGAAGGTGTATTCAGGGTGTGAGTGAAAGGCCTAGTAGGACGTCACCTAATAAAAAGGTTCCATGACACAACATCAAAAGGACAATTTAATGTGCTTATTCAAGTTATACTTTCGAAATAATTTTAAAGAAAACATTTACAAGCCAAATGCAAAAGGAAAACACTAAAAAGAACTCATTTCACAAATACAATTTTAAAGAGGAAGAGAAAAGTTCATTATGGTCACGCACACACACCCTCACACACACACACACATACTCTCTCTCTCTCACTCACACACACACACACACAATCACAGCCAAGTCGTCCTCCATATGCCGACAGAAGGCACCACGCCAATGATGGTAGAGCACTATGAGTAAATCCCCTAAGGTTCATCTAGCTCGAGTGGGACCCTAGAACCTCGTGTCTCGGTGAAACGTGGCTTAGAAAGCCACGAACCTCAGAAAACATGGCTTAGAAGGCCACAACCCTCAGAACACGTGGCTTAGAAGGCCACGACCCTCAGATATCATATGTTTAGTTAGTGTTGCAATCGTCAATCTAGCTAAGTGAAACAGGGACGATACCCATCCGGTTCACTAGCACACTAGTTCTTGTCTTCCCACCTAGATACACAGGGTTTTCCCTTGTGCTCAATCAAGTTTCACACTCACATAGTATATTTCTTTCTCATATCGCAGAGCAAACAAGATATTGCACACAAAATTCACCATTTGTATACCCAAACAACATTTCAAAATATCACGCACACCCAAAACCATTTTATAACATAGTTCAGATCACTTGCGTGACTTGATAAACTATTTAAACAATTTGAAGAACATTTCAAAATAGCACAATAAGAGTTTTCACATGAGACATGTCCAATTTCACATGTAAGAATACCTTTAAAAACATAAAGCACACATAATCCTGTCAAACACAAATCCCGTGCTCCACATATTATTTAATAAGTGCAATTAACAACATATAAAACACTTAAAATTAGAAAGAAAAGGTTTTCACCAGAATGACGAACTCGATTTCATATACGAGACGTCACTTTAAAACCAAAATGCAGCTTTTACAAACTAAAACATGTTTTCCCATTGTCCAGAAAATTTTCAATTAAATTCTAAAAGTACGCAACACGGAAAACACACCCAATGTGACTAATTTTCATTGAAAATCTACATTTAATTACACAGACACCTCAAAGAACTTGAAAACACATTTCGCACCTACCAAAGAACCCCGAAAACCTTCCCAACCATATTCCACATCTCAAACGACACTTAATTAAACAATTTCTCAATTAATAAAACAATACATATGCATAACACAAGGCCTCACTTTAAAACACACAAATTTTAAATGCCATAACCATTTGAAAATAAATGGCACGTCCCGACCCTTTTAAAACCTCATTCGCACCCCTAAAAGATACTCAAGGTTCATAATAAAAATTAACATGTCAAAATAGTTTACCTTATATTGAAAAACACAGTTTAATATCATTCACACCTCAAGCATTCTTGAAAACACAATTTTCGCACCCTAAACAATTAACTATAACGCGTCTGAAAATTTCAACAACACACGCACAAGAAAAATGTTGGCATTTACTTCAAAACAACTCAAATTCATCAATATGCATATCGAAGCATGTCCAAAAATAAAATTCGCATCACACAATTTATTACTAGAACAAATTATAATTTAATTAATCAGAAATTAAATTATCTAAAGATGGTATGGCATGGAACCACCCACCTTGTCATCGCAAACTTCACAACTGTGGTGCGCAACGACCACCGCACCTCAACCGCGACTCAAACAAAACAAAATTGATCCTAAACAAACAATTAAACCAAAACATCATGAATTAACCCATAAATTTATTTAATTATTCAACCGCACCTAATACGCACCATAAATGAACCAAAGGTGATCCATAAATCATGAAATTGAACCAATACGAAATAAGATCAAACCCTAAAATCAGAACCTAAACCCGTAGGGAAAAAACCCCAAAAAACATGGCCCAAAACACTAGAAATGATGAGAAGAGGGTATACCATAGGGCGAGGGTGTCACGGTACGGAAAGGCTCGGCCAAGGGGGTGTTCGGACGCCGGGGATAGGAGGTTGGCGGGTCGAGGAGGGTCGGCTAGGGGCGAGGAGGGGTTCGTGTAGCGGCTCGAGCCGAAGGGGGGTTGGAAATACCGTATAGGGTTTTGGGGGGGGGAGGGGGTTCAGCGCGACGGGAAAGGGTATGAGGGAGCGTCCGAAAGACAAAAAAAGAAAGAGAAAAAATGAAAAAGAAAACTCAACAATAAAACTAAAAAAAACTTAAAACAAAATTCAAGAAAAAAAATAAAAAAAATAAAAAATTAAAAGAAAATTCAAAACAAAAATAATAATATTTGTAATAAACATAAAATAAAAATGACAATAATAATAATAATAGTAATAATAATAATAATAATAATAATAATCTCAAATGACATTATTATGATTATTGTTATTAAAACAATTGTCATTTCAATTTTTTTTCTTTTATTAATTAAACATCGGCAAGGCGTGCGGTTAACCAGGCGGGGCCGCGCGACGACCCAAGTGAGGCTGCGTAGCATCGACCGTGTTGTGCTGGACGCAAACAAGACCAAAACACAATGAACTCAAAAATCTTATGTCAGGTTTGGACCCGAACTACCCGACGGAAATCAATTTAATAAAAAAATAAATAAATAAATATGAAAAGATGGGTGTGACAATATATGTATCATTAACCCGTTTTTTCAATGTTTATATTCCCAAACCCCTATAAAAAATATATAAATAGGTTTTATATATTTAAATTTATATATGTACATGTTTATAATTGATATTTAAAATTTAAATAATATTTTAATCCACTTTGGAAGACATTGAGAACAAACATGCCATTTAGAATTTATTGAAAAATTGATCAGAATTCTAAAATAACCTAGGAAATTTACAATTTTCATGAATAAATTTATTTGGAATACTAATCAAGTATTTTATTTTCTTCTCACCTCAATATAGATTTGAAAAAAAGATTTAATAATGGAAAACCATGGAAGAAATAATCAAAAAATATGTAAAACATTGAAGAAACCCATTTCAATCATCGAAATCCCAAAATATAATATACATACCTCATAATTTACTAAAAAAAATGATAAAATATAAATGTAATCATATTTTTATCTTTTTTGGCATGGGAATAGGATAACATACCTCCATCTTTCAAGCCTCTATGAATGGTTGCTCAAATCCACCTTAAAGAGGACTAAAAAAGTTAGGTGAACAAATCTTAAAATCAGGAATTCCCCAAATGAAAATTTATTTAGCATAAACCATAGGCCTCTATGTCTATAGTATGGAAATAACTAAAGATTAAAATTAAGAATGAAGGAGATAAAGATACTAGAAAGTTATTACCATGAATATTTGTTATATGAACATGAAGGATCTGATTGAAATCCTTAAAAATAGAAGTGGAATTTGAAGGGTGGAGCCCCTGGTTTGTGTGAGGATGAATGGGGTGAATTTGGGTTGAACAATATGTCATGAAAAAAAAATTAATTTCTAATCAATTTTTAGCATTGCACTTGGATTCTCCACATGGTTTGGAAAACAATTCACTATATGTGAACCCTATAATGGGATCCTAGAGCACCACTCCTAGGAAGGCCACACATTTTTAAAAACTATTGTCTAATTATGTGTTTTAGATCTCATAAAATGAAGAGTATGTCACATGGTTGGAAAAAATGTATTTCTTAACCATGGGATGTGCACTATATTCCAAAAAAAACCTCAGGGTTTAGAGAAAAAAAATTCTTATAAGGTAAGGGAAAAAATGAAATCAAAAATAAATGAAATAATAATGTTGTGTTGCTTAGGTGGTGACAATTGTCGCTGTAATGAAACATTATGACTGTAAAAAGTACATATAGATAGTTTGATCAAGGAATTACAATTAATATACCCAATAACTATAAATAAAATAAAAATCATGTGGAAACACATCAGTTATAAGATCTATATTTTACTAAAAATCCTAATAGAATAAAATTCATGTAAATAATAAAAAAAACTCTAGTGGTATGATCCCAAAAACATAGAACACCTCAACACAATAATCATCCCAAAAAGAAACATTCAACAAGATAAGTTCACAATATATATAATGGTCATGGTTGGGTCAAGAATGATCCATGAACTAATACTACCATTTGTAAAATTAGTATCACACCTACTAGATCTTATCTCCACATGAGACTCACTAAATAAAAAGAATTATCAAAAAACTATTTTACATGTGCTTTTTACCATACTATTTTCAAATTAATCCCAAATGTAAACTCTAAAATAACTGTAGACCACAGGATCACCCAAAGTTCCAGAACCAAAAATAAGATATAAGAGAAAGATAATTCATGACTAGAAACATATTGCACCAAAAGGGTAAACCAAAAATAATAATTATCTGCAACACTATCCTCTTTCCCAAAAATATGTACAACATCTCCAAATGCATTATCCATAATAGAATATGTTTATAATAAGTATAAATTTATACAGTGATCAGATCAACATCATGTTCTCCCAGTGGGTAAGATTGATTCCTCAGGGGAGTGGATCTTTCCCTATAGCTCGTTATATATACACCCATATAGAAACCTTTCAGAATACCAAAATGGCGATTGGTATGACATTTATTCTTTTCTTCTTAGTGTGATAAATTATTATTCCCCATATTCCTAAATTAATGAAACAATAAAAATTTAGACCTATATGAATCTATTGATAATAAAAATAGTGACCTTTTTATACTAATTCTTAATTGGATAGTCCATGATTTATTCTAATTACCTTTTCTTGAACTTGAATCGTCACTAATATTCCTCGTAATGGGTTATATAACAACAACATTTTCTCTCTATCCAATACATTTTCAGCATGAATATCATGGCTCGTCACATCTTTAAAAGTTTAAAGGATGATAAAATACACCTATAAGAGTATATATAGTATAACAACACTTCAAAATAATTGATCCTTCATGGTTTCAAAACAAAATATTTCTACAAGATATTATTTCAATTTAATGAAAATCTTTGATTAATCCAACACTATTGAATCACTATTCTGCAGATCATATAATTCCATAAACTTCATCATACATATAGCTTCATAGAAGTTCTTGTGGGTGAAAAAAGACATCATCCCTTCCTATGAGTATCCTTTTTTAGGTTTTTCTTGATAATTGACTTTCCCTTCTTCTAACCAAGTCCTTATAACATTAAAATTTAAAAAATGGGCATACAAGGTTTAGGAAGATTAATCCAAATAATGATATCTGAAAAAAATTCTAGACCATTCATTGACATTTTATTGTTCTATCTATATGAAAAAATTATTTGGATTCAATTCTTGAAATATTTCTATGAAATAATGGTAATCTGCCCTTGGATAAGGACCACCAGGAATCACATGTGGAATTGATGAATCAAATGAATGGGATGCAACTTTTTTAACCAAAAGATAATGATGTAGGTAACCACATTCAGATTCTCAAAATTATTTCATATAACTTAGTTGGGACATACTCTAAAAATAGAACCAAATAGCATTGTTAAAAAAATAAAAATCCCAATATTAAAATACTCAAATAGAAAACATTAAACCAGTCTAAAAATGTTAATAAGTACTCAAAAATTCTACTGTATAATTATTAAATTAAATAAACCCCTCAATTAAGACATTAAAAAATTTCAAGCATTTTTTAAACATCATTTAATGAATATTTTGACCCAATCCCCTTGAAATTCCAATTTACTTAAAAGTTAAAATTATTCTCTAAATACTCCCTTACAATTGAAAAGGGATTATATTTTTTCTCAAATCAATTTTAAATTTTAAACACTAAAAAAGATATATAAAAAGATCACTAGTTTTGGGAACCAAAATAACTTTCAAACCACAATTTTAAAACATCATTCCAAAATCCCAATCCAACCAAAATTTAACAACCCCAAAATATCCCAAAAACATTAAAAAAAATTATATTAATTAAAAAAAATAAAACAATCTAAAATTAAAAAGGAAGTAAAAATATTTCTAATAAAAATTAAAAAATGTACAATGAAACATTGTTTAGTCTTATTGCTTGTAAGGTTTTGCAGAAACTATGTGACTCCCACTAGAAGAACATTGACACGACTGCACACTGTGTACATGAATTTGTAGACCATGAATATTAATTTTACACCCTATAATTCCTTTTAACTTTTCACCCTGACCATAGAGTTATCAAGAGGAACACAAAAAAACTCAAAAAGAAACTCAAAATTCTCAAATAAATACACAAAATTCTTTAGAATCAATTATCATGTTAGATATGTGCTCAACTTTGGATACCCTATCAACTCAAGTATCATCACATGAGGGTAGTGATTCAGAAGACACACCTGATTCCACATTGATTTATGAATATCCAAGATCCATATTACCCTATTTCCCCATATAAAATTAGTTACTCTGATAAAAATATTTCATGAACCAACCCATGTTGGCCCTAAACCAAGAACCTAAGCCTACTCATAGAAATTTCTAAGAGGTGTTACTAATAAACCTGGGAAGGGAAACATATTCTAGTTGTCATAATAACTAAAATGGGAATTATATATCCCCTAAAACAATAGATAAATAAAAAGGTATATAATAAATACAATAAACACTGCAATCAAAATAAATAATATACTAAATAAACCTCTTTGTGACCTCAAGGAACACCACCAACCTCAAAACACATCTACTCCATGAGAAACTCAAATCCAAACCAAACCAAAAACTGAAATGATATATTATTTTTGATTAGAATGATTCTCTTTTATGATTCCAAAATAAACCATTCCACATTATTTTACTTTAAATAGAAATCCTTCCCATGTAATCTCCTAAGCCTATGGTCCATGTAATCTCTGAGCCTACAAGCCTTGTAAGGGTTCCCCCTCATCCATTGAAAGGGGGCTATCAAAAATCAATAAAAATGAAGGCCTTTGGGCCATTCGGGCCAAAAAACATTTATCTTTATATATTTCAAAACAATTTCAAGATAATGATATATTCTCTAATAAACCATTTATTATTAAATATCAGTGAAAATATAAAGATCTTAGTAGGGAAGAACACCATTTAAAGTTATTTTAAAAAGGTTTCACAAAAAAATAATGTAGATACAAAATAAATAGTAATCATGGGAACCAAAGTTCTAGTCCAGACATTTTATCACAAGGATCATGATGAAAAACATAGAAATGAATTGTTTCGGTTTCCAAAAATTATTATCCTACCCAAGGACATGGTGTTACACCTAGCCTAATCGAGAGACATATCCTATATGTACATGATAAATCTATCACGAGGCTGTATGTTAGTATGTAATAATAATATTGTGTAACAGGTGGACCTAGAGTTCCCAACTAACTAATCCAGGATTCCCATGAAATACAATAGGAAGTGTGTTCATCAAACTTTTATATACAAAAATAGCACATTATTTCACTAAAAGAAGCAATATTTTTTTCATCTCTGAAAACTATTTAAAGCACTTCCCCTATTTCAATTCAATGGAACCTAAATAATACATAATCCACTCTTACCATGCATACAACTCATATCACACATTAGTCAGTCATAAAGGTTCTATAATAGATGGTCAAGGACTTAATAGAGTTTTCATCTTAAAATAAACATTTCAATGTGACAACCAAGCCACAATATTCAAAAATTAACCTTTATTATTTTCAAAAACATTTATTCACTCCAAAAAAATTATTAATATAGAGAGAGGGGAAAATGGAGAGGATAGTCAAGGGGGTTGTAGAAATTAAGGCTAATATAAGAGGGGGAAATGAAAGGAGGTGTTAGATGCCATGAAATAAGGCACCTGGTTTCTTTCACACCTTGTATGTATTAGCTCAGTACCATTTTTGATGACGTCCTTTTATTTTTTTATCATATAAATGATAATCCATGTTTTGAAATAAATACCTTTGAGTGGACTCCAAATAGGCTTTGAGTTCATCTAAATTACAGTCAGGGTTATGTGCATTGAGTGGCATAAGGTATGGCCTTGGTAAATTTCATTTTCTACAACTCCAGGTGAATCGCCATACCCATTGAAACTTCTAATGGAAAATATTACCTAACATGTAGAATCATGCATGATACCTCCCCGATTTATAATCCCCTGACTACATGATCCCTGAAAATTATGTTTCAAAACAAGGATGGGAGTTTTCCATCTCACCTAGAGCCCCTATGCTATGGAATATAAAGGGATAATAGAGGAATAAATATCAATCTATACACTAATAGAGGGAGGCATATCCCAATTATTTAGAATATGTGCAAGATCCATGATGATGCATTTGGCCCTCACCACCAAATAAATACCAAACTATGAGGTGAAATTACGGAATACCTTGTTTCTAGCCTCCAATAAACACCAAAAACCTTCTACACGAAGTATTGTCTAGCCCACCTATTCTTTCATATTACTACCAAACCCTCTAAAACATCATTAAATAAATATACGGAAATCTTCAATGGGATCCATGAGTCTTGAAACCTCAATGAAGTCACACATCGATCCCCACACCATGGTCACCCATTTTCTATCATAGAAGAGGAGAACAATGGTTTCTTCTTTTTGTGTTGTAAAACAAGAGAATATAGAGGCCAAGATAAAAAACCTAATTTGTGACTACTACATTAGTAGGAATTTCATGGTTTTAAATTTCTCAAAAAAAATGATAATCTTTTTTAGTGTCTCTTTAACCCATAGAATTCACCCCAAATCATCACTAGTCTAGTACACATGATACATGTTCCAGTAATATTTAGCCGAGAAGAGTCTTGATGGGGATCATGTGAACATACATTCATATGAAATATCCCCTAAATGGATGTAATAGAAACCCTTCTTCTGGGAGGGTTCAATATCACGTGAATAATGGAGGTTGAGACTGTCCTGGGAGAAATCAATCCTTTTCATATAACAAAAAGGGTAACCCAACACCTCACCCATCTGAATTATTCCCTAAAGCTGATATCCCTATGTACCTTAATCTACCTAGAGTTGTTTTAAATCATAGGTATGTTGCATTTAATGGAACTCCATAATGGGGTGAAGTGGAATCTTGTATTAGTCAGTGTATTATCATAATTACCAGTGAGAAAAATACTCCAAACTAAGTTTCCTTCAAGGACCACCCATTCCAGTTTACCTTTCCAGAATATCCATTCCTTGGTAACATTATTTACATTAATACCTCCATTCTCCACTGGCCAAGATAATCTTATCGATGGGGCCAAATGGTATCTTCTAGCCCCATAGGAATCCCAAATGAATGTGAATAATATGTTACAAATTTCTTTGATAATGTACTTGCGGTCCTTGAGAATTGATAGGATGTCCATAGGTGTCACTGAAAACATACTTTTGATCAGATTAATTATACCCCCAAATGATAAGATGTAGTTTCTCTATTTCAGTAGAATATTAGTGATTTTTTCATCCATGTATTAGAATTAACTAATAAAATCTCTACCTAGGGAATGTGGTGATTCCAAATAGAATATAGGAAAATTGTTTTGTTGAATTCCAAGAATGGACTCGATTACTTTCCATCACTTGTCTCAACGTGACTATGTAAACACATAGATTTTTTCTAAGTTGATGATTTCACTACTCCATCATGAGTATACTTAAATTCTTTTTAACACTTGTGTCTATGTATATGAATTTTTTAATAAATAATACCATTCCATAATCAAATTGTAGATGAGAAACCCCACTGAAATAATATTTGTAGTGGTAGGTAAAATTGAACCATGATTCACCCTAGAAGTAACGAGTTTAATAAGGACATACTAAACCATCATGAAAATGATAGGGGATAGGAAGTTACCTTATTGTTGTCCCTTTATAGTTTTTATAAATACACATTGTTTACCCATGATGATAATAAAGAACCAAGGATAGTTGTATATGTGAAAATTAAAATCAATAACCCCTTCTGCGAGACCCATGCACCTCATCACTCAAAAGATAAAATCCATTTTGAGAGGGTAATATTCCTTGTCCATGACTAATTTTATAATAATATTGTATAACAAAATCATCTTATTAATATATTTGGTCATATATTTGTCCATACCCATGGATCCTTGAATGTATCAACCTTTAATAAGCACATCTTGATCATCAAATAGCCAATTATGTATATGATGATACATCATTTTATTGATATAAGAGGATAAAACATGGTATAGTAAGTCACACAAATATGTTTGAATATTTACAAAGAAGTGATATAGATTTAAATTTATATATGTATATGAGTGTAAGTCTGATTTATAAGTTAAAGAAAATTATACAACACATAGAATCTCCTTTATAACCAATATTCCATTTGACATTTATTGAAAATTTTATTTGGAGAAGAAAATAGTTTTTTACATTTAAAAGTTTCATGGTGACTTCCATTCAAAAAAAAATCATGCACTCATTGTTATTTACACTTAAAAACAAGATTGAAACATAATTTATTAATGGAAACCAATGGTAGAAACATAGGGAATGTATGTAAACATGAATAAAACTCATTCGAATCATTAAAATGATTTTATATAATATAATTACCTCATAATATACTGAAAAGTGATAAAATATACAACAAATCATAGTTTAAAATTCAATAACATAGACATAGGGTAACATTCATCAATATTTTTCTACTTTTTGAAAGATGCCTCAAATCCACCTAAATAATGTCCAGATAAGAAAGAGAGACCCATAGGAACACTAAAATCAGGAAATCCCAAAATTAACATAAATTAACATGAATCCAAGTTCACTATGACCATGGTAGGGAAATAACCATGTAGAAGAAAAAAGTTGAAATAATGATAAGAATAATATTCAAGGAGATTACCTTGAATATTAATACAAAAAACAAGAAGGATCCACTTTAAATCCCTATGTAATGTAGTTGGAGGTGAAGGGAGGATCTAGTATTGTGTGTGATTTTGAATTGGGGAAAAATTTGTGAATTTGGGGTTCAAATGATCATGGGTAAAAAATGAAATTACAATTTTAATGAATTTTGGGAAGTGCACAGAGTTTGAACGAATAGTTTGGAAAACCGTGTGCCCTATACTAGTCTCCTAGAGTACCTCAAGTGGGAAGGATAAAGAATTTTGTAAAACATAAAACAACCATATGATAA
Source organism: Viscum album (assembly GCA_963277665.1). Lineage (NCBI taxonomy): Eukaryota > Viridiplantae > Streptophyta > Magnoliopsida > Santalales > Viscaceae > Viscum > Viscum album. The sequence continues at coordinate 981,385,912 of OY728145.1, read as the reverse complement.
GAACCGCATACCCAAAAACCAAGTATTTCAAATAAAAACTAATTGAAAGTATAGGGAAATAAAATTAACTCAATTATAAATGAAATAATATAGTATTTTTAAGATGGGTTGTGACACATAGTCACCCAGGTAATACTTGAACTAACCCATGAAAGTTCACCGATCACAGAAAAAAGAGCGATCTGAAAAGTTGACCATATAGGGATTTCAAGGGATCCATTCTGATGGATAGCCAGTAAGTATTATTATAAGAAAATTTGACTACCCCAATTTGATAATACCATGAAACTACAACATTAAAGACCTAAGCATGGAGTATATATTACAGAACTGGATTTTTTTTCTAATTTTTATATTCCATCAAAGTATGGTAGGTAGTTCTCAACCAAATTTAAAACCCATCACCTTGTAGAGTTCATTCAAAAAATGAGAGGTAAACTAGGAATCACTATCTGAATCAATGGTTAATGGAACCTGTGAAACCTCACAATTTTTGTTAAATTTATTGTTACCAAGTATTTAAAATTCATGTTATCTAATATTTTTATAAAATTATACAACTTATATAATTAGTCAATCACTATATAAATATAATTATTTCATCAGTTAATCTGTGGTATTCCAATAACTAAATATGTTGAAACCTCATCCCACTTCTATACAATCACTGGGAGTTGTTGGTGTAAACTAGATGTATTTTTGTTGTCATACATAACCCATTGAAACATATAATAATTGGTTAAAAATCATTTATGTCTAACTTTAAACTGGGACACCGAATCCAATAATTCATATCATAATAATTCATAATAGTTCCTCAGTCACTGGCCTATTGAGAGAAATGATACATCCCCAAAAAAAATTGTCATCAGTAAAGGAACAAAATATCAGTTTGGGAAACAATGAACAACATTTAGATAGAATGAACACATACTGATGGTCTCCCCACCATATAAAGAACTCATAGTACTCTAAAAATCCCCATCCTAGTACATTTACTTGAAAATAAACTTAATATGATAAGGTATCAACTGTATGATCAATGGAGAAAAATAAATTTCTTTAAAATTACATCCATGTACATCCTAGTGAGATGCCTAATGAGGTTACATACATCATTGGAATATATAATAAAATGAGAGGTAAATTTCCTACTGATGGTTTTGAAAATAAATTTACCCTTACTTGGGTAGTGTCCAAGGTCAAAACTAAATTTCAAATACTCCATTCACCACATATATTTGAGGTTTAGTTATATTAGATAAAATATTTAGCTAACACTATTATCGTATGAAATGATGGTGAACCTTTCCCCAAAATGGTGTTTTTTACAACTCTAAAGGGATTCATGACTATAAAATTATCTTGGTCATGGGTGGGGTAGTTATTTTTACGTGGTTGATGTTGTCAATAACCTTATTCCACCACGTGATCCCACTGCATTAGGAAATGGCCCAAACCTACACCTGAATAATTAATAGGCCACATATTTCAATTTTTGTCTTATAGTAGAATATGAATAGGATATGATGTGACAAATTATGTCAATTCAATGAATGAAACCCATCACCTAAAACCCCAAGATAATTTCACCCCCATCCTAGTGAAATATTTCAAATAAAATGTTATCTTTGAGAAATATATTTCAATCTTTTATTAATACGATACTAGAAAAATGATGTTTTGAATCTAAAAAATCATGGATATTTAAATAAAATGGGTTCTTTTACCTTTTTAGGGTCAACGGAGATTCCATTTTATGATACCACATGTATCAAATTTTTATATTCCTGAATCCAAATGTGACACATAAATATCATAACATAAATGTAGTGATCTCTCAAAGTTACCAGAATTGTTCATAAGTGAACATCATGCTCTTATGAATTTCATGAATAAACTATATTATACTCCTTGAATACTAAAATTAATGATACTAGGTACGGGTGAAATATATGGTTTATCTGTTCCATAAAAACCAATGTCTTATTAGTCTAACCAAATCGTATCCCAAGATACTTAATGTAACTACACCATCTTTTGAAGTTAGTCATCCAAACATTTGACTCTTTATTGTTGATTTCGTGGTATCAAGACTTAATATAAATCATTAAAAACAACCATTAACTATTTAATTGATCAAAAAAATAAACAATGTTCTATAAGGGATACTTATACTTTATCATAATTTAGTATAAATTATGGTAATAAATACATGAATGAAGAGTTCCATTACAATTCTAATAAATTGTAATGATGTTACCTATGGTTATAGGCTCATAGGGATTAATCACATGTAAACCAATAAATCCAACTAAATTTTCATCTCCATTAATTCGATTGATTCAATATGGTATGAATTTATAGATATCATTTGGTTACTTAGAACTAAATCAATTAAGAACATTACATATCACCCTATAGGTAGACCATGAAAGATGGTTCAAAACTCCAATGGGAATCCTATTACCACTGTAGGAATTTCAATACCAAAGGTTTCCTCCTAAAGTTAAATTCCAAATGAGGATATCGATTTACCATGTTCTTGTAGAGAAGATCCAACATAACTGGACCACAAATAATAATCTCTTTGAAACACAAGGGAGTTCCATTCATGGATAACGAAGGACAACTAAAGATGTTAAAAACAAATATTACATCTATTGGAAAAAAATTCGTCCATTTTTATTTAAAAATTAAATATATCCTTTTCAAGAACAATTAATCCATAGGATATCTCAACCTCAGATATATAAGAAGTGCATGAGGGGAATCATAAACCACTCTCCCTTTTCTTTTTTATTGGAGTCTTTATCTCTATAAAATATCAAACAAGTTACTTATAGTGTTTAAAAAAATGCTAGAAGTTTGATGATATAAAATATAAATAGGAGCCAATATAAAATTAAGTACTTCTTATAGAGGATTCAATAAAAATATTACCAATCACTGTCACAAGTCCCACCTTTATATCCACTAGAACCTAATACACTATATGCAACTTTTTCTATAAGATGGGTCTTTCATAACCTGATAATCTTATATATGAGACCCAAATTCCTTGGAAGCATCTCATTTCACTAGTATCCACATTATTTCTAAATAAATTGAACATCTTCATTGGAAAAAGTTAATGTGAAAAAATTATATGGATAACACATTCATCCATAAGAGATAGAATACTTCAATACTAGAGAACAATAATTTTCCCTATGTCCTATGTGTCCACACTAGTAGAAAGTTAGAGGGACTCTTTATATCCATTATATTGGGAATAAGATGACTCTATTGATGGGACCTTCTACCAATTACCTTGAGAACCTCATTCTGCATCCTCTTCCTTCCATAAGACCCTTGATTACTATCGAATGATTTAAAATGAATCCCAACCTATTAAAACCCATATTGGTTGTGATTAAATTATTGATAAGATTTTTTCAGTACAAGGAGATGTTCGACATGTAATAGTGGTGGAACATGGTTGTATTGTGCAAAAGAAGTGTATTTTTACAAAATTATTGATTGAATGTGGTGTTTGAGGTTAAAAAGAGTTAGAACCAATTGAGTGATGCCTGAAGTTAATCCAATCGAGGGAATGTATTATACAAAGAAACTATATAGTTAATAGAAGGTATAAATTATTATTGAAATAATATTAGAGATAGTAAGAGAAGGAATATGTCTTATCAAAAGCCGTGTTTTGTTAAATTTTTCTAACAAAATAAAACCCCCCACTCTATCTATTGGTCTTACTGATGGTGAAGGAAAATTAAGGTGTAGTGACACCCATATTATTGGAAAAGTTTAGAATAAAATTCCAAACATGGGAAAGTAGAAATAGATCAGGCCATGGAAGTTCCCATAGTAGAATTTCATATAAAATTTTTAAAATAGGAATAAGAAAACATTAGTGGTGGAAACAGTCATTGTGAAATAATTCATTGAAGACATACAATTCAAAAGGTCTAACATAGGATAGACCACATTATATAACATGTTGTAGTGTACTTAAAGGATACATATGAATCATGGGGAAGACTATTATGGTTGTGGTGGTGTTTGATGGTGGACATGTTCTTTGGGGGTATATTTAAACTAAAACATCCAATAGAAGGTGACCATGACAATTTTTATGGTGTGTTGGTGTCAAAAAGGTAAATATTTTTCTCTTCCCTATAGTGATTCTCATGGTACAACAAAGGATTTACTATGAAAACTAGAAATTATAAGTGTAACATGATATACAACACATTGTATTCAGGAGAAAAATGCCTTAGGTTTTTCACCATGTTGTATTGAAGGGTAGGTCAGTGTATATGAAAATAATTTTGAATAAGTGATTGGTGTGATGATTGGACGGACATTTGATGCTTACATAATCATGTTTTTTCATTTTAAACCATGATTATATACTAATATAAAGGAGTTAATATAACTAAAATTGAAAATTAATTATATATTAAATTAATTTTTCTAAGAGATAATATATTATTTCATGAAGCTCCTATGGTTGACAACAATTTATGGATATTTTTGTGGAATTTTATAAGGTACATAATGAGTGGTTTTCGGTTTTTATTAATGTACTCACATGTGGATATTCAATTTCTGAATGAAACCTATTGTTTTTTGGATATTAGTATTTTTAGGAGGTAATTATTTCTAGATAAACTTTATTCCCACATTATGCAATCGAAAATAAGGTAATAGAATAGTCTATAACTAGCATATATATTTATAGAATATGTTGAGAGGGGTTATGGATAAGGGGCTAGATAATGTTGGAAATAGATGAAGATCATTCCAAGGGGAAGAAGTGATCCGTATTATGGAGTGATAAAGATATTACATACATACTATAGAAAGATTAATAAGTGTTTTAAGGAAGAATTCATAATAAATATGTGAATAATTATCCATGTGGGACTATAAGAGAGAATCTAAATATTCTCGACGATTCAATAAAATAATGATCCTATTGAAGGGACATTCACATCATTACTTTTTTTAGGTGTTCTTTGTTCTGATAAAAATAATTATAATGAATTTTAGAGGAAGTGACCCAATGGAATAAGTGACTTGTCCCTAAAACATCTTACAGGGAGTGACCCCAATAAAGAGAAGTAATATTTATTGTGACTTGTTTCATGGAACATTATTTATGTGTGCTCTTTGGAAGTAGTAAAGTGAGTGTGAACCAAATAAATTCTCATATCCTCATTTAGGTTTTTTCATTCCCCCAAAAACTAATTATGATGTTTCAATTACATTCTATAAAATATCATAACATGTTACCCTCAAGGTTGTGATGTCAATATTTATGTAGGGAAATTGAGACATTAATTGAATAATTGTTTTAATTATGTTATAAATTTTTATACCATGATTCTCCCACCCTTGCCCTCCAATATCATGGTATTTTCACACAAAATCCCTTATTCATGGACCAATTTGTTGTATCCAAGGGATGGACTATTTTTCATGGATTATTTATTTCAAAAACTTGATATAATCCTACTTAATTGAAATAAAATTCAATATGAAATATAATTTATTTTATGTAAAATATTTCATAACATAGAATAAATTATTGTATTTTATATCTATAAAATTCTATTAGAGTTCCATGAGTATTTGGTGAAGAAGTAATTGTTCTATTGTGTCAACATGGAATTATTTTTGAATTAGATCAATGATAATTTGAAATTTATTCATTTTTCTAATCTATAAAAGGGTTATCATGGGTAATAAAGGAATAAGGATATTTCAAATATAAATTGCTCCAATGATATGAGGATGAAATTAGAATAACTCCATAGAAGATATGAGAAAGAGTGCTTCATGTCCCTGGAAAAGAAGAGGAAGAATGATGTTAGAAGAAATAAATTTGCCTTAAGGTAAAAATCTAAATCCATTATCAAATATGATTCTAAAACTGATTTAGATAATGTGTGTGTAATTTTAGAAATTATCACTGAGATTAAAATATGATGTGATATATAATTTTCAATAATAATAATTTTCTGATCAAGGAGGTGTTCACACAATAACTCTAAGGTTATTCCAATTATATAAGACATCGTAAAACAATGGGATGTTATGTAAAACATTTATAATATGATGATTTAGGATATTTCCTTATAAAATAATAGGATAAATATAGAATAAATTTCCATGAATTTCAATATAAACAAAATTAATGTAAAAATGAAAGAATAAAGAGACATTATTAAAACTCTTTCCTACGATATTTTAAGGAAACTTTCTATGGAGAAGGAATTTAAGGCATAAATTTTTTCACTCAAGACTCAAAATAATGAAATATGAAAAGTAGTATGGATACAATATAGATAGATATGTGATGACTACAATACTTAATAAAAAAGATAATAATTCCATAGTACCCAAGGGGATGATAAAAAATGCATATAAAAATTAATAATCTCCCTAAATATAAACTCAAAATAATAATAAAGTATAAATTTGAAATCTAAAATAACATATAAGTTTTATGAAATAGGAAACCTAAAAGAGAATTTGTCAGTAATGTTCTACTATTGTTTATGAATTGGTAACATCATGAGTAGTTATTCTGAAGCCAACAAGACTAATCATGTAAGAACACCTCTAGCACTGCCAACATCTATATGATGGAGATGAAGAATATAGAATGAATCTTATGGTAAAAAATTTATTTATTATAACATAGGTAATGTAAAAATGTATTTAAATAGGAGGAATGAATTGAAGTGTGAAGATTCCATAAGTATACACTCCACTCCTATAACATTTGAAGAAATATTTTATCCAACATAGAGGATCTTCATGACATATAAAAAGTTAATTTTTTGGGGATTGATAAAGAGACTCAATGAAGGATTCATCAAACACTAATATATGCATACTTATGTCAAATTTGTTTGAAGAAAAAATAAAATATATGTCATTAAAATTAAATATTTTTTCCATCTATAAAATAGGTGGAAGTAAACACACCATGTTATAAAGAATCTAGGATGGAACTCATGAACATCAAGGATTAAATATTACTAATTGGTCATTAACAAACCACTAAATATAAATATTACGATATAATAGATAAAAAAGTATAGGTTAGATCCACTAATGATGAAACTCTTGAAGATACATTTTCAAGTGTAATTAATTAAAGAAAAGGTGAAATCCAACCTAATGGGGGTTGAAAATAAGGATAAGTTAATTATTTTTATCACAAATAAAAGATCCTTTAGAAAACTGATAACAAGTTTAGATACAATATATGATGAAAATGATGAAGTAAAATAAATGAAAGAATTCATTTCCTAAAATTTGAAAAGGGGAAAGGAAACATGGAAGTCAAAGTGTTGGTCTGACATGGATATCTTCATTCGTCAATAGGAGAAGCTTGAGGTAGCCCTATCCCCATTGACTATAATATTTAGAATATTCCCAAAAGAGTTTATATATTAAGGATGATATTTGATCTATGGTTTGATTTTAATAAAATTTTAAATTTTAATGGAGATAAATTAAATCGACTGAAGATTTTTAAATCCCGTGAAGAACATAAAGGAACATAGTATAAGTGGTATCATTTGTTTATGTTTTTAACAAGTGGTGTAAATTACTCCATCAAGGGTAATGATTCTCACAAAAAAATAATTAATTTTTATACACTAATGATTTGGTGTGAATGTTTGATGAAGATCACATGATGTTTGTTATGAGATTTAAGAGACAAAGAAGATTGATATTTCATTTTTTTCAAGAGTTAAAAGGAAATATTTCAAGATGTTTTCAAATAATATTATTTATTACACAAAGTAAATTCTCAGAAGGATTAGATTGTTTTTTGAAACCCCAAATTTAATGTGAGAGTCTCACTTTATATATTTTCTAAATGATCATAGTTATCTTGAAAATTAACTTATGGGAGTTTTTTGGAGTTTGTAATTCCAACCATTAATTATATTCATTTGGTTTCATAGGATTTGGATAATAAATATTTTGTTAAATCCAAAATTTGATGTTGGGGTTGAATTTTGGTAGAATATATAAGATTAACATGCCTGTCATATCCTTATAGGTGGAGTTAAAACCCTATGAGGAATCCCCCGTTGAAGTTTAATACAAAGGGGAGATGATATTTATTAATGTTTCTTCCCATAAATAAAGGGGGTATGGCTTCATAATGAATAGATAAGGATTCCATTCAAAAGGGGATTTTGAGATTAAATGGTATATCCCTATTTATAAAGGGGGAGTATTTCCGAGTACACTAATAGTGGTTGAGAAAATTTAAATTAAATCTACTTGGAGTTTTCCATTATAATTTCGTTTAGATAAAAGGGGGGAATAATAAAAATGGAGGTTATATTTTTAAATCTTGTTGAAATAATACAATGGCGGTATTTTGTAAACACAATGAGTTGTTTGGGATTTCTTGAAAAATTTGATTTTTTGAAATTTATATTTGTTGATAAGAAGAAGTTGTAGAGAAAAGTATATTTTTAATAATAATTTTACTATTGATAATAGATTTACTAATGGTGTTTAATGAGGTTAAAAGAGTTAAAAACAATAGAAGGTTTCTAAGAGGAATGCTATAATTGAAAAATAAATTCTAAAGGATTATATATATTCAAGAGAAGGGATAAAGAATAATTAAAGTAACCATAACTAAAGAAATATGAGGATAATTTACATGGACCAAGGCATTCTTTATTGAAGGTTAAAAACCTAATAAACACCTCTCCATTGTTACTGGTCATTTTAAAGGTGAGGAAAATCTAGGTCTTACCATTACCATATCATTTACCAAGTTGAAAAGAGAACTCCCATCTATGGAAACTAGAAATGGTCTACACTTTGGTAGTCCCCATTTTGGGATTCTAAATCATCTATGAATAATATGAATATGGATACCATTTTTGTTGATAATGTTGACATGAATAAATTCATTGAGGACCTATAGTACAAAAGGGACATCTTTGGATGAAAAAACACCTTAGTGAAAGGAATGGTTATCTAGTAGGACCCCTATAGAACAAGGGGGAGCACATTATAGGAGTGGAGTTGTTTCATATTGGTTTTGGTCATAGGTAATCTCATATAATATATTACGGGAATACCTTCCAATTAAAGTGAGTATTTTGAGGACAATTTAAGGGAATGACCATGTGGAAGTAATAAGATGTCCCTAAACGATTCTATGAAGAGTGACTCATGTGATTATACATGAGATTTATAGTGATATTTTATATGTAACCTTGTCTATGACTTATCATTTGATGAATCTCTATTAGGTTAACCCTTGTAAATTATCATGTGCCTATTTACATTATACATGAACACTATAATAGATCATGAAATCTAAATTATATCACGTAAAGAAAATAAAATGAGACCCTCAAGGTTGAGAGGTAAATATCCATATAAGTAAATTGATTAATTAAAGGAATAATTGTTTTAATTTTGTAATCAATTTTAATACCTAAATCCCACCCCCCCTTCATGGTAATATCAGTATAATCCCATATTAAGGGACCAATGCAACCAATAAAAGCATGATAGTTTGGCCTATATATATCATTAGCTCCCTATCCACAACCTCAACATATGTGAAAAGTATCCACATAAAGATCAAATAATGGATATCTACTCTCAAGCCCATATTATACCTCTGAGCATTTATCTAATCATTCAATATAACCTCTTTTGAGAAAATGTCATGTTATATGAAATGGTGTGTATACATGATTATTGTCTAGTCAAAAATTTTAATAGTAAGAAAGTCAATAAACATAACCAGAAACATTATATCTAAGAAGGGATTTTGGGTAAAGATTTCTGTAAACCCATTTTATTTGAAAAAATCATGATGTTTTCTAGAATAATTGAATCCCATCATCTTCGGATAGGGTCGTTAAGTTTAAATACAACACACTTAACCTTGATGGAACATGGAACCTCTAAGAAAATTATAATATTTTAAATTATCTGCAACCATTTTTGTGCTTCTTGAGGGTCATTCATCCTTTGTAAAGATGGTGGTTTAATATAGAGAATCTCACAGGGTCAATTCATATCCTATTCCTTCTATGGATGTAAATATTTATCTCTAGTAAGGACCAAAATTTTACCTTGATCAATAGAATGTATCGTGCACACAATAGCCACAATAATATTTTAATCAATGGTACGATTTTCCGACAAAAAATTCTCCACATAACCATTTTATGGATTTTGTAAAATTATTCTTGGAGTAATGGTATGAAAAAACACTAGGTAATGGGGATAAAATATCAAACAAAAAACATCTAGAATACTAATCCAAAATAATATTTAAAACTCAAGAAACTACTTTCCCAATAAATCCCATGTAAAATTAATGCTCGACATCATAAGAATTTTCTAGTGACACACCCACAACATACACCTTATGTCCCAATAGTCCTAACTTCTATCTACCAAGACAAAAAAACAACCAGACTATAAACCATCTATTAATAAAAAATTTCATAAACCATCCTAGGGTCATCCTTGAATAGGACACCCATGACGACATGTGCCAATGACCAAAGGGATTTATTGATCCAGAAAAGCTGGGGAAAAGTGTATAGGAATCCAAGAACAATACCATGGAATTATTTATCCCAAAAGGACACATAAAAACATGGATTATTTATAATATTTGGAACAAAAAGAATCCCAAAATATAACATAAATTAAAGAAACTCTAAAAAATTATGAAATATAACAAGATATATCAATATATAAAGAATGAAAATATATAGGTTCTGTAGTGGCAGTAAAATTACTGGCCCAAGAATAAAAAAATAAAGCATAGTACTACAACACATTTTTGTGTGACATATCGGTTAATATAGAACTATGTAATAACTATAACATGAAAATTAACTAGATCGAATAAAAACTACCAACAAGTGGTGCCTTTTCCATTCCTATATCATTCATGATATGATCTATAAAAGAAAATTGAATGTATGATGGGTGTGTTTTCAACATCATAGTATAATCCAACCATGTTTTTCATATGTATACATTATTAAAATTTTAATTATACTCAAATTTCAAAAATGAAGTGTTATAAGATTATATTTTCCAAAAAAATGAACAAAACCATGAAAACAACCACATTAAAATAGTTAAATAAAAGGAATTAAAAAAAAAATTATATCATTAAAAACATTTGGAAGTAATCAATCATTTCATAATAGCATGAAAGGGTTATATAAATAAATTGTTTTGTATGCATGAGTCAAGAAACATATTCTGAATGTAAAACCATTTAAAATAACATTAAATCATGATAATAAATCATAAGGTAAGTAATGATAGGGTTATCATGGATCCTCAATACTCAAGTAACCAATGAAAATAAATATATAGATGCACACTGAATTCTATATAACTCAAGCTCAAGGACTAAAAAACACTATTATGTATCTTTATGCCTAAAAAATATTTTTTCAGAGTTATCATATTTATATTATTCAAGGGTGGATAAAACTAAAAATCCATGATTATCCATGAATACCAACATACTATATTGAGACCAATATTTTTCTTACGTATATATCACGTATAAGTAGATGAATATTCAGAACATAACATAAATACCCACACTAGAATAAAATAATTCTTGTGTAATTGGAAACATGAATACATAATCATCTATTTAATGAATGAACAAAATCATATCCTAAATATTTCTTCATAACTATAACCCTTTTAAGACATATCAAATATATCATTATTGTTGTCTTATAGAATGGTAACATAAGAAAGTATGATTTTATATTCTTTTTAAGGGTAAATATTGGAAATAACAATGACCACTAGATCTTTGTGTCATAGTAAGCATAAGAGGACAAGATAATAACATCTTAAAATAATACCATATATATCATAGATCATAATATTGGGTTATAGTAAAATACGTATTTTATAAGACATCATTTATAAAAGAATAAAATAAAATGATCTATAAGAGAATAGCATTGGAATAAAGAAAAATTTTGTGCCATAAAAATAACCCTAGAATAATGTATCATTTATTATAAAGGCTCTCTACAAAGACTAAAATATTTTAATAGGGTTCATTCCCCAAACCATCATAATAATCATGGTTACCTTCCAAAACATTTATAGAGGAAAAAGATCCTTCTGTAATGAGGTTCACATCCCATTATAGTGTTTTTTATCTAATAAGATATCAATATTTACCTAATGCAATGGATTGATATATAATTTTGGGCCCACCCATTAAAAAATAAAAAATATATATATGTATATGAAAATATCATAAAAAATTTCAAATATCATAACCCATGAAAGGAAATAGGTTTCATAAAAATATATTCCTTGCATAACCCATGAAAATGAAATGGTTTTGATAAAATGTTCTTCAGTTCATCATATCATAACCCATGGAAATTGAAAAGGATTCCTAAACATCATGTCATAATAATAATAAATCATCTAAAAGAAGAAGAAGGGTCATATACTTGGATAATATCCCTATAATATCATAATTGAAATCTATTTTTCTTTTTTCATTAATAGAAATACCAAAACAAGATCATTAAAACATTGTTGAGAAAAAATCATTTACGCTATGATGATAATTTTTCAAAAACAAATAACAAGGAATTGTGAAAATAATTTTCCTTAAGACAAGGTTTGTAAACATATAAAGGAATAGTTACATTATATATTTGTCATGATAGTGGTTAATTCATTTTACGTCATAAAAGATAAAATAAAACATTCTTTTCACTATTTTTAAAAAATTAAAAAAATACCATATTTGGAAAATGAACAGAATATTACATTTAATGATTTTATAAAATGTAAAATATGGTTAATATTTCATTTAAAAATAATATTATAATATTAAAACATTATTTATAACATTTTTATAAATCATAGATTGGGCAGAAAAAGGGTTTTTAGCCCAAGAGAGAAAAAAATTTGATTTTACTTAAACACATTTTTGTTTTATTTGGTATTATAAGTGATGAAAATGAATGTAAAACTTTTATTTTAGTGTAATAAACACAAATTAAGAATCATAATAATTTTATTGATAGATATATTATAATATTTCATTAGGAGGACTTAATCATAAAAAAAACCAATACATAATTAGATTGTAATATAAATCCCATAACACTTTGGTAACATTTTAATTATAGCCACCAAGAAAGAAAGAAACTTATATAAATATTTAAATACTAATAAAATTCATAATAGTAATCAAAAAAATTACAATCATTATTATTTTATACACCACATACAAAAACATGTGGTGAATATGGCATGTGTCTCACAAAAATAAGAGTGATATAATAATCCATTAACATGAGTTTGAATTGAATTAAAAGCACTCTAGTATCTTGTATAATTAATATAAAATTATTGTAATTATTTAAAATATTCATTTAAATAATTATAATATCAATTAGTATCTCGTTATAACTTTTATACACCATGTAATTAAAAATAATTTTTTAAAATCATCATTTCAAGGTGTTAACTATTTTGTTTTTCATAAGAATATTGGTTTGGTAGTTTCTGATCATTATAAATTAATAATGGTAAATAATTTTTATAATTATTATAATGGAATAAATTAATATATGTTCATTATTTTTTATATTTATATTAATTCATATGTGGTGGAGATAAAAAAATTAATTACATTTTTCATGGAGACAGTTGGTTATACGTATGCATGAACACTATTTTCACTTTTCTACGGACACAATGAAAGAATGGTAAACATAAATTCCCTATTATAAATTCGTTATTATATATAAATTATCATATATATTCATAAAATAAACCCTTATTATCATCATATTAAAATGGAAATTAAAATTAATCACATTGGTTTATAGAGGTGGTAGTTTACTGGTACGCACGAGCAACGTTATTATTTTCCAACGGATTTAATGTAAACAAGGTATACGTGATTTTATGATTATATATGTATAATCATTTCATAAATTTAAAATATAAACATTAAACCCATCATAATAACCATCGATTAAACTTATTAATGAAAAATTAATTGTATCACTACGTGGAGATAGTAATCCATATGTACGCACGATCAATACTTTCACTTCCTTTTTAATGGATATGTGCTATGTAAATGTGGTTATATAATAATAATAATATTTAAATAAATTGAACATAAGGAAGTATTATTTTATGAATAATATAATATATTTTATGAGTTAAAAATAAAATTAAAAACAATGTAATCGCTCAAGGAGATTACCTCTTCATTGAAACAACTCCTTTAGATTTTCTCTTAAAGGCCCTATGGTTCGTATTTAGAGAATATTATCACCACTATAATGTTGATAATGATTCTTATAAGAGATTTAATTTGGTTATAATTGACCAAGAAGGTTCAAAGTGGTGTAAATAAAAGAGGGAGGATGTTCCCTTTTATAATTTAAGTGTGGGGAACTTTTGGAATTTCATAAAATATTAAATTATAATTATAGAAACATATCCCACATGGGCTCGCCTACCAATAAAAAGTCTGCTCTTACACAAACCTAATCCCAGCTCTAATAGGTCAACTGATAAAAAATAACTAATAAATAATAACATAAATTGGATGCATTTACCTAGTGTACTTATACGCATAAACCCAACTGTCACCATGCCACAATACAAAGGAATAATAAAAAGCTTTGTGGAATATAGAATAAAAACCTGAAATTAATAACCATTAAGTTTTAAATAATATTATGAAAAAATAAAATCAAATTTTATGTGTAAAAATACATGTCAAACTAGAAATGAGTTTCTAACAAGATAATAACTATAATAAAGGAAAACTGATAGATTTTTTCTCCAGATCTCATTGATCGACCACTGTACATGGTCTATGCACCCAACTATCCCTATGATCTACCAAAATCACCATTGATATATTTATAAACTGCATAAGACATGACCCATGTGGGGAAATCTTATGTTTGGGTGACTATTCTCATACATTGTTGGGCACCCAAAAAACCAATGAGGGATCAATAGAAGATATGATGGAAGTATTCAACTCAATGTAATGAATTGGGTAAAAAACCAATAGACACACACACATAGAGATACATATATATATATATATATATATATATATATTTATTTATTCTCAAAGAATCCGAGATGATATAGAAATGTGATCTTCATCTCATAGCATAGCCAGGATGATGATTCTTCTGGCATATCCAAAGGTCATGAGGAGGACCCACACCCTAGTAGGGGGTTCCAATAGATAGATGGATAGAGTACTCATTCCCGAGTATAATAGGGGTATTTCATTCAATAAATGGATATAGGATAAAAAACATAGTATGAGGATGAAGCATTATTGATATATAGAGGACATGTGTCCTAATACGATAAGGGGGATGCAGTCAGTATATTGATAGAGGGCTTTTCCCCTACTATGATAGGGGGATTCCACTCCACATATGGATAGATTACCTACACCCCTGTATGATCGGGGGATTCCACTAAAAGCATGGATGAACCACACTATAGTATGGTATGGGTTTCCACTCCATAGGTGTTGATAAAATACATGCACCATAGTGTGTCATGGGGCTACAACTTTGTTGGTAGAGGACCATCTCTCTGATAGCTTAGGGGATTCCACTCTTCCAATATAACGAGTATGGGGGACCCAAACCCTATGAAACATAGGGTTACCAACCCCATCCTTTCTCTGATGTTCCTTCATGATCGCTTTCATCATCAAGAATAGCCAAAATAGAAATTATACATGGTGTATGCCATGGCATATCTCAAAAGATAACACAAATTATACCATCAAATTTTATGTGAAATGATCTATATGATATGATACTCATGAGAAACAATTTGTGTCTAAATGAAAGAGATAAATAAAGTGAAAGTTTCTCATATGGTTACACAGCATGTTTGGGGTCCACATGGTGTGTGGACCCACTTCACTTTTAGGTCTTGTTCATTTTTGGACATGGATTAGAGGCCATGTAACCTTACATGGAATGTAAGAGGCCCATACATTGTGTCTTAGCCATATGGGTCCTGCCTGTTTCTTCCCAGTCGTTCATGTGTTCATCTACCTATACCAATGTAATTTGTTGTGTACCTAGCCATTCCCAGTTATGGATTTGTGCCTATGTACTCCCAGATTACATGGAATGTCCTCTTATATGAGGTCTTATCCATGTGCAGTTGGCACATATTTCTTCCACACATGTAGGGTCACATAGCGTGCGGGCCCAGCCACATAGTGTGTGATCCTCATCTTCCCCAAAACTGTAGTCTTCATAGCTTGATGGGGATACATAGTGTGTGTTCTTATACTATATGTCGTGTAATCATGTTTTCCATAGAAACTCAAGTTATTACAAATGGTTTCGTGACCATCTCTCGATGAAATGAATCTCACCATTTGACCAACCAAAATTGGTGGGGGTTTGGTGTCTAGAAAATGGATTTCAATCACCCATGCTGGTTCGTCGAATGTCACATGTGCCTCCTATCATCATCCTAGATACTAGATTTACGGAAAACATCAACTTCACAAGGCATAAAATCATGATCTATCCATAAATCACTTTCACAATAATTATTTTCACAAACAATATTAATATTAAGGTTTGATCATACTTGAACCTGAACCAAAAATGTTGAACACCAACCACATAGGCCAATGGTGTAGAACCCAATGAACGATGGGAAAAATTTACAATAAAAAAGATTGATAAATTTTATCTAAAAATAGTTTTTGGTATATGATTTTAAATCAAGTAAGTTAGTGTGAGATCTTGGAATAAGAAGAATAAATTGAATAACATAATTTAATTCATCAATAGGCTCATGTGAAAGGTAGAAAAATGATGGTCAAAATGGATATATATATTTATATATTCCATGATAAATATTTTAATCAAAATCGATAAAACCCAAAATCAAAACCCTAAATAGAGTAGGGATAGATTTTTTTGAATAATACCTTCACTAACGATTGCGATAACCAGCTATGTTTGCTTTATCTCTGTCCACCTAGATCTAATCGCCCATCATCATCTAGTGTCGACATTCCAACAAAAAATTCTATCATCATCATATCATATCTAGTAAGGGTTATGTTCCTAACAATCATAAAAGTATCAAAATGATGTATTTATATATGGAAGTTATGTTTTTTTTATAAAATAAATCAATTAAATAACATAACACACCCACCAATGGCTGCCTAAACTAAATGACTGGTGTCTACCAACCGTAGTTCATTTCTAGGTAAAAAACCCTCATTCTAGATTCAATTGTGGGCATATATTTTATATTTGAGGCTTTCATCTAGATATATTCTCTAATTTATGAGAAATAGTGCACATGAACTATTACTAAGTTTAATATTTTTATAATATCAAATACGGGCTCACCGAGCATTGAAATCTTGCATCATCTCAATACCTGGATCCAAAAAAAATTCTTAACATATTTTAATGTCTTAAAAAGAAAAATAAGTTTTCTAAATTATTCCCCCTTTAAATATTTTCATCCCTAAAAAATAAACTAAACCAAAAGGTGGGGGTACTAATCCCGTATCTATCTCTTACACTCTTAGGTGATCTCCTTTATTCCCCCATACCGCCGCAACACAGGCACCAAGGTAATGGTATATACACATAGTATCCTTTCACTTAGTTCCTTGATAGACATTAGGTACCTCATGAAGGTGGATGCATCCTCAATTTCATACTTTCCCCAGTCAATGACGTGCATATGATCATGCACATATCTATCCAATTGCAACATAAGGAATATATCATGCAACTTCTCTGACTATGTGGTAATGATAGGTGGTAAGAAACCTTTCCATACCTACTTAGGATCTAAAATTGTTTGATAATCCTTGGGGATAACTTTCCTCTCTATTCAAACCTCTTTATTCCTCATCATAGGTAGACTCCCAAGAAAACATGGCCTCCCTTCTCAAAATCCATGGGATAATGATGTTAATATAGGTAAGATTTATATTAACTCTAGTCTATATCCATACTCTCATAGATCACCTTAAATTTCTTCATCATCACCTACATGATCTTTAGAAAAAAATTGATACCTCGCCAACATCAGTCCAACACTAGGGTGACGTACAAGGTCTCCCATACATGTACTCAAAAGGTGGAATTACAATCATAAAGTGATAATTGTTATTATATGGAAACCCCAAAAATGTAATGGGATCCTCCCAAAACCATATAATGTCCAAAACACAAGACAAAATCATCTCTTTGAACACATGGATAGTGATATAATTCTACCCATCCATCTGGGGGTGAAATTCCATACTCATCCACATATGGGTACTAAATTCCTCCTATTGGCCTCTCACAACAGTGATGTAAACCACTCGTCATGGTCAGAGAAAATCGTCAAGGTTACCCCATTGAACTCAGATGATCTACCACACAAATAAATTTCCCACACTCTCTACCAAACACTTCTCCCTGATGGAAAAGAAGTGTGTTGACTTCATGAGTTAGTCAATAAACACCCAGATGGAATCATGGCCACTCATTTTCTATGGAATCACTTTCCCAAATCCAAAGGGTATTTCAACCCATTTTCCACTTTTTGGTCTCAAGAGGTTGTGGGAAACAAGCCATAAACTGGGGGTTATCCTTCACCTTCAAACATGTGTGACATTGAGAGATGGACTCAGTGATACTATGACTCATTCTAGCCCATTAAAACTATTGTAGAAGGCCCTTATACAAATTACCTACATCTGTAGGTATAAGAAAATGATATGTTTTGAAACCCCTCATCACCTTTTCTCACTTCATGATATGAAAAACCCTCCATCCCTATAGAAGGATAATGCAATCATCTTCTTAAAAAAAATCTATATGGTGAATCTTATAAATATGTCAAATCACAAAGAATCTCATATTATATGCCTCTCAATGAAGACACCCTCACAAAATGGATAATCATAGGAGTCAAATACATCAAATCATGATATGTTTCACCCCTCTCCTATACCAGGTTCTTTTATAGATAATCCAACTACTCATATTTCTCTTACACAAAATGTGAACGTGAATTCCATCTAAGGGAAATTTACACCACATTTTCCTTCCTAAAATTACAAACTATATAAAAGTCATTTCCTAGTGGGGACTCCAACCAGTGCCTTTGAATCTGGTTCAAATCCTTATGAGTGAAGATATAAGTGAGACTTTAATGAACTATTTAAATTGCAAAGTGACCATCCATGTGATATTTCTTCCACATATTTCGAGAAAATAATTACTATGTCAACTCTAGGTCACGTGACTCATAGTTCTACTTGAGGAGTCTCGATTACCGTGACCCATATGTGATCATTATCTAACATCTTATCAACACATAGTTGATCCCAACTCCATATGAATCTAAATACACTCATACCCCATGACCTCCTGTGGTATTATCAAAATAGTATCACCATTCAAACTTATCCAAAACTAGTTTAAGACTCCCTAAAATTGTTAGGTCTAGGTAAATAACATCCCTTTCAATAGTTAAGGTGTTCTAAGGGGATATAATCCTTGAAATGTCAACCATTAAACTCATGTAGTATCCCCAAGAATCCAAGAGAACTTTGCACCTCTGACACAATCGTAGATGGATCCCAAGAAAGCATCACATCTGTCCTTCCAAATTCCATAGATAATATATGATCTGAAATAAAATTCCCTAGAAAAATAACCCATGGATCCAAAACTATAACTTCTAGAGAATAACTTAATTTTTTTCTCCTTGAGTAATATTATGTCCATACACAAGTGATCTGTATGATCATCCTATAACATAGAGTAAATGAGTATTTCATCAATAAAGATAACCAAAATTTAGTCCAAGTATGGATGAATGATATAGTTAATCAAATTCACAAACACATTGGTGGAATTATTCAAATCTAAAGGAATAACTAGGAACTTATAATGTCTATAGTAACTTTATAATTCCATATTTAAAATATCACCCCTGAAAATTTTCAACTGGTGGTAGTTATACCTAAGATCGATCCTTGATAATAGATGCAAACATCACAACTAATAAAGAGGTCATCAAACACCAACATGGGGTAATTTATCTTTATCTATACCTAGTTCTATAGATGATAGTAAACACAAATTTACAAGTTGTTGTCTATAATTTTCATAAACCAAATTGATGCTACCCAGGTGGCACACTGGTTCTTATAAAAACCTTCTCTTGAAGTCCCTACAACTGTACCATCTTCTCCTATATCTCAATAGGGTATATTAGATATATGATATAAGATATCGAGGTATCCCTAGGGTGCTAGTTGATGAAAAACACTATATCCTACCTCTGTAGTAGTCCCAAAAAATCATCATGGAAGATTTTCATAAATTCCTCCACTATCGAATGAAACTAGATTCTTGAAGAACCCACTACACCAAGGGATAAACTCATAAACTAATGTTTGATGGGATGAATCCTACTATACAAAATTACTACTCATTGAGTTGTGTGATCTCTCTTTCACACAAAGTAGAATCTTTTCCAATATGTCAGAAGGAATATGACCCAACAGTGAGGCCAGTAAATCTTATACCAAACCAAGGATAACATTCCTCTACCAAATAAGAAATAAAAATATTTCATCTTGAAAACCAATAGTTTTCATGTGTAAATATCTGAACCAAACAATATCTCACACTACTAGAAGATAAGTGCTATAAAATAATCATATCCAATCAGAACCACTAGTAAAAACTATTGTGCTCAGCTACCAAGGGGGTCTCTAACTCTATCCCAAGGGATGAAAAAAAATAAACTGAATCACACCCAATTTAAATAGTATTAGAATAAGTGTATAACAAAAAAAATATTTTACCACATTTAATCTCTTGAACTATCGGTTCATAATAATCTTTGGCCTACAAATTCCCATCGACACAATAGATAGATATCTAAGCCTAGATTTGGATGCCCTGTGGTAATGGTGGATGTATTTAATAACATCACCCCCAAATAATGTATCCCCATCATGGAACTCCACCCACTCCTCTTCCACCACTACATTCTTGGGGGGATTTTTGTCCTTGCATGGGAGAACCATGATCATGGAATTTCCTCTGATATTGTATTTAATCTTCTATCTTTATGTCCTCCTTGGCATGTCAGGTAAGTAAATCATGTTCTATGTTTTGATGCCGGTCATATTCATAACAAGTCCCCTCTTTGGGATGACCTAGTTTTCCACTTGGACCTTTCACTGCATTTCCTTGTGTCTAATACCATCCATGATTAAGTTTCTTTTGTTGAGACTCTACCAATAGGCAACTGCTAGCTGCTGATGATGAATCATCCCCATGATGCCCACTTATATCCCCAACTACAAGGAGTCCCTCAAATAAGAATATATTCATCACTAGGACCCACACTAAGTATATAGATCCATACTTCACATACATTAATATTAAATCAAAAATAAAGAATATTCATTACAAAATATAACAAATCCATGACTGGAATTTATAGGTATAGTGTCTCTATAAAATAGGAAACATAAACAATTTTCTCAAAAGATATCATCATTATCTCCCATGTTTTTTTGTCAAAACTAGACCCCTTTTTGAAATATCATATTTAAAAACCATCTACATGAATTGGGGAAAAGAAACATATGAAAGGGTGAGATAAAATTCTCAGTAAGGGTAAACAAGGGAGATATCAATCATATAATTATCATAAAACATAAAAACAAAACATTTGAAAATCTTATTCTATATATAAATGATCATGATATTATAACATGGTATAAATCATAAAATTTCATAAGAAACAACGAACGTAATCCCAAAAGTCATAAAATAAGACATGAAATTTTTTGGCATTGACAAAATCATAGAAAATAATTTCATATTAGTCAAGGATCATTTACAAGAACATCATAGTGCTAAAATTTCATTACTAGACCAATTTCAATCTTCATTCCAACCCGGTACTACTGGACAAAGATCATTTACTATTTCAACCGTGTCTATCTCATGAAATATAAATCTTTACCAAATTAATTTGAAAGATATATAGGTCCCACTCGTCTCATAATTAAATCATTCTTATGTGTTCTATAAAAACAAAAATCATTCAACAAGGAATAACCTAAGGAATAAAATAGGTTTCTTAAAAATCATTTCATCATAACATAATACATATAAAACAAATGGATTTTAAAAAGAAAATTTCATTATAAAAACAATCAAACTATATTATTAGTAGGGATTGTATAAATAAAATAGATCCCTATTAAACCATGTCATAATAGATGAAGAATAATTTATATTAAACCGTTGAAATTAATTCTTCGAAAAAATACCCTTTTTTCATCAAAAACAATTTCCATTTTGAAAATACCTCACAATATTTAAAGAAAATGATTTAATAAAAAATATACTTGAAATACTATAAAGGAAGATTCATTTAAGTAATTAATTATAAAAATGTAAAAAACCATTCATTTTATATATGTTAAAGGATAAAATTATTCTCGTACTTTTGAGGTAATGTTAAATAGTACCTCATACCAAAAATGACAAAAGATTCCATTCACGCTGTTTAAGAAAAATAATGAATCAGTGAAATTGACTTTAAAAAATTATAAACGGATTGAAATAATGTTTTGGAAGAAATATTTAGGATTGATGGACATGGATGATAAATATACCCCTGTAAATACATATGAATAAACAATCTCGAATAATAATGAGATTGAAAAATTATCCCTTACCTATGCTCCAATTTCTTTTGTATGTATATGATACTCCATTATATTGATTTAAATAATTTCATTGACTTATTCTAGAATAATAGTCATTTTTATGATATCATATATGATCATATTATAATCAGTTTATTAGTAACATTATTACTCATCCATTAGATGTTAACTTCTTTATTTTATTCAAAAAAATTGATAGATTAGTTATTGTTCCTCTTCTAAGGATTTAGTTATATAATTAATATAAATATATTAATATAATTTATATCATATTAATTAATTCAGTTCATTTATATAAGAATTCATTAAATAATATCATGTGGAATGAGCCTCATCGTATCATGGAGACGGTAGGTCGTACGTACCCACGAGTGACGATATCATTACCATATTTGTTGAATGGTATTGAAGTGTATTGTGTATAACTTTTCAGAATAAACTAGATGTTATAATAGTAAAATATATTTACTATTTATAATTTTATAATAATCCAAGTAAGGTAGTGGAAAAAAATAGATAACTCCAAAGCCTGAAGACATTAAGTTGTACGTACGCACACATGTTGACTTCATTTTTCATAGGATGGATAGAAGGTAGAATATGGTTGTTTTGTAATCGTAAAAAACATCTCTATATAAAATTGATACTAGAGTTATTAAATTTTTTTAACAAAAACTGATGATAAAATATAATAAGAAATATGTTTGAAAGAATCGGTAGAAAAGATCACCACTTCATTGATGTGCTCCCTCTTGATCTCCTCTTAACATCACTAGAGTTGGTCTTTTGAGAAGAAAATAACCCTTATAATGTGACTATTTATGTTTATAAGGGAAATGGGTAGGGGGTGGAAGAGATTAAAGGTTCAATTTAAAGTTAATATGTAATGAAGGAGGTGTCCTTTTACAAATGAGGTGAGGGGAACTTTTGGAAACTAAATCAAAAAATAATATATAATAATATAAAATCCTTCCCAAAAAACAAAAAAATTCTCAATTAAAAATGTGTTATGATACTAGTTTGTAATATCAAAAACTAATAATTTTTTTGATGTGTTTGTATATCAATTTCCACCTTATTAGTTTAATTAAAACATAGTTATTCTTTTTAATTTTTAACTAGGATAACAATTATTTCACTAATAAAAGGATGAATTATTTAATTATTTGATGTCAATTTGATACATAATAATTAATTTAGAACATTTTATACCATAAATTAATAATAATATATTTTGTAAAAATGTTTTATGATTTTTAGTTAATTTAATAAATCATTAATTTTATAAACAATCAATTGTGTCAATTTTAAAACTATTAAATTAATTGATTTTCAAAAATATTAAGATAAAAATTTAATATCAATAAAACTATTAAATTATATTCCTAAGAGCTCAATTTAATCAATAAAAGTAACTGAATATATTTATTAGCTAATGTTATATTTATCTTAATATTTTTAATTACATTCAATTGATATCTACATTAACAAAATAATTTCTACATCAATTTTTTGTAATAATTTAGTATACTAATTTTTTAATAAAAATAAAAAAAATAATTTGAATAAGTTAAATATACTATAATTAATAAAAATACATGTACTTGAATTTATCTTCTTTAAAATCCAATATTAAAAATGTTTTAAATATAAAATTATAAATTTTACAACTTTAACATCACTTTAAATAAAATAATATAAGTGTCACAATATCTTCTATAAGACTCCAAATGGTCAATAAATCAACCCTTAGATGGTTATTGTAGATATATACTCAGAAATTGAAATTTGTTCAAGTTTTTGGGTATTTTTTTTATTATCATTTTAATAATTATTATTTTATTGTTTTCTCATCAATTAAATAATTTATGCATCAATAAAGATTAAGTCTTTAAGGTAATTATTTATTCCCTAAAAATTACAAATAATTTATCATGATAAAAAAACCTTTTCAATTTCAAATGAGTTTTTATAATTTAATTTATTTCTGGTATAACATTATTTTAAAAATAATATAGTTATAAAAATTTCAGTAAGACATATTTAATATTTTTTTAAATAAAATAAATTAAATGTCCTGATCTCAACCAAATGGATTCTAAAGGACACCATTTCAACACAATGATGATTTAGTTCAAACAAAAATAATGCAATGATATTAATATATGTTTTTCAGTATGTTTATAATAATATTCTTAACCATAATTACTTAATTTACCCTTTTATCATATTAATAAATAAATTACCGAACTTACTATACATAACACCAAAGAAATAAAATAATAATATATAAATAATTCAGAAATTGTAATTTCAAATATGGAATCCATTTTTCATAATTTAAGACATATTAGTTTTAGTAATTAATTTAAAATTAATCTCATTGTTGGAATGAGAGAATGAGTTTTAAATGTAAAAACATTGAAAAATATTTAAATGTTTTTACATATGAATTCAATATAAAATTAATACTAATAAAAATATATATATTTAATTATAAAAATATATTATATTTACCATTTTTATCAATTCAATATTATAATTTATCCATGTCAATTATTTTGATAAAAAAAGTTTTTTTTTGAATTTGAATTTAGCATATTTCTACTATTCATCCAATTTTGAAAGTTACCAGAAAAATATTAAAAATAAATCAAATGTAAATTTTTCATATCTTGCATCAAAATTAGACATTTATGTTTTCATAAAAAATTTATTAATGTATCAAAATCTTAACTTAAAATGGGTTCTCCATTAAAAATCGGAAAATTACCCTTTTGAAAAATATTGGTTTTCATACATCAACTAGGGTTTATTCATATACTATGACAAAAATATATATTTCATGAATATAAAAAATATTATATTAATTATATAACATATATATTTTATTAATTTCATTTACTAATAATAATTCACTCAATTTTTTATACAAAAATAAAAATATATATTTGACTTATATTTTATATTTATAAATAATTTGTAGCTTATGAATTCACCGTAAATTTTCTCATGTTAGTTATATTTATTCCCACTAACCTAATGGATAGGATATAAAGGTAACATTATACAAAATATGTCTCAAAGTTTCTTTAAACTCTTGATTCTGTGTAATGAAAGCTATTAAAAAAATTTAATTATTTAACGAAATTATTTTAGCAAAAGATCTTCTAGTTACATTTACCCCCCCCCCCAACTAAATTTCTCCCTTGAAATTCATCACATGGATAAAAATAGATGAGGATACCTCTTTCTCATCATATCCTCATGTTCCCACATTGTTTCCTAAAATTTATTGATCCTCCATGAAACATCAACCAAGTAAGTGGCGTTGATTCATGGAACATTTATGCTACGATACAGAATCTCTATCGATTGTTCTTCAAAAAAAGATATTCTTCTAGTGGTACAACTTCATATTTTAGTACATGTGAAGGATCAGGTATGTACATTATTACGATAGATTCATGGAACACATTGAGAACTTGAGAGAGATTAGATGGAAGCACCAATCCAAAATGTAACTTCTCAGCATGATCCAAAATTTCAAAATGACCAATATACCAAGGTCTCAGCTTTCCCTTATTTCTAAATCTCATTACTCTATTCCAGGGAGATATTAGTTGAAATACATTGTCACCCACTAATATTTATAGATCTTTTTGTCATTTTTTGGACTATCTTTTTTATTTACTTTTTCCTTCTCTTACGTTTTATCGATTACGTTTGAAATTTTTCTATTTTATCCAAAAGATAAAGTCTTAATATATTTATTTCCCTAACTTCATCCTATCATGTTGGAGTAATTTACTTCTTTCCGCATAAGGATTCATAAGGATCTATCAAAATATTGGAGTGAAAACAATTTTTGTAATAAAATTCCACCAAAGGCACGTGTCGATCCCAACAACCTTATAAATACATTGATAAAGCTCTAAACATGTCTTTAGAGTTTTAATTGTCCTCATATAGTGAAAATATGCCGGAATATGATCATCAAGGATGTAAATTAACTCCTTTGATAGATCAAGATGAACACTTCACCAAAACAATAAGGTAAATCTCAGATTCTGATCAAATATAATGGAATGTGACACTCTATGAAATCATAACACTTTCTTTACATATATCCTAGAATACTGATAAAGAGGGAAATGAATTCTAATAGTAATGAAGTCTGCCATCTTTGTAAGGCAATCAACAATAACCTATATAGAATTATGGCCTTTAGATGTGTTTGTAAGTTTGTAATGATGGTTTCCCATTTCAATTCTAGTATCGGTAATGGTTGTAACATCCCCCTAGACATATGTCTCTCATCCTTAACTTACTAACAATCCGAGATCCGAGAGACAAACTCAAAAACATCTCTTTTCATTCCAACCCACCAAAAATAATCTTTTGGGTCCTTATACTTTTTCTTTCTTCCATTATGAATAGAGAATGAATAACTATAGTCCCCGTCCAATAGATCCTTCATTAATTATGGTATGGGAGGAATACAAACTAATTTCTTGAACATTATTATTCCATCATAATAAAGGTTGAGTTTAGAAAATTTTCTCACATTATTTTATAGCTCTATATCATTATTTTTTTCCTATTTAATCTTCATGTTTATAGACGGTTGAACATTCATTTGTAAAAGATATGATTTCTACCCTTAATATAAAATTTCAAGATCCACCCTTTGTAAATCCATAAATATTATATCATTTTTATCCTCATCAAGGATAAGATATCATGGTCCTTTTGACTCAAATCATATTCCACCATGTCCACTTCCCTTAGGTGGTAATATATTGAGCACTCATAATCTTTAATCAATTGTAACCATCTTTTTTGGAGCATATTTAATTCCTTTTATGTGAAAATTAACATTAAAATTTTATGATGAGTATAAATATCACACCTCTAACATAAAAGATAATGCAGCCATATCTTAATGGAAAATATTATCGAAAATAACTATAAATCATAAGTTGGGTAATTTTCTAATGGATTTTCAATTTTCATGAGGTTTAAACTATCTGTAACGATACAAAAATTCATTAATGAAAACTACTCTTGGTCTATTTAAATGACTTCACGTGGTTATGTAAAACATATGGACTTATTTGGTTTTATGTTTTGGATTTTAAAATATAGTTTAGAATTGTTCCCATTGCTAATATAGTTGTTGAACAATGACCACATTATTAGTATAAATAGAGGGCATTAAAAAATATAATTTACTTAGAAAAAGGAAGCGATGGCCTCATCTAGTAGACTTGCCTCGTATGAATCCCATTTGTCAGAGCTCAAAAAAATTGTTGCGTCATTGGGCTTCGCTCTTAAAAAATCCCAAGCCAAGCTTGAATACATTAAGATTTAGCAGAACAACCTATGAGAGAAGTCGAAGTTTATAGAGATTACCACTTGAGAAATGTTATCTGAGTCACAACAAGAGTCTGTCAACATCGCACACCTTTCTCTGAGTTCATATGCAGATGTTATAAGGGGTTATGTAAAAAGGCCTTAGCACTAGGATTATGTGCATTATTTTCTATATGATAATGAATATACATTCATATTGTTATTGTTACTTTGTAAATAGTTTTTAAAGCACAAGTAGAATTTTTAGTTAATATTCAACTAAAAATCTATTTTGATTAATTAATGAATTTTTTAATTAAATAATATTTTAATAATATATTATTATTATTATTATATTACTTTTTATTGGATATAAATGATCGTATAATTTTATGATTTCAATTTTAATTTTTATTAATGTTTGAAAGTAGTTTTTGTCAAAACCCATGAATTTACAATAAATGTCAGTTTTTTTAAAAGTAAAAATTCACATATTTAGAAATTTATTTAGAAAAAATGAATATTGTTTTTGAATTAAGAAATTGAAATTATCTAATGGTTAATTGTTCATAATTTTATAAGAAAGTCAAATTTTGGGGTAAAATTTAAATACCGTTTAAATATATAATGTGTTTTATGACATCATAGTGACCCAATAGTGATGTAATAAAATACTTAAACATTATGATAATCAATTATATGTTTTAATATTAAAATAATGTGTTTTGGGGTTTGTTGGATTTATTTTACAAAGCTTTAGTGGACCCTTCAAGGCTTATAAAACATTATGTCTTTTTAAATAGTTTTCCTTGAGAGTGTGACACACCTCTACATAAGAAACCCTATTATTTTAAGCATTTTGGCCAATGGCCTTAAAAAATATTGCTTTACACTCCCATTTTTCAAAAACTATGGGAAAAAACCATGTTCTAGTTTGTGTTTTAGATTAGTTTATTGTGAAGTGTCCCAAACCAAAATAATAAAGCATTCCCTCTCCTTTCCTATATAAACCCACCCAATCTCCCACGTCCTCTTCACTAAAATACTCTTGAGTTCGACCAAACCATTCCCTCCTATCTCTATAATACTCCCAAGGTTCCCCAATCTTTCTATAAGCCTCTCTCAAGACTCTCCCAAGCTTTTGGGATCACACTTCCATGTAAGGGATTCCTACCTTTCTCTTTTTATCCATGTTTCTTAATATTATTATGCCCTTTTATTTTCAATTAAAAATTTTGGGGTATTATTAATCACCTTACCAATACATCCCTCTTTATATTTTGATAATTGAAGACCCCTTTCTCTCTCATTAAAGCCTCCCATGTACACCTGTTACCATGAAGAAATTTTGGGAGAGATTTATCACTCCTCTTTTACATCCAAGTAATCTACTTTTATTATGCATCTAAATTCCATTATGTTTTTTGGAACATGTATCTATATGAATACCCCTTAATTTCCATTTCATGAACAAATGATGAGACATACATTTCTCACTCATCAACGATTTTCATGAATCCTTATTTCATGTCATTATGCTGCCGAAATTGAACCGCGTGTTTTCAACCAAAGTCATTGTGTAGTGAATACCATGCCCATTTCCCTATAAAGGGTATTCACCTTCATAAACATTTACTTATTTATTATAGAGATTAATTTATTAATTCCACATTCATTTATCTTGGAATAACTCATTATTTTTAATGAATCCATGTTTCATTATCCATGTGGCACACTTATGCATGAAATTGAATGTTTAAAGAGGGTGTGCCCTGATAGCACTCCAATGCATTGGGTAAAGTATGGTATCATGATACGTCATGTTAAATGAGTGTTGAATCATGATAATTCAAGTGAAATGAGGGTATACTTGTGATTCAGGTGAAATGAGGGTATACTCATCTTCGACGTACAATGAGCCTTGGATCATGCTAATTACATGTTAAGTGTTGTTTCCACATTTTCATGTTATGATTATCATGATTTATCATGAAATTCTGTTCATCTTTATATTTTGATCCATTTATATTCCTATTGGCTAACATGTATTGTATTCCTCATGTTATTCCATGTTTATTCCCTCACTAGGATTAATATCTCACCCTTTTCTTATGCATGTCCTTTGGTTATCCAATGCAATGCTATGTATGAGGGAATATAGTGGTCATGTAAAGGTAGTTTTCAATATAGATGTTGTATTTAATGTTTTTTGTTGTTATGTAATGTTTCTAATCCCCAAAGACACTATACCTATCAATATTTTATGTTGTATCAAGTGAGTTTTATGTAATAAATCATGTTTAAGCATGTAATATAAAACATGGTTCTTATAGTTGGTATCAGAGGATGGTTTAGTTATTTTTGGGATTAGTATTAGAAATCCCTAGTAAAGACTTACAGTCAAGACTAATTATAATAAAAACATCCCTATGTTTTGGTGAGTATTGATTAAGAGGTTTATCAAGCAAATGCATCCTTGTCAGGATACGAGCAAGTTGAGGCGACTCTAGCATAAATGTACCTATGGGTGAAAACCCCAACAAGAAGTTTCAGGATTGACTCAGGGTATCATGTAAAGACAACGGGCCTTGATACACTCTTGGTTACAACAATATAGTGTGTATATACTTTATATAATTCATAAGCTTTATATGAACCCTTTTTAA
The DNA here is from genome assembly GCA_963277665.1 of Viscum album. NCBI lineage: Eukaryota > Viridiplantae > Streptophyta > Magnoliopsida > Santalales > Viscaceae > Viscum > Viscum album. The sequence continues at coordinate 981,355,045 of OY728145.1, read as the reverse complement.
GGGAATTAAAACAAAAATGACCTTAAGAATATATGTTAGAAAGTAGATCATGAATAGCATAGATTGGAGCCTATGGATTCATAAGGTAAGGAAATAAAAGTAATTTATAAGTCATCAGTTTGGTACTTGGATTTCCCTTTATGTGTTACCCCTAACTTTCCTTTTCTTCTAGCCAATGGATGGTAATAGGAGGACTCGGGCTAACAACTGATGTGAAGATCAATGTGATGACTATGCTAATGAGATGCCCAATATGATGGGAGCAGGAATCGAAAACTTTGTCACACTTCTCTCTCATTTAACTCAAGATTTGAATATAAACTTGGGTCTAGAGGAACGCTCAACCCCCCATAAGAAAGATCAAGTTTCTATCAAGAGCTTCCTGAGAAAAAGGCCTCCTACTATTAATATAACATTGGATCCCTCAATCGTCGAACAATGGACAACTCCATTGAAAGTTTCTTCTCCATCCTTCAATGTTATGAACTAGAAAAAGTTCTATTGGATTCTTATCATATAGAGGGTGAATATGATCAATGGTGGACATTGAACAGAAATACGAAGCCTGAGTAGGAGATCGAGACCTTAGAATGGAATGATTTCCGAAAGATGTTTTTCGATAAATATTTTCCACGCACCCTCCAACTTAAGATGGAAAGGTACATCCTTTCCCTAATCAAAGATAAAATGAACCTGTCAGAGCGTATGAGTTAAAATTCTTAATGTTAGCAGGATACACCTCTATTTTTGACGTTACCCCCAAATACAAGGTTTACTGTTTCTTTGGTGGCCTGAAACCTAGCCTGCGAAAAGTGCTGGTGATCCATGACTTCGAATGCTATGAGTAAATTTTCCAATGTGACCTCACGGACAAAATGGAGATCAGAAAATCTCAAGGGTATATTTGGGATAAGAAGAGTAAGGACGGCTTCAATTTTGGAGGTCCGATGGATGAATACAACAGTTCTAAGAAGATCCAGTACCCCACATGCCCAAGGTGGCGAAAGAGGCACCCTAGAAATTTCCGAAAGGGGATGAGAAAATGCTTTTGGTGTGGAAGAGAAGGGAACCTAGATATTAACTGTCGGCAAGAAAAACACACGGTTGTGAAATAAGCGGTGAACAATCTGCTCGACCCTAAATATGATTTTCATTGCTTCAACTTGAAAGAACCATGACACTTTTCAAATCAGTTCCCTAAGCAAAGGGTTTTCGGGGGCAACCAACAACCTTCAAGGATGCAAGGGCGAGCTTTTTACAACACTATTGCCGAATTGAACCCCCACAATGAAGTGGTGATAGGTACGCTAGTTATTCATTCAAAAATAGAAAACATATAGTTTGATTCTATTTCTATACATTCTTTTATATCCCAAAAGTTTTGTACAACAATCCCGGCACCACCAAAAATCATGGAAGTGAAGGTGTTGGTGAGTATGGAAAATGGTTCAGTCATTGCATCCCATGAATATTACTCCCCCTATCATAATCCTTGGATTGAATTTCCCAAAGAACCTTTTCATACTCCCTCAGGTGGAATTTGATGCAATTCTGGGCATGGATTATCTTTCCTTATATAGAGCCAACATAAATGGTCATGATAGGGCAATCACTCTCCGTGTGGAGAATCGACCACCGATACAATAAAAGTGTAAGGAGGAACACAAATCTTCGTTAACTCTATCAATTCAAGCATGCATATTATTGCCCTATGATAATGCATATCTAGCTCAGATGATTGATTCCAAAGAAGCAACCATCCTTGGACACATACTTATTGTGAGAGAATTCATTGATGTGTTTCCTAATGAATTTCCTAGTCTTCCTCTTAGAAGAGATGTTGAATTCTCAATTGACCTTATACCTAGGGAGTTTCCCATATCAATGACTCCATATAGAATGGATGTTGTGGAGATTGAAGAGATGAAGAAACAACTACATTAAAATATGAATAAAGTGTTTATACACCCAAGTGCTTCACCATGGGGTGCACCATCCCTCTTCGTTAAGAAAAAGAATAGTTCAATGCACCATTGCCTCGATTATCATAAGATTACAAAAATCCCAATAAATAACAAGAATCCTATCCCATGAATTGATGACTTGTTCGATCAGTTACATGGAGAACAATTCGTTTCCATGGTATATTTTGGGTCATTATATTATCATGTAAGGGAGAAGAAGGAAGATATTCCCAAGACTGCTTTTCGTGCAAGATACAGGGTCTATGAATTCATAGTAATGCCTTTCGGACTCAGTAATTCTCTAGTAATATTCCTGGACTTGATTAATATAGTATTTAGATATCACCTTGACAAATTTGTGGTAGTCTATATAGATTATATTCAAATATACTATACAACCATGGTGGATCATGAAGAGCATCTAAGTACTGAACTAGAGACCCTGCGAAAGGAGAAGCTCTATGAAAATATAGAAAGTGTGAGTTCTGGTTGAAGGAGGTCTCCTTATTGGCCCATATCATCACATGAAATGGGATATCTATGGATCCCTCCATGATAGCTGAAATAGAGTGATGGCCAATTCCAACATCGATAAAGAATATCTTTTGCTTCTTCGGTTAGCTGGATATTATCGACGATTTGTGAGAAATTTATCATGATTCTCCAACCCTCTTACTAAGCTAACTCATAAGGGAGTAAATTTTGCGTGGAGTGATGAATTTGAGAAAATCTTCAGGGAGTTAAAAAGAAGGCTAATCACTATGTCTGTGCTCACTTTACCCACAGGTGGATAACTTTTTGTGGTATGCAGTGGTGCTTTAAAGAAGGGAATGGGATGTTTGTTGATGAAAAATGACAATTTCATTACCTATTCTTCAAGGCAATTGAAATTTCATGGGAAGAATTATCTAACACGTGATCTGGAGTTAACTGTGGTGGTCTTCGCTTTAAGAATTTCGTTGCATTATCTCTTTTGGGAGAAGTGTGAAATATAAACTAACCACAAAAGCTATAAGTATATATATTCACACAGAAAGAGTTTAACATGCACCAACTAGGATGGTTAGAGAAATTCAAATACTATGAATATTCAATCCATTACTACCCAGGGAAAGTAAACAAGTTGGTTGATTCTCTATGTAGAAATGACCAAGTGATTCTATAATTGAAGAGAATTGAGAAGGATCCAATCTTCATAGATTTAATGAAGATGAACATGGGAATCATATAGAAGAGAACATCATCAATCCTTTCACAAATGATTTCTCAACTGTCTCTTGTAAAAAGGATAAAGGATTATCAAAATTATGATGTGGTAATTCAAAAAGTAGTGGAAGCTATCAGAAGAGGGAAATCCACGGAGTTCAATGTTAATGAAGAAGGAATTATGAGATTTGGGAAAATACTATGTGTTCTATCATGTTCAGAGCTGAAAAAGGAACTTTTTGATGATGCACATAGTAAAAAATTCTCTATTCACCCAGGAAACACAAAGATGTATCAAGATATACGAGATCGTTATTGGGTGGATAATATGAAGAAGGAGATCGCTGAATTTACATCAAGTTTCCTAGTGTTTCAACAAGTGGAAGCTGAGAGATATAAGTCTAAGGGGATGATATAACTATTTCCCATACAAGAATGGAAATGGAAGAGCATCAACATGGAATTTATCACCAGAATTTCGAAGATATCCAAAGAAAACAATGCAATCTGGGTTATTATGGATTGTCTTACAAAATCTTCACACTTCATTACAATTCTGGTGGATATCTCATTGGATCAACTGGAACAGATATACATCAGGGAAGTGGTAAGGCTGCATAAAGTAGCACTATCTATTGTATTCGATCGAGATCCAAGATTCACCTCTATGTTTTGGAAGAGTCTCTAACATGCCCATGATACTAAACTGAACATCAGTACAACCTATCATCCTCAAACTGATGGCCAATCTAATTAAACTATTCAAACATTGGAAGATATGTTAAGATCATTTTAAATGGAATTTAATGGAGGTTGAGATAAATATCTTCCTCTAGTTGAATTATCCTATAAAAACAATTTCCAATCAAGCATCTAAATGGAACATTATGAAGCCCTATATGGGAAGTGATGCAGAACACTGGCATAATGGGATGAAGTTGGTGAGCGTAAGCTGCAAGGACCATAAATAGTTGATGAAATGGTGGAGAAGTTGACAACCATTCTATATTGTATCAATGCATCCCAGAGTCAGCAGAAGAGTTATATAGATAACTGTTGATGAGACCATGAGTTTACAGTTAGAGACATGGTATTTCTATGCATTTATCCCTGGATGAAGGTCATGAGGTTTTTAAAGAAAGGGAAGTTATGTCCTTGGTACATCAACCCCTTAGAGATTCTTGACCGTGTTGGGGCTCTGGCATATAGACTAGCACTTACACCTACCATGGCCCAAGTACATGATGTCTTTAATGTTTCACTCTTAATGAAGTACATACCAGATCCTTTACATGTACAATCTTCAGAGGTAGTATATCTAGACGATTATCTTTCTTAGGAGGAGAAACCATTGAAGATCATAGATCATAGAGAAATAGTTCTATGAAATAAGACAATGCCTCTTGTTAAGGTGTTGTGGAAAACCCACAAGTTTGAAGAAGAGCCGTGGGAATCGGTGGAAGTGATGAAGTAGAGTTACTCGCATTTTTTTTAGAGTGGGAGAAGGAAATTTCTAGGGCTAAAGTTTTTAAGGGGGTAGATTGTAACGACCCAAAAATTCATCAATGAAAATTCCTCTTGGTCTATTTAAATGTCTTCTTGTGGTTATGTAAAATATATGGAATTATTTGGTTTTATGTTTTGGATTTTAAAATACTATTAATTATTGTGACCCTTTCTAATGTAGTCATTGAACAGTGACAACATTATTAGTATAAATATAGGGCTTTAACAAATCCAATTTACTCAGAAAAGGGAGGCGATGTCCTAATCCACTAGACTTGCCCTGTAAAAAGCCCATTTGTCAGAGATTGGAAAGGAGTTAGCATCATTGGGCTTCTCTCTTGACCAGGCTCAAGACAAACTTGAATACGTTAAGCTTGAGTGGAACCGCCTATGAGGAAAGTGGAAGTTGATAGAGATTACCACTCGATCAATGTTATCTGAGCCAGCCCAAGTGTCTGTCACCATTGTGCACCTTACACTAAGGCCTTATGCGGGTGTTATAATGTTTTATGTAACAGTACCTTAGAATTATAATTATGTGCATTGTTTTGTATATAATAATGAATATACATTCATTTTATTATTGTTACTTTGAAAATAGTTTTCAAAGCGCAAATAGTATTTTAGTTAATATTCAACCAAGATATATATTTTAATGAATTAATGGATTTTAGAATTAAATAATATTTTAATAATATTATATTTTTATTATTAAATAAATTTTTATTAAATATAAATGATCATATACTTTTATGAATGCAATTATAATTTTTATTAAGTTTTGAAAGCAATTTTTGACAAAACCCATGAATATGTTTATAAATGTCATTTTTTATTTTAAAAGTAAAATTTCATATATTTATAAAATTATTTAGGAAAAAATAATAATATTTTTTGAATCAGGATGTCGAAATTATCCAACAGTGAATTTTTCCTAATTTTCTGAGATAGTCAAATTTTTGGGTAAAAATTAAATACTGTTCAAATATATAATGTGTTTTATGGTATCATAATGACCCAATGGTGATATAATAAAATAAAATAAACCTTATGTTCGGACAATATATGTTTTACCATTAAAATAATTTTATTTTGGGTTTTTTCGATTTATTTTACAATGATTTGGTGGACCATTCAAAGCTTATAAAACATTTTGTCCTTTTAAATTGTTTTCCATGGGAGTGTGACTCACCTCCACATAAGCAACCCTATTATTTTAAGATATTCAGCCATTTTCCTTATAAAATATTTTCTTCCACTCTTCTTTGGGAAAAGAAATGGGGGAAAATCATGGGTTGGTTTGTGGTTTTGATTAGTTTATTATAAGGTGTCCCAAACCTAAATAACAAAGAATTCTCTCTCTTTTCCTTTATAACCAACCCATGCTCACACTTACTCTTCACTCAAATCCTTTTCATTTCGACCAAACCCTTCCCTCCTCTCTCTATAATCCTCCCAAGTTTCCCCATGCTCCCAAGAAGCCTCTCTCATGCCTCTACCAAGATTTTGGGATCGCACTTCCATGTAAGGGATTCCAACCTTTTTATTTTTATCCAAGTTTCTTAATATTGTTATGCCCTTTTATTTACAATTACAAATGTTATAGTATGATTTTATGACTTCCAATACTTCCCTATTCATGTTTGGATAATGGAATACCCCTTTCCCTCTCATTAATTCCTCCCATGTAAAACTGTTACCATGCCAAAATTTTGTGAGGGATTTCTCTCTCCTCTTTTAAATCCAAGTAATCCTTTTGTATTACGCATCTAAATTCCATTATATTTGTTGGTACATGAATCTAAATGACCCCCCATATGGTCTATTTCATTTACATATGATGAGACACCCATTTTTCTCTCATAAACCATTTTCATGATTCCTTATTTCATGTCGTTATGCTGCCGAAATTGCACTGCATTTTTTTCAACCAAAGTCATTGTGTAGTGAATTCCATGCCCATTTCTCTTTCAAAGATATTCACCTTTATGCACATTTACTTATTTATTATGAAGTTTCATGTATTAATTACACATTATTTTATCATGGAATAAATGATTATTTGTAATGAATCCGTGTTTTATGATCCATGTGGCACAATTATACATGAAATGAAATGTTTAAAGAGGGCGTCCCCTGATAGCACTGAAATGCATTGGGTAAAGTATGGTATCATGATAAGTCATGGGAAATGAGTTTGTAATCATGCTAATTTAATTGTAACAAGGCTTTAATCGTGGTAATGGGATATGAGGATATACTCATTCTCCATTTTCAATGAGCCTTGGATCATGATAATTCCATGTTAAGTGTTGTTTCCACATTTTCATGTTATGATTATCATGCTTTATCAGGACTTATGTTCATGTTTCTCTTGTGCTCCATTTATATGCCTATTGTCTAACATTTATTGTATTCCTTGTGTTATTCCATGTTTATTCCCTTACTGGGCTTCATATCTCACCCTTTTAAAATGCATGTCTTCATGTTGTCCTATGAAATGCTATGTGTGAGAGAATATAGTTGTCATATAAAGGGAGTTTTTAATAAAGATGTTGTATTTCATGTTTTATGTAGTTATTTAATGGTCCTAATCCCCAAAGACACTAGACCTATCAATCTTCTATGTTGTATCAAGTGAAGTTTATGTAATAAATCATGTTTAAGTGTGTAATAAAGAACATGGTTATTATACTATCACCATATCATTTTTTATGAGAAAACATCTCATCCCCTTCTTGGATGCATCACTACAGATAACAAACCTTTCTGCACTACAAGGATGTGTGAGCATAGGTGTACTGGATAACATTCTTTTTAACTCTTTGAAATTATCTTCACATTCCTCTGTACACACATGTATAACTCATTTTCGATTCAACATGGTGAGTGGATTAGAAAATCATGAAAAATATTTCACAAAACGTCGATAATATCCATCCAAACTGAGAAAACATTCAATGTGAGTTAACATTATTGGCCTCCTCCTACATTCAATAACATCTATTTTTGTTGTATCCATTTATATCCCTTCTTTTGAGATTATGTGACTCAAAAATGAATCTTTCTGAATCCAAAATTCAGAACTTGAAAATTTTTCATAGAACAACTTCCTTCTCCAGATCATCAGTCCAACAATCAAGTGATCTTAATGTTCGTCCTTTCCCTTCAAATAGACAATAATATCATCTATAAAGACTACAATAAATTGATCAGGATAGTCTCTAAAGACTCTATTCATTGGATCGAAGAATATAGCAGCGGAATTTGTAAGACCAAAAGACATCAATATAAGTTCAAAGATTCTATACCATGTACAGAATGTCTTCTTTGGTATATCCTCATTATTGACCATTAATTTTTGATATCCCAAATCAAGATCAATCTTGGAAAAATATTGACCTTAATGTTTTTTTTCGACTAAGTAATCAATGCGTGTAAGATGTTATTTGTTCTTGATTGTGATATTTTTATGTTCTCAATAATCAATTCTATATATCATTGATTCATATGTCTTCTAAAAAAACTGGATAGGTTCTCCTCAAAATGACACACTAGGGAGTATGAATCCCTTGTTAAGATTTAATTTTTTTTTTCTTCTTCAATTACTATAACTCTATTAGGGCCATTCTATAAGGTGTCTTTAAGAAAGGCATAGCACCTAGTTTGAGTTATACTGAAAACTTAACCTCAAGACTCAGTGAAAGACCTAATAATCTTCCAGAAATACATCATCCAACTCCCGTACAATAAGAGTATTCTTAATGGACAGTTTCTCCCTAGCCATTTGCGAAATATAACCTTAATTTATATGAATCAATACCCATACCCGAGATAAAATAACCACAATAAGGTCATATTCATCCTTGAATCGATATAAAATCATTGATTGATCTAGAATATGAAATTTGACTTCCCTTATTGGGAAATTGATATGAACTCTATATAGAGAAAGCCAATCCATGATAAGAATCACATAAAATTACACTATAGGAAATATCACAATATTTTACGGAAGTATATTCTCAAAAACATCGACTAGATAAGAATTAGAATCATTTTATGCGATCATTATGCTATTAGGATTTTTCAAATTTAACTCAACATGTAATTGTTAATGTAATACGACAATAGCCATAGATATTTTTTTCAGAAATAAAATATTTGGTGGATCTTGAATAAAATAAAATAGTTTCTACTTTAGAGTGGATGGTATAGGTACTTTCCCCACTTCATTATTGTACTCCATATCACCGATACTAATCTAATATGAAATTCCCTAGTTTTGGCCTAATGATATTGTTGACATCGATCATCATCAATAAAACATTTTTTATGGAATTGATTATAATAACATCCCATTTACTATAACATAACACATAAAAGTGTATGAGATGAATCATGTCTCGTCTTTTTTCTATTCATGTCATTGGACATATTTTTCCCATCACCTTAGAATTCTACTTCCCAATGACCTTATCTGTAACATCCCCAAATGATAAAGGGTTAAATGAGTAAATGATAAGACTCATGTCAACAAGGTGCACCTTCCTTTTCGGGAGCCTACCTGATTAGAACTCCACAGTTAAGCGTGCTTGGCATGGAGTAGTGATCAAGATGGGTGACCTTCTGGGATGTTTCTCAAGATGTGTGCGAGTGAGGACAAAGCACACTAGAAAGGATGTGTGTTGGCCTGTGGGGATAGTCATTAGTCAGTTGAAACATTCGGGAATGTGGGTGGACCCTGGGGTGGGCCCCACGTGTTTACGGGGCAACTAGTGGTACCTAGAAGGCAAGGACCTGACGACCATTTTAAGGCGGGGTGGCTGTGTTGTCACTGGGACCCGGTTGTCACATTTGGTATCAGAGGAGGAACCCAGCCTTAAGTGTGGTGCACTGCCTGGGTTGAGTTGTAGGGCCCACAACGAGGGTGTTGTGTTCTAAAGGGGGGTGATTGTAACATCCCCAAATGATAAAGGGTTAAATTACTAAATGATATGACTTATGTCAACAAGGTGCACCTTTCTTTTCGGGAGCCTACATGATTAGAACTCCACAGTTAAGCGTGCTTGGCAAGGAGTAGTGATCAGGATGGGTGACCTTCTGAGAAGTTTCTCAGGATGTGTGCGAGTGAGGAAAAAGCACACTAGAAAGGACATATGTTGGCCTGTGGAGATAATCATTAGTCAGATGACCCGTTCAGGCACGTGGGTGGACCCTGGGGTGGGCCCTGTGGGGATAATCATTAGTCCGATGACCCGTTCGGGCACGTGGGTGGACCCTGGGGTGGGCCCCACGTGTTTGCGGGGAAACTGGTGGTACCTGGTAGGCATGGACCCGATGACCATGTTAAGGCTGGGTGGATGTACTGTCATCGGGACCCGGTTGTCACATTATCTACCACACATGAAACATTTTATAGTACCTTTAAGAAAATTTCCCCCTTGTCCCTTTCCAAAAATATAGTATAAGGGAAAACTTGTCTTCTTTTTGGTGTGGTATTTATATTTTCACTTGAATTCCATTTTTGAATTTTTATCAAACCCATAGGACTAATGCATTAATCCAATCTCTTTCTCAACCATAAAATCACAACAAACAATTTCTTCTTATCTATTTAATTCCCTTATGGATAATTCCCTTCAAAGATCCACTAAAGAATTGATCAATTTTAATATAAGGTTGGATAATAATTCAAGAAGTGTACCCTACAAGTCATGTAAAATTTGATTCATTGGTACAAAAAAATTTATCTTCCTTTTTCTTTATCTTTGTTTAAAGAAAATGAGGAATGTAATTACTAAAAAATAAGTTATTGAACACATTCCATTTCATGGATTCAATTTCATCCCTTTACCTCATATTCTTAATATGGATCCTCTATTGATCAGCTTATCCTTCCAAATGATAAATTGTTAAGATGACTATATCATTTTCTGAACATTAGAGAACTGAAAATATCTTTTCAGTTGTAATAGTCCATCTTTTATCCACTAATGGATCATAATCCTTGTTGAATGAAGGTGGACACTTCCTCAGGAAGGACTCAAAAAATTTTATTCCCTCCTTCGATCGTTTGGAAGTATTTCATGATTCTTATCTTGAAAAATATGTGTGAAAATATCTATAACATTTTCCAAACTAACTTCAATAAAATTTAGTTAATTAGAAGGACAATCATTGCATTTTATATCACAATCAATGTAAATTTGGCTCTTTTGGGTTCAACCATTAACTAAACCAAGATGTATAGTATTAAAAAAATTAATCATAATTGAAAAACCACATAATAAATTATAAAATTTCACTTTTGGATATTGTAGGTTTTATACTAGGTTATTCAGGATAGTTTCTAAAACCCTAGGATTGCAACCTGTACTTTGACATATCCTTTTAGTTCTTCTTATGTTTTTCTCATCCTGTTTTTCAAATGTTAACTATACCTTTCTTCTAATACCAAAAATAAAGACCCATACATTATATACATTGATATTACATCATAAATGAATAATATTCATTAGAAAATATAATAAAGCCACAGTAAGACTGTATATGCATAGTGTCTTTAGAAATGGGGAAACCTAAAAAAAGGGTTCATAAGACATCTTCAATATCTCCCACTTATTTCATAATAACTAGAACCATTTTTGACATATATTATTCAATAACTTTCTTTATGAAATGGGGAAAAGAAACATATGTAAGGGTGATCTCAAAATCTTATTAACAGTAAACAAGCTAGATATCAATAATATCATAATCATAATACATAAGAACATAACATTTGAGAATATTATTCTCCGTATGAAAGATAATGATACTATGACATGGTATAAATCATAAAATTTCATAAGAATAAATGTACTTAATCCAAAAAGTCATAACATAAGACATGAATTTTTATGGAATTCACATAATCATAGAAAAACATTTCATATTAGTCAAGACAAATTTTCAAAACCATTATAGTGGAAAAATTCCATTACTGAACTGAGTTCCACCTTTTTCTAGCCATGTACTACTGAACCAAGATCTTTTCCCATTCCATCCATGTTTATATCATGAGATATAAATATTTACCCTATGCATTGGAGGGAGATATAGGTACCACACATCTCATAATTAAATCATTCTTACATGTTCCACAAAACATAAATCATTCAGCATAGCTTAACCCAAGGAATAAAATGGGTTTCTTAAAAATCATTCCATAATAAAATAATCCATGTAAAATAAATGGAATTAATAAAAAATCCAAAATAAACAAAATAAAACCATTGTAATAATAGGGATAATATACTTGAAATGGAATCCAAATAAATAATTTCATCTTAGATGGAAAATAATTCTGATAAAATACTTTAAATTAATTCTTGTGAAAAATCACTATTCTTTTTAAAGAAATTTTTTTATGAAAATGTCACACAATTTTAAATGAACAAAATTAATCAAATAAAATAAATAATGTAAACGAATATTCATGGAAATAAGGCCTTAGGAAAATGTAAAAAACATATCATTCCATATAAGTTAAAAGACAACCATATTCTCGTACTTTTCTCATAAAGTCAAAACATACATCTTACCAAAAATGATAAAAGCTTCATTTCATACCATTTAAAGAAAATTAAAAAATTGGTAAAATTTTCATTACCCAATTTTCAAATCAAAAAAAAATATTTTATAATACATTTTTATCAAATATAAAATTATATGATAATTGTACCCTAGTAAATACCTACGAATAAGAAATCTCTGATAATAATGTGTTTGATGAATTATCCATTAATTGATGTCTGATTATCTTTGTATATATCTGAGCCTCATATATATTGATTTAAATAATTTCATTTACAAAATCTATCATTTTAGACATTTTTATGATATCATATATGATTTTATTATCATCTGTTTGTTAGTAACATTATTACTCATATATCAGGTATTAACTTCAGTATTTTCATACACATGTTTTGTTGAATAATGTTTTGTTCCTCTTCTAAGGTTGTAGTTATATCATTTTCATAATGATATTAGTATAATATTTATCAAATTTATTCATTAAATTAAATTATATAATAGTGCATTAAATATGATCATGTAGAATGAATCACATCACATCGTGGAGACGGATGGTTGTACGTACGCAGAAGTGACGATATAATTCCCATAATTATTGGATGGTATTGATATGGATGGTGTATAATATTTCAAAATCAATTTAATTTTATAATAATCATATATAGTTATTATATTAATCTTTATACCCATCCAAGTATGGTGGTGGTGAAAAACATATTAATCCACTGTGTCGGGATGATAAGTCTTACATACGCACGTGTGGTGATTCCATTTTTCATAAGATAAATTGAAGATGAAATATGGTTATATCATTATCATAATAAAATTTCATTATGTATGTGAGGTTGGAGTTATTACATTATAATGAAACAAATAATGAAGAGGAATTAGAAGAAGAAATAACTTTTAATGAATCTGTAGAGCAGATAACCTCTTCTTTGATGTGTTCCCTCTAGGTCTCCTCTAAAATGCACTAGAGTTGTACTTCTAAGAAGATCAGAACCTCTATCATGTTATGAGGTAATTTGAGAAAGTGAATGAGAAGGGGATTACAGATATTTAAGTCTCATTGAAAAGTGAATAGGTGAGGGAGGAGGTGTCCTTTTATAATTGAGGTGAGGGCCCTTTCGGAAACTCTATAAATAATAATTTATAAAAAAACCAAACCCTACCCAAAAACCTCTAAAATGAACAAATTTTGAATATTAGATTACATAGGATTGTAATTTCATCAAATAAAACAATTTGGATAATATTTTCTGTCAATTGAAACATTATTACTTTAATTAACACATAGTTATTCTATTTAATGTTTAACTAGGGTAACAAAAAGTTCAATAATGAAAGGGAGAAAAAATTATTTATATGATATAAATTAGATCATAAATAAATACCTTAGAACATTTTATACTATGAAATAATTATTATATATTTTTAAAAAAATTTATTCTTTTCAAATAATTAAATAAAACATTATTTTTAAAAATAATCAATAGTTTAAACTTTGACACTATTCAATTCATTCATTTGAAAAAATATTATGAAAACTAGTAAAATTATAAAACAAAATTTTATTGTATTTCTACGAGGTTAGGGTAATCTGTAAAATTAATTAGACAGAGTAATTATCCAAAATTATATTTATTTTAATATTTTTAAAAACATTTATTTGAAATCTTCATTAATAAAATATTTAGAACATGAATTTTCTATAATTAATTAATATACTTATTTTTTGAATAAAAATTAAAAATATAACACAATGATGAAAATAAATATACTATATATCATAAGAATATTTTAGTATAATTTATCTTCTATAAAATAAAAGATAAAAAAGGTTATACATATTAAATTATTAATGTGAAAACTTTAAAACCACTTTAAATAAAATAATATAATTATCACAATCTCTTCTATAAAGCTCCAAATTTATAATAACTCGACACACGGATGGTTATGGTCATGATATAATTGACCAATAATATTTGGTAAAGTTTTTGGGTCTTTTAATGGTTATTAAAATTTTAATATCATTATTATATTTTTGATTTGTCATCAATTAAAAAATTTATGAGTCATTAACGTATATGTCATTAAGATAGTATTTTATTTCCTAAAAATTACAAATAAACTATCATGATCAATAAAATGATTTTATATTTAAAATGAGTATTTATAATAGCATTTATCATTAGTATAACCTTATTTTAAAAATGATATAGTTATTAAAATTGTGAGTAAGATATATGTAATGTTTCATTAAATAAAAAAATTAAATGTTCTAATCTCTACCAAGTCACTTCCAAGCAACTCCATTTCAACCCAATGATGAATTAGTTCAAAAAACGGACATCCAGTGATATTAATTCTATTTTAAGGGAAATTTTATAATAATATTCTTACCCATAATTATGTGATTTACCATTTTACCATATTGATAAAATAATTACCAAAATTACTATTCATAATTTCCAAAATTAAAATAAATCTCTTTACATAATTTAGAAATACTCATTCCAAATATGGAATACATTTTTCTGAATTAAAAACAAAGAATTTTTAGTAATTAATTTAAAATTAATCCCATTTTCAAAAAGATATAAAAAGTTTTAAAAGATAAAACAATGCAAAATATTGAATATTTTTTACATCTTAAATCATTGTAGGATTTATGATAGAGAAATAAATTGCATTGAATTACAAAAATATATTATATTTATACTTTGAAACCATTCAATATTATAATTTCATCATAGAAATCATTTCAATGATAAAAATTCCAATTAAAATTTAGTGTATTTTTACAATTCATTAAATTTTGAAAGTTATCCAAAAAAATATTTGAAATTAATTCAAAGTAAATTTTTAAATCCATATTCTAAATAAAATGTTTATTTTTTCATTTAAAAATTATTAATGTGTTAAAATATTAATTTAAAATGGGTTCTCCATTAAAAGGTGGAAAATTTACCTTTTGAAAAATATTGGTTCTTATACATCAAATAGGATTTATTCATACCCTATGAAAAAATAACTATTGGATAAATATCAGAAATGTTTTATTAAGTATGTAAAATATATATTTCAATAATTTCATTTACTAATGGAAATTCAATAAATTAATTAAACTAAAAATACAAATATATAATTGATTTATATTTTTTTCATAAATAATTGGTAGCGAATGAATTAACCATAAATTTTGACCAGTTAGGTATATTTATTCCTCATAAGATAATGGCTAGGTTATAAAGGTCATTTTATAAAATGGTAATATCTCTGTTTAATTAAAATCATGATTGCGTGCAATGCAAGCTATTGAATAATTGAAAGTATTGATGTAAAAGATTTTATAAAAACAAACGAGTTTTGCACTAAGACTGTCGTGTAGGTGGAAATGTGTTGGGTAAGAACACTATAATGTATATATATATGAAAAATCAACTCAAACATCCATAGTTAGAAGTAACCTCACTGAACCTTGCCTTGAGAGTACCAGTTAAGGTCAATAAACCTCATGGTATACTGATTAACCATCATATTGAGATATTGATGCTCCCAAATCATTAGAATCGATACTAAGTGCAATCATGAGGGATTAGGCTCCTCTTGGAACATCTATTAAAATTTGATCTATGAGAGCATCATCTCATCAGGGGTCTTCCTAACTAGACTCCACTGGTTCCCAGTTGGTCAAAGAAAGTAATGGCTACCAAAACAACCATACAATATTTTGGAGTCTACCTGAGCATGAAGACTAAGATCACTGGCTCAATCCAATCCACCACAACCTAGGGATGTGTCTCACCACAGATCGTCTGCAACCTCTAGAGCTAGAACTCATGGAGTTTTCTAAGTATATATGCATCCTAAACCTACCATATTGGTGTAATTTACTACTTCACAGGGGGGGTTATGCTACCTTCCCAAATGGAGGAAAGTACGTGGGAGATGACTCCTAAACTGAGGCCTCAAAACACATTAGATTCTCATCACAATCTCAAATTGGTAACCTGGTCAGATGTCATTGTGGAGGCATCCTAATAGTTATTAAGATGCTCCATATGAATATATGCATATATATATATGGGGATCTTACTAAATAATTATAATTAAAGGAATTGATCATATGTGATTAATATACCATTGTTCTCTCTAATCAATGTCTCAGTATATCATGTCTAGAATTAGGTAGTTAGATTCCTGGTGTATGGATACATTAGCTACCACACCAACACTACGTTCATTAGCTTGAAAGCTACATGTGAGACACTTTGAAACTATTTACCTACTTTAAAAAACAATCCTCATCTTGTATATTTATCTACACTGATCTAAGGAAGAACCATCTTTGATAGCACTCTATGATGACCCTACTCGTTGGGGTTGACATAGAAGAAAAAAGGTCTGGCCACCACAACCCCAAGCCCACCTATAATCGGCTAGGGGATAGAGACATACACTGGTATGGTATAATATAAATTGGTGGCCATTTCTTAGTATACATGTATGCATTAATCCAACTATCTTCATGAAACAATGCAAATGAATAATAAAAAGCGTTGTGACATATTGAGTAAAACCATCCATGCAATAACTTATAAGGAAAACATTTGATAAGGATATAATAAAACCATAGAGTAAATGTAAAAAAGATTCCCAATAATAAATTAAGTATCACCCAAATATGAAAATATAATTATTGAAAACACATAGAGCCGGACTCATGATTTATATGCCTGGACACCGAACATTGGCTATGCACCCGAGTACCATAATGATCCACTAAAATCACTTCCAATATGTCTGTCATTTTCATAAAACATGAAACAGGTAAGAAAATACCATATAGGGTTGACTGTATAGATACCCAGTAGGACACCTTGAAAAAAAATATGGGGAATAAGAATATATGATAGATGTATTCATCTCAACCAAAATCTAGTGGGAAACAAAACCCAATAGCTTCACACTTATATATTTTATCAAAGAAACTGAGATGAGAGAGAAATCAGATCTCCATGTCATTTACCATCTAGGATAATGAGTATAAATGTATCTCTAAAGTTTCATCATTTATGTGTAGTATATATCATGTCTATCCAAGGAATTCATGAGAAGGACACACTCTTCATCATTACTCCACAACCTAAGGGGACACAATCACCCATCCGTATGTGTGTGGGATTCCACTCAATTGATGGATATAGCACCAAAACCCTAGTATGATAGGGGGATTCCACTCAGTATATGGATAAATGAACCATGATGTTACAAAATAGGGTGATTATAGTTAGTATATGGATAGAGGACCTGCATACAATTATAATAATTGGATTCAAATAAGTATATGGATATAAGAACATACTCAAGTATGATGGATGGATTCAACTCAATAGATTGATATATGGAAAATGACCTAGTATGATTGGGGGATTCCACCCAAAGCATGAATGACTGGTACACTAGTAGGATAGGAGCTGGCACTCTGTAGGTATTGATAGAGGACACACACCATAATGCATTAGAGGGGGTCCATTCCTGGGTTCAAGGAACCACACCATAGTATATCAAGGGGTTACACATAGCTAGTTCATGGAATATAGGGGGATACATAACCTTGTGTAAAAAGGGGTCTTCTAACCCCTTCCTCCCACTGATGAACCTTTTGATCACTATCCTCATCAAGAAACACAGAAAGAAGCATCATAATTAGAACATTCGACTACATATCTTATAATATACTATGATCAATTCTACCATTTTCTAAATGGAAATCTCCTTTAGATAGGCTACTCATGGGAAAAAATATGATTCCAAAAGAAGGATATATATATGTTTGAAGTTATCATCGAGTAATATAGTATGTATGGGGTCCACATTACATATGTTTCCACTCTAGTACACAAAATTCTTGCCCTCTGAACATGGATCATGGGACATGTCTTCATTCATAATATATAAGGGGCCCACACGACTTTTCCCAACCACATAAGGCCTACCTATGTGATCTTGGTTGTGTCTGTGTTCTTTTATTCAAGCATGTGTATCAGGTCGTGTACCTGGTTGTTCCATAGTATTGTCTCTTTTCTACTTATTCCTGTAATTCTATATGCTTCTTCCTGCATATGGTCCAGGCCATGTGTAGATGGAACAAGGTTTATCAAACTAAGAAGGGTCACATGGTGTGTGGGATCTGCCACATTGTGTGTGATCCTTATCTTCCATAAACCCCAATCCACCGTAGCTAGATAGGGCTAGATAGTGTGCACTTATGAACTGCACACCGTATAGTTTAGTTGTTCATAGATAATCAAGTTCATACATGTGGTATCTTGACTAAAAATTATTGTTTCTATTCTATCCAATTGACCACATGATTTTTTTGGGGGTTAGTTTAGACAATCTATTACTGTCCTATGGTGCCTAAAAAATAGATTTTAATCACTTCTAGTGTTTTCTCGCATGTCCCATGTTCCAATCATCACATGTCATCATCCAGGATCCCAAATTAATAGAGACCATCACCTGCATCCCACAAAGAATCTAGATTCATCTACCAATCACCTTCCCTTTCATCTTTTTCACAACCCCCACTAATCTAGTAGTTTGATGATGCACAAACCTACGCTAAAAATATTGAACCATGACCCAGTATACCAATGGTGAAGAACACGATGAATGATGGGAGAAATATAAAATAATAATGGGTGATAAATATTATCAGGAAAGAATTCTTGTACTGTGTGTTCAAAGTATAGGATTCATGTTGTGATCATGGAGTTATAGAAATAAAATGAATAAAACAATTTAATTCATCAACCGACTCATGTGAAGGGTTGTAAAATGCAGATAAAAAGATTATAAATATACATATACATACTATAACTTTTAATCATAAGGGATGAACCCACAAATGGTGAAAAAAAAACTCAATTATGGATAAATAATTGGTGAATTATGTTATTGGTAATGATGGAGAATAGTATCTGTTTTTACTATGTCTTGATTCACCTCAATCTGATCAATATTCATCATCTTATGTCGATCCTATAATAAATAATTCTCTCCTCTGACTCATAGTTTTAGAAATAGTTATATTGGTATTACATAAAAATATTCATAATGATATATTTATTGAGGGAGGGTTATGTTAGTTGTATTAAATAAATTAGTGAATTCAATTAACACACACTCCAATAGCTATGTCAACTAAACTTATGGTGCCCAACAACATTAAGTTACACCTAGGGTAAACATCATGTTCTGGATTTATATGTGGTATTAAATTTCCAATTTGATGATCTAATTAATATATATTACATTATTTAACAAAAAATATGTCCATGATATTAATACATTTTATAATTTTATAATATCAATTCTGGACTCACTAGGCCATGGAATCTCATGTCATCTTAGCTCCGAGATCTAAAAATATTTCATAATATATTTTAATGTATTACAAGGAAAAATAGGTCCACTAAAATAATAATGTCATTCTCTATCCCAAATTACTCCTAAAGGATAGTCACTCGAATATAGGATATTATATTGTTTATATAATATCAACTAATAAAATTTGAAAAGGTTTTTGTGGTGTTTTAAAAATTATCTTTTTTTCACCACATAGTGAACATATTTTATCATTAACCATGTTATCATCTTTTTTACTTTTAAAGAGTTATAATTTTATATATTAGGAGAAAATTTCTTCTTTAATGGTCATGGGATGAAATTTTAAACCATATATTATTAACTATATCCTCTTCAATAGAAATATTATTTTTAATTGATTTAATCAACTATTATTTTTATAAAAATATCATTAATTTCAATTTTAACTCCATTCATTTAATTTGATATAAAATAAAAAAAGAATAAATTTTAAGATGAATATAATACTTTAACACAAATGTAAAATTTAATATACATATAAAAAACTATTTTCACCCATTAATTCATTCCAAGTATCTCACTTTTAAAATTTATAATACCATTACTTTTATTTTTCAATTAATTGAATAAATTTTTTATTAGTTTTGTATAGGAATTAAAGGTAATTATTTAATACCGAAAATTATATATAAATTATCATCATGAAAATAAATTTTATTATTATCATTGTTGACATTTTTTTTCAATCATAACTTAAATGTTTTTCTATTTGGACAAATAATATATATTTAAATACAAAAAAATGGCATTCTGTAGTTTTCTTTTCATTAAATATTAGATAGATAATTTTCATCCACTTGTTTCCATAAAAAATTTAAAATTTTATCCTGAGGTTTTAATTTTTTATTTAACTTAATCCAATTATAATTATTTGAAAAATTATTTCCTTGTCACATAGTTTTACACTAGATTGAACTGATTTTCCCTTTCTCGAGGAGATAAATGTTACCAAGATAACTACTCATATTGACCAAAAATATAAGGGGAATTTTTACCAAATTATAACCCCCTAATTAAAAATATATAATATATTCTATCAAATTCAATTTCTATAGGATGCATAATTTAATATTATAATAATCATGAAACATGTTACAAAAACCGCTTTATTGATAAATACATTTTTAAGCAAAAAAATTAGTTTTATTATTATCCAATGTCTTAAAAAATATTAAATGAATGTCAAAAAATTTAATTTAATAGATAATATATTAATTTCGTTTTAATCCTTCACCAAAATTTATTTATATAATTTATTAAGTTCATGATACATTTTTCACATAAAAGCATTTATTCAAGAAAATATCTTTTTTACAT
Source organism: Viscum album (assembly GCA_963277665.1). Taxonomy (NCBI): domain Eukaryota; kingdom Viridiplantae; phylum Streptophyta; class Magnoliopsida; order Santalales; family Viscaceae; genus Viscum; species Viscum album. The sequence goes on along the minus strand of OY728145.1, from coordinate 981,334,010 downwards.
TCAATTGATTTCCATTACAATTTCTAATAATTTTATAACTAAAGAATTTATTTCATTCATATATAAAAAATAAAATTTTCATAAATTATTTAATCTAATTCATACACTCTAATCTAATAGATAGGAAATAATAATATTTTAATAGAATATTGTGGTTCATGAAAACTCAGTCTTACATGTTACACAACCTATCAAAAAAATAAAATTATTTAATGAGAAATATATTCAAAATACATATGGTGTTACTTTATATCCCCCTTAAAAAAAAGTTTATCCCTCAAAATTCATTAGTATGACATAATAAAATGAGGACAGTCTATTTCATCACATCCCCATTTTCCCAGGTAACTTTAGAAAATTTATTATTCCTCTAAAGAACCTTCATTTGGTGAGTAGTCTCTTTTGGTGTAACATTATATCTATGATTCACAATTTATAACAATTTTTCATCATAATGAATATCATTCAATAGTGGTGTTTCCTATAATTTTAGTAAATTTCTTTTATCTTCTATGTTCTTTTTCAAAGAGATATATGGAAAACATCATGTACTTGATAGATATTCCATGGAAGCACTAAGCGATATGAAACCATCCATTCTCAATCCAGAATCTAAAATGGTCCAATTTACTTAGTGCTTATCTTTACTTAATTCTAGAATATAAAAACCTTTTATGATGGATAAATTTCTGAAAAAAATTCTCATAAACAGTTAATTCCATATCACACCAATGATTTTTATCACCACTTTTATATCGAATAAGAGCTTCCCAACTATGCAACTGGATGGATTTAACTTTCTATCTCATTTATTTATCCACCTCAAGTACCGATAGATTTATTTCTCTAAATCCGAACCAAAAAAGGTGTATTTATACTTTTCAATCCATATATATCTTCATAAAGTTCCATAGGAATTCTTGGGTGAAAGATATTTTTTGGGGGGACTCTACTACAGGAAGGTGTTAATCCCAACCATATTGGAAATCCATAGAACAAGATCTCAACATATCCTCTAGGGTTTGATTTACTCCATTTAATTAACCATCTGTATGAGGTTGATATATAGTTTTGAAACTCAACTATGTATCAAGATCCAACTTATGTCTTATCCAAAACATCTAGGTAAATATTGAATCTCGATGAGATTGAATAAAATGTGGTACTTTATGAAACCTTACCAAAACCTTAATATAAATTAAAAAAACAAATTAAGAGAGGAGTAATACCTAATAGAAATTAAGTGTTATAACATTATAAGGTTATTTACTACAACCCAAATAGGATTATGTTTATTATATGTTTTTTGTATTTTGATGAAAAAGATTGTGGTGTGATTTTTCCATTTCCATTTTGGTATGGGTTTTGGATATAGCATCCCCTTGGACCGACATATATCATCCTTAACATACAAAGATACTAAGAACCAAGATAGATACTCTAAAATATCCCACTCCATGATGTACCACCTAAATTACACTTGCATATCTCTATACATATTCTTACATCTATGATAAATAGGGAATAATGAACAATGAGCTTCATCCAACCACTCCTTCTTGAATTCTAATATAGATAGAACAAATATATGATTCTTTAACATTATCATTCCATCGAAATCAATGTCAATATTAGAAAAATTTCTCACCTTATTATGTATATCTACATCTTCATTCTTCACAAATTTAATCTTTACCTATGATGATAGTTGAACATGATTTGGAAAAGATAATATTTCTCCCCACCTTTATGATTTCAATATCCAACCATTAAAAATACATAAATATTCAATATTTTTTGTTATCATCATAGATAATATACCATGATACATTTGGATCAACGTATATTCCACTATGATCACTTTTCCAAGGTGGTAATTTATTAATGATTTATAATCCTTAATTATCTCCAACCATCTTCTCAAACACATATTCAACTCCTTTTATGTGAAAATATACTTTATAATTTTTTATTAGTATATATATCACACCTTTCTCCATAAATATATTTCCTTCATATAATTATTGTAAAAATTAACATACCTAACTCCAAGTTATTGTTTTTGTATTTTTTTTAAAGGCCATTAATTTGCTTGAGATATAAGCTATCATTATATCTTTCTGTATAAAATAATTTCTTATTTCCTTATTTCAAGAAATATTATAGATTATAAACCCTTCTCCGCTATAAGAAAATGTAATAAAATGTTAACTAACTAACTATCCCTTCATTTACTTGAAATTATTTTCACATTCATTAGTCCAAAGGAATAGTACTCCATTCCAATTTAACATGGTGTGTGGATTAGATAGTCATCTGAAATATCAACAAAGTGCCAATAATATCCATCCAAACCATGAAATCTATATATCTTAGTTACAGTGGTGGGTATAGTCCAAATATGAATAAATTTATTCATTAATGGATCGACTAATATACCATTACATGGCATTATATAACCAATAAATTAAAATTCTAAAGCAAAAATTAACAATTGTTTGATTTTTTATATAGCTTTTCCTTTATCACTATACTCAGAACAATCCTCAAATGATCTTCATATTTTTCCTTCATATTTTAATATATATTAATATCATCATAAAATACTTCCACAAATAGATCAAGGTAATCTATAAATACTCTTTTTATTATGTCAATGAAGATATCATGGGAATTAGTAATACCACATTACATCAATATAAATTCATTTTATCCATACCTTATATAGAATGAAATATTTAGAATATCCATCTTATTGTCCATCAACTAAAGATATATAGAATGAATGAATATTTTAGAAAAGTAATTATATTAGCATATTTGATCAAACAATTTATCAATATGGGGTAGATAAAACATTTTCTAGATTTTGGCCATGTTATGTTCTTGACATTCAATGCAATGTATCTCAAATCAATCTTTTTTCTTAGAAAAAAGAACTGGTGCACCCCATGTTGATGCATTTTTTCAAATGAATACCTTATAAATATAATACAATGTCTATTTTTTAATTCTTTCTACTCAATTGGGTCTCATCTATATAGAGTTTTTCAAATTGGTGTAGAACTATCTATGAGTTATATTGAGAACTTAACATCCCAATTCAGTGGAAGTCCAATAAATAATTGGGGAAGAATAAATAAATACCTTCATGATATGCATATCCTCAGTTATAATTTCCCCCCCAATCATATGAGCTAAACACACATTTTAATAGGAATCAAGACCCGTATAATGGTAGAAGATTCAATCATAATTTCATATTTTTCATCACATTGATTAATGATCATAGTTTGACTTAGAATATCATATGTGACTTCCTCTCCTTAGAAATTATCTGGGGGTTTATATTTATAAATAAAATCCATGCCTAATATAACATCATATCCAAATATAATATTAATAGTCATATTTTTAGGAGGCACATTCTCACAAAGTTCAATTGAAGATGAATCATAGAGTTGATTTTCTATGATTGTACAATTAATGGTTTTTACTACTAACAAAAAATCTAATTATTAAAGTGGTATTGTGATACCATTATAAAATTTCTCAGATATAAAATTTTGGGTAGATCTATAATTAGATAAGATATTAGCAGTTCTATAATTGAATTTATGTTTATCATCTACCACTTTTTTATCATACTCCACATCACCAATAGTTATCGAATGAGATTTCCAATTTTATTTGGATTTAATAGGTTGATGGTGATCATAATAAAAACTAATTTTCATGTTTGATAATGTGTTTTCATAATTACCATAATTCTTTCATTTAAAACATTGACGTTCGTGTGGTGCATTATTTTTATGTTTCTCTCTATTAAGATAATTAGTTAACTTCTTCTCATCATATTGGAATTAAATTTCATGATGACCATCCTATCCACAATTAAAATATTTACCAGTCTTATTAAGACAATTTAATTCATATTTCATTTCGATCTTTAAGAATAATAAAAGGCTAATATTTTTCTCCCCATGTTTTTCAGAGTGTCCTCTAAATTACACAATTCATTTCTTATCATAACTATGAGAAGGAACTATAACTAAAACCACTATTTATAATTTGATAGCACATGGAATTATTTCATTCTATCTACTAATGTTTATTATGTCTAAACCATTCAAAGACATAATTTTAAGCCACTAAATAATTGATAAACCATACCTTCTAGTTGAATGATAATACCAGAATCATACGTCATAAGTCTCCAAAAACTTTTATCATAAGTTCCAATATATTCATCATCCTTATACATTAGCTCATGTAATTCCATATCTAATTTCCTATGATTAATAAATGGAAATTAATTATTGAAAAATATTATCTAAAACTCATCGAACACCATGGATTCATTTTCTTCTTTATTTTTTCATATTATTGATAAGATTCCAAAACTAATCTGGTTCACCTTACAAATGATATATAGCTAAAATAAATCTGTCATGTTCTAAACACTATATAATAGAGAATATCTTTTTTATTCTACTATACTATATATATTAGATTAGTGGACCAATGAACCCAATAAAATAAAGTGGATGTTTCATCATGAAGGATTCAACATAATGTTGTCCCCCCTTTTTCATTTGGAATCATAGCATTATTTATATCTTGGGAAATACGTGTGATCGTATCAATGATTTTTCATTCCAAATATCAAAAAAAATTGGATGATAAATAGTAAAATAATTTCATCTTATATTGTATTAATCATCTGCATGATCCATTTAACATCATTTAATTGACTAAAACTAAAAAACATAGTGTGAGAAATAATAGTCATAATGGATAATCACATAATCATGAAAAATAATTTATATTATTTCTAAAAAAAGAAACCTTATTTTAAATCCACATAACCTTAGGTTTAACAAAGGATACCAATGATCATTATCTAAACATTAGGATGTTATTATTTACTTAATCATATCCCACCTTCTCTTACTCAAGTATTATTATCCCATTTTCTAATGGTGTACTAAAACATGATCTGATATCAATTATAGAGACCCTTAATTTTGATATATAGATATCACATCTTAATATAAGAATATTAAATACATAAAATAATGATCCATTATAGAATTGAATAGATATAGCTCCTTTAGAAACATAGATATATAAAAAATTATTTCACAACTGAACTATATCAATTTAAAAAAAAATTTATAAATTAACCCTTCATAGAAATATTATTTTTAAAATATGTTTTCATGTCATGGGGAAAGGAAACAATATAAAGTGTGATCTCATATGCTCAGTAAGGCTAAAAAATTTATATATCAATTATCACTTTATAATAACATGATAATATGGGTATGGTTACATGATTAAACTATTTGAAAGCCAGACCATGCATATCATAGATCAAAATCTTGAGTCAGGGAATAAATCATGGATGTTCCATAAACAAGAATCATAAAGGATTCAAAGACCAGGATCTGTAAGAGAATAAAATTGGGGAAACACATATTTTTTTGGAATACACATAATCCTTAATAATAATTTCCCTAGTCATATTGGATTATTTCTAAGACTATAATAGTGGAATAAGTTTATTACCCAAACCATAGTAATAATAAATATTCACTCACAAGACTATCACAGTTAAAAAATTCCCTTACAGAGCTGGGAAAAATCCTTATTCCAGTCTCGTTTATCTAATGATATAAAAATCTTAACCCAATTCATTAGAAGGAAATATAATTTCATGTACACTTGTCACGTAATGAAAATCATATATATCTATGATGAAAGATAATAAAAAATTCATCATATTAGAATCCAAGAAAAAAAATGTGTTTTACAAACAATTTATCATATCTTGACCCGTGTAAAAGAAATCGGTTTCATAAAAACTTAATCATTTCATTATATCATAACCCATGGGAAATAAATGGGTTTCACAAACAACATTTCATCAGAATAATATTCTATCCTGCAAAATAATATTCATGATATACATGGATCATTTATCCCAATAAATATTAAGTGAAATCAAGGTTATTATTCTTTAAATAATATATATTCTATTACAAGATTATTAAAAATTCTTGGAAAAAATATCCTTTATACTTTGAAAATATCCTTTAAAAAACAAAAAAATGTCCAAATAATTGTCATAAAAAAATAGACTTGCAATATTATAAAGGTTTATTTACATTATTTAGTGGTCTTTATGGTGTAAAATTTTGTTCATTCTTAATACGTTAAAATAAAACATCATTTTCATATATTTTTTAAACAGTCAAAAATTACTTCATTTGGAAGATGATAAAAATATTCTTTGTATCCCATTTATTAAAAATTAAAACTTTTTTAAAATTAATTTGAACATTTATATAAGAATTTTGAAAAACTTCATTAAATTTTTTTTAGAAAACGTTCATATTGGTGATAAATATTTTCTATCCGAAGAGAGAAATAAAGTCAATTTTTCTTAAAAACATGTTTTCAATATATTGAGTAGTTAAAGAGATTAAAGAGAAAGGAAACCATTTTTTCATCAAATAAACATAGTATAATAATATGATTGTTTTATTGAGATATTAATCATGATATTTCATCACCTTAATATGACTACAAACTATCCCAATAAATAATAATAATATAACCAAAATCCTTAAAGCTTTGGTGGCATTTGAATCATAAGCGTAATGAAAAAGAACCTTAGTTGGATATTATAATCCTTATAAAATTTTAATAATCATCATAAAATAAATTAATGGGTATCATATACCCCATATAATAGAATAAATTCTAAATATATAATGTGTCACATAAAAATAAAACTAAATAAAATATCCCTTATAAATATTTTGACTTACATTGAAAGCAAACTTGTCTATTGTATAACAAATTTAAATTTATTATAATTATATTAAATATTCATTTAAATACTTTTAATGTCATATATGATCCCCTTATAACATTTTGACACCCTTTTATTAATAATCTTTTATTAAAATCATCATTTCTAGGTGTTATCCATTTCATTCATTCATAAGAATTTTGGTTTGTTAGTTTCTAATAATTGTAATTTGGTCATGGTTACATCCTATTCCTACTTTCAAAATTTTAATAAAAATAATATATATTCATTATTAACATTTTTAGAGTCATTCAAAAAATATTGAGATAGAAATATGAATTACATCATTTATAGAGATGGTATGTCATACATGTCCATGAATGTTGTTTTTACTTTTTGAAGGGGGAAAATAATGATAAATAATGATTCACCTTTATTTTATTATTATTATATCATATATATCATATGTATTCATTAAATAAATCATTATTACCATCCTAAAAACAAAATTTTTAAAATGAATCACATCACTTTTTGGTGGTGGTTGCCCACATGTACACACGAGCGGCATTACAATTTCGAAAATATTGGAAGGTTTATGTGATTTTATGGTTAAAGAATTATAAATATTTCATAAATGTATTATGAAATCTTAAAATCCATCATAATAAACATCCATGAAATATGGTGATAAGAAATGAATTATATCACTACATAGAGATAGTATGTCATACGTATGCATGAGGGAGACTTTCTCTTCCAATTTGATGGAAACAAGATGAGTAAAGGTGGATTTATAATCATAATAATATTTTAGTATGTTGATAGTAATTTATTTTTTACTTTTAAAACAATATAACATATTTATAGATGGAAAAATAATAATTAATAAAAACATGATCAGTTAAGGATATTACCGTTTCTTTGAGACAACTCCATTTGATATTCAATTAAGGGGTATAGGGTTAATTGTTTTTGTAAATACCATCACCTATATAATGTGGGTAAATATTTATTAAATTATATTTAATTAGTGTATTGTTCTAATATATGGATCAATTTAGTGTGATAATTTATGGAGGAGATCCCTTTTTATAATTTAATTAAGGGTCACTTTTTTTGAATTTCATAGAAGATGAAATTATAATAAAGACATTATTCTACCCAAATTCCCCCAAAAGGATACTGTTCTGAATATAATACAGAATGGGTTTACATATAATCAAAAAATAAATATTTGAAAATATTTGTGTCACGAACTGAATCTGGTCACCGCCAAAACCGGCACCAAAACCAGCCCGTGACATGACCCGAAGGGCGTTCCCGATCCCCAAGGGCTGGTACAAGTGCCCGGGTATCATAAAATGAAAATTGGTAACGATTTACCCGAGTTAATAAACATAAAACAACAAAAGAATCCAATGAAACAAATCTGGATTTTTCAAAACAAAACAATCTCTTAAAAAAATTCAGAACTGAATTACATGGCTTAAAACAACTCAAACGTTCTATACCCAAGTTACAAATCCAAATAAGGACAGCCTAAGAACCCTCATGGCAAGGGGCACCGCCCACAAGCCACCTCCACAAGAATTCACCACTAAGGACCTGCTAGAAACCCGAACCACTGGAACAAAGAAACTGTACCCAACCTGCGACAGCAAAAACAACCATGTCTACTTACACCCAAGGGTGTAAGTAGGGTGTGAGCCAATGCCCAGTAGGATACCACCACTAAGAGATTCCATGTGATAAACATTTAAAGATGAAAAGCATGCAAGTTTTCAAAAACATGAAAAGCTAGTTACAATTTCTAAAAGATGCTACTTTGAATAAAAACAGTTTTCAAGTGGGCTATCATTAAGAATCAACACTTTTAAAAAATAATTTCAAAAATAAAGAATTTTTGTAAGAGATTGTTTGGTTTGAAAAATCCAGATTTGTTTCATTGGATTCTTTTGTTGTTTTATGTTTATAAACTCAGGTAAATCGTTCCCAATTTTCATTTTATGATACCCGGGCACTTGTGCCAGCCCGTGGGGATCGGGAACGCCCTTCGGGTCATGTCACGGGCTAGTTTTGGTGCCGGTTTTGGCGGTGACCAGATTCGGTTCGTGACAAAATGGTATCAGAGGAGGTTCAGGTTAACTCTTTGGGACATGTTATTTGGGGAAGAGTCAGGATAGTATGGAGTTAGGATTGTTGAGACATGGAATTCTAGTTATGGTTAGTGTGCCTGATCACCACATCTCATAATGGGATTCATGTTTCCAAGAAAAGTCGGGATTTATCTAAGTCCTTCGGTTTTCTTGGTTTGATGATGATTAAGGGAAATGAAAAGATAGTTGGGTTAATGGTCCTAGTGAGCTCACAAGGACTGGCAAGCCATGTGGAGCCAAGGATATTCCCTAGAACACTCTCTGTGACAGTGAAGTGATTGGAATATGGCTTCCAACCATATTTCCAAGTCACCGACTGAAACTAGTTTCCTCTTGCACTGTTTTGTGCTTAGGTTTTGAAACCACAAAACTTTTGTTTTAAGAAGTGTAAAGTTTTTGTGAAATGATTTTCATATAAAGAGGGAATGCTTTGGTTTATGAAATGGCAGAACTTAATTTTCAGAATTTTTTTGAAATATGAAATGGTGTTCTTACACCTCATTGAAATTTGGAACTATATTGAAGTTGGTTTTGAAAAGTGTTTCCAATAGAGTTTTCTAAACAATCAGAGTGTGTTTTAATGGGATGAGATGTTTTGAAATTGATGTGAATATATTGAAAGTGAGTTATTTTCTAAATGTTTGTGACTTTCTGAAAAATTTTGTAAGATGTGAGTTGGGATTTTGATCTCATGGTTAGCAGTTATGAGAAAAACGGATGTGTTGGTTGACCGTTTTGGTTTTGAAAAGTGGAAAGATTTTTTGTTTTAACCTTTGGTATTTCCATTAGCGACCACATGCATGGGGTTATATGGGATGATGGATGGTTGATGGCACGACTGGATGAGTGCTAGGATGGATATGAGGAGGGTGTCTGGTGTGGCACAAAAACATGCATGTGTGAGGCCCATGGGGTACCATTGGTGGATATGCTTACTGCTAAACTGTTTGTTCTCAAAGAATTACTTTTAAAGAAAAACACAATGTCTTGATGAATATTTTTGTATGGTTTTTATTATGGGTTTTTGATAATGTTGATGTTGTGGGATGTTTTTATTCCAAGAACCCCTTCTGTTTGAACTATGTTTTGGGTTTGTGTTTGGTCGGTAAGTTGTGTTGTAGGGACGGTTAGTGGTCTCTTTTGAAAAATGTTTTGGGATGTCTTTACGATAGTTCCCTTCATGTGTTTGGAGCTGGTTTATGGCTTGTTTTGACCAATGGACTAGGATGGTTGGGTCCTTGGGTTCTCTCATTGGATAAGGTACGCCCCCATTAAAGGTTAATGCATAACTGAAGCGCAACCCAGATTGTTTCTCCATTGGAAAATCCTTTAATTGATCAATATAAGGAATCTATTTCTTGAGATTTTATTATTGAGCATACACCCTTTCCTTTATTGGTTTTGTGTATCCTCTTGTAGTGGTAGATTGATTATGGATGGTTGAAAGTGACCTTTACCTCTTAAGTTTCCTAATTTTTTGAAGGTGGAAGTGTTCTGGGGTTGTTAGCATCGATGAGTATTTGGATAGTGTCTAAGAGGAACTCTCGGTCCTTCATACTCTCTTTAAAGAAGGAGTTCATGTTAAACTACTAGTGTGGGAAATCTGGTCATGAGAGGATATTATGGCCACTTTCTAGAATTGTTTGTTGTTTTGGGATTATGTACAAGTTCCCTCTCTATTCATTGTTTATATCAGTCGCAATGGTCATGTTCGGTGATTCCTCGTGATGTCATGTGCTCGATTGACTGTAAAGGTGATTGTTGGGAAATCATCTGAGAGTCTCTATTATGTTGGGAGAATGTCTCCCTTGAAAAAAAAACTTAAAAAAATATTCCATTTTAGAGGAAGGTGAGTATAAGTGTTCTTTAATTCTATTTTTTCTCACCCAAGCAAACAAGGTGTGATGTCTGTACATCTTCTAATCCCTTGTTTCAGTGAAATATCGAGTTAGGGTAAAGTGGGTTTGGAATGTGTTGTGTCATAGAAAAACTTATCTGGGAATGCGGTGTAGTTGTTGTTTGCAATGAAAGAAGAATTCTCATTCAGGTGGTTTCCAAAGCCTATCTGTGAGGCCGAAGATGCTTCAATATTTTGAGCTCCAGCCAAAGGTCCCGGAGAGAAGCTGGCGCGTAGTCAGGGGAAACCCCAGTGTCATTTAAACCCTTGTGCAAAGTCATATCCTCAATATGAAAGATAAGAAGAGTTTAAACCTATGGTGTCCTCATATTTCTTCAGTTGTTCCTGTTCGGTGGAAATAGGTGGATGGTCTTGTACCCATGTCATCACACAATGTTTTTCCCTCCCAGTTTGGTTTCCATTGAGTCTTTAGAGAAAGGTATGAAGTTTGGCTAGACAGGTTGACCACACGGTTTACACTTGTTTAGTAGTGACCATGCCCCCCCCCCAAAAAAACTATGTATATAGACGAATCTCCACTGTTAGTTCATGGATTCCCAAACCATGTAGACTAACCATGTGGTCGTCCCAACAATTTATATTTTGGGGTCTTTCTGTACTGGCCCATGCTGGTCGATTAAGATTGTTGGTTCTTATGGTGGGGAGCCTATTTTTTTCCCCGCACCGATAACTTAGATTTATCCATGGTCAAAGATTGGTGGTAGGTAGTCTCATTTGGATCTATAAATCTACCTAAATCTTCCTTGAGTAACCATTGAGATTGGAGAGTGCCCAATGTTTTAGTTGTAGAAAGGTATATGTAACCTTGTTCGATGTTGTTGTTCGTTTGAGTGAATTTCTTGAGTCTTGTTCTGATAGTGTTTGAGGTGTTTTCCTTTGGGATAAAGCCTGAATGTGATTGATTGTTTCAGGAAAGTGGTGTATGATTTTTTTGTGAATTATTCCTTCCTTAATTGATCAATGGAGGTGTTTTTTCCTTTGGGGGTGAAACCTGGAAAGGGAGTACATCTTGGTTTATCAGTTCAGTTTGGCTTTCGTATCTGGCATTTCTGTAGCTTTCCGGGGACGGAAAGTTTTCATGGTGGGGAGAATTGTCACATAAATGACTTATTTTGAAGTTAAATTTCATTTATTTTCCTTTAATTTTTTGTTTTGGATGGTTTCCAAAGGTTTTATGGAGAAATAGATGAGTTTTCATGAATTGGGCCAAACCGTGAGCCCAATTCCAGATTTAAAAATAAAATTTGTTTCCTTTATAACATTTTCATTTTTTAATATTTTTCCTTCATTACAATTCCTAAATGGTCTCCTCTGACCTATTAACACCAAAATATATATTTGGAGCCTTTATAAATCCATAATCATGGTGGATATGGGTTTTTATTTAAGATATTGGGCCTGCCCGAAGGCTCATTTCCTGCATTAAAAATAATTTTTAAATTTTTTATATCTCCTTCAATATTTGCGTTGTTTCGGTGATTCCACCTCCCACTCGACACTAAGAAACCCAGGCGCTCTCCCATTGCCTTCCCCCCCTCCTTGGAGCTCTTTGATATCGCGACGTAGGGATGATCTTCATAGGGTGTCTCAAATCTTCCGGAATTGAAGAGGTAACTTCATCCCTTCTTAACTCTCTCAATTCTTACTCTTTTCCCTCCATTCTAGTTCCCAAATTACCTCCTACATCTTTTTAGAAGAATCCCTAAATTTTGGTTGTTTTCAATTTCAGAAACTATTGTTTTTGAAGTGATTAATTCAGGATACTTCAAGTAGGTGAGTCTATTTCTTTCCTCTTTCAAATTTCTTAGGGTTTCTTCCCTAATTCTTGAATTATAAAAAATTCCAGAAGTTAGGGATCGTGAATAGGTTCTAAATTACTATATTTCAGGTGAAATATTGAGGTTTTAGGTTTCTTTTAACTTCTTTGAGGTGTGGCGGTCATGCGGTTGATGTTTCGTCCCAATATTTGAGGGTTTCAACACATTCGGTAGGTGATTCCGTGGGTAACCATTTAATGATGAGTTAGTTTGCTTGATTAAATAATTTTTCATGTTCCTTATGTGCTGTGCATTATGAGTAACCCATTTTTGGTTGCAATAGTAAAGAATTTGTTTTTAAAGTTACATTTTTTCTTGAAGTGTGTATTTTTAAAATGTATTTCATGTGTTATATATTGTGGTAGTTTCGTAAAATGTGGAAGTGATTTATTGGTTGTTGAAAGGGGATGCCAATTATGGTTAGGTAATGATATAGTTCCATGTGGGCCTAAAAATGGGGTGTATTTGAATGTTTTTATTTGTATAACCTTGTTATACTCCTTGAAAGTGTTTTATGGATTTGTGTGTTCTCAGGGGTATCTTTTGTGATATTATTCAACGTGATTATATAACATTTGAATGTGGATTATTTCATATTGATTGGGCTTAAAATTATATTTTGGTAGGGTCTTGGTGTGCTTTTGGCTTAAAAAGATATTTTTGAAATAGATTTTATGTGCAATGTTTGGGTATACTCTTTATAATTGTTTTATGAAAGTTTTGAATGCTTTATTGGGTTGTGTAATAGGTGAAACTATATCATCAAACTGGTTTGGTAGGAGTATATTTTTAAAAGGTCCATTTCATTTTTGAAAAGGCTGTTATGTGATATGTATCATCTTGGAAATATTTTATTAAATTGTTTGAAGGAGATATTTTGGAGTGAAAGTGATGTAAAAGTGATGCGGAGTGTTTTGTGTGAGTGTGATGTGAAAAATTGAATTTTTGATTATGAAAGAAGTGTTATATTCCATGTGTGTGGGCTGTTATATAAGTTTAAATATCTTATAATTGTTTTATAAAATTTTTTAATGGTTTTGTGGAAGTTTTGAAGAAATGTAAAATGTGTTGTGGGCTATTTTGGTGTGATTCGGATTTCAAAATCATTTTGAATGAAAAATGGATTTTTGTGACTTGTGTGGTATACATATGGGCTGTTTGGTGAATTTGTGATGTGGAAATGATATTTTTATATTCAATGTACATTTATTGACTTGTTGAACTTGTTTGAGCACAAGGGGAAAACCTGGGTATCTAGGTGGGTGGACGTGTACTAGTATGCTAGTGAATCCGTGGGGTTTGGCCTCAGTTTCACTTAGCAAGATTGACGCTTACAACTCTAACTAAACTATTATGATGATTATTGGGGACCAATAGGTTATGGGTATGTTCCCTACTAGTGGCTCGTGCATGAGAATGGATATTTTTGATGGTTACTCTCACCGAGATACGAGGTACCTGGGACCCACAGCTAGCCAGTGCCTAGGGGTTACTTCCTATTTCTTGTGCTCATTATTTACTTCGTACTTACCGTCGACATACGGTATAGTTGGCTGGAAAATTCAGTATTGTTGAAATTATTTTTTAAAAGTGTTGATTCTTAATGATAGCCCACTTCAAAACTGTTTTTATTCAAAGTTGTATCTTTTAGAAATTGTATCTAGCTTTTCATGTTTTTGAAAACTTGCATGCTTTTCGTCTTTAAATGTTTATCACATGGAATCTATTAGTGGTGGTATCCTACTGGGAATTGGCTCACACCCTACTTACACCCTTGGGTGTAAGTAGACATGGTTGTTTTTGTTGTCGCAGGTTGGGTACAGTTTCTTTGTTCCAGTGGTTCAGGTTTCTAGCAGGTCCTTGGTGGTGAAGTCTTGTGGAGGTGGCTTGTGGGCGGTGCCCCATGCCATGAGGGTTCTTGGTCTGTCCTTATTTGGATTTGTAACTTGGGTATAGACCTTTTGAGTTGTTTTAAGCCATGAAATTCAGTTCTGAATTTTTGTAAGAGATTGTTTGGTTTGAAAAATCCAGATTTGTTTCATTGGATTCTTTTGTTGTTTTATGTTTATAAACTCGGGTAAATCGTTCCCAATTTTCATTTTATGATACCCGGGCACTTGTGCCAGCCCGTGGGGATCGAAAACGCCCTTCGGGTCATGTCACAGGCTGGTTTTGGTGCCGGTTTTGGCGGTGACCGTATTCGGTTCGTGACAATTTGGTGTGTTTTTAAACCTTATATTTGGATTTAACCACTTAGTTAACCTATTTTAACATTAACCAAAGTTATGTCTTTTTAACTTTTAAAGGGATAATATATATATATATATATATATATGGTGACAATTTCCTAATAAATATACAAATTAATACATTTTGGACAATATATTATACAAATATAACTCTTTCAAAAAATTTATGATTTTTAAATAAATTAATAAGTTATTATCTTAATAAAAATATCTTTTATGTCAATTTTTACACTTTTAATTAAATTTGAAATAAAATAAATACATAAAAAGATAAAATTTTATGTTAATACATTAATAGATAAATAATATTTTATATTAATCTATTAAATTATTTTAACCCATTTAATCATTAAAATTATATCACTTTAAAAAAAATATCATTTATTTTATTTTTCAATTAATTAATTATATATTTTTTAATTTTGTCTAATAATTAATGATATTTATATACTACCCAAATAATATAAATAAATTACCATAATTAAAATAAATTTATTATTCAAAAAATATATATTTGGATTCATTCATAACGTACCTTTTCCCAAGGTATCAACATAGTAGTTATATGAAAGTAAGAGATTGACATTTTGGGACTTTCTCTTATTTAAATATTATATTCGTAATTTTAAAAGTTAGGTGTCCATTAATCAAATTAATTTCAATTATATGGTGATAATAATGAAATTAAATTCATATAATAATCATTATGATGAAAATATATGGTTTTAACACTTAGTTTTGACCAAGATTAACCTGATTTATCTGTTTTTAAGGTGATATATTTTACCTCTTTTACAATTCATATATGCAAAAAATAAAAGGGTCCAATTTAAAAAATTTGTTCAAACAAATTAAAAATAACAAATAAATTTAATCAAATTCAATTTCTATATATTAAAAAATTAATTTTAAAATGGCCTTCCAATAAGTTGTGAAAACATTTTTGTGAGAAAAATATTCATGTATAATATAAGGTATATTATAATCTCTTTTATAGAGAAATTTTAAATTAATATTGAAAATATTTATTCAAAATATAATATATAAATTTTATTAAATTAATTCACCAAAATTTTTTAATTAAATTTATTGAGATAAAAATATTTTGTGTGCCAAAAAACCAATTTTTTAAATATCTCATTAACATTGAAGTGTTTTTTATTATAATTTATTTTTAAATTATATCCAAAAAATTATTTAATATGTTTATAAAGAATAAATATTTAACAAAATAATTGATCTTATTCATCCCTATCATTCTGGTGACTTGGATATAACAATATTTTAATTGTATATCAAAGTTTGTTTGTACTCAACGTTGCATATAATTATTGCTATTATAGAAATTATATTATATAAATGGAAATATATAATAAAATCATGGGATTTTAAATACTACCAAATATTTAATTTTTTATTACTGTTATCATTTTTGAATCTTTTTAAAAGTTAAATTTTATACATCAAAATAGATCTTTCAAGAATAAAGAAAGGCATCCCCAAATCAACAATAAACATGCCTTGAAAATAATTTTCTACATTAATTCATTTTCTAATTTCAAAATATATTTTATAAAATAAATTATTCATTTATAATTTTATTAACTCTTTTAAAAAAATTAAAAAAAATATTCATGTGAAAAATGATTTTTAAAAGATGTCTAACATAGACACATAGAATAATCTACTATCAGATGGATCCCACAAAACAATGGGAGGGAGAGAAAATAGAAGATGGAATGAATCCTTAAATCACAAACTTCCATAAAATAAGGAATATATCCAATAAAATATTGGATTTTATGCACCTACACTCATATTAAAACAGAATAGAAAATGGAAAATATCATGCAATATGAGAGAACCCACTTAATGTGATGTTCCTTTAAAATATAGGGTGAATCCCTACTAAAATCATACATTGAGTGAAGGGAAAAAGGAGTGATTATGAGAGAGACATTGTTAGGATTGGTTTTGTAAACGAATGATTAAATAGGTTTAAATATCACCCATAAATACTAGGCACACAGTTTTAAAAATAGAAGTTGATAGGTTTATGGGGTGAAACACGATTCACACCATGAATTATTTTTTCTCTCATAATTAATTTTTTCAAAGGGTGGTTCTGCCCATAAACCATCACTTATATAAATTAATATCTCCACAATTAGATTCTTAAATATGGATAAAAATATTTCCCTATGTGAAATGATGTTTCATGCTCTGAAACACTAGAGATGTAGTGATTCTTCTCGTTTAAAAATCCGGAACTCCCCAAAATTCACCAATACCATTAAGAATTTATTAAATACTACTTAAAATATATCATACCATAATTCCAAATCATCATATAGAAAAAAATTCTATTTTCCATATTTATGATGAATATGAAATTTATAATCATGTAATAATTTCATCCATGGTTTATGATGCTATTTCATATTGGGTTGGAAGAAGAAAGACCTAAAACATATACATTCTATAAGGACCAAAAAATATTCACCAATGATGTAACATCACTATAAATTTAGAGAAAACATGAAAAAAACAATATAAACATATTAGGTGGTGTATTTAAATTTATATGGTTTTAAATTCCATGATCCATAAGATATAACCACCCTATATTTTATCAAAACACATCCCAAGTTAATATACAATACATCAAAATAAAATTCAAATGTAATGCCCTCATATAGAAATAATTGAACTAGGGAATTAAAAAAATATACACATCAAATAATATATGTAGTATACAACTGGTTAGTATTTAAGAACACTATATAATTTCAAATTAATGTTATGACAATAATTTATCTAATATAATTACATCTCAACCCTTCAGTAATAATGAAAATAACCAAGGAAATTTTACACCTCTAGAAACTTCTTGTAGCTAATACAAGAAATATCAAACTAAATATTTTTATTTCTAGGGACAATCCATGTTTCCATAAAACATTTCCCATGAATCATACCTCATGGATTCATATATCACACTTTTATAGCTTTCTCAATATCTTATGGTGTTGAAGAAATCCCAAAATAACTAACAGATGCTATGTCAGATCCTCCTATGACTCAGGGAACATAATGAAGTGATCAATAAAGACCACCATAAATTTATATATAAAAACATGGATGACTATATTCATTAGTCCCGTGAATATTTTAGGACTATTTTTAATTCTGAATGGCATCACAATGAGCTCAAAAATACCATAATGTTATTTAAATGTAATCATTAGGATATCCTAATCCTTCACTGGCATGTGATGATATCCTAAACCATAATCTATCATTATAAACTGGTTATATACATTAAAATGGTCAAAAAATAAATATTATATGGGATAGTATAGTGATACTTCAATATCATCTAATTTAAATGATAATAATTGATACAGAAATATTGAATTTCATTTGTATTCTTCAAAAACAGAACTAGTGCACCCTAAGTTGACACACTTGTCCAAATGAATCCTCTCTTAATAAGGTAATAAATATGAATCTACTACTCTTACAAATAATAATGTACCATCTTATATGGATACATAGATATAGGAAAAAACTAGGCTATATCTACTTCTCAAACTCTATCTATCCTCGAGGTTTTAGGGAAACAACTTCATCTGTAAAAAACTGTGTAGTCCATGATGGACCTAGGAAACACCATCAACTATGTAATGACATGATTTATTCATCCTTAAATAAATATTATTATTTTTTAATTTTTTCTCAACATGAAACATTGAGACTAAACAAATATAAACCATTTCAAGGTAGCTTAAGAAATATAAGGTATAAAAAATTATAACATAATTTAAAACTATATATATATATAAAGAAAAAAATGAAATAAAATTTTCATTAAATATACTCTGAATTTAAATAGTTATGAAAATAAAAAAACATTTTTTTTAAATATTAATTCTTTATAAGAATAATATATTTTCATATGAATAAAATATTAGGACTAGATTAATTTGTAATTTATTGGAAAAAAACAGAAATATATCGAAACTCGTTTTCCAATAAATTATTAGTTTGTTCAATATATTATTTTTTAATTAAAAAAATATATATAGTTTTTTAAATGTGAATTTAATAAAAATATATTCATTTTAGGATTTATCATTCATAAATTAGCTTCAGATATTTTTTTTCAAAAAAAAATTGATTGTTAATTACAAAAAAGTTTATAAAACACATTATATATGAAAAATAAAAATTTTATATGTAACATAAATCATTTTCAAACACTATATTTAATTTTTAAAACAAATGTTTACCATATTTGAAAATCAAGTAATATTCCACACTAATAAACTCTCTTTATATACATGTACTATAAATAATGCATTATCACATTAATAAACTAAATATAAAAACATATACTTCCAATTTTATTTAAAATGTTAATTATAATTTAATATGTCCATTTTTATTTAACATATAAAAATTATATTCATATAATTAATTTTAATTTTTGTGATAATGGTAAAGTATTTTTTTAAGAATTGATTTATTATTATCATGTATTTTTTATTTAATTGATAAGATTAATGTTATTTAAATAATGAATATAGTTTAATTTTAAAAAATATATTTTTTTATTAACACTAATTAAACTGTTAATCAATAATAAATAATACTAAGAACACAAAATTGTTAAAAGTATGTTTTCTAAAAAAATCTTATATATATTATATATTTTAATTTCTAAATTTATTTTTTCATTTTTAGAACTTGAATCAGAAAAAATAGGGATAAAATTTAGTTTCAAAATTTTAAAATTTTGATATAGGGTTGACCTTATATTTTTAAAATAAAATATATATAACTTAGTCAAAAACTATTTACCAAGGTAAAAATCAAAAATGTAGAAATGTAAAAACATGTCGTAAAATGATGGAAATAAATTAAAAAATGATTTTAATGTATTAGATGAGAGTTTATAAACCTTATCCAACACCGCACTCTGTTATTTTTATAATTTGGAGTCATTTAAAAATGAATAGGGTAATGATATCAAGGAAGTGTAAAATATTTTCCAAAAAGATCCCTTTTCTTTACATATTTAAGGGGATCACTTCAATGCATTCATTATAACAAATTACATTAAAATCTATGTTGAAACTATAATTAAAATAACTCAACTTGAATTAATATTATAACCATTAATTTTTATATCTCTAGAATTTCTCTTAATGCCTTCATATCTAAGTAGATCTCTAATAGGAGATCAAGTCTCCAACATAAGTATTACCTTCATTATAATACTTTCTTCATAAAATTTTTAATCAAAAATATTTTATATCCATAATAATAAAATGAAAATATTATAAATATTATACTTATATTTAATTATTTTTTTGTAATAAACATAATATATTCTACTCCATCTGCTAAGAAAAACAAAAGTATCTCCAATGTGTTGCACGAACTACCGCCTCCACAAAGTCATGTATTTTATTTTTTAATACGAGCATCATGGATAGTTTTAGCTTATATTTAACATGTATATAATATATATATATATATATGAGCAATATATATAATTAATATGGTTCATTATATAAATAAAAAAATGTAATAATCATTGTAATATAATTCATTGGTATAGGTAAATTTCAAAAAACTAGTTCATCACTATTTTTGTGTTTATGAACCATGACTTGAACTTAAAAGTAATAGAATTATATAATTAAAAGAATTTTATAAAAATAAATTGGTATATAATTAATGGTATGAAAATAATGATATGGGGGGTTCTTGATTCTACTTTAACCAACCTAGTTCAAAATGGTCAAGATTATTAAAACCTAATATTTAAAAGTGATTACAAAAATCTAAAATATTAATAGAATTATTATTATGTTTGAAAATAAATATAAATATATATATGATTCAGATTTTAAAATAGCTAATTAATATATTTATGTTTAAGGTATAAGAGTTTAAAACATTTTATTGAAAATCAATTGTAAAGTTGTTGGATTTGGTAACTCAAACATCTTTCTTTTAGTTAATTGATTTATTATTGATTTAATTTAACCTATGATCACTGCACTTTCTATTTTAATTTCTATTCGTTTTTTAGCTAAAAATACTTTTTGATCCAAATCCATTTACACAAAAGGTTTAATTTTCACTTTTTTACCTTAAAAACAAAGGGTGGCTTTTTTACAAAAATATTATTTAATAATTTGGTTTCAATTATATTCAAAATGATATATCTCTATTGGAATAATGATTCATTTTACACCTGAAATTTAATTTAACTATTTGATTATTTTGATTGAATAACTTTTCTATATCAAATTAATTATTTAATCATGTTGTTTTATACCATTTGGATATTCTATGAAACCCATTTTTTAGATGGGATCTTTATGAAATCTAAATTATTTTTATTTGGATGTCCTATGAAACCAATTTTTTACATGGGTTCATTATCAAAATATATTTATAATAATTTTGATGTTTTATGAAACCCATTTAATTTCAATGGTATCATTTTGTTGTGAAAAGTGAATGATTTTTTGGAAGACATTAGTATAGATAAGTGTCACGTGGCGTCTTATATCACCCTTTAATGAATTAGTTAATAATTCATATCTCTTAAGATAGCTATTCAGGAGTACATTTTTGTTTCTCATAATCATCATCATTGATGGTGTGGCCCATTAATGTAATGATTCTATATTTTGTTGTTTATTCCACTATTAAGGGATGTTATTCGTTATTCTCTTATTATTTCATGAATCAAGCAAAATATTAAATTCATCCAACATATGTTATTACTTTTCTATTTCCAAGTTGATCTTTTCTGAATTTACGTTCTTATTCCAGATACTTTGAATGTCATTTATGATTTATGTTTACCACTCATGATGTTACAAAAATATTCTTATTTTCTTGATTTTACATATTCGTATAAAATAATCCTTGATGAAATGTTTATTTACCAATTATTTAGTATTTAAGATCACTCTTTCATATATTTTCATTCAATGGGTTATGATTATGAGTCTTACTATTGATATTTCTTGAATATGGTCTAGTATGGTGCCATTATGTATAAATAGTCCTGAGTTTTGTAAAATAATCTAATTATACAGCTATTTCACAACGACACTAAACCTATCAATACTCTTGATATCATTATTAGTGAAATTTATTGTTTTAAATCATATTATGTATGTAAAAAAATATATATTTGTCTCAGGTATTTATAGTTGGAATTAAAATGATAGTTTTATTTATTTATGGAGATTCGAGAATCTATATTGGGAAATATGGATACATAATCTCAGTAAAAACCCCTTGATATGAGTCTAAGTATAGGATTATAACTTAAAATATCGGAAAAGATTTGTATATGTAGTTTTACTATAAATACATATTCTTATGGATACTGGAATGTGCATACTAGATTTGACACAATTATACCTTAGGGTAATAACCCCAAAGAGGGAATATTGGGTATTAACTCAACCATGGCCAAGTTGTTGACAAAGAGGCCTAACTATACACTTGGTTAGACACTCCCAAGGGATTATGTTAATAAGTATATGAAAACCTAACCTAAATTTTAAGAAATAATAATATAGGCTAAACTAAAAAATATATATAGTAACGTGATATTGTCAAAGAGTAAGACATTTTATGGTTTAATAATATTAATTATATTTTTTTACTTTATATTGTTAATTTTTCATCACTCAGGGTAAATCATTTTGGTTTTTGAAATGTTTTGAACAATACAGTATTGGGTTATAAATGGGTGGGATGGAAAATGTGATGGTTTCCCCAAAAAACAACCCAATGGAATGGGAGTTGAAGTGAAATACCTTTTAACTATACTTACCCAAATATATTGATCAATGAATAATAAAACTAATCATATTTTCATCATGAATAATCTAAGGAGTGAGTGACTTTCTATTTATCCATTCATGTTACTATGTCCACCATCTTTAAGTGGCTATTCAAATACACTTATCACTGAGAAATGGATCAATGTAATGGATAATATATTTTCAATTTTATATTGGCCAATATATGATATGGTTATTATTTATGTTTAACATTTGTAAGGTGAGGTTGACCAATGGGGGAATCTTATTAGGAATAAAATGAAGAACGAATAATTATACTAAATGGAATGGTAATAGTTTATGAATGAATCTTCACTAATTATTTTCCTCAAAATATTTATATGAATTTGTAGAGGGAACACATAGAGTTGAAATATAAGAAGGATGAATCCACTTTGACATATAAAAAAACTTCCTGAATCTTGAATGATATACCACCAGTATTATCTCCAATCCATAATATAAAATTGATCATTTCAATAGTGGATTAAAACCTAATTTTCTTAATTCATTGGCCATAAGATACATTGGATTCTATAAATATATTTCTCGATGTTCTATAAATGTGGATATGAAATATGTGGTCTCTCAATACTCAGAATAAGGAAAAAAGAAAGCATAATACCAATGAAAAAATTATGTTATGTCACATTGAGAGAAGAAATATCAACCCTCTAATTTCTAGAACATTAGGATGAAGAACAAGGGTAATTACCATAAAGGATTTAAGAAGTTATTTATGTATGGTAAAGTAGGTAACCGAGACCACAACTTCAAAAGTTATTAAAAGAGATAAATTACCAAAATTGAGGTGAGGAAGGTCCACACTTATGATATACCTTGACTACAATTCATCAAGTGTAAGGAGTTTGGACACTATGAAAATCAATTCTCTAAACCTTAGTCCAATAAATAAAAGAGACCTTAGTATTATCCCAAATAGACAGAACATATAATTAAATTTTTAATTACTACTAATGAGGTAGATCAAGATAAAAAATTCATATTAGGTAAAAATAATCATTATTTTATTCCTTTATGTATTGTATTTGATCTTGGTTCATTTAATTCATTTATATCATATAAGTTATCTAATAATTTGTAATTACTTCCTCAATTTATGAATATTGAACTATATATTATAACACATTATGGAATAATGATATCTTATATGATATATAAATCTTCTCTAATTGATACTTTCAGGTGGATACTTCCTTCAGGTATAATTCATTGAAGCCTAGTTAAATTTGATATGATTTTTGGTGTAGATTGGATATACCTACACAGACCACATATCAATTCATGGAATATAATTCTATAAAATAGGTTTCAATAAACCACAACAAGGGACTCTTGATTCAAATTATCTTGTAGGAAGACTATATTGATTCCATTCCTATTGTATAAGGATATACTAATGTACTTTAAGATGAATGGGATATTCTTACCCTAGAGATTGAGGTTGAGTTCTTGATTGATCTTATACCCGGATCTATACCAATCTATTGGGGTCTATATATAATAGATCCTATTGAATTATTTTAATCAAATAAGAAAATAAAAAATAAATCGGACCATAGTTTCGTCTTCCTCAGTGCTTCAGGTTGAGGAGCATGAATCCCATTTATTAAAAAGAATTATATATCATTGTAACATTTCATTTACTTTAATAATATTAACAAGATTACAATTAAGACCAAATTTAATTTACCCTGAATTAATGACCTATTCTATCAAAACATGGGATATTATTATTTCTTGAAGATGGAACTTCGATCTTGATATCATCAGTTTGGAGTCATAAGGGAGGATCTTTCAAATACATATTTTTGAATGATATATGGACACTGTGAATTTATAATGATTCCATTAAATATTACTAATAACTTCGTCATATTTATTTATCTAATGAAAATAGTCACTAAATACTACCTAGATCTATTTTTGGTTATCTTTATTGATGATATTCTCATACATTCAAAGAGAATGGAAGTTAATATAGTTTTTTTATGGATTGTGTTGACAATAATAATAAAGGATAAGTTATAATCCAAATTTATAAAATGTTAATTATTACTAAAAAGGGTTCATTATTCTATCACATAACCACAAACAAAGGAATATCTATATATCCTTAAAAACGAAAAGTTTTAAATAATGGTCCAGAACGACCAATATTATTGAGATACATTGTTTTCATAGGTTATTATGATATTACTGGCACCATATGAGAATTTTCTCATGGATTTAAAATCATATAACCTTGTTAAAATCGAAGTGATTAAATTTCATTTAAAAAGAGTAATGGGCGGAATTTTTCATGGAACTGAAGAAGAGTTTGGTAACTACTCAAACACTTACATTAGACAACAGTGGGAAGGGGGTTTTAAAATATAGTGATTATATAACTATTGTATTGGTATATATCCTAATGAAAAATTAAAAAGAAATTTCTTTATGCCTCATGAAAATTCAAAAACCATGATCAAATTTAACCAATACATGATTTGGTGCTAGTGTTAATGATCATTAAATTAAACATTTTGTGTAATTGTCTCATTGGAGAGATGTTTTATATTTATACTGATCACAAGAGTTTGAATTTCATATTCACTTATAAATAGATAAAAATACACCAAAGGATATGGTTGGAACTAGTTAATGATTATGACTTCTCTACACAACCACACAGGGAAGGAAAATATGGTGGCTGATGTTTTGGGTAGGGAAGATGATGCCACTTTATACATCATCAAGATTGAAAAAGACACAATACTAGTGGATTTAAAGTGGATAAATCCTGAAGTTATAATGGGAGGAGATAAATCCTATCTTGCCAAAATGACTACTCAACAATCCATTTACATAAATAAAAAATAATCATTCAAAAAAATTTAGATCAACAGAAAATAGAATAGAATATTTTAGAGTTCAACTTTGATATATATAAATATTTATGGTTTAGAACCCTGATATGTGTTCCATCAAAACAAGAACTGAAGAGGGTAAATTTAGATGGTTATTAAATCTCATCCTTATCTATTCATCCAATAAGAATAAATATTTATTTTGATATAAATAAACACTACTATTAGGTTAATATGATTAGGAAAATTAAATGACATATGTCATGAAGCTTGGTATGATATAATGTAAAGGCTGAAATAAAAAAATACTAAGGGGATTTTAAAACCATTACACATACTTGTATAGAAATAGGAAAACATCGACACAGAATACATCAGAAAAATCTCAAACATGTCATAAGTTCATATTTCTATTTGGGATATAGCCGACTTCTTTACGAAGTTAACACATTTTATTTCTATCAAAAAAATATCCCTTGAAACAATACTCCAAGATATATATATTTATATAAGGGATGTGTTGAGGATACATATAATACCACTATCCATTATATCTTATTAGTATATAAGGTTAAACATGATATTTTGTAGAATTATTAATCAATAATTAGATAATGAAATTAGTTTCTGAATTTTTTTCATCCATAAAAATATGAACTCCATGAGGGGACAATTCAAATACTAGAGCATATGATTGATATCTGGTTCAATATATTTACATTTATCTTAGGTTCAACACCTCCCCTTATAGAGTAATCATATAACAATTTTTTTCATTCAAAAAATCAAATGAAACCATATGAGGCTCTATATAAATAGAAATATAACTCCAATATGGTGGGTTATGGTTAGAAATAATAAGTTGATAGTTCCCAGACTTGTCTATGAAATTGTGTACATGGTTAAAAAACATTCAATGAAATATTAAATATATAAAAAGATGAAAGAATATTTTAGAATATAATCATTAAAAAGATAAATATTTTTATATTGGTGAAAATGTGTTAATTTGAATATCTCATTGGAATAATGTTATTAGATTTTGTAAGAAACAGAAGTTGAGACCTATGTATATTGATTCCATCATGACTAGTAAAAATGTGGGGGATATAGATTATTTCTCAACACTTGTGACTAACCTCTATGAAATATATTATTTTATCCATGTATCACTTTTTAGGAAGTACATACTAGACCCTTTAGATCTACTAAACACAGAAGTCTCACAAATTCAACATGTCCAATAATATAAAGAAAAAACTATGGAAATTCAAAATAAAAGAGAAAATGTATTGTGGAACATGACCACTCATATAGTCAAAAATATATAGTGATATCGTAATTTGGAATATGTTATGTGGGAACCTAAGGATGTAATGAGGAAGGAGTACCCTCACATTTCTTCTTCCATGTAACGAGGTTTTCAGTATGAATTTCTTCGTAAAGGTGTACAAATTAATCATACAAGTTTTTCTTCATTAAATAAAAACTATATTTGATATCATACTCTAGAGGAAACACCAAAACCCAAAAAAACAAATTGCAATATAATTGTATAAATAATAGGTATAAATAGTTGTAAATTTTATTTGATATATATATATAAAGGATAAAAAAATAAAATTAACTCTAAATATCAACTCAATTAGTATAAATAAGGATGCAATAATTTATTTTTTATAAGATTTAATTCTTTCAAAAGTATAATATATTTTAATATGGATAAAGTACTAAGACTAGATTAATAATTAAAATTTTAAGAATAAATATTTAATAAACCAAATTTAAATTTCAAATTAAAACAATTTTTCCCGATATTTTATTTTTTCAATTAAAAATGATATTTTTTGGTAGTTCCTTGAAACATGTGTTCTAGTTTTAAGAATAAATGTTTCTAGAAGGTTTCCATTATATTTATTTATGAGCAGGAAACATCCAATATTTATTTATCCAATGGGGACCTTCATTCTAAAGGCATGCGTTCATTAATTTTGAACTTTAAGATAGTTAAAAACACGAGTTGGTCGAAAGGATGAGAGGTCAAACTCATCATAACCTTTTGGGGGGGAATTATTGTCTCCTCCAGGACTCTCTTTGTAAATTTAAGATATTTTCATGAATCCTTATTAATTCACTAAGTATTACATAAGTTTACCTTGGAATTTTCAATCACTTTTTAACATGTGTAAAATTTAGTATCATCAGTATGCATTCAAGGTTTTTCATTAATGTAAATACCTGTATATATTCGAGGTTTTCCATCAATGGTATCCTATAATATACTACTTAGATATTCTTTTAAACATTGTTGTGATGATACTAGTTTTTAAGCCACTCAGTGGGGCACTCTGTAATTTATTTTCATCCAGGGAGATGAAGGTTTGGTTTGATTTTGGGATCGTTCCCATAAAATGGGCTACATATGTATCCTTGTAAAAGGAATCAGAATACCCATAGTTTGGTGCCACAAAATGGGACACATCATACCTTTTATGGTCATGTGATAAGGAACTATCCATACAATTTAATTCCATATGGTATGGATATCTAAGAGGAAGGTGCTTAATTAAAACATAGTGTGGGGCTTATACTGATGCAACCCAATGAACTTTGGAATGAATATGGGTTCCTAAGTAGGATCAGACCAAGTTGGGAATATGGCCCAAGGAGAACATGGTTGATTTAGGGTATTGGGTTTGATCCTCAAGGATACTTCTTACGTATCCCATATACATGGGAATCAAATCCCACGTAGTTAGATTAGCCTCATAGGAGAGTATGGTCCTTTGATAGAGATGAGTTTGGGATTGCATCAGGAAAAGGATGCCTTAGTATCTTAAGGGTTTAATTTGGGGATTATACCTAAAGAGGATGCACTGATTAAAGGAATTAGGGTTGTATTTTTGAAGAGGATATTAAGTGATCTTGGGCCCTGAAAGGGGTTCCTACGTATCCAAGTTTGAATAGGAATAAGAGTTCTCAAAGTTCCTTCAATTGTGAAAATTCTGTGACCATGAAAAATATCAAACCCCATGTGAGTCAGGCTTAGTGTGAGAAATAAGGGGATGTCAAGGATTCAACAAAGGCATTCAATCTTTCATATTATTCCTCCTCTACTAGTGGAAGAGGGTGCATTGACTGTAGAAGAGGGTGAGGCGATGATAATTCCCTCTATTCTATTTACATTGGACAAGGATCCAATGTAAGGTGAAAGGAATGAATTTTAGGGGCTTAAACCAAGATGGTTTCACATAGTGAAGAAGCCCAAATGGGAGAGGTAAAGGGAAATGAAATTCATTGTTCCCATCTCCCCTTTGGTCTTTGGCACTGAAGAAGAGAGGAGGAGCAATGATGATACATCTTGCAAGAGAAGCTAGGGGCTTACGCTAAGCCGGTTTCCCTAAAATTGATCTTGGAAGGGGAGGGAGACTTCTCATATGCCTGTCTGGAAATGAAAAGGTGAATCGTACCTTCCCTACAAGTGACCTGAGGTTTTGGGTTGTCTCTTCGAGAAGGGAGAGGCTAGGAACCAACCCTCCCGTAAACCAGGAACTTCCAAACACTGTTTCTGGGAGAACATTCTATGTGACTGTTGATATACAAAACCATAGACCCTCCATGAATCCTAAATCCGGTTTGAAACAAATGTGGGAAACCTATAATTTTTGAAATAAAAACCCAAATAAGAGACATGTTGCTATGTCATTCCCAAAATTTTGATAATTCATGAGGTTTATATAGAGTTATCACCACAATGCCTTTCAAAAAAAAGGATCCAATGAAGAAGAAGCCTTGCCATGAATGGATTGGAGGAAGGTTTGATGGCTTGTAGACTTAAGATAGTGAAAAAATTAAGTGAATCAAGGGGGGGATCCCAAGTAGAAAAGGGCACAGAAGTATGGGCGCCAAAGTAGACATGGGTGACCTATTGATCACTTAAGTGATGAACAAATTTTATGGTAATACTTGGGAGAGACCTTTCCCAATCTTTCAAGAATATTCAGAGGTTATCCTAGAAGTGTGGCGCTCAAGTTCTTGTTTGAGGAATGGGTGACGCACAAGTATTTCTTATTTGGGGTGGTTGGGAACCTTATATGCGCAAGTGTTATGTTTTTCAAACAATAAAAGGACTTATGTTTAATGGACCTCCCTTAACTCCTTTTCTCAAGGTTTTGAAAAACTACCTTGAAAGTTTTAGAAGACTAGGGCAAAGTACTAGGGAGACTAGAGAATTAATTGAAATTCAAAGAAATTTTTCCGTAAAAATGATGGCACAAATGGTCTATTTATAGGCAAATATTAGACCCTGGGTGAAAACGAAATTTGTGCTCAAGTAGGCTACACAACAGATGGGGCACACAAGTGGGTTGCATGCCAAAATTTTGTCGCACAAGTAGGCTACACACCAACAGATTTTTGGCTAGACTAAGGTGGCCAAAAACTCATTCCATTGAAAAATCATGACTTTTCATTATGAATTTTCCCTATTTTTTTCTTTATAATGGATTATATTTGACATATTTCCTAGAAAATTTGACGGAATTGAGTGTCATAATCCCCCCTAGAATTGGATCTGAAAAGAAAAGAGGATCCTATACTGAGGTAAAGTAATGAAGGAGAAAGAAAAGAGCACTAGAGAGTGCAAGAATTGGTGCTTAAGTGGACTTAGGTGTGTAAGATTGCAATGCTTAAGATTTATGGCATGCAGGGTGACATGCATCACTTACATATAATGGTTTCACTTCTACGAAATGTTTACGACATCCGAATATTAAGCTCTCAGTGCACAAGTCTTCTTCTATTCAGGCAGTTCTGTTTTGTTGCATATCTTGTGTAAATTTTTTAGTTACGCTCTATAAGTGTAGAGTCATACATGTGCGCCTACATATACGTGTGATCCATGTTTTAAACATGTGTTCTTTAATGCCTTTTCCAATTTTTTGTAGAAACAGAAAAATGACATTACTTTTAATATATGATCTCTATCTTTTGCAGGTTCAGTGGCTCCTAAATGAATTTGAACTAATCATGAACTCTCCATCGAGATGATTGGTGACATGATGATTGAAGTTAGTCATGATTATTTATATGTTTGAAAAAATTCCCTTCAAAACATTGAAAAATATTTGTAGAAGTATCATTTCAACTTTCCTCGAATCACCCATCAACCTTTGTATTGATATGGCCATTTGCAGGATGATTAAATTTCAGATCCAAAGAACTATGTCCCACATTCCTAGTTTCAAAATTATTCTAACATCTCTTCAACCGATGAATCTTTTGGGGGTTCATTTTCTAATTTAGGGATAGTATAGAAAGCTCATATTATGAATCATAGACCATGTGCTCCAGATTTGAAGGCACACACACTTGAGCTACAACCACACTGCTATTCATCCATCTTTCTAGACTCTCAGACAGATCAGTCCTAGGGTTGGAAGAAAAATTGGGACATCTACACTAGAGGAGGTGTAAACCTCGCATTGATGTGGGAATACTAGGTGTGAAAGACATGTGAGGAATTTGAAGACGATTTGATAGTCATCATGATTTATGAGGCTCTCTGGGTTGGGAAAACATAATTGTATAGGAATGGTGATTTTGTGCCAAACTTATTAAGTCAATGGAGACCATAACCGATTCCTTCCATTTAACACGTTGAGAGGTAAGTATTCGCTTGAGGGATGTTTACAATATTTCTAGATCTCCATTCCATGGAGACATATATGATGAGTTTATTCTTCCCAAGGTGACATGGAATGACTCGAAGAAGACACCATATTTGGTTCGTGAGATGGTGAAAATATTTAACACACTCGAGAATTTAATCACCGCAAAATCTTGTACAAGGAGGGATATTCATCTGGAAGATTGGATGGAAATATTTTTAATATATAAGAAGGAAAAGGGTCCCACATACACTCATCCAACTAGTTGTCCAAGGGCAGAAAAGAGAGGCACTCTAGACCCCTTTTGGCCAATATTAGAGAAAGGAGAATTTGATAAATGGGGATATAAAATCAACCCAAAAATACCTGCAAAGACACATCTGGAATGTTTCTTATGCATGTGTCTTAGTGTGTATTTATTACCATTCTGAGACTCCAAAGGAGGCGTGATGCCGAGAACCTTTGTTATTACATCTATGCTGGTAGAGAAAAGGATGGTAGGGTTGGATACTCTTGTTTTGGAAAAGATTCATAGGATTTTGCTGCATATTTACAAAGGGATGTCTCCCTTTATAATAGTGGGACCAATTCATGTGTTTTGGGGATGGATTTCTACTCACTTTAGAACTTAGATGTATAAAGTGGAGTACATGTATTTGGATGTTCTTTATGATCGTCTATTCATGTATTTTCTAGTATTTTACCCTTTTCATTGAATTATTATATAATCAAGGCTAGATTGAGAATACCTATGGAGTTCCATTTTTTCCATATGGTAATCCACCTATATGGCAATTCGTTGAAAATTGTACTGCTAGTTTGGAATCGGGTGCATCTATACTAGCTTGTAGAGATGGTGAGTTGGCCACCATAACCAATGGAAAAATAATATGTGAGACCTATACTCCTTAAAGAATTGAACGTCAATTCAAATGTCTATAACAAAATATTGTATCCCCACTTGTGCATGTAAGATTAGAGAAATACCCAATGGTTTCCCAAAAACTATGGTTGTTGACATCATAAGAGAAGACTTGGATAGTATTAAATTTTCATGTTGCTGATGCAGAAAGTATATTGACCATCTATTATGCTGAAAATTGGGTTGCATCTTACCCTTGAGGGGTATTAAATATTTTTGTCACTTGAGTGGGGATAAATAGAAGTAGTAGGAATTAACCCCGTCGTATGGAAGATATTTTTTCATCATCTGGGGATGACTTGAAAGAAGCAGACGGTGGATGTGATGATGTTAAAAATTCATTAAGGGACATTGTGCTAGATATAAACCTCATGTTAGAATTAAGAGTGCCACTTTTTCAATCCCTACCGAAATCATATCATGGTGCTATGGTCGCCATCATTCTGAAGAGCGGCGAGTTCCATTTTCTAATCATTCATCCGTGATTGTGGGTGATAGGAAGAAAATCATGTCCAAGTTTGTAAGATCCTACTCAAAATCCTCAGACATAAATTTTGGACATATATGACTGGAGGATGTTCAAACATGTCAGTATATGTAATGTGATGCTAAAACCATGTGGATGGATCTATTCAAAGTACTGAATATTCCAGGTGTAGTGGATTTTCGAGCTTATTCTAAAATTATTTTTAAGGATAATCTCAATGAGGTAAAGACATATATTAGAGAGAAATAAATTTTCATATATTCCACTGATGAATCAATTCCTACCATAATGCTGGTAAAGGAAATGATAGACCATGGTACCATAGAAGAGATCAATCCTTTGTTAGAAAAAGAGTGCTGTATGTTTTTAGATCCTGAGGATGTATTTTTTCTTTTCTCTCACATTATCTTTAATTTTTCAAGATGAAATTTAGTCAAAACATTTTTATTTAAGATAAATATCATCTGTACATACAATTGGGTAAAACAAAAACAACTGATGTTCCTTCACCACAGTATAGCTCTGTAGGCACTGTTCTGGGAGCTATTGGGTAACCTCGTGAATCAGGATAAATATCTCCTAGACAACAGGCCATGGAAAATGAAATAGAAAGGGTACTGGAATCTCTGATACCTTTCATTATAAATGATGATAAAATACTTCCCAAAAAAGAGAAGAATAAAATGCACCAAAGAAAGAATCCCATGGTTAAGCACTTTCTTAGAAGTGGTAAGTCTCCTTGATAATCAAGAATTTTAGTCTTTATTCATGAAAAAAATGTTTAAACTTTTTAATATTACAGTGGATTCTTCTATTTCTTCTTTGAAAGAAACTAATGATAGTATTCAAGGATCCTTAGAAGGTGCTGCTGGGTAGAAAATAATTTTTGAAAATCTACTGGTTCCTGAAGAGCCATTGAATCCAAATGAACCAACATTTGTTCCCAACAATGCTCTGGTTACTTCTCTTAGAGGATAATAATCTTCAGGTAAATCCATAAATACTTCATAAGACATCAAGTTCAAAAATAGACAACTTCCATTCTCTGATACTTTTAGGTTCATCACATGCACCATAACATCTAGAAACAACTGATGTTGACCCCACAATTGTTGATGAAAAATCTAATTGGGGTAAAATGTTGTCAGATGAAGTTTGTGAAGCAAACATGCCAAGTGCTTCCATGGATGAGACTAACATGGGATCTGAGATATCATTAAATTAAATGATAAACCATGGCATGTATTTTGATGAACTATTGGAACTTGTTAATATATAAAATTCATTATATGATTTCAGAGTTCCTTGTATAGAATCAACTATACGTGAGTTTTCATTATTCAACCTATTAATCTTTTTGTGATTAACATGATAACCATGGTTGATTGAACTATGCAGTTCCATCAAAATAAACTATTGCTGCAACAGTTCTTGAATGTAGTGTTGATATTAATGTCAACCCCACCAATGGAGAGACATTGGATAAGGTGGATCTTGAGATAACAGGTATTCCTGAGATTCACTCTGAAAATCTAGAGCATATTAATGATAGAACTCCTCATCCTGAGACAACAAACAAAATTAATGAAACTGAGAACATTGGGGAGGATTCTTCTCAATCTGTTGACATACTGTTTGTTAAGAGATACTGATATTGTGATTGCATTCACTTTTGTTATCTCTTGAATATAATCTTAAACATATTTATTTGTTTACCATATAGGGCTACCAACTTCAATGGCTAGGTATAGAGGTGAAGCCTCTACATTAGCCCAAACAACATTGGAAGGTGGAGCAACCATGATTCAAGAAGGAACAAAATAAATAACTTCTTTAATTGCATTAGTCCAAAAATATACCCCACCTTATGACAATGATTCTGAATCGGACCCAGAACTGCAGAAGGATCTTCGTCTTACTCATCGTAAAGCACGGAAAAACATTTGGAATACAATATCTTAGACACCCCTTGAGGAACATCCTTCAAGAATTTAATGAATTTCATCTCTGTTTATCACACTAGGATTTGGCGGTTTTGAATACCGTGAAATTCATATTGCAATGAAAGAGATTATCCAGAGGAGGGAGTAAGAGAAAAATCTTCGACAAGGGTTGAAAAAAGACAAAATTTCAATCCATATTGAATATTTATAAGAAGAAATGTCCCAAAATGAGGCTAATCATAATGCAATGTTGAAGGGACTGAAGAAGACAATTAAAGAAAAGAATATTTAGAAATTTCACCTTCAACAAGAGTTAGAGATCATTATAGGGGAACTTTACTAGCTTCATATCTTATTAGTAGATTTTCACAAATATGGTGGAAAAACTAATGTAGATTCTAGAGAAGAACTTCATCATGCTGAAGAGAGTAAGGATGGTCAAATAGATAAACTTCAATAAGTATTTTATGGGGCTCAAGAGGCTATCAAACAAATGAAAAATTACGTATAAATCTTTTTGTAATTTCTAAGAGAGATACTTCATTTTTTGATGCTCCTCTGTGAGAATTTTTCATAAATGAAAAGTATTTTGTCTTTAATCATTTGTGTTTTCACTTTTGTTAACTGATTTTAATTTACCTAGGTCATTGGGCCCAGTAAGCATAGTTTGATCTTTTTTTCTAGGGTTGTATGGATAATCCCACAAACATTATATTTCATAACTTTTTATTTCTAAATATTAACTAAACCATAAAAATGAACTTTTAGTGAGTTGGGACTCATCTTTTGTTTAAAGTTCACTTTGCGGGTTCTCAATCAAATGAGTACCATGTCATTTGATGTTTGGTAGTTTAGATTCATTCATGTTAGACTATAATTGGATAGTATTTAAGGTCGAAGAGATTTTACCACAAATTTTTAAATTAGATCCCAAAAAAGAATTTGTGGCTAATAACTTCATTAATATTCATTAAATATTTCCAAGATGAATCTTGATCCATGATTTTTTATGGTCACAAATTTAAAACCCGTATCAACATAAGGGGTGTATTTTCCAAGAATGAAGTTACCAGTATTTAACTCATCCTTTATGGGTGTTTTGTTATGCAGGGCTAACTGGGGAATATGTTTCATATCTAAATAGTGACATCTTTTGACAGACAGGCCTGTTATGTAGGCAACTTATGCATGGCCTCCTAAGGGCATGTGATGCATAGTCAAACAAAATAGCTCTTTGATGTTTAACATTTTTCTATTGATAGATAAGGGAAAATAATATTTTGATGAATCACGACCACAATGGGTGATTTTTCCAAGGAAATGAATTTTAAGAATGAAAAGGGGCTATTTTACACCGATATATGTCATGGATTGGAAAACCCTTTCTAATAAAAATTTGGAGTATGAGGAATGGTTTCGATTTATCAAAAAGGGGAATTTATGATATCATAATGTGAAGTTTTAAGTCATGAATGATGAAATTGATACTATGTAGTTTTAAGTCATGCAGTGAGGTCATTATACTATGCAATTTTACGTCATGCAGTGAGGACATTGTACTATTTAGTTTTAAGTCATGCAGCGAGGCCGTTGTACTATGTAGTTTTATGTCATGTAGTGAGGATGTTGTGTTGTGCAGTTTTAAGTCATGAAGTGAGGATATTGTGTGGCTTTAATTTAAGGTCCTTATATCTTACCAAAGGTACAAAACTCTCCCAATTTCTTGATAATTTGTTTGGAAACATACTATCATATTTCAGTATGGAAGGGAAAATTGTAAACTGTGCTTTGGGAATTTCTGGAACTGAAGAATGATATGAGAAAAAGGCTAAAAGCATTAAAGGAAGTCTTTTCCAAGAACAAAGATACCATTAACTGAAAAAACTGTTATGGGGGGTTGTATTATATAGGGACAACTGGGGCATATGTTGCATAGACAAGTAGTGGAATCTTTTGACTGACAGACATGTTATGTAGGCAACTTATGCAAGGCCACCTAAGGGAATGTGCTGCATATTCATACAAAAGAGCTCTTTGAAGTTTGACATTCTATTGAAAAATTCTGATGAAAGCTTATAGAGATTAAAGTTTTCCAATGCAAAGATTTTGGTTTATTGGGAAAGGTACCTAGATATAGAGAGGGAATTTCCAACCAATATTTCTAGTGAATCAGAGAAATAGGACTCTTACGATGGTCTGACCCAAATGTAAGAGGTATGGTGTCTATAATTTTAGGTCATATGACTATGAAAAGAAATGGAAAAAATATATAATATGTGGCCATGTGATTGAAAGGTTATTTCATATTGTATTGAACACATGGTGAGGAAAATGTGTACACCATGGTCTTGAAGACTTTCATATTGTTAGAAAGATAATGGGATAAGTATACTTGAATGATTGTTTTAAAATACAGATACTCTTATATTGTCATCAAAGATTAAAGGGTACATATATACTATAACCAATAACAAATTTACCAATACATGAAAAACCGGTTATGGGGGTTGTCTTATACAGGGTCAACTAGGGCATATACTGCATATCCAAATAGTGTAATCCTTTTACTGGTAGGTCTGTTATAGAGGCAACTTTTTCTAAGCTGCCTAAGGGCACGTGATGCATAGTCAGAAAAAAGAGTTCTCCAATATTAGAAACTCTGTCACCAGAAACCATAAGAAATATTATGAATATCTGCAAATATTCAAGATTAAGTTTATGAAATATGGAAGGGTTTTATTTCCAATGCATATTATAAATATTTTAACCAATCTTTTCCATGATTTTGACATCCTTTACATAGATCTGAATCATATGTAAAATGAAGACTTTCTTTGTTTCCTCTGTATTAATATTTTGATGTGCATTTTAAAGTCATGCAACAAGGATGTTATATTGTGCAATTTTAAGTCATGTAGTGAAGAAATTAATAACCCAATAATAAATTAAAACACCTTATTTATATAAAAAAAATTATTTTACCCAATTCCTAAGCCAACTTGACATATGCTCAGTGTGAGAAACATTGAGTAGTAATGGTTTCTTCTATAACATTAAGGTGACATAGGTGAAGAATGGGGTGTTAAATTTCCATGCAGTTTAACATCATGCGGTAAGGACAAAGATGAACTGATATGAAAATAAAGACATATTGTAACTAGATTAAGGGATAAAACCCATGTGTCACTATGTTTCTTACTGGGGAAAAATTAAGTCATACATAGTTCTTAAAACATTCCCTATGCTGATTAGATTCTTATACAAGAAATAAATGTTTTTTTAGTGCAGCTAGGCCCTAGTTTGGAGATCTCGGTGTCTCTATTTATCTCAAATAGATTAGAATCAAGTCATACATATTTCATTAAACAATCACTCCTTGCGCTACATGAGATTGACATGACGAATGGGGGACTTTGACACATTCTGAAAGAACGGTAAATCATAAGACATAAAATGGTATAAGGACCAAATCATATATCTTAAAGAAACACATGGTACAGATCTGATAAATATATTCAAGTAGAAATAAAAATAAGAAGATTTTGTGATTGTGGCAGGGACCAAAATTGTATATTTAGGCATCTCTACATATCCAATTGAAAAATGGGAATCATGCCATACATAGTTATTTAAATAAGGTCTCTATGCAGATCTGACACAGACATAGGAAAGAGAGAGAGACACATGAGCTACTAAAGAGTAGTGATGATTTCAATGATGTTTTATTATGGAATTTTCTAACATAAAATAGAGAAAACGTTAGTTTTAAAAATGATTTCATTTAGTTTAACGTCATTTGACAAGGATGAAGATGCTACACATTTTAACGTCTGGCTTCTTGGACGCTTATGGTTATTATGAAATTTAATGTCTTGATACTAGGACATGGTGTAACACCCCAGGTAAATGAAGAATAATAAATATTTCATATTTATTAATATTTATGAATTAAATATTAATTTTACTTTTAAGGGGTTGATATGTTCGATAGTGTACCTAATACACAACGACGGGTTTCTTTGGAATCTTACGTTGCACACTAATAATATAATATTATTATTTTATATTGTATTTAACTCATATCCATTTTATTTGTGGGAATGAATTAAACTAACTACAATATGATTATACATGATTGTTAAATGTATTTACATTTATCCAATAATGTTTTAGAGGCTTAAAATATGAATGAATCTAATTTTAAGAAAAATTTACTTTAAAAGGCCGATTTACCACCTTTTAATGGTGAACCCTCTTTAAATATAGTTTTGGTCACATTAATACATTCTAATTAACCAAATATAAACCTTATTTGGAATGGGGACATCAAATTTTACGTTGGGTAATTTATTGGTATTTTTCTGATAAAGTTCATTTTTAATGAATAGTAAAAAATACTTTATTTTAATTCCAAAGAGACTTTTAATATAATTTATTTATATGGTTAGATTATATTTTTAGATTGTTTTAAAGTGAAATTGAAATATATTTTTACCATTTAATCCAATTTTGATCATTGGAATTAATTTCACATTGAAATTGGAAATAAACAAGTGTCAACCTTTTGATAGTTATTGTTTCTTAAAACATGCTATTTGTTTTGATAACGGGAAATAATTTTAAAATTAATTAATTCTACTTCTATGTTTTTAATTTGGAAAAATAGACATCATTTTTTAATTTGTAATATCAAATATATCTTAGGCTGAATTTGTTGTATTTTTCTTAAAATCGTTAATTTTTTATGAATAGTGACACCACTTAGTGGTAGTTAAAAAAACTAACTTTTTCATTTAAATGAAATTTTACCACTTCTGTGAATTGAATTTCAAAAATCCGACATACATGGTTGTTATAAATAAGTTAACTGTAGTTCATTAAGATGAAAATATTTTTTGGTGAATAGTAACTTTTCACTTTTATTAACCGTGGTTAAAGGTAAATAGGGTAATTCAAGGTTAAAATAATATTATAATTATTCAAAATTACCTTAACACTTTTCCAAACCATATTGGTTGAGTAATTTACAACCATGGGCATCTTTGGGTCAATTTTGGGACCCCTTTCATCCACTTGGAAGTGATAATGACAATTTAGATTAATTAACTTAAAGTAAAGACAAAATTGGCAACAACAAAAATCATTAAGTAATTAATTTTTATATGGTGTTATGAAAGTAATATTATCGAATATAAATATTCATTGGAAATATAAAATAATTTCCTACCTCATGGTATTTTTTTTATAATTTTTAGACATCGAATAAATTAAATTATTTATGACACAATAATGATGCAGTGTTTACCTCATTATTAAATCATTTAAATAAATAAGATTCTAATGATTAAAATATTGTCCAAAACATGTCCAATTCGGATTGGATGGTTTTCTTTCGACCATGAGTAATCTTATCTTCGACTAAAATAATTTTTGGACCTTTCAAAACCACAGATAATTTTATAATAAAATAATAGTTTCACACTTTCCTAAAGAGCCACTCCTTCCCCTTATAAAATGAGACCACTTCTATCCAATTCCTCACACCTCTCAAGCAATTTGGCTCATCCAAACTCTACCAAATTAATCTCCCTACCTCCCTCTCAACCTCTTAGAAACCTTACCATAGGCAGAAGGCACTTCAATAAGTCCTTTTGGTTCAAACCAAAGGAAGTTACCCAAATTAATGGTAACGATTTCTCTTAAATTTTTTTCATTTATTTTACTTCTCCAACCCCTAAAATCTTTTTATTCCTTTATTTTCTAACAAAAACAGTATCCTAAATATACTAGGATTTTGTTATGAGAAGGATTCTAACTACACATTCACACACATCCATCTAATGGATGAAGAACATAATGTTTCATTGGATGGAAAACTAAGGCCTCATGAAACGATGATTGTTCAATTACATCTTACCGCCTCTCATGGTGGCCATTAGGATGGAACTATATTTATATATGATATATATTATCTTTATTATTTTCTTATACCTCTGTACTTCCCATTTATATCACACCTTTAGGTCTTCCATAGTAGGTAAATACGATAATATCATTTGAGGAAGTGCAAACTACCGCCCCCTCAAAGTGATTTGATTCGTTAACACCTTATGTGGGATGTATAAAGGATGGAGTTAATGATATTATATATGATATTATACTGGAATTATAATATACCTATGTATCATGATGTTTTATTTCCATTAAAATAAGAAATATAAATGAAATTAGCATTCATGATTACGTACAGCTTACCATCTCCTTAAACGGTGCATTTCATTTTTTACCTCTAAATGTTATGTACTATTATAAAAACATGTATATACTATATATATATGATATATATGATATCCAAATCATGAATATCATTATGAATATAATGAAACATTGACCATATGGACAACTTGTAAATATAAGGTGTTCATTTTTACACAAGTACCAAATATTGACAAAATAAACGTTATTAAATTAAATGATTTCATAATGTTCATAAAACGGTAATAAGTGATATAAAAGGAATAATAAACTTGAAAAATGTTCTTAAGCAAGTAGAAATTAACATTATTTCATTATTCAGGAGATTAAAGAACGATCGAGTCAAGTCGAACGCGAGGTAAGGGACTTCCTCTCAATCTCATTTCATTGAGGCATTTTTAGTTTTATATATGACGTTATTTTATATGGTGTATAAAACCCATTGAATTTTCATTTTATTCAAAGGGAATCATTTTATATGAATTTTTTTACTAAACACTAAACATGAATGTTTTTTAACATAAGCGGTGACAACGACCTTTCCGCCGCTGCGAGTATTATTTGATCTTTGGACTCCTTAACAAGATGGAATGTTTTTAAAAGGAAAAATAAATACCATATCCTATTTTTACATATTTTGGTATTGAAAATGATTTTTAGAATGGATTTATTATTTTAATATCTTGAAATGATATTTTATTATTGCAATGTGGAAATGTTATCTTTTTTTTATGCTTATGTTATGTGGCATGATCATGTTATGGTTCTTGGGAATTATTTAC
The DNA here is from genome assembly GCA_963277665.1 of Viscum album. Lineage (NCBI taxonomy): Eukaryota > Viridiplantae > Streptophyta > Magnoliopsida > Santalales > Viscaceae > Viscum > Viscum album. The sequence goes on along the minus strand of OY728145.1, from coordinate 981,292,236 downwards.
GTATATGGGTGGTTCCGTGATAATCCTAGGGTGGGTGAGCCCGAGGTAGCTCTCCAATGAATTGGGTAATGTGACGGAGGTAAACATGAATTTTTCTCCTAAGAGATTTAGGGAACATACTGTGATGGGTATTCCAAAGTAACTCCCTATGTATTTTTGATAGCTACAATGTAAGTATGATATGGATTCCACAAGTTAACTTTATGATTAGTGATTTCTATGCATCTTTCATAAATCTTATGATTTCCTGAGGTAAGTAAAAGAGTTCATGTTTTGTATGTATTTATGAACAAATGTTTTCATTATTTGTTTTATAACCCTTACTGAGCTTTTTATGCTCATCCCAAGTTTTGAAATGTTTTCACAGGACTTAAAGATGAATATGGTCAAGGACGGGATCAAGGAAAAGTCATGCACTCTAAAACATTTAACTAGACATGACCCTTTTTTCAAGAGTTTTAATTTTATGAAAAAAATGGAAACTATGTAGATATGTATACCTTGTAATCTTATGAGATGTAATAGTTATGTCCTACTTCTCTAAAACTCTAAACCTGAAAAGATCCCCAATGTGAATTATTCATTTAATTCAATATTATGTAATGTTTATGGTCAGGTCCTTATAGTTGGTATCAGAGGTCGGTTTAGATAACTTTAGGAGTTAGGGTATGGTTAAATTAATATCCATAAACTAATTTATGTTAATATTGATATCATATATTATTTACATATTGCCATGTTGCTTCGCCTAAGATATTTCTATGTTCAGAATGGTTTTCCGTATAAAAAATAGGGTAGCTATGTTGGGATGACATCAGGAGGAAGACAACCTTCCAAATCCGCAACCTGGGATGGTCGGAATCGGAACAGAACAATTTTTTGTAGTGATGGCATAGTCGACTCAGGCTATAAATGGTGGTGGTATCCATATATGAGATCAGCCAAATCAACCATAGAGGAACATGTTAGTAGTTGGCCATTTCATGAGGCAACATCCCCCATCATTCAGAGGATCATCTGACCCTGTGCTAGCTGAAGGGTGGATTAAAGCATTGGAAAATATTTTTGATGTCATGGGTTGTTCAGAACATCAAAAGGTTAGTCTTGTTGTTTACCGTTTTGAAGGTGAAGCTGATCAGTGGTGGTCGATGGTAAAAAATATCAGGGATAGTGAGGAGATTGATTCTCTTGATTGGGATGAGTTCAAAGGTATGTTTCTTAAGAAATATATTCCTAAGGTGGTTCGTCTTAGGATGGAAAAACAATTCCTAGAATTGAGGTAGGAGGATGAATCAGTGGCTGCTTATGAGGAAACATTCACTCGACTGGAAAGGTATGCTCCAAATTTTATACAATATTTTGATAGTAAAATAAATCATTTTTACTCAAGATTAAATCCAAAATATTGAAGGTATTTAGCTTCTTGTGAGTTCAGAAGTTATGAAAAACTTGTTCGTTATGTGGAGAAGGTGGAAATGGAGTTTGCCGATGATCAGGTTTTCTTTGACAAACAACAGAATAAGAGGTCGAGGTGGCAGGTGAAAGGGAATAACTCTTCAAAAAAGTCTGATGGTAAGAAAATTAAGTTTACAGTTTGTGAAAATTGTGGTAAAAAGAAAGTTGTGGACTGACTTTTGATTTCTATTAAGTGCTACCGATGTGGTAAAATGGGACATAAGGCTCGTAATTGCTCTGAAAATGATCAGCGTAATGGTAAGAAAAAATCTGATTTACAGTCAGTAAAATGTTTTAAGTGCAATGAAATGGGTAATTATAAAAATGAGTGTCCAACAAGGAACTCAAACGAAGGAAAGCAGCCAAACTACAAGCAAAAAGGGGTGGTGAAATCCTTTGCACCTACTTCAGCAGATGTTGGGCTATCAAATGAATTTGTATCAGGTATGCTGTTTGTTTGTTCAGATTATGCCAATGTGTTGTTTGATTTGGGGTCTACAAACTCTTTCATTTTTGAGAAGTTTTCTAGTAAATTGGGAATTCCATCTCAAGATATGAATACAAATCTTACAGTAAAACACCTATAAGAAATGTTGAGATGAAAAGAAAACATAAGAACATTCTTGTCCTTGTATACGGAAAGAATCTACCTTCAAACCTTATTGTTTTGCTTCTACTAGAGTTTGATGTTATTTTGGGCATGGATTGGATTTCTGTTTATCATGCTAAGATTGATTTCAGAGCTAAAGAGGTTTCTTTTCAGAATGATTTTCAGTTTGTATACAAAAATGAACCCTTTCTATTGATAACATATCAAGAAGGTGAGAAACTAGTAAAAGATTGAAATAAATGTTACCTTGCACATATTTTTGAAAACAAATGAACTGTTCACATTAATGATGCGCCAATGGTAAAAGAGTACATTTATATTTTTCCTGAGTAGTTTCCTGGTATTATACCTGATCGAGAAGTTGAATTTACTATTTAATTAGTTCCAGATGTTAATCAAATTTCAAAACCCCTTTATCGAATGGCTCAAATTGAACTTTTAGAGTAAAGGAAACATCTGCAGGAGTTATTAGATGAAGGTTTCATTCGACCTATCACAACACCATGGGGTACTCCTGTCTTGTTTGTTAAAAAGAAAGATGGTTCAATGAGACTTTTCATTGATTATAGAGAATTGAATAACATCACTATTATGAATAAGTATCATTTTCCTCATATCGATGATTTGTTTGATCAGCTCCAGGGAGATCAGTATTTTTTGAAGATTGACTTGAGGTTGGGGTACCATTAGTTGAAAGTAAAGGAAGAAGACATTCCAAAGACCGTGTTTTGTACTAGATATGAACATTACGAATTTTTTTTATGCCTTTTGGGTTAGCTATTGCACCTGTTATATTCATGGATCTTATGAATAAATTTTTTGGTGAGTTGTTGGATAAGTTTGTGGTTGAGTTCATTGATGATATTTTGGTTTATTCCAAAATTAAAGAGGAACATGAAAGTCATTTAAAGGTTGTCTTGAAAACCTTAAAAGAAAAGAAACTTTATGGGAAATTAAGAAAGTGTGAGTTTTGGTTACAACAAATTTCATTCCTCGGTAACATTTTTTCAAAATATGGAATACTTTTTGATCCTGCTAAAATGAAAGTTGTTGAAGAATGGCCAAGACCCACAAATATTTCCGGGATCTTTAGTTTTCTTGGTTTGGCAGGTTATTACCGGAGGTTTGTTGAAAATGTTTCACGGTTATCTAGTCCAATGACTAAGTTAACTAGAAAAGGTTTTAAGTTCATCTGGAAAAAAGAATGTGATGATTGTTTTCGGGAATTGAAATAAAGATTGGTGATTGCTCCAGTTTTGGAACCGCCATGCAGAAATGGTGAGTTTGTTATCTATAGTGATGCTTCGTCGAAAGGATTGGGTTGTGTCCTAATTCAAAATGATCAGGTAACTGCTTATGCTTCATGTTAGTTGAAACCACATGAGTTAAATTACCCTACGCATGATTTGGAATTAGATTCTGTTTTTTTTTTCTTTAAAAGATTGGAGGAATCATTTTTATAGAGTGAAGTGTGGAATATATACTGATCACAAAAATTTGAAGTATATATTCACTCAGAAAGAATTGAAAATGAGACAGAGGAGATGGTTGGAATTAATAAAGGACTATGATTTCATGATCCTTTATCATTCGGGGATAGAAAACAAAGTGGTTGATCCTTTCAGTAGAAAAAGTAATACATCCTTAACCATGTTAAGTTTGGAAGGAGATCCTTTGGTTTTTGATTTGATGAACTTTGGAATAGAATTTATTGTTGTGGGAAATTCTTCTGTTTTGTTTCATGTGTTAGTGAAATCATCTCTATCAGAGATAATTAAGAAAGCACAAAAGGAAGACAGTGAGTTACAAAAAATGGTTTTGTTGGTTCAGAAGTGTATGTTTCCTGAATTTAACATTGATAATGATTGTGTTTTGATATTTTTAAAGAGATTATGTGTACCTTGTGATTCACAGTTGAAATATGAGTTGTTATGTGAAGCTTATAGTTCTCCGTTTTCAGTTCATCCTGGAAGTACTAAGATGTACATAGATCTTCAAGAGTATTAGTGGTGGGATTGAATGAAAATAGATATTAATGATTTTACAGTGAAGTCATTGGCTTGTCATCATGTTAAAGCAGAGCGATAGTTACCGAAAGGAATGCTTTAGCCTTTATCGGTGCTAGAGTGGAAATTGGAAAATATATCCATGGACATTATTGTGGGATTACCAAATACATCTTGAGGTAATAATGAAATCTAGGTTATAGTTGACTAATTGACTAAATCTGCTCATTTCCTTGCTATTAGAGATACATTTTCTCTAGATCAACTTGCTCAGTTGTATGTTAAAGAGATAGTCAGGTTGCATGGAGTTCCCCTCTCCATTGTATCTGATCGTGATCCCAGGTTCACTTCTAACTTTCGAAAAGGCCTTTAGAAGTCATTGGGTACTGAATTAAATTTTAGTACATCTTTTCATCCTCAATTAGATGGGCAGTCAGAATGAACAATTCAGACTTTGGAGGATATGTTACATGCTTTCTCAATGGATTACCATGAAAGTTGGGACCAACATCTTTCTTTGGTTGAATTCTCTTATAATAACATCTTTTATTACAGTATACATATGGCTCCATTTGAGGCATTATATGGAAAGCATTGTCGAACTCCAGTATTCTGGGATGAAGTAGGTGAAAGGAAGCTGATGGGACCAGAATTGGTAGAAGAGATGGCAGAGAAAGATCAGTTGATTTAGAAGCACATGAGAACAGCTAAGAGTAAAAAGAAAAGTTATGCAGATAACTGGAGGAAGGATCTTTCCTTTGAGGTAGGTGATCATGTCTTTCTCAAAGTTTCTCCAAGGAAATGTGTGATGCTTTTTGGTAAGAAGGGAAAGTTGAGTCCTAGGTTTATTGAACCTTATGAAATTCTAGAGAAAGTTGGATCAGTTGTGTATAGAGTTGTTTTACCTCCATGTTTATCTCAGGTACACAATGTTTTCATGTTTCCATGTTGAGAAAGTATATGCCAGATCCATCTCATGTTTTGAGCCCAGAGGTAGTTCAGTCAGAAGAGAATCTCTCTTATGAAGAACATCCAGTCCAGATTCTTGACCGTAGAGAGCAGGTGTTGCGGAATAAGGTAATTCACCAGGTAAATGTATTTGTGTAAAAACCATATGGTTGAAGAGGCAACATGGAAATCTGAAAATTCTATGAGGGATAAATACCACCACTTATTTTGATAAGTGAATAAAAATTATGAGGATGCAATTCCCAAAAGGGGGATGGATATAACACCCTAGAAAAATGAAGAATAATACATATTTCATATTTATTAATATTTATGAATTAAATATTTATGTTACTTTAAAGTGCTTTCTATGTTCGATAGCGTACCCAATACGCAACAGTGGGTTTCTTTGAAATCTTACGTTGCACACTAATAATATAATATTATTATTTTAAATTGTAGTTAACTCCTAGATGTTGTATTGGAAGGAATGAATGAAACTAACTACAATATTATTATACATGATTGTTAAATGTATTTACATTTATCTAATAAAAAGTTATAGGCATAAAATATGAATGAATCTAATTTTAAGCACAATTTACATTAAAAGGCTGATTTATCGCCTTTTAATGGTGAACTCTCTTTAAATATAGTTTTGGTCACTTTAATACATTCTAATTCACCAAATATAATCCTTATATATAATTGGGACATCAAATTTTAATTTGGGTAATTTTTTGGTATTTTTCTGATAATGTTCATTTTTTACTGAATGGTGAAAAATACTTTATTTTAATTCAAATGTGCCTTTTAATATAATTTATTTATATTATTTTATTATCTTTTTAGTTGGTTTTAAAGTGAAATTGAAATAGATTTTTACCATTTAATCCAATGTTGGTCATTGGAATTTATTTCACTTTGAAATTGGACATAAACAAGTATAAATCTGTTGATAGTTATTGTTTCTTAAAAACACGCTATTTGTTTTGATAACGGGAATTAATTTTAAAATTAATTAATTCCGCTTCTATTTTTTGAATTTTGAAAAATAGACATCATTTTTGAATTTGGAATATCAAATTTAGCTTAGGCTTAATTTTTGGTATTTTTCTGAAAAACTTCAATTTTTGATGAATAGTGACACCACTTAGTGGTAGTTAAAAAAACTGACCTTTTCATTTAAATTAAATTTTACAACTTCTATGAATATAATTTCAAAAATACGACATACATGGTTGTTATCAAGAAGTAAAATGTGGTTCATTAAGATGAAAACAATTTTTGGTGAATAGTAACTTTTGACTTTTATTTACTGCAGTTAAAGGTAAATAGGGTAATTCAAGGTTAAAAGAATATTATAATTATTCCAAATTACCTTACCACTTGTCCAAACCTTATTGGTTGAGTCATTAATGACCATGGTCATATTTGGGTCGATTTTGGGACCCCTTTGATCCACTTGGAAGTGATAATGACAATTTAGATTAATTAACTTAAATTAAAGTCAAAATTGACAATAACAAAACTCTTTTAGTGAATAATTTTCATATGGTGTTATATGAGTCATATTTTAGACTATAAATATTAATTGGAAAGATAAAAATATTTCCTACCTCATGGTATTTTTTTATAATTTTTAGACATCAAATAAATTAAATTATTTATGACATAATAATGATGCAGTGTTTACCTCATTATGAAATCATTTAATCAAATAAGATTACAATGATTAAAATATTATCCAAAACATGTACAATTCTGATTGGATGATTTTCATTCAACCATGAGTCATTTTATATTCGACTATAATAATTTTTGGACCTTTTGAAACCGAATATAAGTTTATAATAAAATAATAGTTTAACACTTTTCTAAAGAGCCCCTCATCCCCCTTATAAAAGGAGACCACTTCAAACCAATTCCTCACACCTCTCAAGCCATTTGGATCACCCAAACTCGGACCAATTAAGCTCCATTCATCCCTATCCTCCACTTAGAATCCCTACCTTAGGAATAAGGCACTTCAAGAAGTCCTTTTAGTTTAAACCAGATGAAGTTACCCAAATTAAAAGGTAACGATTTCTCTAAAATTGTTTTCTTTTATTTTACTTATCCAACCCCTAATCTCTTTTTTATTCCATTATTTTGTAACAACAACAGTATACTAAATATACTTGGATGTTTTTATGAGAAGGATTATTACTACACATACACACACCTCCATATAATGGATGAAGAACATAATGTTTCTGTGGATTGCAAGCTAAGGCCTCACGAAATGATGATTGTTCAATTACATATTACCACCTCAAATGGTGGCCATTTTGATGGAACTATATTTATATATGATATATATTATGTTTATTATTTCCTTATGCTTCTGTACTTCTCATTTATTGCACACCTTTATGGTTTCCATAGTGGGTAAATACGATAATCTCATTTGAGGAAGTGCGGACTACCGCCCCCTCAAAGTGATTTGATTCATTAATGCCTTATATGTGATGTATAAAGGATGGAGTTAACAATATTATATATGATATTATACTGGAATTAGAATATACCTATGTATAATTATGTTTTTTTTTCATTAAAATAATAAATAGAAATGAAAGTAGCGTTCAGGCGTACATACAGATTACCATCTCCATGAACGGTGCATTTCATTTCTTAAATCTAAATGTTATATACTATTATAAAAACATGTTTACACTGAATATATATGATATATATTATATCCAAATCATGAATATAATTCTGGATATAATGAACCTTTGACCACATGGACAACTTGGAAATATAAGGTGTTCATTTTTACTCAAGTAACAAATATCGACAAAATGAATGTTATTAACTTAAAAGATTGCATAATGTTTACAACATGGTAATAAGTGATATAAAAGGAATAATAAAATTGAAAAAGGTTCTAAATAAAGTATAAATTAACTTTAGTTCATTATTCAGGAGATTAAAGAACAATCAAGTCAATTCAGACGTGAGGTAAGGGACTTCGTCTCAATCTTCTTTCATTGAGGCATTTTTTGTTTCATATATGACTTTATTTTATACATTGTATAAAACCCTTTGACTATTAATTTTATTCAAAGAGAATATTTTTATATTGAGATTTTTACTAGATGACAAAAAGGAATGCTTTTTTAACGTAATCGGTGACAACGACCTTTCCACCACCGCAAGTATTATTTGATCTTTGGCTTTATTAACAGGAAAAAATGTTTTTAAAAGGAAAAATAAATACCATATACTATTTTTATGTATTTTGGTATTGAAAATGATTTTGAGAATGGATTTATTATTTAAATATCTTGAAATGATATTTTATTATTGCAATTTGTAAATGTTATCTTTTCTTTATTCTTATGTTATGTGTCATGATCATGTTATGGTTCTTGGGAATTATTTACGTATATAGGTGGTTCCGTGATAAACCTAGGGCGGGTGAGCCTGAGATAGCTCTCCAATGCATTGGGTAACGTGACGGAGGTAAGCATGAATGTTTCTCCTAATAGATTTAGGTAATATACTGTGATGGGTATTATAAAGTTACTCCCTATGTAGTTGTGATAGCTACAATGTAAGTATGATATGTTTGCCACAAGTTAAATTTATGATTAATGATTTCTATGTGTCTTTCATAAATCTTATGATTTCATGAGGTACGTAAAATAGTTCATGTTTTGTATGTATTTATGAAAAAATGTATTCATTCTTTGTTTTATAACCCTTACTGAGATTTTTATGCTCATCCCAAGTTTTGAAATGTTTTCACAGGACTTAAAGATGAATAAGGTCAATGATGGGATCAAGGAAAAGTCATGCAGTCTAAAACATAGAACTAGACATGAATATTTTTTTTCAATAGTTTTTATTTTATGAATAAAATGGATACTATGTAGATATGTGTACCTTGTAATCTTTTGAGATGTAATAGTTATGTCCTAATTCTCTTAAACTCTAATCCTAAAAAGATCCTCAATGTGAATTATTCATTTAATTCAATATTATGTAATGTTTATGGTCGGGTCTTTAAAGTTGGTATCAGAGGTTGGTTAAGATAACTTTAGGAGTTAGAATATATTTAAATTAATATACATAAAGTAATTTATGTTAATATTGATATCATATAGAATTTATAGATTACCATGCTGCTTTGCCTAAGATATTTCTATGTTCAGAATGGATTTCCACATAGGAAATAGGGCAGCTATGTTGGGACGACATCAGGAGGAAGACAACCTTCAAAACCAGCAACATAGGATGGTGATAATTGGAACTGAATAGTTTTTTGTAGTGATGGCACAGTTGACTCAGGCTATAAATGTTGGTGGTATCCTTGTACGAGATCAGCCAGATCAACCACAGAGGAACAGGTCAGTAGTATAGCATTTCATGAGGCAACATCCCCCATCATTCAGAGGATCATCTAACCCTGTGCTAGATAAATGGTGGATTAAAGAACTGGAAATGATTTTTGATGTCATGGGTTGTTCAAAAATCAAAATTTTAGTCTTGTTGTTTACCATTTTGAAGGTGAATCTGATCAGTGGTGGTCGATGGTGAAAAATATCAGGGATAGTGAGGAGATTGATACTCTTGATTGGGATGAGTTCAAAGGTATGTTTCATAAGAAATATTTTCCTAATGTGGTTCAGCTTAGGATGGAAAAACAATTCCTGGAATTGAGGCAGGAGGATGACTCAATGGATGCTTATGAAGAAAAATTCACTCGACTGCCAAGGTATGATCCAAATTTCATATGAGATCTTGGTAGTAAAATCAATCGTTTTTACTCTGGATTAAAGCCAATGTATCGAAGGTCTTTATCATCTCGTGAGTTAAAAAGTTATAGAAAACTTGTTCGTTGTGCGAAGAAGGTGGAAATGAAGTTTGTCGATGATCAGGTATTCTTTGACAAACAATAGAATAAGAGGTCGAGGTGGCAGGTGAAAGGGAAGAACTCTTCAAAAAAGTCTGATGGTAAGAAACTTAAGTTTACAGTTTGTGAAAATTGTGGTAAAAAGAATTCTAGGGAATCTCTTTTGAATTATGGTAAGTGCTACCCATGTGGTAAAATGGGACATAAGGCTCATAATTGCATTGACAAAGATCAGGATAAAGGTAAGAAAAAATATGATTTACAGTCAATAAAATGTTTAAAGTGCGATGAGAATGGTCATTATGCAAATGAGTGTCCAATAAAGAACTCAACCGAAGGAAAGTAGCCAGACTACAAGAAGAAAGGGGTGGCTAAATCCTTTCCAATTACTTCAGCAGACATTGGGCCATCAAATTAAGTTGTGTCAGGTACACTGTTTGTTTGTTCAGATTATGCCAATGTGTTGTTTGATTCGTGGTCTACACACTCTTTCATTTCTGAGAATTTTTCTAGTAAATTGGGAATTCCATCTTAAGATATGAATATAGAACTTACGGTAAAAACACATAGAGGAAATGTTGAGAAAAAATAAAACATAAGAACATTCCTTTACTTGTGTGCAGAAAGAATCTACATACAAACCTTATTGTTTTGCCTCTAGTGGAGTTTGATGTTATTTTGGGCATGGATTGGATTTCTGTTTATCATTATAATATTGATTGCAGAGATAAAGAGGATTCATTTCAGAATTATTTTTAGTTTCTATACAAAAATGAACCCTTTCTATTGATAACATATCAGGACGCTGAGAAACTAGTAAAATATGGAAATGAATATTACCTTACACATATTGTTGAAAACAAAGGAACTATTCAGATTAATGATGTGCCAATGGTAAACGAGTACCTTGATATTTTTTTTGATGAGTTTCCTGGTATTATACCTGACCGGGATGTTGAATTTACTATTGACTTAGTTCCTAATGCTAAGACAATTTCAAAACCCCCTTATCGAATGGCTCAAATTGAACTTTTAGAGTTAAAGAAGCAATTGCAGGAGTTATTAGATAAAGGTTTCATTCGACCTAGCACATCACCATGGGGTGCTCCTGTCTTGTTTGTTAAAAAGAAATATGTTTCAATGAGACTTTGCATTGATTATAGAGAATTGAATAAAATCACTATTAAGAATAAGTTTCCCATGTCTCATATTGATGATTTTTTTGATCAGCTCTAGGGAGCTCAGTATTTTTCGAAGATTGACTTGAGGTCGAGGTACCATCAGTTGAAAGTAAAGGAAGTAGACGTTCCAAATACCATGTTTCGTACTCGATATGGCCATTATGAATTTGTAGTTATTCCTTTTGGGTTAACCAATGCACCTGTTGTATTCATGGATCTTATGAATAGAATTTTCTGTGAGTTCTTGGATAAGTTTTTGGTTGTGTTCATTGATGATATTTTGGTTTATTTCAAATTTAAAGAGGAACATTAAATTCATTTAAGGGTTGTCTTACAAACCTTAAAAGAAAAGAAAAATTATGTTAAATTTATCAAGTGTGAGTTTTGGTTACAACAAATTTCTTTCCTTTGTCACATAGTTTCAAAAAATGGCATAAATTTTGATCTTGCTAAAACAAAAGTTGTTAATGAATGGCCAAGACCCAAAAATATAACCTGGATCCATAGTTTTCTTGGTTTGGAAGGTTATTACCAGAGGTTAGTTGAAAAGTTTTCACGTTTATCTAGTCCAATTACTATGTTAACTCAAAAAGGTGTTAAGTTCATCTGGACAAATGAATGTGATGATTGTTTTCAGGAATTGAAAAGAAGATTGGTGAATGCTCTAGTTTTGGAACTACCTTTTAGAAATGGTGAGTTTGTTATCTATAGTGATTCTTCGTTGAAAGGACTGGGTTGTGTCATAATTCAAAATGATTAGGTAATTACTTATGTTTCATGTCAGTTGAAACCACATGAGTTAAATTACCCTACATATGATTTGGAATTAGCTACTGTTGTTTTTGCTTTAAAATTTTGGAGGCATCATTTGTATGGAGTGAAGTTTGAAATATATACTGATCATAAAAGTTTGAAGTATATATTCACTCAGAAATAATTGAACATGATACAGAGGAGATTGTTGGAATTAATCAAGGATTATGATTTCACGATCCTTTATCATCCGGGGAAAGAAAATAAAGTGGTTGATGCTTTGAGTTGAAAAGTAATACATCATTAACCAAGTTATGTTTGGAATGAGATCCTTTAGATTTTTATTTTATGAACTTTGGAATAGAAGTTTTTATCGTAGGAAATTCTTCTTTTTTGTTTTAGGTGTCAGTGAAGTCATTTATATCAGACAGAATTACGCAAGCGCAGAAGGAAGATAGTGAGTTACAGAAAACGTTTGTGTTGGTTCAGAAAGGGATGTTTCCTAAATTTAACATTGATAATGATTGTGTTTTGAGATTTTGAAAGAGACTATGTGTACCTTGTGATTCAAAATTGAAGAATGAGTTGTTATGTGAAGCTCATAGTTCTCCGTTTTCAGTTCATCCTGGCAGTACTAAGATGTACAAAGATCTTCATGAGTATTACTGGTGGGATGGAATGAAAAGAGATATTTCTGATTTTACTGTGAAATGTTTGACTTGTCCACAGGTTAATACAGAGCGACAATTACCGAAAGGAATGCTTCAGCCTTTACTGGTGCCAGAGTGCAAATGGGAAAATATATCCATGGACTGTTGTGGGATTACCAAAGACATCTCGAGATAATAATGCAATCTGGGTTATAGTTGAATGATTGACTAAATCTGATCATTTCCTTCCTATTAGAGATACTTTGTCTCTAGATCAACTTTCTCGGTAGTATGTTAAAGAGATAGTCAGGTTGCATGGAGTTCCCCTCTCCATTGTATCTGATCGTGATCCCGGGTTCACTTCTAACTTTTGGAAAGGCCTTCAAAAGTCATTGGGTACTGAATTAAATTTTAATACATCTTTTCATCCTCAATTGGAAGGGAAATCTGAACGAAAAATTCAGACTTTGGAGGATATGTTACGTGTTTTCTCGATGGATTACCAGGGAAGTTGGGACCAACATCTTTCTTTGGTTGGATTTTCTTATAATAACAGCTTTCATTGCAGTATAAAGATGGAACCATTTGAGGCACTATATAGAAAGCATTGTCGAACACCAGTATTCTGGGATGAAGTAGGTGAAAGGAAGCTGATGGGACCAGAATTGGTAGAAGAGATGGAAGATAAAGATCAGTTGATTCAGAAGCACATGAGAATAGCTCAGAGCAGACATAAAAGCTATGCAGATAACTGGAGGAAGGATCTTTCTTTTGAGGTAGGTGTTTATGTCTTTCTCAATGTTTCTCCATGGAAAAGTGTGATGCGTTTTGGTAAGAAGGTAAAGTTGAGTCTGAGGTTTATTGGATCTTGTGAAATTATGGTGAAATATGGACCAGTTGCATATAGAGTGGCTTTACCTCCATCTTTGTCCCAGGTACACAATGTTTTGAATGTTTTGATGTTGAGAAATTATATTCCAGATCCATCTCATGTTTTGAGCCCAGAGGTAGTTCAGTTGGAAGAGAATCTCACTTATGAAGAACAACCAGTATAGATTCTTGACCGTAGAGAGCAGGTGTTGCAGAATAAGGAAATTCACCAGGTAATGTTTTTATGTAAGAACCATATGGTTGAAGAGGTAATGTGGGAATATGAAAATTCTATAAGGGATAAATACACCCACTTATTTTGATAAGTGAATAAAAATTGTGATGATGAAATTCCCAAAAGGGGGGAAGGTTGTAACACCCCGGGTAAAGGAAGAATAAGACATGTTTCATATTTATTAATATTTTTGAATTAAATATTAATTTTACTTTAAAGGGGTTGAAATGTTCGATAGCGTACCTGATACGCAACAGCGGGTTTCTTTGGAATCTTACATTGCACACTAATAATATAATATTATTATTTTAAATTCTAGTTAACTCCTAGTTATTGTATTGACAGGAATGATTGAAACTAACTACAATATGATTATACATTATTGTTAAATGTAATTACATTTATCCAATAAAAAGTTAGATTCTTAAAATATGAATGAATCTAATTTTAAGCATAATATAAATTAAAAGGACGATTTACCCCCTTTTAATTGAGAACCCTATTTAAATATAGTTTTGGTCACTTTAATACATTCAAATTGACCAAATATATTCCTTCTTTAAAATGGGGACATAAAATTTTACTTTGGAAAATTTTTTAGTATTTTTCTGATAAAGTTCATTTTTTAATGAATAGTAAAAAATTCATTACTTTAATTCAAAAGTGCCTTTTAATATAATTTATTTATATGGTTAGATTATCTTTTTAGTTGATTTTAAAGTTAAATTGAAATATATTTTTACCAATTAATCCAATGTTAGTCATTGGAATTAATTTCACTTTGAAATTAGACATAAACAAGTATCAATTTTTTGATAGTTATTGTTTCTTAAAAACACGGTATTTGTTTTGATAATTAGAATTAATTTTAAAATTAATTAATTCCACTTATATGTTTTGAATTTGGAAAAATAGACATCATTTTTGAATTTGGAATATCAAATTTAGCTTAGGCTGTATTTTTGGTATTTTTCTGAAAAACTTCAATTTTTGATGAATAGTGACACCACTTAGTGGTAGTTAAAAAAATGACTTTTTCATTTAAATTAAATTTTACCACTTCTATGAATTGAATTTATAAAATCTGACATACATGGTTGTTATCAAGAAGTAAAATTTTGTTCATTAAGATGAAGATAATTTTTAGTGAATAGTAACATTTTACTTTTATTTACCCCGGTTAAAGGTAAATAGGGTAATTCAAGGTTAAAAGAATATTATAATTATTCAAAATTACCTTACCACTTGTCCAAACCTTATTGGTTGAGTCATTTACGACCATGGGCATCTTTGGGTCGTTTTCAGGACCCCTTTGATCCACTTGGAAGTGATAATGACAATTTAGATTAATTAACTTAAATTAAAGACAAAATTGACGACAACAAAACTCTTTTAGTGAATAATTTTCATATGGTGTTATATAAGTCATATTTTCGACTATAAATATTAATTGGAAAGATAAAAATATTTCCTACCTCATGGTAGTTTTTTTATAATTTTTATATATCGAATAAATTAAATTATTTATGACACAATAATGATGTAGTGATTACCTCATTATTAAATCATTTAAAAAAATAAGATTATAATGATTAACATATTATCCAAAACATGTCCAATTATGATTAGATGATTTTAATTCGACCATGAGTCATCTTATATTCAACTATAACAATTTGTTGACATTTTGAAACCGAAGATAAGTTTATAATAAAATAATAGTTTAACACTTTCCTAAAGAGCCCCTCCTCCCCTTGTAAAAGTAGACCAATTCTAACCAATTACTCACACCTCTCAAGCCATTTGGATCATCTAAACTCTGCCCAATTAATATCCATACATCCCTCTTCTCCTCTTAGAAGCCTTACCTTAGGTATAAGGCACTTCAAGAAGTCCTTTTGGTTCAAACCAGATGAAGTTACCAAAATTAAAGCTAACGATTTCTCAAAAATTGTTCTCTTTTATTTTACTTATCCAACCCCTAAACTCTTTTTTATTCCTTTATTTTTTAACAAAACCAGTATCCTAAATATACTTGTATGATTTTATGAGAAGGATCATAACTACACATACACACACCTCCTAATAATGGATGAAGAACATAATGTTTCTGTGGATTGCAAGATTAGGCCTCGCGAAACGATGATTGTTCAATTACATATAACCACCTCTCATGGTGGGCATTATGATGGAACTATATTTATGTATGATATATATTATGTTTATGATTTCCTTATGCTTCTGTACTTCTCATTTATTGCACGCCTTTATGGTTTCCATTGTGGGTAAATACGATAATCTCATTTGAGGAAGTGCGGACTACCGCCCCCTCAAAGTGATTTGATTCATTAATGCCTTATATGTGATGTATAAAGGATGGAGTTAACAATATTATATATGATATTATACTGGAATTAGAATATACCTAGGTATCATTATGTTTTTTTTTCCATTAAAATAATAAATAGAAATGAAAGTAGAGTTCAGGCGTACATACGGCTTACCATCTCCATGAACGGTGCATTTCATTTCTTAAATCTAAATGTTATGTACTATTATAAATACATGTGTACACTGAATATATATGATATATATTATATCCAAATAATGAATATAATTCTGGATATAATGAACCTTTGACCACATGGACAACTTGGAAATATAAGGTGTTCATTTTTACTCAAGTAACAAATATCGACAAAATGAATGTTATTAACTTAAAATATTGCATAATGTTTATAACATGGTAATAAGTGATATAAAAGGAATAATAAAATTGAAAAAGGTTCTAAATAAAGTATAAATTAACTTTAGTTCATTATTCAGGAGATTAAAGAACAATCAAGTCAATTCAGACGTGAGGTAAGGGACTTCATCTCAATCTTCTTTCATTGAGGCATTTTTTGTTTTATATATGACTTAATTTTATACATTGTATAAAACCCTTTTACTATTAATTTTATTCAAAGAGAATATTTTTATATGGTTATTTTTACTAAATGACAAAAAGGAATTTTTTTTAACATAAGCGGTGACAGCGACCTTTTCGCCACCGCAAGTATTATTTGATCTTTGGCTTCCTTAACATGAAAAAATGTTTTTAAAAGGAAAAATAATTACCATAAACTATTTTTATATATTTTGGTATTGAAAATGATTTTGAGAATAGATTTACTATTTAAATATCTTGAAATGATATTTTATTATTGCAATTTGGAAATGTTATCTTTTCTTTATGCTTATGTTATGTGTCATGATCATGTTATGGTTCTTGAGAATTATTTACGTATATGGGTGGTTCCGTGATAAACCTAGGGTAGGTGATCCCGAGATAGCTCTCCAATGCATTGGGTAATGTGACAGAGGTAAACATGAATGTTTCTCCTAATAGATTTAGGTAATATACTGTGATGGGTATTCCAAATTACTCCCTTTGTAGCTGTGATAACTACAATGTAAGTATGATATGTATGGCACAAGTTAACTTTATGATTAATGATTTCTATGTGTCTTTCCTAAATCTTATGATTTCATGAGGTACATAAAAGAGTTCATGTTTTGTATGTATTTATGAACAAATGTCTTCAATATTTGTTTTATAACCCTTATTGAGATTTTTATGCTCATCCCATGTTTTGAAATGTTTTCACAGGACTTAAAGATAAATAAGGTCAAGGATAGGATCAAGGAAAAGTCATGCAGTCTAAAAAATAGAACTAGACATGGCTCTTTTTTTCAAGAGTTTTTATTTTATGAAAAAAAATAGAAACTATGTAGATATGTATACCTTGTAATCTTTTGATATGTAATAGTTATGACCTAATTCTCTAAAACTCTAAACCTGAAAAGATCCTCAATGTGAATTATTCATTTTATTCAATAATATTTAATGTTTAAGGTCGTGTCCTTATTCATGGGGGGTGTACAGTTATATTTATTTCAACAAGAACATGGTACTGTGCAATTTAAATTCTTCCAGTGAGGATGAATGTGCACAACTACACAAAATATTTCTTCAATAATCACACATTGGTTGGAGTTGTAATAATCTCTCCATCAATTGAGATTAAGGCATAAGATCCATTTGAATAGAACTTATGTATGGAATAAGGTTCATTCGACATTGTCTCATGTTTTGGAGGTTTCTTTCCTGGTATCATTGGAGTCCTAAATACCAATACCATTTCTCCTTGAAAAAATTAATGGTGGTGAAATTTCTTGTTAAAATATCTTGGTATTCTGTTCTGATAGACTTTTAGATGATGAAAATTATGCAATATTTTCTTATCTAATCATTCCCACTCATTGATCCATTTCTGAGACCTCTCATATGTATACAACTTATCAAATATTTCCACTCTGTGTGTAGCTATTTGCATTTAAATTGTAAAAAATGCTTCGATTCCATATACTAATGAATAGGGAGTTTCTTAGGTATTAGTATGGGTAATTGTTTGATAATCCCATAAATCATTCCAAATTTTTTTAGGACATGATTTCTTATCTTAATGCACCATATTATAGAGTATATTTGATAGGGTCTTATTGAAGACCTCTATCTATCCATTGGACGCTGCATGATGGTGATATAAATGGTTGGATTTGATATTATGTTCATGATATAACTTTTTTACCTTATTAGAAGTAAAAGTGGGTCCATTATCTATCAAAATAGTATTAGGGACCCCAAATCTGTTGATGATATTAGTTTTTAAAAAACTGAAAATTCTTTTGGCTTTGACTTCCTTGAGAGGTATTGCCTTATCCCATTTATAGAGAAAGTCAGAAGCTGTGAGAATATACTTGAACTGCTTAGACGTAGTTGGAGGATAAGGACTTACTACATCCATTCCCCATGTGGAAAATGGCCAGGTGTATTTAGATATATGTAGAAACTCTGGGGGTTGATGAATGAAGTTGGCATGCACTTGTATGGGGTGAATTGTTTTAGTGAAATCTGAACAATCCAGCGTCTTTGAAGGCCAAACGTATCCAAGACTTCATATCAGATCAGAGAGTCAGTGCTCAGATTGATGGTCACCACAAACTCTTGAATGTACTTCTTTCATGACAACTACAGTCTCTTATCCATCATTACATCTGAAGAGGATTCCATCAATGCCTCGCTTGTAGAGGATCTTTTGTTGGTCTTGACTATCCTAAAGACTGAAATTGGATTCTCATCATCAAATATATTCTTTTTCATCCCTATCTGGTGGAAGTATCCCATATTCGTAATATTCCATGATGGACGTTCTCCATCCCATTGTATGACCATAAGGTTCAGAAATAGGGTTAATTTCATTAATTTCATCCACACTAGTTTGAACAATTTGTGAGAGCACATGACGATGGGATATGATGATGATTGTATCATCACAATTTGGATCTTCCAAGGCTGTAGCTACATTAGGAATTGCATCTTCTTGAGCATTTTGTGATCGTCAAACATAAGACAATGTCAGCTCTGAGGAAAATTCACCATTTAACCCAATAACGTAATTAGACAAAGGGATTAACTCTTCTTGTTTGATAGAATATTCCCCATTTATTTGTTTGATTACCAATTCTAATTCACCTTTCACCAATAAATGATCTACTTTCACCTGAAGTACCAATTCCAAACCTGTGATGAGAGCTTCATATTTTGCCTCATTGTTGGTACCACCTTCTAACAACAGGAAGGAATAAGGTAATACTGCCTTTTCATGGGAAATAAGGACCATTCCTAACCCAACATTGTTGGGTTTAGGGTTTTCCATTCTCTTCCCTGTTGGACTTCTAGAATCACAATAAAAATACATTTCCCATGTTTGGGAATTCTCTTGAATAGATAAGACCTATTCATCAGGATTTTCTGTATTAAATGATATACCTTCCACGGATGGATGCTCCGCAAGGAATTCAGTCAGAGCATGACCTTTTATTGCCTTTTTAGGCACAAACTAGATATGAAACTTTTTGAAAAGTAACTACCCACCCTTCCATATGCTCTGTAAGCATAGGATGATTGAGGATAAATTTGAGCGAATTATTGAGAGACACCAATTGGACTTCATGATGTTTCAGGTAGTGCCTCAATTTCTGAACTGCAAAAAGTAATGCTAGGAAGCACTTTTCAATAAATGAAAATCGATATTTCGCCTCAAGCATAGTTTGACTAATATAGTAAAGTTTGTTCTCATTCTCATCATCATTATTTTTGGCGAGGAAGGCACCTAGTGATTTCTCTAAAGATATCACGTAGAGAATAAGTGGTCTCCATTCAATAGGTGGAATTAATAATAGTGGACTCAAGAGATATTTATTGAGGATACCAAATGCTTCTTTGCAGTCCTCAGTTCATTGGTATGTGCTTCCCTTCTTCGTTAATCTAGTGAAGGGTAAACATTTGCCAGCTAAGTTGGTGATAGAGCCCCAAATATAGGCCAAGTGTCCTTGGAGTCCTCTTAATTCATTCAAATTTCGAGCAGGTGACATACCACAGGTTCATTTTATGATCTCAGGATCAATTTTGATACCACGATGGTGTAAAACAAAGCCAAGAAACATCCCAGAGGTTACCCCACAATCACATTTCAAGGGGTTTATCTTCAAATTGTGTTGCTTATGTTTAATGAATAATTTCCCCAAATCATACAAGTGATTGGAAATTTATCTGAATTTGATCGCAAAATCATCCACATAACATTCAACAAATTTCCATAACAAGGGTTTTAAGATATGGTGAAAAGCACATTGGTATATTGCACAAGCATTATTTAAGCCAAAGGGAATTACCTGATAGAAAAACATACCTTAATGGGATCTGAAGGCTGTAGATTCTTTATAATTTGGGGACATATGGATATGATTATACCCATAGTATCCATCCATAAAGGAAAGTCCTTTATATCCATCCATTAAATCAATTAAAAGCTCTGTAATCAGAACTTGAAAATCATCATTAGGATAATGCTGGTTAAGATCTCTGAAATCAATGAAAGCGCTAATTTTTCCAATCTTCTTTTTTCATTAGGACAATGTTGGATAGCCATTTGGGATACTGAACTTCCCAGACAATGTTATCCTTTATAATCTTATCATCTTCAGCTTCAATTTTAGAGGCATGAGTAGGGTGTGTTCTTCTTTCTACCTAATTGAATCCACGATGTTCATATGGAAATCCCAAATGATGTGTGGGTACAAAAGGATTAAGACCTAGAATTTCTGTATAATTCCAAGAAAATATATCTCGATGTTGCTTTAGAAATGATGTGTACACCAATTTATCATCAGAGGTCATGGATGCACTAATTAGAGTGGGGCATGGATCTTCTTCTATATCCAGATTAATTTCTCTGAGCTCATCCATTGTGGTAGAGAAACCTTCCTCAAATTCTATAGGAGCATCCCTAAGAACTTTATCTTCTTCTTCATTCTAAATTACCTATTCTATTTCCACATGCATAGTATATTATGGGGAAAAACCTCCACAATTAGGGGAGGAGTCAGTTTTTGAACATCCTAAATAAGAGGCCACCATATCTTACCATACTATTGAATAAATGTTTTCCTATGGTAATAAAGAGGAAATGATGGATTGAGAGTCAATATATTTTTATTTCTCTAGCATTGCTACAATATCTTCTACACTGGTTAGAGAAGTATAGGATTTTTGTAATTCAGTGGATGATTTTAATACATCTCCATTTAGGATTTCACCATTTCATAGTGGATCAAAAGTTTCGTCCATGTTGTCAAGATCAATTTCCATAATTGACATTATGGAAGTTATTGGACGAGTTCCTGGATTTGGGTTTACCTTTTCAATTTGATTTTTGGGTAACAAATAATATGTACTCTGATGTATGAATGAATTTTTTGGGGTCTTTTACAATCCATTCAGAGAACTAACTTTAGTTATTTCTTTTTCATGGGCTTCATTACTTTTGTGTGAAAAAACTCTTCCTCAATGTATTGAGATTATCATGTTTCGAACAGAGCCTTGTCACTATACAATGTCACAACATGACCACTAAAATAGTATATAATACATTGGTGTTATAATGAAGGTATGGCTACATTTTGATGCATCCAAGGCCTTCTAATAAGAATATTGAGGGTTGGGTCCTCATGAACAACCATGAAATATGAATTATACACCAGATCTCCAAACTGAGTTCTGAGTGTAATATTTCCGAGAGGTTCTTGTTCATTCTTATCATAAGCTTGCAACATTAAAGTTGAAGGAGATATGTTATATTTAGTTAGGCCAAATCAATGAAGTGTACGAATTGAAATGAGTTTGACTCTGGAGCCATTATCATTGAAGGCTCATTAGATGTCTATATCATTGAATTTTCCAGACAAATACAAGGGTCTGATATGCCTATTCACCACATCATCTTCATCTTCATCTTTAATAAATTGGACTACATTACATTCTATAAGATCATTCTCTATATATTAAACCTCAGTAGTAGCAACTTCGGTTTCAAAATCTGGAAGACTTGACAAAGCCTCAATGAGTGCTTCTTGATGATCTTTCGATATATTCAAAGCATTAAGAATTGATAACATGCCCTGTACTTTGAAAAATTGTTTCAGGAAATCATACTTTTGGTCCAAAGGTCTTCATTTCCCAGCATGGATATGTGGTTTTGCATGTGCTTTGGAAGTTTATTCTTCTAATGTATTTGTATTATGTGTGGGGACAAAAGCTAGAAATACTCCTGGATTTGGTAAATTAGACTGACTAGGTCTATTCATTTACTGAGAAGAAGATGGTGTGACTTCTAATCGGTCTTCCAAAATAATCATGTCAGAACTAAACCAGTCTTTTATGGAAGAAACTCTATGTTTCTATCGAGCCCTCTAAAGGGCTATTCCATAAGTTTCTGTTGCATATATGGTTTAGAAGGGGTAGTATTAAAATGGTGGTTTCTAGAATTCCCACG
Organism: Viscum album; assembly: GCA_963277665.1. Classification (NCBI taxonomy): domain Eukaryota; kingdom Viridiplantae; phylum Streptophyta; class Magnoliopsida; order Santalales; family Viscaceae; genus Viscum; species Viscum album. Next base: position 981,269,686 of record OY728145.1, on the reverse strand, counting down.
TCTTAACATGTATCCTTGACTTCGGCCTCGTCCTCTAGTTCCCCAATTAGGTATAAGGAATTCTAGCTCATTATATTAAGAATCGCCATTGTCATAAAGATCCGTTAAATAGATAACATTAACAGAACCAAAGATCAATTCTTCATCTGACAATATTCTTCTTAATAGGTTAATACTAGTTGTCTCGTTTATTGGGTCAGTGCCCATTATTTTTGAAAATATAGCATAAAAACTTTCTGGATCAAGGACTACATTTTCCTTGACAGGAGATCACCTTCTTTCGACTACTCTTTGTCCTTATAATCACTTCGCTTCTTTGAGGAATGAACTTTTGATGAATATGGTTTTACTGTTGAAGGAGTGGCATAAGACACAATCAGTTTCTTCGAACTTCTTCATAAAATGGCATGAGTCCAGTTCATCTTTTTCCAGATCATCAAATCATCATATTTCTTCACATTTTCACTTTTGAAATCTTTCCATTCTCCTTCTTCCTATGGATCAATAGCAGTAACACATGCAACTTGGGTTAATGAACTTTTTAGATTTTCATGCCAAGATTCAACTATCTTTTACAAGAGGTCCTTGAAAACAAAACATTCCTGGATGGGATGTCCTAAAAAATTGTGAAAGGGACAATAATTCGAAAGGACTTAACCTCCTTCATTATTTTGTTTCATCATCATTGAAAACTAAACTAAATTTGTTTTCTAGAACTGAGATGATGTAACCAGGAACTTGTTCATTCCTAAAAGAATAAACTTTATTGTTTAATTCCTAAAACTATTTTCACCTTTGATATCTTTGATCATATTGATGAGGCGGTCATTAATGTTGATGCTCAGGAGGTAGAGCCCTTCAGTATGATGAAGGTCTTGAAGTAGAAGTAGGTACAGGTGTCTACTTGAGTGTTACTATATTCACTTCTACCTTTCCTATCCTTATCCCCGGAGCTGATGGAATTACATGAGTTTTATCTTTAGTTTCAACAATAGGGTCTTTTGTCTATTGATAAATTGATGTAAGGCCTCGAAACCCACTTGTGTATTTCGCATGGATCAATGGTGTGCATAACTCATCACATTGATTTGACACACAAATAGGTAGCAAATTTTCTTGAGGGAGTGTTAGACTTTAAGATTATATTAATCCTTTCCATCCAGCAATGAAATATGAAAATCTTTCCTTCTCCCTTTTTTACAATTGCTAAGATAAAAAACTGTCATTTTTTGTAGTGTTTTTCTAAAATGAATAAGAAATTTCTGATGGAGATCTTCCCATTAAATAATTGATCATGATTGTAAACATGTATACCAGTGAAAAGATGGTCAGTGTAATGACTGCACAGAGCACCTAAGATTTACTGCTTCTTGTTGTTGGGAAGTTATCATCATGGGATCACAAAAAGAAACAAAATGTGTTAAGTGTTGTTTTGGATCTCCCAAACCATTCAAGATTGGGAAGGTTTTATTCATAAAACTTGGTGGTGGAGTAATTGCATCCACCCATTCAGGGCAAGATCTCTATTCCAGCTAAACTGGTGCAGTTCATTCCTCTATAGCTTCTAATCGAGTTGTTAATTCCTTAATTGTGTTCATAAGGATTTGGGGAATATCTGGATGAGCTGAATTTTGTGTAAGTATAAAGACAGGATCTTGAGCTGGTGCAACAACTAGGAAAACCACTGATGGTGGTGCTGATATTTTCCTTGGATAACCCTTGAGAATAGGTCTATCAGGATTCATTTGATCCTACCTTGATGGGGTAATCAGTGGGGGGAATTCATTATCTACACCTGTAGTTACTACAAATCCTCTTGGATGAAGAGTTCATACAAGATTTTCAAGTTGAGGATCTACTTGGGGAGTAATTCTAGTAGAAATTCTATTTCGAAGTAACTATGTATTGAGACTTTTCAACTCCTTCATTTCGGCTTCTTGCTATGCATATCTCTCTTCAAGTGAAAGAGATTGACCTTCTCTAGTGGAAAAGTGAGTTGTGATATGTCTTTTTCTTTTCCCATTGTTATATTCCGTTTAGAGAGGGGGGAGTTGGTTATTTGAAGAAATACCTAGATTCTGGGTGATCCTCTGATTTTAGTACGCAAACCTTCTTCATTTTCCTTGGTGTGTACCGTATTATGGACAAAAAGTTCGTCTTCTGATTCCCCTGAACTGGACTCATCTTCTAGAGGATCTTATTTAGTGGTGTTAATGATATTTACTTATTTATCATTCATCAATGGTATTATGTTAGTGTTTTTACAAGATTTTCTTCCTTTGTGTCTTCCATGAGACTTTGTTCTCCTTTATGATGAATTCACTAGGACTGTTTGGCAGACAGTAACTCTAAGGGAATCTTCAGATAGTTTAGTTCTACAATATTCTTGTGGCTTCTTTCCTAATCAGGATAAAATGGACTTTAGTTAAGGTGGGGATTTCATATTTGAAAAGGCCCATATCCCTACAGGATGGGGTTGTTACTGTTCTTCTTCTTCAAATCATTGATCTTTGTTGAATGAATTTGAATGGTAAATTAAATGAGCCCCCATCCTTGCATGTTGGGGTGATTCTTGAACTGCTTTGGATGAAATTTGTGCAAATACTCTTCTAATTTTGTGGATATTGGTTTGGACATTAATTGGGTGCAACATACAACAACCACTCAAATCACCTATTTCGGATGATCGCTTTCATATTTCAGACATTTTCATTTTCTGACACCTGGCATCCCCTAAGTTGGATGCCTACTCAAGATTCTCATATGCTTTATGTAAAAGTTACGCAATAACGTATTTTCTTTGGTCCTGACTCTGATAAGAGCATTTTGAGGCTTTTTCTTGACAATACATTTGATTAAATACAAAATCTATTGATTGGGATCTATTGTGGGCCATAACATTTCATGAGACCACTTTTGATGAATGTTGCCGATTTTGGAATGCAGTGAAATGCAATGCTCTATATGAACCCCATCCTCTGATATGAACACTATATGGGGAATCAGAAATTAACTGGTGTAGCCTCTTTAGAGCATTGATTTAGAGACCCAAAGCTTGACGTACATGGACATTACATTACTTTAGCGGAATACTTAATACATAACAAAAACAGACACACAAGGACCGTAATATTTTAGTGTCTTTGGAAACATGGAACGTAATCTTCTAATCATGGTGAAAGATCTTCAACATCTCCCATAAAGATATTCCCCCTTTTTTCATACCTAAAACCTTTCTTTATATCCTGGAGAAAAGAAAACATAAAAAGGGTGAGCTGAAATGCTCAGTAAGGGTAAGCATGGATAAAATAAAACATACCATATACATTTGAACTTAAAAACATGAACATAATGTTTAAACATCAAAAGAATGATAAATGACATAAAACATGGATGTACGTAAGGAATATATCATAAAGAATCATTAAGAATGATAAAATAGCATGGGAATAAAACATGTAATTTTGGAAACCATTAAGCACATGATATGATTTCCATAGTAGCCATGGCATTGCTGCCAAGACCATCTTAGTGGACAAAGTCCCTTTCTGAATCGAGTTCACTCCTTGTTCCAGTCCTGTATTACTGAACCGGTTTAACTTGTCGTTCCAGCCATGTCTATCTCATGAGATATAAATCATTACCCAATGCATTGGAGGGAGATATAGGTCCCACCCATCTCATAATGAAATCATTTTTACTTGTGATACAAAATAAACATACATCATTCATAATAACACAATGAATAAAAATGGGTCTCATAAACATCATACCATCATCACATAATCCATATAAAATTGATATCATTTCATCATAAGAAAATTGAAACCATTTAAATCATAAAGACATTTTACTTGAAACATACACATACGAAATAATGTCATCTTAGATGGAAAATAGTTTTGACAAAACACTTGAAATGAATTCCTGAGGAAAATATCATTTCTTCTATAAAATCATTTTCTTTTCACAAAATTCCATGCAATTTTAAAAGATAACGGTTTTGTTGAAAATAATCATGCAATATTGTAGAGAAAGCTTCTTGAAAATGAGGCGTTATGAAACCGTAAAAATCCGTTCACGCCGTATAAGTTAAAAAAACATTCTTCTCTTACTGTTGCCGGAAAAGTAAAAAAGTACCTCATAACGTAAAAAAATAAATATTCCTTACATACCATTTAGTAAAATTCAAAAATGGGTAAAAATGACTTTAAACATACATGAAAACACTTTTATAAAACATGGACATGGATGATAGAAATAACCCCAGTAAATACGTACGAATAAGTAATCTCAGATAAAAATGAGATTTGCAAAATTATCCCTTAAATTAGGTCTGATATGGTTCATACATATCCGAACCTCCTGTATAATGATTTAAATAATGTCATTGACTTATTGCAGAATCATATTAATTTTTATGATATCATATATGTTTCACTTATGACTTTATATTACCCGTTCTTTTGTAAATTCCATGTTAAAGCAGCGTTTTAGGTAAAATCATTTAATTTATCGTATGTGTTTCGACTTGTCGTTCTTGATATTATTACTTATATCCTGATTTACATAATTCCAGAATGTAAAACATGATTTATATATAATATATATTCATCATATACACATATATATTATAGATCGATAAAAGGAATGAAATACACCGTTTATGGAGACGGTATGTCGTACGTACGCATTAACGCTGTTTTCATTTCCTTATTGAATTGAATTAACCTAAATAGATGACATACATATATATATATATAAAAATCCAGTAGCATTATTATTTCATATATTTCATTATTATTCATTAAATAAACTTTATGATCATTCATGTATGGTTAACCTGGAGAATGAATCTCATCGCTTCGTGGAGACGGTAGTCCGTACGTATGCACGAGCGATGATATCGTTCCCATAATTATTGAATATAATTAGAGTGGATGGTATAATATATCAGAATCAGTATGATATTATAATAACCATATATAGTTATTCTTTAAACTATTATACCCATCCATGTAAGGTGTTTGTGGAAAAATAGATTTCACCACGGTGTGGAGACGGTATTCTGTACGTACGCATGCGTGGTGATTTTGTTTTCCGTAGGATGGATAGATGGTGAAATAGGGTTCTTTCATACTTATAATAACATATCAGTATATGAGTTATACTGATATTATTACTTCATAATGAAACAACTAAAGAAGAAGAAGTGGAAGAAGAAATAGAGTTGAAAGAATCAGTAACGGACATTAACTCTTCTTTGAAGCTCCTCTTTGAGACCTCCTCTTAGGGCACTTAAATTGGTCTTTGAAGAAGACCAGAACCTCTAGGATGTTTCTATGGAACTGGAGAAGAGGATTTGGAAGGGTTTGGCCAAGATTTAAGGCTCAAAGTGGTTTGGGGAAGAGAGGGAGGAGGTTCCCTTTTATAAGGGAGGAGAGGGGCTCCTTTGGAAAAACTAAAAATATTATTTTATTATAAAAAAAGATTCGGTTTTAAATAGCTCCAAATTGATTTATTTAGAAGCTAAGATGGGGAGGGGTCGAAATCCCCTCATCCAATAGAATTTAGACATGTTTAGGTTCATATTTTAACCTTATCATTTATATTTAACTTTAAGTTAGATAATTTTACTTTTACCGTGTCTTTTTGTGTTCTTACACTATAAGGTTAATAAACGTACAATAACAAGGCAAACGAACCCCAAGTTGTTTATTATTAATATATATAACCTTATCTAAGTCATTTGCCCTAACCTTAGATTTTTAGGAGTAAAATAACAATTAATAATATAATATTTGTTTTAAAAACTATTTTATGTCAATTTTGACAGTATTTAGTAATTTATTTTTTTGAAAATCATAACAGAATGATTAGTTCCAAAAAAGTTAATTAAATCAATACTAACATGTCATATTAACCTATAAAATTAGTGGAATTCATAAAAAGTCTCAAATTACATTTATTTGGGTATTTATAAAATCAATTATGTCAATATTTTATTAATAAGATAATTATTGCATCATCTTTGTGTCATAAATAAATTAAATTATAAAGACTAAAAATTAAAAAAAAAATACCATTATATAGGAAATCTTTATATATTTCTAATGAATATTTATAGTTGAATTTATCTTATGTATAAACCAATATTAAAAATGATTTATTTATTAAATGTTGATTTTAACTATTTTAACCCTTCTTTAAATAAATTAATAATAAATGTTCTAATCTAATCCAAGTGGGCCTAAATGGTCATATTTTATTCCTAAGGTTGTTTTTGGTCCAATTAAACTTATCCAATAGAATTAGGACATGTGTTAGGGTAATAATAATATCATTTTTACCCTTAATTACCCTATTTACTTTTAACCATGGTAAATAAAAGTAAAAAGTTACTATTCACCAAAAATTATTTTCATCTCATTGAACCACATTTTACGTACTGACATCAACCGTGTCTCTCGGATTTTTGAAATTCGACTCACAGAAGTGGTAAAATTAAGTTTTACGTAAATTTGCAAATTCTCCTAGGAGGTGGGTAAAAGACGGAGAAAAGTTCAATAAAATTTTTATATATCTAAAATTATTATAAAATGACTCCAATGAATTGCATTGAACTTATATAGGAATTATGTATCAATTTTTCCCTAAAAAAATTTAATTAAAATAAAAAATTATTTAAATAAAAGTCGATTTTTAAATAGAAACCCAGTGTTTTCACTATTCATCAAAACTTTAAAGTTTTTAGAAAAATACAAAAATTTTACCCTAGGATAATCTCGATATTCCGAATCCAAAAATGAAGTCCATTTTGAAAAATAAAATTCATAAAATTTAAAAAAGTGTTTATTACTATTCATAATGGCTAGTTTTAATAATATTTTAATAGCAAATCGTTGTTTAGTGAAACTCGGTATTGCGTACATCACACGCTATCGAAGAAAGTCATGATTGCATGTAATGCAAGCCATGTCAGGGTTGCGTGTTGTGAAAGAATCCTTCGTTGTTTCGTATAACATAATCCAACCATATTTCATTTATACATTGAATATATATATATATATATATACTCAATGTTGCGTAGAATAACTATTATCAAAATTGTGTGTAACACGATTCAAGAAGAGTGTTGCATATACTTCTAGCTAATATGGTGTTGCATATAGTGCAAGGTAATCTTGGTGTAGCATACAACACAAGACATTAATGAAATTAAAAGAATATTTTTCATAAAATCTCAAGGTGTTACATTCTACCCCCCATAAAATGAATTTCTCCCTCGAAATTTGTCGGGGTTATAAATGGTTTACTACTCGAAAGATTGTTTAATAAAAACCCACATCGTAAAAAGGAATACCATAACTTGGCTTTAAAAACTAAAGTATGAAATATAACGGTTACCCAAATTAACTCACCACTGGGTTTCCACGTAGGAGAACATAGGTGAAAATATGAATATGGAAGAAAAATATAACTATTCTGTTCTGATGGAGAGTGGTAGAGAACATGGCTATGAAAAAGCCATCAATAAAAAAGCCATATATTTGTGATGATCTAAGGTACCATCTGATTCATCAAATATAATGGCATTAGGACAACATTTTTGGTTTTCAAGATCATTTCCCTAAAGTTGATGAAATTGGAAATAGAAGAAATACTTTTGTGATTTTGGTACAGTCTCACCGTTATTCATTCTTTGCACAATTTCCACTTCATATCTTAAAGAAATGAAGTTGAATTTTTCATTCATGAAGTGTTAGCAGCTCATGTGATAGAATGATGGGTCATTCCATCTGTCTCAAACAAAAGGTTATAAAAGTTATCAAAAATATATATGTCTATATATAGTTAGTTTAATCATATATGGTTCCAAAAATGGACTTATACTTCATATATCATACTGCTTAATATAATAAAACTAGTTTCTACTAAACAGGGACTTCCTGTAGGCCAGTGGTAGGCGATAAAGGCCAGTCGCACTTTGGTTGTGTGTTTGATTCCCACAGCCTTGTCCGATGCGATGGGCTGTCGCCCGTCCTGCAGGTTGTCCTTTTTCTAAAACTACATTACTATAACATCCCATCAATAATATCAAAAAAATTTCTATCCTTAAACAATACTAACTTGTGTCCAATATAATATATTCAAATCTTTAGACTTATTTATAATACTTCAGTCCAAGCTCATAATATAAAGAAAACAATTACTAGAAATGTCATCTACCGAGTATGTGAATACCATCATTTATCCCCGATATATCTTGTTGATCACATTCCAATCATGTGAATACCATAATCATGTATTATCTTGAAAAATGAATACCCATTTAACCTTAGTGAAAACATGAATATTGTCAAATGTTTACTCTTTCCACATACCAAAATCCAAAAAGTTTTATATACTCAAACCATGATATCACTTTGTCCTTATATCAATCATGAGCTCATGAATACTATCAAACATTTAATTTTCTTCTTATCCCTTCATTATGCTCATATCATCTACATTCCAAAAATATCTGAATAACCTTTCATGGATACTGGTACCATTAATCATACACTTTCAAAACTCAAGGAAAGACAACAGTGTAACAATCCTTAGATGTCTCTTTATTCCATATTACTATGAGATAACTTATACAACATTACACATGATAAACATATAATAATTCCACTACCTTCTTAAACCATTGACCGAGCTTCAACAATTCTTTCATCTCACATATCATTTGTAGTCTCTTCATCATCATCAACATAAATACTACCCATATGACCATACTGATTCTATTTATGAGACTTTCCCTTTGGGCATTGGTTTGCATAATACCCGTACATTCTACATTTAAAACATTTAACCATTGTTGATGTCATAGCAACAACATTATCCTCATCCATGGTGTTAACTGAACCTTTTCCTTTGCACTTAATGGTTCTGTGTCCTTCTTTTCCACACCCAAAGCATCTTCCAGTTCCCTTGAAACAATCTCCATGATGCCTCTTCCCACATGATTTACATTAGGGAAATTGAACTTTCTTTCCACTATGATCATCATGAAACTCCATATTTCTATAATTATTTGAGTCAGGAAACGTACCAAAGTTGAGATTATTGATCATATTATGAGATATCTGATTAGGCATAATAACGATGTTTGGACTTCCAAATCCCGTTTCATTTGGTTTCTCATGAAGAATATCTTTCCATTGTCTGTCATATCCTCCATTATCATGAATCTTCCTGTTTCCAGCCATTTTCTAAAACCCAAAAAGAATATTGTGAGAGGAAAAAATCAAGCTAGGGAAAACAATATAGTAAAGGGGGAGCACCCTCAATATCTAACATCTTAGGTTAAATTCTAAGATCATTATCATAGTTCTAGGACTATATACTATACGTATACTTATCCTTGGGGACATCCCTAGACATACCTTAGAAATATGTCTAAGGATCTCACTAAAATATTCGCATCCTAGTTTCCAAAGGATGATTAAACCTTTCCTATGATACCAACTGTAGAGACCCAAGGCTTGACGTACATGGACATTACATTACTTTAGCGGAATACTTAATACATAACAAAAACAGACTCACAATGACCGTAATACTTTAGTGTCTTTGGAAACTTGGAACATAATCTTCTAATCGTGGTGAAATATCTTAAACATCTCCCTTAAAGATCTTCCCTTTTTTTCATACCTAAAACCTTTCTTTATATCCTGGGGAAAATAAAACATAAAAAGGGTGAGCTCAAATGCTTAGTAAAGGTAATCATGGATAAAATAAAACATACCATATAAATTTGAACTTAAAAACATGAACATAATGTTTAAACATCAAAAGCTTGAGAAATTACATAAAACATGGAAGTACGTAAGGCATAGATCATAAAGAAACATTAAGAATGATAAAATAGCATGGGAATAAAACATGTAATTGTGGAAACCATTAAGCACATGATATGATTTCCATAGTAGCCAAGGCATTCCTGCCAAGACCATCTTAGTGGACAAAGTCCCTTTCTGAATCGAGTTAACTCCTTGTTCCAGTCCTGTATTACTGAACCAGTTTAACATGCCCTTCCAGCCATGTCTATCTCACGAGATATAAATCTTTACCCAATGCATTGGAGGGAGATATAGGTCCCACCCATCTCGTTATGAAATCATTCTTACTTGTGCCACAAAATAAACATACATCATTCATAATAAAACAACGAATAAAAATGGGTCTCATAAACATCATACCATCATCACATAATCCATATAAAATTGATATTATTTCTTCATAAGAAAATTGAATCCATTTAAATCATATATACATTTTACTTGAAACATACACATATGAAAGAATGTCATCTTAGATGGAAAATAGTTTTGACAAAACACTTGAAATGAATTCTTGAGGAAAATATCCTTTCTTCTTTAAAATAATTTTCTTTTCACAAAATTCCATGCAATTTTAAAATATATGGGTTTTGTTGAAAATAAACATGAAATATTATAGAGGAAGGTTCTTGAAAATGAGGCGTTATGAAACCGTAAAAATCCATTCACGCCGTATAAGTTAAAAAACATTCTTCTCGTACTTTTGCCGGAAAAGTAAAAAACATACCTCATAACATAAACAAAAGAAAGATTCCTTACATACCATGTAGTAAAAGTCAAAATGGGTAAAAATAACTTTAAACATACATGAAAACACTTTTATAAAACATGGACATGGATGGTAGAAATAACCCCAGTAAAGGTTCCTTTTCACAGTACTCTATAAGATTTACCTGGTGGGATTGGTGGGTTGCTACCAAATGAGCCTTCTTAGTCAAAAAATTATGACGAATGGGTGTATGTGCCCGGTCATTGTTTTACATCATGTTAAATTGATGGACTTTTCCGGAGGTGGTAGAGGTGAGAACGTTCTCCCCATTGATCAGATGTTGTCCATGGTGGTTCGTCTTCCATGCCCAAGTCTAGGAGACCTGGGTCAAACATCCAGAGGCAACACCCCCATCATATTGGGGGTACACTACTGCGTGATTCTGACAGTGATTACTAGTAGGAGTCCTCAAGAAAGACTCCTACATTCTTGAATTGTGTCCTTGAGTATCCTCTTGATACAACTCCCTATAGCATGGGAGGGATTGATTATTGTGTTCCGGGATAAGGACATGAAATGGTTGAAGACGGTGGTTGAAACTATCTGCATCATGATCATTGGTTGTTGTTGGCTAGATGATCGAGGATTTTCATTGACCTGTAGGGATTGACAGGAAACTTCCAATTTCGGTATTGTACTACGTTAGAGATATTAATTTACCATCGCATTAGAGACCCCACATTGAAGATGATGGTTTGGTGATGAAGTCTTTCCCATTGATGGGGATCCAGCTTTATCAGCGATCGGGATGTTCCCAGATGTTGTCTTGGAGAAAGCCATATTTGGAATGAAGGGATTTCTGAGAATAAAAACATGAAACAAAAACAAACTCTATTAAATCATCAACTTTTTATATGGATACGTGTGTGATTGATTCCTTTGTATGTACTTACTTTATTAGTTTATAGGTTCCTAATGGGTAAGTAACATTATTAACTAGGTTAAGGATTCACGTCGAGTCCACCATTTTTGTTTCGTAGATCCTTTAAACATGTGTTCTAGTTTTAAGAATCACCATTTCTAGGCGGTTCCATTAGATTTATTTATGGAACTAGAAACATACAACAATTCTTTATCCAAATGGAACCTTCTTTCCAATGGCAGGTGTTCGTTAAGTTTGAACTTTACAATACTTAAGAACATGCATTGGTCACAAGGATGGGAGGTCAGAATCATCACACCGTTTTGGGGAGAATTATTCTCTGCTCTAGGACTCTACTTATAAATTGAAGATATTTTCATGAATCTGTATTAATTTACTATGTATTATGTAAGTTTCCCTTTGAATTTTCGATCACTTATTAACATGTGTAAATTTTAAAATCATCACTATGCATTCAAGGTTCATCATTAATTGAAATACTCATATATATTCGTGGTTTTCCAACAATGGTATACTATAATATACTAATTAGATATTATTTTAATCATGGCTGTGATGATAATAGTTTTTAAGCCATTCATTAGGACACTCTGGAATTTATTTTCATCCAGGGAGATGAAGGTTTGGTTTGATTTTGGGATCGTGCCCATAAAATTGGCTACCTACATATCGTTGTAAAAAAAGAATCAGAACCCCCGTAGTTCAGTGCCACTGAATGGAACACATCATTCCTTTTAAGTTCATGTGATAAGGACCTAGCCATATATTTTAATGTCATGTGGTATGGGCATCTAAATGGAAGGTTCTTAGTCAAAACATAGAGTGGGACTTATACTAAAGCATCCCAATGAACATTGGAATGAATATGGGTTTACAGGTAGGATCAGACCCTATTGGGAACATGGCACAATAAGAACAGGGTTGATTTAGGCTATTGGTTTTTAACCTCAAAGAGGCTTTTTATGTATCCCATATAGATGGGAATCATGTAACGCCCTGACCCCAGCTACCCAGAGTCGGTGCATTACTTCGTAACATTGGCATGATCACAAAAGATCAAGTCTCGAAAGACCGTTTAGTTTAGTAGACTTGGAAACACTAGATACATTCGTAAACGTTACATTACATCATAAAGTGAAAAACAAAAATAACAATGTCTCCATAGTACACACTCATATCATCTTCTGACAATCACTGCAGGTCATTCATAAAATACTTCTTCACATCCTGAAAAATATTAGAACATTGAAAGGGGTGAGTTTAGATGATCAGTAAGGATAACAATATTGCCGAAGATTTCATAAATAAACATTAACATTTAAGGCAATGTATAACTAAAACAAAAGCCTTTTTAAACTTGAACATCAAAATAATATGGCAAAGATAAAATTAAATAATGCCATTTACTTACTCACATGGAATTCTACTAGTAGAATAATCACATGAAATATCAATAACCACTTTCATAATGATGGAATGCATAAAGCCAGACTATCATAACCACGTAGTCAAGGCCTCGTTCCAAGACCACAAATAAGATTTTATCAAGGCCTCGTGCCAAGACACTAGTTTGTCTCATTAGACCTGCTGATGCATCGAGGAGCTATAGAGGGCTCCACCCGTCACTTATTAAGTCCAATGCATTCCTCATATGAATAGGTTTAAACATATCACAAACCATAACATAATCGTATCACATAAAACATGCGTAAAGGAAACATAAAATTTCCACATTTCAATCACAATATTTTCAATACAACACATTGATATAATAAAAATGCTTTCAAAACCATTTTCAATACCAAAATAAAATCAAGTTAAAACTTTGTATTTATTTTTCATTAAAAAAAAGTGATGGCTTGTAGAGGAAGCTGAAACTCAAATAATGGTCACGGCGGCAGAGAAGTCGTTGTCGCCGCATAAGTACGGAAAGGAAAACATTCCCTTTTCGTCGTTTAGTAAAATGCTTCGTATAAAAAATATTCCTTTTGAATAAACGTAAAAGTCAAAGGGTTTTATACACCGTATAAAAGAAAGTTGTGTATAAAATGAAATATGCCTCAATGAAAGGAGATTGAGACGAAGTCCATACAAAGAGAATTTTTAAAATAAAATAGATCTATTATGTGTATTCACTATAAGTACATATAAAGAAAGTACAAAATAAGAAATAATAATATCATGACATAATTTGAAAGTAGGAGATTAACCCAAATAATGGAAGTTGGGTTAAGAAATTCCCTTACCTTGCGTCCTGTCCTGACTCGATCGTTCTTTAACCTCATGAATAATAAACTATAGTTAATTTATATTTACTTAAGAACCTTTTTCATTATCATTATTCCTTTTATATCCCTTATTACCATGTTATGAGCATTATTTAATTATTTAAGTTAATAACGGTCGTTTTGTCGATCTTTGGTACTTGAGTCAAAAATAAACTTCTTATAATTACAAGTTGTTCATGTGGTGAAATATCCATTATATCCAGAATTATATTCATGATGTAGAGATCATATATATCATATATATACAGTATATACATTCATTCATAATGTCACGTAACATTTAGAGGTAAGAAATGAAATGCACCGTTCATGGAGATGGTAAGCCGTACGTACGCATGAACGCTACTTTCATTTCTATTTCGTATTTAATGGAATGAAATCATAATGATATAAATTTATAATATAATTACATTATAATATAGTGTATAATAACATTTAATCCATCCTTTATACATCCCACATATGGCATTAACGATTCAAATCACTTTGAGGGGGCGGTAGTCCGCACTTCCTAAAATGAAATTATCGCATTTTACCCATAATGGAAATCATAAAGTATGACATAAATGAGAAATACAGAAGCATAAGTAAAACATGAACATATTTTATATCATATATAAATATAGTGACATCTTAATGGCCACCTTTGAAGGAGTTATATGAGTGTTGAACAATCATCGTTTCGTGAGGCAGAAATTCGCCATCCACAGAAACTGTATGTTCTTTAACCATTAGATGTAGGTGTGTGTAAGTGTAGCTCTAATACTTCTTGTAAAAACATCCTAGTATATTGAGGATACTGGTGTTGTTACAAAAGAAATGAATAAAAAGAGTATAGGGGGGTTGGAGAAGAAAAATAAAACAAAACAACATTAGAGAAGACATTACCTCAAAATCGGGTAACTCTTTTTGATTTGAGCCAAAGGCTTCCTTGAGAAGAGTTCTGCCCAACGTGAGGCTTCTAGGAGTAAGAGGGGGAAGTTGGGAGAGTATTTGGGCAGAGTTTGGCTGAGTCAAATGGCTTGAAGTTGTGAATAAGGTGGGAGAGGTGGGGGCCTTTTATAAGTGGAGAGGAGGGGCTCTTTTGGAAAGATTGAAATGTTACATTATTACACAATGCTTTTCGGATTATAAAGGTCCCACACTTATATAATTAGTGGCTAAGGTGATAAGGGTTCTAAATCTCCTCATCCAATAGGATTTGGACAAGTGTAAGCCTTGTATTTTGCATTATCTTCTCATTTTATTTAAATCGTTAAATAATGAGGTCATCGCTGCATCATAATTATGTCATAAATAATTTAATTTATATAATGTCTAAAAATTATAAAAATAATAATATGATGTAAGAAATCGTTTTATCTTTCTAATGAATATTTATTGTCAAAATTTGGACATGTGTAACCCCACTTAAAAACTGTTTTAGTAAAACAACTCATGTTTGTGTCAATTTAATTTTAACATTAAATAAATATATATTAATGTCATTTTTCAACCAATGTGGCTCCATGGGGTCCCCAAGTTGACCCATGGGTTGTCTTGGTCGGCCATGACTTATCCAATAGGATTTGGACAAGTGTCAAGCTCATCTCATATTATTAAAACATTATTTTTCCTTAAACTACACTAATTACCTCTAATCGCGATTAAGAACTTAAAAGTTACCATTCACCAAAAAATTATTTTAATATCATTGAACCACATTTTACTTCTTAATGACAACCATGTATGTCGGATTTTTGAAAATAAAATCACAGAAGTGGTAATATTTCATTTAAAAGAAAAATCAGTTATTAAACTACCACTTAGTGGTTTCACTATTCATCAAAAATTGAAGTTTTTCAGAACAATGCCAAAATTTCACCCTAAGCTATAATTGATATTCCGAATTCAAAAATGATGTCTATTTTACAAAATTCCAAAAATATAATTTGCATTAATTAATTTTATAATTAATTCCCGCTGTCACAACAAATAGCGTGTTTTTAAGAAACAATTTTTATCAAAAGATTGGCAATTGTTTATGTCCAATTTCAATGTTAAATTTATTCTAATGACCACCATTGGATAAAATGGTAAAAATATATTCTAATTATACTTTAAAACCACTAAATAGTATAATTTGTCACAATAAATTATTTTGATTAAAAAAGTTGTTTTAAGTATTTTTCACTATTCATAAAAAAATTGGAAGTTCTCAGAAAGTTACAAAAAATTCAACTTAGGATAATTTCGATATTACGAATACAAAAATGAAGTCCATTTTGAAATATAAAATTTCTATAATTTTAAAAAGTGGTTATTACTATTCATAACGGCTACTTTGATTAGTCGCGGTGTTTTAGAACTCGAAGTTGCGTACAATGCAAGCTATTGCATTATTGAATGAGAAGCGTATCGTGGAAGCTCGGGGTGTTACATTCTCCCCTCCTTCAATAAATTGCATCCTCGCAATTTGAAATTTTTCTTTGAAAATAAAAGGTTGAAAAGAGAAAATACCTTTGTGGAAAACCCACATCGGAAATGATGTTAATAAATATATAACATTAAAAGAAAGCAAGATAAGTACAAAGGTCACCTGAGATAGCCCATTCTAGGATTCAATGAAAATATGGATATGGAGGAGAAACAAACCATCAAGGTCTGATGGACAGTTATAGAAAACAGGATTAGGAGAAAGTTTAACTACAATAAAATCACAAACTTGTGATTGGTTAAACGATCATTGATTCCCCAGTAGGAAAAGTTAACCGACAACATTTTTGTTTTGAGTTAACTTTTATAATGTTGAGGAATTTATTTAAAAGATTTACTAAGAATGTAGGGGAATATACATACTTGTTATGTATACTTTCATTCGTTAATAAATTTTTACCACAAACCCAACTTTTACTCCAAATGGTAACGGAACTCAAAAATATTCTATTTATCCTAATTGTATAAGGTTCCAAATGTTAACACATACCATTTAGATTAGTAAAATTATTTTGTAATAACCAGGGACTTTCTGTAGGCTAGTGGTAGGAAATAAAGGTCTGTCGCACTATGATTGTGGGTTCGATTCCTGCAGCTTTGTCCGACGCGACGGGTTATGCCCCACCCTGCAGGTTTTCCTTTTCCTAAAACTATAGTATCATAATATTCCAAAAATAATATTCATAAATGCTTTAACCTTAAACAATACTATCCATGGTTTAACTTAATCCATTCCAACCTTAATAGTTATCCAAAATACCTCCATCCAGACTTTCTCTAAAAGGTCTCTAAATTCCAAAATCAATTGTAACATCAGATTCCCCAAACAAAGAAAAGTTTCTCTTATTGTAACATACTAAAAATATGATTACCTTAATCATATTAACTTAATAAAAAAGTACTGCAGTACAATCTTTATATATATCACATTATTCTTATAACCAGAATATAATCCTTGAGTCCAAAAGCACAAATATATTAATTATTCCGCTTCAACTGTAATCACAACATAAGATTGGCCTTGACCCCTTGGCCTTTTCTGAGGTAAGTTTCCTTGACGCTTAGGACATTCATTTGCATAATTACCCATTTCCCTACAATTGTAGCATTCAACATTGATAGCCTCTTTCTATCCCTTGCAATCACGCGCCTGGTGACCCTTTTCTCCACATTTATAACAAACTCCCATTCCTTTTAGCCAAGTACCAGGGTGATTCTTCCCACAATTATCACATAATGGAAAATCCTTCTTTCCCTTTTTCCCTTTATCTATCTCTTGTTCCACCGTTCTCTTCTTCTCTTGCTTTACTTTGTTGTCATAAGACTTAGATAATTCCTTTTCTCTCTTGATAGCACACGAGACAATATCTTCGTATGATGAGAAGGATTGTGATACTAAAGCTCGGTGGAGAAATGGTTTTAACCCGTCAAAGAAACGATCAATCTTAATCCTTGGGTTACGTATAAAATCTGAAGCATGCCTCGCTAACCTTGTAAAGTTGGCCTCATACATTGCGACATTCTCATCCTCCTTCTGCCTCAGACTCAAAAATTGTCTTTCCATATCTGCTCGATGGTCACGAGGATAATATTTTTCTAGGAAAATATCTTTGAACTCCATCCATTCCATATTCGATACGTCATCATCTTCCTTTGTGTTTTGAATCTGCGACCACCACTGATCGGCATCTCCAGTGAGGCGGTAAACTGCCATGATAACCTTTTCCCTTTCACTACTCCCCAAGGCGTGGAATATTTTCTCTAAGGAGTTTATCCGTTGCTCAGCTACTAATGGATTTGTACCCCCATTGAACGTTGGTGGTTGTTGCCTCATGAATCGATCTAACATTGATCCTCCACGTTGCGGATCAGGGTGCTCCATATGAGTAAGGTTATTATTCATAACCTGAGTGAGT
This sequence comes from Viscum album, assembly GCA_963277665.1. NCBI lineage: Eukaryota > Viridiplantae > Streptophyta > Magnoliopsida > Santalales > Viscaceae > Viscum > Viscum album. The sequence goes on along the minus strand of OY728145.1, from coordinate 981,251,465 downwards.
TGTCCCAGTATGGTAATAATTTGATCAGCACCAATTGTATCTCCAGCTCCACAATAATTATCTTGAGTAGGAGGGAAATCCCTACATGGAGTGCGTGCATTGATAAGGTTTCCATTCCTTCCACTAGGTGCCATTTCTAAATAATGGCATAAACTATATTAGTTTATGAATCAAAATACATAATTCCATACTTGTAAGATACTTATCATAAATTGAACTATTTATGGATATAATCCATAAAAAGGTTTTCTTTGAGGGAGTATATACTCATAACCCTTCATAGTGGTTTGTAAAGAAAATGAGAATTATCCTAAGCATATCCCCCGGGAGTGTCCTAACCAAGAGTGCAGTAAGGCCCATTTTCGTGCACCAGTTCCCGTTCGAGTCTAGCTCAAAGCAGTGTTTTCGGGTTTTACCCCTAGGTACATCTGTGCCAGAGCCGCCTCTACCTACTCGTATCCAGAGAGGGATGTATTACTCGGAAAACTCACAAAATCTCTACAATACCAAAATTCTAGGAAGTTCTTCTATACTAATCCTCAAAGTTCATCTTAGGTCTACGTCCTCTAATCAGAGTTTATCTAAATCTAGCTTCCAAGGTTTCTACTAAACTTCCTCTGATACCAACTGTAACACCCCGACCCCAGCTACCCAGAGTCGGTGCATTACTTCGTAACATTGGCATGATCACAAAAGATCAAGTCTCGAAAGACCTTTTAGTTTAGTAGCCTTGGGAACACTAGATACATTCGTAAACGTTACATTATATCATAAAGTGAAAAACTAAAATAACAAAGTCTCCATAGTCCACACTCATATCCTCTTCTGACAATCCCTGCAGGTCATTCATAAAATACTTCTTCACATCCTGGAAAATATTAAAACATTGAAAGGGCTGAGCTCAGATTCTTAGTAAGGATAAAAATATTGCGGAAGCTTCCATAAATAAACATTAACATTTAAGGCAATGTATAACTAAAACAAAATCCTTTTTAAACTTGAACTTCAGAATAATGTGGCAAAGATAAAATTAAATAATGCCATTTACTTACTCACATGGATATTCTACTAGTCGAATAATCACATGCAATATCAATAACCACTTTCATAATGATGGAATGCATAATGCCAGACTATCATAACCACGTAGTCAAGGCCTCGTGCCAAGACCACAAATAAGATTTTGTCAAGGCCTCGTGCCAAGACACTAGTTTGTCTCATGAGACCTGCCGATGCATCGAGGAGCTATAGCGGGCTCCACCCGTCACTTATTAAGTCCAATTAATTCCTCATATGAATAGGTTTAAACATATCATAAACCATAACATAATCATATCACATAAAACATGCATAAAGGAAACATAAAATTTCCGTATTTCAATCACAAGATTGTCAATACAACACATTGATATAATAAAAACGCTTTCAAAACCATTTTCAATACCAAAATAAAAGCAAGTTAAAACTTTTATTTATTTTTCATTAAAAAAAATTGATGGCTTGTAGAGGAAGCAGAAACTCAAATAATGGTCACGGCGGCGGAGAAGTCGTTGTCGCCGCATAAGTACGGAAAGGAAAACATTACCTTTTTTCTTTTAGTAAAATGCTTCGTATAAAAAATATTCCTTTTGAATAAACGTAAAAGTCAAAGGGGTTTATACAACGTATAAAAGAAATTTGTGTATAAAATGAAATATGCCTCAATGAAAGGAGATTGAGACGAAGTCCATACAAAGAGCATTTTTAAAATAAAATAGATCTATTATGTGTATTCACTATAAGTACACATAAATAAAGTACAAAATAAGAAATAATAATATCATGACATAATTTGAAAGTAGGAGATTAACCCAAATAATGGAAGTTGGGTTAAGAAATTCCCTTACCTTGCATCCTGTCCTCACTCGACCGTTCTTTAACCTCCTGAATAATAAACTAGAGTTAATTTATATTTACTTAAGAACCTTTTTCATGATCATTATTCCTTTTATATCCCTTATTACCATGTTATGAACATTATTTAATTATTTAAGTTAATAACGGTCATTTTGTTGATCTTTGGTACTTGAGTCAAAAATAAACTTCTTATAATTACAAGTTGTTCATGTGGTGAAATATCCATTATATCCAGAATTATATTCATGATGTAGATATCATATATATCATATATATACAGTATATACATTCATTCATAATGTCACGTAACATTTAGAGCTATGAAATGAAATGCATCGTTCATGGAGACGATAAGCCGTACGTACGCATGAACGCTACTTTCATTTCTATTTCGTATTTAATGGAATGAAATCACAATGATATAAATTTATAATATAATTACAGTATAATATAGTGTATAATACCATTTAATCCATCCTTTATACATCCCACATATGGCATTAACGATTCAAATCACTTTGAGGGGGCGGTAGTCCGCACTTCCTAAAATGAAATTATCGCATTTTACCCATAATGGAAATCATAAAGTATGCCATAAATGAGAAATACAGAAGCATAAGTAAAACATAAACATATTTTATATCATATATAAATATAGTGACATCTTAATGGCCACCTTTTAAGGTGTTATATGAGTGTTGAACAATCATCATTTCGTGAGGCAGAAATTTGTCATCCCCAAAAACCGTATGTTCTTTAACCATTAGATGTAGGTGTGTCTAAGTGTAGCTCGAATACTTCTTATAACAACATCCTAGTATATTGAGGATACTGGTATTGTTTAAAAATAAATGAATAAAAAGATTTTAGGGGGGTTGGAGAAGAAAAATAAAACAAAACAACATTAGAGAAGACATTACCTCAAAATCGGGTAACTCTTTTTGATTTGAGCCAAAGGCTTCCTTGAGAAGAGTTCTGCCCAACGTGAGTCTTCTAGGAGTAATAGGGGAAGTTGGGAGAGTATTTGGGCAGAGTTTGGCCGAGCCAAATGGCTTGATGGTGTGAATAAGGTGGGAGAGGTGGGGGCCTTTTATAAGTGGAGAGGAGGGGCTCTTTTGGAAAGATTGAAATGTTACATTATTACACAATGCTTTTCGGATTCTAAAGGTCCCACACTTATATAATTCGTGGCTAAGGTGATAAGGGTTTGAAGTATCCTCATCCAATAGGCTTTGGACAAGTGTAAGCCTTGGATTTTTCATTATCTTCTCATTTAATTAAATCGTTAAATAATGAGGTCATCGCTGCATCATAATTATGTCATAAATAATTTAATTTATATAATGTCTAAAAATTATAAAAAAATTACTATGATGTAGGAAATCTTTTTAGATTTCTAATGAATATTTATAGTCAAAATTTTGACTTGTGTAACCCCACTTAAAAACTGTTTTAGTAAAACAACTCATGTTTGTGTCAATTTAATTTTAACATTAAATAAATATATATTAATGTCATTTTACAACCAAAGTGGCTCCATGGGGTCCCCAAGTTGACCCATGGGTTTTCTTGGTCGGCCATGACTCATCAAATAGGAGTAGGACAAGTGTCAAGCTCATCTCATATTATTAAAACATTATTTTTACCTTAAACTACACTAATTACCTCTAATTGCGATTAAGAACTTAAAAGTCACTATTCACCAAAAAATTATTTTAATCTCATTGAACCACATTTTACTTCTTAATGACAACCATGTATGTCGGATTTTTGAAAATCAAATCACATAAGTGGTAATATTTCATTTAAACGAAAAATCAGTTATTTAACTACCACTTAGTGGTTTCACTATTCATCAAAAATTGAAGTTTTTCAAAACAATGCCAAAATTTCACCCTAAGCTATAATTGATATTCCGAATTCAAAAATGATGTCTATTTTACAAAATTCCAAACATATAAGTTGCATTAATTAATTTTATAATTAATTCCCGCTGTCACAACAAATAGCGTGTTTTTAAGAAACAATTTATATCAAAAGATTGGCAATTGTTTATGTCCAATTTCAATGTTAAATTAATTCTAATGACCACCATTGGATAAAATGGTAAAAATATATTCTAATTATACTTTAAAACCACTAAATAGTATAATTTATCACAATAAATTATTTTGATTAAAAATGTTTTTTTCAGTATTTTTCACTATTCATAAAAAAAATTGGAAGTTCTCAGAAAGTTACAAAAAATTCAACTTAGGATAATTTCGATATTATGAATACAAAAATGAAGTCCATTTTGAAATATAAAATTTCTATAATTTTAAAAAGTGGTTATTACTATTCATAATGGCTACTTTGATTAGTCGCGGTGTTTTAGAACTCAATGATGCGTACAATGCAAGCTATTGCATTATTGAATGAGAAGTGTATCGTGGAAGCTCGGGGTGTTACAAATAAAATCCCACATAGTTCTATTGTCCTCATAGGAGAGTAAGATCCTTTGAAAGAGATGAGTTTGGGCTTAATTTCTTGAAAATGATGACTTGGTGGCATAAGGATTTAATTTGGGTCTTATCACTAAGAATATTTCCCAGATTAAAGGAATTGGAGTTGGATTCCGGTAGAATATTACCTGTGAGCTCAGGCCCTGAAATGGCTTCCAACGTAGCCTGGTTTGAACATGAATTAGATTTCCCGTAGTTCATTCAATTGTGAAAATGTTGTTACCATGAAAAATATCTAATCTCACATGAGTCATTCTCTCTTTGAGAAACTAGAGTATTTAAATGATTCAACAAAGGCATTCACACTTTCAAAATTTTCCTCCTTTGCTAGTAAAATAGGGTGCATCGACCGTGGAAGAGGGTGAGGCAATGACCATTACCTCTATTCTATTTACATTGGACCAGAGTCCAATGTAAGGATGAAGGAATGAATGTTATGGGATTAAGAAAAGATGGTTTCCCATGGTTAAAAATCCCAATAGTAGAGGTAAAGGGAAATAAAAGTCTTTTTTCCCTTCTCCACTTTGATCTTTGGCACCGAAGAAGAGAGGAGGATCAATGGTGATTCCTCTTGAAATTTATTCTAGGGGCTTACGCCAACATGGTTTCCCTAAAATTGTTCCTGGAAGTTGAAGGAGACTTCTACTATGCTTGTGTGGAAAAGAAAAGGCGAACCATTACTTTCCTACCATACACCTGAGGTTCTGGGCCGTCTCTTCGAGGAGGGAGAGGCCCGGACCCAACCCTCCTCCAAACCAAGAACTTCCCAACACTGTTTCTTGGAGAAATTTCCATGTGAATATATATATACAAACCCACAGACACTCAATGAAACCAAACCCCATTTTGAAACAAATGTGATGAACCTATGTCTATGGAAATACAAACCTAAATAAGATACATTCTGACGTGTCTTTCCCAAGGGTTTGATAAGTCAGGATGTTTTAGTGGAGGTATCAACCAAATACCTTTCAGACAAGGGATCCAATAAAGAATAATCCTTTACATGAATATATTTTTGGAAGTCTTGATGTATTGTAGAGTAAATATAGTAAAGAAATTAAGTGAATCAAGGATGGGCACCCAGGTAAAGAAGGGTGTGCAAGTATTGGTGTGCAAGTAGACTTGGGCAACAAGATGTTCACTTAAGCGATGAACAACCTGTATTATAATACTTGGGTGAGACCTTTCTCTATCCTTCAATAGTATTTACAGATTATCCTAGAAGTGGGCTCTCATGTTCTTGTGGGAGGATTGGGCGGCATGCATGTATTTCAGATTTGAGGAGGTTGGGTACTTTAGTCATGTAAGTGTTATGGTTTTAAAACACTAAAATGACATATGTAAAATGATAATTCCTTAAATACTCTTCTCAAGGTGTTCAAAAACTACTTAGAAAGTTTCAAAAGACTGGGTAGAACTACTAGGACAACCAGAGTAGTAATTAGTCTTTGCATAAATTTGTCCGTACAAATGAGGGCCCCAAGGGTCTATTTATTGGCAAATATTGTACCCTACGTGAAAAGGAAATGGGAGTACAAGTAGGCTACTCGACATATGGGGGTGTTCAAGTGGGATGCACTCAAAAATTGTCATGTGCAATTAGGTTGTGCACTGAATGGGTTTTGGATAGACTAAGGCAGCAAAAACTCATGCCTTTGAAAAATCATGACTTTTATTTAAGTATTATCCCTCTTTTTTTCTAATGGATTCCCTTTATAATATTTGTTATAATATTTGATGTAAGGGAGTTTCAATAGATATTTACTATTATTATAATGTAAATTTCGAAAAATTAACAACATTTATTGACTTATATTGGTCATATTATCCTTGGTTAATTTTTTTGTATTAAAAAATGTATTTTTTGATAACACTAAAAATGATAATTTCGATAAAAAATATATTTTATAATAAAATAATGAATCAAAAGTATTCACAACCATTTATATATATAATATTAGAGCCTCGTATGTTTAATAATAATCAAATAATGTTATTTGAATAAAATTTGGAGCCCAAAATTAGATCAACCAAATAAAAATCAAAGTAGATTTGGAAATGGAATTGAAATTGTATAGAAATTATAATTTTCTAAATATAACACTAGTATTCCTTTTGTATCCTCATCATTTTCATATAACCATTAATTAAATTCATTTTTATAGTGACACACATCCTTTTTTCCCCTCACAAACGTTATTCATTTTGGAGTGAGGAGTTGAATTTTCACACCCCAACCACCCTTGCTAATGATATGCATTTTTATCATAAGGAGGGTCCTCTAAACCCCCCCCCCCCCACACACACAAAAATTAAATTCATTTATAGGCTGATTCATTAATCTTTAACCCACATCATAGTGCATAAAATGTTATGTGGTTAGGAATTTAGTGAAATTTGATTTTAATGAACCACCTATAAATAAAATATTATCCCTAAAATTAACAAATAGAGAGTAAACCAAGGGAAAGATACAATACATTAGAGAAATATCATATGTGTAATTTCCCTTTAATGTAACCTTGAGATGCAATCTCATCACAAACCAATTATAATATTCTCACCATAATTGAAGAGAGAACCCCCCACAAATTAATCCTTTATAAAATTAATTGACCATAATGGGAATATTTTTCAAAAGGGTTGGCACACATGTTCATAAAAAATTATATTTTATACTTTGAGAACAATCCCCTTCATGAAATAAAACCTTTTATAAGAACACTTTATGATTTCCCAATCTCTCATAGCAATACCAGTACGTGAAATGGGGTATCTCTTGGTATTTATCTCTCTTCTCTTCATAGTATCCTTTAATATACCATTTGTATTTATTATAAACCCTTTTATAAGTATACAAAGGTTTCACCCATTAGAAAGTAAAAACATAAGGAAGACCAAATTAACACCACCCTTGACCCCACCAGAGCTATATGATTTGGCTGTCTAGAACCCCAGTGTGGCCCTCTTTTGATTGTGAATTCCATTAGTAAAGGATTTTATCCACATAGCCACCCTAGATAATGGGGTCATTTGGATGTTCAAAATCATTAATTACCTTAGTAAAATATTCTCAAATCCTAGAATCACTAATGGTAAATATCTTATTTTAGTCAGTGACACTCACCTCTCACATGATAATGCAAATTCGAAGTGAATTAGGAATAATATACACCCCTTGTTCTCCTAATAGTGGACTATTAATCCTCAATACATGGTTAAAATAGGCAAGAGGATAAAAATGGGCATTCTTCTTAGAGTAATCACCTAGTATTTTCTTTCTATAAGCCCACCAGAGCTTATTTTAGATTCCTCGATTGTTGAGGATAAGATTATTCCCTGAATCCCTCTTAGAGTAAGCCCAAAGACATTATTGTAAGAAATTTTATTCCACTTATCTTTTATCCTCAATTTACAGCCATTAGAAGATGATGAAAGAAATGTGGTTATGGGACTCCTAATCAGGCGTAAGAACCATTTAAGACCAACTATTCAATGTAACCGATTTTCTAGTATTAGTTTTTTCTCACAAAAAGTATAACTAATGGTTAATTATTATGTTGAGTTGATCTAGTCTCTAGATTAATAAATTTACATTATTGTGCCACCTTCTTATATGTATTCATGAACCCGCTCAATATATGTGGGATTACATTCCCATACTATTTGGATATGTAGGGTGCCTCACTGAGATTCAAACCATATATATTCATCCCATAACTACTATTTTAATCTCTATTCCGAATAAGATCATACCCCCACCCAGAGAGATCTATTCCATTTAGATCCTTTTAAATATAATGGTTCACTCATGCATAATCCTCACACCATTGTTTTCATGGAACTTTTAATCTAATCATCCATGTCACATGTTTTTAAATTTTTTGGTTTAGTCCTTGTCTCTGAAATTAAATGGTACGATGTGTTATGATATGTACAACCCAATATATATATATATATATATATATATTTGTTTAAATGGGTTACATATGAAACCTTATCATGATCCTATTTCCCACAAAAAGTAAATAATTTTCTCCTTGTATTATGATAAATTTAGGTGTTCCCAACTGTGTGAATTGAAACCATAGTAACATAAATTCAAGAATTAAAGAATAAAAAAATAAGAAAAGGAAATCTAATATATATAGGTTACATCGTTGATGGAGATACTCTAATACATTCCAATGTTACCATTGATAGAGAACCGATAATAAATACATTTCGTACCATTGATGGAGAACTTCTGATGCTTATAGAATTTCACATCCATGTATGTTATTTACAAATTAAAAACATAATGGTAAGCATACCTATATTGGAATTTGGAAAGGATTCATGAACCCATATTAAATATATAACAGTTTCTTAGTGTAGGAAATAATTCCCACAAATAGGGTTTGATAATCCCAACTTCCCATCCTCTAAAAAAATACAAATCCCAAAGTGTCATCAGTAAGACACCTTGATGACCACCTAACTTTAGAAATCATATACATGGTTCCTTACAGATGTGGGAACCATTGGGGATTTCCAGTTTCATGAATATACCACATTGGAAACTATCTGATCGGTTAAAGTAATTCTCCATAAATGGATAACCCCCGGATCTCTGGGTACAAAAAAATAGTGACCTTGATATCAAAATTTTATTAAAAAAAGATATTATATTTCCCTCACATCAAGACATTTTTTCATGTTAAATAAGGAAATTACAAACTTGGATCATCTATAGAAATAAATAATTCATAATTTTTTTACATGTTATGATACTTTGATAAGTTTCCTTGTTTTTTTATTATTTTAATATGTAATAATAATCAATAAAAGTACCTTCAATCTAAATGGAATTAAACTAGTCATGATATACATACAAATTATCTTTCATCTAAGTAGGGTCCCTACCAAACACAAGGATTCAATCACCCACCCATAACCTTCAATGATATGTGGAAAATTATTTGATCAAATATCACAATATTAATGTTACTTTCCAAACATTTTCGGTTACTCATGAATCCCCCCAAAATATGAACCATGTCACACTTATTTCCATTTACGAATTTTTTAGAATCCTCTCCATAGATTTAAAATGAAGATATATCCCTTATATCATATATTTATACTAGGAGGTTGAGAATAACCTCATATGATAGGAGTCACCCTTAAGAGATCCTTATGGAAATCTCTCTCACTAAGGGCATGTGACCTAAATCCCTCAACCCACTAAGGATAACAACACGTGGGTCTGTGCTCTAGTCACCCATATCTGAGTACATAATATTGCATACCAAGTATAAAAATCCATCAATAATATGTATTTAGATCATATCCATTCTTCCCTGAATGAATCCCGCAGTACATTTTGGTGGAAACTTGTTAGAAGGAACACATCCCTATCTGAACTAGGTAATCCTGCCAATACATTCTAAGAGAACCCAAAAAAATTTCACTATATCTTGATAGAAAAACATGGGTCGAACCTATATTAATTACCCTTATATATAAATATATTTGGTTTATATTATAGGAAATTTTAGGATAAGAGTTGGAACATATTCTTTCTCTAACCATGGAATGGGGAAAAATTATCATTAAAGTTAAAAAATCTCATCAACAAATCTTGGTAGAAATAAGTGGGGCTAGAATACATCTTGTCTTATATCTTAAAAAGTTATAAATATATCTTTACATAATTATTAGTTGGTGTGTAGGGGAAATCCTCTTCCCCTCCACTAAATTATATCATCAACACAATTTAAGGGATACTTGAGAAAAGGCACACGATCCATCTCTCATCAAGGAGGTTGTTGGAACACACCTATTTTAACTGGATAGTAATACGAATAATACATTCCCATTCAGATTTTAGATCATAAATCCATTTAAATATCCACTTATGAGAAGGCATATATTTCTTCCAAATCATATAAATCTTTCAGCACATTCCAACAACAATAGGTGAGGTCCCAAAGTAAGATCCCACTCATTAATGTCATTGTCAATGACATGTGAATTTGTTTGTGTGATTTAGAACATCCAAAAATAAGTCTCAAAAATGGTGATATAATGCCCAAAATTAATCCCATTCTATTCTATACATAATGATAATGTTATTGAGGTCATCAACCATTTATCAATGGCTACTTAATATCCTATTAACTCATCTCAAGATTAAGGAAGATGCAGTTTCAATTGTGAATTCTCCCCTTCCAAATTTTCTACTAGAAACTATGTAGCCCCCCCCTAGAATATTTACCATGATGTCCACCTTCATGGTAATATTGAGATCACTCACGGGAACTCTTATCTTGATTTGCACGATAGAATCCATTTTCATATTCAAATGATCAAACAAAAAAATCCCCCCCCCTTCCATTTTCTACCCTAAATGACCTCCCAAGTGAATATCAAATAGGACACCTCATTATCATTGGACGTTAAGTCGTTATAATAGTCCTCCCCATAATGGAATTAACTATCCTTTCCCTCCCTATAGTGATATTTCATTTTGAATATAATTCCCCTCCACTTGGAGAAAAAATAATGAGAATAGCCTAATATAATAAGGCACTTGAGAATATGAGGTTCTCCATGCTTGATATCATGCCTTGGATCAGAGACATTATTTATTATGGGAAAGAAATACCAAGAAAATGGTCATTCTTTGAACAACCCTAGGACTATTTAACATTGATTTCAATAGAGAATATTTTTATCAACCATGAATTCAACAAATAGGTGGTTTGGAATTGAAAACATTGGTTTGAAAAATAAAGGAACCTTTTAATGAAGTTTTACAAAACCCATTTATCATGGGAAAAAAATGAGAAGGTAATATACAAGTCAGGTATTGGGTCCGTTCAACTCCCCACTATAATATATCCAAAAAAAGAGAGGAATGCATAAATAATATTAATCTACGTATTTTTACAACTCTTTCATATTGGAAATTTCAATACATGACTTAATAGGTTTATTTTCTGTCATGTCATGTAAACAAAATAATTTTTCTATATTATTAACATGGATGTAATCTATTTGATAAGACATCTGAAATTTGGAATGTAGTTACTGGGTCTCCAATGTATAAGCCTTAATACTTAGAGTGGTTTTCTTCAGTTGATACTTGATACTCGATATGATAAATATATATATATATATATGATGGTGGGATGAATATGGGTAACTATGTTTCACTCTCTTTTATAACCAAAAAAATTATACCAAAAGTGAGATTATGCATTTTCATCAACCTACGATGACTTTTGGAATTGAACTCTACAAACCGAAATGGCATGCTTAGAAAGTATTGACCATGAACAAATCTCAAAAGCTCCAAACTCGAAGAGATACAACTATTAAAAAGATCATACATCAATCTTATTAAATTGTTGAACAATCTTATTATTTGATGAGAGCCAAACGTTGAGTGGAAACATTTCCCTTTTTAAAAATCTACTCACTTTTAGAGCTTTCGTTATACCTTGATCATGGTCATAAAATTATCTAAAATACCAAGTGGGATGTATTTCTAGTTTCAATAACGTGAATCCATGAGAATTCCAAAAATGTGGTGTAGATATATATTTACCATATATGACTTCTTCCAAGTTATAAAAAATTTTCCAAAATATTTTAGCAGTGGATCTGAAGTATCCCCAGCCCAGGCGGCTAGGGTGGTTTACCTTAATCTCCTCCGACATAGAGATCAGCCTTTAATAATTTTAGAGATGCATTACAAAATGAATCTCCATATTTTTTCTCATATTATTAAATAGTTATTATTTGTAAATTGTAGAATAAAGTTTCTTTATAATATCTTCACATAAATGATTAAAAAACTTCTTCAAGAGAACATTGGATGGAAAATATAAGACCACTTAGTGGTCACAATCCATGGTGACCCACCCAGTGGGATATCACTTATGAAGATAATGACATTTCTATCAATGTATTACCCAAGGGAAAATAATAATTATATATTTTTTGTTGATGTGATGTATTCAATGCACTATACACCAATAATTGTCTTCCACAATGGCCCTATAGATACTACAAAACATGATTCCACTATATAATTACATGAAAAAAATGTTTCTATTTGAAGCACGCTCCATAAAAGATTAATGAGGAATTTATTCATACCATATATCAATGATTGGATTAAAAAATGGGATCTCTTTCAAATGTTGATATGTCACCTATTCGGAAGACTTTAGATAATGAAAAAGGAAGATGTGTACCTTTTCTCCACTTGTTATCTGAAAATTTTGACCATACTATAATTAAAGAATAATTATATTAGTATCAAGAACAAATAAAAGATTTAACGAGAATCAATACTGAATTACATAGATTCAAGGTCCCTATATGGTATTTTTATTAAGAAATGTTTCAACTTAATCTTTCAAAAAATCTAACTCAATAGGCAGAGATGACCATTCCCAAAGAAGTAGATCTAGTATATCCACTCAATCTAGGATCAAGATAACCAATCAATTTGGATACAAGGGAGGAAGAATGTATGGAGTTCAATATATTTGTATAGTAGTTAGGATCATGAAAAGTGAACTATTCTAGGCCTCTCTAGACTGGATATCATCAATAAAAGTAGGTAGGCCCACTACATTAGTCTTTGCATATTTTTTCTCCCATTTATGTTCCTACTGAACCATTTATAACCTCATAAATTAATGACATTATTGAGTTTCTGAAATCACAATTATAGGATATGTAAGGATGTAATACATCATTACATTCATAGATAAAGCCCCACCCTAAATGGATAGGTGCAACTCTTAACCCATACATCTTTTGGAAACCCACATTTCTAACATTAAACGGTATTGAGGATCCAAAATAGAACATGAAGAATTATTTTACATAGTGAAGTGTGGTTATGGGGTCTCTTATCCAATAAGAATCAATAAAAATCAGATAATCTATACAGTAACTAGAGGGACTATCTTTTGTCTAGTATAAAAATTTACCAGTTAGATATATCATGGGATGGGACCACCTATTCTAGTAATTTATTTACTATTTTATCTTTATTATATGAAATAAAATGGTACATGATCAATCAAACTATAAATATACTAATAATGTTGTATTCTCATATTTCTTTCATAGTTGAAGTGTTTTATTTACTCTTTGAGTTTTCATCCACCCTATGCAGATTTGTTGGGTCTCTATTTATAGAACCCCATGAGGAGTTGAAAAATACCCACATCCCAGTCAAATATCCTCATGGGTTTAATGATATTCCTATAGTTTCAGAAATATTATAATATTCCATTGGGTAAAATAAATCCATGTCACATCCCATTCCAATCACTAAACAGATGATAAGTAAAAATTACTACTATTACTCTCAAGCTAGAACCTTCATCATCTCCAGCTTCTGATCCCACATAATAATGCACTAAACCTCCTCCAAACTAAAAACAGTAATATAAATACCCTTATCGGGGTGAGATAAAGGAGTATAAATGGTTTCTATATGAAGACAAAAAGAAAAAAGTGTATTCCTTCTTAGATGAATAAGACCCTGCCTATATCATTGTACTTATAGAGAATAATGTGTAATAGTTTTCAGATCCTAAATTGATAGATAAATTTGGCCTCATTAATTTCCAAAATAACTTCACCTATCACTGAATATTTTAATACACCATCAATGAGTTTTTTTAAATACATCTTCCAGAATATTGCTTATTCTAGAAATGTTAAATCGGGAATGTAATCAGCATAATTGGTATGTGTGTATACTATTATTTCAGAGGAAGGAAATGAATTGGATGAATTCACAAGTAATGTTTTATTGAAGATTAGTTATTTGATGTTAATAAATATAATTAATTAAAATAATTATATTCTCATGGAACACATATACCATCTAATTTCTCTCCAAATCTCTTTTTCCATGGTGTGGCCACCATTATCAGTACCAAAAGATTCCAAGAGTCGGCCTTCTAAAAATTAGTGTATCTAGAAAATAAATATGCATGCGCATGATAAAGATCCTAGAACAATGAAAAATATATTCTTGACCCTCTAATACTTCATATAATTAATCCATAGGCATCAAGAAGTATACTGTAAAATTGTATAGTGGGTGTAATCCCACAAAACGGTATAATTGGTATCATCTTGGAAAATAGAATCCACAATGAATAAAGAATAAATATTTAGTTCCATTAATTTCATTCTATTAATGGACCCCTTATCTAATTATGATAAATATTATTAACTTATGTTTCTCATACCTAACTAGGGTTCTGTATGAAGAGGCTTCCTGATATGAGGAAACATGGGAATAAGGAATTGTTAGCAAGATCAATATTCATGCCACATCCTTTACAATGACACATTAGTAGTTGAAACCCATAAGAAATCACTAAATCAAAACCAAAAACAAAATGAAAATACATTGAAATATATAGTTATTAAATAAAATCCAGTTATATTGGAAGACTGACATATAAGTGTGATATTTTCTATCCAAACTAGATGAGTGAGTAGACTAGATTTCCCCAATCCATAACTGAAAATAATTACATTAAACCTTATTCATGTTCCAAACCTTCCTAATTAAAACACTCCAGCCCATAAGAAACATGATAATTAGAAACCACACATTGGAAACTGTATACCTTTAGCTAAAAATATGAAATCATGGAACTATTGGTCATGGTCTTATCTAAGATTTCAAACATTTATTATCTCAATTTATCAAAATACCTCCAAGAAAGAATTTTGGATAACCTATTAATCCCTCAACAGTTCAAAGACAAGTCCATTTCTACTGAATTGTAAAGTGAAGAGACTGGTTCTACATAATGTCAAGTAATTATCAATTTTACAAAGAAGTATGTGGATACTGTTATATAGTGACACATCCGACATTTTTATTATTATAGTATGCTTAATGAAATTTAAATCCAATGATATTTCATTAACTATCGACTAAGAATCTGCCCCATTACATCTATATGCTTCATCCATTAGTTAAATGTTGTTATTTTTTCTCTCCCTACATTAACACTTCAAGGATATGACAAGGGTGAGCGGAAACATATTGGATATATCATGATCAAAGTCTAATTTTGTAATCTCATATCTAATTATTAATTCTTGGTTATTAGAAATTATATAACATTAAATGTCTTTTTTTGGTTCTATAATAATATAGAGGTTCCCTCATTATACTAAAAATGTCTCAAATAATATGTTAATGGAATAAATTAGAACATTTAATGGGGATATAGTCCCACTTGAATACTTTGAATCCTAAAACATTAATGTGGGGTTCATCTAAATGGAAGCAAAAAACCCATGATTGATAGTGTCACCTCATTTATAGCTCAAAATGGTTGGAAAATGAGGTTAGATAACCAATTTATGAATCCTAAAAATTAATATGTATTTCCCATAAATAAAACTGTGGATAAAAGTTTGTATTTGGGGTTGTTTTCATTTTCTCTCAAGATTTTGATCACTTCTATAGAAACTGACAACATCAATGAAGTGTCAGATCTCTATAATAGTGATATCAATCTATGTGAAAATGCTCTATCTTCATCTACAAATTATCATAAGACCCTTACATCATTGGATAAGTGATAAAATACTATCTAACTACTAATAGAGTATTGGTATTCCCCAAAATCATTTTTGAAATGTGACAATATTGATTATTCATCTAGTTATGAATAATCCCCTTCATTTTCCATTCCTATAGCGAGTAGTGAGAATGAAGAAATAGAAGTGGATGTCTGGGACTCCCCTCTAGTATTTAAGGAAGGTGTCTCTACAATTATTGATGTTGTCTAAAAAAATAATCTGTATACATATGAGTATTAATAGCCCACATTGATAAGTGAGTCTACGAATTGCAATGAATAATATGTGTATACCTATTTATAAAGTAGCACATAAATTTTCTCACCTATAATTACACATAAATTCAAGGCCCATATCATAATGTAGTTTCCCACCATTTGGGATTTACATAGGATAAATGCATTTAAATGTAGATAGCTTGAAGAATTCACCCAAATCATACTGCTATGGTAGATGTTGAATTTGAAAAACATATTAAAGTAAACATCATTTAGGAATTTCAATACTCATTAGGGATCACTAATATTATACTAATCATAAAAATTAATGGGTATAACATAGCTTCCATCTACTTATTATAACTCATTCGACATTGTTCACAATGTTATTTCCCAATCATGAATGTCAAACTATTGATTGATGCAACTGAAAACAATCAAAACCTATGCTTTATTGAAGGATATTTTGGATATAAAAAAATTTAAATGAAACCTAAATATGAAGAGGGAATTTATTTTAGGGCTCCAGAAGGAATATATTTTTATTGGGTGATTCATTTTTTTTTTGAAAAATGTTAGTTCCCCATATCAACAAGCCATTTACTATATTTTCAAACAATTATTAGAGAAAACCATTGAATTTTATATCTATAACCTAGGGGCCAAACCCCCAAAACTCTATGGCCATCATTTAAATCTCTATATTTTAATAATAAGATATGAAAACATATCTTGAATATGAACCCTAGAAATGGAAATTATAGGTCACCTTTGGAAATGTAGTTATAATTATAGTATAGAACTGTGGAATCGATATTGATAATGATAAATTGGTAGTTATCCTCGACATGTATCCTCCTAAAAAACGCAATGTCTTTAAAGGGATTCTAGTATGTCATTCCAATATTCAAATATTCTTATAGAACCTTTCATGAAAAAAGATACCCCTCGCCATACTGATGATGGAGGGTGTTACATATCAGTAGGATAATGAATTCCAAGAATAATTTTGACAATATAATTATATTTATTTTGATTTAACCAGTTCTAATACCCCCATTAAAGGAATCCACTCATTCTCTATGTTACATTTTCCGTTAGAATGGTGTTTTTCTGATGAATCACTATTTTTAAACAACTTCCAATGGTTTTTTATGGAACTAGAAACACCCAATGGTTTTGTATCCATGAGGACCTTAATTATAAAGGTAGGATATCATCAAGACATTTTGTCAATGATGATTAAGAACTTACATTGGTCAATAAGATGGGAGTTTGGGCTCATCACACACTTTTGGGGGGAATTGTTTCTTACTCTGGGACTCTCTTAAATATTTAAGATATGTCCATCAATCCTTTATTAATTCCAAAGTATTATATGGGTCACCATTGAATTAAAACAAATTATTATAATTTATAGGTCATAGAATCGTTGGTATGAATCTGAGGTTCCTCATCAATGGAGATATCAGTATATATCTGAGGTTCCCAATTCATGTTATCATTTTGAGTTATACTCTGAGATTATTTTGTCCTTATTATGATGACATTGGTTTTCTGGCCACCCAGTGGGGTACTCTAGAGTGTATCGTCTTCCAAGGATATAGAAGTTGTTTTGATGTTTTGATCAAAACCGTAAATCAGATTCCTATTTATCCTTCCAAAAAGAATTATAACCCACATAGTATGAAAATTTTTAATGGGGAACATCATAACTTTTAAGCTCATGTGATTAGGACCCGACCATACAGATTAACATCATCAAGAAATGACCTCAAGGTTGATAATTACTAGTCAATGTTTGGCATGGGACTTAAGAAGAAGTGGCCTAGGGAACCTATAAGTGATATGAATATCTAGAATAAATTAATACATGATAATGATATGGCCTGGAGAGAAAATTATTGATATGGGTTATTAGGTTTAGACCTCACAGATGCTTCATATGTATCCCATATGGATGGGAATCAAATCCCACATATTTGGATTATAAAGAACCTCTCATATGGAATATTTTGGTAGGTTTTTCTCATACGTGAGTATGGAACTTTGAGAGGATTAATTTTGGGATTATTCCTCAAAAGGATTACATGGGATGAGACCATGAGGGATGTCTCAACTCATGGTGGTTTAGAGGATTGTTTCAGGGATTGATCCTAAAAATGGCACCTAGATTAACGGAATTTTGGTTGGGGATTACTCCATAGAAGGATGAACATTGATCTTAGGCCCTAAGTGGGATTTATATGTATTTATATGTTAATAGGTATTAAATATATCATAGTTTAATATGTCGCATGAATCGTGTGTATGTATTCATAATCATTAACCCCAAATACCATGTCAGTCATGCTCACTGTGAGAAACACTAGGAAATGGATGATATGAGATACCACGTGATCATATTTTTCATGAATGTGTACGTGGAAAAAAAATCCCAAAGGGGGTTATGGGTTGTTGAGTGTGACCATCCCTTCTACCCTAGGATGATGGTGGAAGAGGCATAGCGTACAACACCTTCCACTCATCAAATTACCCTGAAATTATTCTAGGTTATGAAAAATGAAGTAGGACCCCTGGTGGTGGCTAGGAGAAAAAGAGGAGCAAGGTTGATAAATACTATATTAAGAAATATGGTATTTCATCACAAGGTATTTCCTAAAATGGACCCCTTAGTGATAGAGGATGAAGTTATTCCATGTTGAATGGAAAAGCTAGGGTAATCGTCACCCTCCCTACTATGAACTAGAGGTTTTGGGTCATAGAGATAAGAATGGTATGATATGGTACTAATCCTAGTGACCAAGACATGGAACTTTGAGACACATTACTTCGGTTTAGGGTCCTCATGGCCATGAGTATACACACTAACATTCACCCTGAGGACCCTGACTGGCCAACAAGACAAGTGTGGAAAACCTATGACCATAGAAACACACACCCAAACGGAGGACACACTAGTGTCTAAATCAACATGGTTGTGCAAGTCCATAGGATTTTTTGGTGGATTCAACATGATCCCACTAATTAAAGGGATCCAAAGGAAGAGAATGAATTCCATGAATGGATTTGAAGAGGGCCTAATGAGTGTCTCAGTTAGGTTGGTGGTTAGGATGAACCAAGTAGGTTGTGCCAGGGGTTCTCCACATAGGTAGGCCAACAAGAAATCGTGTATCCTTGGGAGAAATAACACTTGGATGAATGAAAATGGGAAAGACCTTTCACAATCCTCCATAGGTGTTCCTGAAAGTGACCTGTGTAGGTCCCTGATTGAGTAAGGGTGTCTCACACTATTCTTCATTAATAATGGTTTAAGTGAGTGCCGCACATATTTATTGATTATTTTATACCTTGGGAGGAAACAATTTCACTATCCCCCTTTAATCCCCTATATTCCATGATTTAGAAAGCTTCCAAAAAGATTTTGAGGGCATGAGCGAAGCCTTAGAGGGGATAGAGTATCAATTGGACATTAAGAAGCTCCATCCATAAAAATGAAGACCTAAAGTTACTATTTATTGGAAAATATTGGACCTTAGGTGAAGGGTATATCCCTCTTAGGATTATCATGCAGGTGCTGATGCAGTTCACTCACAGAGGGTTCCACTTAATTACCTTGAATGTTGTTATATCTGGGAGTACATGGGAAAAATTTCCATTAGAGGATTTTCATATCCTTTTAATTGTTCATTTATCCTCTCTGTTCCCATAAGTTATTTCATTTTGTTTAATTTTAGTCCATTTTATAATATGGATTGTCAAAAACCCCATAGATTTAGATTCGTTTGGAATAAAAAAGAAATATGGTTCAAAGGTAACAGTAGGGAACATTGATAGATTCAAAAATCATTTCGTTGACTTTTGATCTACCTCAAGTGTGGGGGGATTCTATATTTTTTTTCCAATCCATGGGTTTTCCTCTACCCAGTTAAAAGAGGTATTTTCTTTGATTTAATAATAAAAATGAGGCTTCGGCCCCAACCTTTTAAAAAAAAGGGGCCTAGTGAGTTTAGTTTTACAATATCTAGGGTCTCATAGAATCCCTTACAAAATTTCTATATTTTGATTTCATCACCCAAATTTTTTCATATTCTCAATATAATGTTGGCTTAGCGAGTGAGACTTGTCTTTTTATTAGGACTCCCTTTTTTGGTTTTTGGATAAATATTTTTTGTTCCTTTTACCTTTTATCACATAATAGTTTTCTTAATACATGCAGAGTAGGTCTAGTACAGTTTGAAATGACATTTTTCAGAGTTCTCTTTGTAGTTTTTTAATCCGGTGATTACTGTGTCTCTTTTTATGGGCAGTTTAAAGTCTTAAATTTGGACTAATATGGTTATTGAAACAACATTAACCATAAATGTTTAAATAATGACCTAAATAGATATTGTAGGCCATGAATGTTCTAGCATTATTTAGATATCTAGTGTGGAATATTGAGCCTCGATTTTTTGGTTTTCAAATCTAAAACATCATATTTGGGAATATAGGTTTTCTTCTTTGAGGAAAGATTTACTACCAATTGGAAAACTCATTTAGTATTCTACTTTATTCATGTAAAACAAGGTAATTTACATCATAGAAAAATAGTATAATCTCATGGCTGAGAGGCCTTGAAATATTTGTGAAAATTATTTAAAGCCAACTAGGGCATATTAAAACATGTTCAAGAAATAAAATCCTCAAGAATTACATCATTCTATTTCTTATTGTCAAATATTATGAATTGTATCTCTCAACACAGTGAGGGTTGGTTATTACAAATTGTGGTGTCTAAGAATAAAGGGATAATATTTATTGGAATTAGATGTGAATGGTAAACTGTGCATACATGAATTTGGCTTGAGTGGAGAAGGTTACATTTTGTTGGATTTATAATGTACAGGGGTTGATCCCTTTCTAAAAAAGTTGAAGGTTTCATGGAGTTTAATTTCATGAAATCACTATATTAATCATGTAGTTTAACATCTGGCAGTGAGGAAGTTATAGTATATAGTTTAAAGACATACCATAGGGACAATAGTATATGTCTCATAAAGTCATATCACAAAGAGATAATGTTATTTAGTTTAAATTCATTACTTAAGGACATTAGGTAGATCTAATTTAAAGGATTCAACTTTTGACTGAAAGGTTGATGAAGCTCACATTCATTGTAATATTTTTGTAAAAGTACTACCAAATTTAATTGTTGGTGTGGAAATTTTAAAGCATTGATTTGGGGACTTCTAAATTATAAGAGTGATATGGAAAATGGGTTTCCAACATTAGAGGAGTTATTCAATGTGGATAATGTAAACACTTATTGACAAACCCATTTTTTGGTTTTTCTAATACAAAGGAAACTAGGGAATGTACTACATAGTCTATAGTGGAGTCCTTTGGTAACCAACCCATTTTGTGGACCATTCAATGAAAACCCAACTAGGGAGTATTACAATATGGTTTGGTTAATATATTGTTAATAATTATATAATCATCTCACTAAAAATAATAATATTGTTTATGGCGATTCATATTTCCTTGGGCATAGATTTTGGTTCATGAATGGAAAGTAATTGAATATGAAAGGATAAATTCAACTCATAATTTATAAGAAATCTAGAGAATAGGTTCTCTATGCATGTCTAATAGAAGAACATGGAATGTGGTCCTCGTAAATTTAGTTCATACAACTATGACCATAATATAATAGAAATGAAATGTGACACATGGCCTTTTTGGACCAAGGTTGTTTTTATATACTTTAGAAAATATTGTGGAAATTATAAACCATGGTCTTTGAAATTTTCATATTGTGAGAGAAAACATAGGAAAAATATGTGAGGGATGAGTATTAACTTTGAATTGTAGGTTCTGGCATATTTTCTTCAAATCTTATGTGGATAGAAGTGGCTTCTCCCATGGGTGAAAATACTGCTATTTGAAAGACATTTTTATGGGAGGCTTTATTCAGTTCTAACTAGGGCGCAAACTGCATAGTCAAATAGTGACAGCCTTTGGCTGGAAAATCCACTTTGTGAGCCATTTTATGTAAATAAAACTAGGGCATATTACTGCATATTCGGGAAAAATAGATTTGAGGTATCAAACATACTGCAACCAGATGCTGAGGAAAGATCAGGAATATTTGAAAGTATTCATGATTAGGTGTATGATGTGAGAAAGGGATATGTATGATCACAAATGTTGTGTTCTTTATGATATTGTATATGATATGGAAGTCCCTTATATAGACATGACTCATATTTAGATGGGGGAGATCTATGTTTCCTTGGTAGGCCCTAAAATCAGGGGACCCAAAATAAATTCTCATGCATGGAACTGTGTTTTTATGTGAAAGAAGGGTCATTTTTCTTTACCTTGTCATTGTGACTATGATTAAGGTCTAGAAGTCAATATGTCTCTCAATATGATAATAATCAAGCCACATGTACTACTAACAATATGTCTCCCCATACATATTGAACTCATATGTAGAGGTCATGGTGGGTTTGGATACATGTTCACATGTAGGGTGAGAAAACTTACTGAATATCCTCGTGATGATCTGAATCGTACGTGGGAGAATAGAGGAATTTCCCATATTATGTTGTAGTTGTGCCCATGATTTAATATCCAGACATCACTACATATCTCATAGGGATGAGAATCAATCCACACATTGTTATTAAAGAACAATGAATTTTATCATCATGCAGAAACGATGTGGGTGATTCTGATGTGAAAAGGAATATCGTGCTTGGAACAGGGTGTGGGACCCAATAACTACAACTTATCTTGTTATGGAATGAATCAATCTATACTTTATTCTTGGAAAAATCATGTAGTTTATTATCATGTGATGAGGAAATATGGTGTTCCTTTTAGGTTCTTAGAGACAAGACCAAGATATCCCCAATAGGAAATGAAACACCTTATTAATGTGGAGAACTCCTTTACCAGACTCTAAAGACATCATGAGATATACTCAGTGTGATAAATAATGAGTGTAAAACTTTCATCTATACCACCCAGGTAACATGAGTGAATGATATGGAAATTTCAATTATGTGTTGGGTGGGATAAGATATAGTATCTTGGAGTCTTTATATATCTAATTGGGATGAGAATTATGTTTCATGTAGTTCTTGAAATCCTAAGTAGTTAAATATCATGTCATAGGAAAGATGATAAACCGACATGGAAGGACAAAAATGTTGTGGTTGTACCAAGGTGTAGGACTTGAAAATCACTATTTATCTTTCTAGGGAAAGAATCAATCCATAAGTAGTTCTTGTAATCCCATGTATTTTATTGTCATGTTTTAATGAAAAAGATGAACTGACATGGAAGGAAAAAAATGTTATGACTAGACCAAGGTGTAGGACCCGAGAACCACTATGTATCTTGATAGGGAAAGAATTAATCCATACAAATTTCTTGGTGTTTTATCATCCACATCAATTAGTCATTGAAATGGTTAAATGTGTTTTATAATTCTCTAGGATGGTGGTAGGGCTTGAAACATGAGGTTTTGGAATCATTGTTCATCCCATTGTATTGGGAATCATGTTGAATGCCCTAGAAAGACTCCCTATGAAACTTTGATTCACGTATAGTGAATAAGAGGGGTTTTCTTTTATGTAATACAGGAAGGTCCCAAGATGGGAAATATGAGAATTATTGAATATCTTATTAACATGATAATCAACCCATCCATAGTTCTACAAAACGTACCTTGTGCATGTCTAATTTGTAAACACCTAGAGTTAAGGAGGTTTTTTATCTTTTATTGTGGTCACAGTTAGACCCGATATTGTTAATCCATGAATAACTATGTATCTCATTTCAATGATAATAAATCCACACATAGATCATAAAATAACTATTTATTTTAACGTCATGTGATAAGGACATGATAGCATTGTGGAATATACCTATAAAAGGGACAAAGTGAAACTATGGAGTGATTGTGATGTTAGTGGGGCCTATTCATGGTAATTTTACCATCCTTTCTTCCTCATATTCTAGGGTCCAAAAGGAGTATCAAATCATGTTATATTTTGGGTCTCTTAACATCAAATAAGAAAGAAGTTAATCTTGTTGTTTAATTTCATATGGTGAGGATGAATGATATCATGTAGCATTGGGTCATATGACTTGGACCAATAATGAAATTTGACATCAAGTTGTCAGGACATGTATGGTTATATGAATTTTAACATCCTACAACTCATATGAACATCATGCGATTACTTGAAATATTTCTTCAGGAACCTTTCATTGGTTTGAGTCATTATGAGTTATCCATCCAATGAGATCAATGAGTAAACTCTATTAGAGTGGACCCTGTGTATAGAGTAAGGTCTCTCCCACTTTTTCTCATGCTTTGGAGTCTTCTTCCCTGGTATCATTGGACTCCTAAGTACCAATACAAATTCTTGTTGGACTAATTTATAGAGATGGACCGTCTTGTTAAATTCTTGGGCTATCTGATTTTGGTAGAATTATAAGTGATCAATGGTATTCAATATATTTTCATATTGTCACTCCTATTCAACTAGTAGTGTCTAATATTGTTCATCTCTATATATATGGTCAAATATGGGAACATAGAGCAATGGAAACTGAGCCTCAATTGGAATGACTTCTTCTATTCTTTATACAAATGATTATAGGGTTTCTCGTTTGGAAGTACGAGTCATTTTTTGGTATGACCATAAGTAATTTAGAATATTTTAAGGATAATAGTATTTATATTTATCCACTATATTTTAGAGTATATTCAATAGGGTCTTGTTAGAATCCTCTATGTGTTCCTTAGTCGATGCATGATAGTGGGACAAGTGGTTGGATGTGATAGTATATTCATGATATAACTTCTCTAGTTAGCAGAACATATATTGGTATCGTTGTCTATCAGTATTGTATAAGGGACACCAAATCTGGTAATTATGTTATATTTTATGATGCCAACAATTCTTTTTTCCATGACTTCTCTGAGAGGTATTACCTCTGTCCATTTAGAGAAGAAATCGGTTAGAGTAATAATGTACTTAAACTGACTAGCCATAGCTAGAGGATACGAACCCACTACATCCATTCCCCATGTGGAAATTTTACAAGAGTATTTGAATGTATGTATAAACTATGGGGGTTGATTGATGAAGTTGTAAGGTACCTTTTTGGAATGACACTTCTTGGTACATTCCATCCAATTTAGGTTCATCGATGTCCATAAGTATCCAAGCCTTTATATTTGATCAGAAATACAATATCCTGACTCGTGTGCACCATTGGCTTCCACATGTACTTATTCTATAAGAGTTAAAGTCTCTTAACCATCGATACATATAAGAAGGACTCCATCATATCCTCACTTTTAGAGAACCTTATGGGGATTTGGGCCATTATAATGTGTGAAATTGACAACTCATCCCGGAATTTTCTCATTTCCATTTATATCTTCTTAAGTACTCCATCTCATTGGTATTCTATCATGGGTGTCATCCATTCCTTTTGAGGACCATATGGATCTAGTATGGGGATGACTTTATTAATCTCCTCTATTCTGTCATGAAAAAAAGGTGATACCCTTTGGCGATGGGAAATTCTGATGATTGTTTCATGTTGGTTTGGATATTATGGGGATGTGGATGAATTTTACAATACATATTATTGGGAATCATGTGATCATGGGATGTGATTAATTATTGGATATGAGGGTAATTCTTCCATTGAACCTTGTACATAATCACATAGGATAATTATCTCCACTTTTCTAATGGCGTACACCCTAATTATTTGTTTGATTACTAACTCTGAGTCACATTTTACCTCATATTATTTTACTAGTATTTGAAGTTCAGATTTCAGGACTATAATGAGATCTTGATATTCTGCATCTTTTTTAGTAAAACCTTTTGATAACAAGGAGTATGGAAACAATGCCTCCGTTGGGGATATAAGCACTATCTGTAACCCAACTTTTTTAAGATAAGGTTCTTCCATTATATTCCCCTTTGGGACCCTATTTTCACCATCAAAATACATTTCCCACATTTATGGATCACTTTGAATAATGAAAATATTCTCATTTATAAATTTAGTATTTAATGATGTCATCTGTTTTACAAATGGGTGATCATCGAAGAAATATACCAAGGGCGGACAATTCATTTCTTTCTAAGGTTGAACTGTATATCAAAATGCTGTAAAATAACTACACACCATGTCAGACATCCAATCATAATAGGATGACTGGGGATATATTTGATACAGTTATTATGAGAAACCCAGTGGATTTCATGGTTCTACAGGTAGTTCCTTAATTTCTGAATTGTGAATATTAATGCTAGGAAACTCTTATCGATGTCTGAATAATGATTTTCAGCATTAATCGTACTTCAATTGAGATAATAAAGGATATTTTCATTCCCATCCTCATTCTTTTGTGAAAGCAAGGCAACTGATGATCTTTCCAATATCATCACATAAAGGATAAGTGGATTTACCTCAATGGGTGGAATCAATACCTATGTGCTCAAGAGGTACTTAATGATAGTGTCAAATTCTTCCTAAAATTCATTATTCCACTGATATGTGACCACATTCTTCATTAGTTCTGTGAATAGAAAACACATGCCTATGAGGTTGGATATGAAGCATTGGATGTGGTCCATATTTCCTTAAAATCCCCTCAACTCTTTTAGGTTTAAAAGATGTGACATGCCAAGGATGGATTTTGTTTTCTCAAAATAAAAGTTGATTCCATGATGGCAAACAACGAAGAAGATAAATTTCCTAGAGGTTACCCAAAAACACATTTCAGGGTGTTCATATTTGAGTTATGCTGTCGAAGCATGTTGACGATGGTTTTCATGTCATCCAAGTGGTCAGAACACTACTAAGACTTGACTTCTAGATCATCAATGTAGAATTCAACAAACTTCCTCGATAAGTGATTGAAGATGTGATGCATAGAACATTGGAATGTGGAACCAGTATACATTAAACCAAATGGAATTACATGATAGCAGAACATACCCATGGGGATAGGAATGTTGTGGATTCTTTAACATTTCAGTCTAATTGAATTTTGTTGTACCCAT
Organism: Viscum album; assembly: GCA_963277665.1. Lineage (NCBI taxonomy): Eukaryota > Viridiplantae > Streptophyta > Magnoliopsida > Santalales > Viscaceae > Viscum > Viscum album. The sequence continues at coordinate 981,224,120 of OY728145.1, read as the reverse complement.
AGTGTGAATCCATGAAGGAGAGGGAATGGTAATTCTTCATTTCATAAATTAGGAGTTTTGTTATTTGAAATGGGAATTCATCTTTGGGAATATTCTGGTTGAGATCTCAGAAATTGATGAAAAATATGACTTCCCCAATCTTATTCATTACCAATACAATGGTGTTTATCCAAATTGGATATTGTACCTCTTTGATGAAGTTGTATTTTATGAGCTTTTCTACTTCATTATAAACTTTTTTGGTGTCAGTTGAGTGCTTCCTTCTGGTTTCCTTCTTATACCCCTGATGATCTTCCAACAAACCCAAGTGAGGGGTGGCAATGTGGGGGGTCATGGTCTGGTATCATTGTGTAATTCCAGGTGAAAAAATCTTGGTTCTACATCAATAAGGAATTATATACCACATAATCATCAAGATTCATGGCTACACTAATAAAAGTGGTTCATAGATCTTCTTTTGTACCCAGATTTATCTCTCTGAATTGATCCACAGTGGTGGAGACAACTTCCTCAAATGATGGAAGGGAATCCTTGAGATCTTCCCCTTCCACTTCTTCCTCATTATTTTCTTCTTCCACCTCTACTTGGGGAGTGGTTAATGAAGAAATTTCTTATTAGGGAATAAGTGAGTCTCTATTTGGGAATCTAGAAGATGAAGCAATAATTTCCGGAGAAATCAATGGTGATACGACTTTTAGAGTAATGAAGGGGAAAATAGGGACTGAGAATGAGAATCTTCTCATACTCATATTTTTTTGATAACTTCTTCTAGTCCATATAATAGAACCGATATTTGTTTGATATCAAGGGTTGGAATGAAGACATTTCTATTCAATATTTCATTATCACTCGAATATTTGATAACTTTTTTGGTTCCTTCAGGCTCTTTTGTCATAATTAACATTACGGAAGTTGCAGAATGAGTTATTGAATTAGGATCCAAAAATTAGAATAATGGGTACAACATAATCTACACTAAGCTTTTTTAAAGGGTTTGTTTTGATAATCTCTATTCAATTTAGGGCCTTAATCTGGGAAACATTATCAGTCAGGGATTGCTATCTTTCATTGTGGTAGAATTCTACATTGATGTGTCATGTCTCACCAGATTTTAATGGGTCCTTGTTTCTATATAATGTCCCAATTTTACCACTGATAATTTCTTAGAGTCATTGACGGTATAGAGAAGGAATGGTCACATGGTGATACATACAAAGTATTCTCAGTATGGCATTTAATATTATATCATATCGAACAACCATAAATTCTAAGTTGGAAAAAAGATCAATGAACTACATTCTGAGTGTCAAAACACCAAGAGGTTCATGAGCATTATTTTCATAACCCAATAACATCAGATTTGAAGAATATAGGGGATATTTTTTGAGACCCAATTAGTGAAGTGTCTAGACCCGAATGAGGTTGACTCCTGAGACATTTTCAATAAATATTCATTGGATATCAATGTCATTTATCCTTTTAGATATGTACAAGGGAATAATACATCTTTATAGGATAACATCCTCATCTTGGTCTATGAAATAGATGATTACATGGAATTCTTCAAGATCATTCTATGGGTGATATACTTCAAATGTAACACCCCGAGCTTCCACGATACGCCTCTCTTTCAATAATGCAATAGCTTGCATTGTACGCAACTTCGAGTTCTAACACACCGCAACTAATCAAAGTAGCCGTTATGAATAGTAATAACCACCTTTTAAATTTATAGAAATTTTATATTTCAAAATGGACTTCATTTTTGTATTCCTAATATTGAAATTAGCCTATGTTGAATTTTTTGTAATTTTCCGAGAACTTCCAAATTTTTTTGAATAGTGAAAAATACTTAAAACAACTTTTTTAATCAAAATATTTTATGGTGATAAGTTATACAATTTAGTGGTTTTAAGGTATAATTAGAATATATTTTTACCATTTTATCCAATGGTGGTCATTAGAATTAATTTAACATTGAAATTGGACATAAACAATTGCCAATCTTTTGATATAAATTGTTTCTTAAAAACACGCTATTTGTCGTAACAGCGGGAATTAATTATAAAATTAATTAATGCAACTTATATGTTTGGAATTTTGTAAAATAGACATCATTTTTGAATTCGTAATATCAATTATAGCTTAGGGTGAAATTTTGGCCTTATTCTGAAAAACTTCAATTTTTGATGAATAGTGAAACCACTAAGTGGTAGTTAAATAACTGATTTTTCGTTTAAATGAAATATTACCACTTCTGTGATTTGATTTTCAAAAATCCGACATACATGGTTGTCATTAAGAAGTAAAATGTGGTTCGATGAGATTAAAATAATTTTTTGGTGAATAGTAACTTTTAAGTTCTTAATCGCGATTAGAGGTAATTAGTGTAGTTTAAGGTAAAAACAATGTTTTAATAATATGATATAAGCTTGACACTTCTTCTACTCTTATTGGATGAGTCATGGCCGACCACGAAAACCCATGGGTCAACTTGGGGACCCCATGGAGCCACTTTAGTTGGAAAATGACATTAATATATATTTATTTAATGTTAAAATTAAATTGACACAAACATGAGTTGGTTTACTAAAACAGTTTTTAAGTGGGGTTACACAAGTCCATATTTTGATTATAAATATTCATTAGAAAGCTAAGAAGATTTAATACATCATAGTATTTTTTTTTATAATATTTAGACATTAAATAAATTAAATTATTTATGACATCATGATGATGCAGCGATGACATCATTATTTAACGATTTAAATAAAATTAGAAGATAATGTAAAATACAAGGATTACACTTGTCCAAAGCCTATTGGATGAGTAGATTTCGAACCCTTATCACCTTATACACGAATTATATAAGTGTGGGACCTTTAGAATCCGAAAAGCATTGTGTAATAATGTAACATTTCAATCTTTCCAAAAGAGCCCCTCCTCTCCACTTATAAAAGGCCCCCACCTCTCCCACCTTATTCACAACTTCAACCCATTTGGCTCGGCCAACCTCTGCCCAAATACTCTCCCAACTTCCCTCCCTTACTCCTAGAAGCCTCACTTTGGGCAGAACTCTTCTCAAGGAAGCCTTTGTCTCAAATCAAAAAGAGTTACCCGATTTTGAGGTAATGTCTTCTCTATGGTTGTTTTGTTTTATTTTTCTTCTCCAACCCCCTAAACTCTTTTTATTAATTTCTTTTGTAACAACACAAGTATCTGAAATATACTAGGATATTGTTATAAGAAGGATTCGAACTACACTTACACACACCTACATCTAATGGTTAAACAACATACAGTTTCTGTGGATGGCGAATTTCTGCCTCACGAAACGATGATTGTTCAACACTCATATAACACCTTCAAAGGTGGCCATTAAGATGTCACTATATTTATATGTGATATAAAATATGTTTATGTTTTACTTATGCTTCTGTATTTCTCATTTATGGCATACTTTATGATTTCCATTATGGGTAAAACACGATAATTTCATTTTAGGAAGTGCGGACCACTGCCCCCTCCATGTGATCTGAATCGTTAATGCCATATGTGGGATGTATAAAGGATGGATTAAATGGTATTATACACTATATTATACTGTAATTATATTATAAATTTATATCATTATGATTTCATTCCATTAAATACGAAATCGAAATGAAAGAAGCGTTCATGCGTACGTACGGCTTACCGTCTCAATGAACGGTGCATTTCATTTCTTACCTCTAAATGTTACGTGAAATTATGAATGAATGTATATACTGTATATATGATATATATGATATCTACATCATGAATATAATTCTGGATATAATGGATATTTCACCACATGAACGACTTGTAATTATAAGAAGTTTATTTTTGACTCAAGTACCAAAGATCGACAAAACGACCGTTATTAACTTAAATAATTAAATAATGTTCATAACATGGTAATAAGGGATATAAAAGGAATAATGAACATGTAAAATGTTCTTAAGTAAATATAAATTAACTCTAGTTTATTATTCAGGAGGTTAAGGAACGGTCGAGTCAGGACAAGACGCAAGGTAAGGGAATTTCATAACCCAACTTCCATTCTTTGGGTTAATCTCCTACTTTCAAATTATGTCATGATATTATTATGTCCTATCTTGTATTTTTACATTATTTATGTGTAATTATAGTGAATACATAGAATAGACCTACTTTATAAAAAAATTATCTTTTTATGGACTTCGTCTCAATCCCCTTTCATTGAGGCATATTTGGTTTTATACACACCTTTCTTTTATACGGTGTATAAACCCCTTTGACTTTTACGGTTATTCAAAAGGAATCTTTTTATACGAAGCGTTTTGCTAAACGACAAAAGGGAATGTTTTTCTTTCCATACTTATGCGGCGACAACGACTTCTCCTCCTCCGTGACCATTATTTGACTTTCGGCTTCCTCTACAAGCCATCTTTTTTTTAATGAAAAATAAATACAAAGTTTTCACTTTCTTTTATTTTGGTATTGAAAATGGTTTTGAAAGCGTTTTTATTATATCAATGTGTTGTATTGATATCTTATGATTTAAATGTGGAAATGTTATGTTTCCTTTATGCATGTTTTATGTGATACGATTATGTTATGGTTTATGATATGTTTAAACCTATTCATATGAGGAATGTATTGGACTTAATAAGTGACGGGTAGAGCCCGCTATAGCTCCTCGATGCATCGGTAGGTCTCATGAGACAACTATACGTGGAATTGGCCGAGGCCCTTTCCCAATTTGATTTATGGTTTTGGCCGAGGCCTTAATCATTTTAGACGTCTTGGCCGAGGCCTTGAAAAAATGTTTCAGAATGTCCGGCATTATACATTCCCTCATTATGAAAGTGGTTATTGATATTTCATGTGATTATTCGACCAGTAGAATATCCATGTGAAGAAGGGAATGGCATTATCTCATTTTACTTTTTCCATATTATGTTGATGATCAAGTTTAAAAGGCTTTTGTTTTAGTTATACATTGCCTTAAATTTTTATGTTTATTTATGAAAGCTTCTGCAATATTGTTATCCTTACTGAGCATCTGAGCTCACCCCTTTCAATGTTTTAATATTTTCCAAGATATGAAGAAGTATTTTATGAATGACCTACAGGGATTGTGAGAAGAGGATATGAGTGTGGACTATGGAGACTTTGTTATTGTAGTTTTTCACTTTATGATGTAATGTAACGTTTACGAATGTATCTAGTGTTTCCAAGGCTACTAAACTAATCGGTCTTTCGAGACTTGATCTTTTGTGATCATGCCAATGTTACGAAGTAATGCACCGACTCTGGGTAGCTAGGGTCGGGGCGTTACAGTTGGTATCAGAGGCAGTTTAGTACTAACCTTGGAAGCTAGATTTAGATAAACTCTGATTAGAGCACATAGCCCGAAGATAGACTTTGAGGATTAGTATAGAAGAACTTCCTAGAATTTTTCTATTATAGAGATGTTATGAGTTTTCCGAGCAATACATCCCTGTCTGGATACGAGCAAGTAGAGGCGGCTCTGGCATAGATGTACCTAGGGGTAAAACCCGAAAACACCGCTTTGAGCTAGACTCGAACGGGAACTGGTGCATGACAACGGGCCCTGCTGCACTCTTGGTTACGACACTCCCGGGGGATATGCTTAGGATAATTCTCACAAACCACTATGAAGGGTTATGAGTATATACTTCCTCAAAGAAAACATTTATTTTTATGATTATGGATTATATCCATAAATAGTTCAATTTATGTAAAGTGTTTTACAAGTATGGAATTATGTATTTTGATTCATAAACTAATCTAGTTTATGCCATTGTTTAGAAATGGCGCCTAGTTGAAGGAATGGAAACCGTATCAATGCACGAACTCTGTGTTGGGATTGCCCTCCTGCTCAAGATAATTATTGTGGATCTGGAGATACAATTGGTGCTGATCAACTTATTACCATACTGGGACAACTCACTCAGGTTATGAATAATAACCTTACTCGTATGGAGCACCCTGATCCACAGCGTGGAGGATCAATGTTAGATCGATTCATGAGGCAACAACCACCAACCTTCAATGGGAGTACAAATCCTATAGTAGCTGAGCAATGGATAAATTCCTTAGAGAAAATATTCCATGCCTTGGGGAGTAGTGAAAGGGAGAAGGTTGTCATGGCAGTTTACCGCCTCACTGGAGATATCGATCAGTGGTGGTCACTGATTCAAAACACAAAGGAAGATGATGACGTATCGAATATGTAATGGAGGGAGTTCAAAGATCTTTTCATAGAAAAATACTTTCCTCGTGACCATCGAGCAGATATGGAAAGGCTATTTCTGAGTCTAAGGCAGAAGGAGGATGAGAATGTCGCAAAGTATGAGGCTAACATTACATGGTTAGCGAGGCATGCTACCGATTATATATGTATCCCAAGGAGTAAGATTGATCATTTCTTTGATGGGTTAAAACCATTTCTCCATCGATCTTTAGTATCACAATCCTTTTCATCATACGAAGATATTGTCTCGTGTGCTATCAAGACAGAAAAGGAATTCTCTAAGTCTTATGACAACAAAGTAAAGCAAGAGAAGAAGAGAATGGTGGAACAAGAGACAGATAAAGGGAAAAAGGGAAAGAAGGATTTTCCATTATGTGATAATTGTGGGAAGAATCACCCTGGTACTTGCCTAAAAGGAATGGGAGTTTGTTATAAATGTGGAGAAAAGGGTCACCAGGCTCGTGATTGTAAGGGAAAGAAAGAGGCTATCAAAGTTGAATGCTGCAATTGTAGAGAAATGGGTCATTATGCAAATGAATGTCCTAAGCGTCAGGGAAACTTACCTCAGAAAAGGACAAGGGATCAAGGACAATATTATGTTTTTACTACAGTTGAAGCAGGATAACTAATGTATTGGTGCTTTTGGACTCATGGATTATATTTTGGTTATTAGAATAATGTGATATATATATATAAGGATTGTACTGCAGTACTTGTTGATTTCAGTAAGGTTTTAATATGATGAAGGTAATTATATTTTTAGTATGTGACAATAAGAGAAACTTTACATTGTTTAGGGAATCTGATAAATTGATTTTGGAATTAAGAGACCTTTTAGAGAAAGTCTGGATAGAGGTATTTTGGATAACTATAAAGGTTGGAGTGGATTAAGTTGAACCATGGATAGTATTGTTTAAGGTTAAAGCATTTCTGAAGATTATTTTTGGAATATTATAATACTATAGTTTTAGGAAAAGGACAACTTGCAGGGTGGGGCATAACCCGTCGCGTCGGACAAAGCTGCAGGAATCGAACCCATAACCATAGTGCGACAAGCCTTTATTTCCTACCACTAGCCTACAGGAAGTCCCTGGTTATTACAAAATAGTTTTACTAATCTAAATGGTATGTGTTAACATTTTGAACCTTATACAATTAGGATAAATAGAATATTTTTGAGTTCTGTTACCATTTGGAGTAAAAGTTGGGTTTGTGGTAAAAATTTATTAACGAATGAAAGTATACATAACAAGTATGTATATTCCCTTACGTTCTTAGTAAATCTCCTAAATAAATTCCTCAACATTATAAAAGGTAACTTAAAACAAAAATGTTGTCGGTTAACTTTTCCAACTGGGGATTCAATGTCTGTTTAACCAATCACAAGTTTGTGATTTTCATGTGGTTAAACTTTCTCCTAATCCTGTTTTCTATAACTCCCCATCAGACCTTGATGGTTTGTTTCTCCTCCATATCCATATTTTCATAGAATCCTATAATGGTCTATATCGGGTGACCTTTGTACTTATCTTGCTTTCTTTTAATGTTATATATTTATTAACCTTATTTCCGATGTGGGTTTTCCTCAAAGGTATTTTCTCTTTTCAACCTTTTATTTTCAAAGAAAAATTTCAAATTGCGAGGACGCAATTTATTGAAGGAGGGCAGAATGTAACACCCCGAGCTTCCACGATACGCCTCTCTTTCAATAATGCAATAGCTTGCATTGTACGCAACATCGAGTTCTAACACACCGCAACTAATCAAAGTAGCCGTTATGAATAGTAATAACCACCTTTTAAATTTATAGAAATTTTATATTTCAAAATGGACTTCATTTTTGTATTCCTAATATTGAAATTAGCCTATGTTGAATTTTTTGTAATTTTCCGAAAACTTCCAAATTTTTATGAATAGTGAAAAATACTTAAAACAACTTTTTTAATCAAAATATTTAATGGTGATAATTTATACTATTTAGTGGTTTTAAGGTATAATTAGAATATATTTTTACCATTTTATCCAATGGTGGTCATTATAATTAATTTAACATTGAAATTGGACATAAACAATTGCCAATCTTTTGATATAAATTGTTTCTTAAAAACGCGCTATTTGTCGTAACAATGGGAATTAATTATAAAATTAATTAATGCAAATTATATGTTTGGAATTTTGTAAAATATGCATCATTTTTGAATTCGGAATATCAATTATAGCTTAGGGTGAAATTTTGGCCTTATTCTGAAAAACATCAATTTTTTATGAATAGTGAAACCACTAAGTGGTAGTTAAATAACTGATTTTTCGTTTAAATGAAATATTACCACTTCTGTGATTTGATTTTCAAAAATCCGATATACATGGTTGTCATTAAGAAGTAAAATGTGGTTCAATGAGATTAAAATAATTTTTTGGTGAATAGTAACTTTTAAGTTCTTAATCGCGATTAGAGGTAATTAGTGTAGTTTAAGGTAAAAACAATGTTTTAATAATATGATATAAGCTTGACACTTGTCCTACTCCTATTGGATGAGTCATGGCCGACCAAGAAAACCCATGGGACAACTTGGGGACCCCATGGAGCCACTTTAGTTGGAAAATGACATTAATATATATTTATTTAATGTTAAAATTAAATTGACACAAACATGAGTAGGTTTACTAAAACAGTTTTTAAGTGGGGTTACACAAGTCCAAATTTTGATTATAAATATTAATTAGAAATCTAAAAAGATTTCCTACATCATAGTATTTTTTTTATAATTTTTAGACATTAAATAAATTAAATTATTTATGACATCATGATGATGCAGCGATGACATCATTATTTAACGATTTAAATAAAATGAGAAGATAATGTAAAATCCAAGGCTTACACTTGTCCAAAGCCTATTGGATGAGTATATATCAAACCCTTATCACCTTATCCACGAATTATATAAGTGTGGGACCTTTATAATCCGAAAAGCATTGTGTAATAATATAACATTTCAATCTTTCCAAAAGAGCCCATCCTCTCCACTTATAAAAGGCCCCCACCTCTCCCACCTTATTCACACCTTCAAGCCATTTGGCTCGGCCAACCTCTGCACAAATACTCTCCCAACTTCCCTCCCTTACTCCTAGAAGCCTCAATTTGGGTAGAACTCTTCTCAAGGAAGCCTTTGGCTCAAATCAAAAAGAGTTACCCGATTTTGAGGTAATGTCTTCTCTAATTTTTTTTTGTTTTATTTTTCTTCTCCAACACCCTAAACTCTTTTTATTAATTTCTTTTGTAACAACACCAGTATCCTCAATATACTAGGATGTTGTTATAAGAAGGATTCGAACTACACTTACACACACCTACATCTAATGGTTAAAAAACATACGGTTTCTGTGGATGGCGAATTTCTGCCTCACGAAACGATGATTGTTCAACACTCATATAACACCTTCAAAGGTGGCCATTAAGATGTAAATATATTTATATATGATATAAAATATGTTTATGTTTTACTTATGCTTCTGTATTTCTCATTTATGGCATACATTATTATTTCCATTATGTGTAAAACACGATAATTTCATTTTAGGAAGTGCGGACCACCGCCCCCTCAAAGTGATTTGAATCGTTAATGCCATATGTGGGATGTATAAAGGATGGATTAAATGGTATTATACACTATATTATACTGTAATTATATTATAAATTTATATCATTATGATTTCATTCCATTAAATACGAAATAGAAATGAATGTAGCGTTCATGCGTACGTACGGCTTACCGTCTCCATGAACGGTGCATTTCATTTCTTACCACTAAATGTTACGTGAAATTATGAATGAATGTATATACTTTATATATGATATATATGATATCTACATAATGAATATAATTCTGGATATAATGGATATTTCACCACATGAACAACTTGTAATTATAAGAAGTTTATTTTTGACTCAAGTACCAAAGATCGACAAAACGACCGTTATTAACTTAAATAATTAAATAATGTTCATAACATGGTAATAAGGGATATAAAAGGAATAATGAACATGTAAAATTTTATTAAGTAAATAGAAATTAACTCTAGTTTATTATTCATGAGGTTAAGGAACCGTCGAGTCAGGACAAGACGCAAGGTAAGGGAATTTCTTAACCCAACTTCCATTCTTTGGGTTAACCTCCTACTTTCAAATTATGTCATGATATTATTATGTCCTATCTTGTATTTTTACATTATTTATGTGTAATTATAGTGAATACACATAATAGACCTACTTTATTAAAAAATGATCTTTTTATTGACTTCTTCTCAATCCCCTTTCATTGAGGCATATTTGGTTTTATACACACCTTTCTTTTATACGGTGTATAAACCCCTTTGACTTTTACGGTTATTCAAAAGGAATCTTTTTATATGAAGCGTTTTGCTAAACGACAAAAGGGAATGTTTTTCTTTCCGTACTTATGCGGCGACAACGACTTCTCCTCCGCCGTGACCATTATTTGACTTTCGACTTCCTCTACAAGCCATCTTTTTTTTAATGATAAATAAATACAAAGTTTTAACTTTCTTTTATTTTGGTATTGAAAATGGTTTTGAAAGCGTTTTTATTATATCAATGTTTTGTATTGATATATTATGATTTAAATGTGGAAATGTTATGTTTCTTTTATGCATGTTTTATGTGATACGATTATGTTATGGTTTATGATATGTTTAAACCTATTCATATGAGGAATGTATTGGACTTAATAAGTGACGGGTGGAGCCCGCTATATCTCCTCGATGCATCGGTAGGTCTCATGAGACAACTAGACGTGGAATTGGCGAGGCCCTTTCCCAATTTGATTTATGGTTTTGGCCGATGCCTTAATAATTTTAGACGTCTTGGTCGAGGCCTTGACAAAATGTTTCAGAATGTCCGGCATTATACATTCCCTCATTGTGAAAGTGGTTATTGATATTTCATGTGATTATTCGACCAGTAGAATATCCATGTGAAGAAGTGAATGGAATTATCTCATTTTACTTTTTCCATATTATGTTGATGTTCAAGTTTAAAAGGCTTTTGTTTTAGTTATACATTGCCTTAAATTTTTATGTTTATTTATGAAAGCTTCCGCAATATTGTTATCCTTACTGAGCATCTGAGCTCACCCCTTTCAATGTTTTAATATTTTCCAGGATATGAAGAAGTATTTTATGAATGACCTACAGGGATTGTGAGAATAGGATATGAGTGTGGACTATGGATACTTTGTTATTGTAGTTTTTCACTTTATGATGTAATGTAACATTTACGAATGTATCTAGTGTTTCCAAGGCTACTAAACTAATCAGTCTTTCGAGACTTGATCTTTTGTGATCATGCCAATGTTACGAAGTAATTCACTGACTCTGGGTAGCTGGGGTCGGGGTGTTACATCAAAAGCAGAAATGGTTACCTCAAACTCCTGCGGGATTGAAAAGGATTCAATGAGTTCTTCTAAGTTATTTTATGATAGACACAGGGCATCCATGATTGATATTTTAGTCGGTACATGGTATAGTTTCTTCAAAACTACATACTTATGGTTAATAGGTCCGTATTTTTTTACATGTGGATGCTCTTTTTCATGTTCTTTGGGAGAAATATTATTAATGTAGATGGATCATCCCTTGGAGTAAGATTCAAAAGTGCTTATGTTCTTGGGGGATTTGGTCGGTTGAGTCTTCATAAATTTTTAGGTTGATTAGGTGATGACACATCTACTATCCTATCTTCCTGGAGGATTATTTCATGGGTTATCTCGTCATTCATAGACGAATTCTCTTATTCTTGATGAGGTCGCTGGAGAGATCTTCCATGAGTTTCATCCTTGCATATAGACGGAGAAAAGACATGGTTGAATTAGTGACTTATGGAATGACTACATCTTTCGCTATAATTTTGGTTCTGATGTCCTCTTAACATAGTTACCCAATTGGTGTGTGGAATTCAGGTCCATAATCATGTTCATATTTTTGAGAATAGACATATTAATTGAATGACGTTAATGGAACCAAAAATAAACTTCTCATCTGATAAACATTCCATCCGATAGGAAAAAATTCATAGTTCTATTTTTCAAGGAGATTTATATGATTTTGGGACTGTTGGTATGAAGTCCACTAAATTAAGGGATAAATTTGGCCTCGATGCAGGATTATATTTTTATGTGTACTTATTAACCTTCTAGTCATGTAAATTTTTGGAGGATTGGACTTTGGAGGACCGAGCTTCCAGTTAAGTTGGATGTGCTATAGCTGAAGTGGCAGGAGGAAAAGTATGAATTCTCAACAATGTTAGGAGAATATAACATGTTTGGTTAATAATTTTTCTGACCATCCAGTCTCTAGACATTTTTACACTCTTTCTCTTAACCTTCAATCGTTCATTTTATCCTCTGGATTAGTGTCAAAAACATATTCCACCTGAAAAGGGGTTTTTTTCATATTCACATACATAGAGTCTAACATCTTTTGGTGGAGGTATTTGATGAAAAACCAATCATGTAGGTTATTCCCCATAATTTTATAGAATGTGAAATATTTTGGGAGATATTTATAACTTTCATTGTCAGGCTTCCTAGGATTTGGAAACTTGACCGAGTTGTTTTCTTATTTCGAGATGAAGTTGTAGGGGATTTGATCATTTCATAAAGAGTAGACCATGTTTTTCGTCTCCTCAAACTATTTCCTCCTCCAATATCTCTGATCATACTTGTGATGAAGGATTTTTTTCAAACATTCAAGTGGTTGAGTCGTATGATAAGGTCTGGTCTTTAAAGTAAAAGCAGGTATAGGGTATAACTTATATGTAAATATAGCAGCCTCAAATTTTCTTATTCTCAGTAACTGAGTTGATGGAATTACATTGGACTTTTTCTTCGTCTTTATAAATACATTTTCTACCATCTAAGAAAATATGGAAAGAGCCCAAAACCCTCCTATATATTTCTCTGGAATTAGCAGTGTGCATAACTCGTCATAAATATTCTCTAATGATATGGTCAACAACACTTCTATTTGGAGTGGTAGGTTTAATAACTACATCAATACATTAAAAAATCATTGAAATTTGAGACCCTTTAATAATCCTATTGTCTGTATTTTGTGAGATCTAAAACATTGGACTTTTAAAACATTGAGAAGAACTAGGAAAGGAATTTTAATGTACGTCTTCCCACCCAGTAAATGACCGAGACCAAAAACATGTGTAGCATGCAAAGTCTCATATTTGCAATTATTACACAAAGAACCTATGTTTCACGGCATCCTATTATTCAGAGTTACTCTTCAAGAGATCATAATGAGAGATGATATGTGTCGAGTGATACTATAGGTCTTCTGAGCCATTGAATAATACAAATATTAGATTCCCATAGTTTGGTAGGGAAGGTTCAGATCCACCCATGTAGGGTAATCCTTCTTTTATATATTTATTGGTGCACACAACTCTTCCCTAACCTCCAATAAATCCATTAGTGACTCAATAGTGTTCATAATAATTCATGGAACTTATAGATAATCTTGAAATATAGTACGTATGGAAGATGGAGCCTAAACATGTGCAACGTACTGTATGACCACTAATGAAGGAATTTATGGTATCAGTCATGGGTAACTCATAGGGGAAGGCCTGTGAGGATGTTCTTAACCCTACTCTAGTTTCACATGCAATGGCGGGAATTCAGGATAAGTGTTTTCATGATCTAAATATATTTGTGGTTTCTACCCTACGTTGATAAGATTTTCCAAGTATGAATCTGTTTTCGAGGAAAACACTCTATGTTGATGTTCTCCAAATAGATGTGCGGGTTGAGGATCTTAATATAGAAAATACCTAGAAGGAAGGATTCCTTAGACTAATTCTTCATTGAGTCTCCTAAATTCATTCATCTCTTCCTCTAAGTGAGAAAATTATTCCTCCAGTGAAAGAGACTTATCCACTCTAGGATGGAGGTAAGAAATGAATTAACCCTTAACTTTTTCTTTCATTTGAGGAGGTTAAAGAATGATTCTTTATGGGATTTCCCAAATACAGGGCAAGCCACTGGTTTTGGGTACACACACCTCCTTCAATTGTTTCAGGGTGGACCACCTAAAGAACATAAACTTCCTCTTCTGACTCCTTTGAATTGGCCCCATCTTCTAGAGAATCTACAAGGGCATAATTAATAGTGTTAACTGATACAAAATGCATTCTGGGAATTCTGTTAGTGTATCTCTGAAACAACCATATTTTATGGCCTCTGTGAGGCCTTATCCTCTCTTTTGATGATTTTTTAAGAACTTTTGGGTGGATAGTAACCCGAAGGAAATCATCAAAAAGATCAGTTAAGTTTGTTTCAAGTTAAATTATAGGATCTCTAGATAAGATGAACTAGGAGGATTCATTCTATGGTATTTTACCTATTTCCTAGAATATTGATTCCCTCTGATGAGGGGGCTATTGAGATAAAAACCCCCCAGCCCTGGGGGCTCAGGATGTTCTTGTTTTTCTTTCACATCCCTTTAGGCCTAATTTGATGGGCTGGATGGTTGGGTTAGAAAATCCCCCAACCTTGTGGGCTGAGGTTGCACCCAAACTATTGTAGATGATATTATCATGGATTATATTCTGGTTTTACAATGTTTTCTTCAAATGTGGTATGGTTTTATGATTCAACATTCACTTAAATCACCCATTATTTAATATCATTGTGATATTTCTAACATTTGGGATATCTAACAGCTGACATACTCTAAGAGGGAGTATTAATCATCATTCTGAGATTAATAACGCAAGAATATTTCAATATCCTTCTCTATTCTCGACCAACATCGGTGAGATTTGGTCGGGGCCTTTTCTTACTGAGAATGTCTTTGGTTATGAATAGATTCTATTTTTTTTAGCCAGCCTGGGGCTATGAAATTTAACGATACAACCAGTTAAAGGATATTCTATTTAGGGAGTATAGTGATATGAAATTTCCCATGTGCACCCCATCCTCTATTACAAAACCCAGATTGGTTACCTATAATTAGCTATTGCAATATCATTATTGCATTGAGGAATGCATGTTGAAGGGCCCCTTGATATTTTTTGATATTTGTATTTTGTGAATCCAAGAGAGATTCCAATTAAATTTGTCATTGTAACCCTTCAATTAACTTGAGGTTACATTGATAATCATTGTATGGTAATTATTTTTCATTCAATTGATGAATAGATTTCCATATATATGAGGTGTATTACTTTCACAAACTCTTCTAAAAACACCCATGGAATGTTATATTGAGGGGTTTCCATAGTCTAGGACATGAGTAGCATGTCATTAATATCCTGTTATTTCCTCATGTTTAGAATGTCTTCTTCATTTGTCAATAGAGGTGTATCTACTTGGACCGACTAAATAAGACACTTCATGTGACTGTGTCATAGGTGGAAATATTAGTGTGGTAATCTTCTGTTACACAGAAAGGTAAGTGACTAAATTTTAGATAGAATAATGATAGTCACTATGGGATATCTTTCAATTGATACTCTATTTCACCTACCAATAATAAGGAATTAGACATTATTGGCCTAGTTTTCAAAAGTTACTGATGATAGGAGGGCATTCTCGTTACTATGTTTCCAATGGTAGAATTCTCTTGGAAATGTGAAAAAATACAGTGGAGATAAATTTCATAGTAAATTCAATCATGGGGGGGACTATAGTAGTGGATTATAGTAAGAGGATGTTTCTATTAATCCTTGATCTTCTAGCCACACTGAGGGATATCACATCTCTCATCTGGAGATGGGATCTCAAAACCTATTGGATTTTTTTCATGAAGAAATCCTTCATGGTGAAGTTCCCAATGAGGACCTTAGGAATTAATGCTACTACTCCCATAATTTGTTAATAGTGGTAGAATCTTGATCGACAATAGATAATATTATGAGGGATTTAAGAAATTTAGTATTATGTTGAGAAGTATAAGAGATTGGATATAGATTTTCCTATCAGTTTTGATGAGGATTTTTCATGGATTCATTTTTATGGGTGATTGGGCCCACTTGTTGAGATAAGTGGTTTTCATGGGAAGGTTTTTGTGACTTCCGTGGAGTATTCAGTTAGATAGGCTGATTTTTTCTAATTGGAGTATGTGTATATTCCCAATCCAGTCTCCATAAAATATGGGGGAGTTTTTTGAAGAACCTCCTGGATGAGAGAAAAGGCCCGTTGCTGATGAGCCACCCTACTTATTGGGGGAGATATATGTTTTCATCCCTCAGTACCTACTATCATCAATGTTATGATGTCATGGAAGGTTTGTAAAATATGTATTGGATCTCCGTTTTCCTTTTTACCATTATAAGTCAATGCTTTGTGACATCAGTGACTAAAATAGGGATATATTTCCATTCTATATCCAGAATAGGGGTATGTGCATCCCCCTATCCTCCATTTCCAACCAGTGTTACTAATAATACACATGTGTGAGGGAAGAGATATGAGTCTTCCCCCTGCTCATCATCATGGATTTCCAATTGACTTTTCTGGGTGATTCTAGACAATCCTACTAACATTATAGATGAATATAGGTAGGTGTGTGTGACTACTCGCATTTTGCCACCAAACATGGTTGGAATGATAGTTTGAGTGCTGTCAGATGACTATGCTGGCAGGCTTTGGGGGTTCAGTAATTTATATATACTTTCTCACACTATGTTTTCATATTTTGATATATGGATTCTTTCAATGAAACTAGATGGGTCCTCTAGTTGGCTAGATAAAAGTGAATGGGTGTTTTTTGTGCTCGTAATTTTCCACCAAATTAGGTTGTTGGGCTACTCTAGAGGGGCTGAAGTTGTGACCCTGCCCCCTATTTTCTATTTTTATTCCTCGAAGGGCTATATAGAATGCCCGAGTTCAATGTTCCTAGGCCAGATAGCCAAGGAAAACACCATCATCATTTTAAGGTGTTACTATGGTGTTTTATTGGCAGTAGTGATTGCTAGCTGTAACTCCTGATAAGTACCCTTATGTATTCTGGGTTAGTCTATAGGTGGCCTCTTGATCCATCTACCTAATATATAGGAGGGACTGTTTATTAAATTCTAGGGATAGACTCCTAAAATGGTTCAAGATAGTGGTTTCCCTTATATTCACCAGGACCATTTTTTTTCATTGACCAGAAGATTAGTGGGGCTTTGAAATCTAGAGGTATTTCCAGGAATCCTCTAACATCATGATTTTATTGTTTTGAAAGTATTCCCAGACCAAGGTGTTTGAGACCTAACGTTGAAGGTATATGATTGGGGATGATTTCTTTCACATGTATAATGACCATGATTGAGTAACTGCTAGGAAATTCATCAATGAATGATGGATTTACTCTATCGGATTGCGGGGAGTTCTAAAGATAAGTGATTGAATATATGAAAAACACAAATAAGAAACTCTATCAAACAAGCATCTCATTTGTCTAAACACATGCATGATTGATTATCTTGTTTTCCTCTCTTTTATCATGGTAAAGGGGAATTAATATATGGGTGAAACCATTATCTTGGTTGAGGATTCATGTTGGTTTCACCATTTTTTATTTCCCTCATAATCGTGTTTGAGTTATCAATATATTTTCTTGAACGGTTTCCAATGGGTTTTTTCATTGAACCCAAAACACCTGATGGTTTTTTATCCATGATGACCCACTTTCTAAATGCAGGAAATCATAGATAGATTTGGATGATAATTCTTAAGAACATTCATTGGTTTATAGGATGATATGTTGGGCTCATCACACCCTTTTGGTGGAGAATTTTTGCCTATTTAGAGACACTCTTATATATTTAAGATATGTTCATGGATCCTTTATTAATTCCCAAGTATGATGTGGATCACCCATGAATTAAGAACCAATTATTACAATGTATAGATATCATACTAATTTTTATTTATCTGAATTCCATTATCAATTGATTTATTTGAATGTATCCAAGTTACTCCATTTATGGAATCATCTTGTGTAATACTCATATATGCTTTGGTCGTTATTATGATGATGATGATATTCTAGCCACTCAGTGAGGTACTCTGAAGTGCATTTTCTTCCTGGGGTATGGAAGTTGTTTTCATGTTGGGATCGAACCCATAAATGAGAATATTATGTATCTTTTTAAAGGGAATAAAATCCCACAAATTTTGGTTCTACTTAATGGGGAACATCATGCCTTTCATATTCATGAGGTAAGGACCCAATTGTATAGTTTAAAATCACGTGGAAATTACAGCTTGGTGGAAGATTCCTAGTGATAGTTTGGTGTGGGCCTAATGAGGAAGCGACCTAGGGAACATGTAAGGTATATAAATATCCATATTCAATTAATCCTTGTTAGGGATATGGCTCTAAGTGATCATTTTTTATTTAGGATATTGGTTCTAGACCTCATGATGGCTTTCTACATATCCTATATGGATGGGAATCAAAGCCCATGATATTGAATTATGAAGGACCTCACCTATATAATTTTTAGGTAGGTTTGTCTTGTATGGGAGGATGTCACATTGAGATGATTAAGTTGGGTTTTATTCCTAAAAATAAATACCTATAAAAAGGACATGAGGAATCTATAAACTCATAGTGGTTTGTGGGTTTTTCCTAGAGCATGGTCTTGAGGAGTATGTTCAGATTACTGGAATTTTGGTTGGGCCTTACTCCTGAGGAGGATTCTCATTGAGGTCAATCCCTAAGTTGGTGTCTTACATATCCTGATCATAACAGGAATCATAGTTGTCATTTTTCAATAGGTCACATAGATCATGTGGATTTCATGGTCGTTGTTAAAATCCAAGACCTTGTGAGTCATACTCGGTGTGGGAAGAAATGAGAAATGAAAATCCAAGATCCCATGTGATCTTCTTTTATCGACAAGTGTACATGGGAAAAATTACCATTGGGAGAGGGATGGGGTGTTGAGTGGTCTTATCTCCTCTTCCTTAATAGGATAGTGGAGTTGGTTGAGGGTATGGAACCTTCCTCACTTAACTTTACATTGAAATGAGTCTAGGGTCTGGAGAAGGAAGTATGACCATCGGTATTAGCTAGGAGGCAGAGATGAGAAAGGGTGAAACCTCCTAAAAGAAATTCAATGGGATTACTCTATGAAGGATGACCAAATTGGGTCTTATAAAAATTAAGGTGGACATCATTCCATGTTGAATGGGAAAGTAAGTGTAATCCTTACCCTAAATTCTAGGAATTGGATAATCAGTACCTTAGATATTAGAAGGGTACTACATGGTCTTAATCCGATTTCCCAAGACAAGAAACACCCTAACACTAACCTAGGGGTGATGGTCCTCATGAACATAGGGAGACACACTCACATGCACCCTAAGGAACACGACCAACCAACCATACAAGTACGGGAAACCTATGACCATAGGAATACACACCCAAATGTAGGATATGTTGGTGTTATACTCTGCATGTCTATGAAAGTGTAGAGGTTTTGGTGGAGTCAACAACTTATTCCTTCTAAAAAAGAGAGCCAAAGGAGGAGCAGTACTGCCATGAATGACTTTGAAGATGTCCCAATGAGTGTCTTATGTAGGCTAGTTGATAAGAGAACCAAGGAGGCTCATAGAAGGGGTGCTCCACACAGGTTGGGCTAGGAATACTGGTGGCACCTTGGGTGACTACACTTGGGTGAGGCCTTTCCCCAGCCGTCAAGGGACTCCACAGGCATTCCTGGAGGAGAAAAATATAGGTCCATCATTGATGAATGGTGCCTCATGTCATTCTTCATTAATCATGGGTTGAGAAAGTGCCTCACACAGATATGCTTTATTTAAATCATTGGGAGGAAATTAATTTCACTATCCCCCTTTAATCTCCTCTTCTTCAGGTTTTAGAAAGCTTCCTAGAATATTTATGAGGGATTGGGAAAATCACTATGGAAAACATAGTATTTATTGGACTTCATGAATTTTTTCCTTGAAAATTAAGACCTCAGGGTCCAATTTATTGGAAAATATGGGACCTTGGAAAAAGAGTAAATCTTTCTCAGGTGTTTAATTCAAGTTCTCCCATAGGTTGGTCAGACAAGGTTTTGTGCATGTACCTTACATGTCGATGATGCTTGGGGTACTTGGGAGAAATATACATTAGTGGATATTCTTATACTTTTAACTCTATATTAATTCTCTCTCTTATCCATAAAGTATTTCCCTTTTCTTCATTTTCATCCACGTGATAAAATAGAGTTTAATAGTGACCGTCTTGGAGTGAACACTATGTTCTTTCCTTTCCCAAAATAATGATATAATAAATTTGAATTATCATTATTATCATAGTAGAACCATGAATAATATTGATACTCAATACCGAGACATCTAAAATTAGTTTCATTAATTGTTATAGTCTCAAATTTATGGCACTATATATAGCAAAATGAGGCTGACTTGTTCACTAACAATGACCCCCTCAAATATATCCTTAATCTACAACAATTTATTGGAAACTTGGCGTGGGGGGATTGTCATTTTATAGTATCTTTAAATTTTTTCATATCAAAAAATGAAATAAAACAAAAATAATTTCTAGATTTTCTTACAGAGTATCCTTTTACAAAGAATTTTCCATTGGAAATAAAGTTATGAAACGAAGGGTTCTTCTCTATCCAGGACTACCCCCAAGCATAGAAGAAGTACTTTTACAACAATTACAAAATCCCAAAGGGGAAAATAATGTAAGACCCCAAACTCAAAATAGTTAGTTTGGGGGGTTATCCTTTCCTCACTAACCAAGTTGGTTCTACCTTATTCATTTTATTTTCAGAAGTTTTACTAATAATGTTATAGAAAATGAATAACTCATTGAAGTTATGGAACAAGAACTGTAAATGCCAGTACCCCACCTAAAAGTAAATTATTATTATTTTCTTATTGATCAAAAATTTCAACACTGACTATGAAATTAAAAATGAATAGTTTATTCTACTACATGACTTTGTAAAAGTGTTAATTTAATAATTACCCTTAAAAAAATACTAAATCATATCTTATGCTCAAAGAACACTGAGGAAGATTAACTATCTAATCCTTCTATAGACATTGAAGATCCAGACCAAGATAAAATAGCCATCAATATTTCACATTTTATAATTGGGCCATAATTCATTGGAAACAACACAAAAGAGACAAATGATGCAATTTCATCCCTAGATATGAAAAATCTATAAAGAAATGTTTATCTCCAATATTGAACTACCTGAAAATTTAGATTCTTCCATTGGAAAAATTAATAAAACAGAACCTTTTATTGTAAAAATTAAATTTTACTCTTTACAAAGACCTAAATTCTTATAAAGTCCTATATAAATATGGATATAATATAGTTCTCCTTATATGAATTAATGTTGGGGAAACTCTCACTATTTTATAGGAAGTTTATACTAGTGTATGTAGTGATCATCTATTAGGGATCAAGCTTTCTCATCAACTCATAAATATTAAGTATTTATATTCTCAGTTGATAAAATATTGAATAGAATTCACAAATAAATTTTATTCTTGTCAAATACATTACAACATAGTTAATAAACCCCAATAATTTTTTAATACTTCCAAATATTCATGGTTATTTTCTATTTTGGGAAAATATTTCATGGGTCCATATTCTCCAGCAACATAGGTGGTTATATTAAATCCTTACATTCACTAACATCTTCTCCAATTTTTCTGAGGATATATCCATTAATGAAGTTGGGAAAAATGATATCATTAGTTTTTTTGAAGACAAACATCATCTCTTGAATTGGTGCCCCTCATACAATATTGGTGGATACTAGAACTATCCTTTGTTCTTATGAATTGAAAAAGAAGTATTAGAAATATTCTATTTATTATAAAAACTCATACCATTATCACAAAATGTAAAATGGATAGATATAAGTTTTTAATAAAACTGTTTCAAATATACTCTATGATATAGTGGAGAAAGACAATATGTTTTAGAAAAATTATCTTGTGCATGATTTTTATTCCGACTACACCATAACCTGATATACTACATAACAAACCCCTTATTAACTCATATATGGAATAGAGGTACTTATATCCGTATAGTTACAATTTTCTTTTCTTTTAATTCTAATTTTTTATCATATATCTATGGAAGATAAATCTAAAAAGTGATTGTAGAAGTTAGAATGGCTCGATGAGAAAAGGTCATCTAACCTACACCATTTGTATGTTCACAAAAAAACAAGTATTAAGAGATTTTAGTAAGAAGACTTCACCTCATTCATTCTTATAATGTGATTTATTATTATCTCTTAGACCCTAATGGTACCTATGAGACCCTCTAACATGATCCAAAATGTGAAGGGAATTATGTTATTCACAAGGTATACTCAAATGGTGTATATTCACTGATAACCATAGATGGGGAGCATACCCGAAAAAAGTAAAATTTCTCAATTAAAATTTAAAATAATATATTTTCTCTGATGCTAGACATATCCCTTTAAATGTAACAACAATTTGTAAAATATATGTGACCGTAAACTACAAAAACATACATCCATGCACCATGGCATTAATTATCCTAGAAAGTTTAATGGTCACATAATGTTAAACCATACAGAATCTTTTTTTGTGATATATGAATTTAAACTACTGATGAAAATTATATTTTTAAACATGTATAATTATAGGATAATATCTCTATCACAAGGTAATAGATCTAGTGGTGTGCATCATAAACAATCCTTAGCTTCATCATAATAAAACCTGTTTAATATTACAATTCCCACTTATTTATAAAATTGATTATAAGTCATGTGATCTTATATATTTAAGATGATTATTACCATTTTCATGATTGAGATATGTCGTGGAGTATTTTGTTCATTCTGAATGAATGAAAATTCATTTTTTATTATTCAAACACTTTTAAGGAAAAAGTGGGAAACCATGGGTTGAACATCAAAAATAAATCACAAAACCAAAAAAATGACAGTTTAAGCTATCTATATTTAACCTCCCTAAATAATTTCCAAGTGATTAATCAGGCATGAATATAATCATCTTCGATTGGAAGATATTTCATGGCCTACTCTTTCCTAAAATATGAGAAAGACTTATATGAGAAAATCAGTAATTATTATTTACGTCTTGATTCTCATTCTTATGAGATATGTATTGACACTTAGTTATTTTATTCTAGGCCCATCCACAAATCCAAAATTAAAATTACCTCACCTTCCCTCAATAATTATGTTGGTTATTTATTACCTAGCATAGAAACAAGGTCTTACACTTTGGATGTGTATTAGACCCACTTGAGATCGAACATACAAGTCGTAGTGTAGTGAACTTAAACTAAAAATCACCCATGACCCTACTATATAACTTTGAACTATGATTGAGCCTTCCATATGATGAATCTTTATACTCTTCAAGGTGGCTTATTCCCTTTTGGACTATTTCTCCCTAAATACGAGTGGGATCTATATACAATTATTCATTTAATGGTTTCTTCATTTATTATAACATCAATTCCCATAATCCATATATACTTGTTAGATATATGAAAGGAATTTCCTATAAACTATAAGTAGTGTGATTCAAATTTTGATGAGATAAGTAGCGATATTGGGATCCATGTTCCAAAGGTACAATAATGGATAAAAAAATCCATCCCATACTCTTGAATATAAACCAAATCCATTGAGGATATTCAAACATAGTGTTCTCCCATGTACATTCACATACTCAAAAAATTGCCCCATTCCCTACATATGAGTCATATCTATAAAGGGAACCTCCTTAAATAATAACAATATTTGGATTTATTCTATATCAAACTATATACTTATTTTTTCCTTGATCATTTATCCTAACCCAAAAAATGTATAAAATATGTTTCCTTTCATTTGATCTGTATCTATGTAAAAAAATATTATAAGATACATGTAGAGTTTATTCTTGAAAAATTGATAAGATCACAATCACTGAACAAGGAAATCTAAATTGTAAATACATATCTCATGATTTCTATACATATTCATTGAATAAACCACACATCAAATCTAAGAAACTCAGATCCTCTCAAACCTTCCCTAGCTATCAATGAAAAAATTATCATATATTAAATTAAACTTCTATTTTCACCATGCATAATATGCCCCTGATATGTCTTGGAATATGTTATCCCATCAACATGAGGTTTATTTATCCTAGTGATAAAATCAATTTATCTTCCTACAACCTAATTGCATCACAATGGAAGTCTCCATTCAAACATGGTGCATGTTCATTCCTTACATACTTGTCTCATAACACCACCTCATATTTTAGATCCCCAAGATTATTACTTACAATATTTCTCCCCTGTGTTTAAAAGAATTTGGAGAATCCTTGGTTGGTAATCCCACTATTTCCGTCAATCCCATTTTAATAGTCCAAAAATTATAACCTTAAAATAGGTGCATACTTTCATGGGATTGGTTCCATATGACATAGTCCAACCCTAGATATGTGTTCTATATAAATTTTTATAATTACTAATATGTTCATATCTCTTATTAGGTATTCTTTTTCTCTATAAACTCACTTCATATCACTGATTTCTAGTTCAACCCCATCCAACCCATGAGTTGATTAATCCTCTTGGTTTTCCTTTCATAGAAAAATTGGAAATTGGGATGGAATAAGTGTACTTATGGAATTATTACTCCAACCATATTCCATAATAACCCCATATTTCTTCATTGTACTGAGTATGGTATCAACTAAACTACTCCATAAAGTTTCCATTGATTTACCATTGATTCAGTTTTCTGTCATTATTAATTTTCATATAGTCTGTCTAGACTCTCTATCTCTACCACCTTTATTTGATTCAGAAATACATTGGATATGATTTAATCATTTTATAATCTAATTATTCAATAATATTCATAATCCACAAAATTTTATACTTATGTATCACACCCATTTTCATGAAAAAAAATAGTTTTTCAAAGCACTATAAACATAAACAGAAGAAACCTATAGTCAAAGATATATGAAATTAAAGTACAAAATACATTGGTAAAACATTCATAACCCTAAACAACATAAGTAAATATATGTAAGAATAATTAGTATGAAAATACAAATATGGTATTTTATAAAAAAATTTGATTCTTCTCTCACTAGATAAGCACTTTGTAAAATCTAGTAAAAATCAATAACCTAAAATTAAAAAGGTTTAAATCTTGGTAAGTTGAAAACCACTAAAGGGTGACCTTATAAAAATAAAACAAATCCCTTATAATTCTTATCTATATCATACTTTTGAAAATGTTAGAAAGTTATAAAAAATACACAAATCAATTTCATCCCATTATATATCCCTACCAATATTCAAGCTATTCTTTCTAATAACCTTATCCTATAAAAATATTAGTGAATTCTATTTCTCCAAAAAATTTAATTTAGATAATTATATAAATATTAAAGAATTATGATACTGGATCATACATCTATGTGCACTAAATATCGTGTCATAGGTATGTTAAATGATTTATATACACATTCCTAATTCAAGCCCATGGGGATATTTTTTAACATAACAATTCAAGAAGAATGGATTATGTCATTGTTTAGATTTTAGTAATCAAATAAATCATTATTTTTTATATTACCTTTCAAATAATTTCATGTTTGTACAAAAGAAAAATAACTCTGAAAAACAATTATTTCATTTACTCATCAAAACATAAATACAGATGAGCATCTATAATCTAGAGTCTCTCATTGACATTATATGTAAATAAAAATGAAAAAATAGCTACAATAAACCGTGATTTGTCTTGTGAAATAAATTATCCAATGTTAGGTGAGATGTATTTTGGGACCGGTGGAGGTTAACTCATTTGTTATCTTCAACTTTAGCTAATGGGTGAGTATGTTCGACATAATCATGTAATTATTATATTCTTCTTCTGAAGACTTCAAGCCTGTTTTTTTCATAGTAATTAAGACACATGAGTCTTGTATTCCTATAGTTCTAAAATTTTAATATCTATCCAAACATGAATATATCCTTCCTCAAAAAAAAATAATTATGCTCCATAAAATCATCCTCTAGAGCCTATGTGTGACCATTAGTAAGATCAAACTACATGGAGATTCATTCTGAGGCCACTATCTCTTCTCAAGAGATAAGAACATGATCATTGAGATAATATAGTGTTAGTAGTAAAACCCAACTACACCCAAAACATGGAAGAGTTGATGACTGATTTCCACCTTATCAAAAATATTATCTAAAGTATTATCTGTTAGGAATGTACAAACATGGTGTCAATATTATCTTATCATACCCTAAAATGTGAGAGTAGAATTGATATTTAGACTCTGTTCACTCACTATTATAGATATATAGTATGGGGTCGGGTACATTGAGAACATTATTTATTTAACTATAAATGTGATTGTAGAGAAAAATTATGTCATTTATTTCTAGTTAAATTCATGGACTGGATAAATGAGTGTTACAACAACAAATGATGTGATTAGCACAGTCATAGTGAGGAAGATAAAAGTAACACAATGAGTAACCTTGGTTCACAATAACAAGTCTGTAACACTCTTTATTTGAAGGGAACTTGAAAAATAAAAAAACTCCCAATCTAATGAATTTTTTTCATATTGGTCTCCATCTCAAAAACCAATTATGAAATCGTAGAAATATAGTTAATAAAATAAATTATTGTCTTATTTACCCAATTAACTATGTCCCATATATACCATCAGGATAATACTCCATCCATTATTTGTAATATTCTTATAAAATTTTTATCGAACAAATAATGGATGGTAGTATGATTTTAATGCTAGTATACTCAAGCACCAACATCAACCATAATTGATAGAGTGTAGAATGATTTAAATCCCACAAAATCATGATAAGTGGTAATGAATTTCTCAATGTTAGACACTCAGACTTTCATTCTAACCTCTAAGGGGTGTAATGTTCATAAATATCTACACCATAAATATGAGATGTCAAAATCCCATCTTGAAATGAGATATTGAAATAAAATTTTTCTTAGTTTCCCCACCATTTTATGTTAAAAGTGTATAAGGTATAATGTGAATAATGAAATTAAAGTCAAGAGGATTGAAAAAAATCATAATTACAATGTCAACATTCAAGGATATTGGGAGAACAACAATAATATTGAAAAGCATTGGGTGAAAGGAATAGAGATGATGTTTTTGGTATTTTGATATGTATAACTTTAAAGGTGCGCTATCATCCATCAATATAAAAGTTGGAATGGTCCACTATGGTGATTTGGAGACCTTCCTTCTTCTAAGTGACCCAGTAAACTATAAATCTGAGCAAGGGTGGATACAACCAAATTAATGAGTTTTTCTGGTGTTAATATAGTTTCTATTATTTGGGTTATAATTTAGAAACCATATTGACAATAATATTCAATTAAAATACATCCTCTAATGAACATGGTGAAAAAACCATATATCCAAATATCTAGAGTTACATTATGTCAGATCTTATAACCGCATGTGGGGTACTGAAATGATTCTATTGTATCCTAGTTTAAACCATTAATATATCCAGACTATTGATTTGGGTGGGGCTTGGTGTCCTAAAAAAATTAGCCTTGCCTTTTTAGTTTGTAAGAAAATTTTCACAAAGTTTGTAACTGTGATAATTGAATGGGTATGAAGATATTTACATAATAGATTTTTATATATTGTTGATAGGTCTCTCATTGTGGGATAATTTTTGTCATCATCTTCCCTAGTATTGTACATATAGAGGATCGCATCAGACATATACCAAAGAATTGAGATTTCTCATAGTTGATAGATATCCCAAACACTAATGATGACTTCACCATATGGTATATGTAATGTGTTGGTGTTAAAACACCAATGGTTGATCGGTTCAGGTGAGAGCCTAGTTAAAATATATATCATAAAATGGAAAATCCATAGTGCTTTGTATAGACCAATGACTTCAAAACACTTGTAAAATTTTGGATACCTTTGATAAACCCATAATTCTTTATCCCATTCATCATATAAGCTCTCAACATATATCAGGTCCCACTTTAAACTTCATCCTCTATTTGAATCATCCCTTGAAATCTGAAAAATTGATGGGTAGTCTGGAGTGTTAGGTTACATGGGATTTTCATGGTTATCCTAGCTATCTAGGGTCTATTAAGATCCATTCAAATTTAATACATTTCATTTACATGACTCTGTGATCATATGGCACATAGTAGAGATATTCTCTTAGAGAGACCTTGGGGAAACCTTGATCTAAGATGATGGAAAGATTTGACTTGCTATCAAAATATGTTGATTATCGTATAAACCAAAATGGTATATAATAATTCTTCCAAAAAATTCATTATTTTAAAAATCATGGGGTAGAAGATTATTATGATCCTATATTGGGGAATAATATAGTATTAAGAGTTGCCCTCAATATATCTAGTGATATAAATTCTCATTTCAACTACAACCATCGAATTATATTGTTGCATCAGCTTATAATCCATTGTCTCCAAATATATATGAAAAATAGTAATTATCAAAATCTAAAGAAAATTATAAAATAATAAAAATTTGAAAATTAAAAAATCTTCCTAGAATATTGTGTTAAATAATGAAGTCATAGTTACCTTAATATGAGAGATGAAAATCATCTTTCTGAATCACGATCCTACATCCAAGAATTAATAATAGTTTTTGGGACCCTAATTATGTGATCCCCTATTGGTTTTTTGATGTATCAAAGAATTTCTTCTGAAAATGATGATCTCATTATGGAAGGGACCATGGTAGAGATCCTAGAGCCGACTAAAAATTGCATGTTCTCAATACATGATAAATGAATCATCCTAATACCATTATATTGGGTTTATATTTTTTATCAATACAGTCTTACACCAAAAATATCATATATAAATCCCATGTTTATTGTATAGAACAAACACCTTTCCATGATGATTAGACTCCATTCCAACAAGGTCATTTTTTGAGGCCATGAATTTTTCAATGAATCCAAGAATTTATTTGAAAAAAATTGGAAGCCAATAATGATATCAAACAAATTAAAATTGGAGAAGATTTGGAAAATGTATTGAACTACATGGAACCCGTAATTTTTTACATTTCACACCAAGATACCATGAGGATTATTCTCATTCATATAGTGACCCCATAAATGAAATTAATTTTTTGAGTGAGGTATTGGATTTTCTCACCCCAAAAATTTTTTTTTGTAGAGTGGAATGGTTCCTACACCCCCTACCCCGCCCAATATGAAATTAATTTTTAGGAAGAGTTCTTGGTATTCCCTCAGGAACATAGATTCTAATATGCTATATTGCTGACCATTTGGGGAAATAATTTTTTCCCACCACCTATAAATACTTGATTATAACCATCAATCAAGTCACATAGAGGCATAAAGTGGGAACATATTGAAAGATACAAGATAAAAGATAATTATCAATCATGAAATTTCAATTCCATGATCCTTGAGAATTGGTATCATCAAAATCCACATGTAAATTTCTCACTAAATATGAATATTAAACTCCGTAAAAATGGATTCCTTCATAAAATACATTCACTACAAATGAAATATTTTTGGAAATTTGAGGTACATTGAATTGTCTACAAAGGAGATTATATCCTTAATAAAGAATCCCTTGATGAGGAAACACACTTTTTGGATGAACCCTTTTCAATTATACTATCTCACATAGTGAGAAAACTATGTGAAATTGGATATCCATAGGTTATTTACCTCTCCTCTCTCAACACACTCCTTACCCATAGTGTTTGGATTTATCTTATCCCATTTGAAATGTATCCAAATTTTTCTCTCAGGTAAAATTAAAAAACCAAGGAAGACAAAAGCAAGTCCTCCCCCAAGTACACTAGACCTATATGATCAATCTTCTAGATATGACAACATACCCCAATCTTTTTCATGCATTCCTTTGGTAAAAGATTTACTTCACTTAACCTCCATAGAATATGGGGTCTTTAGTAATATCTCAATTTTTTATTTCCATGGTAACTGGGGACCAAATCCAAGAGGAAGTAATGGGATACTTTTCATTTCTTCCCTGAGAGTCACCTCCAAATGATACCTGAAATGTCAAGTGAATATTAAAGAATTTCTGCATTCATTTCTCCAAACAGTGGATGTATAAGCCCTAATATAAGGTTCATAAATAGGAAAAAATATTAGAATGTGAATCTCTCATGGATTAAGGACATAGTATTTCGTTCTAACTATTTATATATAGCTTAACCCTCTCCCATCCGAGGATGAGGAATGGAATAATATGTTTAAACATCCTAATGTAATCCCCTAACCTTCCTTGTAGGATATTATATTCTTCCTCCCTTCCTTCCCCCATTTTCCCGTCAAATTATTTGGAAGGAAATTCATCTATGGGATTCCCATTCGGGTGTAAATACCATTTGAATCCAATTATACAATTGTATTTATCTTATTGTTTTCATTTTTACCACACAAGAACTAACTCATTATGGAATAGGGAATTGAGTCAGTCATCTCACTAGAATAATCAAAACACAGTGCTTGGGCCTCCACATTTGGTGTAAGCACCAAACATTATAAATTATAGGGGATTTAATTACCATCTCGGTAGGATACATAGGATGCCTCCCATAAGTTCAAACCAAATATATTCAACCCATCACTAATCTTATTGGTTCATATTCTCAATGAGAGAATATCCATACCCAATGGGACATATTCCATCTAGGTCCTTTTAAATATAAATTTATTCTCATGTGTATGCTCCACAACAACCTTTTCTATGCACCTTTAACATAGACATCCTTATCGCATGATATTAAATTTTATGTTTTGGTACTCATGACATCATCTGAAAAGGAATGATGTGTCCCATTAAATGAAACCAAACCTACATGGGTTTTGATTCCTTTCATGAGGATACATAAGAATTCATATTAGGCTATTGATTCCAACATAAAAAAATAATAATTTCCCTCTGGATAATAATAAATTCTAGAATTTCCAACAGCGTGTCTTTAAAACATAGTTACATAACGTTATAAATCACAAAATAATAACCAAAACAAATATTTAAAAACTATGATGCATATATATGGTACCATTTATGGTGAACATATAATTCATAAATATAGTACCATTGATAGAGAACCTTTGATACATTTAGATGGAACCATTGGTGGATAGGCTCTAAAATAGTAACATAGATGGAGAACCTCTAATATATACATATTTTCACATCCACATATGTTAAAAACTGATTGAAAATATATGGTTGGAAATTCCCATATATGTATTTTTAAAGTATTCACAAATATATATTAAATATATAAGAGAGACATAGATTTAGTAGACTGATAGCATTCAAACAGAGTCTTGTTGGATGTTGATGGTTGGATTTAGTGTAAAATGTAAATAATGGAGATGGTGGACATATCATGACATCGGTTGGTTGTGTGTAGGCAGTGGCATGCATAGTTTTGGGAAACTACTATGGTGTAATTCTAGAGAGGAAGTGGTGGAATATTTTGTTCCAAATAATTATGGTGGTGGGCCATCTGGGAGGGATCCTATGACGGAGTCATCAAGAAGTTCCATTTGTATTTCTAGAGATAACAGGGGTTACAATGGTTTCTTAGTTGGATTAGGTTCCAAAAATGTTCAACCAGGAATTTCTTTAGGGAACTACATCATCCTCAATCCTTAAGTCCTTCGATTCATCACTAGTGGGAATTAGAAAAAAAATTAGTATCTAGGTGAAAATTTAAACACATCCGGAAAGCAGTGCAGAGACACTGCCTATTGGGTAGCCTAGTTTTTAGGGAAGGGTGTGTTGATTCATATCATTCATCATTATATCCCCTTAGTGGAATGGAGGGTTTCCTTGTCATATGATTATCTTTATTAGGGACCATTCTGGCGATGTAGTGAATTTCGAAGGTGATTCGGTGGATGAAAATGAATGCATCACCACATTGGTGGCTCAAAAGAGTGGTGGGTGTATTAGAACATATCTATGGCCATCCTCCACACTATTGTTGGAGGGGTTCCCTTCCTCTTTATATAATTCTAGTATTTTGTAATATTTTTGGTAAGCATAGTGCATATTACATATAGGGATTATGTTGTTATGTATTCTGGTAGGGGGTACTGTAACCTTTGACTAGTGACATGATATGGTGCCTACTCCTTACTCTGGACATTAGCATCAAGTTTTATTCTTTAGGACAATGGGACTTCCGGCCATGTTGCATTACGACATGGGACTCTAATCCTTCAAGTCATGTAAGGTTTTACCCTAATACATATTTAAAATAAGTCTTTATTTTTTTAAAAAAATGGTCATCAATACAGACCTATATAATAAATAAATAACTAAATAAATCTTATTAGTTATTTTAACGTTAATTATCATGATAATGGTATGCCAGTTTTTTTGTTATTTTTTTTATATCATGTAATATTTATCTAATCAACCAAATTTCTCATATTTAAATGATGAATCTAGTATAGTTTTTAAACCTATATATAATTATATTAACTCTCATTAAATTGTTATTCAATACTAAATAATAATAAGAATATATAATGCTAAAAATTCATTTATCTATAAAATATTTATATATATATATATATATATATTATTTTAATTTTAATTTTAATTTAATAATATTTATAAATTTAATTTTATTAAGTTGAGATTAAACTTTTCTTTAATAAATGAAAACTAGAAAATCCTAGTGACCACATATTTCTAAAATAATATATAAATTACTTTGACAAAAAATAGCTCTTAATGATAAAATCAAAATAAAAAATGTAAAAACATATTGTAAAAGACTTGAATAAATTTACAACATGAGTGTAATTTCTTTGGTTAGAATTTATTTGAAAAATCCTACCCCATAGTTCATGTATTTAAAATTTTGGATTCATTTACCAATGAATAGTTTAATGATATCATGGAAGTGTAAAGTGTATTCCCAAAAGTGTCATTTTCATCACATACAAAAGAGGATCTCTTCCACCTATCAATGGTTACTCTTACCATTATAACATCCATTTAAAATGTAATAAAATAATTTTACTGTAATTTATTTTATTATATTTAATCCCAAAATCATTATAAGTTATCTCTTGACATTCACTTCTACATAGATCTCTATGTTAAGATCATATCTCAAACATATTTATTACCTTCTTCTTAATGTTTTCTCCTAAACATTTATCTTAAAAATATCTTATATCCATAATAATATAATGAAAATAGTATCATTATTATACTTATATATTATTATATCATTTGAATACTATCATTTATTCCTCTATATTTTCTTAGAAAAAAAGTTTATTCAGTGCATTGCACGGACTACCGCCTCCACAAAGTGGTGTTATCCACTTCTCACTATCATCAT
Source organism: Viscum album (assembly GCA_963277665.1). NCBI lineage: Eukaryota > Viridiplantae > Streptophyta > Magnoliopsida > Santalales > Viscaceae > Viscum > Viscum album. The sequence continues at coordinate 981,190,319 of OY728145.1, read as the reverse complement.
CACTAATAGTTTTAATATATATTTGATGGGTATATGTGATATATATATATCTCTTTGTTTGTAATATATATAATTAATAGGTTTCCTTTATGGATAAAAAAATAAACTATAATTACAAGATAATACATTGATGTTGATAAATAACCCAAAACTAGTTCATCATCATTTTTATATTCACAAAACTTGACTAAAAATACCATGTAATATAATTATAATATTATAATTCTTTAGAAAACATATTTTTTAGTAACATTAAGGATTTGGAAATAACTATAATTTAGAGTAAAAAAATCTCCACACACCACTTTTTCTAACCGAGTTCAAAATGGTCAAGATTCTTAACACCCGACATTTTAAAGAAATTATAAAAATCTAATAAAATAAAAGATTTGTTATTAATGATGAGTATAAATGAAAATATATATGAATAGTTTTATAAACTTTTTAATTAATATTTTTATCTATTTGATATAAGAGTTTAAATTACTTGTATGGAAATAATGGCTAAAGGTAATAGACTTGGTAACTCAAACTTATTCATTTGAATTATATTATTTATTATGGATTTAGTTTCCCCTATATTCAATAAATCCTCTATTTTAAGTGATTTTCTTTTTTTCTCTGGAAAATAGTTTTTTATCGAATTCCATTTCCATGAAATTTTTTCTTTTCAATTATTTTTCTTAAAAAGGGTAAAACATTATTTAAAAAAGATCTTTTCATGATTTGGTTCTCAATATCAACAAATAATCTATCCCCAATGTAATTATGTCCCATGTTATAGAATATATTTTCTTTAATTATGTTACATTTTTTTGTTTTCATGTTTTAAATATAAAATTATTTAATTCATTGTGTTATTTTACACCATTTTGATGTTCTATAACATCTAATTTTTCATTGGATCTTTATAAAAAGTTAATGATTTAAATTTGGATGTTTTATAAAACCCATTTTATTTCAATGGGTCACTTATGAATGTTGAATAATTTCTATTTTTATATTTTCTGAAACCCATTTAATTTCCATGGGTTATTTATGATGTGAAAAGTGAATTATTAAGTGTCACACATAAATATGGATAAATTAAGTGAAAGTTATTATATCATCCTCAAATACATTTGTTAATAGTTTATATCTCACAAGATAGGTTTTCATGAGTACATTTTAGTTTATAAAATGCTAGGGCACTAATAGAGAGGCTTATGAATTAATGTTTTACTCTGATATTGACTATATAATAGTTATTGGATATTAATAATTATGATCTCATGATCTCAAGAACCATGTATTATGTTAAATGGTTATGAATAATGTTATATATTTTGTGTTTTCATGTTTATCTATTGTGATTTTAATTTCATAAATTATGAACATAAAATTTCACTTTTTTCATGGCAATCACTCATGATGTTAAGATGTTTATCTTATACTCATTCTTTTACTTATTTGTGTTAACTGAAATATAATAAAATGTGTATTACACCTTACTACTAATTTTTTCTCACACCATTCTATTTTTTTCATTCCCCTAGAAATTAGGATGAGTTTTAATAATAATATATATAAAGGATTCTCTAGTTTGGTACCTTTAATGTTAAATTATCAGGATTTCATAAAAATAAACTTACTATGTATCTAGTATAAAAATACACATAATATATATTTACTAGGGTTACTATTATATATGAAATCTGATGATTTATATCATGTGAATAATGTAATAGAAATTCATGTATATTTGAGGTATCTATAAGATACCTTTCTATTAAAATCAATATTATCTTCCCATAAAATAAGATAGAGACTCTATAGACCTATAACCCATATTAAGGTCTCTCTCACCAACAAACACATCCTTCGTCACGTGAGAATCACATAATTCAATGAATATATTGATGTAATCCATATTATACCATACAAAAGAAAACCAATCTCTATAAAGGATTATTCCATAATGATTTTCTTACAAACATAGAAAATATTACAAGAGTGATGTTGTACAAGAATTAAATCACAGTCTCTGCAAACATCACACATTCTCATTAAACCTCTAAATAGAATAGTTACCATTGTGGGAACTGGATGTCTCTCCACATCATGTCCTAAATAATTGAATTGGGGGAGTGAACCAAAGGATTTAATAGAACATGAATCAAAAAATTTATATAAACATGTAAAAAAATAGGAAGGAAATACCTCACACAATATCTAACATTCCTATAACAATAAATTATAATACATGAATTTGTTAGTAACCTTCTCCAGAGCCTCACTGGACTTGATGGGGACCACCACCTTGGATATTATCTACTGAATGTCCCCAAGGGAGATAGAAATCAATTAGATTTTCTATGTGTGCCTCTTACCATGTTTGTTGATCAATGGCTGGAGCTCATGGATACTACTGTTACCTCAGAGTATATGATGTAGTAGTTGATCCTAAAAATAGTCTCCATCTCTATCTTCATTTCTATATAAGATCAAACAATCTTAATTTTGATGGTCTCAACCACCACAAGATAAATGAGACTTTCTTTATCTATTATTGGTGTCCAAGAATATACTTCCCTATAAAAAAAGAAAAATATGGATATAAATAACTCTCTGCATTCTAAATTTTTTTCTAACTAGGAAAAATAAGAGCTTCTAAACATAGCTTTTTTTCCACATGGTAATCTTGATGACTCTCTTCCAAAGATGATATAGTCACATCCATCATCCCATCGATGTCTGTTTACCATTACTAAAATCCATTGTATGTCTTCAACATAAATTGGGTGACCTATAACTAGATCTATAGACATAAATCCTCTTATAAATTCTTTTCATTAGACTCATCGTCCAGTATAAGTTTAGAAGTGTAATCTAAGTGGTTTTTATATCAGATATTGAACTCCCACCTAGTATAACTCCCCAATAAATGGTTAACATTTTCCTACCAATAATCTTAATTCATGGTCAAATAAATAAAAGTATCCTAAAATTAGACTTTCAAAATTTACAACAAAATAGTTAACTCCTCAAGATCATAGAGGAATGACAACTGAAACTACTAGGCTTCCTTATTAATCATCTCCATAACCAATAAAACCCAAATTTCTCTTTAATAACAAGTAAAAATAGAGGAAATATCCACCTCCACTAACCAATATTGAGTCTCATAGTCTTAAATGGATCCATCATTATTTTTTTATACCCTTTCACTGAAACTCGTGTAGTGTCATTCTCAATGTATCCCGATCATCAGCCTCCACTCGCTAGATATCTTTGAGAACATCCTGTTGAATCTATTCATCATGGACATGACATGTTCATGAACCCATATTCATTCCCGAAACAAAAAATGTTTTTATGGACTCCCCAAAAATAAAATATGGAATAGTTAGAGTTAATTAATTATTTTAATATTAACATTGTTAGCATTTTCTACCCAATTCAAACATAGGAATATACAATCCTAATGTTAGATCTTTTCCTAGTTTTCTACCTCATAGGAAGTGTCAATTTTCTAAAAAAATTGTAAACATTATGTTCCTGTAATTGGATAAGAGGGGTCCTAAAATATCATGTCCTAGATGATCTCTCTATGTTACATCATGTATAATATATAACTGACACCATTTCCCTACCAACACATGCATCCTAACTAGTGCCTATCTAAGTACTTAAAATTATCTCTCAACCATAATATCAGATAAAACTATGTCACAACTACCCTACCCATTCAATGGTACACATCGTGGGCTATAAATAAAGAGATAGATTATGATCTCTAATTTTCACCTCAATTATGCCATTTATTTTATACTATCATTGAGGTATAAAATCAAAAATGGGACACATTACTCTATTTATATAGGTTTAAAGACTAATATGTAATGGGAGATACATGAATATATAACAAGATAAATATAATTATGAAATAAAAAAGTGTATATATAATTCTATAAATAAGTTGAAACAGCAAAAAATTATTGAAATAAACACCAAATCATTGACTAAAAACTTCATCAACTCTTGATCAAGCACTATGAGAATGTAACATCTTGGTCGATCACCAACCATCACCAACATAAATAAAAAAAATTATATATATATATAAATATGGAGAGAATAACATGTATACTCAGTAGGATACTTCTTAAAACATCTTATATAAAATGTGAATTAATCAAACTAAATCTTAGTGAATAAATAATTAAACCAAAATCACCACCTAAATATGTAAATTTATTTCACATCCTTAATATAGATCACTCTCAAAGATACACATACAAATAATAATATCAGTTTAAAAACATATATATATATATATATATAATGATGTAACACCACGTTCACTCCCCCACTGGTGTGTCTCTCTCACACAACAGCAGATCATGTCCTGTAATCATCCATTCTATAAATCAACCTTCACAAATCTAAAAAAAATTATACTAGGAATTCTGCATCACATGTATCCCAACATAACTTTATCACCATCATCATATCAATTATAACAAAATTTTGTTTAGTAATCTATTATATCCCATGTATCATGTGTTATACCTCAATCCATTGTAGCCCATGCTTGTTCTCCCATGGGAAACCCTATAAACTATGACTGGATATAAGTATGTGTTATAACCTAGAACAACTATTTCATAGACAAAAATGTGTAATCATACTGATTTCTATCATAGCCCTAGAAATACCATACACTATAGCTAAATCAATCATATCCCAGGTAAGCCCGTGTAATATACTAAAACGGAAGATAGACTAGTGAATACGGAGAAGCCAGTCACCCATTCCCTCTCCACCCTTGATATTGGGGAAAATATCCCAAAAACATTTGGATGTCAAATTACTTATATAATTGGGTGTTTAAGCATATAAAATTAGAAAATATAAGATAAATCACACACAAACGCACTAAGTGAAATTCCCTAGAATAATACTCATCTATCGTTATTGTCTAACAAGACACTCAACTTTCAACACTGTGGTATAGATCTCAAACATGCACAGAAGCATCATGATTAAAATCATTAATTCTATCCACATAGAAACATATAAAATTAATTGTATTTTATTTAATAATTAGGTATTTATGAACATTTCCTTAAGACCCATTTTAATTTTTGGTCTAAAACCACACCCTATAATTATAGGCCATCATGGTCCATATTAGTTAATCAAATTCCATAGTCAACTTAAATAATCTTCAAGAATTTAATAAGGTTATATCATTGTTTTTATTGTTATATAAATAATCTTTCATTATTACCATCATAATGCCTCATCCCATGGGTTTTTCTATTAATCGATTTAATATTCCTTAATTTTTAGGTACTCTATAGAACATCCTAATATACCTCTTGAAAGGAATCAATTTTATTAATATAATTGACTACAGTAAGTATATGATAATTATAACAATCATTCAAATGATAATCCATCCATAAAAATAAAAATTTATCTTATAATCAATAAGAAATTCTATCCCTCAACTCATTTCAATTTCCATGGTGTCATCCTTGAAAACATTGTGCACATCACATTCAATACCACAATCATTGATATTTACCACCACTATAACCCCAGGAAAACCTGCCTTTTGTTCATCAATTAATAATAATAATCTTGGTTATGAATCAAAATACGTCAAATATAATTCATCCAAGAATAATCATATCAATTTAAAAAAAAGTAATTTTAGCATTAAATACGCATTGGGAATCTAAGGCCATATCACCTAGGCATTCAAGCCTTTATCAACTAATAACGGGATCACTCATTTTCAATAAATTATCTTTAACAAAAACCCTTTCAATTACATTATTATATTTAATAGTTCATTATGAATAGGTTTAACAATAATACAATAACTATAAAAAATCATATTTGTAATTAAAAATGAATCATATACATACTTTTATCATGATATATATATTTCATAAATTTCCAGGATGGGTGATAAAAAATATACATGCCTATTTTATTATCATTATATAAATTAAACTTTACTTTATTTACTCAATTTCATGAAAATTAAACATGCAAAACAAAAAAATACCATATCAAATATAAATACATCACTATTAAGAAAATCAAGATTCAGTATCACTAAAATATAAGTCACAATTGATCACATGTCTTTAAACAATATTATTAAAGATTAATATATTTTAACTACCACATATGATAATTATTCTTATTTAAATATTTAATTTAAATATTAATAAAATTATATTAAAATTTATGTGACATCCATATTATAAAATAATAACATAAATCTATTTCACGAAATATTATAATCACTTTCTTCTAATAATTTTTTCACGACCCACCTTCACTAAATAGAGGGAAGGGTCAACAGATTGCCAGGACCTTCCTTCTTTAATTTTAAGGAGAGATAATGAAACCCAAAACCCACCTTCAATAGGTCCCGGAGTGACGACCAGCACCAAGGGCATGAAATCACACACTAAATGGAAGGAATTACCCTTTTTTTCTTTTAATAGGATCAGGAGATAAGATAGTGAATCCCACAAAACCATAATTAAGGTAAAAGTAAAGCCAAGAACCATTACCAATGCATGTTAAAAAAGTAAAATCCACAATGTATAAAGAGACTACAAAGAAAAAATACCCAAAATAATGGACAACAAAAACTGCAATAATCTGCCACAAGGTCTGAGCTAGTATGGTCCAGCATGGTCCCCGATGTACACCTTGAAACCTAAAAGATGTTTTATATACTTAGGGTGAGGATACAAGTATACTCAGTAGGGAAAAACCAAGGGCTCTTGGGAACAAGTGGGGAGCCATAAAAATGCCCTGTGAGAAAAGAGATAACCAAACACTTAACAAGGAAACTAACCACCCAAGCCTCACCAAGGCACACTCCCCAAATCACGCAACTCAAGTAATATATAGTAATAGAACATTGATGTTTGGGTACCCCGTGCAACATTCCAACTGGTTATTGAAGACATCCTATGCATCGGACCAATCCTGTCATTCTCATCGCAGTCCCACTTCCATACCCCGCTCACACACACCTGGGCCACAACCACACATCCCGCCCGCAAACACCTGGGCCACCATCACTAACCCTCCTGCAGACACCTTGTCCACAACTATCACACGTAACCATGCCTACAAACACCTTGTCCAGAACAACCACTGCCATGCCCAAAGACACCTGGGCTAGAATAACAACTACCATTCCCGAAGACACCTGGGCCTCATCCCGAAGATACTTGGGAAACCACCTGCCTGCACACACCTGGGCCAACCACCACACTACCCTGCCCAAAGATTCTTAGGCTAATAATGAACCTCAGGCCATCACAGCCTGCCCGAAGATACTTGGGATATCTGGGAAAGGGAGTAGAAAGGAGCTAATAACCAGCTACTAATTGAAGTGTTGGAAAAAAACACTCTCCCCCATGAAATGGGGGTGTTCAGCACTAAGTGCTCAACTTGGGTGGGGTGCAAATAAGAAAAATAAGAACTAAAAATATATGTATAAGTAACAAACACTCAACACAACCTAGGGTTTCCAAATCCAATCCAAGCACAATCACACTAACCCCTATTCATAATAAGCACACTCCTCACAGCCGAGTCACAACTCATCCCCAGAACCAATTCCCATTTAAGCCATTCTTGCTTCCATGTTCAAGTAATCTCATTTAAATAAAGTTCTTCACTACTGGGAAACTGACAGCATAAGAACAAACAAAGGGAAAAAGTTACAGCCAACAAAAATTTAAGCATTCACACCCGGTTCTCTTGCAAAGTCACAACAACAAAGGGATAAGTGAGATCCCTCGAAGGAATGGACCCAACGAAAACCCCAAGATACAGCCCCATGATCCCAAAATACATGAGGCCAGTGGTTTCTCAACTACAGAGGATCCCACCCTAATTCGTGATACAAATAGAGGATCCCATCCTCACCCACATCACCCTAGTAATGTAATCCCTTATCCAACCATGGAGGAAACAACCAAACAAATACTACCAACACAAGGCAGACTCAACAGGTATTTTCAGATTTAAAAGATTTAACACACTCCATGATTTCAATTCCACTGGGCTTAAATCGGGGTTATCATAGAAATGGATTTCTCCTGGTGCTTTCAATAAATTTAACAGAGTATACGTGATTAACAAATTTCCCTTACACAGAAAAAGGGTTCACAACCAAATACAAGCCATTTAAACGTCACAAGGGGTAAGAGTTTATTAATGCACAGAGAAAGATCACCAACGACCATGATTTTCAGTAGGCGTTGGCCCGCACAATTCTGAAATCATTAATCATGAAAGAGGATAAAAATAGAGCATCATCATCGATAACACCCCTTCACTTCATTCTTTAGAATCTGTTTATTATCTTCATTAAAGTTTGGTTCATCCAATTCTATAGAAGCAGTAGTGTACCCACCCCGCAAGATACACAGAAAGGAGAGATGAAGGTGAAACCCCTACTTGACTGATCAATGATCAAAGTTTTTCTCCATGTACTAGGAACACAAGATGCACAATTTATAGGGGAGGGACGTTGGGAACTCCAAGGATGAGAAGACGACTTCAGCTTAATCACACCAAAAGTCTTGGGAAGGTAGGACGTCAAGCAAACCAGGAAGAAGAGAGAAGTCGGCCAAAAAAGAAAGAAGGGGGAAGAGGAACTTCTTCTGCGATATATAGATAAAATCCCATTGTTACGGGATAAAAAATTTGAACGCCTTGGAAGTCGAATCGCAGTTTTTCCATGCGGTTGGGTGGTTACACATGATTGGATTAATTGTTATCTAGTAGGGAGGTTTCTTTGATTTTTATATATTAATTATAGTCTTAAAACAACATTCAAATGATTCAAAAGGTTAAAAAGCCTAAAAGTAGGGTTACGGGGAGGCTGTAGAAGAAAGGTCTGCCAAGGCTGGATGTCACCGATTGGTCGTGCCGATCGGTCTCGCTGATCAGTCCCACCGATCGGTCCCGCCGATTGGTCGCGCTGATCAGTCGCACCGATCAGTCCCCCCGATCGGTCCCACTGATCGGTCCCGTCGATCGGTCCCCCCGGATCGGTCGCGCCGATCGGTCCCCCCCGATCGGTCGTGCAAATAGGTCCCGCCAATCGGTCCGGCCGATCGGTCGTGCCGATGGGTTGCACCGATCGGTTCGCGCCGATCGGTCCCACTGATTGGTTGCACCGATCAGTCCCACCGAGCGGTCGCGCTGATCAGTCCCGTTGAACGGTCCCGCCGATCGGTCTCAGCGATCGGTCCCGCCGACCGGTCATGCCGAAATTTGGAAAAGGGAGGGGTCATGAGGGTCTGGTCCATTACATCAGATACCTCTCAAACTATTCTCGCCCTCGAGAATCCATAAACAGACCCGAAGGAAAGAGGGGGGGTCCGAACAACCACCCTAGAAGATACCTCTCAGGAGTGAACCTCTCTGACACAGGAACACCTTATTTCCTACACAACCGTGGATGCCCTGCTGCTCCTTTCCCCATGAAACCACGCAAAACAAAAGACTAAACCGTTCGGCCAGGTTGGAGATGGGTTTCCCATTCTCCATGTTAAGATACTATCCTCTGTGGGTGGCACTGAATCGCCCGCATGGGTTTAGGCGCATCCACTTTAATGAGTCCTAACTAGAAATCAGGTCCTCCCCTCCCCATCCTTTAGTACACTTCACACACATTCATAGAAAAGGAAACTACACATCCCATAGTCAACAAGGTAAAGAATTACATAGCAAACAAGTACTTACAAAAGTGGATAAAACTCAAAACAACTCTGGGTACTGGGCACACATCTGCGCTTTCCTCTCCCAGGTAATCTCTTCAATCCCACCATGCCTCCATAACACGCGAACCAACGGGATGGTTTATCCATGAAGCACCTTCTCCTCATGACCCTCGATCATCACTGACTGTTCCACGAAGGTTGCATCATCTTTGATATCTAACTCTCCCCAATAGATGATGTGGGAGTCGTCATGTTGATATCGACAAAGCTGGGACACATGGAAGACATCATGCACCCTTTGCAGGTGTGGTGGAAACACTAGAGGATAAGCCACCTTGCCGACCCGGTGCAACACCTCGAAGGGTCCGATTGACCTGGGAGAGAGCTTACTTCCCCTGCCAAACCTTCGCTGCCCAATCCAAGGAGAGACCTTCAAGAACATGTGGTCCTCGACCTCGAACACCAAGGGCCTTATCCTATCATCCTCATTTGACTTATGTCAGTCCTGAGCAACCTTCATCATTTCTCGTATAAGATGAACCTTCTCTATCATGCTTTGTACCACTTCTAGGCCAAGAACACCTACCTCCCCGACTTCTGTCCAGCACATGGGTAAGAGACATGGCCTCCCGTACAAAGCATCGAACAGAGCCATGCCAATGGTAGAGTGGTAGCTATTGTTGTAGGCGAACTCCACCAGAGGCAAGTGTAGCTCCCATGATCCCCTGAAGTCTAGGATGCATGCTCATAGCATATCTTCCAAGGTCTAGATGGTGCACTCTATCTGCCCATTTGTCTGGTCATGGAAGGCAGTGCGAAGTCACAACTGGGTTCCAAAAGCATGCTGCAAACCCCTCCAGACTCGTGAGGTAAATCGTGTATCCCTATCCAAGACAATGGACCTCAGAACTCCATGAAAACGCACCACCTCATCCATGTACCTTCATGCTACAACATCTACTACACTCGACTCCTTGATTGCCAAAAAGTGAGACGATTTCATCAACTGGTCAACTACTACCCAGATGGCATTGCACCCTCCTTGAACCTTGGGTAGCCCCGTGACGAAATCCATCGAGATGTCATCCCACTTCCACTCAGGGGAATCTTAAAATGGCGACAAACCACCTGGAACACGGTGTTCATCCTTCACCAACAGACACACTAGGCACTTGGACACATAATCTGCCACTACCCACTTTACCCCAGGCCACCAAAACTGTCTCTTCAGACCCTTGTACATCTTGGAAACTCTTGAGTGCACTACTAGGGGTGATTTGTGGAACTCACTAAGAACCTGGACGCACATCACCTCTAGAATAAACTACTTTCCTCCGAAAACATCCGGTTCTGACCATCCTCCGTCCAAACTTCTATAGCATTGCCCTGGTAAACTCAGTCATGCATCACTTCGCACTCTGGGTCTCCCCACAGAGACTCCTCAACCTGACGTAATAGAGAAGATTGTATTGTCATCTGATACAGGCAACCCCTTCCACTATCCATCCTCGCATCCAGGTGTAGGGAAGCCAACTCCTCCATCGCCCTCCAAGCATCCACCGACTCTCAGACCGCATCCCTCTGTGACATCCTACTCAAGGTATTAGCCACCACGTTTCCTTTCCCTGAGGTGTATGAAATCTCGAAGTTGTAATCCTGGAGGAACTCCATCCACATTCGCTACCGTAAGTTTAGGTCCCACTGGGAGAAGATATACTTCAAGATTTTGTGGTCCGTGAAGACTAAAAATTGTTATCTGATGAGGTAATTCCACCACAACATTAGTGAAAAAATGACCACCGCAAGCTCCAGATCATGGGTGGCATAATTACGATCATGGGGACATAACTACCTAGACCCATAGGAGATGACCCCTTGTTGCTGCATCAACATGCATCAGAGGCCTTGCCCAGAAGCATCATAGAACACCTCATATGCCACCCCTTCTTTTGGAAGTCTTAGCACTGGGTAACTAACCAATTTCTCTATCATATAGCTGAAGGCTGCCTCGCACTACTCCCTCCACACGAAAACCTGGTCCTTCTTGGTCAAGGTCATTAAAGGTGCTGCAACTTGGGAGAAGTTGGGTACGAACCTTCGATAGTAACCTGCCTGCCCGAGGAAACTGCGAACCTCTACCACATTGTTGTGTGCTACCCTAGAAACAACAACCTCAACCTTTGATGGGTCCGCCGCTACCCCCTATTCGGACACTACGTGCCCCAGGAAGCGTAATTCTCATGTACAGAACTAGCATTTTGACAACTTCTCGTAGAGCTAGTGCTGTCGGAGGACCTCCAAAACCGTCCTCAGATGCTCCACGTGGTCCTCCTCTGATCTTGAATAGATCAGGATGTCGTCATTGAACACAACTATGAAACGATCCAGGTACCCCAGGAAGACAGAGTTCATAAGCCCCATGAACACAACCGGGGTGTTCGTAACACCGAAAGGCATGAATACAAACTCGAAGTGCTCATATCTGCACCTGAAGGCCGTATTCGAGCATTCTCCCTCCTTCACCCTCAACTAGTGATATCCAGACCATAGGTCGATCTTCGAGAACCATCCTACCCCTTTCAACTAGTCAAAGAGATAATCTATCCTTGGAAGAGGGTAGCGATTCTTGATCGTTACCTGATTCAGCCTCTTGTAGACTATGAACAACCTGAGACCACCATCTTCCTTCTTTGTGAACAAGATTGGAGCACCCCATGGTGACGCACTCGGTCAAACAAAAACCTTCTTCATCAGATTTTTGATCTGAATTCGCAATTCTCGTAGCTCCGAAGGTGCCATCTGGTAGGGAGCCATCGAAATCAGAAGAACACCAAGCTGAAAGTCTATCCCAAACTCGATATCATGTCGAGGGGGTAGAGTTGTCACCTCCTCAGGGAAGACGTCCGTAAAATCACTGGAAATCCCTGGTACTTCCACCATCTAAACATCCACTGACTCTACTAACAGCTCGGCTAACAGGGGGAGGAGGGGTTCCTCTCACCTGTTTCCCTTCTGACCACCCCACTCGCCGGTGAAAGTAACATGTCGGCCAACCAAGTCTGAGAACACAACCCTTTATCAGAAGCAACCGATGATGGCACACATAGAGAACAGCCAGTCGATTCCTAGGATGACATCTTATTGCTGTATCTGTAGTAGTTGTAGATCCCTGACCGACTGATGTGGCCATATCGTAATCTTTCATCCTATACAAATATATAACAAGTCGGTCTGACCTCTGACTGGTGTGCTCAGCACCAGGGGCACTAGAAGTCTCTCAGCATTAATACCCAGAGCATGGGCTAGACCGGGCGCAACAAAGGAGTGCAAAGTTCCAGTATCGAACAAGGCATAAGCAAGGGTACTGTACAAACAGATCTTACCTTGAACAACATTCGGTCCCACTGGAACTGCTACCTCCATGGCGTGCAACTGTCCACGCCCAACTCCTTTGCCCCTCGTCTATAGGCTGCCTCCCCCTGCAACGTTTTTCCTCGAGTAGCGGGAGCTCGCTGCCTCTGCTGTTGCTGCTGAAAGGGCCTAGCTGGAAGCTGCTGCTGGGGTGGGTGTTGGGACTGTCCGCCACTGCCATACTGAACTTGTTCCAGGCACTGATTCCGGAGATTTCCATGGCTCCCATAGGCGAAGCACCTTGGCCCTAGGCCCGAAGGGAAAGGGCGATGACTGGGGGACCGGAACTGGAATTGTTGCGGCCTGCTCCCTGTTGGTCGGAACCTAGAGGGTCCGGATGCTGGAGGACTGGTGCTGATAGGCTTTCCCATTGGCGTTCCTAGCTGAATCCCTTCTCATGACACATCGCCCAACTTTTTCATCCTCTCCACCACCTCTGCCTTCTTCTGGACCTCCAAGCATGTCGGAAAGGTGAAGGGGGTAATGGTGTACTGGAGGGAGGGTTGGAGCGCCTCCTCTAAATGTATCGCTCGGGACTCCTCATCTAGGAAGAGGTCTAGGGAAAAGAGGAATAGGCCCGTGAACTTGATCCCTAGCTCCCTTAATGACATACTCCCCTGTTGGAGGGAGATTAGCTCCTGAATCTTCTCTACCTTCATCGTAGAAGAGAAGAATTTTGCCTGGAACTCCTTCTCGAAATCAGCCCATGCCACCTTAGCCTCTCTCCTCTCTCTCAGGTAGAGCGTCCTCCACTGACGCATTACTCCCCGCATCTAGATGACGGCCAGAGGAACCCGGTACTCGGTCGGAGCCCGGATCAAGCTGAAGGATATCACCAGCTCCTCTAGCCAGCCCTCTGTCTTCATGTTAGAGGTGCTTCCCTCGTACTTCTCGAGGGTCTATTGCTGGAAGGCTCAAAGAGTTTTCTACCACTGGTCATCCTCCTCCTCTCGATCAGCCCTCTACTGATCGGCCAAGTCAACCTCCCGGGCCTTGATCGCCCGTATAACTCATGGTCATCTCCCGGGTGCCACAGCTATAAGGTAAACAAGGAATGCCTAAGCCCAAGTAGTGAAGAATATTTTAATTACATTTTATTTGACTTCTTTATTAATTTTTTAAATCCCCAAAACACCCAGAAACATGAGAAGACAAGTCATTATGATGCATGTACCTTTCCTAGGGTCTCTACCCTACAATCAGTGTAGCCTCACTTGGTCGTTCGGTAGGTCCAGGGTCCTTGCATCGGATCACGGGGGCCCCTAAAATCCCATGTCCTAGTCGGTCTTCCCTGTCCTAATTCACACACCAAGGTTACACAACACTATTTACCTACCATCCCATGTAATCCTCACAATTCCTAAATCCAAACTCCATCCTATCTCTCAACTTTCTCCTCTGATACCATTCTTTCATGACCCACCTTCACTAAAAGGAGGGAAGGGTTAGCAGATTGACAGGCCCATCCTTTTTTAAGTTGAAGGAGAGAGAATGACCCTCGAAACCCGCATTCAATAGGTCCCAGAGTGGCGACCAACACCAAGGGCATGAAATCACACACTAAATGGAAGGCATTACAATTTTTTCTTTTAATAGGATTGGAAGATAAGATAGTTAATCCCACAACAGCAGACTGAAAGTAAAAGTAAAGCCATGAACCATTCCAAATGCATGTTACAAAAGTAAATCAACAATGTATAAAGATACTGCAAAGAAAAAATACCCAAAAGAAATGAAAACATCAACTGAAATAATCTTCCACAAGGTCTGAACTAGTACGGTCAAGAATGGTCCCCAAAGTCCTCCTGGAAACCTGAAAGCAGTTTTATATACGTAGAGTGAGCATACAGGTATACTCAGTAGGGAAAAACAAAAGGCTCTAATGCACAAGTGGGGAGGCATACTAATTCCCTATGAGAAAAGAGATAACCAAACACCTAAAAAGGAAACTAACCACCCAAGCCTCACCAAGGAACACTCCCCAAATCACGCAAGTCAAGTAATGTATAGTAATAGCACATCGATGTTTGGGTACCCCGTGTCACTTTCCCACTAGTTATTGAAGACATCCTTTGCATCAGACCAAACCTGCCATTCTCATCGTAGTCCCACTGCCATTCCCCGCCCGCACACACCTGGGCCACAACTATCACACGTAACCACGCTTGCAAACACCTAGGCTAGAACAACCACTTCCACACCCGAAGACACCAAGGATAGAAGAACTAATGCCACGCCCGAATACACCTGGGCCTCATCCCGAATATACTTGGGAAACCACCTGCCCGCACACACCTGGTCAAACCACCACGCTACCCTACCTGAAGATTATTGGGCTAATAATGGACCTCAGACCATCACTGCCATCCCGAAGATACTTGGGCTATCCAGAAAAGGGAGAAGAATGGATCTAATAAACAACCACTAATAGAAGTGTTTGGAAAAAACCCTCCCCCATGAAATGGGGGTGTTCGGCACTAAGTGCTCAACTTGGGTGGGGCTCAAATAAGAAACATAAGAACTAAAAATATATGTATAAGTAACAAAAACTCAACCCAACCAAGGGTTTCCAAAGCCAATCCAAGCGCAAGCACACTCGTCCCTATTCATAGGAAGTACACTGCTCATAGCTGAGTAACAACTTTTCCCCAGAACCAATTCCAATTTAAGCTATTCTCTCTTTCATGTTCAAGTAATCTCATTTAAATAACGTTTTGCACTATTGGGAAACTGACATCATAAGCACAAACCAAGGGAAAAAGTTACAGCCAACAACAATTTAAGAATTCACACCTAGTTCTCTTGCAAAGTCACAACAAAAAAGGGATAAGTGAGATCCCTCGAAGTACTGGAACCAAAGAAAACCCCATGATACAGCCCCATGTTACCAAAATCTAGGAGCTAATGGTTTCTCAACAACAGAGGATCCCACCCCAATTCGTGACACAAACAGAGGATCCCATCCTCACCCACATCACCCCAGCAATCTAATCCCCTATCCAACCGTGGAGGAAACAAAAAATCCAATACTACCAACAGAAGGCAGACTCAATAGGTATTTTCAGATTTTGAATATTTAACACACTCCATGATTTCAATTCCACTGGGATTAAACCGGGGATATCATAGAAAAAGATTGATCCTGGTGCTTTCAATTTATTAAACCGAGTATACGTGATTAACCAATTTACATTACCCAAAAAAGGGTTCCTAACCAAATACAAGCCATTTAAATGTCACAAGGGGTAAGGGTTTATTAATTCATAGAGAAAGACCACCAACGACCATGATTTTCAGTAGGCATAATCCCGCACAATTCAGAAATCATTTATCATGAAAGAGGATAAAAACATAGCATCATCATCGATCACACCCCTTCCCTTCATTCTTTAGAATCTATTTATTATCTTCATTAATGTTTGGTTCATCCAATTATACAGAATCATTAGAGTACCCACCCCACAAGTTACAAATAAAGGAGTGACGAAGGTGAAACCCCAACTTTATTGATCAACGATCTAAGTTTTTTTCTATGCGCTAGGAACACAGGATGCGCGATTTGCCGGGGAGGGACATCGGGAACTCCAAGGAAGAGAAGATGACTTCATCCTACGCACGCCACAAGTCTTGGGAAGGAGGGACTTCAAGTGCACCGGGGAGAAGAGAGAAGTCGGCCAAAAATGGAAGAAGGGGGAATATGATATTCTTCTGTGATATATAGATAAAATCTCGTTGTTACGAGATAAGAAATTTAAACACCTTGGAAGTCGAATCTTGGTTTTTCCACACAGTTGGGTGGTTATAGACGACTGGATTAATTGTTATTTAGGAGGGAGGTTTCATTGATTTTTAGATATTAATTATGGGCTTAAAAATGGCCTTGAAATGCATCAAAAGGTTAAAAAGGACTAAAAGTAGGGTTATGGGGAGGCTGTAGAAGAAAATCCAGCCATGGATGGATATCGCCGATCGGTCGCGCTGATCGGTCCCGTCGATCAG
Source organism: Viscum album (assembly GCA_963277665.1). NCBI lineage: Eukaryota > Viridiplantae > Streptophyta > Magnoliopsida > Santalales > Viscaceae > Viscum > Viscum album. The sequence continues at coordinate 981,173,151 of OY728145.1, read as the reverse complement.
TCGCGTCGATCGGTCCTGCCGATTGATCTCACTGATCAGTCGCGCCGATCGGTCCTACCGATCAGTCCTGCAGATCGGTCGTGCTGATCGGTCCTGCTGATCGGTCGCACCGATTGATCCCGCCGATCGGTCCCGCTGATCTGTCCCCCCGATCGGTCGTGCCGATCGGTCCCAACGACCGGTCGTGCCGAAATTTGGCAAAGGGAGGAGTCATGAGGGTCTGGGCCATTACAAATTTCTAGATTATTATTTTATTTATTAAATTCAATCCATATACCTAGAGGATATCAGGGAATGATACATTCACAATTTAAAAAAAAAAGTGAGTTAGTGAACCCCATACCAGGAACATTTTTCAAAAAGATCTGCACCCAAAAACATAGAAAGAGAAGGTCAAGTACATCCCTGAAAAAACATAAGATAAGAATTATTGGAATTATATAAGGCTTTCTGGACTTGAATAGTGATTTTTTGATCACCACAACTTGAGGTAGATTAAGAAACTCAAATAAATGTAAATATCTCCCCAATTTTTTAAAAGGCATATGGATTATTTGTACCTCCCTCAGAAGATCCCTAAGAGTCGTCCTGATCTCCCCATTTTAATTCACAGTAATTTAGTTCTTGTTTAGTTAGTCTCCCAGGACCCATTAAATATAATTAAATTAAGTAACTCGTATATTTAATTATATCCATTCATAATATAGTATAAATCCAGAATTTTTATTAATTATTTATTTTATTTTAAGAAAACAACATTATAGGACAAATCTAGGAGAATTATTGAATTTCTACATTCAAGGGGTTACCATCAAATGTGAGGAGTGTATTTTGTAAGGTTATTGTGGTTTACCATTTTGTATTTGGTTACTCTCATGTGGTGGGTGATCTACTCACAATTAACATTTAGTCTATCCTCACAAATCGAGGTAGCTTTATGAAACCAGACAACCCATATGCATTCCTAGAATCCCATGATTACCCTATCATGATATCCATCTTCCCTTACACATTAGAGTTTACATTCACATGATCCACCATGTCTTTATTTAAGAAATATAAATTCCATATTCTCTTTAAATGTCCTATTAAAAATCTTGGATTACCTTTATTCATAACAAAATAACCTTGATGCAGCAAATGAGAAACGTAGATACATAACAGTTAAAGATTTTTAACTACATGTGAGGAGGGGAGTTGTGTTAGTATAAAATAAAAATTAAAAATAATTAAATTCTAAAAAATTTACTTATAAATAATAAATTTAATTTCCTTAAATACCATCCTAACACTTACAAAAAAAATAAAACATAATTGGAAAAATTCTGAAATTTGGGACCATATAAAAGAGGAATAGGATAATAGTTGATTGTAATTATAAAAGTGAATGGAACATATAGGGAATTTGGTCACATCCTTGGTGTCTAATACTTTTAAAATTTTATAAAACATTGAATTATTAAATAAAATAGAGTCTATAATGTTTTTAAGTCACTAAATAATCTCATCTTAAGGGAATTGAGATGTTCTTTGAAAGTGCAATGGTTATGGTTTGTATTTGTATTAGTGGTGAGTGAGGAATTTATATACTAAGGGGGTATTTTAGATTAAAATAATTACTAAAATATTAGAACATGTACATTAAATAACACACTAACCTTATTTGGGTGTATGAAAAATAATTATTTAGAAATATATGGTTTTGAGTTTTGAATTCTTCCACCATAGAATTTATTTTTTTATACCAAATAATAGATTAAAATAATGAAATATTTATTTTTCATCGAATATTTTATCTATTTAGAAATTGGAAATTAATAATTATTATTTGAAAGAGAATGTATAATTTTTAGATTTATTATTTATCTTGATAAAATTTGGTTTCAGTTAAGTAATTTCAGAATTGATTTGGTCATCATTACATCAATATTAAGTCATAAAACACACTATATTTGAAAAGATAATGATGTTTACTATTCAAATACAAATTTAGTTTTTTCTTGTGAAATAGTAAAACATTACTCTTTTATAATATAAACTTGAGTATTCCATAAATTAAGTTACATTTATTAAAAATAAAAATATATCTTTGGTTATTTTAATATTTAATTATATACAAAAAATATGGTTTTTACAAAATTAGTTAAAAAATAATTTATTATAAATATAAACTTATAATTTTTTATTTCTATAATATGAATATATATTTAATTAAATTATAATATTTATTTTTACTTATCTTATTCATGATATAAATTAATTATATGTCTTTTTAATATTTTAATTTTTATGTTTTTATTCAAATGGTCATGCTACTTTTTAACACTCATGTTTTCATTCCTACTCCCAAGTTACTTTTCTAACAATAATATTATCATTAAACATCCAATAAATATCCCCTATTTACTTCTTTAATTGTACTAATAGTTTTCTCTGAATTTTCATAGCATATTTTATAAAATTATAATCAAATTTTTAATGTTTTGATTTTATTTTCATGTGTTGTTCAAATGTGTGTTATTTCTTGGAATCCATAACCATGTATATATTCAAATTACTTTTATGTTATATATTAATTTTTATTATCATTGTATACTGTTTTTTATTTATAGAGTGTATTTATCTTCTATATATAAAGTTTTAAATTGATGATATAAAATAGTTTTTTTACCCCATAGAGCATTTGTTTTTTATACCTTATACCTAAACATGACCCACATATATATTAAGAAGTTAAATTTCATATAGGGATTTTTTACACATTAAATTATTTACCCCTTAAAAAATATCATACATTTAATTTTAAATCAAATTTGTAGTTGGGAATATATTGTGGTACTTCTATTTCATTTCATCCTCTAGTTCCCATGTTACCTCTTTATACTCATTATTTTAAAAATGTAATTTAACAATGTTAGTAATACTATTACATAGTTGTTCCACAACATGATATAATATATTGGATATATTAACTTCAAAATTGTGGTAATGTCCCAATTATATTATATTTCAATTTAATACACATTATTGGTTGAGTATCTACTTCCACGGAAGAAATATATGGATCACATTATGAACTTCATCCATGATAGGTAGAAATTACAATCAATAATCTATGGATTCTATATAAAAAATGATATCAAAGGGACTAATATACCTAGTAATAACATTTACCTTCATTAAAACCATCATGACTCTATTTTTGTGTGAAATTTGAATATATGATTTATCTCGAACATAAAATACCAAGCCTAATCTACAATTGTTACCATAGTTATTATATTATATCAGTTCTACTTTAATATGTTGTTTAATAAATTAAATGAACTCTATAATCTCTTTCATATGTTTGGTCCCCATAATCTTTTTCTAACAACTTCATCTGAACATGTTTTAATTATACATATATTTTAATAAACGACTTCATATGGATGTATTAAGATACTTATGTGGAAATTATTATTATATGAGAACTAACAATAGGGAATTTATTTATTCCAACATATTTTTAATCCCATCAAGAAATATCTCACGTATATTTTAGATTTAGGAGTTTCCTTTCAGGTTAACCGTCTGTCTATAGTGGATAAGAAAAAATGAAATTTGACTCATTATTTTGAGAAAGTTTAATTATTCATAATAACAATGAGTTCAACCTTATATCCAAATAAAATTTGATCTAAAGTGCTGGTCCATATATACTTACTATATATATTATCTACTTTATATAATTTTTAACAGGTGATAAATCTTTCTGAATTTAAATGAATTTTGAAATCTTCATGAGTTGGTCTACCTAACTCTGATGCCATGGTTTTCCTTTAAATGTCAATAAAAGACCCTTGAAAAAGAACATAGTGATGTAGTAACATTTACATGTAGGTATAGATAATTTTTATTTTTTCCCCATGTATTTATTTTACTCTTTTAAAACCTTCTCTCATACAAAGAACTTTGAAGTGAACTCTGCAATCTTCTTATGGTCGTATTGGAAGTTTTCTCAATGATCTCATTATATCTTGGTACATCTTAGGAATATGGAGAATGATGATCTAGGATCATTATCCATTACCTATTTCATTAACTCTAGTGTCTATTTCATGTAGGATCTAGTTACAAATAAAATTACTACATCTTTATCAATCATTAATTTATAATTCTTCTAATTATTGGTTTCCCCAATCTTTTTTTAAGATATAAATAAATTAGTTTTTCCTATTTGACATTCACTTTTATAGATGGTTGGTGAATCATTTTATCAAGGTAGAATGTATTTTATTCCTTTATGATTTACAAATCTGTCATTTAAATATCCATGAAAATAGGGCCTTTCTCAATTCTCACCATGGATTTTGTATAATGATTCTTTCTGCTAAGAGAATTGAATACCTTATTCACCTTCCCAATACTATATTATATTAGATATTCATAGCCCCTAATTAACATAATTTTTTTATTGATGCATATTTTACTTATTCTATGTGAATATACACTTTTAACTATTTCGATCATTATATATGTAAAACTTCTCTTCACAAAAGTAATTCATCAATGTATTCAAACAATATTGAATAACATGAAACTCCGGGTCATGTGTTATGTATTTCTTTTCCCATAGATTTGACAATAGTTATTAATGAGATATTATATTATATTTTTTCATGAATACTCAATCTATACTGATTTAGAGGTATCATTATGTGACAAAAATATTCCTCCACCTATGGGTTGTTTGCGTATAGGTGCAATGTATAAGGCCCCAGCCTTAAACCTTACTTAATCTTGAGTTATTACAAGATTACACATTGAGGATCTTTTCGGGTTTAGAGTTTTAGAGAATTAGATCATAAAACTTGCATTACATTCCACATATAAACAAAGTGGTTACATAAAGATAGTATTCTTCATTCCCATCAATGGAAACACATTTAAAATAAAACATGGATTATTTCTTGACACATCCTTGACTCTAACATCTTATCATGTACCTTTCCCTTGACCTGTGAAAAACATTTCAAAAACTTGGGATGAGCATAAAAACTCAGTATGGGTTATAATAAAAACATGGAAAGGAAACATGAGTTCATATATACATAAGAATGAAATCATACTTTACCCATAAAACATAGGCATTTTAACACACCTCATAAAATCATGAATAAATCATAGAAATCATAAGACATAAAGGTAACTTGAGGCATTCATAACATTCTTACGTAGGGAGTAACCCTCTTGGTTACATTTGGAATACCCATCACAGTATATTCCCTAAAATCTCTTCGGAGAAACCTTAACGTTTCACTCCTTCGCGTTACCCAATGCATTGGAGAGCTATAACGGGCTCACCCGCCCTTAGTTTATCACGGAACCACCCGTCTTCATAATAATGCCCAAGAACCATAACATAATCATATCACATAAAACATGCATAAAGGAAACATAAATTTTCCACATTTCAATCACGAGATATCAATACAACACATTGATATAAAAACATTATGAAAACCATTTTCAATACCAAAATAAAAGAAAAGTAAAATATGGTATTTATTTTTCTTTTAAAAAGAAGGTATGGCTTGTAGAGGAAGCCGAAACTCAAATAACGGTTACGACGACGGAGAAGTCGTTGTCGCCGCATACGTACGACAAAAACATTCCCTTTTGTCGTTTAGTAAACGCTTCGTATAAAAAAGATTCCTTTTGAATAAACGTAAAAGTCAAAGGGGTTTATACACCGCATAAAAGAAAGTTGTGTATAAAATAAAATATGCCTCAACGAAAGGAGATTGAGACGAAGTCCCATACCTCGTATCCGACTTGACCCAACCGTTCTTTAATCTCCTGAATAATAAACTTGAGTTAATCTATACTTTCTTATGAATCTTTTTCAAGTTCATTATTCCTTTTATACCATGTTATGAACATCATGTAATCAATTAAGTTAATAATGTTCATTTTGTCGTTATTTGGTTCTTAAGTCAAAAATTGACTTCTTATACTTACATGTTGTTAATTTTGTCAAAGGTTCATTATATCCAGAATGGTATTCATGATGTAGATATCATATATGTCATATATATCCAGTACATACATTCATTTATAATATTACATCACATTTAGAGGTAAGAAATGAAATGCACCGTTCATGGAGACGGTAAGCCGTACGTACGCATGAACGCTACTTTCATTTATTTGTCATATTAATGGAATTAAAACTAAATGAGAGGTATGTATATTTTAATTCCAGAATTATATTCAGCACTTAGATATATCATTAATTATATATATCCATTATATACATGTACTTTTAATAGTACATTACATTTGGGGATAAGAAATGAAATGCACCGTTCATGGAGACGGTAAGCCGTACGTACGCATGAACGCTACTTTCATTTCTATCTCATACTTTAATGGAAATAAATAATAATGATATAAAGGTATATTATAATTACATTATCACATCATAACTTTAAATCCATCCTTTACACGTCCCACATATGGTATTAACGAATCACATCACTTTGAGGGGGCGGTAGTCCGCACTTCCTAAAATGAAGATATCGTGTTTTACCCATAATGGAAACCATAAAGTTATGCCCATAATGAAAAAACAGAAGCTTAAGGAAAACATAAACATATTATATATCATATATTAAAATAGTGACATCATAATGGCCACCATTGAAGGTGTTAAATGGGTTTTGAACAATCATCGTTTCGGGAGGCAGAATTTCGCCATCCACGGAAACCGTATGTTCTTTAACCATTTGATGTAGTTGTGTGAGAGTGTAGCTCAAATAAATCTTATAAAAACATCCTAGTATATTGAAGATGCTGGTGTTGTTACAAAAGAATTAAATAAAAAGAGTTCAGGGGGTTGGAGAAGCAAAATAAAACAAATGAACATGAGAGGATGAATTACCTTTAAAAGTGTAACTCCTTTTGATTTGAGCCTAAAGGCTTCCTTTGAAAGGATTATGCCCAAATGGAATCCTCTAGGATGAGTATAGGGATGTGGAGAGAGCAAATGGGCAGGGTTTGGCCGAGCCAAAGGCTTGAGGAATGTGTGAAATGAGGTAGAGGTGGGGGCCTTTTATAAGGGGAGAGGAGGGGCACTTTTGGAAAGTAAAGAAACATTACATTATTTGAAAATGTGTTTCGGTTTTAAAAGGTCCCACATTGATATAATTCGTGGATAAGGTGATAAGGGTTCGAAATAGACTCATCCAATTGGTTTTGGCCATGTGTAGGTTTTATATTTTTCATTATCTTTCCATTTTATTTAAATTGTCAAATAATGATGTTATCGCTGCATCATTCTTATGTCATAAATAATTTAATTTATATAATGTCTAGAAATTATAAAAAAAATACTATGATATAGGAAATCCTGTTAGCTTTCCAATGACTATTTATAATCAAATTTGGACTTGTATAACCCCACTTAAAAATTGTTTTCATAAAACATATTATGTTTGTGTCATTTTCACTTTAACATTAAATAAAAAGTAATTTATGTCATTTCCCAACAAAAGTGGATCCATGGGGTCCCCAAGTTAGGCCATGGCTTGTCTTGGTCGGCCATGACACAACCAATGAGGTTGGGACATGTGTCTAGGTCATTTCATATTATTAAAGAATTATTTATACCTTAAACTACACTAATTACCACTAATCGTGATTAAAGACTTAATAAGTTACTATTCACCAAAAAAATATTTTTATCCCATTGAACCACATTTTACTTCTTAATGACAACCATGTATGTCGGATTTTCAAAATTCAATATACATTAGTGGTAAACTTTCATTTAACTGAAAAATCAGTTTGCTTGATTACCACTTATTGGTTTCACTATTCATCAAAAATTGAAGTTTTTCAGAAAATTACCAAAAATTCACCCTAAGCTGTATTTGATATTCCGAATTCAAAAATGAAGTCTATTTTACAAAATTCAAATCATATAAGTCACATTAATTAATTTTATAATTAATTCCCGCTGCCAGAGCAAATAGCGTGTTTTTACAAAACAATAAGTATCAAAAGATTGACACCAGTTTAAGTCTAATTTCAAAGTGAAATTGATTCCAATGACCACAATTGGATTAACTGGTAAAAATATTTTATAATTTCACTTTAAAACCAATTAAAATAATAATATAATCATATAAATAATTTAGATTAAAAAGAGGTTTTGAATTAAAATACAACATTTTACACTATTCATAAAAAATGAACTTTATCGGAAAAATACCAAAAAATTACACAAAGTAAAACTTGATGTCCCGATTCTTAATAAGAGTTTTATTTGGTCCAAAAGAATGTATAAGAGTGATCAAAACTATATTTAATGACATTTCATCATTAAAAGGTGATAAGTGAACCTTTAGTGAAAATTAGAGTATATATGCCCTAAAATTGAACTCTTTCCGTATTTTAAGTCTTTATCTTTTATTGGGTAAATGTATAAACATTTAAAAACATATCTAATCATATTTTAGTTATTTCTATCCATTCCCGCCACTACAACGGCTACTTGCTAACTAACATTTAAAATAATATTATTTTATTACTAGTGTGCTACGTAAGTTTCAAAGAAACTCATCGTTGCGTATCGGGTACGCTATCGAACATAGCAACCCCTTTAAAATAAAATTAATATTTAATTTGTAAATATTAATAAATATGAAAATTCTTTATTCCTTATTTACCTGGGATGTTACATCCTTTCCCCCTTTTGGGAATTGCGTCCTCACAATTTTATTCACATATCAAAATAAGTGGGGGTATTTATCCCTCATAGCATTTTCAGATTCCCATGTTGCCTCTTCAATCATGTGGTTTTTTTCCACAAAACCTTTACCTGCTTAATCACCTTATTCCGTAACACTTGCTCCCTGTGGTCAAGAATCTGGACCGGTTGTTCCTCATAAGATAGGTTCTCTTCCAGCTGAACTACCTCTGGACTCAAAACATGAGATGGATCTGGCATATACTTTCTCAACATCGAAACGTGAAAAACATTGTGTACCTGAGATAAACTCGGAGGTAAAGCCACTCGGTATGCAACAGATCCAACTCTTTCCAGAATTTCGTATGGTCCAATGAACCTTGGACTCAACTTTCCTTTCTTACCAAATCTCATCACACTTTTCCAAGGAGAAACCTTGAGAAAAACATGATCACCTACCTCGAAAGACAGATCCTTCCTCCGGTTATCCGCATAACTCTTCTGCCTGCTCTGAGCTGTTCTCATGTGTTTCTGAATCATCTGAACTTTTTCTGCCATCTCTTCTACCAATTCTGGTCCCATCAACCTTCTTTCACCCACTTCATCCCAGAAAGCTGGAGTTCGTCACCGCTTCCCATATAATGCCTGAAATGGTGCCATCTGTATACTGGAATGAAAACTGTTATTATATGAAAAGTCAACCAAAGAAAGATTTTGGTCCCAACTTCCCTGATAATCCATAGAACAAGCTCGTAGCATATCCTCCAATGTCTGAATTGTTCGTTCTGACTGCCCATCTGATTGAGGATGAAAAGCTGTACTAAAATTTAATTCAGTACCCAACGACTTCTGAAGGCCCTTCCAAAAGTTAGAAGTAAACCTGGGATCACGATCCGATACAATGGAGAGAGGAACTCCATGTAACCTGACTATCTCTTTAAGATAAAAATGGGAATGTTGATCAAGAGAGAAAGTATCTCGTATAGCAAGGAAATGAGCAGATTTGGTCAAGCAATCAACAATAACCCATATTGCATTATTACCTCGAGATGTCTTTGATAATCCAACAACAAAGTCCATGGATATATTCTCCCATTTCCACTCTGGCACTGGTAAAGGCTGAAGCATCCCTTTCGGTAACTACCTCTCTTCTTTAACCTGCTGACAAGTCAAACACTTCACAGTAAAATCAGCAATATCTCTTTTCATTCCATCCCACCAGTAATACTCCCGCAGATCTCTATACATCTTAGTACTGCCCGGATGAACTGAAAACGGAGAACTATGAGCTTCACATAACAACTCTCTCTTCAACTGTGAATCACAAGGCACACACAACCTCTTCCCAAACCTCAAAACACAAACACAAACTTATCCAAGAACTCACGGAAAATTTTATTCATAAGGTCCATGAATACAGAAGGTGCATTGGTTAACCCAAAAGGCATAACTACAAATTCATAATGGACATATCTAGTACGGAACACAGTCTTCGGAACGTCTGCTTCTTTTACTTTCAACTGATGGTACCCTGACCTCAAGTCAATCTTCGAAAAATACTGAGCTCCCTGGAGCTGATACCACTTCATTCGATAGCCCAACATCTGCAGAAGTTGTTGCAAAGGATTTCACCACCCCTTTCTGCTTGTAGTATAACTTCTTCCCATCACTCAAGCTCTTTGTCGGACACTCATTTGCATAGTGACCCATCTCATTGCACTTATAACACTTCACTAACTGTAAATCAAATTTGTTCTTACCTTCAGCTTGATCCTTTTCAGTGCAATCACGAGCCTTATGTCCCATCTTACCACATCGTTAGCACTTTCCAGAATTCAGAAGACATTCCCCAACATGCCTTTTGCCACATTTATCACAAACTGGAAACTTAGTTTTCTTACCATCAGACTTTTTTGAAGAATTCTTACCTTTCTCCTGCCACCTCAGTCTCTTCTTCTGCTGGTTGTTATAGAAAACTTGGTCATCGGAAAACTCCATTTCCACCTTCTCAGCACATCGAACAAGGTTTTCATAACTTTTAAACTCACGAGAAGCTAATGCCCTTCGATACTTTGGCTTTAATCCTGAGTAAAAATGATTGATTTTACTATCAAGGTCCCGGATAAAATTTGGAGCATACCTTGCCAATCGAGTGAACCTTTCTTCATAGACAGCCACTGAGTCCTCCTCTTGCCTCAATTCCAAGAATTGCTTTTCCATCCTAAGTCGAACAGCCTTAGGAAAATACTTCTCAAGAAACATACCTTTTAATTCATCCCAGTCAAGAGCATAAATCTCATCGGCATCCCTGATATTTTTAACCATAGACCACTACTGATCTGCTTCACCTTCCAGACGGTAAATAGAAAGACTAACCTTTTGATTGTCTGAACACCCCATGACATCGAAAATCTTCTCCAGTTCTTTAATCCACCCTTCAGCTTGCACAGGGTCAGATGATCCTCTGAATGATGGGGGATGTTGCCTCATGAAATGTTCCACCATTGACATGTTCCTCTGTGGTTGATCTGGCTGATCTCGTGCATGGATACCACCACCATTTATAGCCTGAGTTAACTGTGCCATCACTGCAACAAACTGTTCAGTTCCAATTCCGACCATCTCAGGTTGCTGATTTGGAAGTTCATCTTCCTCCTGATGTCGTCCCAACATAGCTGCTTTGTTTCCTCTACGGAAAACCATTCTGAACACAGAAATATCTTAGGCGAAGCAACATGGTAACCCGTAAATGCTATATCATTTCAATCATATTATAATTTATCACTTTTCTAACTCCTAAAGTTGTCTAAACCGACCTCTGATACCAACTATAAGGCCCCAGCCTTAAACCTTACTTAATCTTGAGTTATTACAAGATTACACATTGAGGATCTTTTCGGGTTTAGAGTTTTAGAGAATTAGATCATAAAACTTGCATTACATTCCACATATAAACAAAGTGGTTACATAAAGATAGTATTCTTCATTCCCATCAATGGAAACACATTTAAAATAAAACATGGATTATTTCTTGACACATCCTTGACTCTAACATCTTATCATGTACCTTTCCCTTGACCTGTGAAAAACATTTCAAAAACTTGGGATGAGCATAAAAACTCAGTATGGGTTATAAAAAAACATGGAAAGGAAACATGAGTTCATATATACATAAGAATGAAATCATACTTTACCCATAAAACATAGGCATTTTAACACACCTCATAAAATCATGAATAAATCATAGAAATCATAAGACATAAAGGTAACTTGAGGCATTCATAACATTCTTACGTAGGGAGTAACCCTCTTGGTTACGTTTGGAATACCCATCACAGTATATTCCCTAAAATCTCTTCGGAGAAACCTTAACGTTTCACTCCTTCGTGTTACCCAATGAATTGGAGATCTATAACGGGCTCACCCGCCCTTAGTTTATCACGGAACCACCCGTCTTCATAATAATGCCCTAGAACCATAACATAATCATATCACATAAAACATGCATAAAGGAAACATAAAATTTCCACATTTCAATCACGAGATATCAATACAACACATTGATATAAAAACATTATGAAAACCATTTTCAATACCAAAATAAAAGAAAAGTAAAATATGGTATTTATTTTTCTTTTAAAAAGAAGGTATGGCTTGTAGAGGAAGCCGAAACTCAAATAACGGTTACGACGTCGGAGAAGTCGTTGTCGCCGCATACGTACGACAAAAACATTCCATTTTTTCGTTTAGTATACGCTTAGTATAAAAAAGATTCATTTTGAATAAACGTAAAAGTCAAAGGGGTTTATACACCGCATAAAAGAAAGTTGTGTATAAAATAAAATATGCCTCAACGAAAGGAGATTGAGACGAAGTCCCATACCTCGTATCCGACTTGACCCGACCGTTCTTTAATCTCCTGAATAATAAACTTGAGTTAATCTATACTTTCTTATGAATCTTTTTCAAGTTCATTATTCTTTTTATACCATGTTATGAACATCATGTAATCAATTAAGTTAATAATGTTCATTTTGTCGGTATTTGGTTCTTAAGTCAAAAATTGACTTCTTATACTTACATGTTGTTAATTTGGTCAAAGGTTCATTATATCCAGAATGGTATTCATGATTTAGATATCATATATGTAATATATATCCAGTACATACATTAATTTATAATATTACATCACATTTAGAGGTAAGAAATGAAATGCACCGTTCATGGAGACGGTAAGCCGTACGTACGCATGAACGCTACTTTCATTTATTTTTCATATTAATGGAATTAAAACAAAATGAGAGGTATGTATATTTTAATTCCAGAATTATATTCATCACTTAGATATATCATTAATTATATATATCCATTATATACATGTACTTTTAATAGTACATTACATTTGGGGATAAGAAATGAAATGCACCGTTCATGGAGACGGTAAGCCGTACGTACGCATGAATGCTACTTTCATTTCTATCTCATACTTTAATGGAAATAGATAATAATGATATAGAGTTATATTATAATTACAGTATAACATCATAACTTTAAATCCATCCTTTACACGTCCCACATATGGTATTAACGAATCACATCACTTTGAGGGGGCGGTAGTCCGCACTTCCTAAAATGAAGATATCGTGTTTTACCCATAATGGAAACCATAAAGGTATGCCCAAAATGAAAAAACAGAAACTTAAGGAAAACAGAAACATATTATATATCATATATGAAAATAGTGACATCATAATGGCCACCTTTGAAGGTGTTAAATGAGTTTTGAACAATCATCGTTTCGGGAGGCAGAATTTCGCCATCCACGGAAACCGTATGTTCTTTAACCATTTGATGTAGGTGTGTGAGAGTGTATCTCAAATAAATCTTATAACAACATCCTAGTATATTGAAGATACTGGTGTTGTTACAAAAGAATTAAATAAAAAGAGTTTAGGGGGTTGGAGAAGCAAAATAAAACAAATGAACATGAGAGGATGAATTACCTTTAAAAGTGTAACTCCTTTTGATTTGAGCCTAAAGGCTTCCTTTGAAAGGATTCTGCCCAAAGGGAATCCTATAAGATGAGGAGAGGGATGTGGAGAGAGCAAATGGGCAGGGGTTGGCCGAGCCAAAGGCTTGAGGAATGTGTGAAATGAGGTAGAGGTGGGGGCCTTTTATAAGGGGAGAGGAGGGGCACTTTTGGAAAGTAAAGAAACATTACATTATTTGAAAATGTTTTTCGGTTTTAAAAGGTCCCACATTGATATAATTAGTGGATAAGGTGATAAGGGTTCGAAATACACTCATCCAATTGGTTTTTGCCATGTGTAGGTTTTAGATTTTTCATTATCTTTCCATTTTATTTAAATTGTCAAATAATGATGTCATCGCTGCATCATTATTATGTCAAACATAATTTAATTTATATAATGTCTAAAAATTATAAAAAAAATTCTATGATATAGGAAATCTTTGTATCTTTCCAATGACTATTTATAATCAAAATTTGGACTTGTATAACCCCACTTAAAAATGTATTCTTAAAACATATTATGTTTGTGTCATTTTCACTTTAACATTAAATAAAAAGTAATTTATGTCATTTCCCAACAAAAGTAGATCCATGGGGTCCCCAAGTTAGGCCATGGCTTGTCTTGGTCGGCCATGACAAAACCAAAGAGGTTTGGACATGTGTCTAGGTCATTTCATATTATTAAAGTATTATTTATACCTTAAACTACACTAATTACCACTAATCGTGATTAAAGACTTAATAAGTTACTATTCACCAAAAAATTATTTTTATCCCATTGAACCACATTTTACTTCTTAATGACAACCATGTATGTCGGATTTTCAAAATTCAATATACATTAGTGGTAAACTTTCATTTAACTGAAAAATCAGTTTGCTTGATTACCACTTAGTGGTTTCACTATTCATCAAAAATTGAAGTTTTTCAGAAAATTACCAAAAATTCACCCTAAGCTATATTTGATATTCCGAATTCAAAAATGAAGTCTATTTTACAAAATTCAAATCATATAAGTCACATTAATTAATTTTATAATTAATTCCCGCTGCCAGAGCAAATAGCTTGTTTTTACAAAACAATAAGTATCAAAAGATTGACACCAGTTTAAGTCTAATTTCAAAGTGAAATTGATTCCAATGACCACCATTGGATTAACTGGAAAAAATATTTTATAATTTCACTTTAAAACAAATTAAAATAATAATCTAATCATATAAATAATTTAGATTAAAAAGAGGTTTTGAATTAAAATACAACATTTTACACTATTCATAAAAAAATGAACTATATCGGAAAAATACCAAAAAATTACACAAAGTAAAATTTGATGTCCCGATTCTTAATAAGAGTTTTATTTGGTCCAAAAGAATTTATAAGAGTGATCAAAACTATATTTAATGACAGTTCATCATTAAAAGGTGATAAGTGAACCTTTAGTGAAAATTAGAGTATATATGCCCTAAAATTGAACTCTTTCCGTATTTTAAGTCTTTATCTTTTATTGGGTAAATGTACAAACATTTAAAAACATATCTAATCATATTTTAGTTATTTCTATCCATTCCCACCAGTACAACGGCTACTTGCTAACTAACATTTAAAATAATATTATTTTATTACTAGTGTGCTACGTAAGTTTCAAAGAAACTCATCGTTGCGTATCGGGTACGCTATCGAACATAGAAACCCCTTTAAAATAAAATTAATATTTAATTTGTAAATATTAATAAATATGAAAATTCTTTATTCTTTATTTACCTGGGATGTTACACAATGACTAGCCTTTTAGTGAAATATTTAATGGTTTATTCACATTCATTCATATATAGATACTTTTCTCACATCATTCTTGGATTATCTAGTAGGATATATAATAATGTTAAATTTGTCACAATATGTCTATACTAATCACACAATCCATGAAAAATATGGACCATGATGGAACTTGTTGATCTTTCTCATTTCTAAATAACATTTTTATTGATAGGATCCATGGGGATTAATTTTATTGTGATCAAAGGCACTATAAATGTTATTCGATAAATATAAAATTGAAACATAATAAACATATAATATGACTTCTCCTCTCATAATGTATCAGTAAAAATCCACATTGGGTCATTAGAATCTTCTTTGAATTCAGCGTATATGAGAATTTCTTTGATAAATACAATAAAAATTATATAAAGGAAGTCATAAAAACCTTTATATGTCAAGTATATTATGATTATTGTGGTGTTTTAATGTGTAAATAGAAAGATTCTAAACGCATAGGGTTTATTTTGGATATGTATGGTTTTTATTTGAATTTCCTGTCACTTCACCATTTGATAATGATATCCATAATAAAGATCGACTTTTGAGAAGTATTGAGATCCTCGATGTTGATAAAACAAGTAAAAAATCAAATTTATTGGATACATTTTCTTTTAAGTGATCTTTTTTAGCATTGAATAATCAATTAAATATTTTATTGATTAAAAAAATCATAAAAAGAGATTTAGTGCACCCCATGGTGGTGCACTACGATTTAGGAACCCTATTTTCAAATTTTTATTCAATTAATTATTTGATTTCCCAAGTAATATTAGTCCTATTAGATTAGTTATCTTGGATATAGTTGTTGAATCCTGTATAAGTTTTCTTTAAGACTTCTTATAACCTTTAGTCCATTATATACCCTAAATGAGGTATCAAATAGAATGTATTTGTGTTTATTTTTTCAATATGATTAAATATATCTTTTCTTCGTGTTCGTAAAGACACCTTGAATATTTCATGATTATCAAACATAATAAATATATATAGATGTAGTAAAATTAAATAATTACGGATGAAAAAATATTATTCGGTTTACCTAAAGTAGGAATCATCTAAATAAAATATATCAATGACATGTTATGCACACAATAATTATTACTCTACTAGTTTCTGATTTGAATATTTAAGAAAAGATCACTACTCATCCAAGGAGATAGGATTCACTCTCTCTTATACTCACCACATTATAATAGGGTTACATAAGTTAATTTAAACATATATTTTTAATTAATAAATATAACAATCAAAAGTTTAATACTAAACAATAATGGGTGTTCTCTATAAGGCAACGTTATTCACTTCCAGATATTCAATGAAATGCATATAAACACTTCATCTTCAATCTTGTTATTAAATGGAAATAAGTTCAATCAAAACTCACATTAAAAATTCATTATATTAATTGAATTACATAATAGTTCACATTTATATTCTTCTTCAGGAGAATATCGACCATTGGTCCCCAGATACAAGGTTAATAGTTGTTCCAAAAACATCAAACCTACTTGATAAATATATATAATCTAGCCCATTCAGATCCTTCATATTCTAATAATTACACCATGGTAATATTCATCATGAAATGAAATATTGGTTCCTTCTCATGTTACTCACAAAATTATAGTTTCATCATAGTGTGACATAGATATTCATGGAATGTTGAAGATTTTATTCCAAAAGAAATTATACCAAAATTTTCATGGCCTTGAAGCTTACTTCATGACCTATATATTTGATCTTGGTTTCTTCAATTGTGGGATTTACAATGTACAATTAAATAATCGAATGTTTAATTTTCAATTATTCATAATATAATTTTTGGGTAAAAAAAGTTCCATAGTCGTCTGAAATGGTGAAGACATAGAAAATCCCATCGAATGGAATAAATATATTCCAAAGGTAAGGAACCTATATTAAAGAAGTTATTTTGTCTCATTTCAATATTACCTTTACAAGAAAGGATATATATATCTTTTTTACCCTCATTCTAATTATAAAGGATCTCAACATTTTGATGAAGAAAACATTGGCATTTTCTAGTGGTGAGAAAGACACTCCAGTGACATGAAAATGGTTCTAAAAGGGACTTCATAAGAAATATTACCTTTATACTATAAGCTAATCAAATTTTTCATAATCTTAAACTCCAAAACAATTGTATTTTTACTCACTTTCAAAGTGTGGGTGGCTTTAAATTAGTAGAACCAATTAAATTTGATAAAGTATCTTCTTGTCGTGACTGATAATTCTTGGTGTGATAGAGTTTCTTAAAAAACTAAAAAATTAAAAAACAATATGTTTTACCACTTACACCCTAGTTATTCTTAAATATTCTCTATGTAACCCTTAATTATCAATTTATAAACCCATATATATCATAGGAATCTTAAACACATATCTTTATTTCAATATTTTTAATTTTTGGCATGTTTATAAATCCTACATATCAAATGAATTTTTTTCAAAATCTAGCAATGGATAAAAATATTATGCATTAAATGAAGAACCATATACATTCTGGGACATTTCAATTGTTTTATTATGAATCTATTCACTATGTTTTCCATGTTGTCACACAATGATCTAATATTATTACATTTAAAACTACTTCAACCATCTCAACAGGACTATTAACATCTCCACACATTTCAAGCTACTCCATATGACTTATAATAAACTCTCAATTGAAAACAAAATACAAAAATATATATTATAGATATTCCATTATCATACTTATATTTTTTTCAACCCTTTACAGGAGCATCCTTATTTATCATTAAATCTATAATATCCATGCATATAGAACTCTACATGTATTTATTCTACATTTTTGATAATAAAATTTAAAAAAACACGCACTCATTTTATAGATCTAATCCCTGTCAAAAAAATTTAAATCATCCCCAATCCAATAAAATGAAAATAGTTGTTAATAAATTTTATAGGGCTATGTGATTCAAATTATATTTTAGGAAGAAAGAGTAAAAAACATAATTTCTAAAGTATTATCCATATTTCATCATTCAACATGGCTTGTGATGATCTAAATATTCTTACACCCAAAAAATGATAAATTTATGTAAGAATAAAAAACCAATGAAATATTATGTACATTGGTTAGAGGGTTAATAAATGTCCTTACATTGAGGAGATTGGTTTCACTTTTATGTTCAACTGATGCTTCCTGATCACAGGTGAAGCTAGTGGTTTAAAAGGGATATATACCACATGATTTTGTGTACTATAAAATGTTAACTTCTTATTATTTTTCACCTAACATATCTCAATATGCTTTGTGAGAAAATGTTGAATAGATTATTTGTTTATTAAATAGTACTCTTATTGTAAGACTAAATTGACATCAGTTATTTTACCACTTCTTTAAGATATTCAGCCTATTTTTCTATCTATATCAACTATGTAAAACCCTTAGTGGCTAAAATATTTTATTAGTTTATTGTAATAAATTACACAAAACCAGATTTCTCATTTACCTATCCAATACAGATTTATTTAAAAATTAAATACCCTATACTAACGTATTTTTTATTCCTAATATCAATATCCCAATATACATATGAATAATCTAAAAAATTATGGTATTTTTCATCCTTGAAAACCAAATCATTGTTTATTGTTCACTAAAAATACCTTGTTTTTATTTTCTCTATTAATATAGGTTATTTTATTAGAAAACTCTAAAATAGTGATTCAATGAATATAGAATAAAAAATATTAGGAAAAGATTTCTTATGATAGAGTAAACATACAATAATTATTCTATATAATATTTTGTATACTACCTTAATTTACTCATGATTTCCATGTTTTTATTAAACTATTATAATATTATAAACACACTCATATTATTCCCTTTTAAACTTCATCAATACTCCACATGCATATTTTACTTTTAAGAATAATATGTTTCCTTATATTTCATGAAAGTTTAACCCAACAACACATTTTATATATCCAATCATAGACATATAAAATACTTAATACATCAAATTTTGATATATATTAATGGAATTAATATTTTTCCTATAAAATATATTATCATCCATATAAACCATCACCATAAACTATTCTTAAAAAAAGACTTTCACATGGGGGTTGTGAACAACTCAAACTATCTTAAATTCTAAAATTCTCTAATATGATTTTATACATGTATACAAAGCATGGGGTTTTTGATTTTGGCCATACACCACCATCTTCTATCTCCAAACCTTTAGGTAATTATCTCTAGTAATAAATACATCTGGTTGTTGGATATAGACTTCTTTATTAAAGAATAAATATAAAAATGTTTTATTTACATCTAATTGATAAATTACAAACATACATTGAAAATATAATTCCAAAAAATTCTTATTAATTCCATTATTTCCACACGATAAAACTATTACTCAAAATAAACACTTTCAACGTGTGTCTACATTCTACAAAATAAATGAAGATCTTATCAAAATAGAATCAACTAATCAAAAAATGATTATGTAGAAAGAAAAGAGCAATGAAATCACATTTTTTTTAAAAATTTGGCACCATACATAAACCAAACTCCTTATCATGGATGGTTTAACCCCGACCATGGATTATATTAAAAATATCGCCATGTGAAATCATCTTGTAAGAAATCATGTGGAATCTCACCACACATGTTAAGAAACACACCAAATATCACATGTTTCTGTTATGGTACAAAAGATCACTTAAATTGAAGAATATCACTAAATTAAACAAGTTTTTTCATCAATAAATGTTGTATTTCCACTTCAAAGAGCCTTCATAATATGAAATAAAGAATCTCCCCCAATGAAGAACTTTATTTCATTATATAGATATTCCCATTCTTAGAAATGATTTATAGAAGACAAAATTTTCCAAATATGATGAGAACTAAAGAACCAACCTAATCCTTGATCAACTCTATTGATTTTTTCCCTCACTATCAACTCTCAACATTTAATAGATAGATTCCCCATTTTTTTATTACTGAAATGAAAAAAATGTAATCAATAAATCCCCATGATCTATATAATTAAATTCAATAATCATGTCTCCATCATGGATTTAGAAATTGCAACCAATGATTATAGAAGATTCTAGAACCATCCATGGAAGCTTATTATAAAATTAACTAAGAATACTTTAATTATGAAAACCTATAGAAATTAAATCCATATGTAGTGAAGGTTCTGAACTCACTCTATGATACAATTGGATACATGGTTCTTAATATAAATAGGATATGAATCATATTGACCTCTATGATTCAGAATTATTCTTGAATGATAATGATCTACATGATTCTCATTAATCTATAAATAGCAATGGATACATAAAGCATTTGGGTACATGGATCCCAAAATATGCTACATCGATCATTTGGCTATGTGATGCACCTGTCTACATGGTTTAATTAGCTATATGATTTGGCTATGTGGAAAAAATGTCTTATAAATAACCTATGTTAATTTTATATATAAAATTTAACTATGTTGCATAAGTGGATATATAAAACATCCCACTACAAAATAAGGTACATGAAACAAAAAATTCAACCAATCTAAAACCAAACAATATTTGTTGACCTTCATCCCATTTCAAAAAAATATTCTACCATTATGAAACATTATTTCATGATATATAAATCCATATAAACCAAATCAAGCAATGTCAAACTTGTTAGTTTCTCAGGAATGGTTGTTAACAAATACAATAACTGAAACCCACCAAGAACCATGGGATAATGATGGCGTGTCAAACAAACCAAATATAAATGAGGTTCTTCAAACTCCCAAATTATATTTGTTAATTATAAATTAGAAACCTTTTACATGCCATTTTTAAAGTAATAGAACTATTTCATCATATCCAGGGAAAAATATTGAAGACCACTACATCAATTCAGGTGGATTAATATAGTCACCACATCTAAATATAATTATTTTATGATACCTACTTCAACTCATGACATTATATTCATTGGGTATCTTCATTCCTCGCTAATTTTATCCCCAATACTTTCTTCATGAGATTCATCCAGGATTTATCACCATGGACTGAAAATCTTCAACATTATTAGATTTGTGAAATAAAATTCAAAACTAAAACCACTACTACATAACCCATCTATAGCTGTGGTAGAATCGACATTCATCAGCTATAGAAAAGCACTGAAAACCTAATCATGGTTAAAATTTCATCGCTTTTATCAATAATAAAAAAGAACTGATAAAGGGTATTTTTATCATCACAAATAATAGCACTGATAAATCAAAAATTTATTAGGGATTTTAAAAGGGATGATAAAAGACACCATTTATCAGCATGTTTATTTAGCCGTGATAAATAATACCTTTATCATTTCATTTAAAATTACATATACATGGAATGCTTTTTGAACCCTTTTATTTAATCTGATAAGAGTATGATTTATCAGCGCTTTTATTTGAGCTGATAAAGGTGTGATTTATCAGTGCATTTTACTACACTGATATATATAGAATTTATCTGTGCATGTATAAGCACCGATAAAGGATACCATTATCAGAACATCTTAATGAGATGATAAAGGAATGATTTATTTGTGCATTTAGTAGCCCTGATAATGGTGAAAACTACAGTGTGAGGTTGTAGCACACTACATCATGAGAAATAGGTGCAGTGTGCTACAACAACACATTGTACAAGAAAAAAAATTAAAAATCACCAAAATAAGATAAAAATACAAAATTTAAAAGAAATAAATTTTCATACACAAATACCGGAGAAAAATCTCTATTATAGAGTATGTTAGAAGTTTTTATTAAAATTAATATGAGTTCTAAATAAAAATATGCTTTGGGAGTCATACTGGTCACACCATGAGTCAGATTGAGGTACAGTTGAATGCTACATATCCCAGATGATTTATAGACCATTTTCCTAAATTATCAAATTAATAGGAATGATTTTTCTCATTTTTGAGTATGTCAGTTGTTTTTTAGATTAAAATTAATGTCATATTTAAATAAAAAGATGCACATTGAGTCATACTGGTCACACCGTTGAAACGTACGGCCGATTGTCGCCTATCGACCGGTCAAAGTTTCAGTGCTCTGCTAATGTGTATAGCAGCACTCGGGACGAATCCTCGGAGATGATACTTTGTAATAGTCGTTTGTTTTTAGTTAATTGTATTCTGATTGGGGGGTTTGTTTGCAGAGCTTATGAAATAATTTATTCATGAGGCTTGATTTAAAAAATTTATAAATATTGGGTTGAGTTCATTATTAGGGAGTTAAGCTTGTGATATCCTTGAGCTTTGCTTTATATTGCATTTAAATTAACACCCACTTCACAAGTTGACGTCGATTAGAATTCCTAAGTGTTAAAGCTTTAATCCAAGCCTTAACATAACTAGGATTATAAAATCAATCAGTAATTGTTTATGGGGGTGTATTTATGGTTCCAATAATCCATAGAAACCACATGTTAAACAAAACAAGTCATTAATCCATGACATGTTATGTCCAACATACACAATGTTAATTCAAAGAATATTCATCGAGCAGAAACTCTCAATCACTTAACATACCTAAATTATAACTCACCCCAATGAGAGATTTACTCAGCCATTTGGGTGTTTAATAATCTGGTTATAATTATTATAATAATAAATTAATAAAAGAAGAAAAAGAAAGGGATAATAAAAGAGTGGTACGTCGACACACACACACGAACAATGATGATAATTAAAAAACGAACTTTCGATTGAATGAGGAAGCTTAAGAAGGGAAGGGGATTGAACTGATTTTAAACTATTTTAAGAACATAAATATTAAAATACAGGAGGTGGAGGAGAATAAGAGATATTGAAGAAGAAACTTTCATTAAAACAGAATTACAAAAGAAAGGCCTTACAAAATTACAAACATGAAGAACACAAATGTAAGTGAAAAAAAAGAGAGGAGGAAAGGTATCTCAAGTGAAAACATGAGTATGGAAGATCCTCCTAAGTCTTTGGAAAAGCTTTGTTCATGCCAATATGATCTCCTCTCTTCTGAAATGCCAACCCCTCTCAAGGAGAGAAGGGGAGAGTATTTATAGCCAAAGGAGTGGACTGTTTGCATTCCCAATCTGTCCCTCCACTTGCATCGCCAATTCGACTATTCAAACAGCCGAATATCCAAATATCTCCTACTTAAAATTTGTCGATAATAAAGTGTTCTGACTACAGTAAAAATTTGGAGGCATTTGGACACGTTGATCCAAAGTTATGGCGGTTTTATTAAACAAAGGTAAACTATCCATTTCTATGCATGCTTTTTCGATGGCCACAATGTGAATGGATTTTGTAATAGGAAGATGCCTTCAAATTTGAATGGTTTCTCCAACAAAGTCGGAAAAATGTATCTCCTCTATCACACTACAAAATATCAGCTCGATTTGATGCTAACATCATGCGATATGTCATGAATACTATACTTATTGTAATTTTTGGCCAGAATGGTGGGCTGGACTTCAAAGCTTCATTTGGGTCCCTTGTACTTAGATTTGGGCCTTGAAATTTTTATCCAAGATTAAATGTTGTGTCCCCCGAATTATTGTGGAGATTTAATGTTTTTGGACCTTTGTATTGATCCCAGTAAATCAATCTTGAAGGCTGGTCCAGTTTGTTCACAGATTCTTCGGTCTTGTTTGTGAGGACCATATGACCCTTCAAATGAAAGAATTGGCTCATGGTCCCTTCTAATGAAATGTTGTATATTGAATGGATAATCTTACAAAATAGGAAACAGACAATTTGTATCAGTATAGTGATAGTTATTATTAAAACATTAAACTGACTCAATTGGAATACTTCTAAAAATGGTCAAAACTTATACTTAATATTAAAACATTAATATTTCACATAAATTATGCACATTTCATATAAAATAATTAAAGGGATTATATAATAATACATGAAAATATTAACAATATCAACTCCCCCACACTTAGTTTTGTGCATGTCCTCATGTGCAAAAAATATAAAAACATGACAAAATCATTTTTACTCACCAACAAATATTAAAATGTTTTTTTCTCCAATCAGGGGAGGTTTAGACTATTTCACTCATCCATTTTGAAATCCTCTACATGTTTTTACAGAAAAAATGTTCCAAAACTAATTCATTTTTTCATGCTCAAATTTAGAAATGGAAAATGTGGACACTCAAAACTCACACCTCTCAAGATGATAAATTTTTTTTGTGGAGGCTCACTCTTTTACCAACAAAAAGTGAAAATATTAGAGTTTGAAAAGAGAACTCAGCTTCCAATCCCTATCCAAAGTGAAAAAGAATCAAGAGGTCTTTTAAAGGGGGTTTTCTGTGGCTATGGGATGGTTGGAATATAATGCCCATGAGAGAAGAAGAGGGGTAAAAAACCAACATAGAAAAACAATGCACATTTTTTGAAATAAAACGTGGAAGGAAATGAAAACACATATTTACAAGGGAATGATTATGTGAAGAAAGAAACAATAGATGAAGAAAATTTGAAGGTAATGAGAAGATTAAATATTTACAAAACACAAAACTTCTCCTAAAAAGAATATAATGCAAGTGTTCCTTTTTTTTCTTTTTTTCTTTTTTTTTCGAAAGTTGAACTTGGAAAAGATCTCACACTCATAACCCAACCCATGATCGATTTACTCATGAAACAAATTGTAATAGTTATAACAAGATCAAAGTTTGTGGAAGGGTGATTTTTGACCTACCCAAGACACAACCCATTTTTTTCATTTTTTTGATTTTTTTTTTATTTTGATTTTTTTTTGAATTTTTTTTTGAACACTTTTCAATATCATTTGTAAAATACATTCCCAAATCCCCTTGAATTAAAACCTCACCCCCCCCCCCACACTAAAATGGATCCTTTCCCTCAAGCATATGATAACACACCAGAAAGTAAGGAAATGATACCCAAAAATGAAATCCCCCCCCCCACACTTAAATTTCAAAAAACTTATGAAATGAAAATCCATGTTGATATTGGGTGGGATAAGGTATTGGGATTTTAATGTGGCTATCAAATAAAAGGTTTTCATAGGCTCAAAGGGGCTTTCAAAAGGAGGATTAATGTAAGGTAAATGGGAGGCTATTTAGCTATTGTGATTTTCATGTGGTTCAGAAAATGCCTCTATCATATTAATAAACACTAAGGTTGGAAATTCAGTTCGAAGGTCCACAAACTCAAGACTCACAAATTGTGGTGAAAACACACATTTTGAAAAGATGGCCATAGGTGGCCTTGGTATGAAAGCAAATGTTTTTTCTCACTGTTGGGGAAAATAATTTTCCAAATAAAAAATTGATCATTCAAAATATGTTGGTTTTGACACAAAATTCTTTATCCAAAGTCATAATAAAAATACAAAATTTTTGTGGTGAAAACATGTCTGTTAACTCTCCAAAATGGTTGTACAAAATTTCAAAAATAGATGGTGAGTAAGAATGACTTATAATTTTTTTTGTATTTTTTAGGTGATTTTTTTGGGTTTTTTTTTGTTTTTTACGTTTTTATTTTTGTAATGATACACCCACACAAAAGATAAAGTGAAAAATAAAGGTTTTGATAAAGAAAATTGTTTAAAAAATGAAAGAGAGAGGAAGAAGAAGAAAGAGGTAGAGAGTGGAAAAGATAGAGAGAGTTAAAGGGAAAGAGGTGCCCCCTGGTTTGGATTTGGCAGGTCACCTTCTCCATCTAGTGGTAGGTCAGCTAGAGAATTTGGGGAGCCAGTGGAAGTTGATTTTGTTCTAGGATTGCATGTCCTCTCATGGTGATGCTTTAACTGATGTCCATTAACCATGAATTTCCTTTTGGAAGAGGGGTGTTGGACTTGCACTACACTAAATGGGTAATCATTAGTGATAATAAAAGGACCTTCCCAACGAGAATTAAGCTTACCTGGATGAAGAAGAAATAATGAATTGAAGAGCATTACCTTTTCACCTTCATGAAATACCTTTCTCGGGATGTTTCTGTCATGGAGTACCTTAGATTTTTCTTTGTAGAGATTAGAATTATCATAAGAATAAAGTTGAAGCTCCGCCAGTTCAGCCAATTGCAACAGTCTTTCATCACCAGATTGTTTACAATCAAAATTACAGGTTTTCAGAGCAGAAAAAGACTTATGTTGGATTTCAACTGGTAAGTGACACGCTTTACCAAAAACTAGCCCAAAAGGAGACATCCCGATGGGTGTTTTATAGGCAGTTCGATAAGCCCAAAGGGCTTCACCAAGTCTCTCAGGCCAGTCTTTCCTGGTGGGGGTTTCAATTCTCTCTAGAACTCTTTTCACTTCTCTATTAGAAAGTTCAGCCATTCCATTTGTTTGGGGGTGATATGCAGTTGAAGTTTTATGTACAACCCCATTCTTTTTCAGAAGATATTCCATGGTTCTATTATAAAAATGGGTTCCTAAGTCACTGATCAAGGCATGTGGTGTGCCAAATCTTTGAAAGATGTGGGTCTTTAGGAAATCACTAATAGTATGAGCATCATCCTTCCTAGTGGGTTTGGCCTCAACCCACCTTGAAACATAATCTACTACAAGAAGAATGTATGAGAATCCATTGGAAGGGGGAAATGGTACCATGAAATCGATACCCCAAACATCAAAGATCTCATAGAAAATTAAAGGATTTTGGGGAATTTCATTTCTTTTGGAGATTGTACTGAACTTTTGGCAAGTGGAACATGATTGATAGAACTCATGTGAGTCCTTGAAGAGTGAAGACTAGAAGAATCCAGAGTCTAGGACCTTTCGTGAGGTCCTTTGTGGTCCAAAGTGGCCACCTCCGGGAAGTGAGTGACAAAATTCTAAGATGGAAGAATACACATTTTCTTCAACACATCTATTAATTACCATGTCTGCCCCAGTTTTCCAAAGTTTATTTTCCTCCCAAAAATAGTATTTTGAATCACTTTTCAACTTCATTTTTTGTTCTTTTGAAAAAAATTTCAGGAAAAACACCAGAAAACAAGTAATTTACAATTGGGGCATACCATGGTATTTTTGGAGTCATAGATGAAAGGTGATCAGTAGGGAATTCAGGATCAATGATTTCTGAATGAGAAGAATTAGAAATTCTACTCATGTGATCAGCCACAGGGTTTTCTTTTCCAGGTGTATCTTTGAGTTCAAGGTCAAACTCTTAGAGAATTAGGATCCATATTATTAGCCTCGGTTTGGAATCACTTTTCTTGAGTAAGAACTTAATAGTAGAATGGTCTGTGAAGATGATGATTTTTGCACTTTAGAGATAGGACCAGAATTTATATAAGGCAAAAACCACTGCTAGAAGTTCCTTTTCAGTCACAGTGTAGTGAGATTGAGTTTCATCCAATGTTTTTTAGGCATAATAGATGACATGATGAATCTTTTCTCTTCTTTGACCAAGAACAGCCCCAACGGCTCTATCAGAAGCATCACACATCAACTCAAAGTGTAATGACCAATCTGGTGGTTGGATTATCGGGGCATATGTAAGAGCAGTTATGAGTTCAATTAAGGCTCTCTTTCAAACCTCATCAAAATGGAAAGTGACATCATTTTGGAGGAAACGAGTGAGTGGGAGGGAAATCCTACTGAAGTTATGGATGAATCTCCGATAGAAACCGGCATGAGCGAGGAATGAATGGATGGCTCGAACAAAAGTGGGTTGAGCAAGTGATTGGATCACTTCAATTTTGGCAGGATCGACTTCAATACCATCTTTTGAAACTATGTGCCCTAGAACAATCCCATTTGCAACCATGAAGTGACATTTTCCAAAATTTAACACATGGTTACACTTGACACACTTTTGAATGACTAGAGAGAGTGAATGAAAAAAAGATTCAAATGACTCACCATAAATGGTGAAGTCATCCATGAAGACTTCCATGCAGTGTTCAATGAATTATGAAAAGATACTCATCATACACCTCTGGAATGTTTCAGGAGCATTGAAAAGTCCAAAAGGCATTCTTCTATATGCATATGTTCCAAAGGGGCATGTGAAAGTAGTCTTTTCTTGGTCCTGAGGTGAGATTGGGATTTGAAAATAGCTGGTGTATCCATCAAGAAAGCAATAGTGTGACATTCAGGCTAATCATTCTCGCATTTGATCAAGGAATGGAAGAGGGTAGTGATCTTTTCGTGTTTCAGCATTCAATTTTCGATAATCGATGCATACAAGCCATTTGTTCTTCACTCGAGTTATGACTACCTCCCCATGTTCATTTGTGAGAACAGTTATCCCACCCTTCTTAGGTACAACTTGAATTGGACTAACCCATTCACTATTAGAAATTGGGTATATAATAACAACTTGAAGAAGCTTGGTGATCTCTTCCCTAACTACCTCAAGGATGAGTGGATTGAGTCTTCTTTGTGGTTGTCTAATTGGCTTGGATGATTCCTCAAGATGGATGTGATGCATACAAAGGGCAGGGTTGATTCCTGGTATGTCATCTAGGGTCCAACCTAAGGATTTTTTGTTTTCCTCTAACACTTGAACAAGTTTGGAATCCTCAGTTTCAGTAAGGGTGTCAGAGATAATGACAGGATATGAGTGATCATGGAAGAGGAATGCATATTTCAGGTGTGCAGGAAGAGGTTTCAGATCAGTCTCATCTTTCACTTTTGGGCTCGACAACTCAGGAATGGACGAAAGGAATTCAGTTGATTCAGGTTCATTTTTCTTAATACTGTCCAAGCTGGAGCAGTAGAGGTCATAGTTGATTTGGGATTCAAGAGAGTTTTAATGATCCTCTAAATTGATGGAGTCTATGAATGAAAGGTCCATGTCAACTTCACCATTTATGACTTTGTTAATCATAGTGCAGATTTCAGAAGATCCTTTATCATTAGAACATGAAGAACATGGTGGATTGGGGTACGATTGACTCTTTGATGTTTCCTCAGAAGCATGGATTGAGAATGCAGAGTGATCCTCATATGGGTATCGCAAGGCTTGGAAAATGTTGAACTTGACCAGTTGGTCACCGAATTCCCTGGATAGGATGCCAGAATGGACATCAATCTTGGTTCTCGTAGTCATGAGGAATGGGCTTCCTAGAATTAGGGGAGATCGAGAAGATTTCCTCTCACCTTCCATGTCAAGGACATAGAAATCAGCAGGGAAGATAAGATCATTGACTCAGATAAGGACATCTTCAATTATTCCCTCAGGACTGGCTGTGCTTCGATTGGATAACTGAATGACAACACCCATTGGGTGCAAGGGACCTATACCAAGGTTGGAGAATATGGATTTGGTCATGACATTAATTGAGGCTCCTAGGTCTATGAGTGCATCATCAAAGTTGGAACATCCAATTTGGCATGAGACTGTAAAGGTCCCTGGATCTTTCCACTTTATGGGAATAGACTGCTGGGTGGAAAGATTTTCAAAGGTCCTAAGTTGCCTCTTGTGGGTACACAACTCCTTAAGAAACTTGGCATACTTAGGAATTTGTTTTATGGCATCTAAGAGGGGAATGTTGAATTCAACACATCTAAAGATGTAGAGCATTTCAGGATCAGGTTCAAAGGACTTCCTTGGTTTAGTAACGGCTTGAGGAAAAGGAATTGGATTCCTAAGTGGAATGGAAGGAGGTGAGGGAATGGTTTCATGTTCCTTTTCAAGTTTCTTTTTCTTTTCATTTTCTAGGTCAACATTCAATGGAGGTTTTGAGGATTTATCTTGAGGCATAGAAAGTTTCTTTCTTGATCTAAGTGCAATTGCACTTACATTACCCTTGGGGTTGGTTAATGGTTGAGCTGGGAGTTGGGAAGAATTTTATTGTTGTTTCTGGCTCAGGTGGGATGCATGTTGACCTATTTGAGTTTCAATGTTTTTAAGGCTAGAACAGGTGAAGGAGGCATGATCATCCACTGCACTTTCCCATGGTTTCTTGTAAGAAGTGGCTCGTCCCGGGTTAGGATTGCCTTGATTTTGGTTCTTGGGAAATTGATTTTATTGGTTTTGGAATTGGGAAGGCTCACTAGGATAATGGAATCTAGGAGGAGGAATAGGTGGATTGATCCTTTGAGGTTGAGGGACAAAAGGATAAGGTTGTTGGAAGTTACCAACACATTTACTATATTGAAACTGGTTTGGGTTTTGAGGAGGGAATTGAGGGGGGTGAGATATGGTATTACCATACCTAAGGCCTTGGTTATAGGAAGAAGAGAATGGCTCAGAGTGAGGTTGGTTGAAGTTTATAACAAACTGACCTGATAGTTGAGGGTTGGTGTTCCGCTGAGCATATGCTACATCGAGCTCCATTGGTCCAGATGAATCTGATTGATCCTCTTGAATATGTGGACATGTGTCAGTTGGATGAGATGGAGAGTTGCAGATTCCACAGTTTTTGATAGGTCCAAGAAACATTGATTGCGGAGAAGACGAGGTTGGGGATTTGGTAGCCACAGCAAGTTGTCGCACAAGACCTGAAAGTTCACTCATCCACTCGGTCATTCTGTTCGGCTCAATTGATTGGTTATCTTGGGCTTGTTTCACTTGAGAATGTGCTCGAGTATAGAATTGTTTTGTGTTTTCATCCATGTTACTTATGATATCTCTTGCAGCTACAGGAGTTTTATCAACAAGAGCACCGCCACTTGCGGCATCTATGAGATTTCTCTCCATAGCAAATAACCCCTCATAGAAGTATTGGATCAAGAGTTGGTCCGAAATTTGGTGATGTGGATAGATTGCAAGAATATTTTTGAACCTCTCCCAGTACTCATGGCGTGATTCACTTGGGAACAGACAAATACCACTTATTTCTTTTCGGATAGAAGCAGTACGAGAAGCAGGAAGGAATTTTTCTAAGAAAAGCCGCTTCATGTCATTCCATGTGGTTATAGAACCAGGAGGTAGGTAGTTGATCCATGACTTAGCAGTGTTAGATAGGGAAAAAGGGAATGCTTGGAGTTTGATTTGTTCTTCAGAAACACCTTGAGGCTTCATGGTAGAGCACACCACCTGGAACTCTTTGATATGTAGATGCGGATCCTCACCGGCAAGCCCATGGAAATGAGGTAGAAGATGAATCAAACCTGATTTGAGTTTAAAGTAAGCCTCTATATTTGGATATTGAATACCAAGAGGTTTCAAATTCATATCAGGGGCAGCGAGTTCTTTAAGTGTTTGTTCCCTAGGATTGGCCATATCTAATTCAATTGGTTGGATAAGGGCTGGTTCTTGAATTATTTGAGTATCTCTTATGTTCCTCCTAAGTTGGAGAACTGTTCGCTCAATTTTAGGGTCCAACAAATCCGAGGGATTGTTTGGAAGGCTACGGGGCATTCAGAGAGATTTTGGAATAATGAGGAAGACATGTTTTTCTTTGTATTTTTTTCAGTTTATGATTTTTATGAGAACACGGGTTTTTCTTTGTGTTTTTTTCCAATTTTTTTAATTTTTTTTGGTTTTTTTTGACAATAGCCAGAAATTAATGACTACTTAAAGCACCATCCCCGGCAATGACGCAATTTGAAATGCACATACTATTTTCTCCTATCAACTGGTCAATGTTCCGGTGCTCTGCTAATGTGTATAGCAACACTCAGGTCAAATCCTCAGCGATGATACTTTGTAATAGTCGTTTGTTTTTATTTAATTGTATTTTGATTGGGGGGGGGTTGTTTGAAGAGATTATGAAATAATTTGTGTATGATGTTTGATTTAAAAAAATTTATAAATATTGGGGTGGGTTCATTATTAGGGAGATAAGCTTGTGATATCTTTGATCTTTGTTTTATATTGCATTTAAATTAACACCCACTTCACAAGTTGACGTCGATTAGAATTCCTAAGTGTTAAGGCTTTAATCCAAGCCTTAACATTACTAGGATTCAAAAATGAATTATTACTTGTTTATGGTGGTGTATTTATGGTTTCAATAATCCATGGAAACCACATGTTAAACAAAAAAAGTCATTAATCCATGACATGTTAAGTCCAACATACACAATGTTAATTCAAAGCATATTCATCGAGAAGAAGCTCTCAATCACTTAACATACCTAAATTATAACTCACCCCAATAAGATATTTACTCATTCATTTGGGTGTTTAAGAATCTGGTTATAATTATTATAATTATAAATTACTAAGAGAAGAAAAATAAAGGGATAAGGAAAGAGTGGTACGTCAACACACACACACGAACAATGATGATAATTCAAAACGAAATTCCGATTGAATGAGGAAGCTAAAGAAGGGAAGGGGATTTAACTGAGTTTAAACTATTTTAAGAACATAAATATTAAAATACAGAAGGTGGAGGAGAATAAGAGATATTGAAGAAGAAACATTCATTAAAACAGAATTACAAAAGAAAGGATTTACAAAATTACAAAAATGAAGAACACAAAAGTAAGTGAAAACAAATAGAGGAGGAAAGGTATCTCAAGTGAAAACATGAGTATGGAAGATACTCCCAAGCCTTTGGAAAATCTATGGTCGTTCCAATATGATCTCCTCTCTTCATAAATGCCAACCCCTATCAAGGAGAGAAGGGTAGAGTATTTATAGCCAAAGGAGTGGACTGTTTGCATTCCGAATCTATCCCTCCACTTGCATCACCAATTTGGCTATCCAACAGCCGAATCTCCAAATATTTCCTTCTTCAAAGTTTTCGATAATAAAGTGTTCCGACTACTGTCAAAATTTGGAGGCATTTGGACTAGTGGATCCAAAGTTATGGCGATTTTATTAAATAAAGGTAAACTGTCCATTTCTATCCATGCTTTTTAGATGGCCACAATGTGAATGGATTTTGGAATAGGAAGATACCTTCAAATTCGAATGGGTTATTAGACAAAGTCGGCCACATATATCCCCTATTTAACACTACAAAATATCAGCTTTATTTGATGCTTACATCATGAGATATGTCATGCATACTATACTGATTTTAATTCTCGTCCAGAATGGTGGGAACGAATTCAAAGCTTCATTTGGGCCCCTTGTACTTAGATTTGGGCCTTGAAATGTTTATCCAAGATGACATGTAGTGTCTCCCAAATTATTGTGGAGAGTTAATGTTTTTGGACTTCTGGATTGAGCCCATTAAATCAGTCTTCAAGGCTGGTCAAGTTTGTTCATAGATTCATTGGTCTCATTTGTGAGGACCATATGACCCTTCAAATGGAAGAATTGGCTCATGGTACCTTCTAATGAAATGTTGTATATTGAAAGGAGAATCCTAAAAAACAAGAACTGCACAATTTGGATCAGTATAGAGATAGTTATTATTAAAACATTAAACTGACTCAATTGGACTACTTCTAAAAATGCTAAAAAATTATACTTAATATTAAAACATTAACATTTCACACAAATTATGCACATTTCATATAAAATAAGTAAAGGGAGTATATAATAAGACATGAAAATATTAACAATATCAACCGTGCATCAAATTGAGGTGTTGCTGATCCCTACACATCACAAGTGATGCATAGACCAGTTTACTACAATTTCGAAACAATCAGAATGTGTTTTCTTGATTTTGAATATGTGAGTTTATTTTTTTTACTAAAATTAATATCAATTTTAAATAAAAAAATTGAATTGGAGTCATACAGATCACATCATGCATCGGATTTAGGTACATATGAATGCTACACATCCCAAATGACTCATGGATTATTTTTCTAAATTATCAAATCAACAGGAATGTTTTTTATCTTTTCTTATTATGTTTGTTGTTTTTTTATTCAAATTAATGTCACTTTTTAATCAAAAAGACGCATTTTGAGTCATATCGGTCACGTCGTGCGTCGGATATGGGTGTGGAAAATTCTTACACATCACAAATGATGTGTGGATAATTTTACTAATGTACTAAAATAATCATAATGTGTTTTCTTATTTTCTAGAATGATAGATTTTTTACTAAAAGTAATTTCAATTTTGAATAAAAAAGGTGTACTTATTATCACACTGTGTATCAGATTGAGGCATATCTAAATGCAACTCATCCAAAATGACTCATAGATTTTTTTCTAAAATATCAAAACAATAAGAATAAGTTAGTCAGTTTTGATTATGCTAGTTGTTTTTTTAAAATTAATGTTAGTTTTGAAAAAAAGATTCCCAGAGAGTCATATCATTCACATCGTGCATTGGATTGTGGTATGAATAATCTTGACATGTCACAAATTATGTATGGATCATTTTCCAAAACTACAAAAATAATCTGGATGTGTCTTCTCGGTTTGAAGTATGTCAGTTTTTTTACTAAAATTAGTGTCAGTTTTGAATAAAAAAGATGCACTTGGAGTCATACTAGACACATCATGCATCAGATTGAGGTTTAGCTGATCCCTACATGTCACAAATGATGTATGGATTGTTTTTCTACAATATTAAAAAAATCTGAATCTATTTTCTCAGTTTTGAGTATGCTATGTTTTTTTACTAAAATTTCATTTTAAATTGGAATGATGCCCAATGGATTGTATCTTAGGTGAAAATTGTTGTGTGAAATTTTAAAAAATCATTACTAAACCCAATCATGGTGTGATCCTTATTCTACTTCATTTTAAAAAAAACTTTATTGTTTTTAAGTCAGCACTTCATATTCTCCTCCACCTTGGTCTCCACCTCTATCTTTACCTCTACCACCGCCTCCATTTCACTCTCTAACTCTGACTCTAAATTGTCCTCTAACTTCGCCTCTACCTCCCCCTATGCCTCCACATTTTCCCAACAATTGTATTATTTGCAGGTCAGTGCTTCTAAAAAAATAATTTCCTCCATTAATATTCTCTTTGATAAAGACAAAAAAAATAATATATAAGCAATCAAACACTAATGGTCCACATCCCAACAATCTTTCTAAGGTCATAACTCATACTAGATCACAAACATAGGAAATAATAACCTAAATTTCTTTTCATCATGCATTTTCACAAAAAGTGCACTGCCCACTCATCTCTAAACAAATTGATTTGTTCTTTTTAGTATCTCTTTTTCTGGAAATATTGATAGTATTGAGAAAATAGAAACAAAAAATGATTATGAAATATATGTAATTAAATTTTAAATACCTCCATAAATTACCTGTTTGGGGGATGTTGGTATTTTCATGATGTATGATTTATGTCATAAATTTGAAAACATAATATCTGTAATTGATTTCATTATGTTGTTTCATACACTATAGAAAAATTGACCAAAATAATTAAATTGATTTGAAATGTTTTCAGAGTTAAATATATATATATACATTAATTTTTTTCTATTTGTAGTAATTCAAAGGCTTTAACATGTTAGACACTGACCTCATTCCATGATTTATCCTATATTTATCGACCACCGTATCATAATAAAATTCCTGTTAAAACACGAAATTAATATATAAGTCCAATTTAATCTATATAATGTTATTTCTAGTGTGTTATGGATTTAAAATACACATCATTTGTGGTTTTTTGGTTGGGAATCCATACAATGAATCCAAAAGATAAATACTTGGGGTGTCGATGTTGACTACTATCAGCATCCAGTGTTTCCTAAAAAACAAAAAAAAACAATTATGTAATGTTAAAATTTTAAAAAACATTATATATGATTAGATTATAGAGTTTTACCCTCACATTGTAGGCATCAAAAAGATTCGGTCATGTCATATATTGTTATTAAATTGTTCGACTAACTTGTCTTTTTTATTCTCTATTTATTTATTTTCCAAAGTAATTTTTATCGTCAAAATGATTCTGAGATTGATGAATCCAAATCATTTTTCATATGATCCTCCCCATATATAGTTTTAATATAAATGCCTATAGAAAATATGACTAGTTATTAACATTAATAAACATATATAACTCACTATTTAGAGAGAAGTTTTATTAAAATGTACCTTCTGTATGTATTCATAATTAAGATGCCCATCCATTCATGCTTGAGAATCTCATTTATAGACTCGAGACCAATTTCTTCTATAATGGAAGCTCCAAATATTTCTTCTTCAAAGTGAATGTAAGAAATGGATTTATCTTTAAATGTGGTCTCTACATGATCTTTTAATGTTAATAACTGTAGCAATGGAACTCGCAGAGCTAAGGTACTTTTGAAACATCATTTTGTTTCTTGGTTGATTCATTAGATTTCCTTGATTCGACCTTTCTTTTCTCTACAGCTTTATCCATTTTTAATATCATGGTTCACTATAGACCTTTTATCATAAAATATTATATGTTTTTCATAGGAAAAATTTTATTAAAGACATACTTATTATATCTTTATAATATTAGAGATCCATGCTATGAAATATCATATAGCAGCATCAACCATAGTAATATCTATATAATCAAGTGGAACATGAATCTCAGTAGTCGTCTCATAAGCTACCTCAATCCACACTCTCATGTGATATTTTATGAGGGGTTAATTGTTTAGTCGGTCTCTAAGGATATTATACATGGTGCCCCTCACTACATGGTGGTATGTGGGTGTTGATAGAAAAAAATAACATACAATTACACCCTACAAAATATTATTAATATAAAGTTATAAAAAGTTGTTTGACTCACATTTTGGGGAAAGAGTAATGAAAAAATCGTTTTTCATGGGTATGGTTTGGGGGAAATGACTAGCCTTAAAGCTGTGGGGATCATCTGGATCATGTGTGTATATTTTCTCCACCACCGGTTAGCGTTGATCTTTTCTTGTACATTGTTATGCCAAACCGGACTGAAAAATATTATCTTGTAGTGAGAGTATCTGTGTATTCATACATCTCATAATATTATATGTATCTCTATACTGTTTTATATTCTTGAAATATGTTTGTGGATATAATCCAAAACCAAATCCTCTAACGTAACCATATTGATCAGGCCGATTCAAAGCTACTGAATATTTCTTTTTTCTGGTACAATCATTGTCGATTCTTATGTCTAAACCATATTAAAAATTGAACATATTTATTTTATGTAATATTGTTATAAATTATAATTAAATACAACGTTTTCATACATACACATAATTCTCATAGTGATTTTATGCTTTCATCAACTAATATACCATCCTTATTTACATCAACCTACTTCTATAGCACATGACGTGGGATGGAAGTGGCTTCAGATTTTTATTCATAAATGTATATATAATCAAAGGAACATATGTTGTTTCATAACAAACAATTAATATTTTATTTTTTATTTAAATAATGTACCAATTTCTTCTCTAATGAAGTGTACCATATCCTTCCTTTGCAGAAGAAGTACACTGGTCTTAGTGCACGTTCTTTATTTTCAACATGCATTTTCTATTTCATAAATTTACAATTTTCAATCAAGTTGAATATTATAAATAATTTAAAATAATATATTATTGATCACAATGTACTTGAAATGATTTTTCATTGCAATTATTTCTAAAATAAATCCATGTTTTTGACATTATAATGTGTGCATAACAAAGTGGTGGGTGGGGCTTTATTTTCCCATCGACATCTCTAAGATATAACTTCTTCAGAAGAGTCCAAAATCCTCTATGGGATTTTTCAGTGGAAATTAAGAAGAAAATTCTATATAAATCTCCTAAAATAAACAAAGTATACGTGGAATCATGATAATTAAATCAATGATTCATTATATAATTTTTTATCAAAATAGAGAAATCATATTATAACAATACAGTTATATATTTCCAAAGGATTTCTTTCATTACAAGTTGGATGTGGAGACAAAAGTCAATAACAATGGGAATATTCATACTCATTGTGACCTCGAGATAACTAATGAATGTTGACTTGTTGGGTTCAATAGGTTGGCTACATCTATTCCAACCAACCTCAAATTTTATACCATAGCTTCTTTCCTTGATAATTGAAGTCAAAACTCAGATGTAACATCATTATTCTTTTTTTAATTTTTTTCATTAAATTTTTTTTGATCCCCTAATAATTCTTCAGTTTCCCCATCAATAGTCTGTTCTTTCTTGAGATTGGAAAAATCATCAGGTTTAGAATCCATTGTCCGCATGAGTAGTCAAACATTTAATTTCTCTTGAATGATAAAAATTTGATAAACTCCATCCATAAAATTCCAAAATTTCATACATATTTCATGAAATCATGAAAATAGATATCATACATCAATACTATAGTACAACTAACCGTCAATACCTTTATTTAATCCATCATCATATTATTTATTGCCTTCTATTTCTTGATGATGGGAGGAAGGATAGTTTTAAAGAGGGAGTCCAATTCATCATCACGATATGGAAGAAAACCAATCATCTAAGGATTAAAGTTTCATAGGACCCTACACTAATGGAATCAATCAAAAATTCTCCTCAATTGATATATAATAGTCATATTCTATGTATGAACAAAGAAATCCTTAAAATCATAACATATTATATTTAAATAATATAATCTTATTTTTATTTATTCAAAAAACTAATAGATTAATACCTTGTTTCCATGAAGAAAAAGACTTTGATACCACATATGAATTTTAGGGTATCATCCTACAATCATTAGAGGGATATACCCCCTAAAAAAGTAACAATTTATCTCAAAGATAAATTTGAAAGGAAACAAAAGAAAATAACTTATGGATTTTTTGTAATATAGTATCAGTGGAATACATCCTTAAGCTTAAATAAAATATGTATGATTTATAATACTAAAGTAGTAAAAAAATTATTCAAGAGTTTGATGAGATTAAACTAGCCTTCAATCACCGAAATATTCTTGAGGACCCTCGATCACCAAAGGAATGCTAGCACTGTAACCAAGGGATAAATATTGATCAAAGAATAAGTGAGGTTTGTCTATGGAATGCAACAAAGGGTTATTTACAATAGGGGGATCACATGTCTATTTATTTATTTTGGAAATGGATGAAATATTATCATGACTTATAGGGTATAAATTTCAAAACCACCAAAAGTATATTTTAGTCAATTTTTGTTCTCTTTACGGTTATTCACCATGTTTTATAACTTTCCAAATTAGTCTTTTATCCTATAAATTATTTATTTGTATATTTTTATTTGTAAATATATTAATAAATTGAATCTCATAGTTCTCATGATCAACTATCCAATCATGGATAACTCACTTACTATTGTGAAATAAACTCTTTATATTTTTTGTGTATTTATGAGTCCATATACCCAATTATTTATCAACTCTATCCAATCTATGATATTTTTTTAAAAAACATTGAGCATGATTTTCTCACCAAAGAAATACCACATAATCTATGTAACATATGGTTAAGGTTTAATAATAATCTAGAATAAATTAAAAAACAAAACTCTCACAAAATGAATCACTAAAATAATTTTTTGAATGAAACTACTTAATTATATATTTTTTTAATTCCATAAAAATTTATTCGAAAAAATCGTAAATCAAAATAACCCATTTCGAGGTTTAAAAATTTTCATGAATAGCCAAAATCTACAAAACATTTTTTAATGGGTTTTACACATACATGGGTCCCTATTTGTTCATCACCCATAAATGAGGGCCACAACATGGTATACCTTAATTCATAAAAACCCTCATAATTAGGCCTTTAGAATCTATAAAATAGTATATAAGATGAATTATATTTGATAAAAAACCTATATTTTTTTATCCCTGTACTATTCAAATGAAGAGAAACCAGAGGGTGGATGAGAGGTCACCTAATTATTGTCGATGTGAGAGTAAACCATCTATGTGCATCTTTAGAAAAAAAATGTGATAGGCATTCAAATACATATGAAAGGAGAGAAATAATGTAATAGAACCACACTCTTGTATTTCAGTAGTGATGAGAAGAGATTTAGGGTTCATCAGGTTAAATATCAGCTCGAAAATTAAAAAACAGAACCCAAAACATCAAACATTGATAGAGGAAGATTAGAACATAACATAAAATGGATTATAGCCTTGATTAATCCAAGGTAACGTAGTGTAGTAACACTGGGAGTAGAGGAGTTCTGTGGGAGCTTGAGAATCGTGAGTGACTATGTCATGGTTTGACTTTTTCTAAATATATTGGTTTAACTATTAACAATACTTTCACAAAATTTCTCCCAAAGATCCCTTTTATCAGAGCTAAATTAATAACCACAGATAAATATGTCTTATTAGTGCTTTTTTAGCACTAATAAATATTGATATTTATCTATGCTACAAAAGCACTGCTAAAATTTTTATAATTAAAATTACTTAAATAACTTTTTTATAATATAACACTTTTTTTAAATATTTATAATTATTTATTTATAATTATATAAATACTTAAAAAATAATTATTATTTATTTATAATTATAAAAATACTTATTTCAAAAATAATTATTTATTTATAATAATTATTAATAAATTTAATGTGAAATTATTATTTATTTCTAAAAAGTTATTTACAAATATATTTTCGATAATATTAATGAAAATATAATATTAAATTCATTCATTTTAAAAATGAGTGAAATAGAATAATTCAAAATGAGTACACTTTAAAAATATTAAAAAATGGATAAGTTTTTTTAATTATATATGATTTATTTAAAAAATGTGGATATATATATATATATATATATATATTTATGTAGATGAGTACATATTGAAAATACTAAAATAGAATAAATAAATAAATATCAATAGAAAATAAAAAATGATCAAATTAAAAAATCATTAAAAATAAATACCCAAACTGTAGTTTTAAAAACAAAAAAAATTGAAATTGACCGACTAAAAATTTAATATATATTAAATTTATGATGTTATAATGAAATTATAAAATATTCTAATATTTGAATAAATTAAATAAATATTAGGTGTATGTGTTTCAATATATTACATAGATATATTTGTATGTGTGTTGTGTATACAAATGCATTAATATATTTATAAATATATGTTTGTATATGAAATAATTGATACACAAGATTCTTTATATTGTTTAAATTGAAAAATAAAACAACATTAAAAGTGAATAAGTCATTAATAGGTTTTTAATTAAGATTTTATATATATTATACTTATACATTTTATATATCTATATTTAATTGATATTATTTATTAATATTTATAATGTATATATATGTATATTAAATTTATTCATTTTTATAATTAATTTTTTAATTAAAAAAATGTTTGATATTTTTCTGAATTTACACTTTTTATTTTTATTTTATTAATTTTTCATTTTATTATAGACCTTTATCAATGCTAAAAATGCACTCATGAATGGAAATTTTTATCAGTGCTAAAAAAACTAATAAAGGGCACCTTTTACCAGTGTTATAAATAAAGTGCAGATAAAGGTTTCCTTTATTAGTGATAAAATAAAGCACTGATAAAAGGTGCATTTTATGTGTTCTATTTTTAGAAATGATAAAGAGATTCCATTATCTTCTCAAATTTTAGTGCTGATAAAGATGAACATTATCACCAAATTTTTTTAGGGCTATTAAATATCATTACTGTTATAGGAGGGTTTTTTAGTAATGAACTTACACTCCCACTTTATAAAGTAATTCAATCCCTCTTTGGAAACAAAATATAAAGGATTATGGAGGTTCTCAAAACAAAGAAAATTCATGTGTGTGGGGAAGGACGATCATGTAATTTTAGCCTCTATTCTAAAATCCTATCACATGTCATAAATTTTGAATATATGTATACAAGAATATCTTTGGTGAAAATATATACAAGCTTAAATTCACCAAATTCCAGCTTCTATTTGATAAAATGATAATTAATTTCAATATGTTATGACTGAAATTATTGAACAGTATTTTTGGATAGATCAAGATCTCAAATATTTTCACAATTAATCTTCAGTGGTCTCTAAAAACAACCCAAATATCTGATAGATGATCTTATATCCAAAGGGATTGTATAACTACATGTGTAGCCATCACATACTCTGATTCAACTATACTTAAGGTCACTGAACACATATTCTTATTATAGCAGCTAACAAAAATGTTACCATTGAATGATATTCTACCTAAAGATGATTTATAGTCTATTGAACATCTTTCCCAATATACATTAGTGTAGAAAAGAAAATCTATATCCATACTTCATTTTTAGATTATTCCATACATCACAGTTCAATTTACAAACCACATAATTCTTTTTACTACAAGCATGTGTGACTCCTTTAGTTCACATGAATAAATTTCTCATTGAGTCACCGCCAAGGGAATATCAGGGATGGATTCTGTGAAATAAAAAAGCACTTTGTATCATACTTCTAAATTTATTTTGATCAACCTTGATGTATTTTTGAAATTTTCATAATTTTTTCTCGACTGTTATAGGTGTAAAACGTTTTTATCATCTTCTATTAAAAAATTTATCAAAATATCTTTGAAATAATTCTCTTTATATATAAATACATACTTAGTGTTCTTCTCAATCAATAATCCTAGAAATTAATTTTTTTCTCCCAGTATGGACATCTGACATTAATTCTACTTATTTAGTAGGAAATCTACACATACAAAACTATCATTATAGGTAAAAATCATGTCATCCACATAAAAAATCACCATCATTGAATCTAATAATTTCTTCTT
The DNA here is from genome assembly GCA_963277665.1 of Viscum album. Classification (NCBI taxonomy): domain Eukaryota; kingdom Viridiplantae; phylum Streptophyta; class Magnoliopsida; order Santalales; family Viscaceae; genus Viscum; species Viscum album. The sequence goes on along the minus strand of OY728145.1, from coordinate 981,129,973 downwards.
CAATTACTAGTTTTTATCTAGAGTTCCATTGGAAAACCCTATTTCTTTAATACATACATTATCTTTAGAATGTCATTCCCATGGAATATATTTCAATATATACAAATATTTATTCAATATAAAGACCAATCATCCATAATTTTCATGAATTAAACCTTATTGTTTTTTATAAAATCATCTTCTTTAAGATCACTATTCCAAAATGTAGACTTATATCCATTTGGTAAACTATTTAATGCTTATGGGATTCCCCTAGAAATAAAATTCATATTTTTTCTAGTCTAGTAATTGATGAAAAAAATTCTCTTCAGAGTTAATACCTTATATTTGTGAATAACCTCAGTAAACAAGTCTAGCATTATTCCCTGTGACTTCACCATTCTCATTCATCTTATTCTTAAAAATAAATTTTGTGGCAATCACATTTTTAGTTTTCAGTCTTGTAACCACATACCATATAATGTGATTATAATTTTTTTTAATTTATTCATTCATATCATTTATACATTCATCATGATAAATACTATCATCCACCATTCTTGGTTTATCCTATAATAAAAGATATATTTGATTTTCAAATCTCAGTCTTCTCCTTGTCTTAACTAGTGCACTCTGATTCCCAATGATGTTATTTATGTATACATGTTTACTTAATCTATAAAACTAATATCTATTACACCTAAAACCTTATAAAAAATATTTGAAAAAAATCAAATTTTCTATCAACTTTGTATGGTTTTATTTCAATAACTTTTCTATCTATTTACTAAGAAATATACGAGATATTTACCATGAGTTACTCAAAATTGGCATTAAAATGCTAACTTTTTTTCCTATAATGTCATTAATAATCAAATTTGAACACACAAAAAATTTATGCAACATTTTATTCTAGAATTTGTATCCATTCGCACTAGATAATTATCCCATAATACTCAATCATCGTCCTTTTCTTCAATGTTTCCCTTCATTATTTCATTGATTTTAAAATAACAAGGACTTATAAAATACTTTAAATATTTAATTTTAGACTTTTTTTGATACCTAATATCATAAGGAGTATCATCTATCTCAGATATAAAAATTAATATATTTTGGATGTGCACTATCATACAAACATATTATCTATGTAAGTATTTTTAAATTTCCTTCATAGATAGCTTTGTTCTACCAATTTTTATAATATTACTATTCTTATTCTCCACAAAAACATTTTTGTGAAGTGTATAAGGTGTTCCGTAATAATGATTTAATACATTTTTTATAAGATAATACCCAAAAACATTACTTTTGTATTCTTTCACATCATCTATATTATGTTTCTAATACACAAACCTATCTCCTCAATAATGTGTCTTCGATGAATTTTGAATATCCTAACCAGCTCATATATGGTATTAGTGAAAGTAAAATTAGTCATACAATTGAATTAATCTTGGAATATATTGAAATAAAGATCACCCTAGGTTGAATTATGTCTCATAGGCTCACAATGATCTATATGTACATGTTTCAATGGCCTTATGGAAGTAACATCCACCTTCTTCTAAGACTTTTGTGTCATCTTCCCCTTCTAACATGTTCCACATATTCCATATTGATCTCTTTTTATCTTTGGTTAATATATTACTACGTCACGTTTGAAAATACTTCATATGGTTATTTTAACAAGGTTCCCTAGACTTTTAATCCATAGCTTCTCATAACATTTCATACTCAAGTAATGTGTGTTGGAAGGATCATGAATCAAGAATAAATTTCCATATATTCTACCGCACTAAGAAATAGTTCTTACATCACTTATTATATTATTTATTAATGTATTAATCTTTAATTTTACCTTATTTACATTATCAAAAAGTTCATTGCCACATAATAAGTTGTTTTTTATCCTTTAAAAAGAAAAATCATCTGATTTCAATCAATCATTCTCAGTTTGAGTTGTTCCAAATCCTTTTATCTTTAAGAAAGAGTTATTATCAGACGTTATTAAACCTCCTTCATGTTTTTCAATGTGATTCATAATTTTGGCATCACCATTCATGTGAGGGTAACACCCACTATCATGTATAAAATCATTTTTCTTCTTACATAATTTAAAATAACATATATGAAACATTTGTTTTCTTCTAAATTATGCTTTCTTCTTAGTGTAACTGCTCCCTCTGGGTTATTTCATACTCCTTGGTAAAGACATGTTATACCAATAGGTATATGGTTAATTTATGATCATCCCATGGTACAAGAAACACAAATGAAATCTAAATTTTCTTGAAAACTCAAAGTTATATATGGAAATTTGCTATCCATTATTTGACATCTGGTTTGTTGTTGGAGTTTTATTTGGTATCATATTAGGAAAATAAGGTTCATTGAATATTATTACATCATAATTTAATTTTTTAAGTGAATTCTATCTATTTTCATTGATCTATGTTTGATGAAAATAATGATTTAATCTTAAATTGTTAGTATCAATAGTTTGGTAAATAGATTCTTCAAATGAGAACATTACCAAAAATTTTCCAGAATATTTAGAGGATTATCCCACAACATAAATATAGATTTGAAATATAATATTGATATTTTTTAGCTGTTTCTCATATTGAATATATTTTTATTTCATCATTTATAGTTTCCATCCATCAAATAGTGTTTTTCTATGAAATATTTTATTATTATTCTAATATTCTACATTTTTCAAATTTAGATTTCTATTTTCTTATATATGATTTGTATACCTTTTTCTTTTTCACTATTTTCATCAAAAAAATTCATGTTCTCTCTAACAAGAGTCGTCTTATCTTTCATGAGCATAGAGGTTTTCTCATTTAATGCCTCATGTTCATCTTTGAGAATTTAATAATAATGTGTTGGTCACGAATCATCCTCATCACCAGTAGATGTATTAATACAATTATGAAAATGAGCCATATGATTTGAAAATTTCTCTTTTATCTCTTTCTAAAAATTAATATAAGATATTATATTCCTATTCTATTCTCATCATATTTCATTTCATTGTTTTTTAAAACTTCTTCTTTATTCCACCATATATTGTGGATTCTTTAAAAAATCCCCACTTATTTCCATATGTCTTTTTATAAATTTCATATTTATAATATTCCACATTGTTCTTTGTACAATTAATTAAATAGTGACCAATAACATTTAATATTTATAATCTACATGAAAAAATACCATTGTTCATTCTTTTTCCTTTATTAAACCATTTAGAAATGAAATTAAGAAAACATTGATATTATTATTCATTATCATGATCACTTGTGTCAAAAAAATATTTATCCTTAAAAAAATTAATGTTCTTCATGGATTTAAAAAACATTTCTTATTTCAATTTATTTTTGAATATTAATAGTTTTCAAATATTATTAAAAATGCTAATATTATTTACCTTATCAAGATAAAGATCTTCTCAATATTCCAAAGATAATATGTTTCGGTCAACTCAATCCATTAAATTTCATATAAACATCGTCATGATTGTTGAATCATCAATTTTATCACCAAATCCTCAAATATTACTAAAAATTTCATTCACATGAGTAAAAAATACATTAAAACATCTATATTCTACAAATTTTAATTTCTGAAAATTTTCTTCTCCAAATTTATACCTTTGCCTTTATGAATTTTACATTTCCTCAAAAAAATACTTTACACAATGTCTCAAATTTCTTTTTAATTTAATAATATCATACCTTTTGGGTATAATTTCTCTGATAATGATATGAGAGAAAAATATTCCACTTCTCTATCTACTTCTATATTAAAATTTTCATCAAATTACATTTGTCCATTCATTAGGAAGGGTTGTAATCTTATTACTGATATATCATGAAATTCCAAACCCCAATATAAATAATATATAAATATTAAATTCTTATAACTGTTATATTATTTTCCATAAAAATTTGGTACACCAATTCTATTAACTGAATTAATATTATATATGCCTCAAAATATAATCGCTAGGATCCTATATTGGGAACCATTCATTGATACCAATTGAAGTGCCTAGTATGATTGGTTTCCTCCAATTATTATGGAGTTGAATCAGAATATGGTAGTTTTTATAACTTATTTTCAATAGAAATAAACCCATGTGACTTGTTATAGTAAGATCAATAAAAATAGATGTAACTTATCTGCACTTGATTATGAATACAAGAAAGTAAAATGAACACATTGATTTCTTAGAAGGTCTGGATATACTTTGGAATCCAAATCCTTTTTATAGCTAGTTATTCTTCCTAATATAAGAAATTTTTCACTAAATTCCCAAGTGAAATATTCTTATAAGAAGTAACAGATCATCAAAAGAAAATTTAAAAGTCTCACCAAATATCATAGATTTATACATCACTTAAATAAATGATTTATAAATGTATAATATCACCAAATAAAACAGGTTACATTGGAAATTATATATGTATATCCACATCCATGAGACTCAAAATATGAAATAATGAATCATCAATATTGTATAATTGTATTTCATAGACCATATAATATCAATCTCAAAATAGATCTCCTAAAGAGGTGAGTTTCATCAGATGTTGAATGTTGAAGAACCAACCTCAGCTTCAGGCAACTCTCTTTCTTGTTGTTCTCACAATAAACATTCTACTTTGTGTTAATAGATTCCCAATTTCATTATTAATACAATAAAAAATACATAATCATTAATTCCTCATGATATCTATAGCTACTGTTAAAAATAATGTCTTCATTTTGGATAAAGAAATAGAATCTTAGGATTATAAATTAATAGAAAAATTTCCACCAGACTTCATAATACAATCACCTCTTAATTCCTTAATTTTGTAAAAATGAAAAAAATTCAATCTATATATAGAAAATAATGAACAATTTATTTATGGATCAATTGGGTATGTGGTTCTCAATAGAATTTAGCTACATTGAATATTTTCCAATTTTATTCTTCATTTGGATATGTCACAAATCAGTTATGTGATTCTCAATCAGCTATAAAAAACGTTCAACTATGTTCAATCCCAAATAGGAAACATGGATCATTTATATAAGTGATGTATCCTTCTATATGGATAAATCTGTAACAAGATTTGAATACATGGATAAAATGTATACATGAATCGCCTATGTGTATTTCCTTTCAACAATAAAACTATGTAGAATAAATGTTTTTGTGAATCATTCCATTACAAATTTAGCTATGTGAAACCAAAATTCACCCAAAATCAAACTGAAAAACATGCTATGACCTTTATCCGGTCTCTAAATCACTTGATAGTATCATGAAAAAAATTTCAATGATAAATAAATCCCTACAAAAATGATCAAAACACATTATACATAATATTTTCTCTGGAATAGTTTTCAACAAATAAAATAATCCAAACACACCATGAACCATACAATCTTTAAGACTTCATAATCAAATCCTCAAATACATGAGGTTCTTTACATAGATTTCTATATTCAAGGCTACTCATCTATTTTCATAAATATTTTTAAAATACCCATTTTATACCAATAAAATTATGATATCTAGGACTATCTATAACCTCCCACTATTTATTCATTATAATATAATCATAATGTTTAGTCATGGATCTCACTAATGATTCCCCATTTGTTTCTTTGTGGAAGTAATTTGAAGATACATTTAATAATTGAGAAATTTTATCTATTATTATCATTATTTTATTTATAAGTGGATTAGATTTGACTTCAACAATGTTTATTAGATCCAACCAAATTCTACATCTTCTTGTTTTATATCTTTATTGAATCTTCATTACATCACAAAAACATGGGATTGAAATCTTTCATAATTTTATTTTTAAAATTATAAATGGAAAAATAAGTACATTAAAAAAATTAATTTGAGGATATGAACATATATATTATACAACACTTTATCCATTAATTATTTCTCTTAAAATATTAAATATTTTTTTCTTATAATAGATGAATTTTTATGGAAAACAAAATTAAATGATTTATATTTTACATCATTAAAGAAAATTACCTGAATATAATTCCCTAGAGTTCTATACAAGGTATTTTCCATCATAAGAAACATTTTTTCCAAATTTAGTAATATAATACTGTTTAAAAAAAATTCATAGTGCAATAAAAAATAGTAAATAGTTTCTTTAATTGGGTACATTTCATTTGGAGAGTAAATATACCCAATAAAACTGATTATAAAATGATGGTAAAATAAAATAATAAAATATCTAGAATATAAAAGGTTGGATTATTTCAATCTTCTTGAATTATCACACTCATTAACAATACTATAAAAAAAGAAACCAAACATTAGTAATGTAATCATCATTTTTAAAAAGGATAATATAGAACTATAATAGAAATTAATGTGAATAAAACAAAATGAATGAAAAGTTATTTATATATATTATAAAACTGATATGAATGTAAAAATAGTAATATGACCATTTGAATAATAATAGGACCATTAAGAACAGTGATTGTCAATTAGTATGGTATGTTTTATTTCTTCTTAATGTAATTGTTGGAGGAAATTATATTGGTGTTAAAGTTGTAAATGAAGTGAGAATACACCCATTATATATGAAGGTGTTTCTAATCGATTTGCATAAAGGATTTTGAAGTTGTTTTCCATACATTTATGGGTAGTAAATTATAAAGGTATAGTTCTATCTAAAATGAATTTTTGGATAGATTCAAGTAAATATCTTGACAATAATATGATTTTATATTTGTTCATCAGGTTGAAGAAAATTACTAAAATTTTGTAATCCTTTCCTACAATAGTTTTATAGGAAAAGTTAAGAATGGGGAATGTAGTTGTATAACTCTATATATGTTTGATAGAATTTATAAGCTATAATTTAGCATAATAAAATTTATTAAATTTTGTGATAGAATATTGATTTCACTATGGTAAAACTATCCAATGAGTGTTAAGTTTGAAGGATGATAGAATTAGTGATAATATATATTGGATGAGTGTTATGGATTGATGAGGAAAAGGTGGAAATTATATATGTAGTATAGTTTACATATATACTCTTACTGTGTGTTTATATACCGAAAACTCCCTTGTAAACAACCAAGATAATATTGGGACTATTTTTATAATCCCAAGAATTATTTTACATTATTGTAAGTTAGTTTGAAGAGCTTAAAAAGCCTAGAGTGTCTTTTAAGTTACCCTAAACTCATATAAATAAATATATATTTGGTATATTAAGCTAGAAAATTGGATAGGTTTAATATATTATGGAAATTTTATAGGATATATGGTTTTTATAAGAGATGAACATGCTCATATGATGGGATCCAATTCTATATGATAGGTTACTTGATATGTTTTTCTATCCATTTTTAATGATATAAGTATTTTTTATGAACTAATGACTCACATATCAAAGCTTCATATATCTTGTATAAAAGAACTATGTTCTTAAGATGTGTGGATTGGGTAGGAATGAGAAACATGTAACATAAGGTAAGTGAATATGAAATATATCTCTTAAAATAAAGATTTAAAATGTATAAGAAAAAATTTGTAAGATTATTTTTGAGCATATGTTAAAAAATACATTAGATATCTATGTTGTGTAAGATACCTCTAGTGGGTAAGATGGTGGATGGTTTTATAAGATACTGTTAGTTCATAACAGGAAAGATTAATGTAAGAATTTTAGGCACATAGTATACATGGTTTGTTAATATTATAAATTATGAAAAGATATATTTTCATTGGATATCGGTTCCCCGTAAGATAAAATACTTTAAGAAAAAATGATAAATTTCAAGGATAAATTATTTAAAGAGAATTTAAAATGGATGATTCTAGAGACAATGTTAAATTACAAAAACATAATTAATGATTTTTGATGAAAGGTATAAGATTAATTTATTATCCACACACAATGAATAATGGGATAACTCTTGAGAACAAATGAATTATAATTTACCTAAAATTGTCTTAATTGTTTTTCATGTATAATGTAGACATTTTTGAGTTGATTAATGGGTTATTCCTTGGAGTATCAAATATAAAAATAGATATTAAATTCAGGACTAATCATTTGAGAAGTTTTTTTAGTATTAATTTAGTGGTCACATTTTCAAGCATTAGGTCTATAATAGATTTTATGGAAACTTTCATATTTTGAAGGGTGTCATATATTCCACAACATACTATTGTATATTGTTTTAAAGACATGAAAGTTTTTTTAATTATGGGTACTATGTAAATATTTTAAGATAAAATAAATAACATAAGCCTGCCATAATAAAAGATGAGATTTATTTATATGAGATGAAAATAAAAAGACAAAATATATTTTTAACACCCATGGAGATAATGATTTTTATAAATAAGGGACATACAGAACGCAACCATATGGAGTAGTTGAAAAAGATCATGGAGGTTATTAAAAAGAAAAATTGGGGTACATGTAATTTTTTAGATAGAATGATATCACTAGAATAAATATATTTATTGAAAATGAATGTAAACCTACAAATAAAATATGGACACATACAAAGATGTGGATCAATAGAAGATAATAAAAAATGGTTATGTTATATTCCATAGTAGTTTTGTGAGTTGTGATATGAGAGAAAAATAAAAACATTGAACCAATATTATATATAGAATAAAATCATATTGTTATCTATTAAGATAATATGAAATGGGAGGATAATTATTATTTTCAAACAAATCCCTATGATACACAATATCATGAAAGTCTAAGAAATTGTTGATGAAGCAACATGCCTATAAAGATCTATATATAGTAACTAATAATAAACCAAAATCATATTTGATTAATCATTTTGTAGAATTTACGGGTTTTTCTAATGAAAAATATTGAAAATAGATGAAATGAAGGATTTGAGATAAATTATTTTATGGATATCTGTTGGGAAAAAATCCCTCGAGGTATCATTGAAGCATTTTTGAGGTGATCTTGTTTGTTGACAAAGTGGACATCTGAGTTGTGATTGTTGACAAAGAAAAACAACGACAAACAAATTTGTTGACAAAGAGGATTTCATGGTGGAATGTCGAGTTCAAGAGATGAGGTCAACGATCCATGTTTGATTCAAGAACTTTGATAAAAGGAATGGATGATCTGGAGGTGGTACAAAAGATCAGATACAAGGTGGCGCCGTTTTCCAGTGTTTGAAAAATTTTTGGGCCTGAAAATCGGCAAATGATGAAAAGTGTTTTTGGCAAAGGGACTTGCGCGCCGTGGACTTGGAGTATAGGAAACTCGCACGCCATATGTTTTTCAAGATCAGAAGATCAAAATATGGCTAAGGAAATAGGTTCGCGCAAGTTTGGGAGTTGGTCGTGCAAGTGTCTAAAAGGAGAGAAGACTTGCGCGCCGAGATTTGGTCGCGCAGGTGACTTGCGCGCCGTCGCACAGGTTGGTCAGATTGCCTATAAATACTAGACCACTCCTCCTCATTTTCCACCAGAGTTCAAACGAGAGCTCCCGTCGCGCAGGTGTGGTGGTCGCGCAAGTGGTGTGTGTGGTCGCGCAGGTGGGACTTGCGCGCCAGTGGTTGAAGTTGTGCGCCGGTGTTAGAAGTTGCGCGACGTTTTGCAGTTGCGCGCCAATAGTGTTTTGGCCGTAAAAGGAAGAGAGTCGCGCAAGTTTGGAGTTGAGGAAGCTTGTGTCACGCAAGTGTCAGATGAGGACTTGCGCGCCCGTTGTGACTTGCGCGCCGATACTTGCGCGCTGAGGTTGACTTGCGCGCCAAGTAGGGTTTGTTCCTGCAGTGTTTTTCGGACTGCGTGGAAGCTGGAAGTTTGCCCGATACCTTCGGTGCAAAGAGATATTCATCTATGGGTGAATGTTGTACTTCAACAGAGCATCTACACACAGAGGAAGATTCATTCTTTCATGCAAATGAAGAGACCTACAAGTCTATAAACTGTGAGTGGATTCCTTCCAAGAGCAGTGAGCTTAGGAAGAGGAAGAAGGTGATCCTCTCCACCGGCAGTAAGCCAGAGAGAGAGAAACAGGGAGTGACCCTTGGGAAAGCAGTGAGCTGACCCCAAACATTGTAAAGGCAGTGATCCTTGGCATAGAAGTGATCTAGCCCAAACCCTGTAATCCACAGCTAGTGAAGATTAGTGGAATTTGGTACGACCGGCAACCTGTCGGCGTATGCTCCTTGGACGTAGCCCTTAGCGGTGAACCAAGTAAAATTGTTGTGTCATGTGCTTGCTTTACTTTCTGTTTATATCATGCAGCAAGAAAAAGAGAGAAGTGTGTTTTGCTTAACAGCGAAACAAGATCAGAACGGGCGTTAATTTTTAATTAGCCATACCCTGATTCACCCCCCCCCCCCCCTCTCAGGGTATCCAGCCTAGTGCACCTAACAATATCAACATCTTCCTAGATTTATGTTATGATAATCTAATAAGTAATTAAAAAATAAATATTGGTATGTTCTCTAGTGAAAAAAGAAATGTAGTTTCATGCTTTGTTCCTAAATATTCAAAATAATTTGATGATTTTAGTTATTAAATATGATCTATGGTTGGGTACAAAGACTTCCCTTCATATCTTTTTTACATATATAAAGAATGTTGAAAGATGATAAAAAATTATATCCAATATATAAAACATATGAAATATTGTTTTTTGACTTTTTTAGTACATTGAACACTCACCCATATGTAATATAGTGTTCTTGGTAGTGTATGTTACCCACTATAATCACTTCATTTTGATGAAAATATTTATTTGAGAAATGATATGACTCGGTGGAACCTGATCATTGAAAGGAGTAGGTTTCCCATATTGGGGTTAAACCTTGTAAAATATTAATTCCATTCATTAAAAAAATACATGCATAGCATGTTGTGCATGTGATAAGGGTAAAATAATGATATACATTATATTATTAAATTTCAATAGGGTTTTAAATATTAAAGGGGGTTAGATATAGAAATTAAAATTTTCATTTGGTAAAAAATATATCAATAACTAATTAACCCCCCAGGTGTGTTCACTGGTCAACTGAGACTATCAGTTGATATCATAGATAATATTCACTATGATTGTCAATATTTTGAGAACACATCTATTTTAAATTATTAAATTAAGTGGATATTTGCTTAACAGTTTATAAATAAAGAAAAAATCTGATTGCATCTTTATTTATATGGTATTGGATGTATCAGCCAAAACCTTGAGAAATATGTATAATAAAGAGGAGACAAATGAGGGAGAAGTTCAAAATATGAAATAGTAAGAACCAATAACTAATAGATCTAGGATGGTAATTTTCATGATAAATATTTGGAATATTATTCCATTAATTAATGAATATCAACCCTAAGCTATGAAGAGTATATTTTTAATGAATTGATGAGTGATTTATACTCAAAATTCAAAAAAAATCTAAAAAGGATTCTATGGTTTTTTAACATAAATAATTTAACATATAAAGGTATTGAATTATTTGGAGTCATAACTAAAGAATAAAACTAATTCAAAGGAATTTTCATTAGATAATAAATTTATAAGACATAATTCAATCAAAAAACTAGTTAGAAAAATAAAAAAATGACACATTTTTCAATAATTGAGTTCCTCATATTGATGAAGAATTTAAAAGAGTTATTTGTGAAAATTAACATTTTAAGATTCTTATAGATGACATGATCCATGAATTTTATAAGTTATAGAGATCTTAATAGATATCTAAACTTCTCAACAATAAATCAAAGAAAACATAGAGAAAGAGCTTGACAACATACTTCATGATGAAACCAAAATTAATAAAGAAATTTTTTTAATGATAAGAGTGAATGAGAAGACATATATAATGCCATTTTTATATGAGAAGTTTTCCCTCAATATGATGTACCATTAGCAAGTTAATGGAATCAAAAATATTGAAGGTGACATAGTTTATTTCTTTCAAAGTTATTAAGAATATAAATACAACTACACAAATTTTATGAATTATTATTTTTTCTATTAATAATAGGAATATTTTCATGAATATTTTTTAATCATCCCATGATCAACCAAAAACTAACATATTGAATAAGGAAGCCCAATGTTTTGTAAAACATGGGATCACTATACGTATTTTTATAACATCTTCTAGAAAGAATAAAACAATTTTAAATATATAAGGATATAAATTCCAATAAATTATTTAAATCCTCAAGGGAAATTTTGGGAACATATAAAAGTTAATCTCCCTAAATAGATCCCAATAAAGTGACGATTCAGTCAAAAATATTTCATGCTTCTAATTCTATCCAAGTTACACCAAATGAAATAGGAATAAGTACTATGGACTATTGATTATATTATTGGAGGTTTTCATATATGGATATATATATTTTGTAAAACACTTAAGTATATGAATTTAAAGACTTGGAAATTCTATGGAATTTTTTTTCTTAAATTCATTGTATTTTTACGAGTCAACGAAAATTTACGGCGCTTGATTCAGAGGCTTGGTGTGCCCGGAATCAATTTTTGGAGTTTTGTTCGGGTACGTTCAGTAAACGTAAGAGTGGGATTTTATATCTTTTTACCGGTGCTCAGAATTGAAATCTGATGGCACCATTGAACTCACAGCGTTGATGATTGATTAATGAGACCTTCATCGCTATTTGCGTTCTAACGAGAATGTGAGTCAGTTTTGGGGGTTTTAACTAAATTAAATAAAAATAAAGTGTTATTTTATTTTTATTTGTGACGGTTAATTTCTCCAAGGGTAGGTTGGAGGTGGAGGCCACCACACTCTAACCTCCCATGGGAAGTTATAGTGGTGGGTCCCACCCTCACATAACCTCCCTTTGGAGGATATCCTTAGTGGGGACCACATGATCTTTAAACCCCCCATTTATGTGGGATGAAACCCTTGTACTTGCCCCCACCAATTAATTATGCCAACCCTCTCATTTAATAAATGAAATTTATTCACTCAATTAATTAAACTTCTTTTGATTCCACTTGAATTCTTGCTAACCATTAAAATAATAGTTAGTCTATTATTTTTGGTTGGCAATTCATTTGGTGGATTTTGAGAGAGGTATTGGGAGAACATGGAGAAATTTTTTCTTCCAATGAAGAATGTCGCTCACAATCGAAGAATGATGAACTTCTTCATCGATCTTCGACTGAGCCAAAAGAGAAAGACTTGACCACAAAGAATGTCGATGACGCTTCCTTCTTGGATGCCTCCTGACGTCAACTAATCGACACCCATCATTCTTCTTTTTCCACCATCAATGAACTACAAGTGAGGTAGGGGTTTGAGTTGAAATTATTTCAGTTCTTTGTTGCTCAAATTATGGTTTGAGAATTGCTGATTGTTATCACCATAATGAGGGGGAATTAGACCACACGATCACGGCCTGAGCCCCCCCCCCCCCCCCCCCCCCGCTCGTTTGTTTGATCACGTTTGTTAGCGATGGCGATGGCACCGCAGGAAGGAAGAACTATGGCAGAGCAACATGAACGGCAACGAGCCGGCTGCGAAAGAAGCTGGCGGCGCAAGGGCTGCCGGGCCGCCGGAGAGGCGCGACACCATCATGCCGTGCAGAAAACCAAGCCGCGGCCAGGTGGTCTGCGGAAGTGCTGGAGGTACATGGTGCCGTCGCACCGTGCCGGAGAAAAACCACGGCCATGAGGGTCACGGGGGTTGGTGGGGGGGGTGTGACGCCATCACACCGCGCAGAGGGTAGTGGAGGTCCACGGCCAGGTCGGGCCATAGCAGAGGAGGCGCGACACCGTCGTGTCACGCGGTGAAGCTGGACAGTAGCGCCGTCGTGCCGCGGCGGACGAGTATAGGCGGTCGGCAAGGCCGACTACCAGTGGAGCCGAACGACTCATCGCTTGGCCAGCCGGGAGGAGAGAGACCCTGAGGGTCCCGCGTGACCTGGACCGGCACCACCTGGTGCCAGTTAGGATCACCATTTGAACGGATAATCCATTTGGGCGTTCTAGGGGGGAGGGGGTGCCTCCCCCCACCCAAGCGCGGGTGGGGCAGGCTAATGGGCCTCCCTCGGCCAGGCCACCCTTGGGCTAGGCCACCCCATTGGGTCGGGCCACTCTCTCGAACCGGGTTGAACCCGCAGATTGTGTCAGACCCCGGTCCGGACTAGGTCGGGCTGGGTCGGTCCGACTGGGTCGGGCCGGACCCAGACCCGTCTGGCCAGTTTACACCTTTTAACACCTATCTTGTGCTACAGGTGTCCAATTGACAAACCACATGCTGTGATGGTAGGATTGGAGCGAGACAGTTCTTTTTCCATACCCCACTTCAGGTTTGGACACCGTTGGAGTACGGTCGGGTTGGTTTGAACCTAAATACCAACCGGGCTCCTAGAATGGAAATACCAATAACTCACAGGCCGGGCGTCTGATTGAAGCACCGTCCATCGCGTTGGAACCCTTATGAAGTGATGGTCCGTTAGGTTAATCCTTAGTAGAGATTAGTGGTAGTACAAATATGACCGATAACTCAAGGGTAGATTCTACAGAACTTGAGCACACCTGGTGCGAGGAATCTAGTGGATGATAGCGAGGCGAAGGTTGGAGATAGATCGTATGGAGGTCAGCGCTTAGCGATCCTTTGTGGGTCAGTGCATACCAATCCTATGTGGGTCAGATTCGGTGTGGGTCAGTGCTTAGAGATCCTGTCTGGGTTAGCGCATACAAATCCTGTGTGGGTTAGATCTTGTGTGGGTCATTGCGGGGGTTAATTCCTATCGATCCTGTGTGGGTCAGACTCCATATGGTCAAAAGTAGTGCCTCTTGACAAAACAAGATGATCTAGCTTCGTGACTAATCATTTTTTACTTCTATACTTCACTGAAATCATGGTTTGATCTAATTCAAGTACTTTCATATTTTCCTCATGATTGAGATGTGTTACTAAATAACCTAGGTATATGTATGGGAATATACCTATGTTATGGTTATCCATTAACTCCATAATTTGTGGTTATCCTTGTTGGATTTTGTGAGACATTCAGGGTATCAGGGTCTCTAATGAGTATTGTTATACTAACCCTTTCACGGGCTATGCCCGCACATCATTGTGTTGTTGCAGACAATAGATATTGTTGATCGGAACAGAGAGTAACAGAACTGGGCGGTACCCTGAGTTAGACCACTCGGCGAGACATACATAGATGGACAGACTTGGGGTGATGAGGAGTCCATATGTACCCACCCTTCAGGTGGGAATGCCGGAGGATGACCCAGTACCTGCTTTACTTTCTTTCTTCAGTTGTACTTGAATTTTAGTTGTATTGTGCATTACTGTTGGGATTGTATTTCTGGCCCCTTTACTTTCAGCACACTCTCTTTTGTATACTATTTTACTTAGTGTTTTACTTTCAATTGTGTACACTGTTGTGCTTTTTTACGGTTATAACAACAATTCCTTCCCTGTTTATTGATTTACACCATTGGTGCTAGTCATCAGCCCCTGGCCTATGGAAGGCGGGCTTGAGGAAGTCACGATACGGGCCCCAGAGGACGGGTTGTGACAAATTTGTATCAGAGGAGTTCGTTCTACTGCAGAACATAGGACTTTGATCTTTATTTTCGGTGAATAAATAGTGTTAAGGATAATAACTGTGGTTTTCAGTTCAGGGAGTCCAGTGTTGGTGCGGCGGCTGACATATCCATACACCAGGACCCTGACTACTGATTTCCGGCTCATTTCACAAAAACACTGATTGCGTGTGTGTTTTCTAAAAGTTTTCTAATGTCAACTCAACGAGGTCAGCTCACTAGGTATAGAATTTTGACGGTTTCACATCTATTTCATTCAGGATGCCTCCCCGTAGAGCCCCGAGAGTTGTACACTTTGACATCCCATCGAGAGATGAGGCCCCGATGTAGGGCCCTTTACCAGCGGAGGCATCAGAGATACCACTTCCTATTGGGCCACCGATTCCACCATTCCCATCATCAGATGATGCATGCCGCTTGAGCGAATTGCATGATTTCCAGCACCATAGGACACTCAGGTTCCAGGGAGAGACGGACCCACAGACGGTTAAGGATTTTCTGGAGGCTGTGGTGGGAGTTTTTAGGCTGGTAGGGACACCAGCAGACCTCATGGTTATTCTTGCAGTGATTCTCCTTCAGGTAGCAGTAGGAAGATGGTGGAGACTATTGCTTTAGGTCCATGACGAGGTGACATTACTGTGGACAGACTTTGAGAGCATGTTTTGGGTAGAGTTGGTTCCAACAACCCTTCTTGCGGTGTGGATATAAGAGTTACTTCATCTATAGCATGGCATCATTATAGTAGCACAGTACTCAGCGAGGTTCACTGACCTCTCTCGCTACTCCATAGATATGGTGTGGGACTAATTCTTCATGTTCTGGACCTTCGAGTAGGGGATCAAGAGAGAGATCTGGGCCTCAATGATCTCCCTCGGCATCCCGGCGTAGGAAGGTGTGTTAGAGAGATCCCTCCTAGTGGAGAGTTTCCTTGCTGAGTAGTCACCAGCAACGAGACCCAATACTATTTTACATAATGTAGAGTCTTCTGCATCTGGTAGTAGACAGATGACGTAGAGGTCCAAGAGTACCAGACCCACAGGTGGTCGACCGCATGACTCAGGATCTATTGTACGGGGCACACTGAGATGAGAATTATATGTCAGGAGCAGATAATGCTACTCATGCGGCGGGCAAGGTCACATGGAACGAGACTGTCCAACCTGCCATACAAACGATCATCAATCAGTTGAGGGACCTCCCAGGTAGAGGTATATATTCGATTGAGACGGTCCGCAGGGCGCATGAGGATGTGGCGGAGGAGCTGACCGAGTAGCTGGTGGTGGACGACGTTTTGAGGTGTTTCCACCACCACCACCAGGAGGTCAACCTCGACCATAGGGATCTGGTGGATATGGGAGAGCTCAACTCCAGGCAGCTGATGCATACGACCATGGAACTACGGAGATGATTTGAGGTACTATTTGTGTCTACACTACCTTATCTTCAATTCTTATAGACCAAGGTTCCAGTCACTCTTTCATTGCCACTGCCCTCGTTTGGAACTCGAAGATTCCGACGGAGCCATTGGCTCGATCCTTAAGGATAAGGAATCTTATGGGAGAAGACACGACGATTACACAATGGTGCCAGCAGTGTGAGCTTACTCTAGGAGGCGAGAGCTTCGGTTGGGATCTCCTTGTAGCGGCATCGAGGCCTTACAACGTCATATTGGGTATGGACTATTTATCAACAGTCCATCCTCAGATCGAATGTATTAGGCGCAAAGTGCGGTGTGTCCGCACAGATGTGACTAGTTTAACCTTCACCGGTGAGAAGTGAACCTTTTCATCATAGGAAAAACTTACTCAGAGGAGGGTGAAACCGATTACTCACCAGTTGGCTTGCCTTACCCTTAGAGAAGTAGATGTAGAGAGTCTGACTTATCCTATAGTGGTGGACCAGTACACGGATGATTTCCCTGATGATGTTCTGGGACTACCTCCTCACAGAGAGGTGGACTTATACATTGACCTGAACCCCAGGATGGCACCGATATCTACACCAGCATATCAAATGGATCCCGCTGAGCTTCGGGAGTTGTGGGTATAGCTGGAGGACTTTCAGGATATGGGATTCATCTGGCCCAGTGTTTTAAACTGGTCAGTCCTAATTCTGTTCGCCAAGAAGGCGTATGGGATCTTGAGGATCTATGTTGACTACCATCTCCTAATCCCAGTGACTGTGAAGAACAAGTACCCACTCCCAAGGATTGATGACCTCTTTGATCATCTCAAGGGAGCTCGATGGTTCTCGTAGATAGACCTCAGATCCAGCTATCACCGGCTTAGAGTTTGAGACAAGTATGTGAAGAAGACGACCTTCAGGTGTCGGTACGACCACTATGAGTTCTTGGTTATTCCCTTTAGCATAACTAATGCTCCAAAAGTGTTCATGTGTCTCATGAACAAGATCTTCTAGCCTTACCTCGATCGCTTTGTCATAGTCTTCATCGATGTCATTTTGATCCACTTGACTACTGAGGAGGAGCATGACTACTATTTGTAAGTAGTACTGGACACAATCTGAGAGCACCAGCTTAATGGTAAGCTCTCAAAGTGCTAGTTTTGGATTTGAGAGGTTAAATTATTGGGTAATGTCATATCAGAGGCTGGAGTTGCAGTAGACCCAGTGAATATTGAGGCGGTATTTTCTTGGGAGCCACACATGGGTGTTACGGAGGATCAGAGCTTCATGGGATTGGCTGGTTACTACCAGAGATTTGTTCCAGAGTTCTCTAGAGTTGTATCACCACTATCAGCCTTGACAAAGAAGGGGAAAACCTTCGTGTGGTTGGAGATATGTCATCAGAGCTTTCAGGAGAAGAGGCAGAGGCTGACTAGTACCCCTATCTTGAGACTTCCAGAGGAAGGAATAGGGTACGTAGTCTATTGCGATGCATCAGGGACAGGACTTGGGTGTGTTCTGATGCAGGAGAGATCAGTGATTGCTTATGGTTCTCTACAGCTGAGATAGCATGAGCAGAACTACGCTACCCATGACCTGGAGTTAGCAGTAGTGGTCTTCTCCTTGAAGATGTGGCGACAATATCTAATGGGAGAACACTTTACCGTGTACTCAGATCAAAAGAGTCTCAGGTATATCTTCTCGTAGAAGGACTTGAACCTAAGATAGTGGCTTTGGATCGAGTTGCTATATGAATATGACTTCGAGATAGTTGATACTCTTGGAATGGGGAATGTTGTTGCAGATGCGCTCAACAGGAGGACTTGTATACAGCTGCTAGGATAGGCGACAAAGCACCTGGATGCCTTACAGATATCCTTTGTGGATTGGGATGGAGCAGCCTATCTATAGCCTCTCACATTCACTCCTTTACTTCTTCAGCAAGTCAGGGAGGCACAACATGGGGATGATAACTATGAAATGGGATTTGCTCAGATATTCACAAGGCAAGCACCTAATGTATTTTATGATGGTGGGGAGCACGTTATCCTCTTCAGAGGACGTACCATGGTACATGTTCCACTTCAGGAGGAAGTGTTGAGGTAGTTTCACACTTCCCATATATCGGTACATCTAGAAGTGGTGAATATGTATCAGGACCATCAACGATAGCACTGGTGGCCAGGTATGAAGAAGGCGGTAGCGGAATTTGTCTCTCGGTGCCTCACTTGTCAGTAAGTGAACGCGGAGCACTAGGTACCAGGAGGCTTGGTTCATCCCTTAGAGGTCCCAAAGTGGAAGTGGGATGGGATATCAATGGTCTACGTGACGGGTCTTCCACATACATCCAGGATTCACGATTCAATTTGGGTGATCGTCAACTGGCTCACCATGTCGTCCCACTTCTTACCGATCAGAGATCGGGTCTCAGTAAGGATCTTGGGACGCCTCTATGTGCAGGAGCTTATGCGTCTGCATGGAGTACCTTCTTCTATAGTCTCTGACCAAGATGCACGGTTTACTTCCCATCTATGGAAGGTGTTGCTGGAGGATTTTGGGATGCAGCTACGTCTGAGCACCTCCTTCCATCCTCAGATGTATGGATAGACCTAAAGGACCATTCAAACCCTCGAGGGCATGCTCCACGCATGTGTCCTCAACTTTGGTCGCAGCTGGGAGGACCACATACCATTGGTGGAGTTCTCCTACAACAACATCTATCACTCCACCATAGGGATGGAACCTTTCGAGGCATTCTATAGGAGACCTTGCAGATCACCCCTGTATAGGAAAGAGCCTGGGGAGCCAGCATTGGTGGAACCAAAGATGGTAAGTGCTATAACTGAGAAGGTTCATATCATACAGGAGTGGTTGAAGACTACACAGAGCAACAATAAGTCGTATACTGACAGGAGACAGAGACCTATGGAGTTAGATGATGGAGACCACGTCTTCCTACAGGTCTCACCTCAATGAGGCTTATGAAGATTTTTCCAAGGCCACAAGTTATCTCTGCGATTCATCAGACCTTTCCAGGTCCTCAGCAGAGTTGGCGAGGTGGCTTACTGCTTGTCTCTTCCACCTTAATTTCACTGGGTGGACGATGTCTTCTACGTATCTCAGCAAAGGAGATACGTGCATGACCCTACCCACATCATTGACCATAGAGAGCTGGACATCGACGATGGGGAGACTTTCACGAAGGTTCTAGTAGATATTGAGGATCAACATGAGAGGTTCCTATGTGGATAGTGGATACCTCTGTTGTGTATCCACTGGTAGCACGAGAACCTCTAGGACAGAACATGGGAGTAGGAGGCTCATATGTGTGCTCAATACCCCCATTTTTTCCCTTAGTTTGAGCTGTAGCTTACGGGGACATAAAGCCATGAGTTGGGGAGAATATAAAGACCTAGAAATTCTGTGGAAATTTTCTTTATTAAATTCATGGGATTTTTATGATTCCGTGAAAATGTACGACACTTGATTCCGAGGCCCAGTGTGCCCGAAATCAATTTCTGATGTTTTGTTTAGGTATGTTCAGTAAACATATGAGTAGGATTTTCTATATTTTGAACCGGTGCTCAGAATTGAAATCTGAGGGCACTGTTGAACTCGCAACGTTGGTGATTGCTTAATGAGACCATCACCACAGTTGCATTCCAACAAGAATGAGAGTTAGTTTTTGGGGTTTTAACTAAATTAAATAAAAATAAAGTGTTACGTAATTTTTATTTATGGGGGTTAATTTATCCCTAGGTTGGTTGGACGTGGGGGCCACCACACCCTAACCTCCCATGGGAGGTTATCATGGTGGGACCCACCCATGCATAATCTCCCTTGAGAGGATATCCTTGTTGGGGGCCACAAGATATTTAAACCCCCCTTAAACCCCCATTTATGTGGGATGAAACCCTTGGACTTCCCCGACCAATTAATTACGTCAAACCCCTCATTTAATTAATGGAATTTATTCACTCTATTAATTAAACTACTTGTGAATCCATTTGAATTCATACCGACCATTAAAATAATAGTTAGTATATTATTTTAGGTTGGCAATTCATTTGGTGGAGTTTGAGAGAGGGATTGGGAGAACTTGGAGAACTTATTTATTCCAATGAAGAACGCCGCTCACGACCAAAGAACGACGAACTTATTCATCAATCTTTGACGGAGCTAAAAGAGAAATAGCTGACCGTATAGAATTCCGGTGAAGCTTCCCCCCCCCCCGGATGCTTATTGACGTCAACAAATTGGTGTTCAGCATTCCTGTTCTTCCACTGTCAACGAACGACAAGCAAAGTAGGGGTTGGAGTTGAAATTATTTATGTTCTTCATCGCTCAAATTATGGTTTGAGAATTTCTGATTTCTATCACAATAATGAGGTGGAATCGGACCGCATGAACATGGCCCAACCCTCCCCCCTTATTTGATCACGTTTGTTGGCGACGGTGGCGGTGCAACGGGGTCGCCGGAAGGAAAAACTGTGGTGGACCAACACGACCGACAACGTGCCGGCCACAGAAGAAGCCAGTGGTGCAAGGGCGTTCGGGCCTCCGGAGAGTCACAATGTCGTTGTGCTACACAGAAAACCAAGTCGTGGCCAGGTTGGCCGTGGCGGGTCCGAAGGGGTGCGGTGTCATCATACCGTGCCGCAAAAGAACCGCGGCCAAGATGGACGTGACAGTTGGGTGCGCTGCGGCACCATCGCACCATGTGGAGTAAAGTAGAGGACCGCGGCCAGGTTGTGCTGTGGCGGAGGAGGCACGACACCATCGCACCGCATAGTGAAGCTAGACCATGGCGCTGTCGCGCCGTGTGGTGAAGCTGGACCGCGATGCCGTCGCGCCACGGTGGAAAAGCCGAACGGCTGGTCTCTTGGCCAGCGGGGAAGAGAGGGACCCTCAGGGTCCCGCGTGACCTATAACGGCACCACCTGGCACCGGTTAGGGTCCCCCAAAAAATGACTATGTCATTTGGGTGTTCCAGGGGGCACCCCCCTTGGGCGCGGCTAGGGCAGGCTGCTGGGTCGCCCTCTCCTGGGCCACCCTCTGCCGGGCCGCCCTTGACCGGGCTGCCCTCGGGTCAGGCCACCTCATCGGGCTGGGCCACTCTCTTGGACCTGGTCTGACTGCGGATTGGGTCAGACCCCAGTCCAGAATGGGTAGGGTTGGGTCGGTCCGACTGGGTCGGACCGGACCCAGACCCGTTTGGCTAGTTTACACTTGTGTCCGATTGACGAACCGCCTATGGAAATGGAAGACATAGATAGAGAAGGATCTTTTTGGATACCCCACTTGAGGTTTGAACACATTTGGAGTATGGTTAGGTTTGTTTGAACCGAAAAACCAACCGGGCCCCTAGAACCGAAATTCCAATAACCTACATTCCGGGTGTCCGATTGATGCACCGTCTGTCGCATTGGAACCCTTAGGACATGTCAGTCCTTTGGGTTTCTCCTTTGTGGAGTTTAGTGGTGTTAGAGGTATAATATATAACTCTAGTTCTGATTATACTGAACTTGAGCACACTAGGTGTGAGGAATCCAGTGGCTGATAGTGAGGCAGAGGTTGGAGACAGATTGTACGGAGGTCAGAACTCAGCGATCCTGTGTGGGTCAGCATATACCGATCTTGTATGGGTCAGATCCTATTTTGGTCAGTACTCTGTGATCTTATGTGGGTATGTTCATACCAATCATGTGTGGGTCATTACGGGGGTTAGTTTCTATCGATCTTTTGTGGGTCAGACTTCGTATGGTCAAAAACAGTTTCTCTTGACAGAATAATATGATTTAGCTTCGCAACTAATCATTTGTACTTCTATAATTCACTGAAATCCTGGTTTGAGATGATTCAATGAATTTTGTGTTTTCCTCATGATTGAGATGGGTTACTAAATAACATAGGTATATGTATAGGCATATACCTATGTAAGGGTTATCTGTTGCCTCTATAGTTTATGGTTATCCATGTAGAATTGTTTGAGACCTTGAGGGTCTCGAGTTCCATACTGGGTATCGTTATAATCACCCATGCACGGTCTATGCTCGCACCACATTTTGTTGGCTGTAGATGATGGAAAACACTGATCAGGATAGAGAGTAACAGAACTGGACGGTACCGTGATGTGGACAACTCAGTGATACGTACACAGATGGATGGACTTGGGGTGCTGAGGAGGCCATCTGTACCCACCCTTCAGGTGGGAATGCTGGAGGACAACCCAGTATCTACTTTACTTCCATTCTTCAGTTATACTAGAATTTCAGTTGTATTGTACTTTACTATTGGGATTGTATTTCTATCCCCTTTACTTTCAGCACACTCTCCTTTGTATACAGTTTTACTTAGTGCTTTACTTTTTAGTTGCATACTCTTCTGTGTTTGTTTTCTATTATAAAGGCAATGCCTTCCCAGTTTAGGGATTTATGCCTTTGGTGCTAGTCACTAGCCCCTGACCTATAGAAGGCGGGCTTGGGGTAGTCACGATATGGACCCCAGGGGATGGGTCATGACAATGAAAGTAATATAGAGGCTGAAAAACTGTGGATCATAGCTAAAATTCAAAGTAAATTGGATGCATAAAATAATTATTTAAAAAAATGTCAGAATAATTTTTGTAAAAATAAATTTGATTACTTTCATAATTTATATGATTTTCTAAAACACATATGGACACTTCTATATTGAGTTTTTGTATGTAGTATCCCAACTAAAGTTTTATGAAAGTATAAATTAAATACCACAAAACAAAATTGAGAAACCATTAAAAGTTGGCAAACAATCCTTTGTATAGAATTAGGAAATAAATGGTAAAAAAGCAAAGAAATCAGTAATGAAATCCAAAAAGGAATTCAAACAAGATATGATCATATTATTAAACTATAGTAAGAAATTTCACACCATGTACCATTTAAAAATGGGTATGAGTCTCAATGAATAAGAGATCAATCTAAAATTTAAATAATAATCCATATGTGAAATAGATAGCATGATTTGATTTATATTTGAAACAACTGATGAAGAGTTTAAAATGTTACCCAAAATGGTACATATAAATATGAATAAGTGAAGTGTACAAGGATAAATCATGAATGACATCATGATACCAAGTTAATGAAATAGCCACAACAACAACGAGTGTTGTTGAAAGCTAGAGGATAAGAGACTATGATTCCTAGTATCCAGGATTATACTATATTGAAGGATCCAAAACACACACAAAATTACCATACTCCCATAGAGTTCCTAACAATATGTTCATAACAATTATAAATGTATAGGAAAATATTGGAATAAAAAATTAATGAATGATCCAAAATTTCTAGATTTGAAAATAATATTCCTATTAAGAAAAAAGATGAAATCATAATGAATTAAATGCCTCCAAAATAGGCTTAGTTCTATTAAACTATGGAATATATAAGTTTCAAGGGGTCCAAATACCATATATTATTAAGGAAATGTGTTTCTAAGTTGAGAGATAAGAATTATCCCCACTTCTCTATTAAATTTCTTATGGAAATCCACCTAATTACCATTTCTTTTTTGTTGTACTTAAATGATGCGAATTGAAGATGATTCACCAAGTGGAGAACTATTTTGAAAACTGAAATTTTTTAATAGTTTAAATTATTACCTATCATGGAACATCTCAATTACTATTCATTTTATAATTGGAATTATTCTCAAACTGCTATCAAATTGTTCAGGGATCATTTCTTGAATAATAATACACCTTGGTAAAGTTTAGTAAGCATCCCTTGAGGGGGAGCTTCCAAATATATGAATAATCTATATATATATTCATTCTAATTAATTATTGAATTATTTATAATCCCATAAGGGTACTATGGTTGATTTATTATGTTAATTATATAAATCCACTTCTAGTTTTTATTTAATATAATTAAAAATGGGGATTGAAAATCTGGAATAATGGGATAATCAATATAATTTTATAATAATTATTTTGATATTTTTTAGTGTATTTTATTTTTTTAAAATTTCATGAAAATTAGTTTTAACACCCCCTAAATAATGAAAAAATATATATCAAATGGGGGATAGTTTATAGAAAACATTATTCTTTAAATAAATCACTCTTGTTTTCTAAAAATAATTTATCCCATGTATAATTAGCATTTTTTATTTGATGTCATTTTTCTAAGAATATTTTGGTTCAAACCTTTTATCAATGTCAATTGCAGGAATATTTCAACAATTGTAGTGAAAAAAAATTGATAAATTTTTTTCATAAAATTAGTCAATTATAGATGGAGAATATTTAGAATAATAAAATCCTTCATTGATATTCATGGCATCTCAACAATGGGGATAATATCCAACATTTACCTTTGCATTTACTTTTCATAATGGGTTGAGAAAAGATAATAACAATGTACATGATGTTGATATTAACAATAAATAAAAATTGGGAGATATAAGTTCCCTTTTTATTGGGTGTTTAAATTATTATCAATGTAATTGTGGTAGAAAATTTATTTTTTATTGAATTTGGGTGGTAAGGTAAGAATAAACCTACTAAACATGACAATGTTACCTGCGTCCTTGGATATAATATTGTGTATTTAGTTCCAAAGAAAATATGAGTAATGAATATTGAATGCCTACATCAATCTTGAATAATTGGATAGATATAATAAAGGTTATAGTTTAAATATTAGATTATTTTTGAGATGTTTATCATGTTTATGATTTGATTTAAATTTTTAGAAGTATTGCTTACAAGATTTTGAATAGAAGAGGTCATAATAGATAAGCTAATTGTAGGATTTTTTTTATTCTATTTATCTTGTATAATTTATATTGATAAGAATAAAATAGGTATTGAGTTTGGAGAGATTACATTATAATTTATAGATAAATCATATGTGTAATTTTTTTATAAAAGGATATTAAAATAAATGATAATATCTCTTGGGTGAATGTTTTTGATTGATTATGTGAAGGATTAAATTATATAGATATTGGAGATTATTGACATAATATTCTTGTGTGTTAATATATTTCATAATACCTTGTAAACATTATAGAAATTATTGAGTAAAATTTGATAATTAAAGATTTATTTGAAGTTTTTAGGGTAATTTTTAGTTGTCGTGATGGCCTGGAGTTACTTTAAAGAGTCATTGAGATAATTTAAATAAATATGGATTTTGGAGTATAACCTAAAAAAATTTCTATGTGTCAAATCATATAAAAATTTTATAATATATTTGATTTTTTGCGAGAGGAGGTATATTGTATGATATGATTCAACTAAAAAACATAGATAACTTTATAAGATATTATATCCATTTGATATGATACATTTAGATCATATGAAAGGATGAATCGTGGATGAAAGGGTTTTTTTATATAATAGGAAAGTGCTAAGTTTATAATATGGATGGATAACATAGGAGAGAAAAATTTATAAGATATAGTCAATGATTGTCAATTAAATATCATAGATACAAAGTTAGTATGTTATATATAGAACATTTAACATACTAACTACATGTAATATTAAAATGCATAAGATTTAATATTCTCATAAGATTTATCCAGTGGATAATATAATTTTGTTGGTTTCATTAGATACATGGATTTTTTATGATACAAGAGGTACCGAATAATTTATGATGCTTATGATACCTATTAATTGAATATGAGACATACTTAAAAGATAACCTTTTCTAAAAAATATTTCCCCTATAAGAGATCACACATTTTGGTAAATCTAGAAATTTCTCGGATGAAGTAATTTAGTGTAATTTAATTAACATTATTCTAGAACCAATATTTAATGATTAAAATATAATAAATACATTATGATTAATTAAGTATAATGAATTTATATTACTAAAAAAATAATTTCTAAATCACTCTTTAGAATGACTAAATAAAAAAGAACATAAAAATCATCAAATATTTCACCTATAATACAGATATTAGTGATTTGATTCTTGGGTTGTTCCCTAGTGTTTTAAATATTGCAAGATACTTTTTCATTCTTATTTAATTAGTTGAGAAGTTTTTTTAGTTTCAAGATGTAGTGTATAAAAAACGATTTAGATCATTGATTTTTTTCAAAGAATAACTCATGACATGAATGGAAAGATACATATCCAAAGTTGTTATTGTATATTTTATACTTATTTATAGAATGTTTTTATTTCAGCTTATATGTAATGATTTTAAAATTAAGAAAATAACTTGATCATATTAGAATAAAATAAAACACTTATTTGATCGAGACTAAAAATAAAATTAAAAATAAAATAAGTTTACTTTTGAAATATTATTTTAGATATTGGTTTAAATAAAAAAATTATGGGAACACAACCAGGTATAGTATTTGAAAGTTTTCATAGTGATTATGGGAAAATAAAATTAAGGTTGTATGAAACATATTAAATTTCACAATAATACTATAATATTTCTATTTATGGGAATTTAATGTAATCCTATAAATTATATTTTAATGCATTCACAGTTCTAAGTCAAATATGGATGAAAAAAATAGATATTTTCATGTTGTGTTAGTTTTGTTAGCTGAAAATAAGAGACAGATCATAAATCATTTGAGAAAATAGATGTTACACTGATTATATGCACAAAATATGATCATCTAGGTATTAAATATGAGGAAAAGTAGGAATAGGATAAGGCCACTTTGAAAAATATTTCATGTGATACAAATAATTTTTGAAGTATAAGAAAGAGAATAAGAGGAGAAGAAAAATTAGTTTTCCTATAAATATCTATCTCTAATGAGAAAGAACAAACCCAAACAATTTTTTCTTAATCGTCGGGTAAAATTTATAGTCATTGATTCATGATGAATAGTGAATAAGGATAATGTGTAAGAGTAAAAATAGTATATAATATTATTATCTAATTACTTGTATATTTCAGTTGTGATAATCTATGACATGGTTTTTGTTAAAAGAAATATAATAACAAGTGTTATGAAAATATAGATCAGGTTTCATGCTTTATTTTTGAATAATAATGGGAATTCAAATACTCTATTTGAGAAATTTGGTCAATTTTGGGAAGATTCATCTCTAGATAAATTTTTTAACTACACTAAAAAGTTTGCAATCTAAGAATAATCAACAATATACTAATATAAATAATATTTCTGATTCAATTCTGATTCACTTTTTTATTATAGTGAACACTCACACATGTGTAATAAATAGTGAATGGTAAATATTATTACCTACCATAACCAATATACTTAGAAAATATTTTTTATTGTGAAAACTGTAAGATTCATTAGGACCTGGTCACATAAAGATGATGGTTTCCACATTGAGTTCAGTCCTTGTTAAAACATTTTCCCCATTCTTTACAACTTTAAATACATTTCATGTGGTGTGTGTGATAAAGGTAAACTAAACTGGACCATTATTTCTATAACTATAAATATGGGTTCAAATACCAAATAGGGTAGATTATTAAAATTAAATTTGGAATTTAGTAAAATGAATAGTAATATCTGGTTCTGCCTCTCTCAAGTGTATACGTTAGTCCACCAGGACTATAAAATATTAGTATCAACATTAGAATAATAATATGTCAATTATAATATTAAAACAATGAAAAAATAGTATAATTACATTTAAATACTATTTTTAAAAAAAAATATTAAATAATTGTGACTATTATAATGTAATAAAATAATAATTATAATTACAAACACAAGAAAAGTATAAGTAAATTTTTAATAAAGTTTATTTTAAAATATTTATAAAAAACTGTATGATTTATTTTAATAATTAAAACTAAATAATATAGAACATTATTAAAATAAAATGAATTCCATTTTTGGTATCATCAATTTAACATATTCTAAAGGTTCTTTTTTAATAATTTTATGTGAAATGCCAAATTTTATGTAAATAATAAAAATATAAATATTCAAATATTGCATGTTTTACAAAATATTAATGAATTAATACTGATCCAATTAATATTAAATTAGTAATATCAAAATTCAATTAGTTTAATAAAGAAAATTATGCATCAAAAAAACATAATTTCAAAACATAAAATATCACTTCCATAATCTAAAAATGTAAAGTATTCCATTAAAAAATAATTCTTCTTTCTTCTTTCTTCAAATTGAATAAAGTAATTTATATTGTGGAATTATTTTATTAATGTATTAATACGATTTACTTAATTAATATATAGTTCATAATGCCAAAAATATCTCAATAACATGTCTTACTTTATAAATAATAATTTTTTGAATATTTTAATTCAAAATACCTCTCCCATCAAATGTAAATACCCTCTCTCTCTTCCCTTGTAAAACTTCATCCCAAAAACATTTAAAAGACCCAAACCATCCAAAATATCTTCAATTACTCCACTTTATACATTTATAAGTGTTTTGGAACCACATAGGACCAAAACTTTTGTAACACCTCGAACCTAGTTGCCCAGAGTTGGTGCATTGTTACATAACATTGGCACGATCACAAGAGATCCAGTCGGAAAGACTGATCAGTTTAGTAGCCTTGGATGAACTAGATAAATACATAAGTTTTACATTACATTATGAAATAGAAAAACAACAATATTTTATACCCTTTGAACACACACATATCTCATATCCTATTCCTGCTGGTCAATCATAATATATTTCATCTCATACTGGGAAAAATAAGACATAATAAATGGGTGATCTCAGATGCTTAGTAAGGATAAAAATATAGCAGAAACATTCATAAATAAGAATACACATTTAAGGAAACGTAAAAGACTAAATCACAAGACTTTTAAACATAAAATTCAACATTATATGGTAAATATAATTAAAATAATCTCATTTACTTATTCACATTAATATTATACAAGTCTAATAATCAAATTTAATATCAATAGCTAATTTCATAATTATGGAATACATAATGTCTGACATCATAACCCCATAGTCAAGGCCTCAATCCAAGACTACAAATAAGATTTGGTCAAGGCCTTGTGCCAAAACACTAGTTTGTCTCATGTGACCAACCGATGCATCTAGGAGCTATAGTGGGCTCCACCCATCACATACCTAGTCAAATGCATTCCTCATATGAAAAGGTTAAATCTTAATATAAACATTCATATTAAAACTAAAATACTAAATTTTAATACTTTAACCATAAACCATGAATGGTATAAAAATAACACATACATGGTTAAACATATCACAAAGCCTTCAATTAAATGTGGAATATTGTATCATAATAAATCAACTTCAAACAAATATAAAATCCATCAAAGGAAGTTGACATAGATGAAATCAAAACTATTTGAGAGAAATATCTCTTTCTATTTTGAAATCATTTAAAAGTAAAATAATAATAAAATAATACATTTATTTTGAAAATATTCTTATAATTTTTTAAGGGAAGCTTCGAAGGTGTTTTAACAGTAGAATGTAGTCGCACTCGTTATATATGTTAATAAACATTCTTACCTTAATTGGTCGAAAAAGGTCATAAAATATCGTGTCTGGAAAATAATGGAAAGATTCCTTTCGAAACATTTTATAGAAAGTAATACAAGGGTATAAATGAATTTAACCCATATTATAGTAAATAGTAAAAATATTTTGGAATACATTTTTAAGAAACATTTATATGGATGATAAAGAAGTCACAGTAGATACTTACGTATAAACATCATCTAATAAATAAAGAGATTATAAAATTAACCCTTATATTTTATGTTTCCTTGGTAGATGGTAATTTAAAATCCTTTATAATGTTGAAATATTGGTTATTTCATTATTCTAGAACCACATACATAAATATGATATCATATATGATCATATAATATTATTTTGTTAATGATATTTCAATAGTATAATTAGTTTGGGTGTTAACTGTTTTTTTTTCCTTTATATGTTTTATTTTGTAAGTCTGGATTGTTTTGGATATTATGTATTTGATTCAAATGTATAATGATAATAATTTCATAAACATTATTTTTTAAAACATAAAATTAAATTTATTCTTGAATGGTTATGATTGGTAATGAATCTCATCAAGTTCTTGGATACAGTAATTCGAACGTACACACGAGCGACAATATCATTCTATTGATGGTGAAATTATATGTACTTTTATGGTATATCATACACAAATAATTATTAACATGTTATATTTATTATTTACATCAATTATACTTATTATTATACTCATCCAAATAATGAAGTGTTGAATAACAAACTACACCATGACGTGGAGACGGTAAGTCATAAGTACCCACGTATGGTGACTTTGTCATTCATAGGATAGATAGAGTAGTGAATATGGTTGTAAAATATTTATAAAAACATTAAAATATGTATAAGGTAAAAGATTTATTATTTTATTATGGAAAAAACATAGAAATAGGAAGTGTAATAATAAAAGAACTTTGAAATAGGTGATGAAATTGTTACCTCTTCTTCGGGTGCTTCCTTTTGATTTCATCAAAAGGGCTCTATAGGTTGTCTTTATTTTTAATGTATGTAATATATGATTAATTTACTGTAGTTGGGAGGATATTTGGGAAGTTTTTGGCCAAGAAAAATGTCTTTGGAGGTGTGAATTTGAGAGAAGGGGAAGTACACTTTTATAAGAGAGGTGAGAGTAATTTTAGGCAAAACTTTAAATATTAATTTATTATACAAACATATTCAGTTTATAATGGATCCAACAGAATTTATTTATTGGATAAGATGGTTCTGGGTTGAAACAATCTCAAACAATAGGTTTTAGTGAATTTATGTCCCCATTATAACCTTATCTTTTAGATTTAACTCTCAGTTAAATAGTTTTACTTTTACAATGTATTCTAGAATTTTTATATTACATGGTTAATGGACATGCTATAAAATTCCAAGAGAACTAAAAGTGGTTCATTAATGACATATATATTATTATATGAGTC
Organism: Viscum album; assembly: GCA_963277665.1. Classification (NCBI taxonomy): domain Eukaryota; kingdom Viridiplantae; phylum Streptophyta; class Magnoliopsida; order Santalales; family Viscaceae; genus Viscum; species Viscum album. The sequence goes on along the minus strand of OY728145.1, from coordinate 981,098,039 downwards.
CTTTGGAGTAACCTTAGATTTATATGAATATTTTATCATTTAATAATACAGTATTTTTTTAAAAAACTCATTTATGTCAATTTTGACACTATTTAGTATTTGGTTTTTGTGGAAGTCAAACAAACATGATTACATAAAAAAATACATTAAATCAACCCTACCATATTATCTTCACCTAGAAAATTTTTTCATGGAACCAAAAGTCTCAATTTACATATTTTTTTATATATCATATATTTTATTCTTTCATTAATATGGAAAATACTGCATCATTATTGTGTCATAAATAAATATATTTACTTTTTATCTAAAAATTATAAATAAAATATAATGATATAAGAAATTATATTAGAATTCAAATGAATATTTATAGTTGAATAAATAAATTATATAACCCAATATAAAAATGATTTACTAAAAGATACATGCTTATGATATTTTTTCATTATTTTTTATTAATTAATATAAATTGCCATTATCACTCTTAAGTGGCTCCATGGGGTCCCAAAATCACCCCAAGGAAGACCATGGTCAGACATGTATCATAAAATATGTTTAGGACATGGTTTATGGTAATTTAATATTATTATAAAATTATTTGTTTACTCTTATTTTCCATATTTACCCTTAAACCATGATAAATAAAATATTTACTGAAGTAACTATTTATAATATCTAAAAATAAAAGTTATCTATTTACAAAATTTAAACCTCCTGATTCGAAATATGGTACCTATTATTTCAAATTAAAAACATATAATTTGATTAAATTTTTCAATAATTTATTCTCGTTGTCCAAACCAAAAAGTGGGTTTTTTAAGAAGTAAAAACTATGAAAAGATTGACCTATGTTTATGTAAACTCTAAATGTGAAATTACATCCAATAACCAAAATTATATTAAATGATAAATATATAATCTAATTATACATTAATACCACTCAAATGTATAATTTAATATTATAAAATATTTTAATTAATAAAGTTGTTTTTAATTAAAATTTAGTATTTTTTCACTATTCATCAAAATTTGAAAGTTATCAGAAAAGTACAAAAAATTCATCCAAACTAAATTTTTATGTACCGCTTCTATAGAAGAATTTAATTTCATCAAATTGAATATATAAAAGTGTCAAATTTTTTATTTAACAGTGGTCCTCCATTAAAAGGTGGAAAACTGCATTTTTTTAAATGCTTATTTTATCTAGAAATTTAATTTTGTCCTTATATTATGTTTAAGAAACCCAAAATAGGATTTTAAAATTATATGAGATATATATAAAAATCATAATTTGGTTATTACTATTCTTAACCTCTTTTTTAATGATTAGTTTGATAGTTCGTGTTATGCTTGAATTCAGTGTTATGTACATCACACGCTATTGTATTATTCAAACAGAAACGTACCAGGGATGCTTAGGGTATTACCCCTTCATGGTGTTGAGGATCAAGGAAAATGGATAAGATCAAGAAGGTCGTAGGGTTCATACTTATTTTTCTTTCATTTTCCTCTTCTATTTCCTATAATTATATCCATTTAAATTAAAAACATTATTAAATGAATTAAATTTGATATTACCATAAGGATTATTATATTAATATTACATGAAAATTTTATTTACAATATATGTATATATTAAAAATCGCTCTCTTCCTCTTTTTACAATGTTGCATTAATAGATAACTAACCACCAATAACTATGTCGTGAAATATTTAGTTATCACCACCTACAAAGATAGTGAAAAAAATAATTATAATAATTAAAATATAATTCTATTTATTTTTAAACTTCTTGATTAAATTTGACTAATGTAAAAAGTTATTGAATAAAAACCTTGAAATTGAAACAATAATATATGGAATCAAAACATTTCACAATTTAAAAAGATGATTAAAAAATAAATTCTAATGATTATAATTTTAAACGAGTGAATAAAATGAATATAATTTACATCTAGTATCATGTTTTAAGATATGTATTATTATTATATTATATTCTTTATGGTGATGAATAAAATCAATACCTATGGTAAGGCGAATCTAGAACCCAATTCTTTCATATTGGGTTTATCATTTTTTCTCTTTTTCTCAACATGGATTCATATAAAATGCATTATAAATGTCCTTTAATTATTGTTTCAATTTTATTTTCCGGGGGATGTTTATTCTTCTACTTCATTGAGAATTTTTCTGAGCTGCCTACATTTTTTTCAAAAATACTTTATTTTCAATAAAATTTATTTTATTCATATTTCGTTGTTACTCTGGTATACTTGGCCAATTATATTTTTATTTTAGTATTAAATGTCAAAAAAATATACACTCCCATAAAATTCTGGGAAACTCTAAGGTTATTAAATGAAATATTATTTATGATATATTTATAAAACCAATTCCATAACATGGGATTATTTCATTCTTAAAATTTCTATATGTTTCATTTCCAAAAACCATGAATGATTATTATCATATTATAATGTTATGGTGGGATATGAATTACATATACATCCAATTAATTGGGTAATGTAATGTATCTTGTTTGATTTTTTATATTTTTCTGGAAATTAAATTGTGATTTTTCTTATTTTATTAGATGATGGTTTTTACACATATGTTCTGTGTAAACACGGTGTTTGGTTTATTAAAATCTTATTAGTGGGATTTAAGAACAACATTTGGTTGATTAATTATTATTTGTATTCCACATTACATATCTATTTCAAATTATCCCCTCATATTTATGATGGGTATCCATTTATTATAATATGATGATGATTATCAGGCTTACCCATGAACTGTTTTAACTTATGACACTTGTCCCTTTTTCATTATCCTCCCCTTACAAGGATTTTAGCTCACACTTACTTTAATGTATTTCCCTAGGTGATCACTAATATTAGAAAAGGATTAATAAAATTATAAAATTTTTATGAAGAAGGATTTACTAATATATTTTTTATTAGTACCATATAGAATATTGAGGTAATATTTTCATTGTTCCCAAAGATACTAAGAATAATATTATTATAACTATTCATGTAATTACATTATCCATTTATAAGTTAATGAATGCATGTTTTTTAATAAAAAAATATGTGTGAGTCAGGGAGAGTATTATTTGGTATTAATGTGGATTTTTTTAAATTTTCATAGAATTAGGACATCAATACATTTGGGAATAAATACTTGGGTAGATAACAATTAGTTCTAAAAAACTAGTATATGTTTATATTTCATGAAAGTAATAGTGTAAAAAATTAGACATCATTAATTTTGAGTCAAATATCGAGTTGACAGTGACTATTGTGTAACAAAAATCATTAAAAACTATAGAGTAAATATTAATAGATTTTTATCAATTAGTAAAATTACAAGGACCTAATTATATTTGGGTGAAGTTTATAAAATCCCATTTTTTTCATATAAACATTTAAAACATTTATTTCTTAAATAATATGTGTAAAAAATAATACATTACATTAATTGTTTTACTCTGAGAATATCGATTAGTATATTTTATATTTATTTACCCGTTAATTATTATTCTTATATGACTAAATATATGTTTACATATAAAATATGAAATTTTTATGGAAAAATGAAATTACATATATTTTACATAATTAGAGAACATTATAAAAATTAAATGAACCCTAATTTTATATATTATTTTTACTTATATATTAACATGTGTTTTATATTTAAGAATATAGTACTTTATAAAACATATGCACGACATTATAAAAAATTCAATATCATCATATTTCATTAATTGGGAAATTTATATTTAGAGAGTAAATATACCAAATAAAACTGAAAAGTGGCATAGTGTAAAAATAACTAGGAAAATAAATAAAAAACTATAATTAGTTAATTTGGAACATTTTGATTACATGGAATTATCACACACATGAATAGTTCTACAAAAAATATAAAACAATTGTAATGAAATCGAAACATTGAAAAAGAAGAATATAGAACCTTGAGATGAGTTTATTTGAATAATAAATGAATTTATTATGTGGTATTTATAAGGTTTATAAAAACTATATGACCATTAGAATTGTAATTTCACTATTAGTGTAGAAATATGATTATTTGGAATATTAACTTACATGTTAGAATTTTAATCTGACTTTTAGAGTAGTAACATAACCAATAAAAATTATAATTAATTTTTAATAACATTGAAAATAAATAAAATAAGTAAATAAATATTATAATTACATAAAATATTTGTTAAAATAATAAAATCAATGAAATTATCACTACATTTATTATAGTGTATTTTAACAAAATTGTTTAAAAAACATTAATTTTTATGGCAATAATTACAATTAAATAGGACAGAAAATTATTTACATAAAATGAAATTCAATTTTTATATCATTTATAGAAATTTTTAAAGGGAAATTTTTTGACAATTTCCAAAGAATGTTTTATTTTTATGTGTATAATAAAAAATATTTTTTAAAATGTCACAAAATTTATGACATAGTAATGATGTATTAAAAACCATATGAATCATATATTTTTTATGTAGAAAAAAATTAATTTAATAAGATAAATTATTAATTAAAAATAATAAACTAAATTTTAAAACATAAAAACTAATTTCTGGTGTCTAAAAATGTAAAGTATTCTACTAAAACAATATTTTACATTTTCCAATCATTATTTTTAATTAAATAATAAATTTTCCGGTATCATTTTTTAAAAGTCTTAAAACATATTATTTAATTTAAGTAAGATTTATATATTTAAAAATTTAACTACAACAAGTATTACTTTTGAAATAATAATTTAATTAATATTTTAACTAATAAATACCCCACCTTTAATGTATAAATATGGTCTCACCCTTCCCATGGAAATCCACTTATCAAAGAAAAAAATATTCCCAAATATCATTTTCTAATAACTTTTTTACCCTTAGGTATGTTCTAGAATCACAAAACTCTTAGCCTACATGGCATCATGGTCCGTGGAAAAGGTATAACGTCAATGAGGAAAAAATATTTCATGTTTTACTTTCATGTTCTTCTATTATTTTATCCTCATATCCCTTCCTAATCCAGACCCTCTAAATTCATTTAAAAAGAATATTTTTGTTAATTTAATGATATTAATGTCCTATAATAAAATTATCTATTATATATGTATATATTATACATCTCTCACTTCACCTATTGCCAATGTCTCATTAATGTTCAGTTAACTGCTTATGGGAACATTTAAAGCCCTTTTCATCTTAAAAACTTCATGGATGGTTAAACAAATTGTTATAATAAAAAATATAATAATTATTTTTTATTTTTTAATTATTCTTACAAATGCATAATCATAATTGAATAAAAAACTTGAAAAATAAACAAGATGAGGTGATTTAGAGAAAAATGATATTAAAACATTTCACTTTTAACAAATAATATTATCAAATAAAATTCAATGGTTATAATTGATCTTAAATGAAAAAACAAATATAATTCACAACTTTTTTCATGTTTTAATAAACATATGTTTATTATATAGGTTTTTTAAGGTGAATAATTAATTCAGAACCTATGGCTAGGGGAATTTAAAAAGAAAAAATTCCATTTTTGGTATATAACAAGTTTCTCATTATTTTAAACATTAATTCTTCTAATATACATTCCAAATTTACATTCATTTTTAATTCCCCTTTACTTTATTAAGATTATGCATAATTTTATTTCATTTATATTATTTTTGAGCAACTTATAAATATTTTTTTCAAAATACTTTATCTTTAACAACATTTTATTGATTTATCTTGATTCATTCTTGTTCTCACCATGACATTTAATTTTTTTATCCCAATATTTAATATTTAAAAACATTTTCACCCTTAAAAATTCACGAACAACTAGTATTTTTTTGATATATTATTTATGAAATCTTTATGAAACCCATTCCATTCCATGGTCTTATTTCATGTTTACGATTGTTATATATTTCTTTAACATGTAGAATTCCTAATTATGAGAATATTATAGTGATATGGATGGTATAATAAATATATATCCCTCCAAAACATTGGTTTATGTGATATATACCATGATATTTGTTTATTTACCCTGATCATGATTCTTGATTTATTAACATTTTTTAAAATGACAATTTCCTCATATATGTTATGTTTGAACATGAGTCATTATTGGATCCCAAATAATGTGTAGAATTTGAACAAAATGTTATAATGATTCATTATTATGCATAGTCTATATTATATGTCTCTCTCGACATATTCCATCATTTCTGTGATGATGGTAATTTTATTGTGATATGATAATGATGACTAGGCTCACCCATTTAATATTTTGATACATCCCTCATGTTTATTTCCTATTATTCCTTACTTTATAATTATTTTAGATCATCCATTATTTTATATGTGTAACAGAGTGATGAAAATTATTAATAAGGGATTATGAATCTTAAAGGGACATTTGAAAATATATTGCTTAATATTTTTTAGAGGAGTCATATAGTATAATGTTGTAATATGTACTTATATGTAAATTATACTAAATATATTATTATGAGAAGTGTTAGTGTAATTAAATTTTCAACTTATATATTAATGTATGTATGTACATCACTAGATCTAGACATATTGGTATAGGGTCATATCACTCCCTTCTTCACCATGCTCATCCTCTAATTCAACAAAAAAATTATCCTAAATCATAGTGTTTTATGAATCTCCTCAATCCTAAATTATATTTAATTTTTATTTAATAAATCTTTAGGAGAAATATTTCTTGATTTTTCTTTATATTTATCTAGAATTACTTTCACATCATTGTTTTCAACAATTTTTTGATCATTTTAAGGAAACATTTATTACATTTACTCATTCATTATTAGACTAAAAATATTTCTTCGTTTATTTGAGAAAAATAATTTCCCAAATTTCACATTATATTCAAAATAAAATATTTTATTTTGAAATATTTTGTAATTTTCAATGACTATTTATTTCCATACCACATTTCGTATGAAATATTCTCTTCTCCGGGAATAAGAAACCCTTCATTTTTATTGTTCATAGAAACATTCAAAACTTCTTTTAAATATTGGTGATATATATCAATTTAAATAAATAATGGTTTTTTTATATTGTGTAGCTTGTGGTTCCTCCATTCATAAACTCTATTCCGTTTTGGATCCCTCACCACTATAAATTTATGCTTTATTCCACGATTATATAAATAATTTTCAATTTAAATTCAAGTTTATTAATTTCCATTATCAAATCACAAAATCATAATTGTTCTTATAGATTCATTTTACATTCTTCTTAAAACCAAATTGATGTAGTCTAATTATTCTCTACTAGAACACAAAAAATGGAACATCCCATCCTCATTAGTCATCAAAAAATATAATGAATTATTTCTCATCTTATGTTCTATTTGAAATGATTAAACCATATACATTAATGTGGAATAGATTCATCAAATATGATTCTCACTTATTCTTTAAATGGTAATGGTTTCTATAAATTTTTACCCAGAAGCACAAATCAAAAATATATATTTTTTCTCTTTAGTGAATGTATATCAATAAAATCTCTTAGCTTTGAAACACTCCTTATACTCTACTGATGAATGTGATTATACCTATTGTTCCATAAATTATTCACATCTTCTAAAGATTGGATACAAGTATATTCCTTTCAATCCACCAGATATAGTTTATCATTCATTCTTCATCCATTTATAATAGTATTTCCAACCTTTCCATTGATATTACATACTTTTTGGTTGAATATAGCATCTAATCCGAAGTCACAGAATTGAATAATACTCAAAAAAATTATTGATGGCCTCATCATTAAAAATATTGTTATTATTATATTAATATATGGTTATGAGAGTCATTCCACGCCCTTTAATATGTTTGTATCTATCATTTCCTAACCAAACATTTCCATCCACTCTTGACATCACATTCTTATGAAAAATAATGCTACACATCATGTGGGATGAGCACCCACTCTCAAGAATCTCCTAGTTTTTTTCCATTATAAATTTTAAGGATATTTTAAGAAGAATATATTTTCTATTTATCTTTTATTTTATATCATTAAAATATTCCCTGGAATGATTTTTGGATGAATATAAGTCTATTTTTATCTTTTTAATCCAAGAAAACTGAACATATTTCTCATCCTCCAATGGGTAAAATATTTTTTATAAATAATTAAACTAGATTATGTTGGATCCAATTTTTTTATTCTTTTATATAAAAAAATCAATTTCTTATCTGAAATTTGACATTTTGGTGCCGAAAGTTAGGGAAATTAAAGCAGTGTCTAAAGATATACTTTCTATTATGATTTAAAAGATATATTTTGATTCTCCTTTTACATTTATAAAGTACTTCTCAAATTAAGTAACATTCAGCTTCACAATAATAAGAAATTGTGTAGCTTAAGTATACATGAATGTATTACTTCATCAAGGTAAATAAATGGTTTTTTCATATCTCCAGAAATCCCTTAACATTGAAAAGTTCCTCAATTTTTGGTATGTTATTGATCATTGACTGTATTTTCCTTTAATATTCATATTTTTTTATTCATATTTGCTTTCCAATATTTTTATATTAAATCATAAAATCCAAAACCACATTACCCTTTAAATTGGTTATTTTAGTATTCAATACAACATTGAAATTTATTATGTGTCATCATTCCTTTCTAATAAATGTTATTCAGAAAAAATCTAAAATTATTACTTCATCATTGAGCTGTCTATTTTTATTTTAGACTCTATCTTATTTCTTCAATACATTACATAAAATTTTTGTGGTTTAATATTCATAATTATAACATCAATATAAATACTAAGATCATTAATGATCTATGTATGTTATTAAATCATCTAGTTGTAGTTCACTAAATCTTCAGGTGTTACAAGATCATTCTCCAATTATTTCATAAAATCCTCTAAATGATCAACCTATATTTATAAATCTTATACATAGTATGAGTGTTACTTCAATGTTCCTACAATATTCTTATTATTATATACCTATGGATCAATGTCCTTAAGATCCTCTTCTAATTCCACCTTTATATAAAAAACTCCCTCTTTATAATTATCTTCTTTAACTCTATCTTTATATTTCTATACTAAATCTATCATAGTATCTTATGTCCCAGATATAAACATAGTTTCAATTCCATATAACTAATCTTTATCAATATATTATTACTATTATCTAAACAACATGTTTCATTAAAATATTATCCACTTCCATTTACGAAATTAAATTTTATTCTATGGGGAAACATGTTCTTTTTTGGGTCAAATTTTAAACTGAACATCCTCTTTATTAAATCATTTTTATGTGTAGCAGTTATATTCCAAATATTAAAACAATAAAACATGATTTAAGTATCATACCCTCAAATAATTTTCTAGAACTTTTGATCTTCCTTGCTATATGAGATAATAAATCATCACTTATATTTTCTTACATTTTAGTCTCCAGAAACTCTTGTGTCTCTATAACTTTAAATTGCATCTATTTATATAAATGTTTTAAAAAACATTATTAATCATATATAATTTCATATGAAAATATTTTTCTATGTAAATAACTGATATATAATTCTCTAGGATTTATTTCTTCATGTGAGAACACTTTTAAATTATAAATTGGTGGTAATATTCATGTTTTATTCTTCACTATATTAGAATATTTCATCCCAGGATTAGTCCCAATAATATTTATAACAAATTCAACCAATTTTCTAAATAGACTTTTAAAATTTTCACTTGAAATAATCTTTATGTCATCAAATATATTTTGAATAACCTATAGATTTCACTTCATCAATTTACTATCCCCTTCATAAATATTAACAATCTTATCCAACATTACTTTTCATGTGAGAAAATTTATCACTTTCACACAAACAATTATCTGATTTTGTGTGTGTGATTAGACAATTTTCATAAAAAGTTATTCTAAATTGAACCCATTTCATGCAATAATTTCTAATATACCTCCTTTATTGAAATTATGGTGGAATCACATACTAGAATTCCATTAACTGCTACCGAACATACCGCAAGACCAAGACTTCGTAAATGTGATGTCATTCTGTTCTTTAATATCAAATAATTAAATCTTTTAAATAAGTATAATTGATTTTTATTAAAATAAATCTATATGATGATAATTTTTTATGAAAATATATCCATGAAATAATTTATAACTCGGATAACATGTTTTATGAACTATGGTCCCACAATACACCATAAGAGGTGGATTAATTAGGGTGTCAATAAATATATTATTTTCTTAAGAATAACTGGATATTTTTTTATTAGAAAATTATCATTAAATAAAAAATTATAGCCACACATAAGTAACAATAAAATATATAAAAATAAAAGAACCAAGGATAGGGTAATTTTACTCGGTTCACAAAAATTTGAATATATCTGAGGAGCACAAATCATTGATGTTTTGATATAAATATTAATAACTACAAAACTAGTTTCATATTACAATATTTTTGACAATCCAACTTCTCATCCAAGTTCCACATCCTCTTTATCTATTACACTCACTAGTTTTTAACAGGTTTACAAAACATAATATTGACACACATGTCAAACTCGTAAAGATGTCAATCAAATTTGTAGCACAGAAAATTAATTATCACTCTTCATAGTTATATAATATTTCCTTATAGATATAAAAAGACATAAAAAACCTTCTTATCCATGATTTTTATTCAATTAAACTTAATTAAATCAAAAATTACACTTCAAATTCAAAATATTCAATGAATTTCACACCAGTTCACTCTTCTTTTCTTCATTATGATGATCAATATGTCTCTGTATTGGGTGTTTGTTTCTTAATCATTATAGAAGATTATAATATAACCTATTAATTTTTATATTTAAATAAAAAATTCATTTTTCTACAAACTTCCAACTTCCACTACTTCAAATCCATCCATTGTTTCATCTTCTAGTACATCTACCTTATTGATCATGAATTAGGTTTTTGATAGAAATTACATAAACTACCATACATACATGAGAAATCCAAGTTATCAAACCTATTTTAATATACCATGTTCCTCCAATAATGACATGGTAATATTTATCAGGTGGTGAAATATAAGTTCTCTATCTATTTATTATTCAAATACTATTTTTATTATGGAATGACACAAATATTTTTGTTGTGTTATTAATTTTTATTGAAAAATATGTTGAACATTAATTTTTATATCCCCATATAATTATTCATGGTCTAAATTTCACAAAATGGTTCTTTAAATCATATTTTAATCTTTCAAACATGTTATGATTAAATTCAAAATAATCTCAAACACTATACTTATATTGGCATGACCCAACTCCATAGCGTGGGTAGATATAAATTTATAGAACCATTAAATTTATATGAGGTTTTTACATAGACTGAATGAAATTTCACAACATTATATTATTTCATCAATTATTAGAAATGTTGAAAACCTTCCATATCACTACTTCCAAATCAATTATTATTAAAAACATTCCCATATACCCTTAAATATTAATTTTAAGACCCTTATGTATCAATGTTTTCATCAAAAGTTAGCTTCATTTTACAACATTCACATTGTTGGTGGGGCCATAAATACCATGGAAAGGGAAAATTTTATCCTAAACCAGAAAAAAAAAGATATAGAGGAACCTTTTTTTAGGATATTTCAACTTTTAAGTGTAACTATATTCATAGTGTACCCTTTGTGATCACGTCATGATCTATTTATGCTACTATATAAATCACTCTAGTCATGTAAAATTGATTACAATCACTTCCAAGTACATAAAGATTCTTCTAAAAATATCCAGTTAACTCTAAATTGATAAAAAAAATCAAACTTTACAACATGTGGTTGCAACAAACTTAACCCCATGATCTAAGGGAAGGATAAAGAACACATTAGGGAATATATCAGTATATTACCTAAAAATGTGCATGGATTATAGGTTTTAATTCCACTTTTAATCAATAAAATGAGAAAGTAATTCTTCTTCATTTGAGTATTAATTCATATAAATTTCATGAATTTTCTAAAATATGTTAATTATATACCTTAAATTTCTATTATAACATGGGATGGTTTCATATAATGAAATATATTTATTTTAGAAATAGTTAAAGTGAGCTCTTTATAAATATAAACAATTCGGTCTTAGAATTGAACTAAATTACACCAAAGGAATCAATATGATATTTCCAAAACAATCCTTCCATCAACACAAATTGTTGTGGAATCAAGCACTTTATACGAAATAATTTCCACACAAGGTGTTTTCAAAAATTTCTCTACATCAAGGTATTATGGTGTTGATACAATATTTATTGCATGACTTTATAATATAAAGTAATCCATATAATCTCATACAAATAACAATCTCATCATTCACGAGTGAATGGTATGTGTACCTATCACAACATAATTTTGTTTCTCCACCTAAGTAGCGGTAATAGTTTAAGATATTCATTTCTCGATTCCATTTTTTTATATGAATTAAACATCAATAAAATTGTATTTATACACTATGATCCATAGTGACCATGTTCTTTGTAGCTGATGTATTGAACCATTGGTAGTGAAATAAGGAATCCTGACTTTCCTCCATCAAATTGAATGGAGTATTCATGTCACATCAACATTATTGTGGATAATAATATAATTTTCTAAATATAAATCATTTCCTCATTCTATTTATATAACACCCTAATATTTTATGATATATTTATCTTCTAATAAATTTAATTTTTTTTATATCTTGTGATAGACACAACCCTGAGTCTAAATGAACTAAAATAAAATATAACTATTTAGCCAAGCCATTTAATTGGTGGTAATAATTTGAATAACGAAATTCTTGATAATATTTATAAATTTTTTATACAAATAAAATATATTGGTGTATACTTATTTTTTTTATTAAATTCATTATTTCCTTTAAAAATACATTTTTTCCTCACAAATAGTTTTTCTCCATTTTTTTGAGTAAATTCAATAATTAATAATTTTCACTTTTAGAAACTTATTTAAAAAAATTATGTTTATTTTGTTATCATAATTTCAAAATCATCATATTGTTTTTTTTAATTTTTTTTTAATTTTTCTATAATTTTGATTTTTAATGAATAATGAAAATTATTTATTTATATGGAAAACTATATTTTTGTTTCCAGAGTGTTTAAATTTAAATTTTGTTTCAAAATGGTTTAATTATAAACTATGTTCACATATATTTTTTATAATCCAATAAATTTCATTGAAATCAATTTTTTAATTTATTTTGGTATAAAACAATTTTACACATAAGAAAAAAAATTCTCAAAACCCACATTTTATCTAATTTTTTTGATTTAATTTTAAATAAATTTAAACCAATTCAAAGAATAAAATTTGATAAAATAGGTTAAATATTTTAAATAATAATAATAATTCTTATTTATTAATGTCAACTTAATTTATTGTTATAATGAATAGTAAAATGGTAACAGTCAGTTAGCATTCTGAAGGTTAAAAAGTGTTTTAAGGGGTGGTAAACCAAGATATAAGGTTATTTTTTCCTATTAAACTCATATAAATAACCTTTTATAAACTTTTTTATGCTTCATAATATACAAACTTTTATGCTCTATTGATTTGAAGAACAATTTTGAGTATAAATTTTTTATAATTTTATCTTTGAATAAATTCCATGTGTGTCATTTCCCCACTTACAAAAAGAAACCCCTTTTTCTATACTTTACACAAATTTGAGATATGTTCCTCAATAAAAACCATCCCAATTAACTTATTAATTTTTATAAAAATGACTAATAGTAATTTTTATTCTTAAAATAAAATTCCAAGGTTCTTTAAGAAAAGATCTAAAAGAGGTCTACTGAAGAATAGGTAATCACCCTAACCAAGCTCATTCAATTAATTTATTTATATAACTCTTATAATTATGTGGTATTCAACTTAAAATAACAAATTCAGTATCCTAAATAGTATGAAATTTTATTTTGATTATAAAATCCCTATTATTCATAATATTTTCTATCAAATGGTAAGTGAAAGTATCACTCATGCATAAGTGTGAAATTCTGACTCCACATAATTATGCAATTATGTATCCATCACCATTATTAAGCATTGCTTATTATTATGGTTTAAAATTTTATATGTTAAAATTATAATATAAATATGATTTTTTGGAATTATAATATCATATATTCCTTCTTAGATTCCAATATATTGGAAAATGTTAATGTTGTTTGAGCGTAAATTTATACTACCACCAACACACAGTGATATTATTTGTTTTTCAATTACATATAACTTGAATTTCAATAAGGAGATATTTAATATATATATATATATATATTATTCAAGATATATTAATAGTTTTTTTCAATGATAAAATAATAAATATCTTACTTTATTTATGTTTTTAAAAGATAAATACATCATTCATAAATACATTTAGCTTACCATCTCTATAAACTATGTAAATAATATATATATATATATATATATATATATATATATATTTTATGGATGATTTTAAATATGTATATAATGAATATATATGATATTTATATCATTAATAAAATTTTGGAGATGATGGAAACATTTTCAAAGTACTTGTTCTGAAACATTTGAACTAATACATCCATGGGAAATGAAACAGATAACTCACATAAATGACAATTATAATAGAAATATTATTAATAAATATGTGTTAAAATATTATAATTGGAACATATATAAAAATATAATTATGTAAGTTTTTATTTCATAGATTTAGAATATATTAAAAATGTATTATTGATGGGTTTATGTAACTTTCAAAGTAATTCAAAGTAGTGGTAGGGGATTTCTCGTCTCACTTTTGTTTATGTGAGACATATTTCAAATTGACAACCTGTTCATTTTATGTGGTTTATATATTATATAATAATTCCTTTATAATGATTCTTATGAAAATTATTTTTATTTTCAAATCCATTTTTTCTTCTCTAGTTCATGAGATTTTTTTCATAGACTAGTAAAGTGGTAATGGTTTATAATCTCAATTAATCTTCATAAAGACATATGTAATATTATGCATCAATATTGATTTAGGAGGTGCATATGAAAATCATTTTACATTTTATATTATGAATCAAATTTATTTTATTTAATTTAGATTTTCGTTAAAAATATTTATTTATGGGTCGTACAATTCAAAAGTTAAGAATATAATAATGGATTTATGTTTTAATATCATTTAAATCATCATTTTTTATTCATGTGTTTCCATTAAAAAAATATAGGATATTTGTCAAATAATACCTCTTCATTTTAATTTACACTATTAATTCATGAATGTTTTATGAAATATCACCACCTTCCTCACTTTGGTATATAAGCTGATTTAGAAAATAATTTTATGAAAAATATACTTTATTTCCTCCATGGTGTGGAATATTTTTTCCAATTTCCATGTTTTCTTTAAAAGAAATTCAATAATTAATTTTATATTATATTATAATTTTTTAAAGTAATATTTACCCAGGTTTGATCTTTTTAAAATTTGGTTTAAAAGGAATACTGTTATCATATTTAGAATGTAGTTATTTTTATTTTTTACAAAAAATGTGAAAGGAATACTTGTTTTAACAAAAATGTCATGCAACAAATTTTTCATTACCATGAACACTATATGATTTGAAGATTCTTTTAAAAGTTTCAATGGTTCTATTCAAATGAAAATTTTCCCATAATATTTTGTAAATTATTTTATTTTCATGATGATATTTTAAAATTAAAATTGTAATTTTTTCAAGAAATATTCCAAGTGGTATTTTAAATACATTTTACTTTATGAAAATAGCATTTGGAGTTTCCTATGATCTACAAGTTATAAGATAAAAGGATTCCATATTTATTATTTATTTGGATTGTTTATTATTTTGATGATGAATTTTAATGATTCACTTTTATTTTATATCGGTTATGATAAAATTTATAAATGTTTTTTATAATCATTTCCTTTCCATGGGCTATGATATATGATGATTGATTTATGGTCTTATAGGAAACATATAAATAGATTATGATTATTTTATGGTTGGGCATATAACTATATATCCCTCTATTGTATTGGTTAATGATGGATATCTCATAAGATAATAAGGACTATAATGGGGAGTAAACTCGGCCTAGTAAGGGACTATTTCCACTGATAGTCTAGATAGTGAATCTTGACTAAGAATAAAATGGAATGGGGGGTTAACATTATCTATTATGATATTATTGAAAATTGTCCTTGAATAAGTAAAATTGTTTTTAACCCTTATTTTAATTCAGTTAACACACTTCTTATGTCAATTTTATGCTCGTGTGGATCATATTCTTGGATTCATTCATGATTCAAGTTTTATGAACTATCATGATTAATGACCTGATTCAAGATTATGATCTATGATATATTAGGTATAGATTTTATAATTTTAAACTCAGGTCCTCAAACCCTTATACTCAAGTTGTTTTTAAGTTAACATTGATAACTTCCTTGTTTACCCTAATTTATCATATGATCCTTATATTTATTATTTTTTGTTTCCCCAAGATATAAATAAAGGATATAAGTTGGGAATATAGAAAAAGTACTATATAGAGAGATCGTTGTGGGATTTATTGATGATATTTGATTAAATAATTTGATTGTAAATCTAGTATCTAAATAAACTTAACCATTAAGATCCCCAATCATATATTTATAAAATATATTGAAGATTCATCTATTCATATGTAATACATATGTATGAAAAGTATGGGTCACTATGTATGAAAAGTATGGTGTAGACAGTCTTTAGAGGTTATTATTAGATAAATTTGGTGAATATTATCGTGATAAGTCTAATTATATGAGGACAAACTAAAGTCTTTCTATAGAATATATTATGTGGTTTTATTAATAATACATCCCTATCTAAACAATACCAATGGGTTTGGTCCTGGAACAGATTCATCTATTGGTAATATCCATGAAAATAGTTGTTCAAATATATCATGACCATATTTTTGGTGCACGGTGAGTCTATACTTACTTTACCCATAGTTTGACACTCTAGATTGATATTATTGGGTTAACTATAATTTTATTTATAAACTATTATGAAGGATTTGAATAGATTACGATAATGAATAACCAAATTTAAACATAAGGTTTCATAGATTGAAAAAAGGCATTATGATTTAGATGTCCTATAATTATTTATCTTGATTATGTGGTTTCCCACTAAGATTATATTATTTCACACTATTATTTCTTATTTTAAGAAATTAGTGGACCCTAAAAGAACCATGTTAATGATAAATGTGATAGAAAAGGTAGTGATTTACATCATAATAAACTAAATGCTATGGGATCTAGAATGAAATGATTTTCTTCAATGCTTACATAAATTTATCGACCCATGAATCATATGTGATTTGAAATTATAAAATGATTGAAAAATATTATGTTGATTCCTTTATGGGAAAAAATTCACATTATTTTATTGTGTACATTGATCCATTAGTTGTTGGTAAAAGGATCAGTACCATTAAAAATATATGTTTTGTCTTTTAGTTTTCAAAACATGAAAATGTTATTTTTGATATGTATTCTTTGGATGTTTAACCATATTAATGTTGGAATCAAGTCAAAAAAAAATAAATGATAAGAGATTGACTCTTTAGAGTGGGTGAGTTTAGACGGTTATTTTGGAAAAGTTATTTTCTCATATTATTTCTAAGAAAATAAATACAGAATTTATTTATATAAATCTGAAGGATCATGAATCCATTAGTACCTATGATGTATAATTTTAATGACTTGTGATGTATGATTCTAGTATTATCATAAAAAATAAAAGTAATATTTATATATTATTATATGGATTAAAATCACATCTCTGGATGGATTTATCCATAAGTGACTTTAGTAGATTTGAAGAAATCATTGGATTGCACTAAAGGTGTAAATGGATATTTTAGTCACCCATAAATCTCATGGTTTTTATAAGAAAATAATTATGGAATTCAAAAAGATTCTAATAATAAAATTCTTGATGTGGAGTTTTAATCTTCTTATTATGATCTAAGTGTGGCCAAACAAATAAATGAAATTTTATTAAGGGGACTATTGGGTGTTTAAATTTTGTAAATAAAGATTATAAGGTAATAGAAAGATGGATTTATGGGAATAAGGGTTTTCTTGTGATTGATAGAAAGCATCACAAAATGTAACACTCACCCCATATTATCTCAAATGAAAGGAGTATGGTAATTATGCATTCAAATGCTCAAATATAAAGGTTAGTTATAGTGATCAATGTCTCTAACCTTTTATTCCTAGACACAAAGGGATATCTCATGTGATCACAACTGCTGATGTGGATAAATAAGTGTTGAAAGTTTCTCTTACCAACCACTCTATAACTAAAAATATCTTATTTAATCCTAAATCTACCCACTATTTTATATCTAAATATTTTTCTATGGTAATCAAAAGACAACCTCAATGATTATATATTGAATTATTTATGAATAAATCTAATGATTCATTGATCATATCTCAAGTCCATGATTCTTATAATATTGATTTTTATGGGATATTTCGTTCGGTAAATATCTTCATTATCAAACCTACTTGAATGTAATGTTATTTTCAGCATGTATTGTATTTACATAAATGTATCCCATACGAATTTCCATTTAATGGATGTCACACGTGATATTATGATCCAATCTATGATCATATATCATTGTGATGATTAATATTCCCTTCTAATTGAACCTTAATCCATTTTATGGGTCTTGATTCTTATTCAAAAGGCTTATTTATCTCAAATGGATGGATTGAAACTAAATAAATTTTTCTTGTTTTATGATATATTGTTGATGTTTTTCTAGAATTTTTTCTTATTCTTCTTCTAAGTTGTGGTGTAATGTTTTCAAAATAACTCACACATGGTCCTATAACTATTTCAAAAAAATACTTATAGAATGGACCCAATTGAGTTATATGAACTGAAGAACCAACTCCAGGAGAATCATAATAAGGGATTAATTTTTCTATTTCCATCAATATGGGGAACCTATTCTTTTTGTCAAGAATAAATATGAATCAATGTGAGTCTTTATTTATTGTTAGGAACTGAATAATATCAAAATAATGAATAAGTATCCCCAACCACATATTGGTGATTTTTTCAATCAATTATAATGAGAAAAATATTTTACCAAGATTGATCTTTGATAAGGATACTATAAATTGAGGTTCAAAAGTGATTATATACCTAATAGAGTATTATGTTCTGGGTATAGACACTATGAATTTATAGTGACACTATTTGGTCTTACTAATTCACCCACTAAAATTATGGATATAATGAAAAGTGTCTTTATAGATTACACTGATCAATTGGTGGAAGTATTTATAGAGGATATTCTTATATATTCAAAGAGAAATTAAGAGCCTGAATATCACTGGAAGATTTTATTAATGACTATAAGAAAGTAAAATTTGTACAGGATTTTTACTAAGTGTGAATTCAGGCTAAAAATTGTTTTATTTTCTATTTCATATAATCATAAGTGATGGTATATGGTGGAAATATCAAAGAATATGATTATTGAGTATTTCCCTAGAACTAACACTACAAATGATATCCATATTTTTCTAGGTTTTTCTAGATATTATTGATGATTTTAGATAATTTATCTATAATATATCATGGAACCATCATGTTAACTCATAAGGGAGCTAAGTTCCCTCGAAGAAATGAATGTGGGAAAATTTTAATTGAAATAATGAGAAGGTTTTTAGTGCACATAAACATAAAATACCCTATTTTGAATAAGGTTTTATGATCTATAATGATTCATTGAAGAAATAAATGGGATGATGCTTCATGAAAAATTATACGGTTATAACTTATTCCTCACAAAATCTAAATGTTCCTGTTAATATTTTCCCAAATCATTATTTAGAGTAAGTTGTGGAAATTTTTACATTGATGACATTGAGGAATTACCATTAAAGATAAATATGTGATATATATACTAGTCATAAAATATTGATGTCTTCATTCACATAAAAAGAGCTGAATACGATTCAGAGAATATTGTTGGAGTTGAATAATGATTATGAATGCCCAATATATAAAAAATTTGATAAGAAAAGAAGGTGGAATATGATCTATATCAAAAGGGTCAACTCTATTGTATTAGTGGTGAGGATCATAGAGGATCCAAAATTTATAGATTTTTAAATGATGGACCTTAAAATATTTAAGGAGGAGTAGAAATATTATCTTACTCATATGAGTGTTCAACTAACTATACACATGAAGATTAAATAGGTGTATAATGAAGATGAGGAACTATAAAAGAATATAGGAAATTTTCCAAAGTTCAACAATGATTGTAATGAAATATTATGTTTTAGTAACCATGTATGTATTCTGTGCATACCATATTTTAAGAATGATTTGTGGATAAAGCACATTCTTCATCATTCTCTATTAATCCTGGAAGTATGAAAATCAATAAAGATATAAAATTTAGTTTTGGTGGGATGACATGAAAAAAGATATTACGAAGTCTGTATGTCTGTTCCTGTCATGTCATCAAGTTAAGTATAAGAGACAAAAGTTTAAGGGTATGTTATAACCATTACCCATACCCGAAATAAAATAGGAAAACATCACCATGTATTTAGTCGTCAGACTTCCCTTAATTTATAAAGTCCATAATATTATTAGGGTATTATTCGATTAAATTGCGAAGTCAGTAAAATTAGTATCAATCACATAAGATTTATCTCATAATCATCCTTAAAAATAGACATTAATTATGTGGTAATTATTCATGGAGTTCCAGATTCTATTATATCTAATCGGGATTAGAGGTTTACCTGAAATTTTTGAAAATGTCTTCAATCATCTGGGGATTTAGATTTTTGTACCAGTACTTTTATTAACCTTAGATAGATTTATGGTATAAGACAACCATTCAAAGCCTAGAGGATATGTTTATCTTATTCTATGGATTTCAAAGATTTTCAAGATCAACACCTTCCTGTAGTTGTGTTTTCTTAAAACAATAAATTTAACTCGATTAATTTTATTGTTGCTTATGATGAAACATATGGAACAAATTATATTACTAAAACATACTATTATGGAGTTGGAGAAATAAACATTTGGTTAATTCATCCCCTGGATGAAATTGTAGAGAAATACAATTCCATTAATAATAATTTTAATGTGGCTCAAAGTCGATAGAAATTTTATACTGGAAATAACTGATGAAGTCTTGAATTTAAATTTTGTGAGATAGTATTCTAATGAAATGATTTGTGGAATAAGTTCATGGAATTAAATAAGATGTCAAACTTGATCCTTAAGTATATTATACCCTTTTAGATTCTTAGTAAATTAGATATGCAACATTATCACTTGGTGTTTCCATAGAACGTCTATCAAGTACATTATGGTTTTCATGTATTTCTCCAGAGGAATTATATACTTGATCTTTTGAATTTAATAAAATTAGAGGCTATACCACTATATAATGATCTTTCCTATGAATAAAAACTTATAGTAATCCAAGAGAGTATAAATAATGTGTTACAAAACAACACTACTCATATAGTTAATGTTTTCTTGAGGAGTCATAAATTTGATGACGCTATTGGGGAACCCAATGTTCTGATGAAATGGATGTATACACATATTTTTGTAGAAATCTGATGTATTTTCTAGGGAAAAGTCATAATATGGAGGTATAATGGAACACTCTAGGATTTTATGATATATTTATCTTTGGATATATTTAATTTTTTGATATCCTGGGATACATGAAACCGCGAGCCAAAAATAACTTTAATAGAGTACACTATTTTTACTTATTTATTAAAATTTATGTATGAATAGGATTAACAAAATTTTAAAAAAAATTATAAAAATATTTTCTAATGAAAATATAATGACAAGTACAAAAAAATTGTAAACTTGTTATATGATTTAATAATACTTTTTTTCTTAAAAATAATTATGATTACATTTTTCATAGAAAATAAAATATAAAATCTCTACCAATTTTAAAAAAATTATTTGAAAAAGTTAACTTTTCTTTTTTTCAAATTATCATGTCAAAATTTTCATAGAGTGTGTTTAAAAAATTTATAAAATGTTTATTTTTCAATAAATAGTGGGAAATAATGATTTTAAATGAAAAATATCTTTTCATTTCAACAATATTCAATTTTATATTTTTTATAAAATAATGTAAAATTAGTTCATTTATATGTTCTATAATTTAATTATGGTCATTTAAAACAATTTTTTGATGGATTTCGGTATAAAAAATTTTATACTGAAGAAAACATTTTTATGAAAAACTACTTTTCGGTGAATTTTTAGGGTTTAATTTTAAATTAATTGATGCCACTTCATTGTATTGAATTTGATAAAACAGATTATATATTTTGAATCAGAATAATTTATATTTTTTTGTAGAACCCCAAGTAATTAAAAAATAAACGTAATGAATGAAACTTTGTTTTAAGTAGAAACTTATAACTACCCTTTAAACATAATTTTGATGCTTCTGGGTTTTGTATTTCGAAGAATAGTCATTTATAATTGTGTTTAGTAAGATGTTTGGAGTCTGATTAAACCAACTTGTTTTTTTTTGTGCATAGTAACATACCCGTATGAATAGTAATATGAATAGTAATATGACCCTAATGAATATTAAATTATATTATTATTATAGTTTTCTTAAGACTTTAAGATAATGACATTTTGGTTAATTTTTCAATGTGATATAAAAGCAGTTGTAGAATTAGAATTGTTAATTTTAGAATTAAGTATGATTTTGATTAAAAATTAAATTAATAATATTTATAATTATTTTTCAAAAAATGGAGTCCGTTTTTTAATTCTACACATCGATAAATGGTTATGGTGAATTTTTTGGATTTTTCTGAAATTCATGAATTTTTTATGAATAGTGAAATACATCAAAATTTAGTATATTCAAATTATAAGTAAAATACACTATTTATGACATCATAAGTGATTTAAGTTCACTTTTTTTGAACCGATGTTCAATTTTTACTATTTGGGGTCACAAGAATTAAGACTATTTATAGTCTTGTGGAAAAATATTATAAAAAAGCTTAAAATAATGTAAAATGCCTCCTCTCCTTCTCTATAATTAACACCCTCATTCCCCTCTTCCTCCCACACCTCTCAAGCATTGAGAGATACTTATGTTTACCCAATACTTCTCCCAAGACTCTTCCCCACTTTTTAGAGCTACTGGTCTCACCAAAATGCCAAAACCAAAGGCCTTAAGAAGGATCTCAAGGAGAAGATATCAAGAGGTAGGCATCCTCTTTTATTTTCATTATTTTCTTTAATTTTATATTATTCTATTTTATATCATTTAACTTATGTTGGGATATATCATTCCATATTCCCCTAACATCCCATATTATGTAATAATGACGAGAGACCCATTTTCTCTCATCAAAATATTTCATGAAATTATAAGTGAAGCTGTTAGTCTACCTAATTTTCGTAAGGGATTTCTCAACTTTTCTATTATTTCAAGATTCCCTTATTTTATTTTTATTTACACACCCCCCTTATCCAAGAATAATTGAAGATCCAGTATCTTATATATTCTGGATTTCATCATTTTTATGGAATACTCACCATTACATTTCTTCTCCCATCCAACTTATTCATGAAATTAAAGCATTGCCTGTGATGGCTCGATTTACCATCATCATAGAGGATGTAATTTAAATTTCTATTTATTCTTTAATGGATGGCCATGAAACAATTTTTTTGGTTGAAATAGATTATAATTTATTTATTATATCTTATATAAGTTTATGGAATAATTTTTTAGGCATGTGATTAGTTTAAAATACAAAACATGTTCATTACAATCAAAGAATCGCCAAAATGACCTAAAAAAATATCAGTAAAGTTTTAACTTGTGAATCATCCTCATTTATGAATTCAAAAATGATAAATTGTATAATTTATGGTTCTATAAATATTTAAATACCTTTACATTTTTATTCTGGAGTTTTACTTCTAATCAAAAAGAATATCTATCATGAGATGATCATGGAAACCATGTGAAGAACGTACCCAACACAATGTAAATAACAAAATATTACTAAAAAATGTGTCGAATGATGTAGTAAAAAAGATCATATAAGATGTTATAAATATTAATAAGTTTTATTAAGATATTAATATTATTATTTTAACCATTATACAAGTGGTTCAAATAGTTTTTAGTAAGAAGATTCCAAGGTAAGGGAATCCTTAACCCAATTTTTATTCTTTGTGTTAACCTTCTTCATTATACATTACATGGTGTTAAGATTTTTGGTGTGGTGATTTTTTTGTTTATACTAAGTTGAAATATGTGTATTTACAATTTATACACATATCCATTCCATTATATTAATTCTAACTCCAATAATATTTTAAGGGATTTTCTTTTTAAAATCATTTTAAAAGTCTCTTGAATAAATATAAAAGGTATTGTATTTTAATTTGTATATGGAACGAGTGATTTGTCATGTTTTCCAGATACTTTGTTACCATTATTATAACAAACCTACTCTTTATTACACATGTAAACATAATTTATTATATAAAATATTTACATGATATAAAATAAAAGATAAATCAGTATAGTGACTTTGGGGCTTAAGAACATTACATAATGACTTAAAAAATGAAACAGGCCATCTTTATTGGAAACATCCTTTACATGACCACTACATTCATTCGTACATAGAATTGTATGGGATAATATGATTACATGCATAAAATGGGTGATCTAAGGGAGTAAACAAGTCATAAAATGAAGAATTCCATACATGTTAGGTAATAGGAAAATCAATGGAGCATAAGAGAAACATGAACATAAAGGCATGATATAGCTTGATTGACATAACATGGAAATGTGGAAACAACATATAACATGATATTAGTAGTATACAAGTCTCATTGCACATGTATCATGATTAAACCCACATTACACTATAATTACCATGATTAAACCCTCATTTCACTTGACGTATCAGGATAAAAATCTTTGCACAATGCATTAGATCGCTATCTGGGTGCACCCTTTTAATCATTTCATTTCATGCATAAGTGTTCCTTCTGGTTCATACAACATGGATTCATTAAAAATAATAATTTATTCCATGATAAATAAATGAGGTATTCAATCATGAAACTATATAATCAATAAGTAAATGTGCATATAGGTGAATACCCTTGAAATATAAATGGGCATGGTATTCACTACACAATGACTTTGGCATGGAAAATCGCAAATGCAATTTTGGCAACATGATGACGTGACATAAGAATTCATAAAAATGGTTGATGAGAGAGAAAGGATTGTATCATAATATATACAAGAAATGGAAAAAATGGGGTCATATAGATACATGTCCCCACATAAGTAATGGAATTTAGATTCATAATACAAAATAATTTCTTAAATGTAAATAAGGAGAGATAAATTCCTTATGAAATTTTGGCATGATAACGGGTGTACATGGGAGGCATTAATGAGAGATAAAGGATTATCTCATCATTGAAACATAAAGGGTGTAGTATGGTGGAGGTGAAAAATAATACCCAAAAATTTCTAAATGAAAAATATTGTATAATAACCTAATGAAATTTGAACAAAAAAAGAAAGAAACAAATCCCTAACATGGATTTGTGAGCCTAATATCCTGGGAGAGGAATCAAAGAGGCTTCTTGGGAGCCTGGGGTGCCTTTTGATGATTCGAGAAAGAGGAGGGTAGATGATGGTCTGTCTAAAAAGGATTTTAGTGAAGAGTAAGTGGGATCCTGGGTGGGTTTATATAGGAAAATAGATGGAATTTTTATTATTTAGGTTTTGGACACCACACATAAAACTAATCAAAACAACAAACCAACCCATTGTTTTTCCCATGGTTTTGGATAAAGGGGATTGGAAAAAATTATTTTATCAGGAAAATGGCCTATCTTCTTAAAATATTAGGTATGGTTATGTGGAGGTGTGTTACACTCTCAAGGAAATCATTTTAAAAATAAAAAATGTTTTATTATTCATGGAGGGACCACTAAGGCTTCATAAAATAAATGAAATAAACATAAAGTAGAATTATTTTAATATAAAAGACATATATTGGACTAAAATCTCATTTATAGTATTATATTACATCACTATTGGGTCATTATGATGTCATAAACACATTATATATTTAAATGATATTTATTTTTTACCCAAAAATTCAGTTGTCACAAAAAATTATGAAAAATTTACAATTGGATAATTTTGATGTCCTGATTCCAAAAATAATATTCCTTTTATCTAAATAATTTTCTAAATATGTGAATTTTTACTTTTTAACTAAAAACTAACATTTATAAAAAAAATATTGGGGTTTTGAAGAAAACGCCTTTCAAACCGTAATAAAAATAAAAATTGTATTCATAAAAATTATAAAATAATTTATATTTAATAAAAAGTAATTTAGCAATAATATTAATTAAAATATTATTTATTTCAAAAATCCATTACTCCATCAAAATAGATTTCATAATTGAATTTTAACCAAAAATACTATTTGTGCTTTAAAAAATATTTAGAATGTAATAATAATAAAATGAATGTATATTTTTTATTATATAAAATAATAATGCACATAATCATAGTTCTATGATATTGTTACATAACCCTTTATAACACCCTCATATGACCTATGGGTAAGGTGTGAGAGGGTGACAGACTCTTGGGGTGGCTCTGATAACATCGCTCAGGTGGTAATCTCTATTAACTTCAACTTCTCTCATAAGCGATTCTATTCGTGTTGAATGTGTTGATGCTCGGCTTGGGCTTGGTCAAGATTGAATCATAGTGATTCCACCTCCTTTATGATCTCCGACAAAAGGGATTCGTACAATGAAATTCTATTGGATGAGTTCATCACTTCTTTTTACTGAGTAAACAGGATTTCTTAAATCCCTATATTTATACTAATCATGAGATCACTTTTCAATAGTTATAGTAGCAATGGTAACAATTCTTAACAGTTTTTTGAAATCCAAAAAAATAAAACCAAGGAATTTTATATTCGATATAACAATTTTATATAATAAAACATTTAATTAGATCAATAGTAATTTTCATTTATAAATTATTGGGTTGTTACATTCTTCCCCCCTTAATGAATTTATCCTAAAAAGTTTCCTTTTCCTATAGAAAAATATGAGGGTAACTCTGCTTCATCACTTCCTTTAATTCCAATGTTTCTTCTTCAAACTTGTGGTTGCATCACAACACCTTGATGAGTGGTATTGCCTTATTTGATATAAATGTTTCCCTATGATCTAAGATCTTCACTAGCTTCTATTCATAGGAGAGGTCATTATCCAATGGTACCATCTCTGGATTGAGTACATGTGATGGTTCAAGTATATACTTCCTCAAAAGTGATAAATGGAATATATCATGTACTGGAGATACATTCGATGGGAGTGGTAGTCAATACTACACCACTCCAATGCGATCAACGATCTCAAAAGGGCCGATGTACTTTGGACTAAGATTTCCTATCTTCCCAAATCTCACAACTCTTTTTCTGGGTGATATACAGGGGAATAACATGTCTCTAACATTAAACTCTAGGTCTCATCGAGGATTATCAGCATAGTGCTTTTATCAACTCTGAGTATCTTTAATGTGCTACTAGATGGTCCTAAACTTCTCCACCATTTCTTTGATCATTAATAGACCAAGGAGTTTTCAATCCCCAACTTCATCCCAACATGTCAGTGTTCTACACTTCTTCCCATAAAGGGCTTCAAACGGAGCCATTTGGATTCTTGAGTGGAAACTGTAGTTGTAAAAGAACTCAACCAAGAGAAGATATTGATCCCATCCTCCTTTGATTTCCTTTGAGCATGCTCTCAACATGTCCTCTAGTGTCTCGATAAACTACTTAGATGGGATATCATTTTGAGGATGATATGTTTTACTATAGTTTAGCTCAGTATTCAGAGCATGTTTGATACTCTTCTAGAACATATAGGTGAATATTGGATCTCAGTCGAATACAATAGATAGTTGTACTCCATACAACCTTACCAATTCTATGATATATATCCCTGCAAATTGATCCACTGAGAAATCCTCTTTAATTTCAATGATGTGTACCATTTTTGTAAGATGATCCACAACAACCCAGATATCATTTTTTCTTTTGTATGTATTTGAATGTTTGGTGACAAAGTCCATGGTGATGTTCTACCATTTCCATTCTGGTATGTGTAATGCTTGCATCATCCCCTTAGACTTCTATCTCTCATCCTTCATTTTCGGACATACCATGCACTTTGATGTATACTCAGTTATATCCTTCATCATGTTATACCACCAATAATTCTTTCTAAGATATCAATACATATTTTTGTTTCTTGGGTGAATGGAGAAATTCAAACTATGTGCATTATCCAAAATTTCGTTCTTCTACTCTATAATTGATGAAACACAAAGTATTTTCCCAAATCTCACAGTTCTTTCTTCATTGACATTGAACTCTGAGGAGTTCCCTATTCTAATAGTTTCTAATTTCTACTGAATTCACACATCACCCTTTTGAGTATCCTTTATTCTTTCCAAAAGAGATGGTTTAGAAATCATTTGTGAAAATATTGATGAAGTTCCTTTATTTATGATTCCCATGTCCATCTTCATCAAATATATGAAGATTATATCCTTCTCAATTCTCATATATGATAGAATTGTTTGTTCCTTTATACATAATGCATGTACCACCTTGTTCACTTTCCAAGGGTGGTAATGGATTGAGCAATCATAGTCATCGATCAGATATAACCATCTTTATTGATGCATAATCAACTCTTTCTGCAGGGATATATAATGGAAGCTTCTTTGATCCGTGTATATTTATCACTTCTACCCAAAGAGGTAATGTCGCAAAATTTATAATTTGAAGATTACTGAATCACCCTCTACATCATGTGTTGGATAGTTTTTCTCATGAACATTGAATTTTATTGAAGCATAGGCAATGAAATTGACATTTTTCATAATAAAACATCCCAATCCCTTCTTTGAAGCATCACTGAATACCAAAAAAATTTCTCCACTTGTGGGTAATGTTAGAACAGACATCGTGATAAGCCTCCTTTTCAAATCCTTGATGTTCTATTTGCAATCATCACTCCATGAAAACATGACACTATTCCATGTTATCTTGGTATGAGGGTTTAGAAATCGTGGGAGATTTCTCACAAATCGGTGATAATATCTAACTAACCCAGGAATCAATGGATATTCAATACTGATGTTGTCCTCAGCTATCTCTAAATTGCATTTGTCTTGGAGGGATCCATAGATATCCTTTTTTTGTGATGATATGACCCAGGAATGGGGCATCCTTCAACCAAAACTCACAGTAGTTGGACTTTTCATAGAGATTCTCCTCTTTCAAGGTCTCTAGTACTGTACTTAAATGATCCTCATGCTCCTCCTTGGTTTTAGTGTATATTTGAATATCATCTATAAAGACTACCTCAAATTTTTTATGTAATCTCTAAAGACTTTATTCATCATGTCCATGAAGATTTCTTCCATATTAGTGAGTCTGAAAGTCATTACTATGCATTCATAGTGCCCATACCTTATAAAAATAGTAGTCTTAGGGATATCAACCTTCTTCACTCATACCTGTTAATATCCCAACTGCAAATCAACCTTGAAAAAATTGTGTGCTCCACATAGTTGATCGAACCATTCATCAATTAGGGGGATATGATAGTTTTTCTTTATCATGATTTTATTGATCTCACAATAATCAATGCAAAGTCTCATTGACCCATCCTTATTCTTAATAAAGAGGTTTGGAGAACCACATGGTAAATTACTTGGGTGTATGAACCCTTTATCTAGATTCTTCTGTAGTTGTTTCTTCAAATTCTCAATATCCAAAAAATCCATTCTATACGGAGTCTTGGATATTGTAAATGCCCCAAATATAATATCAATTGTGAATTCAACATCTCTTATAGTAGGAAGATGAGGAAAATCCTCAAGAAACACATCAGTGAATTCCCTTGTAATAGACATGTATTCAGGGATGGTTTCTTCTTTATACTCAATATTCTGATCCAGATAACTATGCTCATAGGGAAGTAATATCCACGGTTGATATGATGGTGCTAAAGAAAGTTCATCCTCCTCCTTGAACTTGTACAGAACCGGTGGTCGATTCACCCCATGGAGAGTGATTTCCCTCTCATAGCAATTTATGTTGGCTCTATATAAGGAAATCCAATCCATGCCATTAATTGCATAAAATACCACCAGAGGGATTATTATGATGTTCATTTGGAAGTTCAATCCACAAATTATGATAGAGGAGGAGTTATATTCATGGGATGCAATGATTGCTCCATTTGTCGTACACACCGACATCTTCACTTCCATGACTAGTTGTGGTGCTGAGATTGTTCTACTAAACATTTGGGATATGAAAAATTAATATAACTATAATCAAAAATTACATTCTCTATTATTTAATTAATAAATAGTGTACATGTCACCACTACATTTTAATGGATCACTTTAGTGGTAGTGACGGAAAAATCTTTCCCTTACTACCTTGGAAGTTGTTGGTTTCCTCCTAAAAGCCTTGGCTTAGGGCACTGGTTTTCCAAGTGCTCTGGTTCTTTGCATTTGAAGCAATGAACAATGTGTTGAGAGTCAAACGAAGTTTTCCTCTCTTCTATCGCAGCCGCAGGTTTCTATTTTTGGTAGTTAATAGCCAGGTCCTCTTCTCTTCCACACATAAATCATTTCATCTTCACCTTGAAGAAATTTTTGTGGTGCTTCCTTCCACAACATTGATAAGTGGGGTGTTGTTTTCGCTTATCATGGTAGGATTTTCCATCAGACTGCTAGAATTAAAGTCCACCTTATTCATATTATCCCCATGATACCCCAGAGATTTTTTGATCTACATTTAGACTTCGAGGTAAAATCAAACAATTTCCACATAGCTCTCGAATTCATAGATCGTTAGGTCTTTCCGTAGCCTAGGTTTTATCCCACCAAAGAAGTAGTCAATATTTCATTAAATGGTAACGACAAATTTGTAGGCATATAGTGAAAACCTTGTGAAGTTTTCCTTGTACGCTCCAACAGATTCTTTGTCTTTTTTCATGAGGGCAAGGAAATCCTGTAACACCCCAAACATTATATGGTATGTTTCTATTAAATACATTCTATTCATCACTGTGTTCCTTTGAAACAACAATAGGTTATTTAGGATATAGTCAAAACCTATCCATTAAATATAAATTTTCCACTTCAATGTTTTGAATTTCAAAAAATGGTCATCTATAGTTGTGTTCAGTAAGTCATTTGGAGTCTGATAAAACAAACTTGATTTTTGGTGAATAGTAACATACCCTTATGAATAGTAATACGAATAGTAATATGACCCTTATGAATATTAAATTATAATACTAATTTATTTTACTAAGGTAATAAGATAATGGGATCTTAATTAGTTTTTCAATGAGAAATAAAACTAATTGCACTTAAGATTGTTATTTTTCGAATTAACTATGAATTTATTTAAAAATAAAATTAATAATATTTAGAAAATTATTTTTGAAAACATTATTTCACTTTTGAATTCTACATGTCGAAAAATGGTAGGGGTGATTTTTTGGGATTTTTCTGAAATTCTTGAATTTTTATGAATAGTGAAATACGATAAAATACCGTAAATGAAAATTATCAGTTAAATACACTATTTATGACATCACAAGTAATTCAAGGCCACTTGTTTCAAACTCACATAAAATTATTACTTTTAATGGTCACATGAAACAATACTATTGGTTGTCTTGATGGAAATAATAAAATAATGAAATTAAATATTCAAATTTTACCCCTCTCCTCCACTATAAAAACCCCCCACCACTATCTCTTCTATTCACCTCTCTAAGACTTTAAGATCCTCAAAGTTCTTCCCAATCACCCTTACCTAGTCACTCCCCACGACCAGAAATCTCTTAGTCTTTCCAAAATACCAAAACCCCTTCCCTTAAGGAGTTTCTCATGGAGGTTATTTCAAGAGGTAAAGCACCCTTCTTTTTCATTTGTTTTTTTTTCAATTTATCTTCTTTTTCTATCCTCTCCTCACCTCATCTATCCAAATGACCATGATAACTCTAGTAACATCTATATACTGGATTTATATCATGTTAATGGAATAACCATAATAAATATTCTTACTCCCTCCCTTTTACTTTTATAAACGAAATCGACGTCCATGAGGTTCCAATTTATAACCTTCGTGGACGATGAAGTTTTGTTTTTCAATTTCTTATTTATTATATGTCATGAAACCATATTCATGGTTTAAATAGACTATTATATATGTATTATAACCTAATCAATATTCCGGAATCCGAATATGTACATATAAATAATTTATATGACAAAACTAGTTCACAATAATCCAAATACCGCCAAATAATCGAACTGGTTGTCATCTAATGATTCATCATCATTCCATGTAACAAAATTAAATAAATAAACATTATCAATTATTTATGTTCCTAAATAATGTTTAATTTAAATCTTGTAGATTTATAACCATTCCACATGAACTCCATTACTTAAAAATAAGTGAACCGATTAAGAAAATAAAGAAAACAAACACCCTAGAACAACGAAGTTCAATATAATAACTTAGCAATAAGGGTATAAATGAACTAAATATAATTATTATAAACTAAATACATTTCTAATATGTTATTAAATATGTTATTAATAAGTATAATTTCATATTCCAAGAGCTAAAGTTCGAGAGATGAACATGTTCAAAGTGAAGGTAAGGGTTTCTTCATCACACTTCCATTTTCGAGAGTTTTTCCATATTCACTACTAATACTTTTGTATGGTGTTTGTATACTGAACATTGATTTCACATATCATTAATATCTTTATCTTCGTGGTATTAAATATATAATTTTTTTATTATTAATTTTTGGGGCATACAAATCATTTGATTACAAAATGGTAAGGGTTTTTTGCCCCGAACTTCCACTTTCATTCGGGATAATTTTATTGTCTAATTACCTATATGTAATTCATATGTATTGTTATGTAATCATCATATGTACTATTTTAGTATCAAATATATTTTTACAAACCATAATCCTTCCTTATTTTATGGATAGTTACATGTTTTAAAAGGAACTTCCAAAATTGTTTCAAAAATATAAGCCTGATTCAAGCGAATTTCTCAAATTCTTAACTATTTTCACGGGCACTCTATAATCTGTTTTTGGAAACCATTATATCTATAAAATCACTCATTTTATTTTGAAAATAATATCTTACTTCACTTCTGGTTTTATACAAATATTTTTCCAAATGAAAACTACATTTAAAAATAAAAGAGTATTTATCTCCATAATTGGTTAATGATTTTATAAGAGTGTTTTCATCTAATTCAACATCCTTCTTGATTCCATGGTATTATTGGGTTTAATTATTTATAAATTCATCTACCATATTTGATTTGATGGTTTATGACTAACTCTATTGTGGATTATCTATCCTAAAACCATTCACCATATTATTCTGAATGGTTAGTTTTTTATGATTAATGATTGGGGAAAGATAGTTACATTTCATATGATTGTTTCAATATGAACCTATTTGTTGTTTATGTTTATCCCTTCTCATATGAGGAATGCATTGGACTTATTATGTGATGGGTGGGGCCCACTATATCCCCTCGATGCATCAGTAGGTTTCATGAGACAACTAGATGTGGAATTGGCCAAGGCCTTTCCCAATGTGATATGGATTTTGGCCGAGTCCTTAATCACTAGATGTCTTGGCCGAAGCCATGACAAAACTTTTCCGAATGTCTGGCATATGCACTTCCCTCATTATGAAGATAGAAATTAAAATTATACGTGGTTATTTGACTAGTATAATACCCATGATTAAGTTTTATTATGGCATTATTTACTCAGCTTATGTTCCTACCATAATGTGTTCAAGTTTATTATTAAAGGCATGTGTTTCCAATTATTCATGATGTCTAATGTTTATATTATCTTCTGTTGTATTTATTACCCTTACTGAGCATTTGAGATCACCCATTTATTATGTTTCATTTTCTCCGGGCAAGAATAATTCTATTATGAATGACATGTTGAAATAACCTAGGAGTTATAGAAGTTGTCTAAGGAGTTTCTATGTTGTTTTTCATTTCAAGTTATAATGATAAACTTATGTACGTTTCATGTTTCCAATAATACTAAACCACTCGGTATTTTGGGATTCGTATTCCTTGTATGTACACAAACATAATCAAATAAGGCACTGGCTCTGGGCAACTGGGGTCAGGTCCTTACAGTTGGTATCAGAAGAAGTTTAGTAGTATACTTGAAAAATAGATTTAGGAAACTTAGAATTAGGGAAGAGCCCCTAAGTTAGTATTTGATTATATACATACAATATTGTCCTTGTATTTTGGTAAGGAATAGATTATGTGAATTTTTCTAGAAAATACATCCCTATATGGATATGATTAGGTAGAGGAGGCTCTGGAATAGATGTATCTAGGTGTAAAACCTGAAAACACCACTTTGAGAAAGACTCGAACGGGAACCAGTAAACGATAATGGAACTTGCTGCACTCTTGGTTACGATACTCCCTGGGGATATGCTTAGGATAGTTCACATTTTTTTACTATCCATTATGAGCGAGTTTAATGTAAATTTTCCTTAGAGTATTTGGTTTGGATAACTCTGGAAACCAAAACTTAACAATTAAAAACATACTTAAACAATACTAAGAGTGATGTTTTATTAATTTTCAGATGTAAAACGAAGGTAATTTTCTTTTTTCTATTCCAAAAGAAGTATTAGAGACCATATTTGGAAAATTAGGTGTAGAAAACTATGAGACTTTTGAAAATATTCATTTATCATGAAAAACCCTCTACCGAGTATCCAACTCTCCTCGGGTACTCCAACTTCACCATAGAGTAGGTTTCATCAATTACCTCATGATGAGTGCACAATTCATGTTCTATGTACGACAAGGGAAATAATTTAAAGGTATATTTAAATGTTTTACCCTAGCTAATAATTTCTTTTCTCATGGGGACATTGAGGAGGCTGCACAAGGGGGTGACCTTCGGGCAGCATATCTATGTCAGATTTTTATCTACGAACTCCGTGGTCATGTTTTGGACTTTGAAGCCCTTGAGAATGATACTAACCATTTCCATTATTGGAATGAAGTTCATATTGATGTATCTCAACTTGATACCCAATATGATTCTCTCAATCTGAATTCTAGATGTCCACACGTGGTTGACCCTAGTTACACACATTACATCTGGTGCAAGGAGATAGTAGAATTTGGAATAGCTTTGGGGATCTGTTTGTCTAAAAACTGGGTAAATCTACAACATCAGTGGAATCTTATGAGGAGTCATATTAGAGGATGTCAGGAATTCTATACTTGTGTTTTGTGAAAGGTAGCAAGAGATTCTGTAATTTCTTGAGTTTTTTAAATCATGTCTAAATGAATGATGTTGTATTCTCTATTTTGATATGTTTTTATATAAAATAATAACTTGGTTTAAAATGGATTTTCCATAATGAATGTTGATTTACTAAAACTTTTCAGATAGCCGATATGAGTCAACCAGCCAATATTTTATCACTACCTACCGAGTTGTTAGAGACTATAATTGTCAAGACATGCTCCGAAGAGAACCAGCCTTATGCCAACATACGTCTGACTTGTAAACTACTCCATCGGGTATCGAATCATCCAAAAATTCTATATCTTTACCAAGAATGTAATATAGTCTATTACCGTATTGCATCTGCATAATTTTCTGCATATAGGAAAAGAGGGAAGTATCATGAAGCTCTTTTTCTGTGTTTCAATCTGGATGATAACTACCGATCTATGGGTAAATTTCTAGAAGTTCCTTTGGATGGTGACCATCGAGTGACCTACCTATTTCAGATCCTGGGTTTTAGTATGTAAAGAGAACATTACGACATCAATATCTTCAAGAATGATGTGGTGTGTGGGAATTATAGGGATTTAGTCCACACTGAAATTTATGGCCTCCACACTTCTTGGGCCTCTCTATGAAAGCCTGAGTGCTTTAAGAACATATTCGACCATAGTTGTATGAAGTGCATCTGGGCTAAGGAAATTGAGAAGATAAATACTACCTTAGGAATCCACCTGAGCTCGTCAGCACCCTAGCATCAGTGATGTTCCAGGTAAAGGGACTACGGGAGTAATGTGTGTCTAGTGTTACATATGATCCTGAGAGATTGAAGTTTTTTTGGGAATTCCTGTATTGGAGGACTGGGAAACCATTAGCCCTATTTTACTTTTTGAACCAGTGGTTATATATGTATATAACTTGTTGTATCTTATTTTTGTTATCCTTTCAATATTTATACTTTTGAATGAGTATCACTAAGTGAAATCTAATAATAAATTTTTAGATGGAAGGACAAACCCATATGTTATCTCTTCCTATGGAGGTACTGGATATTATTGCAATCAAAACCTATGAATAGAAGTACCTACCTCTCACAATCTTGTGATAGATGTGTAAACAAAAATATGATGTGAAAAACAGTCTGTAAATTCTCCACACCTATCAGGGAATGCCTCTATTTACTACTGTATAGCCATGGCACAAATTGGCTTAATATAGGTGAAGAGGAAAATACCATGAAGTAATTTTCCTATGTTTCACCCTAGGCCAGAACAATACGACCCGGTTATTTTTTCAAGAGGCTAACTTGGAGGGAAACCTTTGTGCAGCCTACATGTACCAAATCCTTAGTTTTAGCCTATACAACAATGTCTACAACTTAGATGTCCTCAGTCGAGACATAGTTCAGTGTGTTCTTCATGTGTTGATCCATTCAGACATTTCCAAACATTGCACCATTCGAGCCACCCTTTTGAAGCTCATGTGTTCGATGCAAGAGATCAACCCCTTCTATCTGAGGTGTGTCTAGGTCAGAGAACTAGAGGAGTTGAGAATCAATTTGGGTTTTCCATTGAACAGACCTAAGGATCCTCTACTCTAGGAGATGTGGTAAGAACATCAGATAGCTTTCTTTTATGGTTATGAAATGAATCACGAGGACACAATTCGTTGAAGCAGAGAATAATGTAACACCCCAAACATTTTATGGTATGATTCTATAAAATACATTCTATTCACCACTGTGTTCCTTGGAAACAAAACTAGGTTATTTGGGAGATATTCAAAACCTAGCCATTAAATATAAAATTTCCACTTCTATGTTGTTAATTTCGAAAAATGGCCATCTAGAGTTGTGTTCAGTAAGTCATTTGGAGTCTGATAGACCAAACTTTATTTTTAGTGAATAGTAACATACCCTTATGAATAGTAATATGAATAGTAATATGACCCTTATGAATCGTAAATAATAATAATATTTTATTTTCTTAAGGCAATAAGATAATGAGTTCTTAATTAGTTTTTCAATGAGAAATAAAACTAATTGCACTTTAAGATTGTTATTTTTAGAATTAACTATGACTATATTTAAAAATTAAATTAATAATATTTTTCAAATTATTTTTGAAAAATGGATTTCACTTTTGAATTCTACACATCAAAAAATGGTAGGGGTGAATTTTTGGAATTTTCTGAATTTCTTGAATTTTTAATGAATAGTGAAAGACGATAAAATACCGTCTATACAAATTATTAGTCAAATACACTATTTATGACATCACAAGTGATGCAAGGCCACTTGGTTCGAAATCCCGTGAACTTATTACTATTAGGGGTCACATGAAACAATAATATTGGTTGTTTTGATGGAAATAATAAAATAATGAAATTAAATATTCAAAATTTACCCCTCTCCTCCACTATAAAAACCCCCACCACTACCTCTTCTCTTCACTCCTCTAAGCCTTGAAGATCTTCAATGTTCTTCCCAATTATCGTTCCCTAGTCACTCCCCACGACCAAAAAGATATTAGTCTTTCCAAACGATCAAAACGCCTTCCCTTAAGGAGTTTCTAAAGGAGGTTATTTTAAGTGGTAAAGCACCCTTCTTTCTCATTTGGTTTCATTTCAATTTATCTTATTTTTCTATCCTCTCTTCACTTCATCTATCCAAATGGCCACAATAACTCCAGTACAATCTATATTCTAGATTTAAATCATTTTAATAGAAGAACAATCATAAATATTCTTACTCCCTCCATTTTAGTATTATAAACGAAATCGACGTCCATGAGGTTCCGATTTATAACCTTCGTGGACGACGAAATTTCATTCTTAAATTTCTTCTTCATTAGTGGTCATGAAACCATATTCATGGTTTAACCAGAATATAATATATTTATTATAACCTAATAAATATTCATAAACTAGAATATGTACAAATAAATAAGTTATATGATGAAAATACTTCATAATAATCCAAATACCGCCAAATAATCGATGTGGTTGTCATCTAATGATTCATCCACATTACATGAGAAAAATTAATAGAAATAACCATTATCAATTATTTATTTTCATAAAAAAAAATTAATTTCAATCCTGGAGATTTATAACCATTCCACATGAACTCCATTACATAAAAACAACTGAACTGATTAAGAAAATAAAGAAAACAAACACCCCAAAACAACGAAATTCAATATAATAACTTAGCAATAAGGGTATAAATGAACTAAATAGAATTATGATAAACGAAATTCATGTCTTATA
This sequence comes from Viscum album, assembly GCA_963277665.1. NCBI lineage: Eukaryota > Viridiplantae > Streptophyta > Magnoliopsida > Santalales > Viscaceae > Viscum > Viscum album. Next base: position 981,059,027 of record OY728145.1, on the reverse strand, counting down.
GGTTATTAAATAAGTTACTAATAAGTATAATTTCATATTCTAGGAGATTAATTTCGAGATAGGAACACGTTTGGAGTTAAGGTATGGGTTTGTTCATCTCACTTCCATTTTCGTGAGATTTTCCATATTCACTACTAATACTTTTGTATGGTGTATGTATACTGACCATTGATTTCACATATCATTTATATCTTTAAATTAATGGTATTAAATATATAATTTTTTTATTATTAATTTTTGGGGCATATGAATCGTTTGATTACAAAGTTGTAAGGGTTTTCCACCCGAACATCCACTTTCATTTGAGACACTTTCATTTTCTAATTACCTTGATGTAATTATTATGTATTGTTATGTACTCATCATGTTTTCTGTGTGAGTATCATATATTTTTTTACAATCCATAATCCATCCTTATTTTATGGATAGTTACATGTTTTAAAAGTATCTTCCAAAATTGTTTCAAAAATACAAGCCTGATTCAAGGGAATTTCTCAAATTCTTGCCTATTTTCAAGGGCACTATATAATCTATTTTTGGAAAACATTATCACTATAAAATCACTCATTTTATTTTGAAAATAATATATTACTTCACTTAGGGTTTTATACAATGATTTTTCCAAAAGAACTCTTCTTTTAAAAATAAAAGAGTATTTATCTCCAGAATTGCTTAATGATTTTATAAGTGTTTTTTCATATAATTCAACACTCTTGTTGATTCCATGGTATTATTGGGTTTAATAATTTATGAATTCATCTACCATATTTGATTTAATTTTTAATGACTAACTATATTGTGGATGATCTATCCTAACACCATTCACCATATTATTCTGAATGGTTAGTGTTTTATGTTTAATGATTGGGGAATGATAGTTACATTTCATATGATAGTTTCAATATGAATGTATTTGTTGTTTAGGTTTATCTGCACTCATATGAAGAATTCATTGGACTTATTATGTGATGGGTGGGGCCTACTATAGCCCCTCAATGCATCGGTAGGTCTCATGATACAACTAGATGTGGAATTGGCGGAGGTCTTTCCCAATTTGATATAGATTTTGGCTGAGGCCTTAATCACTAGGTGTCTTTGCTGAGGCCAAGAAAAAATGTTTCAGAATGTCCGGTATATGCACTTCCCTCATTATGAAGCTAGTAATTTAATGTTCAAGTTGTTATTCGACTAGTAGAATACCCATGATTAAATTTTATTATGGTATTATTTACGTAGCTCATATTCCTTCGATAATGTGTTCATGTTTATTATTAAAAGCATGTGTTTTCAATTATTCACCATGTATAATGTTTATATTATCTTCCACTGTATTTCTTACCCTTACTAAGTGTTTGAGCTCACCCCTTCATTATGTTTCATTTTCATAGGGTAAGAATAATTCGATTATGAATGACATGCTGAAATTACCTAGGAGTTATGGAAGTTGTCTAAGGAGTTTCTATGTGGTTTTTCATTTCAATTTGTAATGATGAACTTATGTATGTATCTTGTTTCCAATAATACATAACTAATCAGTCCTTTGGGATTCGTATTCCTTGTATGTATGCCAACTTAATCAAATAAGGCACCATCTATGGGCAATTGGGTTCGGGTCCTTACAAATTCCTTTCCATCTTATGTTGGAGGGTGCACGGAAAAAATTTATCGAAAAACATTTTTTAGAAATCCTTTCATTCCAATGCCTCGATCTATTCCCTAGGATTCATATTTTTTATCAAATTCCACCATTTATAAGCATCACCCTCCATACGAGAAGCTGCTAGAAGAACCTTGTCTTGCTTGGAACATTGATGGATGGAGAAAATCATTTCAATGGAGTTTATTTATTGTTCAGTGATTGAGGGATCAGATGATCCATTAAAAGTAGGAGGCCTTTTCCTCATTAATCTCTCGATTGAAACTTTTTCTTTCCTAGGGGGTGTTGAACATTCCCCTTCACCCATTATTCTATTCAAAACATGAGTTAACTGAGATAGTATCATGATAATGTTTGTGATTTCTACTCCCATCGAATTGGGTACCTCATTTGAATAGTCATCACCTTGATCATTTCATCGGTTGTTCGCCCAATTCCATGTATTATCGGCCATTGGATGGAATAAAAGTAAATTTGGCCGTATCATATAAAGGGTTATCCTAAGACAAAAATGGATGACATATAAATCACTTTTATTTCCTTAACTAATGAATTTATATGCTTCAGTCTATGTCATCCATGATCTACCTCCCAACATACATTCTAAGGGTCATATTTATAATTACTTTTATAATGGTTCATAACAATATTATTAATTTACCAAATAATATCCCTAGGGAGTGTCATAAGAAATAGTGTAACATGGCCCATTTTCATGCACCAGTTCTCGTTCGAGTTTATCTCAAAGCGGTGTTTTCGAGTTTTACCCCTAGATACATATGTGCCAGAGCCTCCTTGACCTACTCTTATCCAGATAGGGATGTATTTTCTTGATAAACCACTTACTCAGTACTCACCAATATTTAGGGTTGTTTTTAATATACTTAGTTTTATCATTAATGAATTCCCTAGGGTTTTCTAATCCAAATCCCAAAAATAATTAAACTTATCCTATGATACCAATTATAACAACCCTACTCTTTATTACACACATAAACATGATTTTTTACATAAAATATTCACATGATACAACATATAATATCCAAAGGTCTATTTTAATTGTGGATTAGAAACATTACATAATGATTTAGAACATGATACACAACATCTTTATTGAAAACTTCCTATTCATGACCACAACATTCCCTCATGCTTAGAATTGCATGGGATAGACTGAGGACATATATAAAATGGGGTGAGATATAAATCCTATTAAGGGATTAAACAAGTAATAACATGAAGAATGTAATACATGTCAGGAAATAATAATATTAGTGGAGCATAAGAGACACATGAACATAAAGGCATGATATAGCATGATTAACATAACATGGAAATGTTGAAAGAATATCTAACATGATATTACCATGATCAAGTCTCATTGCACATGAAGCATGTGTAAAACCTAATTTAAAATTAATTGTCATGATTAATCCCTAATTTCACATGATTTATCATGATAATAATCTTTACCCAATGCATTAGACTGCTATCAGGGTTCACCCTTTTTAATCATTTCATTTCATGAATAAGTGTGCCACCTGGGTCATACAACATGGATTCATTAAACATAATAATTTATTATATGATAAAGAAATATATAATTCATACATTAATATCTATTATAAATAAGTTACTGTTCATAAATTAGAATACCCTTGATATAGAAATGGGCATATTATTCACTACACAATGACTTTGTCTTGGAAAATCGTGGTGCAATTTTGATAGCATAACGATGTTATATAAGAATTCATAAAAATGGTTGATTAAGGAGAAAGGGGTGTATAATCATATTTAAATTAAATTTAAAATAGAGGGATCATATAGATTCATGTCCCAATATAAATAATTTAATTTAGGTTCATAATACAGAATAATTTCTTGAATGTAAATGAAGAGATAAATTTCTTACAGAATTTTGGAATGGTAACAAGTGTATCTGGGAGGAATTAATTAGAGATAAAGGGGTCTCTCATAATTAGAATATAAATAGGTATCTATGGGGGAGGTACTAAATTATACCCCATCATTTCTAATTGAAAAAATGGTATAATAACATAATGAAATTATGATAAAAATTAGAATAGAAGAAATCCCTTACTTTAAAAGTGTGACCCCAAAGGCTTGGGAGAGTCCTAAGAGTGGCTTCATGGGAGATTAAGGAGCCTTGGGTGGATTTTAGAGATATTTTAGTAGAGTTGGGTTGATCTCAAAGGCTTGGAGTGAAGAGTAAGTGAGAGCTTTGGTGGGTTTATATAGGAAATGAGAGGGAATTCATTATTTTTTTTTGGACACCACATATTAAACTAATCAAAACCACCAACCACCCCATGGTTTTTGCACAAGGTTTTTTTTCAAAGGGGAGTGGAAAAACTTATTTTAATATTACAATGGATGAACTTCTTAAGATATTATCCTTGCTTATGTGGAGGTGAGTATCAATCTCAAGGAAATCATTTTAAAAAGGATAAAATGTAGTATAAGTATTTGAGGGACCACTAAGGATTTGTAAAATAAATAAAATAAACCAAAAATCATATTATATTAATGTTAAAACATATATAGGCATACCATAACGTTTATCATATTTTATTACTTAAATATTTGTAAATTATAATTTCATAAACACATTAAATATTTAAATGTTATTTAATTTTTACCCAAAAAATAGGCTATCTCAGAACATTATGAAAAATTCACTATTGGATAATTTTGAGCTCCTAATTCCAAAAATAATATTCATTTTATCTAAATAATTTTCAAATTATGTGAATTATTACTTTTAAAATAAAAAATAACATTTATAAAAAATTGATGGGTTTTGAAGAAAATGGCTTTCAAACCTTAATAAAAATCACAATTGTATTAATAAAAATTACATGGTCATTTATATTTAAAATAAAAAAAATTAGTAAAAATATTTTATTAAAATATTATTTAATTTAAAAATCCATTAATTCATAAAAATATATTTCTTAATTGAATATTAACATAAAATACTATTTGTGCTTAAAAAAATATTTAAAAGGTATGAATAATAAAATGTATGTATATTCTTTATTATATAAAAAATAATGAACATAATTGTAGTGATAAGGTTTTGTTACATAACCTCTAGTAACACCCGCATATGACCTACGAGTAAGGTGTGTGATGGTGACAAACTCTTGAGGTGGCTTGGATAACATCACTCGGGTGGTAATATCAATTAACCTACACTTCTCCCATATGAGGTTCCATTCAAGCTTAACGTGTTGAAGCTCAGCTTGGTCTTGGTCAAGAGGGATGCCTACTAACACCACCTCCTTTCTGAGATCTAAAAAATTTTCTTTATACAGATCAATTCTACTGGATTCATCCATCGCTTCCTTTTCTTGGGTAAATTGGATTTGTTAAAGAACTATATTTATACTAATCAGGTGATCATTTTTCAATGACTATATTAGCAACGATAACAATTTTTAATGGTATTTTGAAATCCAAAAACATAAATCCAAGGAATTTCATATTTTATATAACCATTTTACATAATAAGACATTTAATTGGATCATGAAGAATTTTCATTGATAAAAGTTTGGGTCATTATAATCTTCCCCCCTTAATAAATTTCCCCCTCGAAATTTCCATTTCCTACACTAAAAAGATGTGGGTAACTCTACTTCATGACTTCCTCATATTCCTACATTGCTTCTTCAGACTTGTGGTTACACCAAAACACCTTGAGGAGGGGTATTGTATTATTTTGTATAAATTTTCCTCTATGATCTAGGATCTTCATTGGAATCTCTTTATAGAAGATGTCATTATCCAATGGTAACATCCCTGGATTGAGTACATGTGATGGTTCGGTTATGTAATTCCTAAAGAATGATACATAGAATACCTCATGTACTTGAAATAGGTTTTGTGGGAGTGCTATTCTAAATTTCATTGCTTAAATGCATTCAAGGATCTCAAAAGGTCCAATCTCTCTTAGACCAAGCTTTCCCTTATTCAAAAATCTCATAACTTTATTCCATGGTGATAAACGGATGAATAATATGTCTCTGACATCAAAATCTAGGTCTCCTCGATGATTATCAACATATATCTTTTGCTGATTTTGAGTATCTTTAATGTTTTGGTGGATGGTCTAAACCATATCCATCATTTCTTCAACCATTTCCAGACCTAATAGTTTTCTCTCACCAAATTCATCCCAAAATGATGATGTTATTCACCTATTCTTATAAAGGGATTCATAAAGATCCATTTGGATTCTTGAGTGGTAACTATTGTTGTAAGGGAACATAACCAAAGGAAGATGTTTATCTCATCCTCCATTTAAGTACATTGAGCATTCTCTTAACTTTTCTTATAGTGTCTGGATAGTCTGAACTGATTGGCCCTCTGTTTCAGGATCATAATCCATACTAAAGTTCAGCCCAGTATTCAGAGCATGTTGGAGACTCTTCCAAAACATAGAGGGGATCATGGATATCGATCAGATATAATAGATATTGGTACACCATGAAGCCTTAACACTTATCTGATATATATTTGTGCCAATTGATCCAATGAAAAATCCTTTTGAATTGCATGAAGTGTGAAGTCATTGTAAGATGATACACAAAAACCTATATAGAATTGTTTCCTTCTGGATGCCTTTCTAAGTGTGATTACAAAGTCCATGGTGATGTTCTCCCATTTCCATGCTAGTATGGGTAATGTTTGCATCATCCTTTTAGACTTCTGTCTCTCAACCTTCACTTTCAAACATACCAGTCACATTGATGCATACTCAACTATCTCTTTCTTCATGTTATGACACCAATAATTCTCTTAGATATCTAGATACATCTTTTTTTTCTGGGTGAATGGATAAATTCAAGCTATGTGCATCATCCAAAAGTTCATTCTTCTACTCCATAAATGATGGAATACATAGTCTTTTCCCAAATCTCACAATTCCTTCTTCATTGACATTGAACTCAGAGGATTACCCTTTTCTGAAAGTTTCCACTTACTTTTAAATTCACACATCATCATTTTGAGCATTATTTATCCTTTCCAAAAGAGACGGTTTGGAAATCATTTATGAAGGGATTTATGATGTTCCCTTCTTTATGATTCCCATATCCATATTTATCAAGTCTATGAATATTAGATCCTTTTCAATTATCATCAATTATATAATTGTTGGGTCCTTTCTACATAGATCATCTACAACCTTCTTCCCTTTCACAGGGTGGTATGGGATTGAGAAGTCATAGACTTTGATCAGCTCTAACCATCATCATTGGAACAAATTCAAATATTTTTTTTGAATATGTAATTGAGGATTTTGTTATCCGTGTATATTTCACACTTCTCCCTGAAGGGTTATTGATTCCAAATTTTTAATGTAAATATTACTACAACTAACACAAGATCTTGTGTTGGATAGTTTTACTCATGAACTTCCAATTTCCTTGAATCATAGGAAATGACATTGTCATTTTGTATCAACACACATCCCAGGACGTTCTTCGAAGCATCGTTGAATAACACAAAAAGTTATCCACTTGTGGGTAATGTGAGAACAGGTGCAGTGATAACCCTCATTTTTAACTCCTTAAAGTACTCTTCACATTCATCACTCCAAGAAAACTTGACTCCCTTATGAGTTATCTTGAAAAGAGGGTTTGAAAATCATAATAAATTTCTTAGAAATCGGTGATAATATCTAGCTAACCCTAGAAAGCTGTGGATATCCATTATAGTTGTTTTACATGGCCATACCTTAATGGAATCTATCTTGTATGGATCCACATATATCATATTTCTTGTGATGATATGAACCAATAATGATACCTCCTTCGACCAGAACTCACACTTGAGGTACTTTTCGTAGAGATTCTCCATTCGGAAGGACTCTAGTTCAGTGCTTAAATGATCTCCATGCTCCTCCTTAGTTTAGGTGTATAATAGAATATCATCAATAAATACTACCAAAAATTTGTCGAGGTAATATATAAATACTATTTTCATCATGTCCGTGAATGATTCTGAATCATTTGTGAGTTCTAAAGTCATTACTATGAATTCATAGTGCTAGTAACATGTATTGAAGTAGTCTTGGGGATATTATCCATATTCACCCTTACATGGTAATATCCTAACTTCATATCCACCTTGGGGAAGTATTGGGCTCCTTGTAGTTGATCAAAAAATTCATAAATTTAGGGTATATGATACTTGTTCTATATCATGATTATGTTGAGATCACGATAATCAACACAAAGGCACATTTACTCAACCTTCTTCTTGACGAAGAGGGCTCGAGCACCCCATGGTGAAGCACATGGGTGTATGAACCCTCAATCCAAATTCTAATATAGTTGTCTCTTTATCTCCTCAAGATCCACAACAACCATTCTATACAGAGTCTTGGGTATTATAAATTTCGAAGGTAAAATATCAATTTATAATTCAACATCTCTTCCATGGAGAAGACCAAAAAAATCATCAGGAAACACTTAAGAGATTTTCTTCACAATAGGAATGTGTTCAAGGATGGTTGCTTCCTTAGAATCAATAATTTGATCAAGATATGCGTGCTCATATGGCAGTAATATCTATGCTTGAAATGATGGTGATAAATAATATTCATCCTCCTCTTGGAACTTGTACAGAATCGGGGAACAATTCACCACATAGAGAGTAATTTCCCTCTCACATCAATTTATGTTGGCTCAATATATGGAAAGACAATCCATGCCAAGAATTGCATAAAATCACACCATAGTGAGTGTGAGGAGGTTCTCCGGGAAGTTAAATCCCCAAATTATGACATGGTAGAAGTTATATCCATGGGATGCAATGATTTCCCCATTTTCCATACTCACCTACATCTTTTCTCAAATGATTTGTGGTTGTGTTGGGATTTTTCTACTAAACTTTTGGGATATAGATATTTTATAGATTTAGAATAAAAATGAATGTTCACTTTTCTTGATTGAATAACTTTCGTACCTGTCACCAGTTCATTATCGGGGTTCACTTCGGTGGTAGTGATGGCAAAATCTATCCCTTTATGCCTTGGAAAATATTGGTTTCCTATGAAAACCCTTGTCTTAGGGAACTGGTTTGAAAAGTTCCATGTTTCTTTGTAGTTGAAGTAATGAAAAATTTATGGGGTGATTCTTTTCACACCTTTGGAAAGTGGGGTATTTTATTTTCTTATCACCATATACCCCTAAGATTTTCTGATCTCCATTTTGACTTTGAGGTCAAATCGGACAATTTATTTATAGCTCTTGAAGTCACGGATCTCTAGAGATTTCCAAAAGCTTGATTATAGCCCACCGAATAAGTAGTCTACCTTGTATTCAGTGACAACAACAAAGATGGAGGAATATCATGCAAACCTTATGATGGTTTCCTTGTATGATCCAACATATTCATTGCCTTTTTTCTTGGGGGAATGGAAATCCCTTTCCATCTTAAGTCGGAGGGTGCGTGGAAAATATTTATCAAAAAACATTATTCGAAAATCCTTCCATTACAACACCTCGATCTTTTCATTAGGCTTAATATTTTTTATCAATGTCCACCATTGATCAGATTCTCCCTCCATATGATAAACATCCAAAAGAACCTTCTCTTTCTTAGAACATTGATGGATGGAGAATATCGTTTCAATGAAGTTAATCCATTGTTCCGTGATTGAGGGATCAGATGATCCATTAAATGTAGGAGGCCCTTGTCTAATGATGATCTAGATTTCAAGTTATTCTTTCTTAGGGTGGGTGGGTTGATAATTACTCTTGACCCACACTTCTATTCAAAACTTGAGTTAACTGAGAGTGTATCATGACAATGTTTGTGATTCCCACTCCCATCAGATTGGGAACATCGTTAGAACATTCATCACATTGATCATCATATTGGTTGTTAGCCTGAGTCCTCCTATTATTGGACATTGGCTGGAATAAAATGAATGTTTGGGGTAACACATAAACGGTAATCCATAGATAAAAATGGATGCCTTATAAATTGATTTTATTTCCTTAACTTGTGAATTTATAAGCTTCAATTTATGTTATCCATGATCTACCTCCCAATAAACATTATAATGTGAATTGTTTTTAATTCCCTTAATAATCGTTCATACCAATTTTATAAATTTACCGAAGCATATCCCCCATGAGTTCTATAAACAAGAGTTCAGTAAGTCCCATTTTCATGCACCAATCCCCGTTTGAGTCTAGCTTAAACCGGTGTTTTCAGGTTTTACCCCTAGATACATTTGTGCCAGAGCCGCCTCTACCTACCCATATCCAGACAAGGATGTATTTTCTTGATAAACCACTTCCTCAATACTCACCAAAATTTAGGGATGTTTTTATTATACTTAGTCTTATCCCTAATATTTTTACTATGGTTTTCTAATCTAAATCCCAAAAGTTACTAAATATATCCTCTAATACCAACTATAATATCCTTACTCTTTATTACACAGGTAAACATGATTTGATACATAAAATATTCACTTTATATGTCATATAAGATCAAGAGGACTAGAGTCTTTGAGGATTAAGAACATTACATAATTACATAAAACATGAAACAAAACATCTTTATTGAAAACTTCCTTTACATGACCACTACATTACCTTATTCTTAGCATTCCATGGGATAACTTGAGAACATGCATAAAAAGCAGTGATCTATACAGCCCATTAATGGTGTAAAAATTTCATAACCTGAATAATACAATACATGTTAGGAAATAGGAATATCAATGAAGAATAATAGAAACATGAACATAAAGGCATGATACAACATGATTAACATAACATGGAAATGTGGCATTAACATCTAACATGATATAAACATGATCCAAGGATCATTGCTGATTGTGCATGAGTAAAACTTCATTTCACTTGAATTAGAATGACTAACTCTCATTTCACTTGACGAATCATGATACTAGTCTTGACCCAATGCATTGGGGCGCTATCAGGGTGCACCCTTCTTAATCATTTCATTTCATGCATAAGTGAGTCACCTGGATCATACAACATGGATTCATTAAACATAATCATCTATTCCATGATAAATAAATGTGGAATTCATACATGAAACTCAATTATCAGTAATTAAATTCACATAAAGGTGGATACTCTTGATATTTAAATTGGCATGATATTCAATACACAATGACTTTGGCTTGGAAAATCATGGTGAAATTTCTACAGCATAACGACGTGACATAAGAATTCAAGAAAATGGTTGATGAGAGAGAAAAGGGTATCTCATAATATGTAAATGAAATGGAAAATAACGGGGTTATATAGATATATTTACTAACTTAAGTATTGTAATTTATATTCATAATAAAAAATTAATTCTTTGAATGTAAATGAGGAGTGAGAAATATCTTATAGAATTTCGGCATGGTAAAAGGTGTACATCAGAGGCATTAATGAGAGATAAAGGTGTATCTCATCAATAAAACAAAAAAAAGATTAGTATGAGAGAGGTGTGAAATCGTACCCTAAATTTTCTAATTAAAAACAAAAATGGTATAATAACATAATGAAATTTCGACAATAAAGAGAGAGGAAGAAATCTTGTACTTAGAAGTGTGATCTCAAAGTCATAGGAGAGGATTGAGAGAGGATTATTGGGAGCTTGGGGTGCCTTGGGAGGATTATAGAGAGAAGAGTGAAAAGTGTGGTCATGATCCAATTGCTTTCAGTGAAGAGTAAGTGGGAGTTTGGGTGGGTTTATAAAGGAATGGAGAGGGAATTCTTTATTATTTTGGTTTGGGACACCACATATTAAAATAATCAAAAATAGAAACCAAACCATGGTTTTTGCTCATATGTTTTTCTAAAGAGTAGTGGAAAACATATTTTATAAGGAAAATGTCCTAAATTCTTAATATATTGGGCTTTCTTAGGTGGAGGTCAGTCACACTCTCAAGGAAATCATTTTAAAAAGAAAAATAGTTTTATAAGCCTTGGAGGGTCCACTAAGGCTTTTTAAAATAAATCAAATAAATATAAACTCACATTATTTTAATGGTTAAACATTTATTGTCTGAACATCATATTTATAGTATTTTATTAAATCACTATTGGGTCATTATTATGTCATAATCACATTATATATTTAAAAGGTATTAAATTTTTACACCAAATTTTGACTATCTCAGAAAATTATGAAAAAATCACCGTTGGAAAATTTTGACATCCTAATTCCCAAAATAATATTAATTTTATCTTAATAATTTTCTAAATATGTGAGTTTTTACTTTTAAATTAAAAACTGTAATTTATCGAAAATTGATGGGTTTTGAAGAATATGGCTTTCAAACCTTAATAAAAATCACAATTGTATTCATGAAAATTATAAGACCAATTATATTTAATAAAAACTATTTTAGTAATAATATTTTATTAAAATATTATTTAATTCAAAAATCCATTAATTCATCCAAATAAATTTCTTCATTTAATGTTAACTAAAAATATTATTTTTGATTTAAAAAATAGTTACAAATTAACAATAATAAAATGAATGTCTATTCTTTATTATATACAAAAATAATGCACATAATTATATTTCTATGGTCTTGTTATATAAACCATTATAACATCTGCACATGACTTAAGGGTAAGGTGTGCGATGGTGGAAGACTCTTGGGGTGGCTTGGATAACATCGCTTGGGCAGTAATCTCTATTAATATCGACTTCTCCTGTAGGTGGTTCTGTTCGAGCTTAATGTGATGAAGCTTAGCTGGGGCATGGTCAAGAGAGAATCCTAGTGACACCATCTCCTTTTTGAGCTCTGACAAATGGGCTTCGTAGGAAGCAATTCTACTTGATGAGTCCATCACATGATTTTTCTGAGTAAATTGGATTTGTTAAAGCCCTATAGTAATATTAATCCTTTGATAACTATTCAACGACTATATTAGCAATGTTAACAATTATTACTGGTATTTTGAAATCAAAAAACAAAAAACCAAGGAAGTTCATATTTTATGTAACCATTTTAAATAATAAAGCATTTAATTAGATCAAGAGGAGTTTTTATTGATAAAAGATTGGGTAATTACAATGATATGTTCCTTAGAAATTATTTATGTTGGGTTGATCCCACTATATATCATTATATTTTGGGTTGAGAAAATTATAGCTCAAGATATGAAGGGTGAGCCCCATTATAGCTCTCCAATGTATTGGGTACTCCAGAGATGGATGTTGGAAAAAAGGTTATTCCCTTTATAAGGGAGAATGTAAGGGTGATATGGTAAATATGTCCCACAGAAACTACATGATGTTTCTATGTATATGTGTTTTTTATGATTATGGGTTTTATTTGTTTTTATGTTATCACTTGACTAATTCTTAATTTCTTTATATACCTTTCTGAGTTTTATACTCATTTTATATTATTTGTTTTAAATTACATCAGATTATGTTAGAATATGTCATTCCATATTCTCATTAGTTCCCATATTATGTAATAATTATGAGATACCACTTTTCCATTATCCAAAAAATTTATGAAATTTTAAGCGACGCTACTAGGCTGCCAAATTTTCGTAAGGGATTTCTCATCTTTTATTTTATTTTGAGAGTCCATTATTTTATTTTTTCTTTCCTTAAATCCCTTTATCCAAGAGGCATGAATGATCCAGTATTTTACATATTCTGTATTTTATCATGTTTATAGATACTCAAAATTACATGTCTTATCCTCTCCCACTTATTCATGAAATTAAAACATTATCTATGTTGTGTCGATTTACCGACAACGTGGATGATGTGATTTTGATTTATTTTAATTATTTCAAGGCAGGTCATGAAAACAAATTTATGGTTGAACCAGATTTTAATTTATTTATTATATCTTATATAAGGTTTTGGAATCATTTTTTACACATGTGATTAATTTATAATACATAACTAGTTCATTATGATCGAAGAATCGTAAAAATGACCTAAACAAATATCAATAATGTTTTTTCTTATAAATAATCCATATTTCATAATTCCAAATTATAAATTGTATAATTTATGATTCTTAAAATATTTAAATACCATTCCTTTCTAATTCTGTAGTTTCACTTCCAGTCGAAAGGAATATCCATCATGAACCGATCATGGAAACAATGTAAAGAACGCACCCAACACAATGTAAATAACAAAATATTACTAATAAACGAGTATAATGATGCTATAAAATGATCATATGAGGGGTTATAAACATTAATATGTTTCATTAAGATATTAATTACACTATTTTAACAATTATATTGTAGGTTTAAACACTTTTTACATAACAATAACCCAAGGTAAGGGAATTCTTAACTAAATTTCCATTATTTGGGTTAACCTTCTTCTTTATTCATTATGTGGTGTTAAGATTATTGGTGTGATGATTTTTTGGTTATATTATGTTTCTATATGTTTATTTATAGTTTATACACATATCCATTCTATTCTATTAATTCTCACTCAAATTATATTTTAGGGGACTTTCTTTTTAAAATCCTTTTAAAAATCTCTTAAATAAATTTATAAGGGACTGTATTTTTATATGAATATGGAACGATTTATTTCTAATAATTTCAAGATACTTTATTACCATTATATTTTACTTTGAAATTATTTATGTTTGGTTGAGCCCATTATAGCTCAATATATGTTGGGTTGAGCCCATTATAGCAAAGACATGACTGGTGAGCCCCATTATAGCTCTCCAATGAATTGGGTACTCCAGGGAGGGATGTTTACCAAAAGGTTATTCCATGTGTAAGGGTGAATTTAAGAGTGATATGGTAAATATTTCCCAAGGAAACTACATGATTTTTCTATGAATATTAGTTTTTTATGATTATGGGTTTTATAGGTTTTTATGTTATCACATGACTAACGCTTTCTTTCTTTATATCCCTTTCTAAGTTTTATAATCACTCAAACTTTTTAGGATTTTTTTCATAGGATATAAGGATGGGTAAGAAAAATAGGGTATTATTCATGTTTGATATGGAGTGTTTATAAAGAAATCATGTTTTAAGTTTTAATGTTTTATAAAAAATGGACATGGGTTTATTAGTATCCTCTTGTATGAATGTGGTATGTCATATATGTAAGATGTCATAATTCTTTAAAAATATAAACCTGAAATGATGCTCAATATGTTACAATGTATGGTCTTGTGTAAAATTCAAGATTAAGTAAATTTTTAAGGTTGAGTCTTTATAGATGGTATCAAAGGAAGGTTTAGATAACTTTAGGTTTTGGGATGATATTTAGAAAATAACATAACTACTTATTACTCAATGGTAATTTTAAATGTTTTATAATTTATGGATTACCATGTTTCTTCATCTATGTTTTTTTTGTACAGGATGGTTTTTCATAGAAGAAACAGGGAAGCTGAAGTAGGAAGGCACCACGAGATTGATGTCTGTCTGAATTTGCAGCCCGAAATGGCGGGATTGAGAATCAAGCAGTTTGTAACTACAATGGCTAAGTTGACTCAAGAAATAAATGGGGTGGTATCCATGCTATAGAGGATCATGATCTTCCATGAAGAAGCATGTCATTTGTGGAGCATTTTATGATGCAACATCTACTAGAATTTAATGGACCTGCAGATCCAGTGATAGCCGAAGGATGTTTCAATGATCTAGAAGGGATATTTGATTTCATGGGATATTTGGAACATCAAAAGGTAATACTTTACATTTTTTTGAAGTCTAATATGATCAATGGAGGTCTCTGGTTAATAACATGAGAGAAGTATATGATCATGATAGTATGGAATGGTATAACTTTAAAAGTCTTTTTCTGGAAAAATATTTTACAAAACTATTCAACTCATAATGGAGAAGAAATTATTGGAACTAAAGTAAAAAGATGATGATTATGTGGTAGGATATCAACCAATTTTAGCTTAATATCTAGGTACATACTGGATTTTTCTTTGGATTTTGATAGTAAACTTAATAGATTTTACCCGGGTTTGAAACAATTTTTGTGAAGAGCTCTGGTTTCATGAGAGGTTAAATGCTATGAGAATCTTGTTCATTATTCTGAAAATTTTTGAGACGGATTTTTCTGACACATATGTACCTCATGGTGATAGAAATAATAAGAGGTCAGGTTGGCAGGAAATGGGGAAGAACCCGTCAAAGAAGTCTAAAGGTAAGAAAATGAATTTCCCTTTTTGTGAAAAGTGTGGTAAAAGGCATTCTGGTGAATGACTTGTAAATTTTGGGAAATTCTACCAATGTGAAAATTTTGGACACATGTCTCATGATATGAAGTAAAATGATCTGAAAATTAATGAGAAGCTGATGGTGAGATCCTTTAACTTTAAGTAATAGTGTTGTTTTGCAAATGTCTGTCTGAAGCTATTTACTAGAGTATAGAATCAGTAAGATTGGAAGCATAAGGAATTGGTAAAATAATTTTCAACCACTTAAGTAGATTTTGATCAATAAAATGGGGTGGTATCAGGTAAATTTCTAGTTTTTACTGAATTTTCAAATGATTTGTTGATTTAGGGTCAACACGTTCCATCATTTATGAGAACTTTTGGAAAAATTGGGAATTAAACCTCATGAAATCAAACCAGATCTCATGGTAAAAAAACTTGGAGAAAATATAGTGGCAAATTTAAATTATAAAAATCTATTTATCCTTGTCAATGGAAAGAATCTACCAGCAAACCTTTTTTTTCCTCTAGTAGAGTTTGATGTTATTCTAGGTATGAACTTGATTTATTTTTATCATGATAATATTTATTGCAGAGAAAAAGAAGTTGTTTTTCAGAAATAATTTTATTTTGTGTACAAGAATGAACCCATGCCATTAATAATATATTAGAAATATAGGAAACTAATAAATGATTGAATTGAAATTTATCTTCATAATATTTTTGAAGATAATGGAACTACCCATATTAATGATGTACTAGTGGTAAATGAATACTTGGATATTTTTCACAACAATTCCACTGGTGTTATTCTTATTTTAGAGGTTGAGTTTACTATTGACTTTGTTCTTGATGGTAATACAGTTTCAAAACCCCTTATCAAAGGGACCAAATGAAACTTTTAGCACTAAAAAGGTAGTTGCCTGAATTATTAGATAAAGGATTCATCTGACCTAGAACTTCACCATGGGGTTCTCTTTTCTTGTTTGTTAAGAAAAAAAGATTGTTAAATGAGACTTTTTATCTTTTATAGAGCCTTGAATAAAATTAATGTTAAAAACAAGTATCATTTCCCTCATATCGATGATTTTTTTGATCAGCTCTAGGGAGTGTATTATTTTTCTAAAAGTGACCTCAGGTTGGGGTACCATCAGTTGATAGTAAAGGATAAATACATCCCACACACTATGTTCCGTACTTGATATAGTCATTTTGAATTTTTAGTTATTTCTTTTTGGTTAACTAATTCACTAGATTTATTCATGGATATTATATATATAATATTTTATGAGTTCATGGATAAGTTTATAGTTGTGTTTATTAATGACATTCTGGTATATTCAATAAGTAAATAAGAGCATGAGAACCATCTCAGGGTTGTTTTGCATACCATAAAATAAAAGAAACTATATAGAAAATTCATTAATTAAGATTTTTGGTTGTAATAGTTTTCTTTTTTTGGTAACATTATAAATAAGGATTGAATAATAGTTGATCTTGCCAAAACAAAAGTGGTTGATGAATGGACAAGACCTACAAATGATACATATATTCGTAAGTTTCTTGGATTAGTAGGTTATTATTGACGGGTTGTTAAAAACAATTATATGTTATCTATCCCAATAACTAAGTAAACATAATAGGGGATAAATTGTATGGAAACAATAATGTGATTTTATTTTTAGGAACTGAAGAAGATATTGGTGAATTCTTCAATTTTGGCCTTGCCTTCCCAAAATGGTGAGTTTGTCATCTAGTTTGATGCTTCATTGAAGGGAGTTGGTTGTGTTATGATGAAAAATGATCAGGTAATTTCTTATTCTTCCAGAAAACTAAAACCTCATGAGTTAAATTATCCCACATATGATTTCAAATTGGCAGATGTGTCTTTTTCTTTGAAAATTTTGGGGAACCATTTATACGGAGCCAGATGTCAAATATATACTCACCATAAAAGTCGGAAGTATATATTCTCTCAGATGGAATTAAATATGAGATAGAGAAGATGGATTGAAATAATAAAGTATTATTCTTGAATGATCAATTATAATCTTAGAAATGAAAATGAAGTGGTGGATGCCTTGAGTTAAAAACATCATTCATTATTAACCATGTTACATTTGGAACATGATCCCTTGATTAATGATTTGATGAATTTTAGCTTAGAAGTTGTCGGTGTAGGGATTAAATCTATTTTGTTTCAGGTTTTAGTGTAGTCATCATTTTCAAACTGAATTATGAAATCACATAAGGAATTACGTGAGCAACATAAAAATGTATAATTGGTAAATATGGGTAAGTTTCCAGAATTTAACCTTGATAAAGATTGTGTATTGAGATTTCAAAAAAGATTGTGTCTTCCTTGTGATTCCTAGTTAAAGAAAATTTGTTGTGTGAAGCTCATAGTTCTCCTTTTTCAGTTCATTCGGGATGTACTAAGATGTATATATACCCTCAGGAGTATTACTAGTGGGATAGATTAAAAATGGATATTGTAGAATTTATTGGGAAATGATTGGAATATCAACATGTTAAAGTAGAGCAGCAGTTACTGAAGGGGGTGCTTCAGCATTTTCTAGTGCTATAGTGAAAATGGGAGAATATATCCATGGACTTCATGGTGGTAATATCTAAGACTTCTTGAGGTAACAATGTGTTTTGAGTTATTGTAGATCAACTGACCAAATAGGCACATTTCATTTCTATTCGATATACAGTGTGATTAGATCATCTTTCCTGACTGTACCTCAAAGAGACTGTTATGTAACATGGAGTTACTCTTTCCATTGTATCTGATCAGGATCTCAAGATCACTTATAACATTTGGAAGGGGCTTCAAAATTCGTTGGGCACAGAATTAAATTTTAGAATAGATTTTCATCCTAAATCAGATGGGCATTCAGAATTAATGATTCAGACATTGGAGGATATGATTCAAGCTTGTCCAATGGACTACCAGGGAAGTTGGGATCATCATTTTTCATTAGTTCAGTTTTCTCATAATAACATTTTTTATTCCAGTTTTCAAATGACACCTTTTGAGGCATTGTATAGGAAGTGGTATCGAACTCAATCTTTTTGGGATGACTTTTTGGAAATGGAGTTGATGGGATAAGAATTTATATAAGAAGTAGATGAGAAAGTGAAAATGATCTAGCAACACATGAGAGAAAATTAGAGCAGGAAGAAAAGTTATGCAGATAATAGAAGGAAAGACTTCTCTTTCGAAGTAGGTGACCATGTTTTCCTTAAAATCTCTCCTTGGAAAAGTGTGATGCCTTTTTGTAAGAAAGGAAAACTAAGTATGTGGTTCATCATATCTTTTGAAATCATGGAGAATGTTGGACCAAGTTCATACCGATTATCTTTTCCTCCGAGTTTATCTCAGGTACATAATGTTTTTCAAGTTTCGATGTTGAGAATGTATGTGCCAGATTCATCACATGTCTTGAGCCTAAAAGAGATTTATCAAGAAGAGAACATTTCTTATGCAGAGAAACCCATTCAAAATCTTGATTTAAGGGAAAAGGTATTTTGGAATAAGTTAATCCACTAGGTGAAGGTTTTGTGGAGAAACCACATTTTTGATAAACTAACATGGGAATCAGATAATTCTATGAGGGCAAGGTACCCTCACCTATTTAATGACTAAATAAAAATGTGGAGACATGATTTCTAGAAGTTGGAGATATTGTAACACCCCATGGTTTTCAAAAAAATAAATGAAATTCATGTAACATTGTTTAAATTATATATTTATAACTATGATTTACAAATAATATTTTTACTTCTATGGTTTGAATCTCGAAAAAAAGTCATTTACAGTTGTGTTTAGTAAGTTATGTAGAGTCTGATGGAACCAACTTTCTTTTTAGTGATTTGTAACATACCATTATGAATATTAATATGAATAGTAATATGACCCTAATGAATAATAAATTTATTTATTTTTCTTAAGGCTTTAAGATAATGACAATTCGGTTAATTTATTTATGTTATATAAAAGCAGTTATAGAATTAAAATTTTTAATTTTTGAGTTAAGTATGATTTTATTTTAAAAATAAATTAATAAAATTTTAAAACATATTTTCAAAACATGGATTAAATTGTTTAATTATACACATCGAAAAATGGTTTGGGCAAAGTTTTGGAATTTTTATGAAAATATTAAATTTTTTATGAATAGTGAAAACTCTAAAATAACGTATGTTCAAATTATTAGTAAAATAAACTATTTATGACATAATAAGTGATGTAAGGCCACTTTATTCGAAATCACATTCCATTGTTACTATTTTATGTCACATTAATTAATATTATTCATAGTCTTTAAAAAAAGTATTATAAAAATGATTAAAATAATGTAAAATACCTCTTCTCCTCTACTATAAATACCACCCTCATTCCCCTCTTACTCCCACACCTCTCATGACTTGAGACTTACCTATGTTCTATACAATACTCCTCCAAGGACTCTTAACCACATCCTAGATTTTTTCGTCCCACCAAAAGGACACAACCAAATGCCTTAAGAAGGATATCAAAGAGAAGATATCAAGAGGTAAACATCCTCTTTTGTTTTCATTCATTTCATTCCTTTTATGTCATTCTTTTTAAATTCTTTTGGATTATGTTGGGATATGTAATTTCATATGCCACATACTTCAAATTTTATGTAATAATTATGAGATACCCATTTTCCATTATCCAAAAATTTTATGAAATTTTAGGCGACGCTATTAGGCTGCCAAATTTTCGTAATGGATTTCTCAACTTTTCTTTTCTTTTGAGAGTCCCTTATTTTTTTCTTTCCTAACCTCCCCTTATCCAAGAGGCATGAAATATCCAGTAACTTACATATTTAGGATTTCATCTTGTTTATGTAATAATCAACATTACATTTCTTATCCTCCCCCACTTATTCAAGAAATTAAAAAATCATCTATGATGTGTCGATTTACTGACATTGTAGAAGATGTGATTTCGATTTCATTTACTTATTTCAATGCTGGTCAGGAAAAAACTTTTATAGTTGAAAAAGATTTTAATTTATGTATTTTATCTTATATAAGGTTCTGGAATTATTTTCTTCATATTTAATTAATTTATAACACAAAAGAAGTTAATTATGATCAAATAATCGCCAAAATGACCTAAACAAATATCAATAGTGTTTTAAATATGAATAATCTTCATTTTATAATTAAAAATTAGAAATCATATAATTTTTTATTATGTAAATATTTAAATACCATACCATTCCAATTCTATAGTCTCACTTCTAATCGTCAATAATATTCATCATGAACCGATCATGGAAATCATGTAAAGAACACCTCCAACACAATGTAAATAACAAAATATTACCAATATATGTGCCTAATAATGTTGAAAAATGATCATATGAGTGGATATAATAATTTATATGTTTCCTAAAGATATTAAGCACACTCTTTTAACCATTATATTTTATGTTTAAACACTTTTGACCTAAGAAGAACCAAAGGTAAGGGATTCTTAACCCAAATTTCAATCTTTGGGTTAACCTTATTCTTTAATCATTATGTGGTATTAAGATTATTAGAGTGATTATTTTTTTGTTTATATTGTGTTTCACTATTTTTATATATTGTTAATACACATATCCATTCCATTCTATTAATTCTTACTCCAATTATATTTTAAGGGAATTTCTTTTTAAAATCCTTTTAAAAGTCTCTTAAATAAATTTACAGGGGATTTTCTTTTTATATGAATATGGAATGAGTGATTTATCCTGATTTCAAGATACTTTATTACAATTATATTTTAATTGGAAATTATTTGTGTTGGTTTGATCCCATTATAGCTTACGATATGTGGGGATGACCCCATTATAGATCATTATATGATGGGTGAGCCCCATTATAGCTCTACAATGCATTGGGTATTCCAGAGATGGAAGTTGACCAAAAGATTATTCCATGAGTAAGGGTGAATTTAAGAGAGATATGGTAAATATTTCCCAAGGAAAAAACATGATGTTTTTATGCATATTATTTTTTTATGATTATAGGTTTTATTGATTTTTATGTTATCACTTGACTAATGATTCCTTTCATTATATCCCTTACTGAGTTTTACACTCATCCCATGTTTTAAAAAAATCATAGGATATAAGGATGGGTAAGAGTAATAAGGGATTTGTGATATTTGATATGATGTGTTGTTAATGAAATCATATTTTATGTTTTTATGTTTTATAAAATAAATGGACATTATTTTATTAGTATCCTCTTATATGAATGTAGTATATCATGTATGTAAGACATCCTAATTATTTAAAACTATACACCTTAAAAGATATTGAATGTGTAATAATGTATATTCTTGTTTAAAATTCAAGATTAAGTTACATTTTAAGGTCGGGTCCTTATAGTTGGTATCAATGGATGGTTTAGATAACTTTAATTGTTGGGATGATATTTAGAAAATAACATGATTTATTTTTACTCTATGTTAACTTGAAATTTTATAGTATATAAGGATTAAAAAATTTCTTCATCTAAGTTATGTTTGTACAGGATTTTTTTTCGCAGAAGAAATAGGGTAGCTGAAGTAGGAAGGCACCAAGAGGCTGATGTCTTTCTGAATTTGCAGCCCGGAATGGTGGGAATCAGAACCGAGAAGTTTGTGACTGCAATGGCTCAGTTAACCCAAGATATAAATGGGGGGTGGTACCTAATCTATAGAGGATCATGATCTACCACAATGAAGAATGTATTTTGTGGAACATTTTATGAGGCAACATCCAGCAGCATTTAGTGGAACCAGAGATCTAGTGATAGCCAAAGGTTGCATCAATGATCTTTAAAAGATATTTGATGTCATGGGATTTTTGGAACATAAAAAGGTAATACTTTCCATTTTTATGGAAGTTTATTATGATCAATGTAGGTCTCTGATTATGAATATTAGAGAAATAGATGATCATGAGAGTATGGAATAGGGTTATTTAAAATGTATTTTTTTGAAAAAATTATTTTCACAAAACTATTCAACTCGGAATGGAGAATAAATTCATGGATCTGAATTAAAAATATGATGATTATGTGGTAGGATATGAATCCAATTTTACCTAAGTGGGCAGGTACATACATGATTTTACTCAGGATTTTGATATTAAAATTAATAGATTTTACTCTGGTCAGAAACTATTTTTTTGAAGAGCTTTGGCATTATGAGAGTTTAAAAGATTTGAGAATCGTGTTCATTGTTCTGAAAATGTTAAGATTTATTTTTATAACACATATGTGCCTTGTGATAACAAGAATAACAAGTGGTCAGGTTGGTAGGCAATGGGGAAAAATAATCAAGAAGTCTGAAGGTAAGAAAATGAATTTCTCTTCTTGTGAAAAGGGTGGTAAAAGCCATCCTGGTGAATGTATTGTAAATTCTGGGAAATTCTGCGGATATAGAAAGTTTTGACACATGTATCAAGAGTGAAATTAAAATTATCTGAAAATTTATGAGAATCCAATGGTGAGATGCTTTAACATTAAGTAATTTGGTCATTTTTCTAAGGTTTGTCTGAAGCTAGTTACTCAATCCTAGAATCAGCATGATTGGAAGCATAAGGGTTTGGTAAAATCATTTTCATCCACTTTAGTAGATTTTGTTCCATCAAATGGGGTGGTATCAGGTACATTTATAGTTTTTACAGAATTATAAAATGTGTTGTTTGATTCAGGGTCTACACATTCTTTCATTTATGAGAAATTTTTAAAAAAATTGGGAATTCAACCTCATGAAATCAAACCAGATCTCTTGGTTAAAACACCTTGAGGAAATATTTTGGAAAAAATAAATTATAAAAATCTATTTAGCCTTGTATATGGAAAGATTTTACCAACAAGCCTTGTTTGTTACTCTATTATAATTTTATGTTATTCTTGTTATGGACTAGATTTTTTTATCATTCTAGGATAGATTACAGAGAAAAGGATGTTGTTTTTCAGATAGAATTTTAGTTTGTGTACAATAATGAACCCATACCATTAATAATATATCAGGAAGCTAAGAAACAAATAAACAATGTAATTGAAAGTTATATTGATCATATTTTTGAAGATAAGGGAACCATCTAGATTAATGATGTACCGATGTTAAATAAATACTTAGATATTTTTCACGATTATTTTTCTGGTGTTATTCCAATTCAAGAGGTTTAGTTTACTATTGTATTAGTTCATGATGGTAATCCAATTTTTAAACCCGATTATCGAATGGACCCAATGGAACTTTTTTCACTAAAAAAGTTGTGTTAGTAATTATTAGATAAAGGGTTTGTTTGGCCTAGAACATCACCCTAGGGTGATTCTATCTTTTTTGTTAAGAAAAAATATGGTTAAATTAGACTTTACATCTATTATAGAGCCTTGGATAACATTACTGTTAAAAACAAGTATCATTTTCCTCATATTGAAGATTTTTTTGATCAGCTCCAGGGAGTGAATTATTTTTCTAAAGTTGACATGAGGTCAGGGTACCATCATTTGAACGTAAGGGATTAATACATCATGAAGACTGTGTTCCATAATACATATGATCATTATGAATTTTTATTTATGACTTTTTGGTTAAATAATCACCTATAGTATTCATGGATCTTATGAATATAATATTTCATGAGTTTTTGGATAAGATTATAGATGTGTTTATTAATGAAATTCCAGTTTATTCTATAAGTAAAGAGGATCATGAAAAATAAATAAGGGTTGTTTTTCAAACTATAAAAGAAAAAAACACTATATAGAAAATTCATTATGTGAGATTTTTGGTTACAATAGACTTATTTTCATGGGCACATTTTATATAACAATGGAATAACAGTTGATCCAACCAAAACAAAATTGGTTGATGAATGGCCAAGACCTACAAATGTTATAGAAATTTGTAGTTTTCTTGGATTATTTGGTTATTATCAAAAGTTTGTTAAAAAATGAATATTTATCTATCCCACTAATTAATTTTATTCAAAATGGGGTTAAATTTGTTTGGAATGAATAATGTAATGTTATTTTTAGGAATTTAATAAGAGATTGGTGAATTCTCTAATTTTGTCTTGACTTCCCAAAATGGTGAGTTTTTCATCTACAGTGATTCTTTTTTGAAGGGACTTGGTGGTGTTATGATGCAGAATGATGAGG
This sequence comes from Viscum album, assembly GCA_963277665.1. Taxonomy (NCBI): domain Eukaryota; kingdom Viridiplantae; phylum Streptophyta; class Magnoliopsida; order Santalales; family Viscaceae; genus Viscum; species Viscum album. The sequence continues at coordinate 981,033,974 of OY728145.1, read as the reverse complement.
TAATTGCTTATTATTAAAGGCAACTAAAACCTCAGTAGTTAAATTATCCTTCACATTATTTGGAATTGATAGTAATGGTTTTTCATTGAAAATGTTTAGGAACCATTTATATAGATCCATATGTCAAATCTATGCTGACCATAAAATTATAAAGTATATATTCACACAAAAGGAATTAAACATGTGGTAGAGAAGATGGATTGAACTGATAATAGATTGTTCTTGCATGATAAATTACCATCTAGGAAAATGAAACATAGTGGAGGATTCCTTGAGTTTAAAAAATCAAGCATCACTAACTATGTTACATCTGGAACATGATCCCTTGATTAATGATTTGATGAATTTTGGTTTAGAAGTTTTCGGTTATGGGAATACATCTATTTTGTTCTAGGTTTTAGTGTAGTCATCATTATCAGATAGAATTAAGTAATCACATAATGAAGACAGTGAGCTACAGAATAATGTAGAATTTGTTAAGATGGGTAAATTTCCAGAATTTAACCTTGAAAATGATTGTGTTTTGAGATTTTGAAATAGTTAGTGTCTTCCCTGTGATTCCTAGTTAAAGAAAATTTGTTGTGTGAATCTCATAGTTCTCCATTTATAGTTCATTATGTATTTACTAAGATGTAAAGTGACCATAAGGAGTATTACTAGTGGGATGAAATGAAAATGGATATTGTAGAATTTACTATGAAATGATTGGCATGTCAATATGTTAAATCCGAGCAACAATTACGAAAGGGGGTGCTTCATCCTTTTCCAGTTCTCTAGTTGAAATGGGAGAATATATCCATGGACTTCATGGTGGGACTACCTAAGACTTCTTGAGGTAATAATTTTATTTGTGATATTATAGATCAGCTAAAAAAATCTTCACATTTCCTTTCTATTCAATATACAATGTAGTTGGATTAGCTTTCTTGACTGTACCTAAAAGATATCATTAGGTTACCTAAAGTTCCTATTTCCATTATATCTGATCAGGATCTCAAGATCACTTCTAACTTTTAGAAGGGGATTAAAAATTCACTGGGCACAGAATTAAATTTTAGTATAGCTTTTCATCCTAAATCAGATGGGCAGTCAAAGTGAACGATTTAAAATTTGGAGGATATAATTTGAGCTTTTTCAATGGACTAATAGGGAAGTTGGGATCATCTTCTTTATTGAGTTTAGTTTTCTCATAATAAAAATTTTTATTCCAGTGTACAGAGAGCACCTTTTGATCATTATATGGGAATAAGTGACGAACTCTAGATTTTTGGGATTAATTTTAGGAAATGGAGTTGATGGGACAAGAATATATAGAGGAAGTAGAAGAGAATGTGAATATGATCTACTAGCTCATGAGATCAGCTCAGAGCAGAAAGAAACTTTTTGCATATAACAGAAGGAAAGACATCACTTTCGAGGTAGGAGACCACGTTTTCTTTAATATATATCCTTGTAAAAGAGTGATGCATTTTTGGATGAAATTAAAGCTAAGTCTGTGATTCATCGATCCTTTTGAAATCCTAGATAAATTTGGGCCAATTTCATACAGAGTAGCTTTTCCTCTAAGTTTATCTCAGGTACATAATGTTTTTCATGTTTCGATGTGGAGAAATTATGTGCCAGATTCATCACATGTCTTGATCCTAGAAGCAACTCAGTTGGAAGAGAACTGTTTTTATGAAGATTAACCAGTTCGGAATCTTGTTCGAAGGAAATACGTATTTTGGAATAAGGTTATCCACTAGGTAAAGGTTTTTTGGAGAAACCACATGGTTTATGAAGCAACATGGAAATCTGATAATTCATTGAGTGAAAGGTACCCTCACACGTTTAATGAGTAAATTAAATTGTGAGGACGCAATTTCTAGAAGGTGGGGATACTGTAACACCTCAAGGTTTTCAAAAAATAAATGTAATTCCTGAAACATTCTTTCAATTTTATATTTATAACTATCCTTTAAACATAATGTTTCTGCTTCTATGGTTTGAATTTCAAAAAACGGTCATTTACAATAGTGTTTAGTAAGTTATTTGGAGTCTGATGGAACCAACTTGTTATTTTGTGAATAGAAACATACCCTCATGAATAGTAATATGACCCTAAGGAATAATAAATTTTATTATTATTTTTTTCATTATTATTTAAGATAATGACATTTTGGTTAATTTTTCAATGTAATATAAAAGCAGTTATAGATTTAAAATTGTTACTTTTTTAGTAAAGTATGATTTTATTTGAGAATTAAATTAATAATATATAGAAAATTATTTTCCTAAAACAGAGTTCATTTTTAAATTCAACAAATTGAAAAATAGTTAGGGTTAATTTTTGTATTTTTCTGAATATATAAAAAATTTTATGAACAGTGAAATACTCTAAAATACCATATATTAAAATTATCAGTAAAATACACTATTTATTACATAATAATTGATATAAGGACAATTTATTTGAAACAAAATTCCATTATTACTATTTGGGGTCACATTAATTAAGACTATTCATAGTCTTGAGAAACAATATTATAAAAATGATTAAAATAATGTAAAATACGTCATCTCCTCCACTATAAATATCACCCTCATTCCTCTCTTCCTCTCACACATATAATGCCTTGAGACTTACCTATGTTCTATAAAATACACCTCCAAATACTCTTCTCCATGTCTAAAATCTTTTGGTCCCACTAAAAGGCAAAAACCAAATTCTTTAAGAAGGATCTCAAGGAGAAGAGATCAAAAGGAAGACATCATCTTTTGTTTTATTTGTTTTTTATATTTTATGTTATTCTTTTTAAATTCATTTGAATTATGTTGGTATATGTAATTAAATATTTCCCTTACTTCCCATATTATGTAATAATTATGAGATACCCCTTTTCCATTATCCATAAGTTTTATGAAATTTTAAGCGACACTATTAGGCTGCCAAATTTTTGTAAGAGATTTATCAACTTTTCTTTTATTTCGAAAGTCCCTTATTTATTTTTTATTTCCTCACCTCTAATTATCAAAGAGGAGTGAATGAGCCAGTATCTTACATATTTTTTATATCAACTTGTTTATGGAATACTCAATATTACATTTCTTATCCTCTCTCACTTATTCAATAAATTAAAACATCATCCATGATGTGTCGATTTACCGACATCATAGACTATGTAATTTTGATTTATTTTACTTCTTTCAAGGCTAGACATGAAAAAAAATTAATGAATGAAGCAGATTTTAATTTCTGTATTATATCTTATATTAATTTCTGGATTCTTTTTGTACACAAGTGATTAATTTATAATACAAAATGAGCTTATTATGATCAATGAATTGCTTAAAAGACCTAAACAAATATCAATAATGTTTTAACCTATGAATAATACTCATTTCAGAATTCCAAAATATAAATGGTATAATTTTTCATTCTCAAAATATTTAAATACCATTCTATTCCAATTCTGATGTTTAATTTCCAATCGACAATAATATCCATCATGAACCGATCATGGAAACCAAGTAAAGAACGCACCCAACACAATGTAAATAACAAAATATTACTAATAAATGTGTCTAATTATGTTGTAAAATGATCATATGAGGGTTTAAAAACATTAATATGTATCATTAAGATATTAATAACACTCTTTTAACCGTTATAATTTAGGTTTAAACACTTTTGACATAAGAAGAACGCATGGTAAGGGAATTCTTAACCCAATTTTCATTAGTTGGGTTAACCTTAATCTTTATTCATTATGTGGTATTATGATTATTGGTTTGATGATTTTTTATATTATTTTTCACTATATATAATTATAGTGTATGCACATATCCATTCCATTCTATTAATTCTCACTCAAATTATATTTTATGGGACTTTATTTTTAAAATAATTTTAAAAGTCTCTTGAAAAAATTTACAAAGGATTGTCTTTTCATGTGAATATGGAACGAGTGATTTCTCCAAATTTCAAGATACTTTATTACAATTTTATTTTCCTTGGAAATTTTTTTTGTTGGGTTGAACCCATTATAGCTAAAGATATGTGGGGTTGAGGCCATTATTGCTCAAGATATGATGGGTGATCCCCATTATAGCTCTCCAATGCATTGGGTACTCTGTATATGGAAGTTGACCAAAAGTTTATTCCATGTGTAAGGGTGAATTCTAGAGTGATGTGGTTAATATTTCCCAAGAAAACTACAATATATTTCTATGCATATTATTTTTATATGATTATGGGTTTTATTGGTTTTTAGGTTATCACTTAACTAACACTTTCTTCCTTAATATCCCTTTATGAGTTTTATACTCCTCCCAATTTTTAAAAATGTTTTTCAGAGGATATAAGGATGGGTAAGAGAAATAAGGGAATCATTATGTTTTATATGAAGTGTTTTTAAATAAATCATGTTTTAAGTTTTAATGTTTTATAAAAAAAATGAATATTATTTTAGTACATTCCTCTTGTATGAATGTGGTATGTCATTTATGAAACATGTCCTTATTCTTTACAACTCTAAACCCAAAAATATCCTCAATGTGTAATAATGCATGGTTTTATGTAAAATTAAATATTAATTAATGTTTTAAGGATATGTACTTTTATATTTAGTAAGTATAACTTCATTTTGGTCTGGATTAATTGTAAAAATAGAAAAAATTGGTTTCCGTGGTTTATGATGGAATATAGTTATCAGTGGTTAAACAAAGAGACTAGTTTAATATGGCCAATTTATCTTGAAAAAATTCTATTTTATGGAAATGTTTAGACTTAAAAATGTCTCTAATGTTAATATCTATCCAGTGGAATCATTCTTTTATTGTATTATTTTATTATATTTTAATATTTTAATAAATTCCATGTGTGTCCTCTACCCTACTTAAAAAAGGACACCCCACCTTTCTCCTTTTAATACCATATTAAGCTATCTAGATCAACAAAAAACTCCCTAAATATATTCAATTATTCCATATCCATGAAATATAGGTGATTTTATTCTCATAATACCTTTATAAGGGTCCTTAATAAAGGATATAAAGGAGGCTTACTAAAGAAGACTTCATCACCCTACCCTACATTATTCAATTTATTTATTATTATACCTCTTATAATTATATGGTAGTAAAAATAATATAAAAAATTTGGTATAAAAATATATTATTATTTTATGAACTCCATTATTCACCCACTTCTTCATCAAATGAGAGGCGAAGGTATCACTTCTATGTATGTGTGGACTTCCACCTTCACATTGGGATGCAATTCATCTTCCATCACCATTTTTCCTGAATGGTTAGTATTATGGTTTTAAAAATCATTTATGGTGTTTATTAAATATAAATTCATCTCTAATTATAATAACATATCAACCTTACATCCTTTCAATCCATTTTAAAATAATAATGTCGCTCGTGCATATGTGTGGACAACCATATTCACAAAACAATATGGTTTTTTTTACATTGAAGGAAAAAGGATAGATTTAATATATATATATATGTTATTAATTATATAATATAAGTTTTTTAATGATAAAATAATATTAATATTTCTTTCCTTTTTCATTAGAAAATTAAAACAACATTTGTGCGTACGTAAAGATTAACGTCTTTATGAATGGTGTAAATCAATTTTCTATCTCTAAATTTTATGAATGTTTATAAATATGTATTTAAGGAATATATATTATATTTCAATCATGAATAATGTATTATATTTTATTTAACCATGATAAAATTTCAAGGACTCTATCATTCAAAATAAGACATCCATGAAAAATAATATCACTAACACCTGAAAATGAAGATTTTAATAATGAATTATAAATAAATGAGTGTTAAAATATTATAAGTAGAGAATGTATGATAATAAGTATTTAAATTCTTATAGTATGGATGAATAATTAATTATAGATTCTTATATAGGAGGTTATAACAATTTTTAAGTAAGTCAAATATGAGTTAAGGGATGTCTCGTCTCATTTGTTTCTGTGAGACCTAATCCATATTCCCCCTTGATTATTTTGTGTGGTGTATATACTATCAAAGAATAATTTTTATGATGTTTATAATTTAAAATATTTTAATTTAAAACCCCATATAAGTTTTTTCAATATGTTTTTTATTTGTATATGACTAACGTGGTAAGGTTTTATCATCTCATATTGTCTTCTTTGCGGAATATGATATATTATGCACCTATATTTTTTTAAGGGGTGTATCTATATATATATATCCAATTTTAAATTTTAATTTTCATGAATATTATTATTTTTCTGATATTATAATATTCATTTAAATTTATTCTTTTATGGTTATTACAATTCAAAAGTTACAAAAGCGATTACAGATTTATGTTTCAATCACATTTTAATCGGGATTATTTATGCTTGAATTTATATTGAAGTAAATTATATGATATTAATCTAATAACTAAATTTATTTTAATCTTACTATAGTTATTAATTTAATGATTATGTAATATTACCATTTTTCTCTATCTAGTTTCTAAAATGATAGAGAACATGTTTTTAAGAAAAAACGCGCTTTTTTTTCCTTGGTTAGAAATATTTTTCTTCAATGTCAATGTTTTATTTAAAAAAAATTAATTTTTTTTAATATTTTCATTGGGTTGATTAAAGTCACTTTATCCCATGTTTTATCTTTTTATAAAATGGATAAAAATAAATATTCTTTTGTTTTTATGGATGAGATAATGTTTGGAATTTTTTCCAAAATTTTGAAAGGAATCATTATTTGAACATACCCGACATGAATAGAATATCCCACCATCAAGACCGCTCAAAGAATTAAAGATTAATTTACATTTTTCTATATTCCATTTTAAAGGAATTTGTTTTCATAATATTTTGAATATTTTTATATTTTTAATAAGAGATTTTAGAATGAAATGGTATTTTCTTCACGAAATATTCCAAGTGATTTTTTAAATGAATTTCCAATTATGATAAAATCATTTGATGATACTTACACTCTATTGGGGATATTATCTAAGGGTATGATAATTATTCTTTATGTATATGGTTTATTATTATGAGGATGAGATTTTTATAAAACCCATTTTTTTTACTCCAGGTTATGATTAAATGATGAAAATTTTATAAAACTCATATCCTTTCATTTTGATATCATATATGATGAATGATTAATGATATTATGGAACACATAAGAATCGATTACGATTATATGATTGGTCAGCATGAAATTTTATTACCTCCAATGCATTGGGTATAATATGGACATATCATGAGATAATAAGAACTCGGATGGGGAGTGAACCCAATTTGGTTAGAGAGTATCCACTATCATAGTCTTGGGGGTGAACCATGACTAAGGTTACAATAGATGAAGGGGTGATCCCAATCCATCCTGGTAATAAGCCTTGACTAAGGAAAATTTTTTTTGTACTTATGTGTATGCCAAAAACTTATATCTTAATCCATGTTTAATCTCTAGTTCCTCGTGTTATTTGATTCCATTATGATTCATGTCAAATAATCTATTAATATTTATTGCATGATTCAAAATTCTGATCTATGATATAATGGGTAAGGATATCCAAATGTTAATCTCTTGTTATCATTCCCCTATGCTTGTGTTTTATATAAGTGATCATTGGTATCACCTTTTTTTACCCGTACAAAACATCTGATCTCACCCTTTCTTATGTTCCCTTTCAGTAGGTTTTGAAAAATATTTTAAGTACGGTATATCTAAGAAGTGTACTATATAATAAGATCTTTATGGACTATATTAAACATCATTCCTGAAATAAAATGATTGTGTGTCTAGTATCCAATGAAACTAATCCATTATGGTCCTTGGTATTGTATTTGTAACATATATTGAATATTCATCAATTAATATGTAATATATATCTATAAAATATATTTGTCAATATATTTGAGGTTTTTTATAGTGATCTTCTTACTGTATCTTTAACATGTCAGTAGTTAGATTTTCTTACCACCCTGTCCTTTTTATTTAATCCCATTGCATAAATCTCAATATTTCATTTCTTCTCCCCATATCAATGGTACTATTCTATAATCCCTATATATATTTTTAGAACACATTGAACATATTATTAATAACTCCCAAATTATTTTATAGATAGGTATTTTTGAAGATGTGGTTTTAAACCACTAAATAATCTCTATATATTTTTATCATGGTTAATCTAAAAATTAGAGTTGTATCAACAAAGACTTGTGAAAATTTATTCATACAATGTAATATATATACTCTATTTTGTCTTAAGATACATAATTCACTTTCAAATGTGGTTTTGTGGGTACAAAAAAAGTACTTTTTAAAAAATATTTTCATAATGTCCTCACACTCTATTGATTTAATTTTCCATTTTATGTTTGTTTTCTTAATCATTCTCTATAATTGATCATCTTATCTATCTAAATAGTATAATGAAAATGTAACCATATATAGATAAGAACAATGAATTACATTAAATATATTATTAATGGAGTTAACCCATTATTCATTAATAACAAGATTCCAATATCCACTAAATTAAAGTCATCATTTTCGTGTAGAGGTATTGGTCAAAAATTGATCTCTCCTCATTGAATTTGGATATTCCATACCGTTTAGGTTATTTTTCGTTATCATAGAAAAGTGGTCAAGCACCTCTATGAGGTATATATAATTTTTCTCTTATTAAAATAGAAATGTTATTTAGATAATAATTACAAAATCTATCACATGGTTTATTGGATTTTTATTTCATGGATCTATCCATTTTTTAATTCAAAAAATGTTATAAGAAAACAAAATTAAACATAGCAAGAATAATCCAATTTTTTATTAGTTAAAAAATTATAATTTATTGACATATAAAATATATAGATTACCTTATAATCTATAAATTAAATTTAAAATTAAATAATTATTTCATTAATACTAACTATTTAAAATCATACATTATATACATAATTAACAAATCATATTTATGATAAATATACATAATATAACAACTCAAAAATTCATTATATTTTGTGTATTATGATAATAAGGATTGTATACTATAAATATTGATAATACATTATGCATTATTTAAATCTTTATGCATAATCCTCATATAGTTTTTCATAATATCATTAAAACATGTTATTATTTATTGATATACATAAAAGAATGGTTGATAAAAAAGGCCATTGATAGGAGGAATAATAGGAAAAATCATGAGACATTAATCAATATGGGTTCATCTATTTTCATAATAATTTAAATCACAAGTTACGGATAATAAAATGATCATAAACCTATTGACATGAAATAATTATCAAATGTTTGAAGATTTATCCATATTTTTCTATATTTTTAGTATTAATTTACATTATAAATAGAACATATATTATAAAAATTTAATGTTTTTTAATTTTATAGTATATTTATTGTGATTTATATGAATATGGATTAAAAGTTTATTTTTATTGATTAAATATCTATTTTGTGTTTTAGAAATAAATTTTCAACAAAAAAATTAAAAAATTATAAGATAATGAGTTTTTCATGCATTTAATTTGGAGGAATTAGTTATAAAAATAGTTCTTATTCATAGAAATCAATCCCAAACCGTATATATTCCTTAAAAGGCTTAATAAACATAGACCAGAGACCATTCAAAGATGAAAAAGTGATAAATCAATAAGAATTTGTGAAGACCGTGATAGAGGATCCTGGGTTGGTATTGAATAAAGAATTTGTTGTAGAAATGTGTCGTGGAATCTCCATGAAACTCATAATGGTTTGATCTATAAATACACTTTAATGTGGAGAGAAATGATCTTCATATAAAAATTTAATGGATTTTCTTTACAAAACACTGATGTGGAGCAAGTGAATCAAGGGATCATAAGAAATGTAACTATATGTAATATTACTCACTCTATATATTTTATCACCACCATATGGAATCATAGAAAAAATAGTAATTTCATTATACATGCCACAACATAACATCAAAACATCATAATATAACCTCAACCTCAATGATATTTCTATCATACTCTTTAAAAGCTATTATAGATTCTAGAACCATCATCAATTAACTTGTGGAAATAATATGAAGCTCCAATTAATCCTCCCACTCTTACCAATACAATATAAGGCTTTCCCATGACTATTTTAAATGAATAATAGTGTAATTAGTGTTAAAATTCCTTATCTTTAGTGAATCAATTTAATAATTCTAATATATTTTTCATCCATATGCGATGTAATATCGATCCATAATGCATCATATGGTTCATAAAACATATTCATGGAAATACAATACAAGTTTCATTGTCCACAAAACACCCTCTTGAGTAGAAAAGAAAGTTACACCATGAATAAAATATAATATCGATCAACAATGAATATTTCATTAAATTCCAATATAGCCTTCAATTGATGTTCCTTATTAATGAACCCTACGACTCAGCATAGACCATTGAGCATATCACAAATCCAAGATCCCTCCATGCTACTTGAAGTACCTATTGTTTAAATCATTTAGTAAATTATTGAGTGGTTTTCCGCATGCACTCATCTAATATAAATAGAAGATTGGGATCATGGGGGAAAACAACTGAAGAAAATATTTTAGAGTGTGTATATGTAGATTAATCACTCTCAAAATGAAACTAAGTAGAAACTATCAAAGGTATGAATAATTCTCAAAGAATAATCTATATAATTTCAAAAAAAACTATAAAAGGTTGATTAATATACTATGATTCAGGTTTCATGTTTTTGGTATCCTAATACAAAATAAAGATTAATATAGCAACATCGAGTTTGAAGTTTCTAATTATTTAAATTTTATATTTTTTTAATATAATGGAGCTTATATTTAATTATAAAATTATAGTTATCATTTCATGCGGTGTATTTACCATCTTATTCTCTCATTTTCTCCAATGCATCATGTGCTTATCCCACTATGATATTGCAACTCCTTGATGGGGGAGTACTAACTGAAGGTTTTAATCCCAAAGGTTGTTTTGAATCACCCATGTACCTCTCTTAAACTATTTATATTTTTATTCATCCACATAGAGGGAATGATATCATAAGTGTTCAAGTGAGGTATATCTACCCCATACTCTTTATAGGTTCAACTCCCCTATCTTATTTCAACCACATGTTCTCCCTCTCATATCATAGAGTCTGAGTCATACAAAGTAGTTAGTTTGGTCAAGGGAAAAATAAAATGTGATATAGTATGATATTTGACATTTTTTACACTCTTGATTAATGTGTGTAAAAACAATTTAATTGTATATGAATTAGATCTTGATAAGCATTGGCTATTTTCCATGTGTGTATAATCCAAAAACCATTGTGAAAAGAGAGTAATAAATTTATGATATTAATTTGATTATTCAAATGAATTTTAAAAAATAATGTGTGTAATGATAGAATATATACCAGTCCATGGGTCATTCCCATGTCCAGTTATCTTTCATGTTTTTTATCTTTTATTTCATTTTCATTCACACACACCACATAACAAATGAACTTACTATTTTATTGTTCTGAATATATAGAAAAAATAAATATTAATAAGAGAATGAAAATTTCATGTTTTCATATACCATATAGAGAACTCCCCAAGATCACCTCCACTAGACCAACGGTTAGCAACAATTGAAGAAGTATCCACAGAATAATAGGTGTTATTCCCTCTAAAAATCCATCACCTATAATCATTCACCGTGATACACAATAATTTTCATTTCATATAAACTAAAAAATATAGAATCTTAATATATATAAAAAACCTTTGATGCAAGGTAAAATAATATAAATGTAATCACAGGGTAAAAAAAATTATCTCGAAAGGATTTCATCTAGAGACTGGTAACATGAGTATGGTCATCCTAACAAGATCCCTACTTTACCAATTATCCATATCAGTCATCCATCTCCAAGCTCTCTAATCATCCACTATCTAAATTAGATAATATATATGTCCATAATTTTCACAATTTATTATTTTGAATATATTGGTGAGTATAACAATACCAAGTATATTCATCAAAATTAGAAATGCAACTCTAATAAACATGTAGTATATTTCTGCATCAATAGTGAACAATGAATAAGTAACTTTAAATTACCCAACATCGTCATAAAACATAAAAAAAATATTATCTTAATTAATATACTAATATCTCAATTTCTTTGTGCTATTTATATAATAATGTTACTTTGGGAAAGAAAATAAATAAAATCACACAACCCTTACTTGATTTCCTACCTGATAATTCACCAGAAATATAACACCCCAATATTTTACAGCATGTATCTTCTTAAATAAATTCAATTCATCTGGTGTCTTACATTGCAAAAAAAATTATTTCATATAATAGAAATAATATTATGTCATATAGAAAACAAAAAAAACTTTATAAATGAAGAATGAGTGAAATAACAGACTTCTTCTAGAAATTAAGGAACAAAGTCCAATGAACTACTAACTTGACCTTTAGAATAGTAATGTGACACTTAAGAATAGTAATTTGGCCAATATAAAAGTAAAGTCACCTATGAAATAATAGATACAATTTAATTCTCTTATAAATGAAAATATGATATAACTATATCATAGTAAAAGAAAATAGATATTTTAAAAATGGTAAATTAAGTGTCTATATTTTTATAAAATGTAAATGTTTATTTACTATTTTATAATTAATATAATGTTTTAAAATAAAATTTATTATCATAAAACATAAATATAAATTAATATATATATTTATTATTACTATAAGATAATTTTACGAGGCCTTATTTAATTTCTCTAAGTGTCATATAATCAGTTATATTTTTAAAATTTGTATTTATTAATTAAATAATTATATTAATTAAAAATTAAATTCCTCATTTTTTAGGAAATTATTTTTAAAAAATTTATTCCATTTTTAAATTATACATGTTGAAAAATTGATAGGGTAAACCTTTGGTATTTTTCTAAAAGATTTGATTTTTTATGAATAGTGAAATGCAGTAATTTGTGGTATAAGCTAAATACATGAATTATTGCGTCATAGAAGATGTATATATAATGTAAGCCAAAAATCTTGAACTTTACATCATTATTTTAATATATTTACTGATAAGGTTCAAAATATTAAAATTCTAGATCCAAAATAATAATCAAATGAATAAAATAAATCCAAAAAACAATCCTTTCCTCCACTATAAATACCACCCCTAACCACCTATTCTTCTAACACCGCCAAAGCATTGAATAATTTCCAATTTCATACCAATAATCATTAAAAGTCTCTCCCTCATGTCATGGGGCCTTCATTATCACCAAAATTTCAAACCCATGTGCCTTTAAAAGGTTCTCAAGGAGAAAAAATTCAAGAGGTGAAATCATCTTTGGCATTCCTTTGTTGTACTTTTCAGTATAATTATTTTCTTATCCTCACCTCACCTCCCATTATAAAAGTGTAATTATAGCTATAATATGTTATATATAATTTAATTTAATTTGTTAAATGGAATATCCATCATCAAACCCAATCTCTTCTCCCTTTTATTCAAAAAATGAAAATATCATATGTGTTATGTAGATTTACCACCGTCATGGATGATGGATTTTCCTTTTCTATTACCACATACATAGTTCGTCATAAAACCATTATAATGGTTAAAACATATTTCAGAATTTATATTAAAATTTATTTGGTGTTTTTGAACTAGAATATATTCATAATATTAATTAATAAAACAAAACTGGTTCATCATGATCGGAAAATGCCAAAATGATATAAATAGTAATCATTAACTTTTTATCTAAAACATAATCCTCATCTATGAAAAAAATGAAATATAAGACCATTTAAACTTATTAATTTTCATTAGTAACATATAATTTCAATATAGGGGAATTAATCACATCTTAAATACATGTATACAAGTGAACCAATCATGAAAACCAAGGAAACCAATACTCTCGAATAATGAAATTGAATATTATAAATCATCAAAAATTCCATAAATAAAATAAATAAAATTATCATAAATAAAATAAATTTTAAATATGTTTTTAATTATATTTTTAACTTAACAAATTTCATTATACAAGACATTAATTGCATGTTCAGAACAATTTCAGATATATGGTAAGGTCTTTCTGATTGCTCTTTTATTTCTATGAGATTTCATTAATTCACTACATATTTCTTATTCTTGGTGTATGTATATTTCAATTTACAATATAATATCATGAATATATTTATCTTAATTGTATTCAATTTTTCATTTTTTGATTATTAATTTTTGGGCACACTATTTGATTGATTATAATGTAAGGGATTCTCCCCAAACATCCATTTTTCGTTTAGGTTATTCATTATTTCTCACTATCCTAATTTAATTATTATTTATTTTTATATAAATATTCTTCATTATGTGTATATATTCCAAAATAATGTATCTATATCATCACATCTTTCTTTTATGGGAAATATATTTATTATAAGGTTCTGTTTTCAATTCCTCTCGATAAGCAAGCCCTTTTTAAAGGAACATTCCAATTTCTTACACATTTTCAAGTACACTCCATAATTTATTTTATGCCACAAATATTTTTATAAAATCACTCTTTTTAAAATAGAAATTTATATCAATTAATTTCCTTTTTTCTGAAAACAATTATTCGTTTCATTACATTAAAGACATTATTATATTTTTCCATTTCTAACATTAAAGAGGATATTTTCGAAAGTTTATTAAAAAAATATTTTACAAGTCTTCACCTCATTTGGACATGACTTATCATGATATATACCTGTTTTTTCTTATGAATGTCTAAATATTATTTTAGTCCTTTATTCTATAGAAACCATTATGATTTTTGCTTTGATAATCTATTCCTTGGTGTGGTGTATGTGTACTTATCTCTTTTATGATCGTCATTCATTAATGATTTCATTAAATATCTATATTTCTTGCATCATAAATATAATTATTGTCATAGTTTCATTCCATTTTTATATATGGGTTTTCTTTAAATGTTTTTATTAAATTTAATCTATGTATGAAGAATGCTTTGGAATTTCAATGATGGATGGGGATCAGTTTTAGATAGCCCCTCAGTGCAATGAGATATTTTATGAGACAAAACGTTTAGTGAAAACCCCTTCTTGTTTTTTCCAAATAGAAATAAATGGGATCCTTCACATAAAAATAAAAATTCTAAAAGGTAAATTATTTCGTCTTCTAGATACATTATGTCCAATAAATAAGAATTTTCTTTATTTAGTATGTCATTATTAATTTCCATGAGATTTTCACTAAACAAATATATGGATGCATCTTCATTTTTAGTGTATTTATGGAATGTGTTTTATTATTATTTACTTTCCCAAAATGATTATGCCTTATTGAATTTTCATTAATTATTATTTTCTCATATAAACCTTATTGAGAATTGGATCTCACACTTTTATTCATTTTCTTTCCTCAGATTGGGAAGATGAAATCTTTTAATAAGTGATAATAAGTAGTTTATTTTATTTTGTTATATTCTATGTTTAATTACCTTTTTAATTAGGGAACCATGTATGTATCACGATTCTTCAAGATAACTAAACTGATTGATCCTTGGTGATATGATCTCTTGTATCTGATTAATTGTAATAAAATGACCACCAACTATAGGTTGTTGGGGTCTGGGTTATATAATTTAGTGTCATAGAATGTTTAGTAGAAACATTGGAAATTAAATTAGGAAAACATATATTACGGAACATAACCCTATGAACGACTTTGAGGGTAATCAGATAAGAACATCCTATAATTTTTGTAAGTTATAGATTATGTGGGGTCTTCCCATAAATAAGTCTCTATCTAGATATTATAAGTGTAATTTGTTCGGGCATAGATGTACCTAGGGGTAACAACTCTGACAGGGTGTGTCGAGCCTGAATCAACATAACCCAATACACAACAACTGGACTTACTATGCACCTGTTTTGACACTATTGGGGGATATTTTTAAAATAATCCACATTCTATTTACAAAATGTTATGAAGGATTTAAAAGTAAATATGCCCCTAAATAAACCATGTTTATGATTATATGATTACAAATAATAACATTTAAATTTATTTTATGTTTTTTTATTATTAGAAATTATTAATTTTGATTCAAAACCTAATTTAGTGTATATTATTGTTTATAAATGAAAACTAATTGAAGTAAATAAATCATCATATTTTAAAAATGTATGGAATACCCAACTGAGCAAGTAAATGTAGTTAGTATTCAATCTAAGCAGATTATAAAAAATTTAGTATAGCTTACTCAGGGTATAATGAATAATTATACTAAACCTACGTAGGATAATTTTAGGTGGTATAATCCACTATATTTTTGTGGTACTGCTAATCCAGTCGATGCTGATTACTAAATTAAGTCCCATTAAAATATATATATAGCATTGGGCTATAATGAAAACAAAAAGGTAGAAATGGAAATATATTTTCTCAAGGGAGATTCAAGTCAATCGTGGTCATTGGTTCAAAATACTAAGGAGGAAGATGAAATAGAATATGTGTAATGGAGAACATTTAATTAAAAATTCTTCTAAAATACTTCCATCATGAGAAATGAACTAAAATGAAGAGAATTTTTCTTAGATTAAAAAAATATAAGAAGAGAGTGTTTCAAATTATGAGGATACCTTAACAAGACAATACATGTATGCTATAGATTACATACATTATTCGGAAGACAAGATTGATCATTTATTTGAATGTCATAAACTAATTCTCTAAAGGGAACTGGCTTCTCAACCATTACGAATATAATATTAAATGGTATTAATTTCCATAAAATCAGAGAAGGAGTTTACTTTATCTTATATGTTTAAAGTAAATTTAGAGAAGAAGACTTATGCTGATATCCATGGAAAGGATTAATAATCTAAGAAGAATATATGAATGAATAAATTCCCATTATGTGAAAATTATTGAAATAATAATCCTGTAATATTCATGAATGGAATGGGAGTTTGTCATAATTGTAGAGAAAAGGGTCATCGAGATAATGAGTATATGGGGAAGAAACAAATCAATGATGTTCAGTGATTCAACTATAATGATATGGGGAGATATTCAAATCAGTTTCCCAAGTGACAATGGAATTTACCACAAAGTGGCCAAGGGGATATGGCCAAACTTATGTGATCCACAAAACTAAAGTAGAAATACCCAATGATATGGTGGTAGGTACATTAATCCTATTTTCAAATTTATCCAACTATTTTTAAATTTAATATCATCACACTATTTTATATTTCCCCATTTTTCTAAGAAAATTTGATATTTTTCTTTCGATTTAATAAGGGAGTTGTTAGTAAAAGGTAAGTCTTGTTGCAATAAAAATGTATTTTCCAATTACCATTATGGAATATAAACTTTCTTTATTTGATAAAATCATCATTATACCTATGGTTGACTTGGATATAATCCTCAGTATGGACTAGATTTAAAAATATTATGTGATAATTTATAATAATAAGAAGGAAATTATGATTTGTGTTGAAGATATGGAATCCATTATCTATAGAGAAAAACATCATTATCTGATTCTTATCTATATCCACCCTAGTAGCCCAACTAAATTAAATTATTGGGGAGAAAAATAAAACAAAATCTAAGGAGGAGGAAATTCATCTTCAAAATGAGAATGTACCAATTGTACAAAATGAATTGATTTATTTCAAAGTAAATTACCTAGAAACCCAAAAAATCTTAAATTTGAGTTTACGATTGAATTAATCATTGATGAAAGACCAATATCAAAGACTTATTAATGATTAGACACTATAAAATTAGTGGAGCTAAAGAAACAAATAGAGGAGGTGAGTAATAAAAAATTTATTCACACTATTGTTTATCTATGGGCAGCCCCTATTCTTTTTTTAAGAAGAATGATGGATCCTTGAGGTGATGCATTGACTATAGATAAATAAATTCTTTTAAAATAAATAAAATGTATCATTTTCATTGAATTGGCGATTTATTTGATCAAATTCATGTAGCTCAATATTTTTTGAAGATTTAAATTCTACCTGGGTATCATCAATTGCGAGTAAAGAAAGAATACATTAAAAGACATATTTTTGGGTTAGGTATGGTCATTATGAGTTCATAGTAATTCTATTTTGATTGACTAATTCACCATCTTTTGTCATGGATCTAATGAACAGAATATTCAGGGAATATCACAGTTATTTTTTTTGAAGTATTAATTGATGATATTATGGTGTATTATAAAAGTTATGAAGACCATGAGAATATAATGTGTATTATTCATGAGACTCTCAGAAGGAAAGAGTTATATGATATATTTTGAAAGTGATAATTCGGACTTTTGAAAATTTCTTTTATCACCTATATATTCACTAATGATGGAATATTATATGATCCTATGAAGACAAAAGAAAACCTATAATGGACTATACCAATGAACATAACTGAGGTATATAGAATTATTAGTTTTGAATGATACTATCGGTGTTTCATTCAGAATGTTTCCCAATTGTCTAACCCATTGACGATACTCACAAGTAAAAGATTTAAGTTTGTATGGAAAAAATAATTATACTTATACTTTGAATAATATAAGAGAATATTATTCAACACTCTAATTTTGACTTTACCATTAGAAAATGATGGTTTTTGGATATACAGTGACTCATCAAAGAATGGATAGGGTTGTGTCCTTATGAAAATTGATAAAGATATTGAAAACTCATCATGGTAGTTGAAGACTCCTGAAAAATATTACCCAAATAATGATCTTGAGTAAGTATCCACAATATTTGCTCTGAAGATATGAAGGCACTGTCTCTATGGTGAAATATATGAGATATATATGGATCATAATAGTCTGAAATACATCTTTATATAGAAAGAACTCAACATGAAGAAAATATAATGGCTCAAGTTCCTCAAAGATTATGGTTTTTCAATACACTACCACATAGGGAAGGACACTAAGGTAGAAGATAGATAAACTTGAATGATCAAGGAATTCTAACCTAAGTGAGGATTGAAAGAGATCTAATATTAATGTATTTATTGTCGATGGATTTGGGAATTTATAATTAAGGGGAAATAAAACTACTTTTTCAACTGATTGATAAAACTTATTTACTACAGAAGATAAAAATCTCTCAATCTGATGAAGAGATTTTTCAAAAAAAAATTAAGGCCCTAAATGATGGAATATTAGTAGACATCATGTATGAGGATGGAATTCTAAGATTTGGAAAGTGGTTATGTGTTCCATCAATACATGAGCTAAAAATGGAACTATTAGATGATGCTCATACCTCAAATTTCTATATAAACTCTGGTAGTACCAAGATGTATAGAGATTTGAAGAACATTTTTTGTAAGATAATATGAAATGGGAAATTACTAACTATGTGTCAATATTCCTAGTTTGGAAACAATTTAAGGTTAGAAGACAACATACTAGGGGATTCATGAAACCTCTAGCTATTCTTATATGGAATTTGGATATAATTACTATTGAATTCATTACTATAATACCAAATACTCCATGAATGAATGATGAAATATGCATAATTGTTTATCAACTTAGAAAATATTCATATTTCCTCACTAAAATAGAGGATTTTCCACTGGAGTTACTAAAAATACTCAATATTAACGAAGTTGTACGACTTCACGGTGAACATCTATAGATTTTTTCTGTTCAAGAGCCTCATTTTACATAACCTTTTTGGATGATTCTTCATATGTCTTTGGATACTAAGCCTCATATGTATGATTTTTACCACCGAAAAAACTGAAGGAAAATATGAAATGATTATTCAAGAATTAGAAAAATGTTGAGATCATGATTAGATGACTTTCAAGGTATGGGGGTCATTATTTACCTTTTCGGGAATTATCCTACAATAATAGTTTCTATTATAATATTAAAATGGTGCCACATGAAGTATTATATAGAAATAGATGTCAAACTCCAACTTGTTGGGATGAAGTTGGTGAGAGTTATCCTATAGTTATAGAACATAGTGAAGAGACAATGATAATCTTAAAGTATATTTAGTATCATATTAAAGAATCTCAAATTATGAAAAAATAGATCTTCAGAAAACCGGAGGAAGGATTCATATTTTCATGTAAGAGATGGTGTCTTTCTGAATGTTTCTCCATTGAAGGGTGTTATAAGGTTTCGTAAGAAAGGGAAATTGACCCAAGGTACATCAAACCATTTGAAATTATATAATGAATTATATTTTTATCTTACTAATTATAAATGGAATCAAGTCTATCCAAATATCATGATGTGTTCCAAATATCATTTCCGAATAAGAACATGTCATACCCAACGCATGTACTCCCCTATGAAGATATAGAACTAGAACTTGACTTGTCATTCTATAAAGAGCATATCGATATTCTTGAAATAAAAGTGAAAGTATTCACAAATAGGAAAATTTGACTGGTAAATGTTCTTTTTAGAAACCATAAAATGGAAGAATAAACATGGGAAACTAAGGACGTTATGAAGAAGAACCACCCATATCTATTTAAAATAAATATTCATGAAAAATTTAAAGGATGAAATTTATGAAGGAGAGAAGAATGTAACTCCCCAATATTTTATAGTATGTATCCACTTAGATAAATTAAATTCATTCGATATATTACATTGCACACAAAATAATTTCATATAGTATAAATCATATCAAATCATATTGAGAATAAAAAACATTATAAATGAATAATGATTGGAATAAGAGGCTTTTTATAAATTTTATGGAACATATACCAATGAAATAGTAAATTGACAATTAAAATAGTAATGTGACCCTTAGGGAGAGTAATTTCAACAATATAATATTAACTTACTTATGAAAGTATAAATAAACTTTAGGCACCTTCTAAATGACAATATTTTATAATTATATCATAGTATATGTAAACAAATATTACGGAAATGATAAATTAAATGATAGTATTTTAAGAAAAAATGCATATCTATGTAAAATTTTATAATGAATATAATGATTTAAAAGTAAATTTTTTTTTAAAAAAATATTATCATAAATTAAAATTTTGTTTTCTAATGATTATAATATAATTTTAACAAACATTATTTATTTTTTCAAAGTATCATTAAATCTGTTATAATTTTAAAATTGGTTTTTTCAAATAAATAATAATTTTAATTAAGATTTAAATATCTCATATTTTGGAAATTATTTTCAAGAAAATTATTCCATATTTTAATTCTACACATTTGAAATTGATTTGAGTTAATTTATGAAATTTTTCTAAAATAGTTGATTTTTTGTGAATAGTAAAATACGATAATTTATGTTATAAGATAAATACAAGAATTATTCAGTCATTGATGATTTATGGATGATTTAAGAGAATAATATAAACCGATTGTTAATTATTTTAATATATTTAGTGATATGTTTCAAACAATTCATAGTCTTCAGCCAAAATAAAAAATAAATGAATAAAATAATCAAAAGACACCCCTCTCCTCCACTATAAATACCACCTCTTCTCCTATCACCACCATAGCCTTGATGCATGTCTAATTTCTACACAAGTCTCTCCCCCTTGTCTAGTAGCCTTTTAAATCACCAAAATACCAAACCCAAGTTCCTTATGTAGGTTCTTAAGGAGACAGAATTCAAGATGTAAAATCCTCTTTCATCTTATTTTATATTTCTTTTCAATTTAATTATTTACTTATCATATCAACACCTACCCTCATAAAAGTAGAATGATAAATAAAATATATTATATATAATTTTATTTTATTATGTTAATGGAATATTCATCATCAAAACCCTTCTCTTATCCCTTTATTTCAAAAAATGAAAAAATCATCTGCGGTGTGTCGATTTACTGCCATCATGGAAGATGCATTTTCACTTTCATTTGTCACCTTAATTAATGGTAATAAAACCATTATAATGGTTATAAAAAATTTATAAATGTATATGAAAACTTATTTAGTGTTTTGTAACCAGTAAATATTCATAATATTAATTAATAAAATAAAATTAGTTTTTCCTGGTCGAAAATCACCAAAATGATCTAAATGGGAATCATTAACATTCTGTCTAAGGAACTATCCTCATGTCTTGAAAAAATTATATATAATACCATGTAAAATTATGGAATATCAATAATAACATATAATTTAAATTCTAGATAATTAATCCCATTTTATATACATATATACAAGTGAACCATTCATAAAAACCCAAGAACTGAACACTGCTGAATAAGGAAATTAAATATTATAACTCATCAAAAAGTTAATAAATGAACTTAATAAAATTATAATAAATAAAATTAATTTTAAATAGGTTTTGAATTAATTTATTAATGAAACTAATGTCATTATCCCATACATTAAGTGAATGTGAAGAACACTTTCAGACAGAAGGTAAGGGTTTTTATATCTCACTTTTATTTCTGTGAAATTTCCCATATTCGCCGCATATTTATTATGTGTGGGGTATTTATACTACCATTTTTTATATAATTTCCTGAATCTCTTTATATTCATAGTATCTAATTTTTCTTTTGATTATTATTAATTTTTTTCCTACGATTCAATTGATTACAAATCTTTAAGGGATTATACCCGAACATCAATTTTTCATTTAGGTTTAGCTTTCAATCTCATTACCCTAATTCAATTCCTCATTATTTTTATATAATTCATCCAAATTAAATTTATATGTTCCGAACTCATGTATCCAGATCATTTCATCATTTTTTATGGTTGATACATGTTTTTTAAGGTTCTCATATCAATCCCTCCCAATAATCAAGCCCGATTTAAGTGAAAATCCCAATTTCTCACTCATTTTTAAGTATACAACAAAATATTTTTTAAGACACAAATATTTTTATTAAATCACTCTTATTATCATGGAATCCTATCCCTATTTATTTATGTCTTTATTCAAAAAATTATTCATTTTCCCAATTTAAAGACTCTTTTATATTTTTCATTTTATTGCACTAAAGAGGCTCTTTTTATAGTTTATTAAAAAACGCTTTTTACATGTTTTCACTTCATTTAGAAATTATTTCTCATGATATAGGAATATTTTTCTTTATGAATTTTTAATATGATTTTAATCCATTTTTTCATGGAAACCATTATGATATTCCCTTTGACCACTAATTCCTTGTGTATGGTGTATGTATACTTCCATTTTTTATGATAATCATTCATTGTATATTTCATTAAATAACTGTAGAGACCCGTATCTTGACGTACATGGACATTACATTACATTTGCGGAATACTTAGTACATAACAAAAACACACACTAAAGGATCGTAATAGTTTAGTGTCTTTGGAAACTCGGAACGTAATCTTCTAATCGTGGTGAAAGTTCTTCAAAATCTCCCATAAAGATCTTCCTTTTTTTTTACCTAAAACCTTTCTTTATATCCTGGGGAAAAGAAAACATAAAAGGGTGAGCTCAAATTCTCAATAAGGGTAAACAAAAGAAATATCAATCACATAATTTTCATAAGAACATATCATTTTTGGAAATCTTAACCTGCAAAAGAGAGCATAATTTCATGGGATAAATCATAGTAGTGAAAATGAAACCATAACTTAAAACATTACTCATTGTGGCATACAAACATAATCATAGAGAATCATTTCTTGTTAGTCAAGACTCATTTCCAAGACTATCTTAGTGGACAAAGTCCCTTTCTGAATCGAGTAATCCTCGTTTCAGTTCTGTTTCACTGAACCGGTATAACCTACCATTCCAGCCATGTCTATCTCATGAGATATGAAATCTTTACCCAATGCATTGGAGGGAGATATAGGTCCCACCCATCTCTTAATGAATCCTTTCTTATGTGTGCCACAAAATCATAAATCATACATCATTGCATAACCCATGTAACAAAAATGGGATTCTTAAACAACATGACATCATAAAACCATTCATATAAGATAAAGGAATTCATAAACATAATTCCATCACAACATAGTCAAATCAATGTAAAAATATGGATAGAAACAGAACCCTTTATTATCTTATATGGAAAATAATTTTGATAAAACACTTGAATTGAATTCTTGAGGAAAATATCCTTTCTTCTTCAAAATCAATTTCTTTTCTCAAATCATCATGAAATTTTAAAAGAAAGAGATTTTATTGAAAATAGTCATGAAATCTTTTAGAGGAGGCTTCATGAAAATAAGGCTTTATAAAACAGTATAAATCCGTTCGTGCCGTATAAGTTAAAAAAAACATTCTTCGTACTTTTGTCGGAAAAGTCAAAAAGTACCTCGTACGAAAAACGAAAAAAGATTCCTTTCATATCCTTTACTAAAAATTCATAGAAGGGTAAAATTGGATTTAAACAATTGTAGGTGGATGGAAATAATATTACATATTGAGGGAACATGGATGTGGATGATAAAATACACCCCAGTAAATACTTACGAATAAACAATCTCGGATAAAAATGAGATTGTGATATTTCCCTTACCTTAGGTCCGACTTGCTTTGTAAGTGTCCGAACCTCCTGTATAATGATTTAAATCATGTTATTGACTTATTACAGAATCATATTCATTGTTATGATATCATATATGGTTCACTTATGACATTATATTACCCGTTCTTTTATAAATTCCATGTTAAAGAAGTGTTTTGGGTAAAATCGTTTCATTTATCGTAGGTGTTTTGACTTGTTGTTCATGACATCATTATTACTTATATCATGATTTACTTACTTCCAGAATATAAAATATGATTTATATATCATATATATTCAGTATATATATATATATAATAGGTAGATAAATAAAATGAAAAACACCGTTCATGGAGACGGTAGTCCGTACGTACGCATGAACGCTGTTTTCCTTTCCTTATTGTCTTGAAATGGAAGTAAGTAGATGACATACATATGTATATATATACATAAATCCAGTAGCTTTATAATGTCATATATTTCATTATTATTTCTTATATATACTTTATAATCATTCTTAAATGGTTAACATGGAGAATGAATCTCATCGCGTCGTGGAGACGGTAGTCCGTACGTACGCACGAGCGATGATATCATTTCTATAAATATTGAATTGAATTGGAGTGGATTATACAATATATCAGAATCAATATGATGTTGTAATAACTATGTATAGTTATTCTTTACACCATTATACCCATCCATGTAAGGTGGTGGTGGAAAATAGATTACACCACGGCGTGGAGACTGTATTCCGTACGTACGCACGCGCGGTGATTTCTTTTTCCGTAGGATGGATAGATGGTGAAATAGGGTTGTTTCATACTTATAATAACATATCAGTATATGAGTGATACTGATGTTATTACTTCATAATGAAACAACCTAAGAAGAAGAAGTGGAAGAAGAAATAAAGATGAAAGAATTGGTAACGGTAATTACCTCTTCTTTGAAGTGCCTCTTTGAGACCTCCTCTTAGGGCACTAGAATTGGTCTTTGAGGAAGACCAGAACCTCTAGGATGTTTCTAGGGAAGTGGAGAAGAGAAAATGGCAGGGGTTGGCCGAGCTTGAGTGCTCAAATTTGTGTGAGGAGGAGGGGGAGGAGGTGTCCTTTTATAGGGGAGGAGAGGGGCACCTTAGGAATTCTTAAAAATATTAATTTATAATAAATCTAACCCCACTTAAAAACCTCCAAAAATGACACATATTCGAAGATTAGATGAGATAGGGTTGAAATATCATCAACCAATCAAATTTAGACATGTTTGGATCTTATTTTAAACCTTATCAATTAGATTTAACTCTAAGTTAAATAATTTAACTTTTACCATGTCTTTTTGTTTTCTTTCACTATATGGTTAATACACTTACTATAACATGCCAAACGAACCCCAAATTGTTTATTATTAATATATATATCCTTATCTAAGTCATTTGGCCGAACCTTAGATTTTGAGGAATAAAATAACAATTAATAATATAATATTTGATTTAAAAACTATTTTGTGTCAATTTTGACACTATTTGATATATGATTTTTGTGAAAGTCATAACAGAATTATATGTTCGAAACAAGTTGATTAAATCAATACTAATATATCATAGTAACCTAGAAAATTAGTGGAATTCATAAAAAGTCTTAAATTACATTTATTTTGGTATTTATATTATCAATTATGTCAATATTTCATTAATAAGATAATTACTGCATCATTTTTGTGTCATAAATAAATTATATTATTTGATGTCTAAAAATTACAAATAAAATACAATCATGTAGGAAAGCTTTTTAGCTTTCTAATGAATATTTATAGTCGAATTTATCTTATGTATAACCCCATATTAAAAATGCTTTACTTATTAAACTTTGATTTTAACTATTTTAACCCTTCTTTAAATAAATTAATAATAAATGTCCTAATCTAATCCAAGTGGGCCTAAATGGTCATATTTTATTCCTAAGTTTGTTTTTGGTCGAATTACACTTGTCAAATAGAATTAGGACATGTGTTATGGTAATATTAATATCATATTTACCCTTAGTTACCCTATTTACTATTAACCGTGGTAAAAAAAGTAAAAAGTTACTATTCACCAAAAAATTATTTTCATCTCATTGAACCACATTTTAGTCCTTGATATTAACCGTGTCTCTCGGATTTTCGAAATTCCATTCACAGAAGCGGTAAAATTAAGTTTTATGCAAAATTCAGTTTTTAACCTACCACTTAGTAGTTTCACTATTCATCAAAAATTGATGTTTTTCAGAACAATGCCAAAATTTCATCCCAAGCTATATTTCATATTCCGAATTTAAAAATGAAGTCTATTTTACCAAATTCATAACATAAAAGTTGCATTAATTAATTTTATAATTAAATCCCACTGTTAAAACAAATAGCGTGTTTTTAAGAAACAATATCTATCAAAAGATTGACACTTGTTTATGTCTAGTGTAAATGTGAAATTACATACAAGGACCAACATTGTATTAAATTGTTAAAATATATTCTAAATATACTTTAAAACCACTCAAATTAATGATTTATCACTATTAATTATTTCGATTAAAAAAGTTGTTTTTAATTATAATTTAGTAATTTTCACTATTCATCAGAATATGAAAGTTATCCGAAATGTACCAAAATTTCAACCTAAGATAATTTCGATATTCCGAATCAAAAAATGAAGTTCATTTTAAAAAATAAGATTTATAGAATTTTAAAAAGTGGTTATTACTATTCATAATGGCTAGTTTTAATAATATTTTAATATCATATCGTTGTTTAATGAAAATCAGTATTGCGTATTACACACGCTATCGAGGAAGGTCGCGATTGCGTGTAATGCAAGGCAAGTCAAGGATGTGTGTTGTGCAAGCTCATTTTGGTGTAGCGTACAACACAAGACATTAATAAAATTAAAAAGAATATATAAAATCTCGGGCTGTTACAATAACTATATTTGTATAATTGATAAGATTAATATCTTAACCGTATTACATTTTTTCATACGGTGTTTTCTTTTAATTGTTTTATTGAATTTAATCTATATAAGAAACATTCTTTGGACTTTCTGAGATGGGTGGGGCATGGGTATAGATAGCCCCTCGATTTATTAGCTGGCCTCATGAGACAAAAAATATAGCAACAAACCCTTTATATTTGATTACAAATAGAATCATATGGTTTTACACCCATATCATTAAACCATCTTGATGATATAATAGTTCATGTTCTAGATACATGACGTCCAATAAATAAGAAACATCATTCATTCATTATTTAGTTATTACTTTCAATTAAATTTTCAATATAAAAAAATATATGGAAGAATTTTAACTCTACATGTATTTATGGCATGAATTTTTAATGTTATTTACCTTTCCGTAATGAAATTTCCTTATTGGATTTTATTCAATTATTATTGTCTCATGTAACCCTTACTGAGCGTTTTGGCTCACTATTTTTTTTCTTTCCCTGAGTTCTGAAGATGAAATCATTGAATAAGGGACAAGAATAATTTTTTTTATGTCCTATGTTTAACTACCATTCTAAAAAAGAGAACCAGGTATGTATCTAGTTTCTTCAATACAAATAAAACAATCTATCCTTGGTGATGTGACCTCTTGTATCGATCGCATTGTAATAAAAAGACCACCAAAATTTGGCTATTGGGGTCGGGGTCAAAAAATACATTGATCTTGAGATTTTGAAATAAATAAACATCTCTACCTATATTTTATTTTTTAGAGTAAATAAAAATCCTTAGGTTATCATCTGTATACATGTCAAAATTCTGATTGAAATACACATACATGGGTATAATGTTGTATACCTTAGTAATAGAAGATATATTCATCTCTTGGGATGAACATATATATATTTGTATATAGTCCTAATAAATCAAAAAAATTTGGGTAAAATGAGGGATAATTTATAATGAATCATCATTAGCCTTGATTTTTTAACTTTGGTGCGAGGAAAATGGTCTTCACTCAGGTGAAATGTTGTCCATCACATTTGTATACTGAAAATGCTAGAGGAACAACACATATTTTTATATACTGTTTAAAGTTCCTTGGATGGATTACCCATATCCTATATCTTTGAAATATCTAAAACAAGTCAACTAAAACCTATTTTGATAATAAATAGATATGTGAAAATTTTATCCACCCATAATATTTAGTGAGAAATGGATAACAATAGTTACCCCAATCTATCATTTGTAAAAGGGTGAGTGTGAAAGAGATCCCAAAATATTATCTCATCACTATAAATATAAACGCATACACACATATATTAAATTACCAATAAGGTAATTGAACATAATTATCTACCTCAAACCCAAATAAGGATCCCCCTATCTGATATTCATAACATTCCATGTATCATTCCAGCTATTATATCACCCTCAATAGATCCCTAGCTTCTAAATCCATGGAATAAATATGATAATTTAATAATAGATATTTTTTTGAATTATACATATAACCACATCAAAACACCGAATATATGACTTTTCCTATATAATTTATGCTCATGTTATTATAATTAAGTTAGTGTACTCTAACAATGTTCCAGTTCAATTCCAAGATATATAATAATTAGTGTGATAATTCCATGTAAAACCATGAAATTATAAAAAAATAAAATTTTATTTAATAGTTTATGTGACAAGAAATGATTTGCTTAAAAACCCCAAGAAACATGTTTCCTTAAATTTAATCTTTATGATCACTTATGAAACCCAAAACCTTGAGTCTAAATGAACCGTAATATAGTATATCGTTATAAACTATCCATTAAATTAGATTTTATAAATAGTAATATCAAAATTATGAAAATTATATCATTTAAAAATTTCAAAATATTCATTGGTTATCTATTTTTTATAAGTAAAATAAAAATCACTTAAAAAAAGAAATGTTTTTTGAAAACATATATTTTTTTTAAAAGTTGATATAGTCACTATTTGCGCACATAATTTATAATTAATTTTTTAAAAAGTTAGAAAAAAAATTGATTAAATGAACTTAGTTTTTAAAATAATCATATCAAAATTATCTTCAGATGAATTGTTTTATTATTTTAGACAACTTTTATTTTTTGATGAATAGTGAAAAAAACTAATTTTTATTAAAAACTACATTTTCATTTAAATAATTTAAAAAGTTAAATTATATTTTTAATTTTTTTAATGTAAAATAAGATAAATTATATTATTTTAAATATAATATATGTCATTGAAATCAATTTCATATGGAATTTTTATATTAAAACCTTCCATATTTGTGATACATTTCTTCTTAATAGCCAACTTCATCGCATCTTCGGGTTTTCTTTAAAGATTAATTTTCCCACTTATGTGAATTAAATTAGGTAAAATTGATTCCATATTTTTATTAAAAATTATTTATATTTTATGATAATTTCAACTAAATTTTTTACCATAGTGAATAGTGAAATAATAAAAATTATTTGCAACAGTTAAGGTAAAATAGATTCACCAAGGGGATAAACTAAAAATATAAGGGTTAAAATCACCTAAAAACATGTATATAATCTATTTTATTTCCATATTTTGACCTTATAATTTCTTATTATTGGGAATAATCCGTTGTTTACAATTCGTTCATATAAAATTTGTGCGTACACCTTTTTCCTTTTTAAAAAATACCAGGGTGAATCTCACCTCTCTTATTCACTCGTTCAAACCCTTTTGGTTCAGCCATTACATACCAAAATAACTACCCAAATTTTTTAAACTCATATTATAACCATTTTTAGACATAATTACATTCTTGTAATACTTTATCTATAATCCTAAAGAGGTTTTTTGAGAAGTGGTAAACTTCTTAACTATGCCTTTTTGTTTTTATTATTCATGAAACTCCTTAAAGTATTCATCATTTATTCTTATATAATAGTACCATTATATAACATATAATAACATGTTACTATGTTAATTTCATGACCTATATACATTTCCTCTCCTCTCAAATAGTAAATGATCATGTCGCTCATGTGTATGGAAGACTATAGTCTCGCAAACTGATGGGACACATTTTCCATCAACACCAATCACGGTTCATAATGATGATAGATATAATTTATATATGTGATTTTTATAACTTAATTGCACCTATATAGTCATTATATCATTTATAAATTTTTATATTTCATTCGGTTGTAGATACGATAATTTCATTCACGTATACAGTGAACTACAGTATCACAAAGTGATGTGATTTTCTTTTCACTAATGCTTCACATAGAGAGAAATAATGATACAATTGATAAATATACATATTATAAATGATATAATTACTATATTCATGAAATATTTATTAATATATACTGAAAATATTTCATTTAATTTCAGACCTTTTCACTCATTGAAAGATGACAATGTCGTTTGTGTTCGTATAGGCTATCACCTTCCCGAAGTGATGTGCCACTCTTTTCATCACCACATCAAATGGATGATACATATAAGTATATTTAATGAAATAATGAGATATTTATGATATTATTATAATTATTTAAATATAAAATATTTTCCACCTTTTTTCTATAATGATCATTGAAAAATAGAAACATTACTCATTCGTGCGTACTGTATACTATCTCTATGATCGTAAAATAATTCATTTCTCATAAAAATATTTTATGATTAGTATTAAATGTATGATTTTAATATAAATATGATAATTATTTCAGGATCATGATTCTGTATATGTTTAAATAATGACCTCTTTGACCAATAATCAACCTACCAAGGTCATTTTTGACACTTATGTCAAATATCGTCAAAACACCTGGCCTAAAAATAATTGATTCTATATTGTTTATAAAAAGAAAATAATTAAAATAAAATAAATAATAAACATGTAAAATTATATTAAAAAAATAAATAATGAACATGTTTTTATTATTCACCAGGATAAATAATTTTCACGATGAGTCGAGCTTAAAGTAAGAGACCCCGTCTTAATTTCTCTTAATTGAGGCATATTGAACTGTTATTCAAAAAAATATTTTATATTCTATCTATACTTACTCTTTGACATGTATTATTACTATTCCAATATATCTAATTCTATTTAAAGTTTTAATATATATTATTTTACTAATGAATATTTTATTATAAAATTACCATGTGGTAATGAATTTCAAAACCTAATTTATTTTCATTGGTTTGTATTACTTTTTACTTGTCATTGATATTATAAGATAATCCATGTAATGAATTTTCACTATATCGTACTGTATTTAAAATTTTCCTATGTGAATTTACATTTTATTCACATTTTCAATTTATTTATTAATTTTCCCTTAAACTTTTCCATTATTGTAAGGAATTTTGTATGAATTTCCTTTTTATTGAAACACCTTTGTTAATATGCACCTATTCAGTTTTTTATGGTTTATATACTTATCTTTTGATATATTAAACATGGAGTCTAATTTATTCATGATGGTTAATGTTTACATTTATGTTTATCCATATTTTGTAAATCATGGATATGAATATTGTGTAAATCGTATACCATTCTTACATACAGGGATTAATTTTAATGTAATATTATTAACTAGGTAATATTAATATTTTTTATTTTTTATTCAATGTTGATATTTAATGGGAATTTATGTTATTCAGGAATTAACTATATTATTTAATATATGAGTAATGATTTGAAAATGCAGATATGGGTGAGACTCGCTTATAGATAGCACGTTGATGCATCAGTTGTCTCGTGAGGAGAATAAGTAAGCTCGATTTAAATGCATTTATATGTATTGTTTTGAACTATCTTGTAGAATTTCTGGACATTATATGTATCATGTTCCTGAGAAAACAACATAAAATGGTTGATAATTTCCATCATTAATAATTATTTTATTATTATCCATTTTATTTTCACAATGAAATTATATCTGGATACATTGAGTTCTACATTTTTTTATTAAATGGAATGTGTTTTCAGTTATTTACCTTTCCATATTGATTATAGATTATCATATTATCCATGATAGTTTTAGAATGATATTGTCTATAGATTAATTTCATTCTAATTTTATTTATTATAATCCATCTTTTTAATTATTTACCTTTCCATGATGATTCTTATCGATTCATGATATATATCATTGCACTTAACCCTTACTGAGAATTTAACCCTATATTTATTTCATTCCCTTTCCCACTAATCTAGGAAGTTTATTGAGAATGGTATATAGGGATATGCTAGAGGAAAAAATTATATACAAAAATAAAATATTATACTTTGTGTTTTAAAATATAATATGAGAATCATTTATGTATATAGTTTACCAAGACAGTTAAACTATTTGGTCCTTTAGGATGTGATTACCTTTATCTTATGCTAATCTATTACTGTAATAGACTATAATTGGGTTATTGGAGTTGGGGTCATTACAGTTGGTATTAGAATAAGTTTAGAAGAAACCTTTGGAATGAGATTTAGGATAATATGGATTAGGGATCATAACACTATAATATAATTTAAGTATAAGCATATATAAATATCTTTAAGTTTATTTAAGTAGTGTATTATATGGTTTTTCATATAAATAATTCCATGTTTGGATAATATAATTTGACATGGTTCTAGAACATTTTTACTTAGTATTAACAACTCTAAAAAGGGCTAATGGGACATGACCATATTTTCAAATTTTATTGGAAAATGGGCCTTACTTTACACCTAGTTTTGTCACTCTAGGGGATATGCTTTATATAATTATCATTTTCCTTATAAATTATTATAAAATATTTTAATTGATGAAGAAAATTAATGATCTATGTTAAACATAAGGTTTCTTATACTCCAAAAGGAATAAATAATTTAAACCTACAAAAAATGATTATGTGCTTTTCCCACTAGGATTTTTGTTTCTCAAACTATAATTTTTTTGTTTTAGTTAATGGATGGAACATGAATGAATAATGTTAACATTAGTGAGTATGGGAAACAAAATGCAATTATTAAAAAATCCAATGATATTGTAATTATTCCTAATCAATTTTCCAAAAAAAATATTAACGACATATACCTTGACCAAATCTTTGACTCACCAATAAGAGAAGGATTGAGTTTTCTAAGAGATGGAGTGGTGGAGACCACGGAGGAAAGAAGGCTTTATTTCTTTCTAGTGAGAAATTTAAAAATAGAAACTTAGGAATGTTCTTCAAAGGAATTGAAAAAATTATTTATGTGTAGAAAATAAGGTCATAAATAAAATCATTTCTAAATAAAAATGAGGAGTGTCATGTAGGAAAACAAATCTCATCTTAGGGATCCATTTTTAGTTCATTATCTATATTTTTGAAAATCAATGCATTATTTGAGTCAATTACCTCTTCTAAATGTTAACCCATATACCAAGGAATGACTTATGTAGAAATAAAAGAAATTCACTACTTATTTATTTGGATTCATTAATTGAATTGAAAAATTATTTTATGATTGTTATTTTTGTTTTAATAATCACGAAACATCTAAGGATTTAGGTAAATTTTAGAATTATATGTGTCTCTATTAACATAAGTATTATGGATACCATTATGGGTTATGTGATTAATGACGATCATAAGTTCAAAGTAACAAAGAACCCTTTTTAAGTATTATGTTATGGGAGTTTAAAAATATTATAGATAGTTTTGGAAAACATTTGTTGGAATACAACCTATTGGTCTAGTATATAAAAATATTATTTGTGGTATAATTCCTTTCCATTTTTTTTGAACATATGATTAACAGCATTGGTAACCGTTAATGTCTACCATGTATTTGATGTTGAATTAATTAGGGGTCATTAAAATTTTGAGACGTTATAAGAATTAAATTAATATAGTTTTTGGAAAAGGAAAACTCATTTCATTTGGTGAAATCCAGGAATCTTGATCCCACAATAAAATTTCGATATGTGTTTATCATGCACCACTAGCCTACATGATGTTAGGATAATGATTAATTGTTTTTAGTTAAATGATTTGATGAATAAATATTAATAAAGAACTAGTGGGGATACAATTGAGTTTTATAGCACAATATATTATAATAAAAAACTTTTCAAACCATATTTGTTTTAGAAAATAGTAATAGATGGATTGAAATACTTGACACTCTTTTATGGATATTATGATCCTTTAAAAGTTCATTTTAGTGATTCTGGTGTAAAAAATAATTCTTTAATATTACTACCTTGGATTAAGTGATGCGTTATAAATTTATCTAAGAATATAAAATTTATGAAATTGTCTTAATGAAATATAAACCTATCAAGAAAGTATATTTTTTAATATTTTCATATAGTAAAATAATTCCTAAACTTTTGGAAATGAATCATGATAACAAATTTTATCCTATTACCTTCATATATTATGAAGAAAATTAAATTTTAAATAATTATGTTTTTAGGGTTTTTAGATCCTTAAATTTCAATTGATTGTTTAATTTCTTGTGATCAATGACCACTATCATTATCTAAAATTATTTATGATTTTATTCCTTGTACATATCTTCACTTTCCACCAATTTTATCCTACATAGAATAAAAGTTCAGTTTTATTTAATATGATATTTTTTCTTCTATTCGTCTCTTATTAGGAGGATATTTTATTAAACCATTATATGATATGGGGTTTCAATTAATATATTTTCAAATATAAAACCCTTAATTTCAGAGTGCAAGATCAAATTGTGAGGACACAATTTATTTAAGGGGTGATTTGCACACCTATAAATTATAAAATAATAATATTTTAGTCAATATAATACTTAAAATGAATCATTAATCTTTAATTACCCATGAAATATATTTCCCATAATTTAATCTCTTTGGTAGCTTCTGGGATACACAACCCCCAGTCCAAATGTTCCAAAATATAGTATATCATTAAAACCTTGCCATTAAATTGTTAGGTATGAGTTTTTCTGACTAAATTATGAGAATTATATGTTTAAACATATAAAAACAAATTCATTGGTTTTTTATTTATTAGAAATAAAATAATAATTGTTTAAAAAAAAGATATATTTTCAGAAAAACTGTATTTTTTTCTAAAAGGCAGTTTAGTCTCCCTTTGAGTATATAATTTAAAATTATTTTTTTACCAATTTCAGAAATTTTATTTGATAAAATTAAATAAATTATTTAAAGAATAATATATATTTTATTTCATGGTGATTATTAGTGATTTTCGGAAAAGTTTCATTTTTTTATTAATAATGAAAAATACTTATTTTTATCGAAAACCACATTTTCATTAAAATAAATTCAAATGTTATATTATAAATTTTTATAAACTAAAATTAGTTAAATTATATTAATATAATAAAAATTTAGTATATTTAAATCAATTTTATATTTAATTTTTATATTAAAACTTTCTGTATTTATGAGAAGTTTCTTCTTGAAAGACCGCTTTTTCATCACGTATACAGGTTTTGTTTTAAAATTAGTTTTTCCGATTATAGTGATTGAATTTGGTAAAACTAATTCGATATTTTTAAACATCATAATATATATTTACTAATAAGTTCAAATTATTTTTTCACTATAATTCATAGCGAAAACAGTGAAAATTAATTACCATGGTTCAGGTAAAAATGGGTTTATCAAGGGCCTAAACTATGTAGATAAGGGTTAAAATAACCTAAAATATTTTCTGAAATATATTTTCATATCACATTGTAACATTATAATTTATTAATATCCTAAATACTTATTTATTTAACCTTTTTCATGTGAAAAACATGGGAACACCTTTTTCCTTTCAAAATTTATCAATGTGTCACTCAAATCACTTATAAAATTGCACCTCCTCTCATTTATTCTTCACTCCTACAAAAACTTTGGGTTCAAAAAATACCTTCCCAAAAAATATATTTAGTTCCATAAACTCATAATATAATCCTTATTTTTGTCATAAATACATTCTAGGAATACTTTAGGTATAATCTTAAAGAGGTGGTCCAAGAAGAGATAAAATTCCTAACTGTGTATTTGGCAGTTATTTCTTCTTATAACTTCTTAAAATATTCTTCATTTTTGATTATATAACAAAACATATATCTTTGATGTACTAAGATTTTATTTTTTTTAGTTCATGACCTATATACATCTACTATTTCCTCAAATGGTAAACGATAGTGTCGATCGTGTGTACGGAAGACTACAACATCGCGAACTGAAATGACACATTTTCCATCAACACCTCTCACAGTTAGGTATGATGATGGATATATAGTATATATAATATATTTATAAAATTATTATTCCTCTGGATTCATTATATCATATATAACTTTTTAAATTTCTATTTTTTATGGGATGTAATAATGTCTCTCGTGTTTATGGTGAACTACAATCTCATGAAGTGATGTGATTCATTTTTCACTAATACATAAAATTGAAGGAAATAATGATAAATTTAACAAATATTTGTGATATACGGGATATAATTATGATATTAGGGACATAGTTATCATTATTAAAAGACGGAATATCATTTTCTTTCTAACATTTTCACTCACTTAGATATGATAACATCATTCATGTATGTGGGGACTACCACCTTCACAAATTAATGTGACTCTCATTTCATCACAGCACCACATGGATGATTTATATAAGTATATTTAAATAAATAATATGTTATTTCATATATTGTTATTATTTTTTAAAGAAAAAATATTTCTTACCTTTTTTCATAACAATCATTGAAAAATGGAAACATTACTCATGGGTACATACAACCTATCATCTCCAAAATCATAAAATATATCATTTATCTAAACCTTCATTCATTATTAGTCTCGAAATTATAATTGGTGTATAAATATGATAATAATTTCAGGATTTTAATTTCATTTATTTTGAAATAATGAATTCTTATGTTAGTATTCAACCTACTAACGTCATTTTAACACATAAGTCAAATATCATCGAAACACCTCATATAATATTAATTAATTGAATATATCATTCTATTTGTAAAATAAAATAATAATAAACCTGAAAATTGATATTGATAAATTAAATAATTAAAAAAATATTATTCAATAAGATAAAGAATGTATATAACAATTCAGACTCAATATAAGAGACTCTATCTCATTTTCCCTTAATTGAGGCACATTGAAATGTTATAAACCTAATTACTTTTATATGGTATATATGATGCTCCTTTGACATGTAATATAATATTTCCTTAATGATTCACGGTGTTTTAAATTTAATTTTAATTACTTCATCTAAGGGTATTTGACATGAAATTGACCAAGTGGTAAATAATTTCATAACTCAATTTCTTTTCATTGAGATATTTTGAATTTTCATTTTCCATGATATTATAAGATTATGTGTGTAATGAATTTTGACTATCAAAGGTTTTATTTGTAATCATCTTATATAGATTTAAATTTGATACCCATAGTCAATGAATTGATAATTTTATCCTCAAAATTATTATTATTACATGTCATTTCATCTCAATTTCCTTTTCATTTGAGACATATTTTTTTATATGACCATATTCACTTTCATATGGTGTATATACTACACATTTGATATTTTTAACAAGAATAAATATTTATTTATGATGTTTAATCTTTTAATTAATGTTCATCCATATTATTTTAATCGTGTAAATGAATATTTCCTAAAACACATATTATTCTTACATATGGTGTTAAATTTGAATGTTATTTGAATAAATGGGGAAATATTGATAATCTATATTTTTTATTGAATAAATATATTCAATATTAATTAATATTATTCCTGAATTAAATTGATTATTTGATATATAAATAATTCTTTGGAAATAAGGATATAGGTGGGGCCTATTTATAAATATCCCCTTGATGTATCAGCAGTCTCATGATGTGAATCAGTAATCAAGAATTACATGGGTTTCTACCAATATTTTTAAACTATCTTGAGAAATGTCTTGATATTACAGGAATCATGTTCCTTAGAAAATGAGGTCTAATGATTATGTATTTCCTTCATTAAGAATTCAGTTCTTATTATTTTTGATATTTTCTCAATGATATTTTCTCTTGATGCAATTCATTCTTGGTTGATTGATTAAATGGAATGGGTTTTTGGTTATTTACCACGCTATAATGACTATGCCTTATCTTAATATGAATGATATTTTTTAAATGATATTATATTTGGATGAATTTCATTCTCAAATTATTGATTAAATTTCATGGGTTTTAATTTTAACTTTTCATGATTTTTCTTATTGATACATCATATTTTCAATTGTACATAACCCTTCAGATAATTTGAGATCCCCATTATATTTTTCCTGATCTACTAATCCTATATGTGTAAAAATAATTATATTAAAGTATAATCTATAGGTAATAATGGTACTATTAATAAAATATTGTAATTTTTGTTTTCCAATGTAATATTTCAATCATGTTTGTATATAGTTCACCAATACTACTAAACTATTCGTTCATTGGGGATGTGATTCCCTATGTCTTATGCTAATATATTAAAGTAAGAAACTATAATGGATTTACCAGAGTCGAGTTCGTTACATTCCACCACTTTATTATTTTATTCTATGTCGTTATTCTAGAATATCTTCCCATCAATAATATCTTTCATTATAGACTCCCAAATCATTTTATGAAAATGTATCATTATTAGGGAAAAAATAATCCTTTGTGATTTTCCATCGCATTACCTATCTTAGTGACTTACTATATTAAACATCATATCTACCATTCACAATTCAACTTCTTTATTTATATATACAGGTTATAATAAATTTCATATATTTATAGGGACAATCACATATATATCAACTATTAAACTAGGAAGAGTTCATTCTTAACAACCCTTACAAATAATTCCCTACCCTCTCAATCACTACATTATAATTTTAGTAGTTGGATTACATTAGTATAACATCACATGAAATAAACACGAGTCTCATGATAATTCTCTTTCTTTCCTATGATCATAACATGAACCACTTACATCCATTTAACCATTAACTTCCAAACCTTTCCCTTTTAACTATTAGAAAATCATTATTTTATAATGAGTTTCTGAGTATCTATGGTTGTTGTCATCACTTCCTCAGAGAAACAATTATAAATTTAATGATTTACTCTCCTATGATGCTAACCACTTAACACAACAAACAGGTTATTAACATAGACTGATCAACATGCCCTACAATATGTAACTCATCCATTGGTTGGTTTTATCATCTCAATTATACAACATTCATATTATAGATATCTTCTTAATATTATTCAATAAAAATAAAATTAACAAGATTTCCCAAGTTATTTTGTAATATTATTACATCAATTCACATTTAACTAAGTTAATTTCATTAATTAATATTATATATATTTACTAGTATAAATCATCCATGCAAGCATTTTAATTTAGAACAGTAAATTATTGTTATTATTTATTATAAAAATTATCACCATAACATAATTTTATTTAGATTAATTAAAATACCAAAAATAATTAAAATGAACCAAACATGTTTCCATTATTTTGTAATGCTTAGAGGTGTTACATCACTATAGTGAGTATCAAATTCAGGACCCTCATGTTCCCCTGAAAGACCTTTATTCTCCTAGGAAAATCCATGGGTACCATATAAAACCCCCACACACAGCATACCCACATACATAAACACCACCTCTTCTGTTAAATCATGTCCATTTGTTCTATATATCTAATGAAACATATTTTATCATGATATCCCCTCCCATATCATCTCACTCATCCATTGGGAAAAAATTATTAATTGACCAGATGCATGAGAGATATTTCATGACACCCACACATTAAATAGGTGATATAAATTAAAAATTAATTTTTTTCAATTTTTCATTCATTAATGTAATCCCCATGAATTTCATAAAACAAATTTTATCACAACATATTAATTTTTTAGTTCATTTTAGAGATTAATGTCACAATATCCTAATCACATTATTTTATTAATATTCTATATTTTATTTTAATGATTGAACATTTATATTGTTTTTTATGTTGGGTGTGTGAAATTTGACTTGCCAAGTATATATATATATATATATAAGAATAAATTGGGTTTTACACCACTTATATAAGAATAAATCCATTGAAGCTATGGAATCATAAAAAAATTATTTTCTGCAAAAGAGATTATGTTGGATGCATATGTATGAATAACCCGATTATACATTAGAAAAAATTGTTATTTTGAAAATTATCTATAATATTAAAATAGAATTTTAATATTTTATATAAAAAACTAGAAATAAGAAAATATATGTAATATCATTAACTTTTTTAAATTTCAAAATAGATTTCTTAGATATGAAATATTAACTTCCTAATTTCAAAGGATATGAAAGTGTAATCTTCACTTATATAAGAATAACTTTAGGTGAACTAATTATACTTAATAATACATAGTTTACCATGTGGATGTGGAAGAATAGTTTATTTGAGATATGTAATGTTAAATATAACTCACATTATATTATGCACCACTTACTTAAGAGTGGCATTGGATCAAAATATGATCTGTAAGATCTACTCAATTGTGAGATTCAGCTACACAAGGGGATTGGAATGTCACATAAGAATAAAATACACTTCTAAACAGTAATGGGTTTATCATCCATGAATATCATCTCAAATAAATATGGATAAAAAATATCATGAGGGGACCATAAGTGGATTTATATTATGATTTTCCTAACCAAATCAAGAATCTAAATAACGAAATATACATGTAAAATATGGTCCTTGAAATAGATAAAGATAATATTATAGATTTCAAACCCATGCTCTCTTGAGAATTAGTAGTAAAGAAACATAAATATCACAGTAAATGTGGAGTAATAAATATCAATGTTTCACGCAATAGGATTAATCTCCAAAATTATCACTTGTACGTGAAGAAGATCCAATTTTTGGTTTAGATGAATAAAATAAATCTATTCCTAATAAAAAATTATACACTGCCTATTTATGAAATTCATTAACCATATTATAGAGAATCACAATTATCATTTTTTATATTTATTTTTAATTTTATTTATTCTATATTTTTTTATTTTAAATGTATAGTGTGTTTTTAATTATTCTAGTTATTTATTTTCTATCTTTATTATCTTGGTTTCATCATGAAAATCTCCCATATATGCTTCCCTAACTTCTAAATTTAAGAATAATAACTTATTTAATTGATCCTGATAATCCCATTAGATCTTACCACTACACTAAGAGGGGTTGAATGAGTGTGTGCAGTTTTTTTATTGTAATATTTTCTTTTTAATTATTCTAACATATACCTGTTTAGGGTAAATAGAACTAATATATATCAATCAAGACATTAATAAGCCATGAAATATTGAATGTAAAGATACATCATGACAAAAATATCTTTATAACGTTCACCTCTAATATGGATGACTATATACTTACTGTAATGCTCCATGATTTTATGATATATTTTCATTAAAATAAATTCAATCTCTTTGATGGCTTTATATACATGAAACTATGAAGATAAAGTTTAGTATGTGAAAATTATATGTTAATAAAACTGTAATAAAATTTATATTTTAATATTTAATGTCACAGAAATATTAATTTTATACAATGGATATCAATTTTTTTACTTATATAGTGAAAATTAAACCTGAATGAACTTTTGAAATTTTCCCGTAGAAATAAGATTTTTTTTATAATAAAAAATGTATTATTTAAATATTCAGAATTTGATATATAATATTTTTTTATATTAGTTTTAATTTAAATTTTATTAAATATAAATTTGATTGAAATAATTATAATAACCATTGGAGGTAAAAGGGATATTTTAATGAATTTTTTTTATTTTTCTAAAAACTATTTTTGTTCAGAAAGGCATAATTTCTCTTCATTTCAATTAATTAAAATAATCATTAATGATTAAAGATATAAATGAAATTATTATATTATATATAAATATATTTTTATATTAATCCTTTTAATTTTTATTTTTATTCATATAGTAAATATAAGATCATTTTATGCTTGCAAAATGCAATTCTGGAAAAACTATTTTTTGATACATTTTGCAAGTTTATTTTAAATTAAAATATTTCACATATGTTGGATGAATTTTATAAATTGGACTATATATTTGAAATAAACATACTTAATATCTGGTAATAAGTTAAAGTTATATTTTTTCATAATAATTAGTTTAAATAGTAACAAAATAATTAATGCATTCAGGGTTAAAAGTAGGTTTTACGCATTACATGCGCTTATGTTAAAATTAATTTCTTAACCACAATTGATTTTAATTTGTTAAATTAAATTTATTTTTTATAAGGATTGGGTATTAGTTATCTAATAAATATTATTAATGATAATGGAGGTGAAAGGTTGTCTTGCCATTTCAAAGACCTCATAAAAGACGATCTAGACACGATTGTAACATATCCCTCATGGAGCTTACATAGGGTGATTAATCCAAACTCTTTAAAAATTTTCCCAAATATATTATTAGTTTCTTATCTGATTTAAAAATGGAATTCTTGGTAATATTTTTGGGCTTATCACATTACCTAAAAATTATTTTTATAAATAAAAATTTTAAACTGAAGAGGAGGAGGTACTTTGGGTGAGAATGACTTCTTATTATTGAATAGTTTTGGGAATATACTAAAATGTCACATCTCTTGAATTATAAAAGGGAACTCCATCCACTCAATTATTTACACCTCTTAAGCCCTTTGGCTCGGCCAAACCCTAAAAAATCTATCAAAAACACCCTTATCCACATTCTAGAGGTTCTTTTCTTCACAAAAGACCAACCCAATGGTATATAAGAGGATATCCAAAGGCGGTTTCTCTAAGATAATTTAATCATATTAACGAAGCTCTTTATTTTTATTTCTCCTCTTAAAACATTCAATTCGGTTTTAATGATTCCAACATAATAAAACTAGTATCTAAAATATACTAAGAATTTATTATGTTAATGAAATAACTAATATTCATCTCTTCTTATAACAAATGGAAAACAAAATTATTGATCGCATGTATGGTGGACTACTGCCTTGCAACCTGATGTAAGTAGTTTTACATCAAGACACCTCGTAGATGGATATAAAAATAAATTTCATGTATATATATAATATTTTTTATATAATTAAACATATAAAATTATAATATCACATATTCCTTCTTACATTCCATTTTTTTGTAATACAATAATGTCTCAACTGTGTATGGTGGACTACTGCCTTGTGAAGTGATGTGACTCAATTTTCACTTATGCATTAAAAGGAATCTAATAGGGGTAAATTTAATGGATATATGTGATATATATTAAATTATATTGATTTTTTAAAATTAATATATCCCCCACTTCCTTACCCTTTCACCTATTAATAACTTATATCATTGCTCGTGCGTACGTATGACTAACCTTCTC
Source organism: Viscum album (assembly GCA_963277665.1). NCBI lineage: Eukaryota > Viridiplantae > Streptophyta > Magnoliopsida > Santalales > Viscaceae > Viscum > Viscum album. Next base: position 980,989,885 of record OY728145.1, on the reverse strand, counting down.
TATGAAGCGATGTGATTCATTTTTTATGTCCATTTTTCTAGAGTGGTAGTAAATATGTATATAAGGAATAATTATTTATAACAATAATTTAATTTTGGATTCAATGGTAATATATCCTATGTTCAATATCCATAACTTTCATGACAAAACATGAATAAGAAAACAAGTCAATTAACACTCGAAACAACAGTCCTAATAAAACATTGTTAATGGAAGTGTTAAAAATTGTTATAAAATGATAATATGTGATATTATAAATATTAATAAGGTTTTATTATAAGTTATTATCATGTTTTAAATGACTATATAGGTGATAAATTGGTGATCAACTAAAGAGAAGTACGAGGTATGGGGTTTGATCAAAACATCAACTCCATTGGGACTTATTTGAAATTATGCACCAATTTATATTTATGTGGAGTATATACTACCTATTTGAGACCATGTTTCATTGGATATTATGACTCTATTAAAAATCAATATTTGTTTTATTGTGGATGTTATTTTTTCTTTTACCATATACAATTTTTACCTATGGTGTCTTATTATTAATGTTATATGATTGACTGAGGAAATATTTATATTTTGTATTCATTATTCAATATGTACATTTATTTATAATCCACATTATGCATGAATAATATTTATTATTCAGTTTATAATGAATTATTTATAAATAAAGTGATGGGTGGGTTTCAGAATTATATATATCCTCGATGTATTTATATGTCTCATGAGAAAAATTAGTTATGCAAATTAAATTGGTTATTTACTTATAGTTTTAAACTGTCTTGTGCAAGGTCTTGAAAGTAAAGGTATCATGATGCCTTATATCATATCATCCTACTTTTAATAATTTCCATCATTTATAATTCATTTATTATTATTATCCATGATATTTTCACATTTATATTATCTCTACGTGGATTTCATTCTCATTTTATTTATAAAATTGAAAGTGGGTTTAGTTATTTTCCATTACCTATTAATTATTTTTTATTTAATCATGATAGATTCCACTATATGCAACCTTTAATGAGAATTTGATCTCACCATATTTTTCTTTCTTTTACCCACTATATTAAGAAGATTTATTTGATTGAGTTTCTAGAATTCCAAACATTTTCTTCTGTTGTGTTCTATGTTTTATTCCCAATGTGGAATAGGTATCTTGTATATATCGAGTTCTACAGGACTACTAAACTATTTCCTCCATTTGGATGTGATATCTTTTATCTAGTTCCAATGTAATAATTTATACATTGGTACTAGGTTATTGGAGTTAGAGCTATTAAAATTTTTATCAAAGCATGTTTAGTAGAAATATTTTGAAATAAATTTGGTAAAACAATGATTTATTAAAATAACCCTATGAAAAACATTAAAGGTTATATAATTATAGAAAAATTTCATGATAGTTTTGTTAATGGATATATTATATTGTTTACCTAAAAATGCATCTATGTTTGGATTTTCCAAGTAGACATGGTTCTAGAAAAGATATACCTAGGAATAATAACACAGAAAAAGGTGTCCTGGAATTGACTCAAGCATCACTTCGTAAGTGAAAACATGCCTTACTATCCACATGGTTTGATACTCTCAGGGGAAAATGGTTTGGTTAATTTAAATTTTATTTATGAACCACTATGAAAGATATGGTATTGTTTCCAAATAAACCATCATTAAGATTCTGAGATAAATCTTCAATTTAAGTTAATTATTACAATAAATTTAGAATTGAACATTATGATTTAAAATGAATAATTTTAAGGGAAAATTTAGTATATTAAATTATTTATAAATATATATTCTATGATATAAGGGTGTCAATACTCATTGTCAATATAGATATTTCTCTACTGAATAAGCCAATACAACTGGTAATGGAACTAAGCAGATCATAGCTTTATTAGGGTAGCTTAATCAGGTTATGAAAAATAATATTTCCTTAATGGAGAAACCTATTATTTCAATCATGATTCTCTAATTTTAGATCGCTTTATATAGAATAATCCCACATTAGTTAGTTATAGTAATAATTATGGGGTCTCTGAGCAATGGATTAAGTCCCTTGAAAATATATTTCTGGAATTGGGATGCGATGAAAGGGAAACATTTACCCTGGAAATATAATATCACAATGGAGATGATGACAAATAGTGGTCATTGATATAGAATACTAGGTAGTAATAATAAATAGAAAAATTGGAATTGATCGATTTTAAGGAGAGATTTATTGAAAAATATTTCCTTTATGAGAAATGTATTAAAATTCTTAGAATGTGTCATATACCTTGAGGAACCGCTGGAGAATGAAGAAGATGTTATTCAATTGGAAACCAATAAAGAGGAGGACTCATTATTTATCCTAACCCCACCATACAATATGCATATCATTTTCATGGGGTTGTATTTGGTGTACCATATCCATGTATTCCTCAATAAAAAAGAAGAAGTTCAAAATGGAAAGAAGAAGTTCTGGTGGTTCATATTAAAGAAACTTCAGCCACTATCGCATTGGAGATAACCAACTGAAACTGCCCATCTGGAGGCAGTCAAAACCCAGGGACGACTTGGGGGATTAAACCAAGATCTATCCTTCTATTCTCATTCTATTTCTATTTTCTTTACATTCAATAAATTTATTATGTTTTATTATCTACCTTTGTTTGTAGGTTTTTCTATGCATGGCACATAAGATCTTAACTCAACATTGCACTACCAATAAGTCAGGTTGTACCTTTCCTTTACACATTATTATTTGTTGTGATTAAATTTAAACTATAATTACATGTTAAATCAATTTTAATGCATTGTGGACATTGTATCATTTAAGTGTAGCGGAGGGAACCATTGTAGTTTAGTATAGTCAATTATTTAAAAAAAGGGGTATTTTTCAAATTTTTTATTGTTTTTAAAACTATTTAGATTAAATGAATATCTTATCCATTTTTGAAACCCATTTCAATGTTTGAAATATTTTATTCCATGAATATAAGATTAAATGAATGCTGAAAATGACTTTGTTTCAAGTTCAAATATTTGTAACTTTCATGAAAAGTACTCTGATTTTTTGAATCCCATGCCACAATTCACTGTCATTATATTTGAAATCACTTTCCTATGAGGCTTCTAAACTGAATTTTCATATTATTTTAATTCACCTCACTTCTTGAGATAACCATACCATGCTTCATTTAACTATAATTTGATTTATTCCTATCAAAACTTGAGGGTTTTAGGTACATGTGTTTTAAATGATTGAGGCATTTCTTTGATTTTAAAGCCCCCTTTTCAAGATAATCCTTTTTTATAATGTCCCACCATATACATGTAATCCTTGTAGCCCATAGAATCCATGAACATCCTATTAGGTTAGCCACATTACAAGACAATTTTCTCTATCCAACCTTCTCTTGAAGTGAAATTTCATAATCTAGTTGAAATTAAGTGTGGAGGGAGGTTGACTTGTGTTGTGCTACCTTATTTGGAGATACATTGGGTGGAAAATAAAATTTTAAGCAATATGCTTTCTATTGAAAAACAATATGTTGAAATTTGTGCCTGATCTAGAACTTTCATGTAAAATAAACTCTGCCTTTCTGGAGCTTCTAATGAAAGGAAAGATGTGCCTTTTCTGGAGATTTCAAGAAAAATCTTGTTTAAGATGATTGAAACTTTTTTTTCTGAAATGATGAATGGTGTGTAATGTCACTGGTTTTTTATACTCTTGGATCTGATTTACTCTTTAGGTAAGTGAGGAGGAGTCTACACATGATTAAAAATTAGAATAATGTAATTTTTCTTCAAAAAGAGCCAAGCACTCCTTATTCATCCACATAATTTTTCACATCTAAATCCTACCAACCTGATGCCATAGAATAACCTTTATAAGGTCCTCATGATAAACATATGTTCTTGACTCTCATCGGGTGGATATGTAGGAATTTATCAATCCTATGGTGACCCTTGCATGAGTATTGGATGAGAAAGACATTGTTGAAAAATTGATATTTGTGCGAGGAGAAACAAAATGCATGTTAGGTAAGTGTTTTGTGTGCTTGGGAGAATAAATGAAGAGGATATATATTTAATGATATATATTTATAACTTGGAATAATGGTTTTTGATGATTCATGAAATCTTTTGTTTCTTGGTGATAAATTGTTGTATCTCAAGGATATGTGTTTTAAAATTTGATTTGATTTAATATCGATGTTTACATGTCCCGGAGTCCAAGTGATAAGTGTGGGGGAATTGACAGAGCTCATATTTTCATATTTATACATATGTTTTTAAATGATTGAATCCCTTTCCATTAATCAATTTGATCTTATTTGCATTATTTTATGACTTTTGGTGAGTTTTGAGCTTAAGTATGAAAATTGGTTAATTCTGGACATTTAACAATTTTATGATGCCTCTGTATTTTGATAATAAATCCTAAAATTTTGATACAATTAATTTGATTCCTTTTTTTAGGATTACATGGTTAATTTTATATAAATAACCCTTCTGGACAAAGATCCAATTCGAACTCCAACAAGCCAAAAGAATTTGAACAGTGTGAAAAGTTATTCTGGCCGGCAGAATAGACTATGATATATTCAAAAACTCATATCTCTGACAAACTACCTACAAATTCAGTGATTCTAGTTGGGTTACACAGCTTACTAGAAATTTTATAGGGAAGAAAAATATCAGGAATAAAGTCATTCATTAATTCATCTAATTATATGTTCAAATAAGGGTTGTTGGAATAGTGTTTGGCAGCCAGGAAAATCTTTTCCATATAGGAGGCCATAACTAATTACACAAAAATAAAAATGCATTTGAACTTCGTGGTTGGATGTAAAACTTCATTCCTCATCTACTATAAGAAGGGACCTCATCTTGATTCGACTATATAGTGGGAAAACTGAAGCTGATCTTCTGGTGGATAGATTCTGGAGGAGAAACTTTTGGTTCTATCTTTTCTTTCTTTTGTTCTCTTTACTTTTGTAATGTATTCATCTTCCCCATTCTACTCAATTACCCTCTACATGGTGGGGTAAATATTATGGATGATTTGGGAAGTTTAGGTTTTCCATTTTTTAATGTATGAGTTCATGCGCTTAATATTATAAAATGTTTTCTTTATTATGAAGTTGGTTTCAATTAATATAACAGCTTATATTATCTTGTGCGATTTTATTTGATTTTATATTCTGTTGCAATTATTGATTTGTTTAATGATAATTATATCCCTAACTTGGTTCTAGTCTATATATTATGGAATATATCATAACAAAGTGGTGATGTACTTGGTGATCGTCAGTATGTGTGAGATTTGTACTGAATATTCAAGATTGTTTGGGATAAACAAAACCTGATTGGGAATTTCCTTAATCAATTGAGGTTATTCTATAAAACTCTTTCACAAAAGGATATATATTAGACCAAAATAAGATATTATTAAGGTTTAATCTCCCCAACATCATTAAACAAATAAGTGAGAGGAAGCGATTGTGAAATCTCATTTTAATCGATTTAATAAAAAAGGAATGTATAAATACGAACTATGATAACATTGCAATTGAAAAACCAACCCCAACCTGATCACCCAATAATTATCACAATTTTTAATCACATAAATTTTCAATTTGTTTTAAATATTATACTTTATTTCTTTCTTTAGTTTTGTTTCATCGTTTTCAAAATCAAACAAATTAAAATACAAAGTGACAAACATGATTGTTGTGCACTCCTCATCGAGAGACAACCTAGGTTAACCACTATACTATATTTTGACTTAGTAAATAATTTTTTTTTCCACACCCCATGATAGGAATGGGTCAAAACATGGCACCATTTCCGGGGAGGATGTGTCACAATCAAATTAATAATATTTAACATTTTTCAAAAAAAAGTTTTAAAAAATATTTTTTCCATGATGTTATCAAATGATTATTTCTTAAATTCATGTACAAACTACCAACATTTATAAAAATTAGAGGAGGCTGGTTATGATATAGTTGAGATGAAAGAACATAAAAATGACATAGCAAAACTAGAGAACAAAGTAGAACTTCCATTTGAATATGTTCGGGTAATGATGGAAAAACCAGAACATATGAATGAAACTGAGGAGGACAAGAAAGAAGAATTTCCAAATGAGATACATGTGGGAGAGAAAAAATATCTAGATAAATTCTGGAGTGAGTGTGAAGAACTACTTGATCCACATATTCCTTACAAAGTAGAAGATCCAGAACCAATAAAGGAAGACACCACCAAAGCGGTGGAAGAAAAGATGGAGGAGCCTGACTACCTACCTCTATCTTGTGAAATTCAACTACAAGAGAAACCTCATACTGAAGAAGCAATTGATGTCAATCTACTTAAGGGAGATTATCTTTTTCTTAACTCTTTTCATTCTAATTATATAGAATCTGAATTGAGTATCACATCCCCTTGATTGAAATTTTTCGATTTGGATAACAAATGTATTTCCTTGGTGGATGAGTGAATAGAAGAAGATACACCTAAAGAGGGACACCTAGAGCTCCCCAAACATGGTGATCATTTATTGGAAGGAGTTCAAGATGAGATCCAAGTGGACTTTCTTGAGGAAAAATAGACACAAGATTCTTACTTTGAAAGGGAAGAGTTCGATATTGATTCATCATGCATTGATTTTATTCAAATTGGAATAATCTCTGATTGTCCATTTGACAATTCTTTTGATACAAAATACCTTGAGGAACTGCTGGAGAATGAAGAAGAAGTTATGAAATTGGAAACCAATAAGGAGGAGGACTCATTATTTATCCTAAACCCACGATAAAAAATGCATATCATTTTCATGGGGTTGGATTTGGTGTACCATATCCATGTAATCCTCAACAAAAAAGAATAAGTTCAAAATGGAAAGAAGAAGTTCAGGTGGTTCATATTAAAGAAACTTCACCCACCATCGGATTGGGGATAACCAACTGAAACTGCCCATCTGGAGGCAGTCAAAACCCAGGTCCCACTTGGGGTATTAAACCAAGATCTATCTTTCTATTCTCATTCTATTTCTATTTTCTTTACTATCAATAAATTTATTATGTTTTATTATCTACCTTTGTTTGTAGGTTTTTATATGTGAAGCACATATGAGCTTAACTCAACATTGCACTACCAATAAGTCAGGTTGTACCTTTCCTTTACACTTTATTGATTGTTGTGATTCAATTTAAACTATAATTACTTGTTAAATAAATTTGAATGCATTATGGACACTGTATTATTTCAGTGTGAGGGAGGGAACCTTTGTAGTTTAGTATTTTCAATTATTTGAAAAAAAATGTGTGTTTTTCAAATTTTTATTGGTTTTTAAAACTATTGAGCTGAAATGAATATCATCGCCATTTTTTAAACCCATTTCAATGTGTGAAACAATTTATTCCGTGAAAATAAGCTTAAATGAATGCTGAAAATGACTTTGTTTCAAGTTCAAATATTTGGAACTTTCATGAAAAGTACTCTGATTTTTTGAATCCCATACCACAATTCACTATAATTATATTTGAAATCACTTTCCTGTGAGGCTTCTAAACATAATTTTCATATTCTTTTCATTCACCTCACTTCTTGATAGAACCATACCATACATTATTCAACCAGAATTTGATTTATTCCTTTCAAAATTTTAGGGTTTGTGGTACATGTTTTTTAAATGATTGAGGCATTTCTTTGATTTTAAAGCCCCCTTTTCAAGATAATACTTTTCATAATAACCCACCTTATAAATTTAATCATTGTAGCCCATAGAATCCATGAACAGACTGTTAGGTTAGCCACATTACAAGCCAATTTTCTCTATCCAACCTGCTCTTGAAGTGAAATTGCATAATCTAGTTGAACTTAAGTGTGGAGGGAGGTTGACTTGTGTTGTGTTACATCATTTGGAGATACTTTGGGTGGAAATTAAAATTTTGAAGCAATGTGCTTACTATTGAAAAAAAAAATATGTTTAATTTTGTGCCTTATCTGGAACATTCATATAAAAGAAGTTGTGCCTTTCTGGAGCTTCTAATGAAAGGAAAGATGTGCCTTTTCTGGAGCTTTCAAGAAAAATCATGTTTAAGATGATTGAAAATTTTTCTGCTGAAATTATGAATGGTGTGTATTTTCACTGATTTTTTATACTGTTGGATCTTATTTACTCTTAAGGGGATTGAGGAGGAGTCTACAGTTGAGTAAAAATTAGAATAATGCAATTTTGCTTCCAAAAGAGCCAAGCACTCCTTATTCAGCCACATAATTTTTCACATCTAAATCCTACCAACCTGAAGCCACATAACAACCTTTATAAAGTCATCAATATAAACATATTTTCTTAACTCACATCAAGTGGAGATTTAGGAATTTATCAATCCTATGGTGACCCTTGCAAGAGTATTGGATGAGAAAGACATTGTTGAAAAATTGATATTTGTGTGAGGACAAAAAAATGCATGTTAGGTAAGTGTTTTGTGTGCTTGGGAGAATAAATGAAGAGGAAATACATTTAATGATCTAAATTGAGAACTTTGAATAATGGTTGTTGATGAGGCATAAAATCTTTTGTTTCTTAGTGATAAATTGTTATATCTCAAGGATATGTGTTTTAAAATTTTCTTTGATTTAATATTGATGTTTACTTCTCCAGGAATCCAAGTGATAAGTGTGGAGGAAATGACAGAGCTCCCATTTTCATATTTATACATATGTTTTGAAATGATTTAATCCCTTCCCATTAATCAATTTTATCTTATTGGCATTATTTTATGACTTTTGGTGAGTTTTGAGCTTAAGTATGAAAATTTGTTAATTTTGGACATTTAACAGTTTTATGATGCCTCTGTATTTCGAGCATAAATCCTACAATTGAAATCAAATTAATGGGATTCCTTTTTTGTAGGATTACATGGTTAGTTTTATATAAATAACCATTCTAGACAAATAAACAATTCAAACTCCAACAAGCCAAAAGAATTCAGTCAATGTGAAAAGTTGTTCTGGCCGGCAGAATAGACTATGACATATTCAAAAACACATATCTCGGACAACTGAACTCCAAATTCTGTGATTCTAGCTGCGTTATAAATCATACTAGAATGGTCATAGGGAGGAAAAATATCAAGAATAAAGTCATTCATTAAGGCCTCTAGTTATATGGTCAAAAAAGGGTTGGTGGAATAGTGTTTGGCAGCCAGGAAAAGTCTCTTCCATTTAGGCGGCCATAACTAATTCCAAACAGCTTAAAATGCATTCAAACATCGTGGGTAGATGGAAAAATTCATTACTCACCTCTTATAAAAGGGAACTCGGCCTGATTCGACCATATGGTGGGATAACGGAAGCTGAACTTTGGGTGTACAGATTCTGGAGGAGAAACTTTTGGTTCTTTCTTTTCTTTCTTTTGTTCTTTTTAGTTTTTAAATGTATTCATCTTCCCACTTCTACTGAATTACCCTCACCATTGTGGGTTAAATATTATGAGTGATTGGTTAAGGTTAGTTTTTCCATTTTTTAATGTATGAGTTCATGCGCTTAATGTTATAAATTATTTCCTTTATTATGAAGTTGGTTTCAATTGTAATAACAGCTTATATTATCTTGTGCGATTGTATTTGATTTTTATTCTATTGTTATTATGGATTTGTTTAATGATAATTATATCCCTCACTAGGTTCTGGTCTATATACGATGGAATATATCAGAACATAGTGTGGAAGTACTTGGAGATCGTCCGTACGTGTGAGATTTGTACTGAATATTCAAGATTGTTTGGGATAAACAAGACCCGATTGGGAATTGCATTAATCAATTGAGGGTATTATCTATAACTATTTCACAAAAGGATATATATGAGACCAAAATAAGATATTATTAAGGTTTAATCTCCACAATATCATTAAACAAATAAGTGATAGGAAGCGATTGTGAAATCAAATTTCAATCGATTTAATAAAAAAGGAACGAATAAATAAGAACTATGATAATATTGCATTTGGAAAACCAACCCCGAACTGATCACCCAAAAATAATCACTATTTTTAATCACATTAATTTTCAATTTGTTTTAAATATTATACTTTATTTCGTTCTTTAGTTTTGTTTCATTGTTTTCAAAATCAAACAAATTCAAATACAAAGTGACAAACATGATTGTTGTGCACTCCTCATCGAGAGACAACCTAGGTTAACCAATATACTATATTTTAACATAGTAAATAATTGTTTCTTCCACACCCCATGATAGTCACATGTCAAAACACGGCACCATTTCTGGGGAAGAAGTGCAGAAATCTAATTATTAATATTTAACATTTTTCAAAAAAAGTTACAAAAATATTTCTCCCGTGATGTTTTCAAATGATTATTTCATTAATTCATGTAACAACTACCCACATTTAGAAAAAGTAGATGAGGCTGGTTATGATATAGTTTAGATGCAAGAACTTAAAAATGACATAGAAAAACTAGAGAACAAAGTAAAACTTGCATTTGAATATGTCTGTGTAATGATAGAAAAACCAGAACATATGAGTGAACCTGAGGAGGACAAGAAGGAAGAATTACCTATTGAGATACATGTGGGAGAGAAAAAAGATCTAGATAAATTCTGGAATGAGTGTGAAGAACTACTTGATCCAAATATTCCTTACAAAGTAGAAGATCCCGAACCAATAAAGGAAGACACCACCAATGTGGTGGAAGAAAATATGGGGGAGCCTGACTACCTACCTCTATCTTGTGAAATCAACTACAAGAGAAACCTCATACTGAAGAAGCAATTAAAGTCAAGCTACTTAATGGAGATAATCTTTTTCTTAACTCTTTTCATTCTGATTATATAGAATATGAATTTTGTATCGCATCCCCTTGCTTTAAATTTTTATATTTGGATAACAAATGTATTTCCTTGGTGGATGAGGAAAATGAAAAAGATACACCTAAAGAGGGACACCTAGAGCTCCCCAAACAAGGTTATCATTTATTTGAAGGAGTTCAAGAAGAGATCCAAGTGGACTTTCATGAGGGAAAAGAGACACAATATGCTTACTTTGAAAGGGAAGATTTTTATATTGATTCATCATGATTTAATTTTATTCAAATTGAATTACTCTTTGATTTTCCCTTTGACTATTATTTTGATACAGAATACCTTGAGGAACCGCTAGAAAATGAAAAAGAAGTTATGAAATTGGAAACCAATGAAGAGGATGGATCATTATTTATCCTAACCCCACCATACAAGATGCATATCATTTTCATGGGGTTGAATTTGGTGTACCATATCCATGTAGTCCTAAAAAAAGAAGTTCAAAATGGAAAGAAGAAGTTACGGCGGTTCATATTAAAGAAACATCACCCACCATCGGATTGGGGATAACTAACTGAAACTACCCATCTGGAGGCAATCAAAACCCAGGGCCTACTTGGGGGATTAAACAAAGATCTATCCTTCTATTCTCATTATATTTCTATTTTGTTTACTTTAAATAAATTTATAATTTTTTATTATCTACATTTGTCTGTAGGTTTTTATATACATATCACATAGGAGCTTAACTCAACATTGCACTACCAATAAGTCAGGTTGTACCTTTACTTTACACTTTATTGATTGTTTTGATTCAATTTAAACTATAATTACATGTTAAATTAATTTGAGTGCATTGTGGACACTGTATCATTTAAGTGTGGGGGAGGGAACCTTTGTAGTTTAGTATTTCCAATTATTTTAAAAAAATGTGATATTTTCAATTTTTGTTTGTTTTTAAAACTATTGGGATGAAATGAATATCATCGCCATTTTTTAAAACCATTTCAATGTCTGAAACAATTTATTCCATGAAACTAAGCTTAAATGAATGCTGAAAATGACTTTGTTTCAAGTTCAAATATTTGGAACTTTCATGAAAAGTACTCTGATTTTTTGAATCCCATGTCACAATTCACTATCATTATATTTGAAATCATTTTCCTATGAGGCTTATAAACCTCATTTTCATATTCTTTTCATTCACCTCACTTCTTGAGGGAGCCATCCATGCATTATTTAACCAGAATTTGATTTATTCTTGTCAAAACTTGAGGGTTTGAGGTACATGGGTTTTAAATTATTGAGGCATTTCTTTGATTTTGAAGCCCAATTTTCAAGATAATCCTTTTTATAATGGACCACCTTATACATTTAATCCTTTTAGCCCATATAATCCTTGAATAGCCTGTTAGGTTAGCCACATTACAAGCCAATTTTCTCTATCTAACCCGCTCTTGATGTGAAATTGCATAATCTAGTTGAACTTAAGTGTGGAGGGAGGTTGACTTGTGTTGTGCTACCTCATTTAGAGATACTTTGGGTGGAAATTTAAATTTTCAAGAAATTTGATTGCTATTGAAAAAAAATTATGTTGAAAGTTGTGCCTTATCTATTACTTTCATGTAAAATAAGTTGTGCCATTCTGGAGCTTCTAATGAAAGGAAAGATGTGCCTTTTCTGGAGCTTTTAAGAAAAATCATGTTTAAGATTATTGAAACTTTTTCTGCTGAAATGATGAATGGTGTGTAATGTCACCGATTTTTTATACTGTTGGTTCTGATTTACTCTTAAGGGGAGTGAGGAGGAGTCTACACTTGAGTAAAAATTAGAATAATGAAATTTTTCATCAAAAACAGCCAAGCACTCCTTATTTAGCCACATAATTTTTCACAACTAAATCCTACCAACCTGAAGCCACATAACAACCATTATAATGTCCTCATGATAAAAATATTTTCTTGACTCACATCGGGTGGAGATGTAGGAATTTATCAATCCTATGGTGACCCTTGCATGAGTATTGGACGAGAAAGACATTGTTGAAAATTTGATTGTGTGAGGAGAAAACAAATGCATGTTAGGTAAGTGTTTTGTGTGATTGGGAGAATAAATTTAGAGGAAATCTATTTAATGATATAAATTGAGAACTTGGAATAATGGTTGTTGATGAGGCATGAAATATTTTGTTTCTTGGTGATAAATTGTTGTATCTCAAGGATATGTGTTTTAAAATTTGCTTTGATTTAATATTGATGTTTTCTTGTCCAGGAGTCCAGGTGATAAGTGTGGGGGAATTGACAGAGCTCACATTTTCATATTTATACATATGTTTTTAAATGATTTAATCCCTTCCCATTAATCAATTTGATCTTATTTGCATTATTTTATGACTTTTGGTGAGTTTTGGGATTAAGTATGAAAATTTGTTAATTCTCTACATTTAACAGTTTTATGATGGCTCTGTATTTCGAGCATAAATCCTACAACTGTGATCAAATTAATGTGATTCCTTTTTTTGGATTACATGGTTAGTTTGATATAAATAACCCTTATGGACAAAGATCCAATTCTAACTCCAACAGGCCAAAAGAATACGGTCAATGTGAAAAGTTATTCTGGCTGGCAGATTAGACTATGACTTATTCAAAAAGGCATATCTCGGCCAAATGACCTCCAAATGTAGTGATTCCTGCTATGTTAGAAATAAGGTTCAGAGGGAGGAAAAATATTAGGAATAAATTCATTCATTAAGGCCTCTAATTAGATGGTCAAAGAAGTGTTGGTGGAATGGTGTTTGGAACCCAGGAAAAGTATCTTACATTTAGGCGGTCATAACTAATTCCACACGGCTAAAAATGAATTAAAACTTCGTGGGTGGATGGAAAAATTCATTCCTCACCTCCTATAGGAAGGAACCTCGGCCTGATTCGACCATATGGTGGTAGAAAGGAAGTTGAACTTCTGGTGGACAGATTCTAGAGGAGAAACTATTGGTTCTTTCATCTCTTTCTTTTGTTCTTTTTAGTTTTTTAATGTATTCATATTCCCCCTTCTACTCAATTACCCTCAACATGGTGGGGTAAATCTTATGAGTGATTGGGTAAGTTTAGGTTTTCCATTTTTTAATGTATGAGTTCATGAACTTAATGTTATAAAATATTTTCTTTATTATGAAGTTGGTTTCAATTGTAATAACAGCTTATATTATCATCTGCGATTGTATTTGATTTTATATTCTGTTGTTATTATTGATTTGTTTAATGATAATTATATCCCTCACTAGGTTATGTTATATATAAATTGGAATATATCAGAACATAGTGGTGAAGTACTTGGCGATCGTCAGTACGTGTGAGATTTGTAATGAATATTCAAGATTGTTTGGTATAAACAAGACCCGGTTGGGAATTGCCTTAATCAATTGAGGGTAATCTCTAAAACTCTTTCACAAAAGGATATAGATTATACCCGTATAATATTTTATTAAGGTTTAATCTCCCCAACATCATTAAACAGATAAGTATCTATTTAATAAAAAAGGAATGAATAAATAAGAACTATGAAAACTTTACAATTGGAAAACCAACCCCGACCTGATCACCCAATAATTATCACTATTTTTAATCACATTAATTTTCAATTTGTTTTAAATATTATACTTTATTTCTTTCTTTAGTTTTGTTTCATTGTTTTCAAAATCAAACAAATTCAAATACAAAGTGACAAACATGATTGTTGTGCACTTTTCATTGAGAGACAACCAAGGTTAACCAGTATACTATATTTTAACTTAGTAAATAATTGTTTTTTCCACATCCCATGATAGGAACGTGTCAAAAAATGGCACCATTGTCGGGGAGGAAGTGCCACAATCTAATTATTAATATTTAACATTTTTCAAAAAAAGTTAAAAAAATATTTTTTCCATGATGTTTTCAAATGATTATTTCTTTAATTCATGTAACAAATACCCACATTTAGAAAAAGTATATGAGGCTAATAATGATATAGTTTAGATGCAAGAACTTAAAAATGACACAACAAAACCAGAAAACAAAGTAGAACTTGCATTTGAATATGTTCGTGTAATGATGGAAAAACCAGAAAATATGAATGAACCCGAGGAGGACAAGAAGGAAGAATTACCTATTGAAATACATGTGGGAGAAGAAAAAGATCTAGATAAATTATGGAATGAGTGTTAAGAACTACTTGATCCACATATTCCTTACAAAGTAGAATATCCAGAACCAATAAAGGAAGACGCCACCAAAGCGGTGGAAGAAAAGATGGAGGAGCCTGACTAACTACCTCTATCTTGTGAAATTCAACCACAAAGGAAATCTCATACTGAAGAAGCAATTAAAGTCAAGCTACATAAGGGAGATAATCATTTTCTTAACTCTTTTCATTCTGATTATATAGAATCTGAATTGCGTATCACATCCCCTTGCATGAAATTTTCAGATTTGGATACCAAATGTATTTCCTTGGTGGATGAGGAAAAAGAAGAAGATACACCTAAAGAGGGACACCTTGAGCTCCACAAACATGGTGATCATTTATTGGAAGGAGTTCAATAGGAGATCCAAGTTTACTTTCTTGAGGAAAAAGTGTCACAATATGCTTACTTTGAAAGGGAATAGTTTGATATTGATGCATCATGCTATAATTTTATTCAAATTGAATTACTCTATGATTTTCCCTATGACTATTCTATAGATACAGAATACCTTGAGGAACCGCTAGAGAATGAAGAAGAATTTATGAAATTAGAAACCAATAAAGAGGAGGACTCCTTATGCATCCTAATCCCACCATACAATATTCATATCTTTTTCAGTGGGCTGGATTTGGTGTACCATATCTATATAGTCCTCAACAAAAAATAAGAAGTTCAAAATGGAAAGAAGAAGTTCTCGTGGTTCATATTAAAGAAACTTTACCCACCATCGGATTAGGGATAACCAACTGAAACTGCCCATCTTGAGGCAGTCAAAACCCAGAGCCCACTTGGGGTATTAAACCAAGATATATCCTTCTACTCTCATTCTATTTATATTTTCTTTACTTTTAATAAATTTATTATGTTTTATTATCTACCTTTGTTTGTAGGTTTTTATATGCGCAGCACATATGAGCATAACTAAACATTGCACTACCAATATGTTAGGTTGTACCTTTCCTTTACACTTTATTGATTTTTGTGATTCAATTTAATCTATAATTACTTTTTAAATCAATTTGAATGTATTGTGGACAATGTATCATTTAAGTGTGGGGGAGGGAACCTTTGTAGTTTAGTATTTTCAATTATTTAAAAAAATGTGTGTTTTTAAAATTTTTGTTTGTTTTTAAAACTATTGAGCTGAAATAAATATCATCACCATTTTTTAAACCCATTTCAATGTGTGAAACAATTTATTCCATGAAACTAAGCTTAAATGAATGATGAAAATGACTTTGTTTCAAGTTCAAATATTTGGAACTTTCATGAAAAGTACTCTGATTTCTTGAATCCCATGCCACAACTAACTGTCATTATATTTGAAATCACATTCTTTTGAGGATTTTAAACCTAATTTTCATATTCTTTTCATTCAACTCACTTCTTGAGATAACCATTCCATGCTTGATTTAAACAGAATTTGATTTATTCCTATCAAAACTTGAGGGTTTAAGGCACATGTGTTTTAAATGATTGAGGCATTTATTTGATTTTAAATCCCCCTTTTCAAGATAATCCTTTTTATAATGTCCCACCTTATACATTTAATCCTTGTAGCCCATAGAATCCATGAATAGCCTATTAGTTTAGCCACATTACTAGCCAATTTTCTCTATCCAACCTGCTCTTGAAGTGAAATTGCATAATCTAATTCAATCTTAACTATGGATGGAGGTTGACTTGTTATGTGCTACCTCATTTGGAGATACTTTGGGTGGAAAATCAAATTTTGAAGCAATGTGCTTACTATTGAAAAAAATATGTTGAAATTTGTGCCTTATTTGGAACTTTCATGTAAAAGAAGTTGTGCCTTTCTGGAGCTTCTAATGAAACGAAAGATTTTCCTTTTCTGGAGCTTTCAAGAAAAATCATGTTTAAGATGATTCAAACTTTTTCTACTAAATTGATGAATGGTGTGTAATGTCACTGATTTTTTGTACTATTGGATCTGATTTACTCTTAAGGGGAGTGAGGAGGAGTCTACACTTGAGTAAAAATTAGAATAATTCAATTTTCCTTCAAAATGAGCCAAACACTCCTTATTCAGCCACAGAATTTTTCACATCTAAATCCTACCAACATGAAGCCACATAACAACCTTTATAAAGTCCTCATGATAAACATATGTTCTTGACTCACATTGGGTGGATATGTAGGAATTTATCAATACTATGGTGACCCTTGCATGAGTATTGGATGAGAAAGACATTGTTGAAAAATTTATATTTGTGTGAGGAGAAAAATATGCATGTTAGGTAAGTGTTTTGTGTTATTGGAATAATAAATGAAGAGGAAATATATTTAATGATCTAAATTGATTACTTGGAATAATGGTCATTGATGAGGCCTGAAATCTTTTGTTTCTTGGTGATAAATTGTTGGATCTCAAGGATATATGTTTTAAAATTTTCCTTGATTTAATATTGATGTTTACTTGTCCAGGAGTCCGAGTGATAAGTGTGGGGGAATTTATAGAGCTCATATTTTTATATTTATAAATATGTTTTTAAATGATTTAATTCCTTCCCATTAATGAATTTGATCTTATTTTCATTATTTTATGACTTTTGTGAGTTTTGATATTAAGTATGAAAATTGGTTAATTCAGTACATTTAACTGTTTTATGATGCCCTTGAATTTCGAGCATAAATCCTGAAATTTTGATCCAATTAATGTGATTACTTTTTTTAGGATGAAATGGTGAGTTTTATATAAATTACCCTTCTGGACAAAGATCCAATTCGAACTCCAACAAGCCAAAAGAATTCGTCCAATGTGAAAAGTTATTCTGGCCGACAGAATAGACTATGACATATTCAAAAACTCATATCTTGGCCAAACGACCTCCAAATGTAGTGATTATAGATGTGTTAGAAAGCTTACTAGAATGGTTGGAGGGAAGAAAAATATCAGGAATAAATTCATTCATTAAGTCCTCTAATTAGATGTTTAAAGAAGGGTTGGTGGAATAGTTTTTGGCAGCCAGGAAAAGTTGCTTCCATTTAGGCGGCCATAACTAATTCCACACTGCTAGAAATGCATTCAAACATCGTGGGTGGATGGAAAAAATCATTCCCAACCTCCTACAAGAAGGTGACTCGGCCTGATTCAACCATATGGTGGGATAACGGAAGCTGAACTTATGGTGGACATATTCTGGAGGTGAAACTTTTGCTTCTTTCTTTTCTTTCTTTTGTTCTTTTATGTTTTGTAATGTATTCATCTACCACATTCTAATAAATTACCCTCACCATGGTGGGGTAAATATTATGAGTTATTGGGGAAGGTTAGGTTTTCCATTTTTTAATGTATGAGTTCATGCGCTTAATGTTATAAAATATTTTCTTTATTATGAAGTTGGTTTCAATTGTAATAACAACTTATATTATCTTGTACGATTGTATTAGATTTTATATTCTGTTGTTATTATTGATTTGTTTGATGATAATTATATCCCTCACTAGGTTCTGGTCTATATACGATGGATTATATCAGAACATAGTGGTGAAGTACTTGGTGATCGTCAGTATGTGTGAGATTTATACTGAATATTCAAAATTGTTTGGGATAAACAAGACCCGATTGGGAATTGCCTTAATCAATTGATGTAATTCTCTACAACTCTTTCACAAAAGGATATATATTAGACCAAAATAAGATATTATTAAGGTTTAATCTCCCCAATATCATTAAACAAATAAGTGATAGGAAGCGATTGTGAAATCTCATTTTAATTGATTTAATAAAAAAGGAATGAATAAACAAGAACTATGATAACATTGCAATTTGAAAACCAACCCCGACCTGATAACCCAATAATTATCACTATTTTTAATCACATTAATTTTCAATTTGTTTTATATATTTTACTTTATTTCTTTCTTTAGTTTTTTTTCTTTGTTTTCAAAATCAAACAAATTCAAATACAATGTGAAAAACATGATTGTTGTGCACTCCTCATCGAGAGACAACCTAGGTTAACCACGATACAATATTTTAACTTAGTAAATAATTGTTTTTCCACACCCCACGATAGTTGTGCATAAAAGGGAATAAACAAACTATGAATATAAAAGATAATCTCCAAATAGGGGATGTAACCATTATATAGGAATATATTTGATGTATTTCCTAAATAATTAACGATACATCCACCAAAGTGTGAGGTGTTTTTCATTTATTTAGTCCCTAAAGAAATAATAATATTAATGACATCTTATAGAATGGAAATTATGAAATTAGCAGTGTTTAAGAAACAACTGGATGAGTTTTGTGACAAAGGAGTTATTCAACCTAGTGTTTCACTATGGGGACCCCATGTTCACTTTGTTAAGAATATATATAGATCCATGTGGTTGTGAATTTATTATTGGGAAATATAATAAATTATGATAATTAATGAGTATTATACACCTCTCATTGATGAATTATTCAATAGACTTCATGGAACTCAATATTTTTCAATGATTGAATTTTGTTCTAGTTATCATCAATTGTGAGTAATGAGGGAATAAATTAAATTAAATCATTCCAAAAGAGGAATGGACATTTTTAGTATATAGTAATAACACTTGTATTGACTAATAAACCCTATATTTTTATGGAACTAATTAATAGAGTATTCAAGTTATATCATGAAGATTTATATGTGGTATTCATTGAAGATATCTTGGTGTATTCTAAAATCTGTGAGGGCCACGAGAATAACTTGTGGATAATTATTGAGACTATTGAAGAAAATATTTAAATTGTAACTTTAGTTATTTTGATTTCTAGGTTCAATAAGTTTCTTTTGATGGACATATTGTCTCAATGGATGGGATCTTAGTTGATCTTATATATACAAATACAATCCAAGAATTTCCTACACCAATGAACATAATCAAGGTATGTAGTGTTATTGGTTTGTAAGGTAACTATTGGTTATTTTTAAAAAAAATTAACTTATTGGATTACAAATTAATAAAGATTATGTATAAAATAAATAACTTCATATGGATAAGTTAATGATAATAATGTTTTGAAGAATTTAATAGGATATTGTTTAATGATCTGAGTTTGACTCCTCTATAAGGAAGTGATGAGTTTTTTATATATTGTTATGCATCAAATAAAGGAAATGTTTTGTCGTTATGAAAAGTAATAGTGTTATTTCATATGCATCAAGGTAGTTAATGAATCACGAAAAGAACTATCCAACCCATGATCTTAAGTTCGTAGTTGTAATCATTACATTAAAGATATGGAGACATGATCTCTATAGTGAAATATGTGATATATACAAAGATCATAAGTGTTTAAAATACATCATCTCATACAAAGAGATTAACATTAGGAAAAGGTTATGGATTTAGCTATGAAAGGATTAATATTAATAAATACACTACCACCAAGGGAAAGGAATTAAGGTAGTGTGTGCATTGAAAAAGAAAGTTCATAGAGTTATGGACCAAATGAGAATTGAGAGGGATCTTATGTTCCTAGATATAGTAAATATAGACATTGGAATTATTAAGGATGTGATGACGACAATACTTTTTAGAAATGATTGTGAAACTATATTTATTTCAAAAAACTAAAATTTCTCAATCTAATGATGATAATTTTTAAAATAATTTTAAAGGTGAGAATGATAGCTTGTTAAGAAAACTTCATTTGTGAAGACAATATTCTAAATTTTGTAAATAGAATATGTGTTTCATCTATACCTAAGATAAAAAGGGAATCTTTGGATGATACCCATAGCTATAATTTCTCTATACACCCTGGTAGAACCATGATGTATATTAATTTGAGGGAATATTTTTTGGGGGATAATATAAAGTGGAAAATAGATTATTATGTTTCTAGATTTTTTGTTTGTAAATAAGTGAAAGTTAAGAGATATAATCCTAGAGGATTTATAAAACCTCTTCATATTCCTATATGGAAATAAGATGACATTTTAAAAAAATTTACAGTAATAACATAGACTCCTATAAATAATAATTTAATATGGTTTATTATTAATAAACTTACCAAACAAACACATATCCTCATGATAAGAGTGTATTTAACTCTTGATCATCTCATAAGGCTATATTTTAATGAACTTGTAAGACTTCATGGAGCACCAATTCTGATTGTGTCTAATCATTATCCTAAATTAAATTCAAAATTATGGAAGTGTCGTCATAGGTATCCTAATACTAAACTTCATTTGAGTATCGCCTACCAACCTAAAACTCTTGGATAGCCGAAAATGACGATTTAAATATTGGAATACATGTTGAGGTCCTCCTCACATGACTTTCAAGCAATATGGGATCGGTATTCACCTATATTAGATTTTTCTGAAAATAATAGTTTTTATTCATTCATTAAATTAGAACAATATGAATCATTTTATATAAAGATAAGATGTACCTTAATTCTTGATACTAGAGAGAAAGTATTGAGGAATCGGATTACTCGACTAGTAACGGAACTTTAGAGAAATCAAAAATTTGAGGAAGAAGATTTTTTAAAAATGATGTTATAAATAAAAAACCGTAATTTTTTAGAAGGTAATTTCCACAAAATTAATAGGAAGAAGTTTTTAATGTATGAAATATTTTAACACCTTCAGACTTTATGATATATCTTCTTTTAAATAAATTCAATCTTTTCGATAGCTTCTGTTACATGCAACCTTGTGCCTCAATTATATTAAGTGGACATTATATTTTAATAAAACCATAATAAAATGGAAATATTAATTTTTAATGGGACAAAAAATCTAATTTTATACGATGGATATCAATTTTTAAATTACTTTTTCAAAATAATCCAAGAATGAATTTTTGAAATTTTCCATTAGAAATAAGATGTTATAAATAATTTAAAATGTGGTACTTAATAGTTAATAATTTTTTTTAATATTATATTATAATATTTGTAATTAAAAATTTATTATATTTAAATTTTATAGAAACAAAGATAATAAATTTTGGAGGTAATAGTGATATATATCAAAAAACTGATTACTTTTCAAAAAACCTGTTTCTGATTAAAAAAGTAGAAGGTATGCCCATTTAAATTAATTAAAATATTATTTATGATGAATGATATAAATGAAATAAATATATTATATATAAAAAAATATTAATTTAAATTCATTTAATTATTATTACTAGTCATATAATTAATTTAAGTTTATATTATTCTCGAAATATGCATTTCTTGAAAACCCATTTTCGACACGTTTTACGAGTTTATTTTAAATTAAACTGTAGAACTTATATGATTTTAATTTGATAAATTAGACTCAATATTTTTAATAATAATTATTAATATAATTTATTTTGTTCAAACTAATTTTTTTCATAAGAATAATTAAAAATTTTAATTAGTTAATTAACGCAATTATGGTTAAAATGAGGTTTTGTACATTACATGAGATTGTATTAAAATTAATTTTCAAAAAAATATAATTATTATTTGATAAATATAATATAATATTTATAATTATTGGTTCCAATTAATCTAAAGATGATCTATTAATTTTAGGATTAACGCATAAATTACCTAAGATAAAAAACAGGTTACTTTGGTGAGAACTAAAATAGTAAAAATAAATAAAATTAGAGAATAGGGAAATAAAATTTTTAAAACATGTTTTTTTATGTTTTTTTGTTTTAATAAACTTTTAATTTAATAAAATCTATTATTAATCAATTTTTATGCACTTTGGGTGATAGTGACTTCCGATTATTGAATAGTTTTGTGTATTTATAGTAATACCACTCCTCCTTTGTTATAAAAGGGCACTTTGTCTCCTCACACTTAAAACCTCTCAAGCCCTTTGTATCGACCAAAAATAAAAAACGTATCCTAAATAAGTACATATCTATCATCTATAGGGTTTTATCTTCCCAAAATTGAACCCTAGTGTCATTAAGTTGAGATCGATAGGAGGTTTCCCTAAAAGAATGTATTCATATTAACAGAGCTCCTTGTTTTTATTTATTATTTTAAATCATTTAATAATGAATTAAAACATCCAATATAATAACATCAATTTATATAATAATTATGTGTTATTATTTCAATGGATAACCTATATCCATCTCTTATTCCATATAAAGGAAAATGAAATCGTAGGTCATGTTTACAGAGGACTACCGCCTCACGAACCGATGTAACTCATTTTCCATAAAAACCTCATTGTTGGGTATAATTTTGGATTTAAATTATATATATATTATGATATAAATATACTTATGTAATATTAATATCACATATAACTTCTTAATTTCTATTTTTTTAAAATATGATAACAACGCTTGTTTTTATGGCAGACAATCTTCTCGTAAAGTGATGTGATTCATTTTTCACTTACTCGTTATATAGAAGGTAATAAGGGTAAATATAGTAAATATATGGGATATATAACATAATAATAATTATATAAAATTAATATATCACCCAATTCATTATCCTTTCACTCGTTAATAATTTATATCATTTCTTATGTGTACGTAGAGTTTACCTTCTCCACAAAGCAATGTGATTCATTTTCTATGTCCAATGTCAAAAAATTGAACTAAATATGTATCTAATAAGAAAATATAATTTATAAAACTAATATCTTTATATATATAACGTAACTATACCCTGTTTTCACCATCTATAACATTCACGATATAACGTGCATGAAAAAAAAAGGCAATTAACACTATAAATAATAGTGATAATGAATGATCATTTACAAAACGGTGATAAAATGTTTTAATAGGATCATATATGACATTATAAATATTAATATGGTTCTATTAATAGTTATTAACATGTTATAAGCCACTATATTTGAGGTTAAGGGGTGATCAACTAAATGGAAGTGTGAGGTAATGGATTTCATATCAATTTTCACTCTATTGGGGCTTATTTAAAATTATGCACTTATTTATTTTTATGTGGCGTATATACTACCCCATTAAGATAATTTTTTATTTTAAATTACATTTATCTTAAGTATATATATTCTTTTTTTAGATATTATAATTCCCTAAATTTTATACCTTATTTATATATGGTGTTTTATTATAAATGTTATATGATAGCCTGGGAAAATATTGATATTTTATATTCTTTATTCAATACAAACACTTATTGATAAGTAAGATTATTCATGAAATAAATTGATAATTTAATATAAAAGCAATTTTTTGGACATGTAGTGGTGGGTGGGGTCTATAATTATATATCCCCTTGATGAATCGATATGTCTCATGAAAAAAATATGCCGGCCAAATTAAATGGGTTTTAACAGGTAGTTTTAAATAATCTTGTAAAAGGTCTTGATAGTAGAGGTATCATGAATTATAATATCATTACATAATATAATTAATCATTTCATTCATTGATAATTTTATTATTATAATTATCCATTAAATTCTCACATTTATATTATTTTTGGATGCTTTCCATTCTTATTTTATTTAATAAATGGAAAGTGTGTTCAGTTATTTACATTTTAATATTGATTATAATTTATTTAATCCTGATAGAATCCAATGTATATAACCCTTTCTCTGTATTTTAGAACATACTTATTTTATTTCCTTTCCTCTTGATATAAAAAAGATTTCTTTTATTGGGTTTCAAGGATACCGAAGATTTTCTTTTGTTATGTTCATTAATGTATTCATAATGTAAAATGGGTATCATGTATATATATAGTTCATCATAACTACTAAAAATTTTATCCCACTGGGATTTTATCACTTATATATAATGCTAATGTAATAAAGTAGACACCAGATCCAGTTTATTAGAGTTGGGGTTGTCACACTTACAGTATTTGGGTTGAGTTTGCAGCATAGGTTTTCATCTAATATAAAAATATTTATACACATATGTAAGGTACAAACATTAAAACCTAAGGTTATCTCCCAATATATTTACAATCACCCAACTTGTTTTTTATACATTATCCCTAATTTTTTCAATGTTTCTCCCAACCTCACTGATAATATCATCTGTATACACTAGGATATCATAGAATCATAATTAAAAGATCTTCTTCCTCAGCAAAGGTCTTTAAATTATAGTGTGAAATATATTTTATTTCAAGGAATGTTTACTTCTTATTTATAATTAACAACACATGAATTGAAAAAAAACACCATGTTTTATTCTTCCTTATCATGGATTTAACCTTTTTTATATCAATAATTTTACTATTCAACCTTAATGTAAATGATCAACACTTGTAGAATTTTCCCATCACTCTCCTATATTTTTATCTACCTAATTTTCTTGATAATAATTATATTCATTATTAGAATACCATAGTATATTATCACTCTTAATATTTTTTCATCATAGACTCATTTAATGTGAAATATTAATATTTTTGGTTTTTATCACTCTACCCTTCACTATATTGTTCTTCTATGATAACATATTATGAAGTAGTGTCATATTGTCACCTATATCTCTCAGTTTTACTAAAACATTTTCTTCTGTGTTTATAATCACAACATTTATCTCAAAAACATAATTTTTCCAAAAATTAAATATGGAAACTCCCATGAATCTCATACAATCACGGTCATAATTCTTTAATTATCTTCACTACTACTAATCAATAGTCTTATCAAATCATTATAATTAATTAATTTAAATAATCAATAAAATAAGGCTTCAAAATTCCCTCCAATTTTCTCATATAATTCTCCCTAATTATAAGTTTATTTTTTTTATAATTTCATAAAAAAGGCTCATCTTTTCAGATCTAGGAATTCTTATTCACTTGCATAGATAGTTTGAATTTAGAGCTTTATTTATGGAATGATTTTACTATGTATAATAATATAGATACACACGATATTATCATTCATTATCAATATGGTGTGTAACTATCCCAAATTTCTCTTTTAATCATTCATTTAGGAGAAGTATTCATCCACATAATAAAATATTCACATTTATAGGTAAAATGCTTCTTAGATTCTATAATAACTACAAAAAATTGTAATGTTGGAATCCTTTAATGGAAGTAAATGCATCACCTTTTTTAGGTTTTATAATTCACTTAGAAAACATTATTTTAAATATACATAACACTAGAATAATTCTACATAGCCTTTAGAATACTAAGCATAATTATATATAGCATTGCAGTTATTTATACATGATCATAATGTAATATTATATAGCCTATAATAACTCTAAAATATTATTATGTATCATCAATTTATACATGAAAAACATTTAAATTATTCTGTTTGCACTTATGTTGTGTCTGTTGTTTTCATATGTACTACTCACAAATTTCAGTTACTCTTTTATAGTGTTTTTTTACACTTATATGTCATGAATCTAATCTTCTATAGGAATGTGTTATTCCATTTTAGATTTTGATTTGAATGTATTATTATTAAATACTGTGTATCTATTAATACATATCCAAGATATTACATAATTACTCTTACAAAAATTAAGAAAAACAATGTAATTTATATATAAGTGATGGTTATTCTTTTATGACCCACACATTGTTAATTTTGAAAAAATTACAACTTAAAAACTAACCTATTTCAATACTAGCCTTTGAAATTAATTTCAAAATAATATCACACACATTAATTCATCTCCAAACACCTCAATCAAACTTTGAGAAATATTTTAAAATATCATTGTCTTCTAAAATGAATTTTCAATTTGTTCTAATGAATTATCTTCTCAGGATAACTCAAAACTTATTCAGTTTATGATTTGTAAAAAACATTTTATTTCTCTACTATATAATTTTCCAAAAATAAATTTCAATAACATATAATTTAATTTTTATTATTTATTTCAAATAAAAAATAAATGATTAAAAAATTTACCACCCTCTAAAATTACTTCATCTCTTCTTGAAAATTAATTAAGAATTCAATAATAGTGATTTTATTTACTTTAAAATTAATTATTACACTATTTGATCTCAAGCTAAATCACTTCAGAACAACATCAAACAAGTGTAACTTAAATATAAATAGGTGCCTCCATCTATGAAAATTACATGTATATATCTTCAAAACATGATTTGTTCTTTGATATTCACAGATAACTCCTCAAATACTCAAAAACACATCATAATTTCTCATATAACTAACTTAAATTTAAACTCACCAATTTATTTTAGTATAAAATTACTTCATTGACTATAAACTTGTTTTATGAATCTGAATTAATCACAATAAAATAATTAACACACATATATTAAATCAATAAATCTGTATAAAATAATTCTCTAATCATGAATAATAACTCCATCATCAACAAAAACATATGACTTGATCTCCTAAACATAGTCTCAACATGTATAGTGATTAATCTATTCTTTTATTACCATTTCAACTTATACTGCTTATCCATCATCATAAATTGAATTTACCATCATCAACTCTATATATTATCATTGATAGCTTATTAGAAAACAAATAAAACACACATAATTCCACATTAACTTTAATATACCCCTATAGAACAGTGTTCAACACCCATTATAATATTAATTTCAATTAAAATTTGATATTTAACATATTTTATTTCTCCCCTTATTTAAAATAAATACCAAGGTTCAAGATTAAAGAATAGTCACACTCACTTATTACTTAAATAATGACTGAAATTTATTTTTATCCCATTATGTTAAACAAAACACATAACACATGATAGAAGGTTGTAATTTATTTATTATATAATGACACTTGAATAAATAAACTCTAATACTATGTGCAATTTCTAGGTCATATATAATAAGTGATATTAACTCAAACGTCAAAGTTTCCAATAAAATAACTCGGCATGTGATACAAACTATAAATAAATTTTATTTTAATATATTTTATCTTATATTATCAATATAATTCCTATGATAATCTCAATAAATAAATTTAAAAAAATAGAAAAAAGTTTTCTCATATTCTAGCCTTTTAATTTTTCGAAATCATCTCACTTATTAATTTTATTGAAATATAAAACATCTATCTTCTAATTTCATTTTTTTAACCATCAAAGAAATAGAATCAAATTCAATATATTAATCACTTCCCATATTTATAGCTTAATTTATGATATTGACATAGATAATATTCAAAAACAATATCTCCCAAGATACAAACACCCCCAACTCTTAAAAATGAATGATATCATTTGCAGATGAACTATAAATACGTGTTTCAAAACCAGACATCAAGAACTGATATAATATGATAATAATCAGTTTAATATGGTTATAACCTTATACTATAACATGATCAAATATTTCATAATCTCCCCCTAAGTATTTCACCATTGATTGCTTCAATAGATTAAAAATCAATATATATATATATATATACAAGTAATATAGTTTCTCCGTTGCTTCTCAATGAGAGAAATAATGTTGAGAGTAACTTCTCATCTACGAAACTCATTTCCTTTAAAATATAATACTATGATGACTATTTAGTTTTGATAATTTTGAATTGAAAATGGAATTATCCCTATGAATATTCTTATTCCTGATCTTTTCATCTCTATTCTTAAGTGTAATTATCTTTTTTCACATGATCATGTTAGGGAATTGCATTTTCTTATGCTTGATTAATCTTTAATAACATATCTAACTAAGTTATCAATATTATTAAACATTATTTAAAAAATAAAATATTTATTATATCATCCATATAACCTCTAAAGAGTATTTTAGTTATAATTGTTTTGGTAAATTCTCTAAAAAATGATTTCTTTTTCATATATTTCATCCACCCAACCAACTAATTTCTTTCTTTCCAGTATTTTTTTTCTTATTTTTCATTATATATTTATATTTTATCTTTAAAATTAATTATTTCCTTTAAATAATCCATTATGTTTCCTTTTTCCAAATTTGATACATATTATCATTAGTGTACCATCCTTCTCAATATTATTCTCGACGGTTTTCAGTTTAGAAATTTTGTTTTGTATAAACACTAAGATGAACTCGCTTTTTGTTTTTTGATAACTTTTTAGAATTTGTGGAATTATTTTTTTGAGATAATATGAATTATTCTTTATTTTTATGACCGATGTTTTTCATCATAATAAACAGATTTATTTCATTTTATATAATAATTCAAAAAGAATTCAATTATTTATATACAAACTCTTTACATTATTATTTTCTGTATTTAGTCTCATGTCATCCTAATTAATAATCATTTAATATTTTTATCTCCTTGGTATATTTATATTTTTTTCACCCAAATATTAACTGATTTCTCAAATTTTATATTTAATTGTGTACAAAAAATTCACAACTCTAATAGTGACTAATAGACGTTGATTTTTTACCTTTAATAGCATCCTAGAAAGCTTTGTCTCTATGATTGTTTTGAGCTAAACATCCCATTTTTTATAAATTTTTATAGAACCTAGATATTTTATATTTCTCATATCCACCAATGATGTAATTATGAGTTTCTCACTTATTATCACTTCATATATTTTTCTAAATTTCAAATTGTAGCTTATATATTTTATGGAAATATCATTAATGAAAACCAAATCTACTAGAATAGGGGTTTCCTCCTTATTTGGTATAATAGTAGATGTATAATTAGATGATTTAAATCCCTTAAATACACTGTAATGAGTCCTTTTTATTCTATAAATCTTAACATAAACATCCATGCATGAACCTCTTCTATCAATATCAGAGGAAGAAATAGCTTGCATCACGGCTAGATTTATTAGTCAAACCTCTAATTAAAGACACATTATTTTGAGGGTATTTTTATCAACCTCGCCTAGTATAAAAATTTATATCCATTCTCAATTCATCAAATCAAAATTATGTTCATTAATTTTTGAGATATTTTCAAGAAATTTTCAAGATCCTTAATTCTTTTCATATTCGTTTTTTATTCATCGTTCTTGAAATCATAGGTATATTTTTGAAATTATTTAAGAGAATGGATATTCTCATAAAATACAATTCTAGTCATGGATTTATAATCACTTATTCCTTTTAATCTTTCCTCATCTAGGAATAATTTTTTTATATTAAATAATTCTACTCTTTAACATCCGCATGTTTGATGTGATTCTTGTTAACCTTAAATTTATTATCAAATACAATTCCTAAATAATTTTTATACATATCCTTATATATTTTCTCACTCTATAAATCCTCGCTAAACTAGAATATAAATTTAAAACTGTAATGAGAATCATTTTCATTAAATCGCTTATTTCAAAGTGAAAATTACCGTGTGATTCAATAAGAACATACTCTTCACCGAATGAATAATAATATTCATGAGATCAGTATAATCCTAAACTCTTTTAGTAAACCAATAATAAATACCTTTGATATATATATCCATGATTCACCTCACCTTAACATTTTATTTTCCCTAATGATCACATGTTTTATCCTTTCCTACGATAAACAATAAAGAGAGTAGAGGATCATGAAAGCAAACTGAAAGGTGGGTGAATTGGTATGATTAATGTTTAATAAAATAGTTTAACCTTTAATTATTTGAATATATAGACCTTTTAAGGCTAATGGATCACATTTTTATCAATAAAAACATTCAAATTGTACACAATATTGAATTTATAGAGATAATGACCCACAATATTTTTTTCAATATTCTCCTAGAATGTGGGTGACTATGTCCTTGATGTGTTTCAATCGAGTCTAATATTTAACTGATTCACTAGTATCATTATGTGAATGAACATGGTAATTGTATCATTATTGATCCATAATAAAATATGTAGATAGTTTTATATGCTTTAGATTGGTTCTTCATGTAGGATCCACCTATTTACAAAGGTAATCCTCACTACACTCTAAACAAATTTCTTCATCACACTCTAGGATATCACAACATCAAAATGAAATGATATTTTTCCAATAAAAATTTATTCAACCACAATTATATAATCTATGATAGTTCCAAGCATGTGCTCATGTTACTTATTAACATAGTGAACAATTAATGGATTTTAAAGAACTTCAAAGTTGTTTTCTTCCACAACCGATAGTGATCCTATTATGGATGAACAATTAAACTATCCCACCACAATATAGATGATCACTGATAGTAGATTTTATACATCTATTTATACAATTACTCTCTAACTTATTTATTTTATGAAAACTATATATAGTATAAAAATAACATCTGATATTCTCACTCTAAATATTTTTTCTTCCTTAACTATTTTATTGTGCAATAGTAGTAGTTCAATTTCTCCCCACTCTTTTTTTCTCTATATTTTTCACCAATAATAATATATTATATAGTAATATAATATCGTCACTCCACTCTCATATTTTTTCAAATATGGTTATTCTCTATTTTTAATCCTATCCTTATCACAAAGATGGGGTTTTTTTATAATTAAGAATATTTTAGCTACCATGAATCTCATTGCATTACATTATCTATTCATTGATTCCCTTCTTTACTTCTAGTCAAGAGTCTTATCAAAATATAATAATATTTAAATTTAAGTCATTTAAAAATTAATTTTTTAATTTCCTTATATTTTTATTAATTCATTCTATATAATTCATCACTTAATAATTAATTTTAATTTCATAAAAAATCCACATTTCACAAATCTATAAATGAACACTCACATACACTGATAATTTCAATGTAGATATTCTAATATGGCTTGATTTTAATGACCATAATAATCCAAAGTAATTAAGACACATCACTATACCGCATTTCATTCATTACAATTAATTGGGGAATGATTTTAATCTTCACTGGTAAATATTATCATTTATCACTTGAACGCATCTCATCATGTGTCACAAAAACATTAATTATAATTATGATGCTTGAATCCATGAATAATAATAAAATAATTATTTTCTAGGTATTAATATTCACCTATTAACTCTATTTTAATTTTACAAAGAACCAAAAAATCCAACATATATTTTATAAAACTCAACCTAGTCATATATAACTTCAGAGTTATTCATTATAGAGCATTACATACTCATACCTCACCTCTGAAAACTCGGAACTATTTTTACACAGACTCTGGCTTTAAATCCATACCTTTGAATTTATTTTATTTTCTCTTTCATAGAGTCTAAGTATTTCATATGTAGTGTTCAATATCATTGAGAAACTCTTATATAGAGTGTTTTTCTCATATGAGGATTCAAAATATTATTTGGTAGTCTTGAGTTATTTATTTGTCATTCAATGTTTCTATGTATTATTCTTAAGTATCACATGTTTTTTCTTACATAAACCATCTTCCAAGGCTTTACTCATACACAGATTAAGAATAGTGGAGTTATTTTTATATTGGAATAGATAATTATTGTGGGACCTGTACTTTGTTATTTTTTTTAAAAAATACCACTCAAAACCAACAAAATTCAATACCTACCATCAAAATTAATTTTGAAATAATCTCATCCTCTTTATTTCAACTCAAAACACATAAGAAACATAAAAAATATTTATAAATATTTTATTATTCTCCAATAAATTATTATTTCATTATAATATATTGACATATCAAGTAAACTCAAGAATTATGCACTTTAAGAATTCTCTATATAGTTGTCATTAATTCCAAAATTATCCAAAATCTATTTCAGTAATGAATAATTTATTTTTACATATTGATTCAAAAAAATAAATATTTGGAAAAAAATATAAAAATGCTACAAATTCTATTAAATATTCTTTAAACAAAAAAAATTCTTCAGTAATGGGGCTTTCATCACTTTCTCATTAATTATAAACCAAATTGTACTCTAGATCAATCACTCAAACTTAATATCATCCAAGTGAAACATTAAAATAAGGAGTAGCATTCATATATGATTATAACAATGATGGATCTTCATAGATAGAAATATTATTTTATATTCATATTCATATCCTCAATTACTAACCAACTCATTAAACCTTCTTAGCTAACCATCTTCTCTTAAAATTCATAAAGATACTATATTATACAATTAATTAACTATCAAAACTTGTAATAGATTCAATATAATCTCATCTTTATAATAACAGTATATATGTTAGTTATAAAAAATTTCATAAAATAATTCTCAGATCATTAATAGAAACTTTGTATTTCATGAAAACATTTGAATGGATCCCCTCATATTCATCTCTTCCTATATAGTGAGTCATTCATTCTCCCTTTGGCTCATTAAATTATTCATGATCTCTAGTCCCATATATTGATGTTTCCAGCTTCAAATTTATTCTTCATCATTTATATATTATTTCAAATAAATAAAACACTCTCATTACATTGGGAAGTTTATATCCCAATATAGGATATGGTATTATTTTGAATCTATAAAATTTTTCATATTTGTTTTTATTTTTTATTAATGACTATTTATGTTCCAAGAGTTTGAATTAGTGATTACTAACTTATTCTCTAATATCATCAGTTTATCTCAAACACTATTAATGCTTCTCATCCTCACTTCTCATAGATTATTTTATATATGATACAGGTGAAAATTAAGGAGATGAAAAATTATACGATATGGTATGGTTTAAGATGATTCCATATACTAGATTTATGTGTTTAATTCAATCGTTAGAATTAAAGTAGTTTGAGGCTTGATGGATTTGAATATTTTCTAAGTCTAATAATATTATAAAAAATATATAGTATAGGTTATTATATGAATGGTATTTTTTAGGTTTATGAAAATAATAGATATAAAAAATGAAAAAAATCATATCATTAGTTTTACCCTAATATTGAATCCTTTCTCACTAAAAATTGTGTTTTTTGTATTATTTTTTAAAATTCATGGTTATCATATATTAAAACAACCCCCATTTAATTTTTCATAATTTAATATTAAAAAATATAAAAGTATAATAAGAAAAATTAATAATAATTGATCCATAAATACTACTTGAGAAATGACCTGACAGTTTCCTACTATTCTTCAATATTAGGGTAAAACAAAAATATTGTCTTTCAAAAACCCTGATAGGTGTTACCAATGTTTGTTAAAATTATCATGGATTCTAGTTGGGAACTTGTTTTTCTCCACAAATAAAATGTTTCCATTTTTCTTATAAAACCTTAAGTAATAAATATTATATTTTTGAATCACCCTATCACTTGGATGAAAATGTTCCATTATTTTTTAGATATATGAGGGGTTTTTTATAAACAAATTTCACGGAGGATATATTGATAGGTTCTACAGTTTCATAATTTGAGCTTTGGAGTGGAATAAACTCCATATTTCTCTATGTATATCCAAGACATAACCAACAAGAAACATAAATAAAGAACCTAAATTAATGTGTACTTAGATAGTCGATGTATAAGACTCCATATCTATGAAGTTGTTTTAATTATAGTCATTTTAGAATAAAAGGAAATCCTCCTACCACTAAGGGGATTCCACCAGATAAAGGATCCCATAACATTTATTGAGGATCCCAAAATGAAGAGGGGTGTTAGTGACATCTACTAGTGATAAAATATATATCAGGAATAATATAGTATTATGAGGATTTTGTATAATTTTTCTCACCCAAATCGAGGGATAACATCCCTTTATATAATCATCATTGATGTGTTTCATTTTATAAAATGTCTTGTCCATAATCAATATAAATTTGTACATTTATTACTCATATACTTATTCAATGAATTAATTCACAAAGTTTCATATAATTAATCTATTCATAGTCAATAGTAATATATGAAACTACATAGTAATATTAATTCTCCTAACGTTGTACATAGGTGGTATATACAAGCACTCAGCCTGTGAGGTGGTAGATGCTTCCCCTCAGCCTGAAATTTTGGGTCAAATATGTTCTATAATATGAATCAAATACATATGTTTTCAGTAAATACCTAATTATTTCATCATTTCACAGAAATATATAAGGATTTCATGTAAAACTCCACAATGATTGGTGAATCATTCCAAAATATATTTTTGAAATGGATTCATCGAACTCTCTTCCTTTTTAATCAACCACTTTCACCAAAACATATTCCTTATCTAAATTCCTATCTATATGACCATGTGATCCATAATTAAATTAGTAAAAAATTTGAAATAAATATTTTATAGATGTAGGAAAAGAGGATCCTATAGTAAATTATAATTATTACTCAAGCTACTAAGGTATATAGTGTGATCTTCCTCAGACGCACTCATATATATATATATATGAACATAACCCCCATAAAATGTATCAAATACAACTATGTTAACTATATAATTCCATTTTCCATGAAAATAAGTTACAAAAAGAAATGGATTATATCAATATATTCCATGTTAACTAACCATTTCTTTATTCTATAAAATAGAGTAACCATGTTAATGAATACATCACATTGAATTCATTTAATAGGTGATCACAACGCATGTCCATCATACGACCTGTTTGACAAATAATATATGATTCCACTAATTATGGAAATTATTTTCATCAGTATAATTCAATGAGTTATATATTTATTTATTTATCATACAATAGTAAAAATCACATCTTGTAAGTGGTCTAACTAACGAAAATATCATCAAAACACCCAACCACCACTTGATTAGCTATATATATTTTGAATTTATTAATAAAGGTATCAAAGTAATCAGTCTTTAATGTTATGTATCTTTTCAACCATAGGTGGGAGTAATTTATAATAATCCTACACTCTTAAGTATATCAATGACTATATGACATTACCTTGGATATACATTAGCAGGTAGGTCAAAGAAATAAGTCATTACTTACTACCTCATGAATTTATTCATCATATATAATATATAGTCCCTTATAATTTGTAAAATATTCTATTAATTCTTATATTAACATATCATCACAAATCACACTAGTCCATGTTTATCATTGATTTCTAAAAACTCAAAGTCATAATTTAAGGGGATATAATCATTCTACCGTTCATGTAAAATAAATTACAGTACACATGAATGGCTGATATATAAAGAGTTCCTTTATTATAAAATCATGAAACATTTTTTTCCGTTACATAAATATCTCAAGTATCTTATAACTATAAACCTATCATGACCCTCATAATATTGTTTTGGTGATTAATTCATCAATCAATCTCCTATATTACCCTTTGTAACCAAATAAAATATTATTACATTTCTCCTTTAAATAATCCCTTACATGAGATGGTATTTTTGAAGAAAATTTTTATCCCCTTGGTGAGTTCAGAGCTCTTTATCTTAAGAAAAAATCTATTATTCTCTTAGTAGAGATTGAATACACAGTAAATTCTAGGAAATTCCTCAATTTAAGTGATCAAATTATTGATAAAAACACATTCTTTCATAGCATCTAATGTGGTTATGAACTCTATATCTATTTTTGAGTCCGCAATATTGCCTTCTATGTAACTCTTATAACTGAGAAAACAATTATTTTGGCAAGATATAGAAAAATATTATAATTTCATATCATCACTATAATATTGGATATTCACATTTGTGTAACCTTTTACACATAACTCATATTCTCTTCCAAAGACCAAGAACATATTTTTATTCCTACTCAAGTACTTATAAATGATATTCATATTAATACAGTGACCCTGTTATATATTTTATTATTATATACTAGTTATTATAATAGAATATATTACAACAGTTCGAGTATACAATATAGCATACACAATAAACCCTATGATAGAAGCATATAAAAATCTATGTATCATTTATAACTCTTTATGAGGATCCTTGATCATATTACGATTTTTCCCATGTAATATTAGTAAAGAAACCATCTTGAATTTTTCCAAACCATACACCTTTATCACATTACCTTTGTATTTATCCTAACTATGTCAAATCTACCTCTTAAATATATCTTTATATATGTTTATACCTATTATATAGGTTGTATCACCTATTTCTTTCATCAAGAATCATTTACCCAACAATATTTTCATAGAGTGACATGTTAGGATATCATTTAATATAAGTAGTATTTAATCCATGTAAAATATCTAAAACACCCCTAAACTACCACTAATATACTTGCATACACAAGAATAATATTCATTTGGGATGAAACCAAAATCTTTAATTGTATTTTAAAATAAGATATTTAATCACTAAAATTCTTGTTGTAGTCCATAAATGGATCATTACACATTTCATAAATTAGTAGTCTCATTTTAATATTCAAAATATTCAATTAGTATCATATAAAAATCCTATAATAAATTTCCATTAATAAAAGTTTGTTTTAAATAAATCATTATAGATTCTTTGAATGTGTTTCTATTTTATATGTATGAAACAAAAATGCCAAATGTGGGTGGGATTAGAATCAACCTTGACCTAATTATTATAAATGTTAATAATATAATTATTCATGTCTATAATATATCATATGTTTATTATATTTACAATTCCATAAAATATTGAATTCCTATATATATAAAAATTATTATAATTTATAGTGAATGAAAATACCATATTATCAAAATAAGATACATAAATAAATTTTTTGTTCATGGTGGGAACATAATAAAAAATTTATAATTCTATGATTAATTCTGTTAGTCATTTTAGATCATATATGCCAACCTAAAATAAAGACACTTTTACTCCACTACTGAAATGAAGTTCTAATTAATGCACATCCAAATCAATTATTTCTCTAAGTAATTGTTTTCCTGAAAAAAGGTGTGAAAACACCATTATATAATACCCATGATTCAGAGTTAGTAAAAAATGTATCTGTAACATTCACATTCATATTCACAGAATATGTATCTTTGAGATGTCTATTTAACCCTATATACCATTCTCTAACGTTTTATAGGTTATTCCTTTTAGTGATCTCAACATGACTATCATTAAGTAATCCATAATCTACAAAAAAAGGCATATTAGGGTGTGAATATCATGTTTTATATCTTCTAATGAAGGAAACTTAATGAAAGTGCTAAAACTAAAAATGATGACCCCATATATCATATCCAATTAGATTTACGAGATCGGTATTTCACTAAACAATGATTGTTTTACAGAGTTTCTCTAAAAACATTGTTATTTATATATTGAATTAGCCTAATGACATAATTTGTAACTCTTAAATAGTTGAGTAGAAAACACATTTCCCATTCCCATTATATTGGTAATTCTCACCTCAATAAATTCAATAATTCAATCCTATTAATGTCTCTATACTCATGTAACCAAAACAAAATAGCCAAAATATGATAAAACAAGACAATCTAGGGGAACCCAACTATGGAATGATTGACTTGGTGGATAATCCAATTCACCTATTATTTTATTTCCTTACACAAGATAATTCATGGGAACCAATCTAGGTGATTACATTCCTAGTTGGATGATCAATTTCATGAAAATTTATAATTATTAAATAATATTAAACTTAATATTTGAGTGGTTTGTAATTCTAAATTATGACCAATTTTATATACAACATATGAATACTAAATCCAAAAATCTCTATCTTCTAATGTTTTATTTTAATTTCAACATTTTCCTCTAATGATTTTTTTTTTAATTTGTATTCCATCCACCAAATTAATATTTCCACAACACATTATCATGTAACCTTATACATAACCCATAATTTTTGTTCCTCATCCAAAAAATAAAATTCAAACATATTCGTGCATATCCAAATGAATCTCAACAAAAATAATCCAAAATAATTCATGTATATTCGTTGAGTTATATGATATTGATAATATTCACATGATTAATCCAATTTAAATAGATACTCAAGCCCTCGCATTTCTAAAATAAGACATAATTTATCAGGCTGGTAGGTAATTTAACTCAAAATCCTTCTCCTTAGGGTGACTTCACTGAAGTTAGAATTCAATTTATGATGTCTCTAATACCTAATTTGAAAACACTATATGAAAAAATTATTATTAGGCTTATAAATTTTAAAAAAATTGAGGTTTGGTGGATGAAAAACTAAATTTTATAGAGTCACAGATAGCATATAATGAAATTATCTATATCCAAAACGAAATTTATCATATAAAGTAACCAAAAACCATACTAACACTCTATAAAAAAATTTATATACTTGGTTAAATAATAAAATAATATCAAAATATACGATTCTTTGGGAATTCAAACATGAGGTAAAATTTTAGAAAATATTCAAAAATATAATATTATTATAAGTATTTTATATTTAAGATTAAAATTTATGGATTTTCCATTATTTTGGTCATAATAATTTTATATCCACATTAAATATCAACCCTTACATATTATTTATTATAAGGCATTTCACATTAAATATATGATTTTATTATGATTTTTAAACAATTTATGTCAGGTCCCATCCTTAAAAATTATATAATCTTGAGAGTTAATATAAGAATTTTACTTTATTTCACATTGGGGATCATTTCATGTTTATAGATTTAGAGAATTATTCCATAACTCATACATAATAAAACCCATAAAAATAAAAAGTGGACACTTCCAATAGTTTCCATTTCATTCATAAAACAAAAACTTTTAAAGTGAAACATCGTTATTGTTCATGTTAAATCATCATAATTTTTCCTTGATTCTATCCTTGACTCTATTCCCCCTTAAATCATGTCAAAAACATTTCTAAACTTGAGATGAGCACAAAAATCATAGTAAGGGTTATAGAGATATGGAAAACTATTCATATTGTAAAAACATGCAAAACATGAATAATTTATCATAATGTAATATTTATTACCTTTAAGAAGTAGTAAATAATTTCCTATAGAAACATTGATTACCATTTTATAATCATCATATTACCATAAAACCCATTTCATGAATTTATAACACATAAAGGTAACTTCAGACATGATCATACTCAAATGGAATATCCATGCGGCTAACTTCCATACACATCACTCTTACAAATAGAATATTAATTTGTCTGACATCCATAAACAATGAATTGGAGATATATAATGGGGATCATCCTTCTTATAATCTATATCAGGCTCACCCAAGAGCTATAATGGGGCTCAACCCTTCATATAAGTAGTATCAGGCTCATCCGTGAGCTATAATGGGGATCAACGCTTTTTAAAAGTTGCATCATGCTCACCCATGAGCTATAATGGGGATCAACCCTTCATATAATCTATATCAGGGTCACAAATTTCATATAATTCATAATTACCATTACATAATCATAACACACAAAATATTTCACTCATAAAATTTAATTTTAAATCAAAATAAAACATTTTAATAAATTGAAATAATCATTAAATTTCATGAAAAAACTTTTTTAATACCATGTTACCCATACCAAGAATCGGTGATTTCTTTTTCATTTAAAAATATTAAGACTTTTATGGGAAACTAAATATCAAATAACAGTCATTACGGCATATAAGTGGTTGTCAACATATACGTTAATAATAGTCCTTCTTTCATTTATAAAAAAATTCAACCACTCAGTATAGAAAGATTCCATTTAAAAAAATGAGATTAAAAATATAGTTTAAAAACCTTTAAAAAATTATTATCCATATAAAAAATATGTAAAATTATATCAAAAATATTGACATGGAGAAAAAGATTTGAAAAATAAATCTTTAATCATTCAAAGTGTCAGATACCACATTGAATATTTAAATCACAAGCCACATGGGAATTTAATATAACATTAAATAACATTATGATATATAAAATATTTATATGAATTTTCAATGTGGATTTATATACACTTCATAAAAGTATAAATGTGCATATCATTAAGAAATCCCTCAATGAAAAGAGTTTGAGATGAAATCCCTTACCTCGAGTCAGATTCTTCACATATGTCCTTTATCATCCTGAATAATAGACATAGGCTAGTTATTAACATTATTTATAACCTTTCTATTATTTATTATTCACTATATATCACAAATTACCATTTTATAAATTTTTCTTAATTGTTTATGTTCATATCGTGCATTTGTCGATATTCGGTAGTTGAGTCGAAAATGAACTTGGTATGATGTTAATAGTCCATGTGGTCATAATTACATCATCTAAAAAATAGTATTCCTAACATTATTATCATTTTTTTAAATCAATTATACTTTTAAATTAAACTATTAAGTATTTTCCAGAAAAAATAACAATGTTATAATCATGGAGAAGGTAGGTCGTATGTACGCAAGTGTAACATTTTCAATTTTTATTGAACATTATAAAAATAAGATAGATAATATTTTACTTTTTTATAATTATAATAATATCATATTAATAATTTAAATAAACTAAAATATATTATTTAATTGATGTAGTGATTAAAAATGAATCGAATCTCTTCATGGAGGCGATATTTCAAACGTACGTAGGAAAGACGTTATCATTTTAGTGTGCTTGGAAAGTAAGAATGTAATTGATATATTATTATCTTAAATGATAAATATATAATTATAATCATATATTAACATTAATTCCATCATTATTACCATTTTTGAGAGACAGTTATGGAAAACAAATTATATCGGTTCATGGAGGTGATAGTTCACATCAATACACGAACGATTAATTAATTTCCAATTTAATGGAATTAGAGATGGATTTAGGTGATTATATTAACATAATAAAATCAAATTATATTTAGGATATTGAAGTTATTATTTCATCATGGATGATGAATATTTTAAGGATGTAGAAGAAGAAATATAATAGATACATTTAAATAAAAACATTATCATTTCCTTAGATGATCACATAACACCTCTAAAGAAGGTGTTCCGAATAAATCAAGGCCGATAGACTATGAGGATGAATTCTATAAAGTGGTTTGGGGAGATCTTTCCTCATCAAAAGAGTTTTTTATGTGTGACTAATAGAGAGGAATGGGTGCCTTTTATAGGAGTTGAGAAGGGCACCCTTGGAAACCCTTAAAATATTAAAATAATGTAAATTATTTTTTAACTCCGAATGACTTCGAATTTTTTTAATTATAATATAATATAATTATTTTTATAAATACTCTCAAACAATAATTTTTATAAATGTATTGTTTTTGTTTTAAACCTTATCATTTTGTTTTAACCCCTTTTAACTCTTACCATTTTATCAAGAAATTTACACTTTGAGAGTTTAAATAATTACCATAACATACCAAATGACCAATGAATGAGACATTAATAAAATTTTCAGACCTAAATAATCTATTTTTAAAATATAATATTTTTATAAATTTTATATCATTAAATTATATATTTTATATTTTATGTTACGATTTATGTTAATTTTGACACTAATCAATAGTTGAGTTTTTCAAAAATCCTAACAACCTGATTACTTCAAAAAACTAAATTAAAATATCTATAACATGTCAAATTCATTCATAAAATTCTTGGATGGTATCAAATATTTCATATTATATTTATTTTAATATGAATAATATAATTTAGTTGATTCTTCCTTTAATAAAATAATTATTACATCATCATTGTGTCACAATTAAAATTAGTTATTTAATGTATAAAAATTATAAATAAATTATAATTATGTATATAAAAAATTAATATTTAAAATTAATATTTATAGTATTATTTATCTTTTATATAAACCTCTATTAAATTATTATTTACTTACTAAAAATATGAGTATGACATTTTTAACTTGTCTTTAAATAAAATATAAGAAATGTTTTATTCTTACCAAAGTTGTTGAAAAAAGGTTATAATTTCGTCTTAAGATTAATTTTTGTCCACACCCACTCGTCCAATGAAATTAAAACAAGTTTTAGTGTAATTTTATAATTTTATAATATCATTTTTACCTCTAACTACCCGATTTACCTGTAATCGTGGTAAATAAAATACGAAAGTTATTAATAACCAAAAATTAATTGGTTGATATTAGATCAAATTTTTCATAATGATTATAACCATGTATTTTATTTTTAAAAAATTTCATTCACAGAAGTTAAATTAGGTTTAACACTAATCCT
Organism: Viscum album; assembly: GCA_963277665.1. Classification (NCBI taxonomy): domain Eukaryota; kingdom Viridiplantae; phylum Streptophyta; class Magnoliopsida; order Santalales; family Viscaceae; genus Viscum; species Viscum album. Next base: position 980,946,839 of record OY728145.1, on the reverse strand, counting down.
ATGGACGTGGTGAGAAGGTTGGTAAAAGAGACATTCAAAAATTCCAATAAGTTTTTATATGTAATTTCAATAAAAAAATTAATCCAATGAACTAAATTCTAAAAAATGAAAAAAAAAATCAAAGTATACATTAAAAATAATTTAAAGGATAATTTAATAATATAATGAAATTAGATTAAAAATTAGTTTTAAATTAAAACCTAGTATTTTTCACTAATCAATAAAATATTAAAATTTTTAGAAAAACACTAAAATTCAAAGTAAATTTTGATGTCCCACTTCCAAATAAGAAGTTTACTTTGTCAAATAGAACTTATAAAATTATAAAAAATTAAATTTAAAATAGGTGCACCATCAAAAGGCAGTGAAAATTATTTTTTTAAAATATTTCTTTTCTACATAAAATTTAATTTGTTTTTATTTATTGCCTAGAAAACATATAAGATGAATTTTAAACATCATATTAAATTTATATTTTATTAATATAATCCAATAACAGTGATTTCATTTTTTATAAACACAGTTATTTTCACTAAAATAGTTTTTCATAAAAACACATCCTTTATATTCAATTGGTTTGTATTTTTATTTCTAATTAATCATCTAACCAAAGAATCGACATTATATAATCATATGCAAACACTATTTTTATTATTTATTTAATACTATTTATTCCCCCCATTTTAATTTCTAGGTTATAATGGTAAGATTTAAATAAAATTATTTGACTCTCATTTATGTTTATTATGGCCTATTATGCATCCTATAGATCATAGTGTATATTTTTGTTTAAAACTAAGTATGTTACATTCCCCCCCCCCCCCTCCCACCTTAATAAAATTTTCCCCTCAATCTGAACTCAAGATCAAAAACTAGGGGTTTGACTTATTAAAATTCCCTTATTGGAATCCCACATTAGAAAAAGAATTAATAAAAATTATACTTTAAAATAAAGAAAAGAAAGTACAATTTTAACCTAAGATAACACATACAAGGAGTTTTTCTAGGAAAACATTCACATGGAAGAAAAATAACAATAAATTTGTGATCGAGAGTGAAATAAAATATGACCAGGAGAAAGTTAACAACCAAAAAACCCTAAATTTGTGAACGGTTAAAAGGTTGTTGATTTTTATGGAAGAAAAATAAATTGATAATGTTTTTTATGATACATTTATTAGATTAGAGGAATTATTTTAAAACATAGAATAAGAACATAAATAAATATACATACTAGTAATTATATTTTTATACATTAATCAAATTCCACCAAAATCACATCTTTTTCTATAAATAATGGGTAATCAAGATGAAATTTTCATGCTTAAATTATCTTCTAGATAATCACATTATCCTCAAAAGATAAAATATTTATTTATCCTATATGGAAAAATTAACCAAAACCAAAATTTTTTGTATAAGAAAATATAATTCCCCAAAAATAATAACACTTCATATGATTAAAAACTACTTTTAGTCTCCAAAATTCTACAGTAATACCCAAAGTTCAACAAAGTCCATTAAAAAAATAATCATCCTAAAAATTCCTAAAAATAATATAAACATATAGTGAAACCCAGAATTTGGAAGGATTTGATCACAGTGTCTTTCAATATAAATATTAACATTTATCTCCAAATAACATCAACCACTCTTAATTTCCTATACAAAAAAGTAATTAACCTAATCACATGTTCTCTATGATAGGTTAATAATTTTTATAAATAACCTAATTACCCATAAGTCCACAATTGAAATCATAGTTCTTCCCAAAATATAATTCTTTCTTTATTCACCACAAAATACCATAGTATTCTATATTCCATGAACGTATTAGAATACCAAAATAGTCAACATATTACAAAAAAACATTTATTACTAAATCCCAAAATCATTTTCCAGTATAATGGATATCCATTTGATAAAACATATATTCCAAAAATCAACTTATTCTTATTCCATAAAATCATTTAAATAAAAAGAAAAATATGTACTAACCAGGGACTTCATGTAGGCTAGTTATAGGTGATACACCCTAGTCGCCCTTTGAGTTTGTGATCGATTCTCATCACCTTTTCTGACGTGATGGGTTTTCACCCTTCCTGTAGGTTTTTCTTCTTCTAAAACTATATAATTCATATAAAATTCCCAAAATAAAATCTTCAAAAATAATAATAACATGTTTTGACCTCAAATTTTATCTCTTACCATTCATTTTTCATCTCATAAACTAATAACCCATAATTAACTCAAAAATTAATGTCTCGAAAAATATCATTAATGAATGAAAAATTTCATAACAAAAAACCCTCAAAATGGGTTCCTAAGACATTGAAGTTGTGTTCAACCTTTAAATCATAAACTCCTGATGATATCCCTTACTCTTAAGAAAAAATATTAATCCCTAAAGTCGTCTAAACAATCCTCTGATGCAAACTGTAAGCCCCCATCCTTAAACATTACATAATCTTGAGTTAATCCATAATTTTACTTTATTTAACATTGAGTATTGTTTCATCTTTATATATTTAGATAATTAAGCCATAAATCATACCTAAAAAAACCATAAAATATATAGTGGACACTTCCAATTGTATATATTTATTTCATAAAATTAAAACTTTTAAAATGAAACTTGTTTTGTTTTCATGATTTTTCATTATATGTTTTCCTTGATCCTAAACTTCACTCTATTCTCCCTTGGATACTTTGAAAAATTTCAAAAAATGGGATAATCACAAAAATCTCAATAAGGGTTATATAAAGGAAGAAATTGTAAGTCCTATACAAACAGGTAAGACATGAATACTTTATCATAATGTAATATTTTTACCCTATAATAATTAGTAATTAATTTCATAAAAAACATTACTTACCCTTTTGTAATAATAATATTACCATAAAACCCATATTTTGTATATATAACACATAAAGATAACTTGAGAAATAATCATAAATTATTGGAATAACCTTGTGGTCAACTTCTATACAGATCACTCTCAAAAATGGAATATCCATATATCCAACTTCTATACCCAATGAATTGGATATATATAATTTGAATCACCCATCATATAAGCTCCATCGGGCTCACCCATTAGCTATAATAGGGTTTATCTCTTTGTATAAGCTATATCGGGCACACCCATGAGATATAACGGGGCTTAACCCTTCATAAAAGCTGCATTGGGCTCACCCATGAACTATAATGGAGCTTAAACCTTCTTACATATTGTATTAGTCTCATTAGTTTCATATAATTCTCAATTACTATAACATAATCATAGAAAATAAAATATTTCGCTCATAAAAGTTTATTTACAATCAAAATAAATCATTTCAATAAAACCATTTTTAATACCAAATTACCCAAAAAATGGAATAATTGATTTATATTTATTTTAAAGACATTAAGACTTATAGAAGTAGGAAAAAATATTAAATAATGGTCACTGTAGTGGAGAATTTTTTGTCGCTGTGTACGTTAAAAAAGCATTCTTTTTATCATTTGTAAAGATTATCAAACACTCTATATATAAATATTCCTTCAGAAAAAATTAATGAGATTAAAATTATAGATAAAAGGTCCTATAAAATCCTTTAATATCCATATAATAAATATATAAAATATTCCAATAATATTAACATGGAGAATAAAATTTATCAAATAAATCATTAATCATTCAAAGCGTCGCATACCACTTTGAACATTTAAATCATAATCTACAAGACCATTTTATTAAACATTAAATAACATGAGGATGCATAAAATATTTCTATGAATTTTCAAAGAGGATATATATAAACTTTATAAATGAATAAAGTTTTATATTCTTAAGAAAATCCTAAAGGAAAACAGTTTGAGATGAAATACCTTACTTAGATTCTAATTTGTCACGTACATTCATTGTCATCCATAATAATTAACCTAGGTTAATTATTTAATTTATTTATAGCCTTTTTCATTTTTATTATTAATTTATATCACTTATTACAATTTTGTAACTTTTACATAATTATTTTTTGTTCATGTAAGACATTTTTTCGATATTCGATACTTGGTTCAAAAATGAACTTGGTATGACGCAATAGTCCATGTTGTAATAAGACCATCATATCTAGAATAATATTCATGAAATTATTAACATTTTTATAAATCAAATGTACTTTTAAATAACACCATTATGTATTGTAATGAAAAATGAACAATGTTATGACCATGGAGATGGTAGGTCGTACGTACGCATGAGTAACATTTTCCATTTTCCATTTATCTTTATAGAAATAAAGTAAATACTATTTTATCATTCCAAAATGATAGTAAATTAATTAATATATTATTAATTAATTAAATATACTTATATATATTATTCAAGATATTTGGTTATTAAAAATGAGTCGCATCGCTTCATGGAGGAGATAGTTAACACGTATGTACGAACAAAGTTAGCAATTTTATGTACATGGAAATTAAGAACTTAGTTGATATATTATTCTATTATAAAAATATATATGTAATGAGTATAATATATGAAAATTAATTCCATAATTATAACCATTATTGAGAGATGATTATGGAAAATGAATTATATCAGTTCATGGAGGTGATAGTTCACATGTATGCACGAACGGATAATTATTTTCTAATTTAATGGAAGTGGATATGGATTTAGGTGATGAAATTAATATAAGAAAATATTAGTATATTGAGGAAAGTAAAGTTATTTTTTTATAATGTATGAAGAATATTTGAATGAAGTAGAAAAAGATATAAAAAAGAAACACTTAAAAAGCCCTACCTTTCCTTTGGATGATCACCCTTCTTAATACATTAACACCTCTAAAAAGGGTGTTCAGACTAAAAAAAGGCCCCTAGAATGTTGGGAGATATGATAAAAAGGGTTTGGGGAATATCTTGGGTGAAACAAAGGGTTTTATGTGTTATTAATAGAGAGTAATGAGTACCTTTTATAAGAGAGATGAGGGACCCTTGGAAACCCTTAAAATATTAAATTAATATTTAACTCAAAATGACACCAAATTATGTTAGCTCGAAGATAATATAATTATTTATAAGTTATCCTTATAATTTATTAATATAACTTTTATTTCAAGATTACAATTCATTCCAAATAATTTAGTCATAGTTAAAATAACTTTTTACTATGATTTATAAACCTTATAAATTTGAAAAAAGTATATTAATAATATTAATACTTCAATATTAATGGATTATTTACAGTAATTGTTTCAATAAAAAATTAACTATAAATATTTTATAGTCAACTAATAATTGAACCACTTTTATAAATTCTATATATATTCTAAAATATTTGATTCTATTATTTATAAATAATTTATATATGACATGAAATTTGATTTTCGGTTTTCCCACAATAGTAACACACACTATGTTAACTTTTTAATGTAATCCATTCCTTCAACTATGTATTGTGTCAATATATTATTTTTATGTAAAGTGGTGCTCACAAAAATATGATATAATATAATTTAATGTAGAGTGGTAAAACTAGTTATTATTTCATAAAATATGTTCTTAATTTAATAGTGAAGAAAACATTTATTTGATGCAGAATATTTGTTCTAATACCATTGATGGGTTTTATCTTTTCGATATATGAATTTTGAAATGGAACAAAACACATATTATTCCTTGTATATCCCTAAATAATAAATATACATCATAAATTAACAACACAAAGGTATGTGTACTTGGATGGACAATGCAGTGGCCTCTATTTCTATAAAGGTTTCCTGAAGATGATCAATGGATAAGTAGAATAAAACATCTATCCATTAAGATTATTACCCTAGCCAACTAATCCAGGAACATTTCTAGATGATCCCTAAGTTCCTAATGGGTTATATCACAATCACCCAATGATAAATAATCTTTATAGGGGAAGATAGTATCAAGAGGATTTCATATAGTTGATCATTCTAAATAGGGGAGATATCACACCTTTATATAGACAACATTGATTCATTTCATTTATTAAAATACATCAAAAACATTTAACATAACATAATATTGTTATTCATGTAAGACATAATCATAGAATTTATTTAATGAATTAAATTAATTTAGTCAATTTGTAATGGATAACAACTATTAAATCATGTAAAAATATGAATTCACCTAAATTCATGCATAGGTGGTCGATGCATTCCCTCATCCTATAAGATAGCTAATGCGTACAATGTAACAACCCAAACTTTTGAATAATATTTGTTTCCTGAATTCTTGTTTTTTTATTTAATAATCAAAATAACTATATACTTTTATTAATGAAGTGAGTATAATAAAAATGAGACCATTGGGTTTCGACAGTTATATGACTATTGGTCAATATGACCGTTGGAAACTATAATCTATACATTGTGATTATAATTTATAAATAAAAAAGATCATGGTTAATCAATACATAAGGAAGATTTGATGGCCTCCTCAAGTAGACTCGGGCCATACGAAGCCCATATTTTAGATATTGGGATGTATGTAGCATCACTGGGATTTTCTCTGGACCAAGCCCAAGATGAGCTTCAATGTCTTAAGATTGAATGTAGTTGCATATGGGAGAAGTTCAGGCTAATAAAAATCACCACTCGGGCAATGTTTTCTGAGCTGCCACAAGATTCTATCACCATTTCACACCTTACTCTTTTGTCCTAAGCAGGTGTTATAAGGGGATATGTAACAAGTCCATAGTTACTTTGTGTAATCCTTTTGTATAAATAAAATTATTATTTCATATTATGGTAAAAATTTTGAATTCTAAATATCAAGATAAATATAAAATTAATTTATATATGTGCCATATTATTAATGAATATTGGAAAAATGTAATTTAATTTTTTTTTACTTTAAATAATTAATAATGTAAAATTATATTCAAAAAATGGTCTTCTACAGTTGTGATCAGTAATAAATTTCGATTCTAATAAGATCAACATAATTTTTGGTGAAAAGAAAATTATGAATAATTATATTACCCTTATGAATAATTATGTGACCAATTTAATATTAACCTCACTTTAAAATGTATAAATATAATTTAGGCATCTTGATTGGTAATGTGATATAATAGAATATGTAAATATCTATTTTAGAAATAATTAGTTAAGTATTAGTATTTTATTAGTTAAATAGTGTTTTTACATAAATATTAAGTATCTCATAATTAGAAACTTATTTTCATAAAATGGATTTTATTATTTAAATCAGTGCTTTGATATTAGGTTATGGTGAATTTATGAGATTTTTATAAAATGTTTTGTTTTTCAGTGAATAGTAAAAATACAGTTTTTGAGTTTCAGGGTGTTTAATGACAACATTAATGATTTAATAATGATTTAATAATTATGGTCATCTTATTTATAGTAATATATGTTATGAGGATTCCCAGGTGTCTAATACAATAGGCAAATACCATAGGAAATCCCATGGTATTGTAAATACCACTAATGAGGGGTCCCTTAGAAATTAATAAAATATTCCCTCACATTTTCTGTAAATACCAACCTATGCCTTCAATAAAATCATTAAAAATCCTCATCAACGAATATATGGTCCTTTTACCACCCAATTAATCATCGCAATGTTCCCCCAATCCCCCTAAGGTACAAAACTTCATGTTTTTGAATTTTCTTTTCAAGGTAAGGGAACCTTTCACCTTCCTTTTAGTCAAAACTTCTTTAATTGTTTTTTTGGTAATGCCTCTGTCAAAGACCGAAGCACCATTTTTTAATTAAAGAAACAAAATATTAAGTGACACTGTTATGTTGCCGAATTTTCGTAAAAGAAATCACATCCTCTCTTTTCTTTCAAGTTTCCTTTTCATGTGGTATGCCTCTAAAGTATCCATACCATGATCTTATTTATTTTTTATTATGTCCCTATTCTATATTATTATTTATTTATGAGTGGTTTACCCTTTCCCCATATCTTTTTAATGTTTTCTAAATCCATGGTATATAGTCGTTATGCTGCAGAATTTTCATCTCAAAATATCTCTCTTTTTCTCATGAAATTTTCTTATTTTATCTATGTGAATACCCAAAACTATTTCATTTCTAGGGGTATTCATCAAGAAATTAAAATGATATATTATATTCTGAATATACAAACAAAAATACCTCATTACCTTTCCATGGGTTATAAATGACATAATGATCTTGTTTTTAGGCACTATTTAAAACCTCGCGATTTGGATATAAAACCCATTTCTTTTATTCTCTTTCGGTTATTTATGAAATGTTTGATTATGATCATTGTAGAACAATGAAAATAAATTCATATGAGAGTTTTGACTTTATAGCACTCAAATTCATTGGATAAAGAAATTAATCTCTAGATATGAAAAGTTTTATGATACCTTGGTGAATAACCTTGGTTTTTTTGACACCTTGGGGATGGACCTTGCTGATATGTTTATGAATTTAAAAATTTAATGTTGTAGCCACGTTTTCAAGTTATGATTCAGGTTAATAATATTGTGATATTCCTATTTTTCATTCCTTTATGAAATTCCCCATGTTCTTACAGATATTACTCAAGTTCACATGAAAATTGTTCCACTTGTTTTATTTACTGGCCCTTATTCTCACTCTTTACATCATTGAATGTCCCCAATTTATGAGATGAAATAAATGTAAATAGGATGAAACATGAATAATCATTTGAAGTTGAATAGAATATTGTTTTACGTTTTCATGTATCATGTAATTTTTTCAAGATGCTAAACTTTAAAAGATCCTCTATTTGTAAAATGTTATGAAAAGTAATAAAATAAAATGGAAGGATTCCATTGTTGGTATAAAATAAAATATTAGTTATTTGTGTAAATTAGGATATAAATATATCAAGAAGAACCCTATAGAAAATTATAAATATAAAAAACTTCCAGCTCTTTTTGTGAAATATTATTTAAGTGATTTCTGAAAAAATAAATCCATGTCTAGATATGAACAAGTTGATGTGTCCCTAGCCTAGATGTACCTAGAAGTTAAATATCAAAAAGGGGTTTCAAATTTAACTCAGGGTATCCTAGTACACGAAAATGGGCCTTGATGTACTCCTGGTTTGACACTCTCTGCGGATATATTTGGCTAATCACTATCTTTTTATGAATCATTTTGAAGTATTTATATAGAAAAGTAATTGTTGTTGGAGAATAATATATTTAATCATATTGTTTTAAGACATAAAAATTATTCATAGTTAAATAATTATAAAATGAAATAAGATTCTCACTAAGGATTTATTATTTTAGAAAATGGAAATAAATATGAGGAACTATGAAAATATTGACCACAATGGACAATGCGATGAAATCCCTCCAATAGAAGCTAGAATGGAAACCTTCATGAGAATGATGAACAAAATGGCTAAAGATAAGGTAAATACCTTGAATCAAGATGATAAAATTATTTCACTATGAAGGGAACAACATTTAATTGAGTCATTTATGTGTCAACGACCACCAAAAATTATTATATCCACTAACCCATTCATTGTTGAACAATGGATCAGCTCAATCGAGAAGGTCTTTTCTATACTCCACTGTTCAGAACACGAGAAGGTCAGTGAGTTTATTTACTGCTTAGAGAAAGAAGTTTATCAGTGGTGGGAACTAATTAAAAATTGAAGTCCAATAATGGAGGTTAAAGCTATGGAGTGGGAAGAGTTCAGAGGGATCTTCTTCAATATGTATTTCGCTCGTTCTATGAGAATAAAAATGGAGGATTTTCTCGAGCTTAAGAAGAAAAAGAATGAATATGTTGGAAGATATGAGATGAACATCACAATACATTCCTATTACACCTCAACCTTTTTCATGGATTCTATTTGGAAGGTTGATTGATTATTTGGTGGACTAAGATCTCATATGCAGAAGAATCTAGCAAACTGTGACTATGATAGTTATGAGGATATCATGCAGAGTATGATGAGAGTCGAACTAAAGTTTAGTGAGATATAGTGGTATCATAAATCCAATGATAAGAAGATATCAATGTAGCCAAGTTTAGGTAGGACCTTTTATCATTGAATATGAGGCAAGAAAGTGAAACATCCCATGTGTAATAAATGTGGGAAGAAGCATTTAGGGAACTGCCTACTCAGGAGCGGGAAGTGCTTCACGTCTGGAAGAGATAACAATATCCTGTGGAATTTTCATAGTGAGGTGAAGCCTCAAAATCCCTACATGAATGAAAATGTAAATAGGGTCTAGTCCCTACCTTATATCAGATTACATATGTGTGGAAAACTTTGGAACTTTTCTTATCACTATCCAAATATGAGGGACGTTGAGGGGAATAACCATTAGCCTTTTCAAAGGTCAAGGGAACAAGGTCATGTTTTTGATATCACTACTGCTGAAGTTGAAGCGCCTAATGATGTGGTGGAAGGTACTCTTTTTGTTCTCTCAAATCTAGAAAGTACACTATTTGATTCTGGTTCTACGCATTCCTTTATTTCATCCATGTTTTCAATTAATTCGAAATCAACCCCCGATATGCTAAAAGTAGATTTATCAGCCAATTACTCTAGTGGAATTATCAAATCATTTTCAGTGTTTCGAAACTCTAGTATTTACATTAGTGATCAAAATCTTATCATAAATCCAGTATTCATTCCCATGCTAGAATTCGACATTATTCTAGGGATGGATTGGCTCTCAAAGTATAATTCTATGATCAAATGCAGAAGAAAGGAAATCTCAGTAGTATTGAAAATAAAAACTATAGTTATCTTTCATTGAGGGATATCTCAACCTGATCTAAGTCTAGAAGATCCTCCTATATCCTTTTTTATGGATTTGATAGTTGAAGAGGAAGAAGGTGGAAATGAGAGTATACTGATAGAAAGTGTCCCCATTGTCCATGAATACATTGATATATTTCCTAAAGAGATACCAGGACCTCCCCCAGAAAGAGAGTTGGAGTTCCCCATTGAACCTGTACCTTTATTTCATCTGATATCAAAGACCCTGTATAGAATGAAAAATGTGGATTTGGAGGAATTAAAGAAACAACTCCAAAATATTTTTGATAAGGGGTTTATCCGACCGAGCGTGTCTCCATGGGGGGAACCAATTCTCTTTGTAAAGAATAATGATGGATTGATACTGCTATGCATTGATTATAGAGAACTGAATGGGATCACAGTAAAAAACAATTACCCTCTTCTAAGTATTTATTACTTATTTGACCAACTTCGTGGGGCTCAATTCCGCACTAAGATTGATCATTGATCTGGTTATCATCAATTGAGGTTGAAGAAAGAAGATATTACAAAAACCAACTTCCGATCAAGATATGGGAAATATGAAATTGTTGTTTTTCCCTTTTCCTTGACTAATTCTCTTACTATATTGATGGATTTAATGAATAGAGTCTTTAAGGACATCCTCAATAACATTGTGGTAGTTTTTATTGATGATATTCTATTATATTAAAAAGTCATTTGGATCATGAGTATCATCTAAGGGTTATTTTGAAAACTCTACGGAAGGAGTGGATTTTTGGAAATTTATGAAAATGTGAATTTTTGTTACAAAAAGTTTCTTTCTTGGGGAACATTGTAATCAATGAAGGAATAACAGTTCACCCTATAATGATAAAGGTTGTAGAGGAGTGGTCCCATCCTATAATAACAACAAATTTTCATAGTTTCCTTTTATTATTGGGATATTATATGAGGTTTCTGAAAAACATTTCATGAAATTCTAGTCCTTTAACAATTTCAACTCGAAAACGGGTCATGTTCATCTAGAAAAAAGAGTGTGAGGAATGTTTCCAAGAGCTGAAGTAGAGATTTGTTATTGAACTTGTGTTAACTCTTCTTTTAAGTTGTGAAGGATTTGTTATTTTTATTGATGCGTCTATGAAAGTGATTGGGTGAATACTCATGAAAAATGACAAAGTCATTTCTTATGCATCTCGACTATTGAAGACTCATGAGAAAAACTATCCTACGCATGATCTAGAGCCAGCTGTGGTCATTTTTTCTCTAAAGATATCGAATCACTATCTTTATGGGGAGAAATGTGGTATATACACAAACAGTCAATGTTTGAAGTATATTTTCGCACAAAATTAATTGAATAGAAGACATCGGAGATTGTTGGAACTTCTTAAATACTATTATTGTTCAATTAATTATCATCCTAGAAGAGAAAACAAATTCGACGATGAATTAAGTAGAAAAGACCCAGTTGTTTTGTCCATGATGAGGATTTCAAGAGACCGCTAGATCCATGTCCTAGTGGAAATGGACATGGGAATTATAAGTGAAATGAAATCATCATCCCTATCCCAAATGATTTCACATCCTTTATTACTAGAGAAGATCAAGAGAGCTAAAAAATAAGATCCTTTGTTACAAAAGAATCTTGAGGCTGTGAAGGATGGGAAGTTTCTTGAGTTCCATATTGATCAAGAACATGTACTAAAATTTTATACAAGGCTATGTGTTCCATCAATTATAGAAATAAATAAGGAGATGATCGATGAAGTTCATAGATCTACTTTCTCTATACATCATGAGAGCACAAAAATGTATAGGTACCTTAATGATCATTATTGGTGGGATAATATGAAAGGGAGATTGCTAACTACATTATAAGGTGCCAAGTATGTCAGAAAGTGAAGTAAGAGCGACAAATTATTAAAGGGGTATTACAAACACTACCCATACCAGCATCGAAGTGGGACGAAATCACTATAAACTTTGTCACTGGTATCCTAAGAACTTCCAAAGGAAACAATGCGATATGGGTTATAGTGGACAATCTCACCAGACTACCCATTTAATCTATATTCGCTAATATTTTTCTCTCGATCAACTTTCCAGGATTTATGTGATGGATTTGGTAAGGCTACATGGAGTTCCACTTTCTATCATATTTGGTCGTGATCCATGGAATACATCAAAATTATGGAGAATTATTCATTATGATTTGAGTACCGAATGGAATTTTAGTATATTCTATCACCCCCAAACTGATGTCTAATTTAAAAGGAATATTCATACACATGAGAAAATGATGAGAACATGATCAATATAATTTAATGGTGGGTGGGATCAACATCTCTTATTAGTTGAGTTCTTTTACAATAAGAGTTTCCACTCAAGAATTTAAATGGAACCCTATGAAGATATATATGGGAAATGATGTAAAACATATACTTGATGGGATAAAGCTGGTGAGAGAAATCTTCTTGGGCCTAATCTTGTGCAAGAGATGACAAAAAAGGTTCACGCCATCCAGCAACAAATTAAACCTACTCAGATTCGGAAAAAGAGTTATACTAACAACCATCGAAGGGAATTGGAGTTTTATGTTGGTCAAAAATCCTTTCATCGAATCTGACCTTCGAATTGAGTCATACAGTTTGGGAGGAAATGCAAGCTCAAACCTAGGTACATTGGCCCCTATGAAATACATCATCTTTTAAGAGTAGTGGCCTATCGGCATGCACTTCCTCCAAATCTATCACAACCCCATGATGTATTCCATGTATCCCCACTCAAAAAGTATGTAACTAGCCCTTCAAATGTACTAAATTCAAAGGTGGTACAACTATAACATGACCTCCCTTATAAGGATGATCTAGTGGAGATCTTGGATCATAGGGAAAACATTCTACGCAACAAGACTACCAACCTTGTTAAGGTGTTTTAGAGGATCCAAAAATGTGAAGAAGCCATGTGTGAACTAGAGGAGTATATGAGGCATAAGTACCCACACCTTTTCTCTTCATAGGGTATGATTTGAAATTTTGGGGACAAAATTGCATAAGGGTGGAAGAATGTAATTCCCTTAACTTTTGAAAAATATTTGTCCCTTGAATTTGTGTGTTATTTTATTTTATACTCAACAAAACTATGTCCTTTTATTAATGAAGTGAGTATAATTAAATTGAGACTATTGGGTTTCAATTGTTATATAACAGTTGGTCAATATGACCATTGAAAACTATAGTCTTATCATTATAATTATTGTTTATAAATACAAATGATCATGGTTATTCAATATGGAAAGAAGAGTCGATAGCCTCACCCATTAGATTTGGTCCATAAGAATCCCATCTGTTGGGGAAAGGGAAAGAGGTAGAATCATTGGGATTTTCTCTAGTCCAAGCCCAATTTGAGCTTCATCATGTTAATATTGAACATAATCTCATATGGTCTAAGTTCAGGCTAATAGAAATAACCACTCAGGCCATGTTGTCATAGTCTCCCCAAGATTATATCACAATTTCACACCTTACTCTTAGGTCTTATGCAGGTGTTATAAGGGGATATGTAATAAGGCCATAATACTTTGTGTAATCCTTTTTATAAATAAAATTGTTACTTATTATTATGGTAAAATTTTTGAATCGAAAGTATTATGATAAATATAGGATGAATCTATAGAAGTTCCATATTATTTTTGAATATTGGAAAAAAATATTTTAAAATATTTTTTTATACATTAAATAAATAATAATTTGAAATGGTTTTCAAAAAATGTTCTTCTACATTAGTGATTGGTAAGAAATTTAGATTCTAATAAGATTAACATAATTTTTAGTGAATAGTAAATTATGAAGAGTAATATTACCCATATGAATAGTAATTAGACCAATATAATAGTAACCTCACATAAGAAATTATAAATATAATTAAGGTATCTTAATGGGTAATGTGATATAATAGCATAAGTAAATAACATTTTCAAAAATTATAAGATAAGTATTAGTATTTTTGGGGGAAATAGTGTTTTTACTTAAAAATTAAATATCATATAATAAAAAAATTGTTTTCAAAAAATAGAGTTCATTTTTGAATTCATAGAATTGGTAATAGATTGTGGTGAATTTATGATATTTTTATAAAACATTTTGTTTTTCAGTAAAAAGTGAAAATACAGCTTTGAGTTTCGGTGTGTTTAATGAAATCATTAATGATATAGTAATAATATAAAAATATGGTAGACTTTTGTATAGTAAAATATGTTATGAGGTGTCCCATATAAATAATAAAATTGTTAAATAACATGGCAAAGCCCATGGTTTTTCAAATATCACTGATGAGGTGTCCCTTATAAATTAATTAAATATTCCCTCACTTTTGTTATAAATACCAACTCATTCCTTTATTCTTTTAATTTGGAATTACACCACAATTAATATCTGGTCATTTCACCTTGCAATGAGTCCTCCAAATGTTCCCTCAATCCCTCTATGGTCCTAACCTTCTAGTTTTTGAAGTTACACTTCATGGTAATGGAACCTTTCACCCTCCTTTTTAGTCAACATTTATTTTATTATATATATTTGAATTTTAATTTTCAAATGTTGGGGTATGATATTATATATCCCAATTACTATAATTTTTATTTCCATATTATTAGATACCATTTTTTTCTCTCATCCATTCATTTTATGAAATTTTAAGTGAGGTTGTTTGGCTGCAAAATTTTTATAAAAAACACATCTTCTCTTTTCGTTCAAGTTTCATTTTCATGTGGTATGTCGTTAAAATTTCCATTACTTGATGTTATTTATTTTTTATTATATCCCAATAATATATTTTTAGTTCTTTATGAGTTTTTTACCCTTGTTTTATCTATTTTTAATGTCTTCTAAAACCATTTTATATAGTCATTATGCTATAGAATATTAGTCTCCAAATCTTTCTCTTTTTCTCAAGAAATTCTCTTATTTTATTTATGTAAATACCCAAAAAAAATTAATTTATATGGGTATTAATCAATAAATAAAAATGATATATTTTATTCTACAATTGATATACATAAAAGCCTCATTCCCTTTCTGTGGGTTATAAATGTCATAATGATCATGTTTTAAAGATTTTTTTAAAACGTTACGATTTTGATATGAAACCCAATTCTTTTATTTATTAGGGTTATTGATGAAATGATTGATTATGATCTATGTGTCTCACATGAAATTAAAAAAATTAAGGTTTCACTCTGATATCACTCCAATTCGTTGTGTAATAAAATTAATCTCAAGAGATGACAAGTTTTATGATACCTTGGTGAATAACCTTGGTAATGTTTATGATATCTTGGAGCAGGAACATGGTGATATGTTTATGAATGTCTAAATTAAATGTTGTAACCAAATTTTCAATTTATGTTTCTACATATTAATATTATGATATTCATCTTTATCATTCATTTATGATATTCCCCATGTTCTTATTGATATTGCTCACGTTCACATGTAAAATGTTTCACTTGTTTTCCTTACTGGGCCTTCAATTCACCCTTTCCCTTTATGTATGTTCCTAGGTTATGGGATGAAATAAATTTACAAATGATGAACCTTGAAGAATAATTTCATGTTGAATAGAAGAATATTTTATGTTTTTATGTACCATGTACTTTTTTCAAAGACAATAAAAATTAAAATGACTTCTATTTGTAAAATGATCTGAAATGTTATGTAATAAAAAGGTGGGATACCATATACAATCAATGTAAAAGGTTTCATAAAATGTATTTTCTTATATGTATCATATAAAAATTAATTTTTTTCATAATGAATAATTATGTAGGGAGATAATTATATATATTTTATATGATATTGAGTAACCACTTATAGAATCATTTATAATGGAAATCTCTATGTTATCACATTTATTTCCAAAATTATCTCAACATAAGGTATTGAAACACAAAAAAAAATTACAATTATACCATTCCATATTCTAATATTACATTGATGATATTGAAAAAAACATAAAAAATTATTCACTCCCATATCTTGAAGTCTTGCATCTAGAGGAATTCAAATAAGAACTGAGTCTTTAAGTTGAAAAACATAAGAGAGTACACTTAACTTTAGACTCTATTGTTTTTAAAATAACATTGTTTGAAAATAAAATACACTGCCATAATTTTTATTTTACTAAATCAGCACTAAAAATAGAATTAGAGAGTGATGATAATGATCAAGTTACACCTATTGAGGATATAGTGGTGTTTGAATTTGAATAAGAAACCCATTAAGATGTGGTGATTGAAAAAAAATATTGAATCATGATGTGAAGCCTAAACCTCTTCAACGTAAAAATATCAAATTTTAGAGGTGGATTCTATAACTAGGGATCCATTTTACATATTTCTCAATCCCCCTTTTCGTTATTTATCTTCATGCATCATTCTGGTGGATGATATTATTTTATTTTTCTCTTGGTAATCTACATCATCATTATCTACTCATAGGAATAGATAAAATACATATGTGTGGGTTCACACCACATAATCCTTTCCCATAATTGGATTTGGGTTAACACACTGGTATTACTTAGTAATGGGTAATAAGAATATAAAACACAATTGTGTGGTTAATCCAATCATTCAATTCTCTTATCTTTAATTTTATTTATTTTTACTTAATAAGGTTTTAATACAGTTTTTTCATTCTCATTTTCAGTTTATTTTATTTTCAATATCGTTTTATGTTTATTTTTTTTATTTTTTAGGTATTAAATTTTTCAAATTAGGATTTTAACTCATGATATTGGACACAGAATAATCTGGTTAGGAATATCATTCCTCCTTGACTAATTTCTTCCCTAAATTTGATAACCATGTTTCTTATTACATAATTAAAATGTGTAGTTGCATTTATGTGTGGAGTGGTGGAAACCTATTTATAAGATTTATTGGATATTTTATAAAAAAAATTATTTTCTAGAATTTTTTAGTTTTTTGGAAGTTTTATGTTTAATTAATAAAAATTATCATTATTAAATCATGGGAATATTTTGAATGATTATCCTTGATTTTTTTAAAAATGGATCTTTAAATGATTATTGATATGGAACCTATTTATTGACTTTGATTTTCAAAAAAATTGTGAGTTTGACTAGTTATGAAATTTATTCACATAAAATCTTTTGAAAACAAATATTTTTAACCTTAGAGTTATTCTAAACCACATTTAAATCATGTTCCAAATATCATCACTTCACTCAGAGAAATATTTACTTTTTTATGAAAATAAATACATACAAATACACATTTTCAATTATTTTAAATTTTATAAATTATTTTCATATTATTGATTCACTTAATTGTTTAACCGGTATTTTTCATTAAGATAAACCATTACATAAACTGTTCTTAATCCCATAGAAAAATATTGATGACATTTTAAGTTCATGCCATATTTTAAGATAAAATTTCCTTACCCACTTTTACTCTTAATATAATTTCATGACTATTTCAATTTTTAATATTGTGGGAAGACATTTCATGTGTGTTTCTTGAGATAAAGTTCAATATTGGACAATTTCAAATTTAAAGTGATTCTTTTGTGAATTTGAAAAAATTGGACATGATTCCCACTCATTATTATGAATTTTCATCCCATTCTACATTGAAATATATATATATATCAAAAAAAATGAAATAAAAAATATCATAATAAGGACTAAAATATTTAATTATTCTTATTTATTATGTCTAATGACCCGTAATAGTGAATTTTATAAGAGTCAAAATTCGATTGTTGAATTGAGAGAGGAAGATGTTAGTAAATTTCTAGAATAATCATTCATTCTATTTTAGAGTGGAACCTCTAATTTTTAGACTTTAAAATTTAAATGATTTTTTTATAACCCTTAGACTTAAAAATAACCTTGAAAATATCTCATGATTAAATATAATTTAATGGTATCATGTTTTCAAAAAACTAAAAATTTTACACACTTATAATAAAACATTAGTTTTTCAAATATGATTATAACTCCGTATTAAATTTATCTTGAGTGAAGAGTGGGATGAATTTCATTGTCAGGTAGAGTATTATTAGGTTATTAGTGGATATTTAAGTTTAAATGATTTTAAATATCATAGGGGATAATGAATGAGAAATTATTTCCGTAATTGAGGCATCATATATTAAATTTTTAAAAAAAAGGAAAATTATCCCATTTTTTATTATTATATAGATTCTAATGTGGATATAGAGACTATTACTAAGAGTAAAATGTTTATGTTTGAGGGAGTGATAGAACATGAAACTTCATTATTTTTACTTTTTAATATAATGATTTATTCCCAATGAATTTCATAGTAAATTGGAAATTAACACATATTTAGTTCTTAGGCTTTCTATGGAGTTTAATGTAAAAATAAACTAATACCTAGATTTTATTGATTTTATTAATATTATATTGAATATTTTTATATAGGAATATTTATTTGGGTGTTTTTTCTATTGGATAAGAAATAGAGGCTAGTGAAGACATGTATAAGAATAACTAGGTTTTATACAAATTATGAAATAATAATTTTGTTGAAACCCTTGATGTGTAATAAATTTTCCTTTTCCATAGTGGGGATGATTTTGGATACATACAAAGGAATAACTAACTCTGACATAAAAATAAACTCAGAAGTGGGAAATTTATGTAAAATTATAAAGGAATTTATCCAAGTTATATAAGAATAACATTGATAAAAGAAAAGAAATTTAGGATCCTTACCATTTCTAAACTTCTATAGAGCTACCTAAGATATGTAATATTAACATTAGAATTTTAGGTGATGCATAAGTGTAATATTCACTTCTGTCAGACTAACTATGTGTGATCCAATTATATATCATAATAAATATTTTTGGTATATATAAATAATTTTATTTATATTGAGATTCATTAGATTAAATAGGGCTCACAAAAGAATACCCAATTCTTACATAAGAGTTGCTTTGGTTCAAAATAGTATTCGTAAAGCCCTTTCATTTATGATGTTATGATACCTAAGAAGGTTTCCATGTCATATTATAATTAAATACTCTTCAAAATGCCCATGGTAAACTATAACCATTAAGTTCATCTATAGTACATGTGTCCCACAAGTAGCTCAAGAAAGAAATGCTTTAAATCCCTGTATTATTTTCATAAACAAATCAAAAAGCAATAAAAAATTATATGGAAACTAATCCTATAGATATAAGGATAAGAATATCCTAGTGTAAAACCCCAAAAACTCTTTAGAATTAGTGTTGAATTATCTTAATGAGACTTATATATGTGGGGGAATCACTATGAAGTTCCTATAAACATGGAGTAATCACTATAAATATTTCATGTATAGAGAGAAGATTCCATTTTTAGCAGATATATGTAAAAGTTATCAATTCACAATGAAAACCACTCCACTATATATTTAAATAGTACATAATATCTATTATAGAAGATCTTGAGTCCTGTTTTAAAGATTTGGGTGTGAAATTTTATTTCTTCTATAATTTATCATTTATATATTAAATACACAATGGATTTTGTTTTATTTTTATGTTTTCATTTTCTCTCGTTATTCCTTATTTTAATTCATGTGTTTATCTAATTAATACTTTTATAAAAAGTTAATGGATGCTTTATAAATAATATATTTGATTTTAGTGCAGGATAATTTTTTCTTGGGTTTCTAAAAAAATTATTTTCTTTTATTCTTTTTCATGGTGAGCATAGAAATTTTATGTGTTTAGGTTAGTGATCACTATCGTATTTTATAACATCAATGTGTTTTCTCAAACACAATTAAATATTTTCTCTCTCCCTTATCTTAGATCATTATCCATGTGATGTAGTTGAATATGTTATAGAATGAAATTGAATATAAAGGATATGGGTAAATAATGATTTCATATACTATATTGATGTATGTAATTCATTATTTACTGCTTGAGGAGTTGGGGAATTAATGGATTTGATGATTTCAAAATTCCATTGCATTTCTAAAAACATAAATAGTGTGGGTCGGTTGATGAATTAACCTTTGATTCCCCATCAAATCATACTTTGGATGGTTCTTTATGGCTTTGGTACTAATCCAAATCCTATACCCCCACCCCTTCTCTAAAGTTTGATTATAAGTGAAAGAATTATGGTTTGAAAAGATTTAATAGAGATAATTTATTTTTTATAAAAAATTAAAATTTCATCATTGTAGTTACACACCAGATTTATGTCACCTTAAAAACATAAATACATCCTTAGTGTAAACATCCTATTTTGTACTCAACAACATAGTCTGTTATCACATTCAACACCTCGTCTGAGTGGAATTTTCTATTTTAATATTTTTAATCATAAATTAATATTTCTTATCAAAACCAACCATAGGTATAAAATAACCCACTAAAACACATAATTTAATTAAAATGATTTCTAGAGAGTACCCTAGAACTAATACGGGTCAAATTTTGAGAACAATAAAAGTATCCCTTTAGTGGAAGCTTATAACGTTACATCCTCCAAGCTTAGGAACTTTCCATCCAAAAAAATAAAAAAAAAACTATATACATTCATTCCTACAGCTTTTATCCCTAAGTAATTAACACTCTTAAAAATTGTTATCTAATAAAATGAAAATAATTTATATCAAGGTAGTTAACTATAAAAAACACTAAAACATCCTATAATCATGAGAGAGAGAAAACAATATACCACTATTAACTAACTAAACTAACTCAATACCACTATTTAATATAATTTAATTTCCCAACTAAAGCATAAGTGATCATTAATTTTTTTTAAAATAGTGAAAAAATAAAAAGATATCCTTTACAATGCCTCACCTATATCAGCTCCCTTAAAAACCTACTAAAGAAGAAAAATTTACAATTTCTCAATCATTAAAATTCATGATATTATTGATTTATATACTGAGACATGATCAAAATATTCATTCCTATTTCATGAACACTTTTACTATCCATCACGAGAAAGATCATCAAGATTTCCACCTTGAAGGAAGAGATCTGGAATTCTAAAAGAACACATAAAATAAAAACCTACCACCTAATTAACTAATTCTATTTGGTTAACACATGAATCAAGGTTCATAAATATACAATGAAGACTAATAGTATGAGTCCAAAAAAATCTCAACCATAGAAAGGATAACAAACCAACCTGAAATCCAACCTAACCAACCACCATCTCAACCTGAATCCAGCCACCAATTGAAATTTCACTATATCTAAAAAATAGGTAATCACTATCTTAACAAACCTTTAGAACATTATTTTATACATTAATCCTTATAAAAACCATACATTAACGATATTATATAGTGCTTAAATGTTTCCAAAAATAAATAAAATAATGATATTGATGCATTTGTAATGAAACAAATGATCAAATATAAATTTAAACCTCAAAATTATTCATTTTCAAATGTCAATTTCATCTATGCTTACTTATTGTATGCAGGTATTCTCACACAACATAGATAAACACTAAATCCAATGATAATAATCTTCAAAATCTAACTCAAATTCATGATGAATAATTAAACTATATGGTTATAATCAAATTGAGGATTGGTATTGGTTTTGGATGTTTTTTCGTCACATATTGTTTAATTGGTGATGGGTCTATTGAAAACACATGTTGATTATTGGTTTAGTTGGTATTGTTTTAGAATATGGTTTATAAAATGGGTTTCTCTAGAATGTTTTCAAGAAGAAGAGTTGGAGATATTATTAAAAAAATAAGGTGCAGTTATGATAAAATGTTCTGGAAGCAAAGAGAGTGGATTAAGATTTCAAAGTTGTCTAAAAACAATATTCTGGAATTGTAATAACATGATTAAGTTGTCTTAAATTCATATAATATATTCTATAAGTTGATGGAATAAACCAAAATTAAATTAGAAAGATCATTTCATGAGTAGATTTCATAGGGAAATAAAAAATGCATAAAGATTGTTAAAATATTTAAGATCTCCTCAGATATGTAATTTTTTATTATAAGAGGTGGTATTTTAAAATATTCTAACAATCATAGTGATATTAAATATGTTTTATATACATATTTAAGATATTATAAAAGTGTAATACTTGTAAATTTATTGGAGAAACATTATAGTGATACATAAGATTCTTTGAAAGGATGCATAATATATTTGAATGATATGTAATATCATCCAATATGAAGAATTTTAAAAAAGTAAAACATTCATATGGATACATAATATATTTTTATGATACATAAAGCTTACCAAACCTATAGTTAGAGTCTTCATACAAGTTATTTAAGGGTACCAGTGAAGCATAAAAAAGTTTAACTAGAACGAAAAAATTGATATATAATTATTACTCAATATTCATTGATAAATCCTAAAATAATATTGTTATTGTGTCTATATTTGGGTGTACATTATATAGCATATTTTAACTTTTGATTGATTATATGACCTGTGAAAAATTTAGCCACATAGTGGGAAGAATGGGCATCCCATGAATATGTGTAAATAAATTTCAATGGACATACCTATGTGTATATTTCCACATCATAATTAGATGAGTTACTCTATAGTGACCTAGTGAAAATAGAATCCTGAGGTTTTCTCCAAAGCATTACTTGTGGGGTGAGAGACTTAAAATTTATATCTTGTTAATTACATGACGTAAAGGAAAATGTATTATCACGGAAAATTATAAAAGAAAAAGGTTTAATTTTGTGATTTTAGAATAATATGTGTATCATAGAATGATGATAGTACACACATCATGATGATACCGAGTTAAAGGTTTCAATTCACTGAATATTGTATATTTTATGAAGTAAATCATATAATTTAATGTATGTATTTGAAATAAATTTGAATTAGTGGATTGTATGAATTTCACTTCATACCTATGGTTGACATGACCCAACTCACATAGAGTCCTCTTGGGTGGAGATAACCTAATTTTCCACCATAATACCACCTCTAATATAATAGGTATTGTAAACTACCATTGATTAGAAATATCAAACATAATTTCAAGACATGTCCTAATGAACTTGTACACAACACACAACTCCACGTAATACATAATAATGTAGAACAAACTAAATAGAACTAATTATAATTTATATAATTTATATAAAAAACACTAATATCAGAAAAAGAAAAAAATCAATATGTAAAACATAATATAAGAGGGAAAAAATAGATTCCCGGCACACCAAAGGGGAAAAAATAAGTAGATGGTATGAAGAGATACCAAATAAAGTTATCTCTATACATGAACATTACTCTCTAAAACCACCTCAAAGTACCACAAAGAACCACCACAATTGTGTCCACCAAAGTCATTATATAAATATTTATCATCTATATAATACATGACACATACATGTGAAGATTCCCATACAAGGGTGAATATATAAATACCTAGTTTGACACCCCATAAACCACAAAGGAAGTAATAAGTCAACCAATAATCTCAAAGAATAAGGTCATAATGATAAAAATTCCATTATAAAAAACATGATATTATTTAATATAGGGAACCTAGGACTTATGGAAATTTATTTCTCCATACATCCCAAATACAGGATAAATATATGCATAATAACTAGAATCAAAACCACCCAACTAGAAGCCTAGACAATACTCTAAAATCCCAATTGTGGACCTGTTCCTCATCAAGTTGGAAATATTATATGATGGTAGCATAAAACATATGAGATTAGAACATAACAAATTTAGAGTATCATGTGTTATATTTGTGTAGATAAAATCATAATAGAGTATTATATAGAAGATATGAGTAAGACACACTTTATAAGAGTAGGGGATACATGACCCCCAGTAAATGATTTAGTCACCATGCATGAACTTCGTCATCAACCCAACAAATATATAGATATTATAATACTCATATGATCACATTTATCACCTATGATGTTGAAAAATATGTTGACATTGTGTTTTATATTGAAAAAACCCAGGATAATATACTTGCATTACCAAATCCAAGTCCTAATCAAGGAGATTCCAAATGCCACTAAGGATAGAAAAGTACATGCCATATACGATGGATTTACATGATCTGTGACCCCGTAGAAATATTATTATCTAGTACTACCTTACAACATAGAATATAATAGTCTAACTACACTATGTGTATGATATGATACAAAGCATGTAGGACTATTTCGGTACTGGGAATATACCATGGAATCCTAATATGTGTCTTGTTTGAAATGAATAATGTGTCCTAAAAGTTACATGGCATGTAGACTTCAAAAACTCATTATATATGTGCTATCGTAGAGGAAAATCCATGTAAGGAAAAGGGTAAATATAGTGTGGTCCTAAACTACATGGTGCATGTAGCAAAATTTCCATTATTACATGTACCCTCTATATAAAACATGTTGGTCAACATAAGGGAACATGATTTCTGTACTGAGCTCACATTTTGTGTGATCCTTAACTACATCAAAACACTAAAAACTACATCCATGGAGTTATATGACTTTTTTTATAAACTACAAGTCGTGTAGTTATCTTCCTCACCCATCACTACAAAATACTCTTAAAATTATCGATATTTCTATTCTTTCTTCGGATTATGCCGAAGGATTCTCTAAATGCCACTTCCAAGTATTTAGTAACTCCAATTGTCACATTTTTACCATAATTCATTGGAAATGAGGTCTGAAACTACTTCACATGAATCATTAATGCTCATTTCATAGTCATTTTTTGGGAGCTTACACGAGCACACCTTCTATAATCAACCATTACCTGATAGTCATTCTACATACCTTGATATTCATATTATGAATAAAATAAATCCCACTTGGTCTGATATTTCTATCATGTGTCGATACAGAAAAAGAATATTCAAAACATTTTTGATGGATAATTCTGGTGATCAACGTGTGAAACGAGCGAACTTAAATCAAAGGGAAAACATGTGAAGAAATTAATAGTGATTATTACAAAGTATGACCATTGATAATTGGGTATAAAATTAATCAAAAAATACAAAGGATGTATGGAATCATAAATTTCAAGCCCAAAAATAAAACTAGATAATACACATGGCCATAAAATTAAGAAATAAATTTTATAAAAATTAATGAAAATGTGTTATACCAATGTTGGAGTGGTAGCAAATGTATTAATTAGACACTATTAAATTTGGTTGATACCCCTATTTATAGTAAAAATATATCATGAAAATTGGGATATATCTCCAATAAAAATAATAGTTTCATTTTTATAGTGATTATTCTAAGGGTAGAATACAGTACTCATCTACAATTGTGCTCTGAATGCCACATATAAGCTCCTCCACAAATACGACATGAATTGAGTGTCATATTGGGAAATTTTCATCGTGTGTATATCTGGAATCAAGATAACTTAATACAAAAAGAAACTCCTCTAACTCTTTATCTAACTCAACTCTTGAATATCATGGAAGTGGGATTACTAGTATAGTCATTTTAGGATCATCCAAATAGTGTTATGACCCATCACTAATCGTTGAATCCCAACCTAAAAATTAGTCGTTTGAAAATATCACATCTAATCTGAAACCAAAAATTATTGAGAAAGAACTATGATGACCTATTGATTTACCTTCACATGCTGATAGGTGAGGTATTGTGAGAAAAAAATTAGCAATACTACATTTTATACATACCCAAAAAATCTATCACATGAGATCATGGTACATCTTCTTCACTCTAGGATATATAGCCGAGGCTGAAGTGTGGAACTCACATTGCACCACCTTACAAAGTGTGATTGGTACCACTATTCATCCTTGTAATAGGATGAAATTATCCCCAAAATTTAGAATATCCATATGGTGAATCACCTATGGATATATGGCCAATTAATGCATCACAATTGATATCTCCCAGCTATACCTCCCTCATGAACTAAATTAGTAGGGGGACCACCACCATCCATCAAAGATAAAAAAAATTTCCCTTATTCACTAAAATAAATAGTAATGATGAAAATAATCAATAAAATCTACCGAAAACTTATAATAGAAATTCTTGTTATAGGAATAAACCATATATTTCCATTCCCAATTGTATATAAAATTAAAAATTAGTAGCACTTGTGAATTGAAACCAATGAAACTACCTAATGTTAAGATCTCTCTGAGTAAAGATGCACCTAAGATACTTATAGACCATATAAACTATGATCTTCTCCCAAAGAAGGTATAACCTCATGTTATTTAAGGATAAAACTACTGCCTCCATCTCCATATCATGGGTTGATATGTTTTTCTCAGAATGTATCACCTTCATATAGAAATAAGTAATCATTCTATTCCTCTTCAATAACACACAACCAAGCCAATCTCCAAAGTGTGTGTAATAAACCACATACTCGATTATCTCCTCAAGATACCTGAAGATAGTATTACTCATTAACCACTAGTTTAAATCCTCAAAATATGTCTATAATTTCTTATACTAAACGAAGGGTTTCCCATTTTGGTAATGGAATAACTGGGGCACTCCATCCTACAGTAGTTATCTAAAAATCCATGGTAGTACCTCAATAACCAAAGGAATATCTCTCTATTAAACACACTCTTGGGTGGATCTAAATATATAACCATTCAATATTTATCTAGAACATTGCTAGACCACCTTATGAGATTATATTACCTAGCATGTGGACCTCCCAAATCAAGAAATTACACTTCAAGATATTTCTATATAGATGGGTTTCTGAATGTATTTCTATGTAAGTCCTTATATTATTAGAAATATTTTCCTATAATGCTGAATATATTGGGATATCATTGGTGTAGAAACTAAGAATTGGTAAAATTAGGGATGAAAGTTCATTATCATAAGTCCCATGAACACAGTTATGATGTTTTTCATGCCTATGAGTATCACTATGAAGTCATAATTTATAAAGTGGAAACAAAATTCCATTCTCATAACATCATCCTCACAAACAAATATTTTGTGTTAGATATAACTAAATTATATCTTCAATAACCACTTCTCTCCATTCAGATAGTCAAAGAGTTTTTTGATCCTTTCTATTGGGTACCTTTCTTGAATTTCACCTGATTTGGGTTCTAATAGTCTATATAAATCTTTATTCTCCTCAGTGACTTCTTGTTAAACATCCTTAGTGTTGCCTAGGGGGATACACTGGGTCTAGTGAAACATTTTTCTATATGGTTCTCCAATTGAAAATTTAGCTATGTAATACTTTTCATGGACATTATATAAGATATGAAATATATTTTATTAGTCTCAATGTGTAGATAGATGTAGTATTTATCGAATCATTTAGTAAAAACCCCTGATAATTCCTTAGGAAAAACATCCATGCACTCCTCCACCACAGCATGAATAAAATCATCCATGTATTCTAACACAAATAGATCCAAACATTCCAATTGATGGGAGATCAACTACAACATCCCATAAATATTCCCTAGTCAGATCTTCTAAAGATACCACTCACCCATGAATTATAATCTTGATACATCATCTCATAAGAGAAAAACTCTTCACTAGTAGTAATTTATTTTCTAAGGTACTATAGATATAAATTCTACACTAAGGATAAAATCATATGGACTCGTTACATCCACTATGAGGGACAAAAAAACATTTATCTACTAAACACAAGATCTCATCAATGATAGATGTAGGTGGGAATGTGATCACTTCTAGTAGAATTCTATAGCCAGATAAACTTGGATATGAGATCCCCTAAAATCTATAAATCTTCAACAGGGGATACTAAAATAAATGTGTAGATTGAGATAATGTCTATGAGTTTGGGTGATAGAGTAAAATAGAACATAGATTTTATCTCAGATAATTTTGAGAGTTTGTTTATCATAACCCTTTATCACATACATCTGGCTTCATCCTTGAACTCCAGCCCCTTCATCCTTGCATGGAATACCTCAGGGAGGTGGTGGTAGAAGTGTATCATAGATTCATCTCACTCAATATCCTCCTTCCAGTGCATAACCAAATCTTTAGTTATATCTACCTCTTTAAGGACCACCCAACCACCATTAGGAGGTTTGTGTCGTTTTAGCCAAAGTGTTACGTTTGGATGCCCAAATTGAAATACCCAAACTAATTACTATAATAGTGCAAGTATAGGGTCAATCCACATTGGGAGAGAGTCAATGCATTCTGTTTCTCTAGTTTTTGATTAATTGGTGATGATTAACTAAATTTATAGTTGATATCTTCTGTTTTGATGGAGTAATCAATTCTTCAATGTCTTTGATTAGTTACCTTAAAGATAGAGAAAAATGCATAATTTATTCTAACGATAAACGAGAAGAATTTGTTGGGTTTGAGGATTTTTAAGTTAATCAATTAATCAATTTTCTTATTAGGATGTTTTGTTCAAAATGAATCACATCTTTGGACTATGAGTATAATGGAACCCCCTTTGTGTAGTGAGTTTTGTTTGAATAAATATAGACCAATTCCTTGGCCTAGAATTTGATTACTATTAATATTACTAATTGTAGGACAATTTGAGATGATAAGTGCATCCAATTATCATGGGTGTACTTTGACACAATTTCTTTAGTGAAACCTAGAAATTCAATTCATGTTCTGATACAGGGTTTATAGTGATATTTAGTAAAATATTTTGAGGGATTATAAGAGAAACATAAATAACACAAATACAATAAGACATTTGATTAATAACAAACCATAATCATCCACCGCCCAAACACATGGAGTATTTAGATACACATGGATTATTTAATGACTAAAAGACTCTTAATACCTAAAATAAACATCATTATAGCTTCATATTGAATATCTTTGGAATGGTAGAGTGGAAACACCATCTCTATTCTCTTCCCTATTTCTCTTTCTCTCTCTCTTTATCCCTCCTTTCATCTAATGTTGTGTGTCTCTAGTTGTCACCTCTTTCTATGTGTCCAAATTTGGAGGGCCTTAACTCTAATTTATAGTATTTAAAAATATATGTTGTGTACCATAAAGTACAAGGCATGTAGTTGGGTCAACTTGAATTGGCTCTTATTCTGCCGTCTGTAGGTGATTTACCATTCCACCCTTGACTTTGATGGTGTCAGTGGTTAGTTTTTGGGGGTAAACAATATCTATTGCCACCCCACATGGTGTGGAATATCAACTTTATCCACCAAATGCTTCTGGAAATGGGTACACGACATGTAAATAGATTGTACACAGTCTGTGAATCTGGGCCAGAAACATGGGTGTGTACTTGGTCTGGTCGATGCGTGTCAGGGATATGGTACACAGTGTTTGTTAGAAGTACATTCCGTGTATATTAGACCTTTTGTTCTGATATATCCTTATTTGTGACTTTGAATAGAAAAAACCTGAAAATTACCATGATCACCAACATAAAAAAATTTATGTACGAAATGAATGATATTTAGGGAAAACATGATTTTATGCTCAATAATACATATGAAAGGGGTATACAGAAATTGGGAACATCAAACTCTACCATACTTGTCATTTTGTTTCTCTCAAGAAAAATATCAATATTGAATTAAAATAATCTATACTCCAAAATACATAAGTATTATACAATTAATAATTATAAATACTAAATCCATATCAGAGGATTTCAAAAGGGCACAAAACATATTTCAATTTCAATGATATTTAATCATTCCTATTATATAATCCAATTAAAGATTTTAATTCTATTTTATAAACATTTTTTAGCTTTTCATAAATAAATATTCCACTTGATGATTTACCTTACAAAAAATTACCACACTCATCACTCAAGATCATTTATTCAGAGTTATCCTCAATCATAAGTATATTCTCCCTATCCAGAGGTGTGAAATTGTTCTCATTCTTCACTTCAGAAGTCAAATCATAAAAATCATATGGGCTCCTAATAAGTTTCAAATGTTTTTGAGGTTAAGGGTTAGCTCATAATGATGTAAAAAATAATCTCAGAGGCTTGAAAAAAGATTCTGAATTCTTATATAATATTTCTTAATATTCAAAATAAATCTTACGTGTCCCCAAAATGTTTTATGAAAATATACTAATCACCGTGATGTAATCTCCTTTCCAATACGGGTCCAGAACCATCAAGAAAATACAAGTAATAAATAAAGTACCTTATTCATTTTTTATGGGACCACTATGAATACGATGAATATTGGCTAGGAAACCTAATTCCCAAGTGAACAAGTGACATTCTACCCCACACTTAAATTCATGATTTCTAAATCAAATATAACATTAATCGACAAAAATCCCTCATTAAATCTGAAATGAATATATCATGAAAATTATGAAATAATAAGGGTAGGAAGGGAAAATAGTCTTGTATTGTAGCTTCCCAACAAGGCAGTTCATGGTTTCTATACGATTTACAAAGATCAGATGAAGGGTAGGTATTAATGTCAAAGGGGTTGAAAATAATAAATTGCTTCAATCATTTTAATGTGATTCAAAATCCTTCATGTTTTTAATAGAAAGACTAGAAAGTTATAATAGTTATGCATATCCCAATAAACTCTCAAGAAAGAGTGTATAAGAAATAATATGTCAAAAGGGATTAAAATACCTCTCATGAATGAGGAAAAATAAAAGGTCAATCAGGTCATGACATGAGTGCAAGTTATTAGTCTAATAAATTTAAATTTCCAAGACATTAAATTCATAATCAAACTATATCAGCTATCATTTTAAAATACTTTCAAATTTAGAATAATCATATCACTTTTAAAATTCTCTTTTATGTCTCTACTATTCATAATTATAATTAATCAAAAATTTACAACATTTTAAAATATTTAACCTATTAATGATGTCTCTTAGATTAGTTCAAGGGAAAATACTTGTGTAGTCAGAGAGGATCCCCCGCACTTAATATTTCACATGGTCCCCTAAGTGAAACCCCAAGCTTGAGGAAAGGATGTGGGGACACATGGTGGAAAGATGGGGGGAAACTGTGAAAGAAGTAAAGACAAAAATAATAATGAAAATGAGTTCATAAATAAAATTACCCTTTTCATGAAATCAAAATGATGGGAAGAAGTCTAAAAGAGAATTTCAAAGTGCTCTAGAGTGCTTGTGATTGCTGATGAAATTGAAGAATAATTCTACATGCACATACACCAGCATATTACAAGCATAACACAAAAGAGATATATATAAATGAAACAAATGTTCCAATAACCAGTCATTGTGTCACCTCAGAAGAGGTGTCATCGGCAATAAAAGGATCCAATAGAGGTGTCTTGAATGTAGAAGAAACTGGAGTCATTGTCTTGAAGCCTGAAGTGGAAGGTGCAGTGGTAACATCCAGAATGGTAGCAATGGAAGGGGAATCTGTGCCAACAGTGGATAGGAGAACTAAATCAGTGTCCAGAGATGTCATATGTGGTTATTATATGAAAGGATTTGTATCAAATGTAGGAGAAGGTGTTGGGGGAAACTGAAGACTGTGAAGCTAAATTAAAATCCCAAACATCTACTCATGATGCACCAAGGACTGTAGGATGGTAGTTTGATAGCCTAGGATGTCTGAATGATGGTCAATTACTTCCATGCGGAGGATGATTGGGAGATCAGCTGAGGGTGCAGGTGGAAGTAGAGATGTGAAGGGCATTGAAGAAGGGGGAATAGTTGAATAATATAGAATGGAGAAGGAAGTGGGGTGAGGTGGTGAATAAGCATCTGTTGGTGGATGCTGTGGGACCTACGTAGAAACACCATTAGGAGAAACTAGGTCATCTCTCACCCATGCTGGAGTTGGGTCGTCCTACACGAGCACATAAAATGTCTCCCCTATGCTGTACCAATATCTTGTGGATAATCATGAGGAATTCTATATGATGAGGAGATCTAAATGGTTCGTGAGGGAGAGAGGGCTCATACACACCCATGTGGTGTGTCATGTAGGTGGCATAGAGTCATTTTTCAGGTTTCCCTGACGTCCATGGATAATTTAATGGGAATAGGTGGTCGCAAGACAGAGGAGGTTAGGGTAATCTTGCCAGAAGATATAGGTGAGAAGCTCCATGTCTCACTCAGACACCACACCAATATCCACATGGTGGGGAATAATAATGGAATTAATGCACTGATTTAGAAAATGAAGGGGATGGGAAATGGTGAGCATGCTATTTTGGGATATGGGAGTGTACTTGTGGTCAGGACCAATATGTTCTTTCCATATAGTGATGAGGTCATAGTGCCCAGGATAGGTAAGGTTGGATATAGGATGTGTGGTGGAAATATGGGGGTAGAAACCACACCCTCGTCCAAACTCATCCATGTTCAGAAAAAAGAGTTAGCCACCTAGCCAAAATCAAACATGAGTGGCAGTATCGGTGGGGGTCTTGTGGTAGGGTGGTCAATCATACTCTAAGGTTGATGTAAACACTAAAAATAAATCTCTACAGGTGGGATTGTTGACCTGAAGTGTATCAATAAAATTTGTATTGCCAAGGAGCTCCTCTATCTTCTCATTGATGCTGAGACATTGTGGAATTATCACATCTAAGAAGTGGGCACTAAGATGTATTTTCCATCGTAAAAATCACTACAATATGTCTGTGTCAGGGAGGCCCTCAAACATATCAGGCAAGGATGTGGCTGAGGTTAGGTAGAATCCTAATCGAGCAGACGTGGGGCTGTAGATATAGGTGTGGTTGGGATAGTAGTCGTCGCTTGAGGTGGAGCATTAAAAGTAGAAGTTGGCTCAGGCGGGTCTGTTAAAGTAGTGCTTGGATCTGAAGGTATGTAACTAGAAGTGAGAGTTGTGAAACTTGGCCTCCTAGATGTATTGGATGGTGTGGTATCAACCATAGGAGAATTAGTATTGGCATGGGTGGTTGCCACAAAATCTACCTGACCAGAGGATGTCACTAATAGAGGCGTCGGTAGAAGGGGATGTAGCATCACCAATGATGGTGGTTGGAAAACTGGGAAATCGAGTGTTGGTCTCTCGGAAGACCAAATAAAAATTCGACGGCGAGGGGGTCACTCACCCACAATATCAGAAGTGGGACACCTCCCACTCATGGGATCATCAACTACCATAGATGAAACAAATAAATAAAAATAAGATAAATAAAAGGAAGAAGAAGTAAGAAAATGTGGGAAATTAGAAAAACAAATTATATTGCGTGTGGATCCAGTGTACACTATGAGTAGTGTGATCTGGGTAAGAACTCATGTACTCTGGATAGACACATCGAGAGGGATTGTGTTTTGGAAAATCCAGTACACTACATGTGAAAGATCAAACACACCATGTAACAAAACATTGGGTCAATCTTCTGTAAGTGCCCCAACACAACTCAGCTTTGAGGGGTCATACAACATAGCACGTGTTTTATGGACATGATATACGCTACGTTTGAATACATGGTATGTTAAGGAATATACTCCCTCCATACATATTCCTCTGAATGTATGGTGTACACGGTGTATTCCAAACATACATTCCATGTGGGAAGAAATTAGATGAGAGTCATGTGCCATATGACATAAGGTGGGCCGAAAGGCCCGGGGAGGCATTGTATAGGATGTGTACCGAACATAAACTCCATTTATATTTGAAATTATAAAAGTGTGCTTGTGTGTCCATGTTCTAGATGTACATGACGCGTGTTCTTCCTCTACCTTGTGTACTGCGGGTAGAATCCAAACAGTTTTCCAATCAAATAATCAACCTAAACGCTATAGAAAACATGAAATAAATGGTATAGAATGGAGTGCCTTGATTTAGGATCTAAATGATGATGAAATCATCACAAAAAATTCACAAAAAATTAATATTGAAAGAGTTGTAGGTGTAGTGGTGTATGGTGGAAGAAAATATGAAGATGTGGTGCAACATGGGGTCAGGACGAGTAGGGTTCTTGGATGATATACCAAAACCACATAGCATGTGGTAGGTCCAACGCACTGTGTATGAATGCCATTTTTTACAATAATATATTTACATACACACAATTATTTATAAAAAAAATACTATAATAAAAAATAAACATATACACATTGTATATTATAGGATGACATGTCGTGTATTCTAAAGTTTAAAAAAGAGAACTACAACCTTCAGTCTGGTGCTTAGGGTGAGATTTGAACTGGAAACTTGTTGATTCAAATGCAATCCCTCAACAAATGGAGTGAAGGTAATAGTGATTCATGATTTTATTAATTTATAATAATTAAACTTTTGGTCATTTCCTTTCACAGGATTAAAAAAAATGCATGGCGTGTGGTTTTAATTATCGAATGATTGGGATGAAGCTGGGAGATTAGCCTAGTTTGGACTCGGGTCTTTGGAATATAGGGTCAAAACTCGGCCAATAATCCATCATCTCCAGCATGTAACTTCTTATTTTAAAAACCATTTAAATTATTAATGAAAACATGGCTCACACAGCGTATATCGAAATCCATGATCTGTGGTTTTATTAATATTAAAAATAATGGAACTCGGCCGGTTGTCAGGATTCGAACCCGAGTCTCTTGGATCCGTGTCTTACAACACTGTCCAGCCGGTCCATCCCCATCATGGGTTTTCTTTTATTTGTTAAAAATTTGTATTTTGTTGTTTTTTAAATTGATTCACACACTGTTTAACTAAACACGGGTTCAAAAATGATTTACATTATACCAGAGATAGGTTTGGAGAAATTTGAATCAACAATCGACCGAATACATTCCAGTGACCTTGCTATCAGCATGGGAATCATCACTATTTATTAACTTGAATAATATATATTTATTCTAATGGTTTTATTAAAATATAAATTTAAATGGAAATTACACACTGTGTGAAAAATTGATACACGACATGTATTCTCTAGGTTGCCTCCCTGGAAGCACCTTTGTTTTAGATCTTTGATTTGACCTTACTTGAGACTCTTGTTATCCAAATTACATGAAAGAGATAATACCCACCATTTCCTCCATGTGAATACTGGGTTTGAAAATCTTCCCATTAACATTATATGGTTTACCATCTACTCCAGTTACTTCCACTGCGCCATGGTGGAAGACATTGATCACTCGGAAAGGTTCCGACCATCGGGACATCAATTTTCATGGAAAAAAACTCAAATGATAGTTAAACACTAGTACCCCATCACTGAGATGGAATTTCTTCCATGAGATTAGGTATTCATGGACCACCTTGGTTTTTCTTTATATAGTTTGGCATTCTCATAAGCCTCCCACCGAATTTAATCGATCTCCATTAGTTGAAACTTGTGTTTCTCTTCTACATCCTTTAAATCATAATTCAAGGCCTCCAAAGCCCAATAGGATTTATACACATGTTCCACCCGTAAATGTAATGGATTTTCAAAGATTAAACAAAATGGGACATACCTAGAGGTGTCTTGAATGTACCCATGTATGCTCGTAAGGCATCATCATGTTTCTTGGAACAATTCTTCCTTGAGGATCCCACAGTTTTCTCTAGGATTTTCATTAGTTATATATTTGATACCTCCACTTTTCCATTAGGTTGGGTATGGTACGGTGTCCCCATGTTATACCTTAATAAATATTTTATATGTACATTACCTATCAATGCATTTTCCAAATGAGTCCCTCTATCACTTATTAGAACCTGTGGCACACTAAATCTTCTAAAAACAATCTTCTTTAAGAAGAAAACAACGGTGTTTGTTGTGTTGCATTTTATATGAGTAGATTCTTTACACTTGGATACATAATCCTCACAAACCATAATGTATGAGATTTCATATGATGGGGGAAATGGACCCACGAAATCAATACCCCATACATCCAAGATCTTGACCTCAAGAATGGGATGTTGAGGCATTTCACCTCAACACCCAAGTAACCTATCCGCTGACACCTATTATAGCGTGCTACAAAATATCTAGCATACATATGAATGGTAGGCCAAAAAATATAGATTTCAGAATTTTTCCTGTAGCTTGGTATGGCCTTTGATTCCCCCCTAAACTGGGGAAGAATAAAAAAAATCCAAAATTCCTTGATTTTCTTATTCAGGGATGCAGCGATGAATCACCCCATCTCCACACGAACAGAAGAGAAGCAGGTCCTCCCAGAAACATATTTTTTACTTCAGACAGAAATCGTTTATTTTATTGAAAAGTAAGATCAAGATGAATGACTCATGTAACCAAGGAATTGGTGATATTGGCATACCATGGGTGATGTGTAACTGCAACAAGGATTTTTGTCTAATAATTCCTCCTTGATATATCTTTAATCCTATCTTTCCAAATGATTTAATTCCAATCAGGATATATGATCAATGACTATTTTCTTTCTTCAATTCCTTTCTTGGATTTCCAAGTAAAATTTAGGGAGCATAATCACCCAAAAAATGATCTGTGGCCTTGCGTCCATCTTATTCAACAAATATTTTAGTTTTGAATGGTTAGCATAGACAACAACTTTTGAGAGTAGTAAATATGTGCATAACCCTTTGAATGAAAAGACCATTTCCAACATACCCTTATCGATGGTGGTGTAGTTGATTTTTGCTTCATTTAGGGATTTTCTAGCACAGCAGATCGGCCTAAAGATATGATTGAGTCATTTTCCAAGAATATCTCCTATAACATAATCACTTAAGTCACACATGATTTCAAATTATTCCCCTCAGTTTGGGGAAATCAAGATAGGATCTTCCACTAATCATTGCTTCAAGAGCTAAAAGGATGTGGTGCTTGTTTTGTCAAATTTGAATATAGCATATTTTGAAAGGGGGTTGGTTAGTGGATGATCTATCTTTGAAAATTCGTGAGAAAATATTTTTTAAAAACCTACATGCCCAAGAAAAATTCATATTTCTCATACCGAATATGGAATTATCAGTTGTGATATGACTTCAATCATTTTAGTGCCAAATTAAATTCCTTTCATCAAAATCTGATGGCTTAATAGAATACTATTTTTCACCACAAAGTGACATTTCTCCCAGTTCAAAATAAGATTGGTGTGCTCACAACATTCTAGGACGAATTCAAGATTTTGTAATCACGTGTTGAATGATTTTCCATAGACTCTTAAATCATCCATAAAGACTTCTAGAATTTTCCCTTCCATTTCATGGAATATTGCCAACATGAGCCATTGGAAGGTGGACGGTGCATTGCACATTCCCAAATACATATGTCAATAGAAAAAAGTTACATATTGGCATGTGAAAGTTCCCTTACTTGGTCTTCAATGGAAATATAAATTAGGTTATATCTATAATAACCATCTTAAAATAAATAGAACTCGTGCCACATCAATCACTCTAACATCTGATCCATGAAAGGAAGTGTGAAGTGATATTGTTGTGGGGAATCATTAAGATTATAGTAGTCAACACACACTCTCTATCTTCTGACTATTCTTATATGTATGAGTTCATTTTTATCATTGGTAATCATGTTAATACCCCCTTTTTAGGAACCACTAGCAAAGGACTCACCCACAGGCAGTCGGAGATTAGGTAGATGATTCCTCCATCTAATAAATTGATTGATTAGTTTTCCATGACCCCTTAATTGAGGTGTTTATATGTTGTTTCAGTTCCTATGTGGGGTTGTCTTCTTCCTCATGTAGCACCTTATGGGTTGAAATGGTCGGAATGATCCCTTTAAGATCAATGATTGTCCACCCAATAGCCTATTTTCTTTGCTTTATAAAATATATAAGTTCATGTTCTTGCCCTTGTGAGAGAGATGCATTGAGTATAACTGGCATTGTCTGTTTATCACCCAAGTGCCCAAATTTTAAACAAAATGGGAGAGGTTTCAGTTCAAGTTGTGGGTATTTAAGAACTAAAGGAACAGTCGGTTCTACCTTGTCTTGCTCTTGAATATCTGGAACAAGTGTACTCTACCAATAATGACTACCCTTGCATGTGATGAATTTTAGCTCCTCTGGTTCATAATTAGTCCGGATTTCCTTGATGACTAGTTCATTTATGATTAAATAACATCCCATGTCATCTTCCAAGTAGCTAAAGTGATCGGTCACTGTAGTCAATGCATCACAGTCCTCATTTCCATAAGTGACACTTTCCAAATAGGATTGAGGAAGTTGTAGGATACCATTTCATCTCTTAATATAAAGATCAATTATCCTTGGTGATCATCGATTAAAAAATTCCCATTATCCAAGAATGGTCTTCGAAAAATAACAGGTTCTTATTGGTCTTCCTCCATGTCAAGTATGATAAAATCTGCATGATGAATCGGCCTTCCCACTTTAACTAGCACATCTTCAAGTATCCCAATAGGATATTTAATAGATTGATCTACTATATGTAATTCCACATGAGTTGGTTTTAGATTGTTTAGCCCCAAATTCTTAAAGACTATAAAGGGTATTAGATTGAAACAGTCCCCCAAGACCAAAAGGTCCTTCCCAAACTCAAAATATCGATTTTTTCAAGGGATGGTAAAACATCCTGGATCTTAATGCATTGGAGGAAGATAGTGTTGAACCATTGTTAAGAATTCTTTAGTGAGAGGAATGGTTCCCAAATCCTCCATATTTCTCTTGTTTGAGAGGATTTCCTTTATGAACTTCATATATGTTGACATTTGAGTAAATTCTTCTACCAAAGTAATATTAATGTGAATTTTCTGGAATACCTCCCTTAATTTTTCAAATTGTTAATCCAAAATCCTCAGCTTTATTCATTTGGGAAATGGTAAGGTGGTTTTATAAGTTTTGAACACCTATATTCCCTTACTTTGTGTTGGCCTACTTTTCTTTTTATGTGCCTTGTGATGAAGGGGAAATGGTAAGGTGGGTGTATATGTTTTGAACACCTCTTTTCCCTTACTCTGAATCATATTGTTGAAAGTTGTGAATTCTATTCCACAACATCACCTTCTTGGAAGGTGGGAAAACATTTGACAAAAATTCCAGGGCCAATGCCTCCCAGGTGAGGATGTAATGTTGAGGCAATCCTTTAATCTAGTTCGTCACATTATCCTTTAATTAGAAGTTAAATAATGAAGGTTAACAGCATCCGCAGACACCCCACAGTAAAGGAATGTGTCACAAATTTACAAAAACATTGTAGAGATGAGTGTTGGTGTCTTCACATGGAAAACCTCTAAAACTGAACCACATTTTGGATGATATGTATAATGGATGGCTTGATCTCAAAATTTTGGGCTTGAACCGGTGGTCTGACAATAACAGTATCAGCTCTTTATATAGAAGGAAGACTATACCCAAGAAGGTTACGTTGTGGGGTCAGTTTTTCTTTAGGAGGTGGGGGCATAAATTGATGCTCTTGAGAAAAATAAGGCCCCTGGTTGTGCTACATGTATATAAACTTCTCTAGTGGATGGCACTGTTGGAGTTTTTGTGGGCCATAACACAGAACAAATTGAGTTGGTTTCCTTTGCTGGTATTATGGAATGAACTCCATGATATTGGTTGGTTGAAGCTGGTTCTTCTCATCCTCAGTAGAAAGCTGTTTAATCGAGTTTTCATAAAGCATTTTCTATTTTCCCACACCTTGGAATGTATTTGGTTCTCCCTCTTCCATGTTCACTATGGGAGTATTTTTTTTCTCACCCATAAGTTTCCAACATCACCTTAATATCATTCGTTTGATTTACAAATCAACTGAAAGGACTTTCGATCACTCGGTTCTCTTGGAAAGAGTGATTTGGCCACTCAGACACCTACGATCTTGCACAACAATAAACAACACCCCAATCATAAAAAAGTAAGACCAAAATATTAAAAAAACATAAATCAAATTAAGAATATAATTTTTAGAAATTTTTATTTTTATTTTCACTTAATTAATTAAAACATGATTCTTGAAAACTCCATTAAATTTTTCTCCCTAGAAATTACACCATAATTTGTTGTTGTTGTATCCAAAGTGTTATGTTTGGTATCCCAAATTGAAATACCCAAACTTATTACAAGTATAGTGCAAGTATGAGGTTGATCAACAGGGAGATAGAGTCATTATGTTACGTTTCTCTAGTTTGTGATTAATTAGATGAAAATTAACTAAATTTAGAGTCGATATCAGATGTTTTGATGGAGTAATAAATTCTCCAACTGGTTTCACGAGTTATCTTAAAGACTAAGAAAAATATAAAATTGATTTTGATGATAAATGGGAAGAATTAGTCGGGGATGAGAATTTTTTAAGGTCATCTATAAATCAATTTGATTATTAGGATGTTTTGTTCAAAATAAATCACATCTCTGGGTTGTGAGTATAACATAACCCCCTTAGTCTGGTGAGTTTTTTTTGAACCAACAGAGAAAAATTCATTGGTATGGAATTTAATTCCAGTTTATTTTATTAATTGTATGCCATTTTGAGATTATAAGTGAACCCATTTATCATGGGTTTACTTGGTCATATTTCCTATAAAATCTTTTTAAATTCCATTCTTGGTCTAATATGGGGTTTCCATCGAAATTTAGTAAGAGAATTCGACTGATTATGAGAGAAACATAAATAAAACAAATAAAAAAGGACAATTTATTAACAACGAACCATATCTTAAATATCTCCAACACATGGTGGATTTAGCTACACATGAAGTAGCTAAGGACTAACAGAATCTTAATACATGAAATAAATATCACAAAAACTTTAGATTGAAGATCGTTGGGATGGTACAATGGCAGCACCTTCTTTCTTCTTTTCCCTCTATCTCTTTCTCTCTATAATTTTCCCTCCTTTATTCTTTTGTTTTGTGCCTCTAGTTGTCCCATCCTTCTGTGTGTCCAAATTTAGATGGTCTTACCTTTCAT
Organism: Viscum album; assembly: GCA_963277665.1. Lineage (NCBI taxonomy): Eukaryota > Viridiplantae > Streptophyta > Magnoliopsida > Santalales > Viscaceae > Viscum > Viscum album. The sequence goes on along the minus strand of OY728145.1, from coordinate 980,905,234 downwards.
TTATAGTATTTTAAAATACTCAGTGTGTACCATAAAGTACACTGTGTGTAGTCATGTCAAGTTGACTTGGCTCCTCTTTCGCTACCGGTATGTGATCTGTCACACCGCCCGTGACTTTGAAGGCATCAATGGTTTGTTGGTGGTCATACACAGTGAGTATTGCCACCCCACATGGAATTTAGTGGCAAATTTATCCACCAACTGCTTATATAAGGGGGTACATGGTGTGTAAATAGATTGTACACGACATGTGAATCTTTTCCGACAACATGGGCATGTACTTTGTCTAGTCAATCCATGTTAGGGAAAAGTTACACAACATGGGTAATAAGTACACTCCGTTTATATTTCAACTTATGTTCTGATCCTTTTTTATTTGTGAATTTGAATAGAAAAAACATCAAAATTAACATGATCACCAATATGAATATTTTTAGATGAAAAATGAAAGATATTTAGTAAAAACATGTTTTTATTCCAAATAATATGTATAAAATGGGTATACACAAATCAAGAACGTCATATGTACCATATCTCATTATTTCTTTTGAAGCGGAGCTCTATAGACTAACTAACTACACACAAGAGAATATAAGATTATGTAGTTATATTCCATGTGTCTATATTATCTACATGAATATAAAAGGTTATCCACTGGATAACTGGACCTTATGTGTGACTATTGAGATACCAATCCTCTCATATGAGACTACCCAAGCACTTTTCTTCTATGTTGTGACCCAGATTATTGACACCAACAGGTCATATATAATATCTTCTCTTCTATATGACCACCATTAGTAGCAACTACATTATTTCCCTCTTCTAAGAATATCTATTTCAATAAATCTTCTTTAAAGTCCTCTTAATATGTGTGAATAGAGAGGGAAATTACGCATTCACAAATGTATTTATGGATACCACACTCAAACTTATGTTCTAAGAAGAATCCATCATAAAATCTTGATGTGTACACTATAATAGATATCTTTCCTTATAGTAAATAGAAAAATTACTAGATGTGAATAGATCTCTATGTCAATGGGGAGTGCTCCTCATTGAGTAAAAACTAAAAATCAATCAATGTTAGAGCCATCACTTAGGGATTATGGAAGATTAAATTCCACCATTACCCTTATATTCCTAATAAAATGTTGGTTTCCAGCACTACCATATGATCATTAAGTGTCTAAAAAGGGTGTAAAACATGAAAAATTGTCTCCATCCAAACCTTAAAGACCTAAATTTTATAATCTCTTCAAAAAATGGGTATTTTGTATCAATTTAACTCATATAGGTTACTCAATCGACACATATCCCAATCATGTCACACTGGAATAATCAGTTTCATAACAAGTCGGAGAACTCTTGTTAGCACTATTAAAGGGGAGGGAATAGTCACTACACATTGATCTAAGGTATTACTGACTACACACATGATGATATTGTTACATGATGTGGTCCATGGATTGAATCCACATCACTCATATGGTCAATTAAAGGAGGCATAATTTCCAAAACAATCATAGCATGACCCTACCTCAAAATCTTAGTTAGTCTTATGCTTGTATGCATCCTAAAATTTAACATGAGGGTCCATATTTATAAATAATATCTTGGAAGATATCTCCATAAGGATATATAAATCAATTTTGTATCCTTATACAATAAATATATTGCTTTATTAGTTCCCTGCCACTAGTTCCTTGGTATAATGTGTTGAAAAGAAGGTTATCAGATTCCTAGATGATGGATATGTTGGCCACTACACCAATACTAGGTTCCCTACCATAAAAGCAAAACCTCACCATATTCTTAAATGAAATGTCTATTCCTATGATTGTCTTACTTTAATACAATTGTGACCCAACCTGACCCACCATTACCACTCCAATTAAGATGTAATATCATTGTATTGCCCCAGGATTTCCTCTAATAGTACATTCCCCATTGACTAGAACTGAGTAGGAATGTTATATTTAATGGTAAGTATTAGAAAATGTGGATTTGAATAACATTCACCTCCATATATGACATAATAATTTTGAATAGGAAAACTAACTAAAATATATATAATTTGTGAGAAAAATTCTATAATCCACAGGAATATAATGATCACATAAAAAATAATGGAAAAGGTAAAAATGCATAACCCAATAAACCGAATAGGAAACCAACCTAGATAGATGATACAAAGAGATATCCACAATTATCTAACTCAAAACATAAATTTCTCTTACTACTTATATGTCTTGATACCACTAATCTTAACCAACACTATGACCACCAATTTTTTCACCCAATTTTATGTCGTCGACATATAACAGGACATGTAGAGGTGAAGTTCACCTTGTAGGGGTGAGAATATACATACTTAGTAGGATTCATCAAAAAACAAAAACGAAATAATAAATAGACAATTCATCTCATAGTGAAAGATCAAAATGAAAGAAAAAATATTAGAAAAATTTAGATATTCATTAAATGAGAGAACTCGTGACATAGAGAAAATCCATACTCCTTATACCCCAACAATAGGATAAAACAACACACAACCCAAATAATATTAACCTATTAAATATAAACCACATATCCTCTAAATATTAGAAAACAAAGACCTTTTCTATTTTTATATGCACAAAGAAAATGATATCAGTACATAAAATATAAGAGTATCACAAAAAAAAATAAGAATCTTACATAGACGAAAACAATGGACCATAAAAGATGAGAGAAGAATATATTAGATGATAGTGGATGGTACCTTACCCCTAGGAAATGATCTGATCACCATTCATGAACACAATCATTAATCCTATAGAGTTTAGGAGATAAATCAAGTAATATTAGCATGTATATCACCTATTATGCTGAGGATAATAATATTATCCCATCCTATGAAAAAAAATCTCACGGTGAACTACTCACATGACTAACTATAATTTCTAGGCAAGGAGATATGAAATGAAAATAATCCTAGAAAAGTGTACAAAATCAATTATATTGTAACATAGTGTGTAACCCATTTTCAATAGTCTAGTCATGTACTGTCTCACCATATGGTGTGTAATAGTCAAGCTACACTATTTTTATAGTATGGAATGCATTATATGGGACTAGTGAGATAATTAGCATGCATCACTTTAGCTAGCATTAGGCAAAGACCAAAATGAATAGTGTATTTAAAAGGTACATGTTGTGCATAGGTAGTCATATCACCAAACATGTAATACTGGGGGAGTCAATCAATGTAAGGGAAAGGGTACATGGTGTGTGTCCTTAACTACTTGTCATTTTCAATCAAACAACCACATGGGTGTGTGCTCACTGCACACACCATGTCGATCAGTTTAGGAAAACATGGAATGTGTATTGAGGTTACATGTCATGTTATCCTCAACTTCATAAAAAACCCTACCAACTATAGTCAAGGATGTACATGATTTTTTTTTTCTGAACTACATTCTAGGTACTCATTTTCTTTACTCAGCTACAAAATGGGCAGAACTTCATCATCATCACCATTATCACCCATGATCAAACCTGAAGCTTCTCTAAATGACTCTTTCAAAGATATTGTGACTCCAATATTCTATTTTAATACATCCTTTAATAAAAAGTGGGTGTTTATCCACTTTATATGAATCATCAACACCTGTTTTGCCATCTCACTTTGGGAGCATTCACTAGCATGCTTCCATTAATCTTATATCACCTGATGGTCCTCCTATATCCTCTATATCTAGTATCAGATCCAAATCAATTACTCATGGCCTTGAGTTTCAATTTTTATCAATCCAAACATTTATTTTTGAATTAACTTATTTGGTGGAGTTCGACAATGAATGTGTAAATATTTAGAATGAAATTCAAAGTAAATAACATTCCTATAAATTAATTTTCACCATTTCAAAGCTCGAACATCAATGATTTTATGTGAAAATCATAGAATATAAAAAAGGATCATATATAATCATAAATTTTAGGCCCATAAATAAGAGAAAATAGAATTCATGGCCATTCAATGGAGAAATAAATTCCAAAATAATTAATTCATTCTCTAAATCAAAAATAATAAATAAAGATAAAAATAGGAAATCACTACCATGATAATAATGCAATATCTGATGAATAACACATATATATCAAGAATCATTTGAAATTTCTCGTCAATAATTTTCATAAAATATTCTAAATATACCAATGATATATTTTTATTATCTCTCCCTCTTGATATAGCTATGTTTATTGGTGAATATCCCTAGAGAAAGATGTTAATGATGAATATAAAATTTTATATATTTCTAACATCAATTATTAATTAATTAAATTACTAATAAATTTAATAACATTATTTAATTAATAAATTCCATTAGTGGAATACCAATCCTAGGGGCCCTAATATGAACTAAAATTTGACCAATTCTAGGAAAAACCTCTTATTTTAGATAAAATCATTTAATCGGGTTTCCCGTATGATGCTCTATTTAGAAGTAAGTACCTTTTTCCCAAAAATTCACATGTGTACTAAAAATAATATTTATTATTATTATTTTAGTCCTTAAGTCATGTGATAAAAAAATCAAAGAACTATCATATTGACATCCTCAAAAAATATGATTTTCAATATTTTAGTGGTTCAAATAAATGATATCAGGGTCATCAAAATGGTGAATTTTATATCATTGATGAGGTAATCCTGGATAATTTATCTTATAATAATGAAAATTAAATTATAGAAACAATATTTATAGATATATATATATCTATAAATAATAGATTTTGTTATTATAATTGTTTATAGGAAAACATATAGATATCACCATTGATATATATAAAATTATGATAGAGTAATTCATAAATAAGAGACGAATAATATTAAAGAAAGCATTGGAACTCTTGGAAGATATTTCTAAAGAAAGAAGGTTGATTTTATATAATGACTCAGGGAAGGTGATATTATTATTATAGTGATCTTAATAGAATTTATAAAAAGGATAATAATGTATAGATAAAGAATCGCATATTAAAAATTAGTGAAAATTTAATAATAGTGGTGTTATTTTTCATTGGATTGCATTCCATGCTATGTTCCTTTATTGATGTAGTGGGTAGGAGAGATGAGTAAAGGAGTGACCTAAGGTAGTTATTGAATCTTCCATAAACAATTGTGACATGGGTAAACTAGTACTTGGTTTTAGCTATCCAAAAGACACTACATAATAATTATTTTTTTAGTTTCTAGTACATCGACATATTATCATTATATTCTCATTGGAATATCTCCATTTGGTAGAACTAATTAGATTATTTTATGTTTTTTGATGATTTATTTATATTATTCAAGATATAAATTAGCCAATGTGGGATATGAAATCACAGATAAAATCTGGTTAAGGAAAGGATAATATAAATAACCATCAAATCATAATTAAAAGAGTGTGACCCAACTAAAAATTATTTCAATATCATTCCGTTTTGTGACAATATGGAGAGAAATATTTTTATATTGGAATGAGTTTTATACCCTAATCCCCCTCTCATCAAGGTATCTCTATATAAATACTATTGTAGTCCAAATAAGTGATATCTTAGCATATATTCCTTCATTTGTATTTTTTTTGTTCTAAATTGATTCAATTGTTTCAATGATTTAAATTTTATTATATACTTATATTTATTTGGTGAAATTTAAATGGGAAATAAGAAGAAGTGGAAGTGGAAATCTAATGTAATTCCATAGAATGGATGTGATTTTTCAAAAAAGTATAATTTAGATGAAATATTCCACCATATTTAGAAAGAAACATATGAATTATTCTTATTATGAATAGATTAATTCATTCCATTGTCATTTTTTTAGCTGAGGAACAAAATTTACAACGTGATATTAGATTTACTAGTGATGATGAGATATGAGGAAGCCTAAAGGTGGACTATTCTTTCATATTAGAGGATCTGTATATGATATTGTAAGAATAAAACACAGAGTTTATAGTATAAAATAACTCTCAAAAGATTCATGGTGATGGTATTAAAATTGATTTTGAAAATCTCAAAAACCTAGATAAACTTCTTGGTTAAGTGGATATTAATCTAAGGGAAAATATTGATTACCAAGGTGAGGAGTTGAATATGATATTGTTAAAAGTATATATGTATAAATTTGGTTATGAGGAGAAGGCACTTAACTCAATATAAGTTAAAAATATAATTTCCATGGTAGATGAACTTTTTTCATATAAGTAAGAATTGGTCAAGGAGTCTCAAAGGATATAGAAGGAGAAGGTAAGCTATAAGGATTTCTTTACTTGGATGATAACCAAGATAAATGAACAATGTGAAATAAAAGATAATATTTTCCATATATAATATGATTATATTTATAAAGGGAACTCTCTAAAGGATTAAATTAATTCTCAAGTAGATGAAAGAATAAAAGAGTTTCAATAACTTGAAGAAGAATTTATAACTCTAAACATGTAAGTGGAACAATCAAATTTCAAGGGTAAGCCTATTCAAAAATATGTTATAAATTTATTATTTCATTATCCCTCAATAATTTATTGTGAGATGAATAAAAATTAGACAAAATAAGAGAATGATAATTAATGAATCATTGTGTCAAAATGGTTTCATTATATGGGAAACCCCATTATTGTCCATGATGAACCCCCTCAAAGGACTGAGATTAAGATAACCATAGGAATTCCCAAGAAAAAGTAAAACAGTGTAGGTAATGTGAAAATACATGATAAGTTCTCTATAAGAAGTAAGGGCAAATGGATGAGTTCTAAATTAAGGAATATAGACATGTAATTTTTAGGTGGAATTCAAATACATGTTTATATATTTTCTTATAAAACATTAGAATATATTTATTTATATAAAGTTAATGGGATTTTGATAAAATTTAGTCACCAATAAAAAATAATTAAGGTATATATTTTATTCTAATAATTCCTATCATTATAATCATCTCTATATTAAATATATCTGATGTAAATTTTCTATAATGAATCATGATGATCAGCATGAATTTAATGAAAAATATATTCCATCGAGAAATAAATTTCATCTTATAGTAAATGAAAATTCCCATATTCAAAGTAGTTTGAATGGAAGTTTAAATATATTATTAAAAAAAGTATATTGAAAATAATAAAGATGATTTACAAAAGATAAAGCAGTTAAAATGTGACTAAAAATGATATATCTCATGTAAAATAAGTATCCAAATTAATGTTATGTGTTTAAAACCCAAATGATTCATGTAGGGACAAACAAGGATGAAATTGTTTCTATAAGAAAAGTGCAATCAATGATGTGTTAAGAGATCCTTGTTATTAAGAGTACCCATGTAAGGATAACTTGTGATTTTTTACATTAAGAAAAGAATAAGAACAAGGAAAATGAAAAGAATGTTGATTCTATCAAAACCATTTCAGATCTCAATATAGATTAAAAATTAAAGGATAATGGAAATGTGGTGATCCATAGTGACAGAATATCTTCCTCGACATGAATAAATTATAAATTCCCCTCTCCATAGGTAGTAAAATTTTATAAATATTTTTGATGTGTTTTAGATTTTGGGGGAGTTATGATGCATGTAAGGATTTCATTAAAATATCAATGTGTCATTTTGATATGTTTCAAACTTAAAAGTGATATTGTAGTAATGAATGCGGTATCTTGTTGAATATATAATTTAATGTACTTGAGTGATAATAAAGTAGTTGTCATAATCAAAAATTGGTATCGAGGCCTAATTAAGGTATTGGTGTCAAGAGGAAAAATTATTTATTGGCTTCAATATTTTAATATGGAAGAATACACATTGATGAAGAATAAATAAAAAAAATATTTTTTATGATTTATTTGTTTTGATCTAACAAGTGAGATCTTATGGTTATTCTTTGGATATATGAAACTTCTAGATATAGATGAATCTAATTATGGATACTAGTTCTATATTTAGTAATGAATCTGAGAAAGTAAGGGGAAGTTTGGATATTAAGATCTTTAATGAGGTATCCCCATCAACCAAGGAAATACACCTAGGCGATTAATGGTAAAAAAATCATTATCTAGGGTTTATATCTAAAATAAGTAAAATTTTATGACCCACACACACTATAATTCATGGTTTATTCACTAATAGGTTAGTAAAAGTGTTACTAATATAATATAGGGATTTCCTTGGTATAATTTTATTGTTTTTTCTACTTCTAACTTATTGAAGTGGGTGAATTCAATAGATATTAGTGATTTTATTAACTTAATCTCTGATTTCTTATATTATGTTTTGACTTAATAGGATTAGAGATTTTTGGGGGGTCCACTATTAAGTGGTGAGATCACTAAGATAAAAACATAGAGGAATATATCAACCATTGAAGTATTTTTTTGAGCTTGAATTTCAAATATGTAAATTTGGTTAATAACTGGTTAGCATGTGAAGATTGGGATAGATATTAAATAATAATAAATGATTATTTCAATGGTATATCCTTGATTCTTAAAAAAATCATATATTATAAATATAAAGGGATAGAATATTTATTGATGACTCACTTATGCTCATCTGAAATAGTGGAGAAGGTTTCTATGAAAATAATGGTATCTAAATTAATTAGAAACTCCTAGAATAATTTATTATAATTATCAATGGTTTGGGGCTTATGATGTTTAACATCAATAATACTAGTGTAGAATGATATTAAAGCTAAACTTAAATATTCTTGTCTATCATGGTAAATTCATTAAAAATATTTTATACTAATTATTTGGGGGGTTTATTATTAAATTTTATGTAAAATGGGTAGAAGAGAGCATCATGAATCTAAAGAGCTGAAACCATGGGGGAGAAGATAGAATCGTGGATCTTATGAGGTATATGATTAGAGTCTTCATGTTTAGTTAGTGTAGGATTCATGATAGGGTTACCAAAAAACCAAATTTAAATATTATAAGTATCTAATTGAGGATTGATGTTGGTTTTTTATTATTTTCAACACATGTTGATTACTTTTTGAGAAATTTTTTTAGAACACATGAGTTTGTTGGTGTAGGGTGTAAATAGGAATCATTTTTGGAAAAATATCATTTTGACATTGAGTTTTTTTCATATTTCATTATAAAAGATTAATCAGCGATGTTCCATAAGAAAAGAAGGTAATTTTTTTCTAAAATACTCAAGATTAAAAGAATGTGAAGAAAGTTCTAAGATCTAGAAGTGAAATTCTAGATGAAGGTTCAAAAGTGTATAGGTCCACAATAATCATTATATAAGTGTAATAACTCTATTATATTGGATAGAGTTCATACATTATATTCTTGAAGTTTCAAGTAGAAACCATGGAGTGGGTACGTGGATTAAACTATGAGTAAATTTAATAGGAAAATAATATTGTAATTAAGATGACATGAATATATAATATTTCCATACATAGTTAATATATTCTAAGGAGAGGTTGAATGAGAATGTATCATAATAATTATTTTGATATGTAATATAATTGAGCTAAATTTTATGATATTTTTAGAAGTACCAGAGAATATTTAAAGTGATAAATAAGATTCTTTGAAAGAATTCATAATAAATTTGGATGATATATAATATCATTTAGTATGTAGAGATACATAACAAGATAACCATGCATAGGTATATGTAATTTATTTGGTAGATTAATAAATGAAACCAATATTATATATAAAGGTTACAGAAATTTTACATAAGGGTTGTGGTGGAACAAATTTAAGATTAACGTGACAAAAAGGATGATAGATATGTATTTATCAATATTCTATTATTATTTATAAAATTTAATCGAAAAGGTGAAGAATCATGACTAAACTGAATATAATTATATTTGGTTAGCTTGGCGGAACGTTGATGATCTTTCAATATAATCAAGATGATTTCAATATGTTGGGCATGATCAATCTCAAACTAGGTGTATAGTAAGATTCCATTGAAAAACCCCACTAAAAATTGGTCTATAATAGGATGAAATTTCGGATTCATCAAAGCCCTTAATACTTTCATTTCATTAGTCAAACCAAATGGCATAACTAATAACTCATACAAGACATAGCTACTCCTAAAAATAGTTTTAGGTATGTATAAAGCTCTCACCCTCAAATAGTGGTATCCAAATCTTAGGTCAATCATTTAGAAGACTTTATCACCTCTCAAATAATTGAAAAGATCATCAATCTGTAGAAGGGGATACTAGTTCTTGACCATAATCTGGTACAATATCCAATAATCCACACATAAGCTCAAAGTACCATCAGTTTTCTTAGAGAAATGAACTACAGAACTGTGTGGAGATGTATTGGACCATATGAAATCCTTATCTTCCAGATCCTCCAAATTAACTTTAAACTCCTAAAACATTTATAGTTCCATTCTATAAGGTATGATAGAAACATTCTCTACTCACATAACTAACTTGATCGTAAAATTGACCTCTTTCTTAGGCGGTAAGCTATAAAACACTTTAGAAAAATCATCCAAAAAATGTTCTACTACCAGATGAAAATAATCATGCTTCATTCCACCATAATCAATAAAAATACCATTCATCTGATCCATGTGACAATTTTATATATACTAAATTAGTCCTACATGACCATCCTAAAGATCCCAAACACCCTAGTTTTAATAGTTTTATCCTTATGAAGATAGAAAGGTAACTCTCCTATGATAATAGTCAATATGATCTTGGTATAGAGCTAGAAAATCTATACTAACAATCAAATTGAATCATTTAATTTATAGTAAAAATGGTTCCTAAGAGAAATGGTAACCACCAATATCTAGAGAACACTCCTTACAGTATTTTATATTCTCTTACCACACTCTCAATGATGTTTTTATGGATAAATCACCATCCAAGACTTTGATATCCAAGCCTGAACTATTTACAAAAATAACTCATAAAAAGGAATGTGTTGATCCTATATCAAACAAAACACAAAAAATGGTAAATGATAAAGGAATTGTACCCCTAACATTAGATGTTCCTGAATACACATTAGTCGGAGTAGTATTCATAGTGAGTAGCTGACTATCCCCTCTACCCTATTCTGTATTCTAAATCCCCAATGTTTCACCATCTTCATAGTACTATCATTCCTACACTGGGGTACCACATCCATTACCTTGACCATAATGTCATATAGAACTCCATCCACCTGTCTAATGTAGAGTATCTAAGTCCTTCCCAAAATCTGGTACATGTCCTAATCACCTACCACTACTCTTCTATTGTATTCCCCTAAAAACCTCAATATTTTTCTAATCATACCATAAGATCAACACTCCAAATATGGGTATGGACATTTAGGCTTCTTTTGTATCATCCTTACACTCTGATATAATTGTAATGTAATATAATCCTTGTATATATTCCCACTACCTTCACTTCTCTAACTGCTATTTCCATGTTGAAAACTATCATAGCGATTCTTCTTTTCACTAAAAAAAAGATCACATATCATATTTTTGAAATAGCCTGGCCAGTTCTCATGGCCTCTATCAGATTCAATTTCATTATGATTTCCTAATTAATCACATATGATAAACTTCTCAAATGGAATACATTAACCTCTGAACTGATCTCATAACAATTACAATCTTAAAAACTTATTTCCTTGGAGATATATCTAGCTTCCAAAGATGGAACAAATAATTTATGGTCAGAGAAGAGTGAGGCATAGTCCAGCACTAACATGCCCTCCTGAGTTTGGTGTATGAACACATGATCCCCCTAATCCATCTACATCTTAGGATAAAAGTGTTTAAGAACTTACCTAAAACTTGTTCCAAGATAACTCCACCTACTATCCAGACTACACTAAAATATCCCACCAATGCTTGGAAGGTCAACAAAGCATATATGCATCAAGATTCACCCTCCTATCTGGGGATGTCTTAAGATTATTAATTCTCATTTCTACTGACTCGATCTAGAACTCATCTCTCGGGTGGAATCCCTCCCCAATGAATGTAGGTGGATGATTATCCGAAAATATCTTGTCAGCTCAGACATCAAAGACACAATGTGAATGGTCTCTCTTTTCATGGATCACATGCCCCTCAAGAAGTTGTCGCAAAGATGAACATCCATCTTATTAGTATCAATATTGTCCAAATTATCTATAAGAAGCTCTGGATTATCTTTTTCATGATATCTTTTATTAACACTCTCTGGATGGACAACTCAAATACGATTAGGATGCATTTTATTTACAAGAAAAACACACTCCTTAGAACACTTTCTATAATAAGATCTTCCTCAATTGGTGACAACAATAAAGAACCACTAACTCCTATTTCCCCTAAAAATGGATTACACATGGTTTATCATGACACATTAGTTCATTAATTTTATTCCTCAAATATAATAGGTTTCTTATATCACAGATCATATGGGAAAATGTATATCACATGTAAATAAATATTCCCCTATTATAAATAGTACATGTCAATATATGTTCTTATGTGTCTATCATGATTCATGAATACTCATCATGCAAGGGGATCCACTTTCTAGTCTCTCATTTTCTATTTCTGAGGACTATCTTAGCAGATCTATCAATGATATTTCACACATGGGTATGTATAAGATAATTGAGTCTGAAATGAATGACTTTTCTCCATCCCATTTGGTATATGTTGATGACATCCTGTTGTTTAGGAAACCCTCTAGGAAAACTATCTCCTCTATTAAGGCCCTTTTCTAACACTATGAGGAAGTGTATGGTCAAGCGATAAGCTAGGAAAAATCCTTCATTGTTTTTAGCAATGGTGCCATGACTGGGAAGAATAACAGGATAACTAGAGTCCTTGGGGTTAAAAAGGGGTCTTTTCCCTTTTAATACCTTGGTGTTCCTTTATTTTGGGGAAAGATGAAGAGGCAATATTTGGAGGGGATTTACTCTGGTATTCTCAACCAACTTTCTGGTTGGAAAGGGAAGGCGATGTCCATGGCTGGGAGGGTATTCCTTGAAAAATCAGTGATAACATCTAAATTTGTTTACTCCTTCTCTCTTTATCGGTGGTCTAGGGGACTCATCAAGGAGTTACAAAGTCTGGTTTGAATCTTTATCTAGATAGGGTCAATTAATGAGCACAAGATCATTACTATTTCCTGGAAGGAGTGTATCAAGCTGGTTGAATTTGGGGGCCTTGGGTCAAGGATATCAGGATTTTTAATGATGGACTCATTGGGAAGTTTTCTTGGGGTTTGATCTCCAAAGATACTTCTAGATATTTTTTAGTTAATCGATTCAAAGGCGGGATAATTAATGGCTATAAATATTACCTTTTGTCATCTATATGGACTTCTCTAAAATAAATTTTAATGCATATCATGAATGATACAAAGTGGCTGGTTTGTTGTTACTCTAGACTCAATTATTAGAGAACGGCATGGCTTGATCGGCCTCTCCAGGACAGTATGGTTATTCCCGCAGGTGCTGGGTATTTTTTCATTACTGAGTTTGTATCTTCTAAACATCTCTTTGACAGTATGATACCTTCTCAGGTGGAGATGGAATTTCAATATTCTGACTTTATGGATTTTGATATACTCGTATGGAAGCATAATAGGAATGGCCAGTTCAATAGTAGGGAGTACTATCAGCTTGCTTGTGGGGGTTCTTTTAGTCTACCTGCCTGGATCAAGAAATATAGGTCCTTGTTCATTCAGACCTCCAGCTCTTATATCATTTGGAATATTTGGAAAAACTGTGTTCCCACCCATGATCAGCATAAGAGGTATGGTTTTATGTTTACATTTTCATTTCACTTGTGTGTGCGAGTATAAGAGGATGTCCAGCATCTATTTGTGGAGTGTGTGTACTATAGGGAGTTGTGGGGCTACTTTGGGACTCTGTTCGGGCTATAATTGAATCATTTTATGATTCTGGATCTGCTTGCAAGGCTGTCTGATTTCTACTACAGCGAACAGGTGAGGAATTTCCTAATGGTGGATGATGTGGCTGTGATTGCAGCCATTTGGGCTGCTAGAAATGTTGCATCCTTTGATGGCAGGAAGGTGCCCATCCAGTCTGGGATGGTGAAAATTCATCAGGAGGTGTACGCTTCCTCGAAGGTCAAATATGGTGTGATGTATAATAGCATTTCTGACTTGTAGATTATGCAGTTACTTGGTGTCTCTAGGTAGCCTCGGAAGCCGCATATGATCTGGTACATCCACTAGATTCCTCTGATCAGACCATGGCTCAAGGCCATTGCAGAAGGAGACACTTCCGATACACCAGGTCCATCGGGGTGCGATGGTGTTTTTCGCATGTACCGTGGCATTGTGAAAGGATATTTTTAGAATTTCACTGGTGTTTTTGTTGATTTTGAAGCTGAGTTATGTGTGATTATTCATGCAATCAGGTATGTAGTTTGGTATAATTGAAGCATGCTATGGATTGAATCAGATTCTCAACTTTCGGTCCAAGACATACCAACAAGAACATGGAATGTGTCATGGTAGGTACTTCCAAAGTGGTTTGAATGCCTCAATCAGGTTAGTCTCGTAAAATTTGTTGTCTCTCATGATTTTAGAGTGGTAAATTAGGTGGAGGATTATTTATCCAATAAAGCAATCATGGAGTTGGATATGGCATGGTCGTTTACGGTCCTTGAATATTTCTCTTCACTGGTGGAGGCAGATATGCATGGTGTCTTGTACTCTCAGTTTTGTAATAATCCCTTTTTTGCCTGACTCTCCTTTTTATTTTTCTTAATAAAATTCTTTTGGGACCGGTTTTGACCGGATCCTGTACTTTCTTGGTATTAAAAAACATTCCCATCCACGGGCACTTAGATTTTCCCCGATATATGGGTTAGCTAATCCCACACACAAGCTCATTAGAAAGTCCTAAAACATCCTAGACTCCTTAATATCTTTCCCCAATAATAAATAAATAAATAATAAACTAGGTTTGTAGTAATGCCACACTGTAAAGTCCCCTGATCCAACACTCCCTCATAGGTCCTGTAAAGGTTTGTTAAAAGACCTCAATAGAACTTCTTTGTATTCTAGAGGCTGCTAACTAGTATCATGAGTGTGATATGCATAATGGTGAGACTATACCCCATTATAAATAGTTAAAACACAATATAAATAACCAACACTAAATAAATTTCATAGAGAAAAAATAAGGGAAATAATACCATACAGTGGAAAACCCAAACAATAAAATACAACTGAATAATCTAGTAAATAATAAAAGGATAAATTAATTCCATGATATAATGCAATGAAATGTCAAACTGAATGTAACACAACAAAATAATCCCCTGACAAAAACTGACTCAAAATTCCCTGGTCTCAAACTACATGTTAGTACCTTATCCAAACTTCAACCCTTCCATCAAGAAATAATCAACAACAAGGTCCTATTACCTTTTCAAAACATACATCCGTGTAATATTCTTGGGTACCAAATGGATTACCAAGTAGGGTGTGAGTATAACTCAGAAGGTAAAATCCACATGCCTAAACATAAAAAGATTGATAATAAGAGCATGAAATAATGCAATAAAGTGGGGTATTATTAATTAAAAAAATAAATTAATACCACATCAACCTACTTTGGAAACTTTCTGTAATATCTCTGAGCATGTCTCACAACTATGCTAACCCTAACCATATAACCATGGTAAAACATAACCTACTTTAGCATCATGTAGGAGTTCCTATAAGCATATCTCACAACCATACCAACTACAACCATATATCCATTGTATACATCACACAAATCTCGGTCAATCCCATTATATAATAATTTCCACAATAAATCAAGGATGAGCTCAGTATATAACCATTACAGCATGAATCGAGGCCAAGAATGGTATATAATCATTTCAGATTGTGTCAAGGCTAATCTCGGTATAAAATAATTTCAGCATAAATTATTGGGCATTTCCCACTATTTAAGAATTATATCATGTGTCATAGGGAATATCCAACTATATAATCATTTCATCATTTTTCACTAGTAATATCCCTCAATATATGCTCTATATAATTTATCACAATGAGTCATAACAGTAAGAATATCATAATATCACATCATAAGGCTCTATAGTTAATTGTGAAAATTAATATTTATCTTTCAATTACAAATTTCCTTTATCATTTTTTCATTAACCAAGAACATGCTAGTTATTTCAATAATCAATACAATCCAAGGTGAACCTATATCAAGAAATCACTTGAAACTCATGTCATTCTAAACACACTTTAAACCATTAGTCAATTCATTTATAATTAAGGGTTCACTCACCAAAATGGTAGTCATATTCCAAGTCATAAATAATTGGATCCAAAGTGATTATAAGGAATTATCCAATTCATAATTTAGTTAATTTAGGTGTATGTTATGTTGGTTCAATTTCAATATTGCACAAAATTTTCAATTGAACAAACTATAGGGTTAAGGTTTAGAACCCTACCTTTAACCGGTGAATAACACAACACATTAAAGGGTAACACCAATGAGGAAGAAGGTTCAAAATATTTCAAGAAGAAACTAAATCAACCTAGGTCAATATCACAAGAAAAAGTGGTTAATAGATTCCACTTCCCTAATAGAGAAAAATGGAAGAGAAGGGTAAAAGAAAATACAAGGACATACCCAGGATCGATCACACGAATAGGACATCTAGAATAGAATAAGGGATTCTAAAATTTCCTATAATTAATTCTAGTTCAATTGGGGGAAGTCATCATGGACGAATAAAGAAAATTGCATCTGCACAGAATCCCAAAAACTACTAATCCTGATAAATCCGTTGTGTTTAACCTCCACTCATGTCATTTATTTCCCACTTAATTGTTATGCCTAAAAACCCATAACCTTCATTTAATATTTATACCACTTTAATTTTACATGAAGTGAATGGTTTACACAATGTGTAATCACTTCACATCCTATACTAATTCATGATATGTTTCTAGTGTTAGTTACATGTCGTGTAACATGTACACAGTGTATAGATTCTATTTAAACATTGTTTAGTCTCGTATCCCCTAAAAGGACGCGAACACCTCCAAAACCATCCCAATTATAGAAAAACCTCATAAAACATTTAACATTTTTTTATTTAGACTCCATTAATTAAAAAAATCACATCACTAAACATTAGTTCATTTTCCCTAACAATGGATATCTATCTCTAAATAAGAATCAATACTCATGGATTAAATACAAATGAAAACCCAACAAAAGACATTTAATGAAAAAACTAAATGTGGGATACAGTTGTAAAAATATTGGATATTACAATTATATTATCATATATTTTTTAGATTAACATTACACCAATGTTATGCGTCATAAAGCAGATAAATATACTTGGGATAATCTAGAAAGTATCGTTGGTGATAATTTCAAATTAAAAGAAGAAAAACTTTACATATAGAGGCATCAGTTTGAGGATGTGAAGATGCACAGTTAGGAAACTGTAGATGATTATTTCATAACATTCAATAAAATATGAAGAGATATTAGGGGATTTCCAGACACTCTAAAATAATCATTTATTTTGAAAAGGTTAATGATAAATTTTTCAAATGATTTCAATCCTAAAGTCTCTACCTTAGAGGATATAGAATATATATCTCAATATGAACTTCAAAATATATTAGTGGAACTAAGAAAGAGGAAGGCTGCATATTTTTATAGAAAGGATATGGAAAAAAATCATTTTTATTATTTTAAAAAAAACTCAATGAATAAAAAGATGAACATTCTAATGAATTGAAAGATGAATATCAGATGGATAAGGAGAAAAAAATAATAATGGCTCTTATATCTCAAAACATAAGTAAATGTAATGGGAAGCATAAGAACTAGTTTTTTTTAATCCATTGAGTATGGAAGAGTTGGAAACTTTTCCATTAGTTTCCCTCATAAGAAAGATAATGGGGATAAAAATGAGGATAGTGATGAAAAAATAAGGATAAATAAGTGTAATAAAAATGAAAACACAGTTAAATATAGGATGAAGAAAAAAAATTATTTTTGCAAAAAAAAATGAAAGGAGTTTGATAATCAATGAATAAGAAAATGACTCAAAATAAGTTATATAATATAATGAATAACATCATTAATAAATTCATGAACTTTATTCATCATGAGAAACATCATAAAAACTTACGTAAAGAAGAAGAATAAGCTGAAGTAAAACACATAGTAAAATTGGTACTTAAATCTTTTTTTAGAAAAAAAAACTAATCTAAAGAAGGAATATTACCTATTTAAAAAGAAATTAGAAAATAATATTGAAATTTAAAATGATTTCCTCAATATTTTAAATCCATTCATCAATTAAAAAAACAACCCTAAGATGAAGGAGGTTGAGTAGGAAAAAAATTAAAGGACAAAGGTGATAACCTAGATGAAATAAAAAATGAGCTAGAAATTAAATAATAAAAAATTATTAAAGTATAAAAAACTCTAAATATGTTTGAAGATGATTTCAAAAATGAAATTTATGTTAAATCCGAGTCTTCAAAAGCTCTTAAAAAAATTGGTCTACAAAAATAGGTGAAATTCATTCCTATTAAATGTGAAACTAAGTCAGTTTTCACAAACAATCAAGCTGATGAAATAAAATAATGAATATATTGGGATTATAATAATGGTTATAAATTCATCAAATAATCAAAGGAAGTTAATATGAATTGTTGAATAAAGCCTCATAAATTTCTAAGACTAACTGATGTTGTATAATTCATTTAACTACAACAACTATTTCACAACTCATGTTTTTATCAAACTAAAATATGGAAGTCCAATGGTTATTGATATTATTGTTAAATATTTGGACCCAACATATATAATTTCTATAAAATCATATTCATACCATGGATAAGGTGTGACTTGATGAGGAGAAACTTTCAATTAAAAGGATAAGACATCAGGGTGGAGAGAAAATAGTCAAGGGAAATTAAATCTGAAGTTAAAAACACTTATACAAAAAATCAATTTTCTTAATTGTAAAAATTATATGGAAGTTGAACTCAAATAGGACACTTTTTAGAGAATTTTATGGTTAAATTCCCCTAAAAAATTTCATTTATTGATAAAGAAAAGGAATTAAGAAAATAAAAAATAATAATAAAATTCATTGCTTTTTTATGTTTCTCTGAAAGCTATCCCAAAAGGTAAGTCATGGATTCCAGATAATGGATGACCCTCGTATATAATAGGTGATGTTATAAAATTCTAGAAACATTTTTGAATATAATAGTATAGCTCAAACCTTTTGAAATAATATCACCTTAAAATTTAAAGGAAGTGTGATAACGTCCATAGATGATCATAAGTTAATGTCCATGGAAGTTTTGTTTAATGTACTTAAACATAAATTATTATGTTTACACTAGTTCTGTGATGATGGTAAAAAATTTTCATCTAGAGAAACAATCTTATAATATGATTCTTGAAGAATAGAATAAAAATTTATGAATTACTAAGATCCAAATTAAATATTTTCATATTGGATATTCGAGTAACTCATATTTTGTAAGTGAGATATATGAAAATCAGTTGTGGAATAGAAGAAATTTTGATCTTGGCCAAAAAACCCTAAGAAAAATCTAAATGAAATAAAATATGAGAGATTAAACAATAGTGATTATATAATGAACTATTATTTTTGAATCTTATCTGAAATGGAAGATGAGTGAAGAAACATAAAAGGGTAGAAATTCCCTCTACCAGACCTCTTGAAAATAAACATTCCAATATATATGGACCAATGAGAAATCAATCCACTACGTTTGATTCAGACTTTATCACATTTATTGATGTCTTCACCCAGATAGATAGTGTTATGTTTATAAATAATAAATCTCATTCTTTGGAAATGTTTATGTTTTAAACAAGGGAAGATGAAAATGGAAAATAGTGTACCTATTTGGAAGATAAAAACAAGTAATGGTAAGGAGTTTACATGTAACTCTATATAAAATTATTTTTGGAACCAAAGTTATGTATTTATGGATTGGAGTTTTTCAACATTTATATATTTTAATGGTGTATTAAAAGTTTTATAAAGGTTTTAAATGTATTTTATAATTGTTTTAAAAAATCTATAATTCTAGATAAAATGGGGTTTTATATATCATAGACAACTTATCACACTATAAATAGTGGATATGAGGTTCTATTGTAGCTACTAGAAAGGATTATTTTTAATAACTCTTAGATATTTAATTATTTATACACTACATTAATGTACTGTGTTTTTTTATTTATGGAACTCATTACTACACACCATTTTATTGGATTCCATTGTGGTGAGTTTATATTAAGTTTTTCAAATAAAATCCAGGAGTATTTTTAATTTTAGATCCTATAGGTGTCCATGACACAATGTTTTATTAAGTTATTGAGAGTCCAATGAGCTAGTAAAGGTTTCACTATAAAATATTTCCACGTTGCAACTAGTTGAGTAATTATGTTTTGATGGCCCTAAAAAATCATTTTTTCTGGAATCACAATTCATAGGGTATGCTGAAAGAAATCAGATAGTATTAAAAGTCACTTCTGAAACCCTGTAGGCTAGGTCTTAAAGCATAGTTCCACTCTATATGTCTTGAAGACTAGTTAGTTCAAATAATAGTGATGACCTGGCTTTATCTAGTGAGTTTAATAGTTTTACGAAATCTATTAACTATAATTTTCAATTAAACTTGATAATATTAAATATATGATGATCTAAAGGTTATTATTATGGAATAAAAAGTCGATTATTTTTTAATTATTTTAAATTGAAATTTTAATTTTTAATTTTTTGAGATTAGAATAACCATATTTGTAAAATATAAGGTACCACATAGTTTAAAAAATGTAGAACCCTCAAAGATCAAGAACCATATGAGTTTAATCATGATTAAATATATTCAATACATTGATTGAATAAAGAATCCATTATGCATATCCCTAAATATATGGAATTAAAACATTGAATAATCATGTAAGAACACCCTTGTTATTTTGTGATATTTATCTTTATCAAAAATATTTTTGAAGATCCACATGTGTGTTGACTCTACCACTATCCCTCTTTAAAAGAAGTGTATAGAATATAGGAATAGGTTTTCTAAATTGGAAGAATAGTGAAATTTTCCTAAATTTATAATCACATTCTAGGGATGTAGTGATTATTAAGCATTTCAACACACTATTGATATTTTCTCCTTAAATTATTAGTTTTATAAGTGAACCAATTAAAATTAGTAATCCTATGATCCTTAAATTTCAATATTTGATTAATATTAATAATAATTTTCATTCTTCCATACATGGATACAAGATCAAATTAGAGTTAATGAAATGGATGAATTTTTTTACCATATCCCCCTAATAGGTTTTTTATGCGACTAAGGTACAACAAGTGGTATCATATTAAAAGCTTGTTTCTTGAATCTACTAAACAAATCTACTGGAATATAAGAAATTGTTAATGTATGAGGATTTAAATTATTCTAGGATTTAATTATTAGATCTAAAAAGGTAGGAAGGGATCTCAC
Organism: Viscum album; assembly: GCA_963277665.1. NCBI lineage: Eukaryota > Viridiplantae > Streptophyta > Magnoliopsida > Santalales > Viscaceae > Viscum > Viscum album. The sequence goes on along the minus strand of OY728145.1, from coordinate 980,883,656 downwards.
CTTAGATCTATTAGGGTGGATGTCTTTGATATTGTTATTAATGGGTTGTAATTAGTTGATCAAATAGAATGGTTAAGGACAAATTTTGATAAGATTGTATTGAATAATAATTTTAATCCACATCATTCTTTATCAGTAGAACCTTATAATTATATTTATTTGAAGTGGATGTATTTCTCAATGAATAAAGGTATTAGGGATAAACATGTTAACATTTTTGAAGTTGAAACCAATGAAATTGAGGAAAATTTGTAGGTATTGAAAAATAGGTTTGATGATATAAATATGAGTTTTCATGAAAACATAGATGGATTATTTAAAATTATTATCAAATTTATTACTTCTATTCAAGGTCATGGTGATGAAATAAAATATTATAACAATATAAATAATATTATCAAAATATTAACTTCTTTGTATAATACAAAGGTATCACCACATGAAGAAATGATCTTATATAAATTATTTATTGATGACTTATAAATAAAATTATCTTCTTATTAAATTATGGTGAATCATGAAAGATATTTGGAAAATTTAACTAAGTAAATATCATTAAAGTCTATTGATAATTATAATTTATTATTTCTTAAAATGGTGATGATATATGTGATGATATTATATCACTCTTTGCATGGAATCTTAAAATAGGAATGTGAATATTCAAAGACAAGTTACCATTATGTTTTTATTTATAGAATTATTAGACATATTTCCACCAGATTTCTAATAAAATTTTATATAAAGAGGTTGGTGGCGATTTGTCACCAAAATAGAAGAATAAGTTTCCATATATAAAGAACATCAATTCTGAAAATTCTAGTAGCAATCAGTTTCATTGGAAAATACATATAAACAGGGAGGATGATAGTGCTAAATAAGATCAAATGAAATGTATTGAAATCAAAAATATTTCATATTTGGAATATGATATGATAAGAAATATGTAAAAATTAATAATTGATGTTGAAGATAATTGGAAATAAGAAGGAGTTATCAGTCTAGAAGTGGAGTTGATCTCTTAAATATTTTTATTTAAAAATAAAAATTAATAGGTAAATTAGAGAAATTCTAATGGATACTTAAATATATGTTAATAAAATTGAGGTTTAATTTTATCATTTTATTATTATTTTTTTTAAAAACAATTGTGTTAAATTGGAAGAAGTTATGAATTATATATTTTATTTGGAACAAATTTATTTTATCCATGATGATTCTAAGCTATTAGTTCTAAATAAAGTTATAAAGATTGAAACTCTTGAAGAATAAGTTCCCTCTTTAAGAAATAATATAGAACAATAATTAAAAAATATATGTTTTAAATAAGAAACATTAGTTTAGAAGGTTATTATATGAAGTTTTTAAATAAAGGGTTTAATGAGGTATAAAAAGGTTTGAGGAAATTTTAAATACTCAATGGAGAAATATTATGGGAAATCAGTAATTGGTTTTAAAGAGGAATCATCAAAGAGAATTTTTGAAATCATGAATAACATTGGGAATAATTTTATGGGAAAAAATTCTCAAACATCACAAACATGTCACCAATCAAGGAATTATTCAAAATCTAGATATATGTAGATTGGATTTGGTAACAAATTTTTTATATTAATCAAATTTTATTTTTGTGGTTCTATATACCACAATATATCCTATTATTTTTAAGCTAAAAACTATTAAATATTGAAAGATATTGGTATACAGCAAAGGATATTTGGTATAGAATCTTCATATTATCGAATAAATGCATTATATGGTCGCTACTTTAATTATTCAAACTTTGTTCAATAAGCAGTTAATTGTAGGAAAGTAAGAGGAAGATCTTCATATGAAATAAAAAGAAATATTGATATAAGAAAATCTAATCCAATCCCTTTCAAGAAAAAAAATAACCTCTTAAAGAAGAATTATATGACATTATATATCATGATAAAAATGATGAAAAGAAAAAAAAGAAGGCCTCAACCCATTTTATAGTTTCATAAAAGGAAGTTAAAAAGATTGAAAAAGAAAATTCCGTGAAACTTTCTTTGAATGAAATAAAGAATAGTAGTATATAGATTTTGGGTAGTGGAATATATGACTAGAATTATTAATTTTTTGAATAATTTTAAAATTATAATTGATAGAATTGTGAATTTTAGAAATGATGGATTATTAAAGATAAAAGAGATTGAAAATACTTGATTTATTCAAGATGAGTTGAGAAAAACCATTTCATTTTTTGCCGATGGTTTATGAAATAACTTATGAAGTGTTATTCAACTTTTTTAATCAATTTTAGAGGTCAAATTTTTTAATAAGGGATACTACATCAAAGGAAAATATTGATGTCCTTTGATGAAATTTTGGGTGATAAATGGAAAAAATATCAAGATGATAGAAATTAAAAATCATTTCAATTCATAGTGAAAGAAAAAAAGTGTGGCATTGAATTATATGTCATTTAAATCAAAACTAAATTGAGAAATTGTCAAGATTAAAAGTAGTTATTGATATTTCTATATTGAATATTTATTGGTAAAACACTTATTATTCACACATATGAGGAAAAATTATTTCGAATCAATATTCCTTAATTAATAAGAGAACATCAAGTTTTATAAATTTGATTCATGCTGATGTGTGTGGTCCAATTGGTTTTTTAGGAACATATATTGAGAATTATTTCATCATACTTTTATATAACAATAGTATGATGGGATGTTTTATGTACAACCATTCATAAATAGAAGTGTGTTGTTGCATAAAAAGGTTTTTAAAAAGAGAAAAAAAATAAAACTGAATGAACTATGAAAATTTTGATTTCTGATAATGTAATATAAGACACATATTATGATGTTCAAAATTATCTTAAATTTTATTGAAGATTATGTTTCATCATTGAGAACCCCTCTAAAAAATAGGGTTGTGGAATTAAAAAATTTCATCGTCGCGAATATAGAAAAACATTGTTGATAGATAGTGACATCTCTTGTCACTAAGATAAAGAATAAGTTAAAGTGCTTTTCTATACTCAAAATAGTGTATTATTTTTTTTTTTGGAGTAAATATTGAGCCTTATGTAATATTCCATGGAAGTAATCCTTATATGAAGCATCATAGAGTATTTAGAACAAATTGGTTCGTCAAAAATAAAGAAGAAAATAAAGAGAAGCATGATGATTCAGTGGATGAAGGTATGTTCTTAGGATAATAAAAAAAAGTATGTATTACAAAAGATTAATAAATATCCTCAACAAAAAAAATTAGTTCATTGATTTAAAATATATATATAATAAAGTCAAACCAAATTCTAAAATTTTTTTTTATAATGAATTATTTGAATAAAGTGAAGAAAAACATATAGATTCATGATAAACTCTATATGTTTAGATTGATTAATATTCAAAGATTGAATATATATATATAATTGAAATTTTTATAGGTGATTCAACCGATAACTCACTCAAAAAAGAAAACGGATAAAGCTGATCCAAGAAATATAATTGAATTAACACTTACTACAAATTAGATGTTATTAATGAAAATAGTGGAACATTCTACTCTATTATATGTTATTGAACCTACTTTATTTGAAGAAGAAGAAGAAGAAAATGAGGTTTCATAGGTGAAATTCATAAATTAATAAAAGGATAAAATTGATAAAAATATAGAAATGGATGCTTGTGTACAGGTCTGAAAATCATAATGTAATTTATTAAAATTTGGTGTTCAAGGACAAAAAGGTTGAAAATGAGATGGTTATCCAGAATAAATATAGATTGTTTTCTAAGGTATATAATCAAATTGAAGCCATTTAAATAAAAGATAAATTTTTTCATGTATCAAGTATGGAGTTTACTAGACTCTACTTAGTAGTGGATATTCAGATAAAGTTTAAAGTGTTTAAAATGGTTATGAAGAAAAAATTTAAGAATGTATTCTTCAATGAAGAGGTATATATCAAACAACTTATTTAATTTTATCTTATAATTGATGATTATAAAGTGTGATGGTTGAGAAGATATTTTTATATCATAAAAAAATAACCTCATCATTAGTATGAGTGTCTAGAAATGTTTTATGATATATGGATTTTAAGAGAGGTGGGGTTGATCACAACCACATAGTGAAAGTTTTTGGAGAAGGTAAATTCATGGTATTCATATATGTCCATGAATAATATTTTTTGGAATAAAGAAATATTATATAGATAAATTTTAAAATTTTATTATTAGGGTTTTTGAAACATAAATGACTAGTGAGTCGGCATATTTTTCAAGGATTATAAGTTCACCATGTTGAAGAAAAAAAAAGAATTTCATAAATTAATTATGAAACATAATTCTTGAATAACTTAATAATGTAGGAGTGAAAGCCTATTTTATTTTCTGATTATAGTTGTAACTAAATTGACATTATATGATAATAGTTATGTGGTAGAATCAACTCTATATAGAAGAATCATTTGTAGTTTTCTCTACCTCAATGAAACTAGACTGGATATTCTCTATTTTTCATGCTTGGTAGAAAAGATTCAATGTTTTCCTAAGAAAAAACACCACATGTAGAAAAGAAAAATAATGAGTTATGTTCAAGGAACATTTCATTATGGTTTCTTTTTTATATTTGGAAGGAACCTGGATTTGTTACAACACTCAAATTCTTATTGGGATGGTGTCATTGTGGATAAAAAATCCCCAAGTGGTGGAGTTTTTATGTTGCAAATAATTCCATTCAATTTTTAAGAAAGAAATGGTATTGTGTTTCTTTAATCATAGTGAAATGAGGATATATTTTAATGACTTAATATTATACACAACTTATCTAGATAAAGAAATTGTTACATCAATAATGTCTTCCTTATGAATTTTTAATTCCTTCATACTTGGGGAGATTATTGAGTCATTGAGGTTTCCTTATCCCTTTACCATTTCTATAGTTTTGAAAATCACAAACACCTTATCTCAAGGCAAATCGTTTTTACTCTTTGTTTTACTTCTATAAGGAAAAATTTCCTTTCCAAAGTAAATTTATCCTTAATATGTTTCATTATCCATTTCATAATTTTTCTAAGTGTAAAATTCGTTTTGAAACCAAAACCTCATAATCCTATAAATACTTAGATATGAAGCATTCTATTTTAGGATCCGGATTCTGATTACGAATTCTGGATACAAACTACTATGAGTTCTGACTCTGAATTCTGATTACTAATTCTAGATACAAACTCCTATGAGTTCTGACTCTGAATTTTGATTACTAATTTTGGATACGAACTCCTATGATTTCTAACTCTGAATTTTGATTACAAATTCTGGATATGAACATTCTAAGTTCTGACTCTGAATTCTGAATACAAATTCTGATTACGAATTCTGGATACGAACGTTTTGAGTTCTAACTCCAAATTCTGATTACGAATTCTGGTTATGAACTTTTCTAATTTCTTACACCGAATTCTGAATATGAATTCTCGTTACGAACTTCTCTGAGTTCTGACTCTGAGTTCTCTGAATTCTGACTTCTTACTCTTATGAGTTCTAACTCCGAACTCCCATGAACTCTGACTCCAAACTTTGTAAGTTCCGGTTCCGAATTCTTGTGAATCTAGATTCCAAATTTCCTTGAAATTCAGACTCCAGAATTCTATAGAGTTCAGGTTCCAAATTCCTAGAAAACAAAATCTGAATATCCTTGTATTATAGACGCCGAATTCAATTTTGGTAAGACTCTGAACATTCAATTTCTTATTTTCCAAATATTGAATTTGAGTTATGTAACCATATTTTTTCTTACTCTTTTTTTATTATAAAATGATTTCATGCATTCAGTTACTAAATAATCGTTGTTTGAGTGACAGGTGTACAGGTCCCTTCGAGATTCAAGGAAAATATGACTGTTGGAGGAGGGATCCAACCATTGAAGTCGTGCCTATAAATATAATCTCATTTGAAATAGCTCACAACTTTTGAAACACTGTTCTATGACTCTAGATATTACATGATGTTGAAGTGATTTCTAGAGAGAGACATTCATTTCTTCGTGCATACTAAACTTCTTGTTCAGTTTTTCTTTGTGCGACTTTGAATTTGCAGATTACATTTGAGGGCTTCTAGGGATAGTAAGACAGAGGTGCCAACTACCTTGAAGTTGAGAGATTCCTTGCTCTGTAAGACAGAGGTTCCAAATACCTAAAAGTTGAGGGCCTGACGGGATATCAAGACAGGCTCAGATCTTCGTATCTAGGGCTTACCCTAGTGTGGGTAATACAGACTTCATTGAAAGTATAAATCAAGGGGCCTTTGTCTAAGGTTGTTGGATACCCTTCTCTTTGGGTTAAAAGATTTATTACTTGTTACTTGTTTTGTTACAATTTTTCCACTGATTTTGTATTGTTGAGGAAAGTATAACTATCGTATGCTTCCTTATTCATGTACTCTAATATAGTCAGATTCTATATGCTTTAAGGTAGAATCTTCATCTTTGTAAACTTTCATTAAGTTTCATTTTCCGGAACCATATTTCTGGATCCACATTCTCGGAATCATTTTTCCTGATTCAAGCAATTGTTTGGACTTAGAGGATTTGTGAATTACCCTGTTTAACCTTGTTAAACATAACCTTATTTACAAGTTCCAATGGAATTTTTAAAAGTATACAATTCACCCCCCCCCCCTCTTGTATTTCAAGCATCACTAGATACTTGACTCAGTATCTCTATTATTTCCATCATATATTTGGTATTATAGAGTATATCATACTCACATACCATCTCAACAGAAACAATTGTAATATATTTTTGAATAAGTAAAATATCCAACAATGATTCAATGTTACAACAAAAGAGTTATTTAGTTTTATAAAAAACAGATTCAACACTCTCTCACAAATCACATTAGGGACCAAAAACATTTCATAAAGAAGAAAGTGGAGATCAACATAGTAAATTTGGAGCTCGTTTTAACTCAATATCAATTGGTTTATATCTTCACAAAACCATTGGAAACTCTTGTATTTAAAAGTAAATGGTTGATATATAGATTTCAACCAATTTCCTCTTACTAGGAATGTTCGGAGGTACCCTTATCCCCTTAAAATTTAATTCTATATCTAGTATCTCTATTTTGATTTAGGTTTATAAGTTTTAACTGGATTTATATATATGGGGATATACAATAAAAGGGAAGTTTTTCAAAGATAAATTCTATTCCCAATGATAATCAACCACATTATAGTCATTGAAACATCTCTGGTTCAATATATTGAACTTTGTCTCATGTAGGCATATTGAAATTATTTACTATGATTTTTGTTTCAAAGAAATTGGAATTTGTAGGATCCTTTATTATTTATTAAAAATGATTTGATTAATAGTGTTTTTTTTTGAATTTATTGAATTTCCAACAAAATCTAAAGGGGGAGAATTTTGGAAACAAAGGTATGTATTTTTTTGTTGGATTTTTTTTCAATGTTTAAATGATTAAAAGGTTTTTTTAAGGTCCTATAATTTTCATTTTTTATCTAATATTGGTTTGAAACTATGTAACTCTATAGAAAATAGGGTTTTTTATAGTAAAGTCCATTTCTCACACTGTATAAGGGTTAAACAGTTTTCTATCATCACTGAAAATATGAGGTTACATCATAGGTGATCAATAATAGTATTTTTAAGGTATTTTAGAGATTTGAAGATGTACACATCATAGACATTGACTACGTTATATTTTGAATGGATTACATTAATCTATGATGTATAATTGGATTATTTTTTGGAGGGTATACATTAAATAGATCAAAGAAAATATTAGAGTTTGTTGATTTTGAGTGTCTACAGGTGTTTATGCTATCGTGGCCATTTACGCCAAGGAGAATCTAGTGAGCTGAATATGTTTTATTTTAAAAATAATTCTACATCACCACTAGTTAATTAATCATGTTTTGATAGATCGAGAAAATAAAGGGGTCTCATATATTAAGTTATAATCTATACTGCAAGGATTCTACTAGTTTTGAAAGTAACTATTAAAACAAATAGAATATATCATAAATCATAGTACAACGTCATATGTATTGGAAATTGGGATGTTCCAACATTACTATTGACATGGATTTCTATGGTGGGTCTTTTTTTTTCTTATATCTCTTAACTACCATTTCAAATTTAAGCATATGAGATTAAATAAATTTTTATCTAAATGTTATGATTAAGGGAGAATAATTTGGGTAATTTTTTATTGTTCAAATTTATTATTTGAAATTCAACCTTCTATGGATAAGAAAAACATGGTGTGTAATATAGAACATGTCACCATGAACAAAAAGTGGAAATACATTAAATATTAGGAAACATATGAGTGTGATAAAGATAAAATATATTGATGGAAATGGTTAAAAGATGAATTTATTATTCATATCCTTGAAGATATGTAATTTAAGTATTGAATAATCATATAATAACACCCTTTTTTCAATGTTATTTATATTTAATAGAAGTATTTTGTAATATCAACCTGTATATCAAGATTATATTTATTTCTCTATAAAATTTATGTGTTAATGATAGGAATAGGTTGTGGACCATGGATGAGCAGTGATATTCTCTTAAAGTTGTAATCACATTCTAGTGAGGAATTTATTATTTGGTATATCAACACAATTTTGAAATGTTCTCCTTTTATTATCCTTTATATAAGTGAACCAAATCAAATCATCGAGCTCATGATCATTAAATTTATGCATTTGATTAAAATTAATAATCTAATTTGATTTTTTCTTTCTATCTCATAGTCAAGATCTAATTTGAATTAAATAAATGGAATATGTTTTATTACTCTAATTTACTCACATCCTACTATGACAACCACAATTTTATTTCACCTTAATTTATGAATAATTACATTAAGGTGCATATAAAATATTCCTAGAAGATTATGTATTCAAGTGTATTTTAGAAATTAGATACACATCACATAAAATGGAAACATTTATTTAACAACATTACTGAAAACATCGATATCATGCTTCTAAAATTCCATCATTCTTTTAAAATTACACGGGATTCCTTGGGACATACAAAAGAAAGGGGTGAGATATAAATCCTAGTAAGAAAATAAAAAAATAATAATAAAAGATGAAGTAGTAAATGTGACCAAAGAAGAATATCAAGGTAACCTAAGAGGGGTGATAATCATGTTCTTAAATAGTGAAGCATGATATAACAAGATAGTATAAGGGAAACATGGGAATGTGGTGACAACATAAATCATGTCATAAACATAAGTCATGGATAAAATCTAAGACAACATCACATGGTGGAAAGGGTCTCATAATGTATTAGGTTTACAACCTAAACCCATAAATGAAATCTCATGAGAAGAAAATGTTATCTAATGCATTGGATTTCTATCTGGGTGCACCCATCCTAATTTGTACATGCTCATGTGTTCCACATAGATCATTCAATATACGTACATAGTTCAAAAAATCTAATCACAATACCAAGGATCATGGTTTATATACATTTAATTACCTAATAAATGAAGGATAGTTTAATCTTGGTGAATACCCTTGAGTGAAAATGGTAATGGGTATTCACAATACAAATGTTGGTCATAGAAAATTCAAAAGAAACTTTTGGAAGCATAACAGAAGTGCATAATGATTCATTGGATGGATCCATCAGAGATAAAGGGGTATACCATCACTTTTAAATAATAATTTAAGTAATAGGTATATTTTAGAGCACAATACAATATGAGTAATTTGAAAATAAACTACATAATACAAATAAGGTCATTAAAAATAGGAGAGGATCCCTTACCATGGTATGGTGCTTCAAAAAGCTTGGAAGGATATTCCTAAGAAATTGGAGAACCTTTGTTGTGAACTATAGATATAAGTTCAGAGTATTTTCATGATCCCAGGTTTTTTAGTGAATATAAATTATAGGTTGGTAGGGTTTATATAGAAAAAGAGAATATATTATTTTATTAATTTCTAAACTTAGGTTTTGGACACTATATATTAACATAATCAAAACCAAAAAACATCCCAGGGTTTTTTCCCATGGTTTTTACCGAAGTGGAGTTTTCTTAATTATATTACATGTTTAATAACTAATATCACTGAATTAATACCCTTGGTTATGATTAAGTGGGTCTTTTTTATAAATAATTTATTTTAAAATATTAAAATATAATATAGATATTGGAAGATTCATTATGGCTTTATAAAATTCATCAAATAACCAAAAAACATATTATTTTACAGGTAAAATATTTACTTCTTCATGGATACATTTTAAGTCATATATTACATCACTTTAGGGTCATTGTGATGTCATAATACACACTATATATTTATACCATATTTAATTTTTACCTAAAAATTTGACTGTCTCTGAAAATTATGAAAATTTTACCATTGGATGATTTAGATGCGAGGATTTCAAAAATATTATTTATTTTATCCAAATAATTTTCTATGTATATTAATTTACACTTTTAAATTAAAAAATTCATGTTTATTTAAAAATACTCTATTTCTTTATAATGGTAGTTTTCTAACCATTATAAAAATTATTTTTAACATCATAAAATTATATTATAATTTATGCTTAATAAATATTAGTTAATAATAATTTTATATTAAAATATAATTTATTCCAAAAAGTAATGAATTCATTAAAAATATTGTCTTGATTGAAACTATATATTTCCTATAAATACAATTTCTATTGATTCACTTTAAAGTCTAATTTTATCAAACATATTATCTAATCATTTTAAATTAAAAATAAAATGATTTATAAAATCATTATATTATTAGAAAACTAAACTAAACATGTATAAATTCATACTATTATGTTCTAGATACATAACTCGTTATTTAACTCCTAAACGCTCTAATGGTAAGCTATGCGATGGTGACATTTTCATAGGGTGGTTTACCATATATTTTTTGAGTCGTGATCTTTATGAGCTTGACATTACCCCATAAAAAGTTTCGTTCATTATTTAGTAATTTAATCTCATCTTGTGCATAGTCAAGGAAAAATCCCATTGGTGTTATCTCCCTTTGAAGCTCTAATAAATGGGCTTCATGGGGTATGATCAAACTAGTCGAGGCTGACACATATTCTATTTGTGTAAATTGGACTTTATCAAACCCCTTTATATATACTAGTCATATGAATACTATTAAATGGCTATATTATCAATGGTTATGATTCTTAAATGAATTTTAAATTTCCCAAATCATATAACTATTCAAAATATCCAAAGTGGTGTATGTGTTTCATATAATTTCATTTCTTAATAAGGAATTTACTCATTTAAAATTTGAATTTTATTTATAAAAGTTTGATTCCATAAATTCTTCCCCCTTCATAAATTTATTCCATGAAATTTTATTTTCATAAAATAAAATAGATGAGGGTAATGCTATTTAATCACCTATTCAAGTTCCCATGTCCCTTTCCCCAAACCTGGGGTTCTACCATAGCACTTTGACTAGGTGATTTGTCTTATTTCATAGAACCTAGTCTCTACGATCTAAGATATTCGATACTTTATCCTTTAAGGAAAGATAATTTTCAAATGGTACCACCTCTAGATTCAATTCATGTGAAGGATCTGGTATGTACGTCCGTGATAAGGACACATGTAACACATCATGTACTTGAGATAGGTTAAGTGGTAGATCTAGTCACTAAGACACTACTATAATGTGATCATATAGAGACCATGTTTTCACACATTAAGGATTTGTAATATTTATAAATATATTTCTAGAGCTAGGTGCTGAGACAGCGTGTAATTCTGAGGCTTGGTGTGGCTGGAAAATATTATACAAAAATATTAAGTGCTTTTGTAATATTCACAAAACAGAAATAGGATATCTCTTAAAGGACTGATCAGATTAGAAATCTAAGACCATGGTTGGGTTTGGAATGTGGTGTTTTCCCTAGGAATAACATAAAATATGTCAGTGTGGGATATTCGGACCCCTTTCTCATTAACGGTAAGTTAAATGGATGAATTAATTTATTAATTCATTCATTTAATAGATCAAACACAAATAACTCATAAATGGTAACTCAGATTAGATATCTGAGTACACAATTAAGTCTGGAGTGTGTTGTTTACCCTAGGAGGGGTATAAGCTTTGTCAATGCAGGACTGTAGTGAGAAAATTCACCGAGAGGAAGAAGATTCATTTTGAATAATCACCTACTGATTTTTATCCAGGGCATTCTTTTCAAATAACTTTCAAATGGAGGCTATGAATGGGAATCTGAGATTTCTATTGGGTTTAAAATAGGGAATGTTACCTAGGTGTGATGTTAAATAAGAGGGTGTGGAGAATTTGGATTATGTGCTAAGCAGGATCCCTATAAATAGAATTTAATTGTTTAGGGTAAAAGAAAAACCATAATTCACACACACTCTCTCTCTCTCAAAAAACCAAGTTCTCCCTCCCTCCCTATCTCTCTCTCTCTATCTAGTTGTTCTTCTCCATTCTTCACTAGATCAAGGTTTGATCTCTACCGAAACATCGACGAGTCCAAAGTAATATCACAGCAGACACGTCGTCAATGACGAACGAATCCAACGTGGTAGGATTTATTTTATTTCTGAGTTCTGATTCAAGTTTTATTTTCAAAATCCATCCTTTCCCCTTGTTACTTCATTTTCGTTATTATTGTTGATGGCCTCATGAAAACAACCATCAACACATGCAAAAAAATCATGTTTTTTTCATTGTGATCTTCAACTGTTCTTCAGGTTATTAGGAGCTTAAAAATAATCTTGAAAAATCTTAAACTGTTTTTCGATCAGAGGTAGTAACTTTGATGGTCTCATCGAATGGATCACAAGTATGGGCTCGAAATATTTTTTGGGTGGGCGGTGGCCAGCGGTGGTCCAAGGCGGTGGCTGTGGAGTTTTGGTGTGGATGGGGAGTCTGAAATGTGTTCAGGGCATGTGGCATCGTAGAAGGGGAGCCACTGATGTTGGTGGATCTTGGAGGGGTGACGAGGCGGTGATCCACAGTGTAACAGTAGCGGATCGGTGGTGCGGTGTAGGGCCGGATTGTGGGTCTTAGGAGAGGTCAGTAATGGGGGTGCGAGGCAGGGGAGGATGGTGTCGGTCCAGTGTGGAGGAGTGCGGTGGTGAGGCCGGTGTAGAGGAGTGTGGGGGCTCAAGCAGAGAGCCATAGGATATGGTTACGAGGCGCTTGAGGTAGTGACTGTGTGGGGGAACAGGACCCAGAAAACATGGGTCCTTCGTATTGACGCAGTAGAGTCAAGGAGACTGACCAGCTTATTTAGTTGGTGTAGCACAGGTTGGGCTGGAGCGAATGGTCCAGAATGGAAAGGTGGAACCAGGCTGGCCCGAGTGGGCCTGCCCAGGCAGTAGGGTCCGGTTTGGATGGGCTGGACCAGCCCATCCTGGGCCCGTTGTTTTCTTTAAACACCCGTGTCTTTTGACACGGGGCTCTAAACCGCATGTAGTCTGCAGTAGAGTGATATTTGGGTTAAGATAGACTTTTTGAAATGGTTTTGGGAATTTTTAATTTCTAGACATGAAGGAAGGTGACCCAAATCACTCAATAATAATAATAATAATAATAATAATAATAATAATATAATTATTATTATTATATGGATTTTATGTCTACACACGACGTCTGTTTGACATGCTGTCAGGGGCGCTGGGAAGATGATGTCAAGATGGAACTTCTATGATTTGTTATGGACTTTTGAGATTTGGTTTCAATGCCTGAAAGCATAAAAATTAAAATTTCTAATATTGATAAATTTATTATTATTATTATTTATGGATCCTTACATTATACCAAATCATAAAATGGGTCATCCAATTGACGCGTCGTCAGTAACAGCCTGACCCTGATCATTGTGCATAATTTTTGAGATGCTTCTTTTATTTTTTTAACTAAAGAAAAATTTGGACCCCATAGGGATTGGTTCATATGTTTTATAGTGAAATTCCACTTTTTCATATGGCATCCATCTGGGGTGATTGAATAATAATTTCCAAGTGTTTTTCTCAGAGGATAGCAGTGGCACAATCTACCTGCCTAAATTCAGGGTTGAGGCATGGGCTCCATGTGGTAACTTTTAAGAAAAAATTATTGTTTTACAACTTATTCTTCATATGTCTATTCGGGTTAAATGAATATCCCAACATGCCTGTTTTTTCGCAACGATCGGAACAGTGTGGTCTATTTAGGTGTGTGGAACCTTATTCATGATCTCATTAAATGTGGAAACGTGAAAGGAATATCAATGGAAGATACTTTTAATGTGCTTGAAGAGAATACATGGATTAGTTTAGATCTAACTATTGTGATATTGGAGAAGATGTATGAAGAGATATGGTCGATGTTCTTGGACCGTTCGAGGAGGAATGTTAGCAAATCTATGATTTTGACCATTCTATTTAACGACGATCATCATGCACTCTTCAGCATTCTGACTAATGTGTTGTGTACTATAGGGGTACCTTGACATGCCTAGGGGTACTTGTTCATAGTTTGGTACCTGAGTATGGTCAGGTACTTAGTTCGATGATGAGGTGGGTTCACACATCATGTGGTACCTTCACGTGTCATGTACCACTTTATGAATGTTATACCTATCATATATCTTTCTTCTAAACATAGACTTTGGCATGAAAGAATCATTTCCTGAGTGTTTCTCCATGTAGGACGTGATGGTTCCCTTTATAATGGATTTCAAGATGCGATATGAGATTCTATGTGATGCAATATGAGAGTCTCTAGGTGTGCCAGCTAACTGAGGAACCACCCGATAACTGCAACGATGTTCTTCTAAGAGGATTAGTTTCCTTGATGCTCCCAAATACGTACCATATAATAAGAATGGTCATTTTAGTTATGATATTTCCCTCCAACACTGTTGGGTAGTGTCGATCATTATTTATCTTTACAGAGCTTTCCCTCAAGTGATGCTGGGTAGTGGGGAATGTTGTTTACATTTACAGGGCTTTCCCTCCAACATGACGGAGGAGTAGTGATCACTGGGTTTTCCCTCCATTACTTCTAGGTAGTTGTGATTTCCTTTTACCTCTATCGGGCTTTCCCTCCAACATGGTTGGGTAGTGGTGATCGTTGGGCTTTCCCTACAGCACCTCATGGTAGTAGTGATCATCTTTTACCTTTACAGGGCTCTCCCTCTAGTGAAATTGGGTAGTGGTGATCACATGTACTTCCCTCTAGTGCAACTAGGCAGTGGTGATCGCTGTTTATAGTACCAATCTTGCCTCCGGCAGGGCTGGGTAGTGGTTCCTCGACTTTGTTACATGATCTCTCGACTGCACGGCATAGTAAAGAGACATGATTGACTTCACTTTAGACTCTAAATAAAGAGGGTTTCTTTTCTCACCAAGACGTGTTCTTGTGATGTGACCTAAAACCATGTGGGTGAGGCAGACCCACCCAATGTGGATGGCATCAAGGTGTGATGATTGAGCACCATTAACTTGGAGTTCAAGGCTGACGTGTGGGATGTCGAGCATCGATGGTGTTTACTTCTATAACTATTAGCGATTCTTTTCATGAGCTAATATGTTGAGATGGATATCTCCTTACTCTCTCATTTGGGTTTCTTTGGTTGAGAATATATATATATATATATCATATTTCCATTACCAAATCCTGGGGTTTTGGTTACTCTCCTTCTAGGAGAGGCGAAGACACACAGGGTATGCCCCATGATTTCCATGTCTATATTCTCATGTTTGGATGAGTCTAATCTCCAACTATAGGTATAAAAGACTCGGAAAAAAGTTCATCTTCTCAAAGTTTCTATATCCTCATGTTTTGATGATATTACTTCACTTCTTTGTTGGGTTGAGCAGTGCTCTTTTATTGTACCTTGTTTTATCTACTTCTTCCCTCTTCAAAACAAAATTTTCTACTCTCTTGAGCCTTTGAGGCATCCAACTGAGTATTTTTATACTCACCCCTACTTTAGATTTTACCTAACTCAGTGTGCCCTTGCAGATGAGGGACAGGTTGATCATGACATTAGAGGAGCATGGGGAAACATGATTCTTGGACCGTGTGTTGTGGTCATTTCTTGGGATCTAGGAACAGGTTTCTCTTAGCTATTTTACATTTCCACTTGTTGCTAGGTTGGGACACTTTTCTAATTGGGTGTGTATTTTTCTTGTTTCGCTTTTTAGTTTACTATTTCGCACATTTACTGTTTGGAGGTCGATGTGTATTTGTGGTTTATATATATAGCAGTGTTGTATCTTGTTTTCCTTTCCCTCTGCAGGTTTCCATTGAGTTGGCTACATGTTTGTGTATAGGTACTTAGAAAAAGGCCTCCTCGAGTTTTTTATTCCTTTGGAACTAGTCGTTATCCCATATCCTATAGAGGTTGTCTTGGGGTAGTTGCGACTTGAGCCCAATACAGGTCGGGTCGTGGAAAAGTGGTATCATTCGTGGTTCATTCCTTGGAACATTATTCAGACGATCCCTAAAAAGAAATTAGTTGGTTTTTATAAAAACAATTTCAACATGTCTTGAGATCATCTCTCATGCTAGGGAGTCCAATGGTGGTTCAACGGATGACGTATCCATTCACCTGGACCCTAATTACCCTCTTTTTGACTAGGCATGTAGAGACACATGTTGCACGGAACATTGGTACTTGCATCATATTGGATTGAGTCTTTGACTGTCCTTATTTAGTCATCTTCCCATAATTATTGATATATAATATATATGCTCACTTTACCACGGTACTCCTTAATCGGATTCATGATGCCTCTGCGACAATAGTCAGCTAGGATACTAGATTCGGTTCTTGATGACGATTTTTTCACTAACAAGGCCTCAGTTCTGGATTAAGCATATTATTCCTCTTTCTCTATGAGGGCATGCATCAACACTTCCACCTATGGAGCAGCAGATTGTACCAGTATTGAATGAAAATGATGAGTGTAGGATGAGAACTCTCCATGAGTTCTAGCATCAGATACCGATGAGGCTCCATGGTGAGACATACCCTCAGGCGGTGGAGGTTTGGCTAGAGTCAGTTTTTTGACTCTTCAAGATTGTTTGAACACTGACAGATCATATGGTGGATTTGGAAGCTAGTCATTTTCCATGGAGTAGCTTGGAATTGGTAGTCCAGGATACTTAGATTCACAATGAGTCTATAATCTCATGAGATGACTTACAGTAATTGTTTCTTCAAGATTACTACCCCTCTTGCTTACACTCCATATAGTTTTAGGAGCTATTGGAGCTTTATCTAGGAGGGATGACAGTGGATAAATACACGACTAGGTTCATAGACCTTACTCGGTACTCTTTGGACATGGTCCATGATGGAAACTTTTCGGCAAATAATTTTGAGTAGGGTATTCATAGAGGATATTCATTCCAGTGTAGTGACCTTAGTCATCCTCACTTATATCGGGGTGCTGGAGGAGGCACTGGTGATAGAGAGCTTCCTATTAGAGGGGTGCTAGTTTTCCAGTTTTAGTAGTGGGTTCAATAGAGTTGGGGATGTTTCCCATATCTTGGATACGTCTATTATAAGGACCTAAACATAAGATACCTCCCCTTGATAAGGCTCAAGAATAGGTTTGGTGACATTATATAGAACCAACATGGAACATGGAGGGCTAGTTCAATGATTGGGACAGGCAAGGTCACATTTCACGAGACTACCCAACCCGATGTTATGAGCTTTCTAAGTAGTTGGTATATGTTCCGCCATGGAAGAGGCAGTTTTGTGTTTGAGGATCTCCCAGGTGAAGATAGGGTGGTCCCCAGGGAGGTGGAGTTATTAGAAGAACAAGAAGAATTGTGGTTGGTGGACGACGTTGTGAGGTCCTTCCACCACCGCTAGGTATCCCACGTCATGCTCCGAGAGCTGGCAGTCGGGGCCACAGGTAGCTACATGCTAGGGATTTCTACAATCCTATAGAATGTGAGATGATAAGAGGTAAGATATTTGTTTTTTCTACCATTTCAGTATAATTTGTTAGACACTATGCGAGGTACTCTTTTCCTCCATTATCTTACTCAAGGAGTTACCAAGGGTGATGCAGGGCATCAGTGTAACCATGTGTCGGTGTTGTTTGATGTAGATTTGAATACATGAGAAAGAGGGGTTCTTCCCCCACTGACATGTGTTTTTGTGATGTGATAAAAATAGTGAGGGAGTGTCAGTTCCACCCAAAGTAGATAGTATTGATATGTGGTGGATTAATCCCTCTAACTTGTTCATTCATGGAGGGGTTGTGTAGTGGAGTGTCATATTAGGTCCTAGATTTTCTATTGGACGTTTCCTACTTCAAGTCCATTTGTTTTAGGTGCCACTAGTGGGTTTGGAAGAGTGCTTTTTTTTGGGATTACTCTATTTCCCAGAGGGGAAAAGATGCATGGGTTATGACACATTATTTTCGTGTTTAACCTCTTGTGGTTGGATGATTTTTATCACCTACCATGTTTGTTGGTACCTTTTGTGATCAACTTCAGTATTGATACTATTATCAAGTGAAGTTTGAGGTGATAGAAACCCCATAAAAAAACTGTGCAACTCATTATGTGCTACTAGAAGCGGTAGTCTTCTCCCTGAGAATATGGAAGAGCTGCCTTCTGAGATAGCACTTTGTGGTTTACTCAGACCACCATTATCTCAGGTGCATATTCACCCAAAGATACTTAAACCTAAGACTGAGGTTTGGGATGAAATTCTTGCAGTAAAATGACTTCGAGGTAGTCTATGCTCCAGAATGAGGTAGCGTTATAGCTGATTCCCTTAGCAGGAAATCCAAGGATCACCAGGTGTGGGATGTTTTGTAACAGTTAGATTCCCTAAAACTCACTCAGGTGGAGCTGGAGAATACAACTTTTCTTCAATCGATAGTGTTTACTCCTTCACTTCTTGAGCATGTTAGAGAGTCTTGGTTGTGAAGCATCGACTTTGAAATCTGGTGTGACCATATATCATTGGGTGTTTCACCAAGTGGATACTCTGAAAGAAGGAATCATGAGACCATCTTCTAGGGACAGACCGTGATACCAGTCGAGACATAGAATGTAGTGGTTTTTCCAAGGAAGTAAACAATCCCCCAAATTTTTTCGGGTCGTACAGTAATCATGCAAGAGAGGTCTAGGTTTCCAACTGCCTTTCCCGACCCCCCCCCCCCCCCCAATTGCTAGAGTGTGTTCATGATGTCTTCCATGTGTCGTAGTTGATGAGATATGTGTTTTTTCTTATGCATGTCATCAAAACGAGCATACATTTTGAGTACATACCATCCCTCTGGTTCATGTGTTATTCCAACATGGTGATGTGCAGGTTTTCCTAGAAATAGGAGAGCCAAATGTGATCCAAGTATCCAAAGTTTCTTTCCAAGTTTTTCTTTTCAGGGACAAAACAATTGAAGGGGGAATGATTTAGAGAAAAACTTTTCTCCCTATAAGACTTTGGAATATTTCTACACATATTTCTAGATCTTGGCGCTGAAGGTTTGAAATTCTGAGGTTCAGTGGGCCTGAAACAAATTATACAAGAATATTAAGTGCTTTTATACTATTCATGTAATGAGAATAGGATATCTCTTAAATGGTTGATCGGATTAGAAGTCAAAGACCATGTTTGGGTTCGTAATGTGGTGTTTACATGAGGGGTGACATAAAATATATCGATGTGGAACATTTATACTCCTCACTTGTTAGCAGTATGTTAAATGGATGAATTAATTTATTAATTCATTTATTTAATATCTCAAACCCAAATAAATCTCAAATAGTAACTTAGATTAGAAATCTGAGTCTATTATTGAGTCCCAAACATGTTTTTTACCCTTAGAGATGTATAAGCTTTGTCATCCCAGGACTGCTATGAGAAAATTCACAAAAGGTAAAAATATTAATTTTGAATAATCACCTAGTGATTTTTATCCCAGGTATTCTTTTCAAGTAAATTTGGAAAAGAGGCTCATAATGGGAATTAAATACATCAATTAGGTTCAAAATGGGTTGTTTTTCCTAATAGTGACATAAAATAAGAGTCCACAGTGAATTAAGATTTTGTTCTGAGTGGGATCCCTATAAATAGAATTCAAGTGTTTAGGATTAAGAAAACCCCCTTTTTAAATCTCTCTCTATCTCTCTCTAACACCCAAGCTCTCTCTCTCTATTCATTCTTCGTCGTTCTTCACCAGATCGAATAGTAATCTCCGACGAAACCCAGACGGATCGAAGTAAGATCATGGGGGATGTGTCGTCAACGACAAATGGATCCAACTATGTAGGATTTCATCTATTTTTGAGTTCTAATTCATGTTTTATTGTTTAAATCCCTCATTTCCCCTTGTTTCTTAGTTTTCATTATCATCATTTATGGTCCCACGAACACTTCCATCAACCCAAACAAAAAAATCAAGTTTTGTTCATCGTGATCTTTAACCATTATTTGGATTTTTGGGTGCCTACAATTAAGCTCCTCAAATCATAAATGAATTTTTTATCAGAGGTAGGAATTGTGATGGTCTCATCATAGGGATTTCAAGTATGGGATAAGAATAATTTTTGGTTGAGTGGTGGAATCGTTCTGGTCTGTGGAAGGGACCACCAGAGAAGAAACATTGGCGGCGGTCGGCGGGGGTCCAAGGCGGTTTCTACGGAGCTCCAGCGCAGCTGGGTTATAAGTACACGACATTAAAACATTACATAATCTTGAATTTAATTAATAATTATCATTAAGGATCTTTTCAGGTTTAGAGTTTTAGTGAGTTAGATCAAAACTATTAAATTTCAAAAGATTACAACTCAAAAATTTAACGTAGACACTTCTACCCAGTATCCATTTTTTTACAAAACATGAACTCTTGAAAAAAAGAGTCTTGTCTAGTTCCATGTTTAAGATTGAATGACTTTTTCTTTATCCCATCCTTGACCCTATTCCACATTATTTCTTGTGAGAAACATTTCAAAAACTTGGGATGAGCATAAAAATCTCAGTAATGGATACACAAAGAAGTAAAACTATTAGTTTTTCAAAACAACAAGTAAACCATGAATACCATAACATAAGAAATAATTTTCACCTTAATGAAGTAGTAAATACTCTTCACTTAATAAAATTACATTGCTTACCATTTGGTAACCAACGGATTACCAAAAAACCCATATAAGGAATACATAACATATAAAGGTATCTTGGGACATAAACATACTTAAATGGAATAACCATCTGGTCGACTTCCACACATATCAATAAATGGAATAGCCATACGGCCGACTTTCATACCCAATTCATTGGAGGTTATAATGTAACCACTCATCCTAGTATTCACGGCACCACTCGTCATTTGGTTTATCACGTAACCACCCTTCAAATGTCAAACTGCCAATATAAAATCATATCACATACAAAAAATATAAAGGAAAGGAAACATTTCCACATTTCAATCACAATATATCACTTAAATATATTTACATAACAAATATATTTTAAAAACCATTGTCAATACCAAAAATACTTAAAAGAGTATAATGTATTTATTTTCTTTTAAAAACATTACGGCTTGTTGAGGAAGCCAAAGATTAAATATTACTCGCAGCGGCGGAAAGGTAATTGTGACCACTTACATTAAAAGAAGCATTCCTTTTTGTCATTTACTAAAAATCTTCAAAGAAAAATATTCCCTTTGAAAATTCAAGGGTGTTTATATAGCGTATAAAATAATGTCGTGTATTAAAACAAAACATGCCTCAGTGAAAGGAGATTGAGATGAAGTCCCTTACCTCATGTCCAACTTGACCCGTTTGTTCTTAAATATAATGAATAATAAACCAAAGTAAATTTCTACTTGCTTAAGAACCTTTTTAAAGTTTATTATTCCATTTATATCACTTATTACCACGTTATAAACATTATGTAATCATTTAAGTTAATAATGTTCGTTTTGTCGATCTTTGGTACTTGAGACAAAAATGGACTTCTTATAATTACATGTTGTTCATGTGGTCAATATTATATTATATCCAGAATGATATTCATGATTTAGATATCATATATATCAAATATATCCGGTATATACATATATTTATAATAGTACATAACATTTAGAGGTAAGAAATGAAATGCACCGTTCATGGAGACGGTAAGTTGTACGTACGCATGAACGCTACATTCATTTCTATTTCTTATTTTAATGGAAATAAAACATAATGATACATAGGTACATTATAATTCCAATATAATATCATATATAATATCATTAAATCCACCCTTTATACATCCCACACAAGGCATTAATGAATCACGTCACTTTGAGGGGGCAGTAGTCCGTACTTCCTCAAATGATATTATCGTATTTACCCACTATAGAAACCATAAAGGCTTGATATAAATGGAAAATAAAGAATAATAAAGAAAAAATAAACATAATATATAACATAAATAAATACAGTGCTATCATAATGTCCACCATGATAGGCGGTAAGAGGTAATTGAACAATCATCGTTTCGTGAGGCGTTAGTTTTCCATCCAAAGAAACATTATGTTCTTCACCTATTAGATGGAGGTGTGTGTAAGTGTAGTTATAATCCTTATCATAACAACATACTAGAATATTGAGAATACTGGTTTTGTTAAAAAATAATGTAATAAAAAGAGTTTAGGGGTTGGAGAAGTAAAATAAAATAAAACAATCTAAGAGAAATTGTTACCTTCAATTTGGGTAACTCCCTTTGGTTTGAACCAAAGGACTTATTAAAGTTACTTCATCCTAAGGAAAGGATTCTATAATGAGGAGAGGGATGTAGGGATATTAGTTGGGTATAGTTTGGATGATCCAAATGGCTTTAGTGGTGTGAGGAATTGGTTATAAGTGGTCCTCTTTTATAAGGGAGAGGAGGGGATCTTTATGAAAGTGTGAAAATATTATTTTATAATATAATGATATTCGGTTTCTAAAGGTCCAAAAATCATTAAGGTCAAAGATAAGATGACTCATATTTGAAATAAAATCATCCAATCAGAATTGGACATGTTTTGGGTAATATATTAATCATTATAATCTTATTTATTTAAATCATTTATTAATGAGGTAAATACAGCATCATTATTGTGTCATAAAAAAATTAATTTATTTGATGTATAAAAATTATAGAAAAAATACCATGATGTAGGAAATAAATTTATCTTTATAATGAATATTTATAGACAAAAATATAATTTAAATAACTCCTAATAACAATTATTTTAATAAAATATATTTTCTTTTGTCATTTTTTACTTTATGTTAATTAATCTAAATTGTCATTATCACTCCCAAGTTGCTCAAAGGGGTCCCAAAATCTACCCAAAGATCCCCATGGTCGTTAATGACTCAACCAATAAGGTTTGGACAAGTGTTAAGGTAATTTTGAATTATTATAATATTCTTTTTACCTTGAATTAACCTATTTACATTTAACTACAGTAAATAAAAGTCAAAAGTTACTATTCACCAAAAATTATTTTCATCTTATTGAAACACATTTTACTTCTTGATAACAACCATGTATGTCGGATTTTCAAAATTCAATTTACAGAAGTGGTAAATTTTCATTTAAATGAAAAATTCGGTTTTGTTAACTTCCACTAAGTGGTTTCACTATGCATCAAAATTTGAAGTTTTTCAGAAAAATGCCAAATATTTAGCCTAAGATATATTTGATATTATGAATTAAAAAATGATGTCTATTTTTCCAAATTCAAAAATTAGAAGTTTCATTAATTAATTTTAAAATTAATTCTCGTTATCAAAACAAAAAGCGTGTTTTTAAGAAACATTAACTATCAAAAGATTGATACCTGTTTTTGTCCAATTTCAAAGTGAAATTAATTCTAATGACCAACATTGGATTAAATGGTAAAAATATATTTTAATTTAACTTTAAAAAAAATTAAAAATATAGTTTACCCATATAAATAAATTATATTAAAAGGCACTTTTGAATTAAAATACAATATTTTTCACTATTCATTAAAAAAATGAACTTTATCAGAAAAAATCCAAAAATTTACACAAAGTAAATTTTGATGTCCTTATTATAAAGAAAGATTTTATTTGGTCAATTGGAAGATATAAAAATGACAAAAACTATATTTAAAGAGGGTTCACCATTAAAAGTTGGTAAATCGTTCTTTTAATGTAAATTATGCTTAAAATTAGATTCATTCATATTTTAAGCCTCTATCTTTTTATTGGATAAATGTAAATACATTTAACAAACATCTATAATTAATATAGTTGTTTGTTTTGTTCATTCCCACCAATACAACGGCTAGGAGTTAACTACCATTTAAAATAATAATATTATATTATTAGGGTGCAACGTAAGATTCCAAAGAAACTCGTCGTTGCGTATTGGGTACGCTATCGAACATAACAGCCCCTTTAAAGTAAAATTAATATTTAATTCACAAATATTAATAAATATGAAATATTTATTATTATTCATTTACCTGGGATGTTACATCATTCCCCCCTTTTGGGAATTGTGTCCTCATAATTTTTATTCACTTATCAAAATAAGTGGGGGTATTTATCCCTCATAGCATTTTCAGATTCCCACATTGCCTCCTCAACCATATGGTTTTTCCAAAAATCATTTACTTGGTGAATTACCTTATTCCACCACACTTGCTCTCTACAGTCAAGAATTTGGACTGGTTGTTCTTCATAAGAGATATTCTCTTCAAACTGAACTACCTCTGGCTCAAATCATGAGATGGATTAGGAATATACTTTCTCAACATAAAAACATAAAAAACCTTGTGTACCTGGGATAAACATGGAGGTAAAGCCACTTTGTACAAAACTAATCCAACTTTCTCTAGGATTTCATAAGGTCTAATGAACCTCGGACTCAACTTTCCCTTCTAACCAAAACACATCACACGTTTCCATGGAGAAACTTTGAGAAAGACATGATCACCTACCTCAAAAGAAAGATCTTTCCTCTGGTTATCTGCATAACGTTTCCGTCTGCTCTGAGCTATTCTCATGTACTTTCGAATCAACTAAACTTTCTCTACCATCTCTTCTACCAATTCTGGTCCCATCAGCTTCCTTTCACCTACTTCATCCCAAAAATATGGTGTTCGACAATGCTTTCCATATAATGCCTCAAATGAAGCCATATATATAATTGAATAAAAACTGTTATTATATAAAAATTCAACCAAAGAAAGATGTTGGTCCCAGAATCCCTGGTAATCCATCGAACAAGCAGGTAGCATATCTTTCAATTTATAAATTGTTCATTCTGACTATCCATCTGATTGAGGATGAAAAGTTGTACTAAAATTTAATTCAATACCCAACGACTTTTGAAGGCCTTTCCAAAAGTTAGAAGTAAACCTGGGATCACAATCAGATACAATGGAGAGGGGAACTCCATGAAACCTAACTATCTCTTTAACATACAACTGATAAAGTTAATCTAGAGACAAAGTATCTTTAATAGGAAGGAAATGAGCTGATTTAGTCAATCGATAATCTATAACCTAGATTTCATTATTACCTCGAGATGTCTTTGGTAATCCAACAACAAATTCCATGGATATATTTTCCCATTTCCACTCTAGCACTGGAAAAGGCTGAAGCATCCATTTTGGTAACTATCGCCCTCCTTTATCCTTCTGACAAGTCAAACACTTCATAGTAAAATCAGCAATATCTCTTTTCATTCCATCCCTCCAGTAATACTCTCGATGATCTCTATAAATCTTATTACTTCTAGGATGAACTAAAAACGGAGAACTATGAGCTTCACATAAAAACTCATTCTTCAACTATGAATCACAAGGCACACATAATATCTTTCCAAATCTTAAAACACAATCATTATCAACATTAAAATCAGGATACTTACCCTTCTGAACCAACACATCCTTTTTCTAAAACTCACTATCTTCCTTCTGCGCTTGCTTAATTCTGTCTAATAGATATGATTTTACTAACACCTAAAACAAAATAGAAGAATTTCCTGCACCAACAACTTCTATGCCAAAGTTCATCAATTGTTTTTGAGTGAATATATAATTAAAACTTTTATGATCAGTATATATTTCACACTTCACTCCATA
This sequence comes from Viscum album, assembly GCA_963277665.1. Taxonomy (NCBI): domain Eukaryota; kingdom Viridiplantae; phylum Streptophyta; class Magnoliopsida; order Santalales; family Viscaceae; genus Viscum; species Viscum album. Next base: position 980,857,509 of record OY728145.1, on the reverse strand, counting down.
CAAATGAGGCCACCAAATTTTTAAAGCAAGAAAAATAGTAGCTAATTCCAAATCATGTGTAGGTTAATTTAACTCATGGGGTTTCAGCTGACGTGAAGCATAAGCAATTACCAGATCATTCTGCATAAGGACACAACCAAGTCCTTTCAATGAAGCATCACTGTAGATAACAAACTCACCATTTCTGTAAATCAGTGACAAAACAAGAGCATTCACCAATCTCCTTTTCAATTACTAAAAACAATCATCACATTATTTTTTCCAAATAAACATAACACCTTTTCGAGTTAACTTAGTCATTGGACTAGATAACTGTGAAAAAATTTCAACAAACCTCCGGTAATAACCGGTCAAACCAAGAAAACTACAAATCTCTATTATATTTTTGGGTCTTGTCCATTCTTCAACAACTTTTTTTTTTGGATCAACTGTTATGCCATTTTTTTAAACAATGTTTCCAAGGAAAGAAATTTGTTATAACCAAAACTCACACTTACAGAATTTCCCAAATAGATTCTTTTCTTTTAAGGTTTGCAAGACAACCCTTAAATGACTTTCATGTTCCTCCTTACTTTTTGAATAAACAAAAATATCCTCAATAAACACAACCACCATTTATCACCTGAGTTAACTGGGCCCTCACTGAAAATATTGTTCAATTCTGATTCCGACCATCTCAGGTTGCTAATTCGGAAGGTCATTATCCTCTGTATGCCTTCCCAGAAAAGCTGGTATGTTTCTTTAATAAAAAAGCATTATTAACACAGACATATCTCAGATGAAGCAACATGGTAATCTGTAAATGCTATATCATTTCAATATTACCATAAATTAATTTATGGATATTTATTTAACAATACCCTAACTCATAAATTTGTCTAAACCGACCTGTGATACCAACTATAAGGACCTGGCCTTAAAACATTACATAATCTTGAATTAAATGAATAATTCACATTAGTGATATTTTCAGGTTTAGATTTTTAGATAGTTATACCATAACTATTAAATTTCAAAATATTACAACTCAAAAATACAAAGTAGACACTTCTACCCAGTATCCATTTTTTGTTACAAAACATGAACTCTTGAAAAAAAGAGTCATGTTTAGTTCCATGTTTAAGATAGCATGACTTTTCCTTGATCTTATCCTTGACCCTATTCCATATTATTTTCTGTGAAAAACATTTCAAAAACATGAGATTAACATAAAAAGCTCATTAAGGGATACACAAAGAAGTAAAACTGTTAGTTTTTTCAAAACAACAAGTAAACCATGAATACTTTAACATAAGTAATACTTTTCACCTTTATGAAGTTATAATTACTATTCACAGAATAAAAGGCCATTACTTACCATTTTGTAACCAAATTATTACCAAAACAACCCATATAAAGAACACATAACATATAATGGTAACTTGGGACATAAACATACTTAAATGAAATAACGATACGGTCGACTTCCACACATATCAGTAAATGGAATATCCAAATGGCCAACTTCTATACCCAATGCATTGGAGGTTATAATGTAACCACCCATCCTAGTATTCACGGCACCACCCTTCATTTTGTTTATCACATAACTACCCGTAAAATGTCCAAGTAACAATATAAAATCATATCACACACAACAAATATAAAGGAAAGGAAACATTTCCACATTTCAATCACAATATATCACTTAAATATATTGACATAACAAATCCATTTTCAAAACCATTTTCAATACCAAAAATACGTAAAATATTATAAGGTATTTATTTTCTTTTGAAAACATTACGACTTTTTGAGGAAGCCAAAGATCAAATCACACTCACGACGGCGGAAAGGTTGTTGTCACCGATTACGTTAAAAGAAACATTCATTTTTGTCATTTAGTAAAAAGCTTCAAATAAAAATATTCCATTTTAAAATTCAAGGGTGTTTATATAGCGTATAAAAGAAAGTCTTGTATTAAAACAAAATATGACTCAATGAAAGGAGATTGAGACGAAGTCCCTTACCTCATGTCCAACTTGACCCGTTCATTCTTTAATATCTTGAATAATAAACCAATGTTAATTTCTACTTCCTTAAGAACCTTTTTCAAGTTTATTATTCCTTCTATATCACTTATTACAATGTTATAAACATTATTTAATCATTTAAGTTAATAATGTTTGTTTTGTCGATATTTGGTACTTGAGTCAAAAATGCACTTCTTATAAATACATGTCATTCATGTGGTCAATAGTCTGTTTTATCCAGATTGATATTCATGATTTAGATATCATATATATCATATATATCCAGTATATACATATATTTATAATAGTACATAACATTTAGAGGTAAGAAATGAAATGCATTGTTCATGGAGACGGTAAGTCGTACGTACGCATTAACTCTACTTCCATTTATATTTCTTATTTTAATGGAAATAAAAGATAATGATACATAGGTATATTATAATTATACTATAATATCATATATAATATCATTACCTCCATCCTTTATACATCCCACACAAGGCATTAACGAATCACATCACTTTGAGGGGGCGGTAGTCCGCACTTCCTCAAATTAGATTATCATATTTACCCACTATGGAAACCATAAAGTCTTGATATAAATTGACAAAATAGAATCATAAAGAAAACATAAACATAATATATATAATATATAAATACAATGGCATTATAATGGCCACCATGAGAGGTGGTAAGAGGTAATTAAACAATCATCATTTCATGAGGCGTTAGTTTTCCATCCACAGAAACATTATGTTCTTCACCCATTAGATGGATGTGGGTGTAAGTGTAGATTGAATCCTTATCATGAAAAAATCCTAGTATATTGAGGATACTGGTTTTGTTACAAAAGAAAGTAATAAAAATATTTTATGGGTTGGAGAAGTGAAATAAAATAAACCAATTTAACAGAAATGGTTACCTTTAATTTGTGTAACTCCCTTTGGTTTGAACCAAAGGACTTCTTGAAGTGACTTCTGACTATGTTAAGGCTTCTAGGAGGAGGAAAGGGATGTATTGATATTAGTTTTTCAGATTTTGGACAATACAAATGGCTTTAGAGGTATCAGTAATTGGTTAGAAGTGGGCTCCTTTTATATGAGAGAGGATGGGCTCTTTAAGAAAGTGTGAAAATATTATTTTATAATATAATGATATTCGGTTTCTAAAGGTCCAAAAATCATTAAGGTCAAATCTAAGATGACTCATATTCGAAATAAAATAATCCAATCAAAATTGGACATGTTTTGGATAATATTTTAATCATTATAATCTTATTTATTTAAATCATTTATTAATGAGGTAAATACGGCATCATTATTGTGTTATAAATAATTTAATTTATTTGATTTCAAAAAATTAAAGAAAAAATACCATGAGGTAGGAAATATTTTTAGTTTTATAATGAATATTTATAGACAAAAAGATAATTTATATAACTCCTTATAAAAATTATTTTACTAAAATATATTTTCTTTTGTCATTTTTTCCTTTACTTTATGTTAATTAATCTAAATTGTCACTATCACTACCAAGTTGCTCATAGGGGTCCCAAAATCTACCCAAAGATGCCCATGGTAATTAATGACTCAACCAATAAGTTTTGTAAATGTGTTAAGGTAATTTTGAATTATTATAATATTCTTTTTACCTTGAATTAACATATTTACCTTTAACTATGGTAAATAAAATTCAAAAGTTACTATTCACCAAAAATTATATTCATCTTATTGAACCACGTTTTACTTCTTCATAACAACCATGTATGTCGTATTTTCAAAATTCAATTCACAAAGGTGGTAAAAATTCATTTAAATGAAAAATTCGGTTTGTTTAACTACCACTAAGTGGTTTCACTATTCATCAAAAATTGAAGATTTTCAGAAAAATGCCACAAATTTAGCCTAAGTTATATTTGATATTCTGATTTCAAAAATGATGTATATTTTTTCAAATTAAAAAAATAGAAGTTGAATTAATTAATTTTAAAATTAATTCCCGTTATCAAAACAAATAGCGTGTTTTTAAAAACAATAACTATTAAAAGATTGATACTTGTTTATGTCCAATTTCAAAGTATAATTAATTCCAATGACCAAAATTGGATTAAATGGTAAAAATATATTTTCATTTCACTTTAAAACAAATTAAAAAGATAATCTAACCATATAAATTAATTAGATTGAAAGGTACTTTTGAATTATAATACAATATTTTTCACTATTCATTAAAAAATGAACTTTATCGGAAAAATTCCAAAAAATTACACAAAGTAAATTTTGATGTCCCAATTCTAAATAATGATTTCATTTAGTCAATTATAACATATAAAAATGACCAAAACTAGATTTAAAGAGGTTTTTCTATTAAAAGGCGGTAAATCGGCCTTTTAATGTAAATTATGCTTAAAATTAGATTCATTCATATTTTAATCCTCTGTCTTTTTATTGGATAAATGTAAATACATTTAACAAACATCTATAATTCATATAGTAGTTTGTTTTGTTCATTCCTGCCAATACAACTGCTAGAAGTTAACTACCATTTAAAATAATAATATTATATTATTAGGGTGCAATGTAAGATTCCAATGAAACTCGTTGTTGCATATCGGGTATGCTATCAAACATAGAAAACCCTTTAAAGAAAAATTAATATTTAATTCACAAATATTAATAAATATGAAATATTTCGTATTCTTAATTTACCTGGGATGTTACATGGGGTGTCTGGAAGGTGTGATGGACGTGCGATGTCACAGACGGTGGGCCACAGATTCGGGTGAAGCTCGCCGAGGCAGCGGGCTGGTGCGCCAGGGCACAACGGCGGTGGGCTGGGGGTGGAGTGCTGGGCTTGAGCAAGGGGCTTAGGCGAGGCTGGGAGAGAGAGTTTGAGGTAGGGGTGGATGGCGTCAGTCTGGTGCAGAGGAGCATAGGGGCTCAAGTGGGGAGCCATCTAAGATGGTGGCGAGGCGCTCAAGGTAGCGACTGCTTAGGGGAACAGGACCCTCGCAATGTGGGTCCTCTGCGTTGACGCGGCACAGGTAGGGAGACCGTCCAACTTGACTAGTCGGTGTAGTGTAGGCCAGGATGTGGTAAACAAGTCAAGCTGGTGAAGTGGAATTGCTCAGGCCAGAGTAGGCCAGCCCAGGCAGTAGGGTCAAACCAGGATGGGCCATACAAGCCCATCTTGGGCCTTTTTTTAAACACCTTTATCTTTCAAAAAGTGGCTCCAATTCATGTGTCGTTTGTGGCAGTGTGATCCATGGTTCGAGCCAGACATTTTGAAATGGTTTTGGGAATTTTTAATTTCTATTCTCGAAGGTGGGTTTCTTGTAGTGCTCAATTATTATAATAATAATAGTATAATTATTATTATTTTATGAACCTATCTTTTAAATCGTACATCTGCACACGACATTCTTTTAACGCTCTGTAAAAGGTGATGGGGACCTAAAGTCAAGGCGAATCTTCTAATTTTTTTTCCTGACATTTGAGATTTCGTTTCATTTCCTGATTACACGAAACATCAAATGTCTAATAATAATAAATTAATTATTATTATTTCTAAATCCTTGCATCATACCTAACTCCTAAATTAGACGTCTGATTGATGCGTTGTTAGTGATAGTGTGACCCTGATCATTGTGAAATTGTTTTGAGTCACTTCTCAAAAGTGTTCGAACTAAAGACAAAGTGTGGGGGCCATAGGGCCATGTTTTCATGTTTAATGGTGAAATTACTTCTTTTCATCTGGTATTCATTCAGGGTGATTGAATACTCCTTTCCATGAATTTTTACAAGGGGATTGCAATGATACAATCCACCAACTTAAATTTCAGGCCGAGGAATGGGAATTATGAGGTTACTTTCGTGAACAAAGTAGTGTTTTACAACTTATGATTCATAAGACCATTTGGGGAAAATGAATATCCCAACATTCATGTTTTCCCACAAGTATCACAACGGTGTGATCTATTTAGGTGTGTAGAACCTTATACATGTTCTTATTAAATGTGGAAATGTAAACCGAATATTAGTGGAATATCATTTTCATGTGCTTGAAGAGAATCCATGTCTTATGTCAACTCCAACTCTTGTGATATTAGATAAGATTTATGAAGATATATGGTCGATATTATTGGACCATTCGAGGAGGCATGTTATCAAATCTAAGATTCTGACCCATCGGCTTAACGAAGAGCATCGTGCGCTCATCGGCTTTCTGACTAATGTGTCATGTACTATGGCAGTACCTTAACACACCTAGGGGTAATGTTTCTCAGTTTGGTACTTGAGTATGGATAGGTACATGGTATGTTGATGAGGTAGAGTCACATGTCATGTGGGCCCCACATGTTCCATGTACCACTTTAGGAATCTTCTACCTCTTGTATCTCTTTCTTCTAAACTCAGACATTATCACGTGATTAGACTATACTGAGTGTATCCCCATGTAGGATGTGATGGTTCCCTTATTAGTGGATTTTTAGATACAATTAGAGATTCTCAACGATGTGATGAAAGATTCTATGGGTGTGACACCTAATTAAGTAAACACCTGATGACTGCAATGACGTTCTTCTGAGTGGTGTAGTTTCCTCAATGCTCCTTGAGACGTACCATCCAACAGGGATGGCCAGTGTAGTTCTGGTATTTCGCTCTAGCACTGTTGGGCAATGTCGATCACCATTTACCTTTACAAATCTTTCTTTACAGCGCTATTGGGCAGTGGTGATTGTCTTTTACCATTACAGGGCTTTCCCTCTAGCATGGTTGGGTAGTGGTGATCATCAGGATTTCCCTAAAATGTTGCTGGGAAGTGGTGGTCATTGTTTACCTTTATAGGACTTTCCCTCTAGCGCGGTTGGGCAGTGGTGTTCTTCGAGATTTCCTTCCAGCACTACTGGGTAGTCATGATTGTCGTTTAACTTTACAGGGATTTCCCTTCAGCGCGGCTGGGTAGTGGTGATCGTCGGGACTTCCCTACAACGCGGTTGGGCAGTAGTGATCATCATTTATAGTACGGAGCATACCTCTAGTGGGGCTGGGTAGTGGGTCCTCGACTTTGTGACACCATCTTCCAACTATAAGGCATAGTTATGATGCCTTCTTGGTGTGAAATTGGACTCTCAAGAAAGAGGGGAACTCTTTTCTCTAAGACGCATCCTTATGGCGCGACCTGAAACTGTGTGACTGAAATAAACCCACCCAAAGTGGATTGTGTCAAGGTGCGGTGATTGATCCCCTTTTACTTTCAGTTCCTGGAGGACATGTGGGATGTTGGGAATCAATAGGGTTTACATCTAGAACTATTGGTGACTATTTTCCTTGGCTGAGCTGTTGAGATGGAGATCCCATTACTCTCATGTTTGGATTTATTTGGTTGATCATATATATATCATATTTGAAGTACCCACTCATTGGGTTCTTATTACTCTTCTTTTAGGAGAGGTTAAGACACATTGGGCTTTCCATGTTGTTTCCATATCTATATTCTCCGGGTTGGATGATTTTACTCTCCTACTATAGGTAGTGAAGACTCGGAAAAAAGTTTATATTCTCACCATTTATAGATCCTTGTGTTTGGACGAGCTTACTTCACTTATCTGTTGGGTAGAGTTGTACTCTTTTATAGTAACTTGCCCTATTTATTGCTTCCCTCTTTAGTACCTCAATTTTGTCACCCTTAAGTCTTCAGGGCATCCAACTAGGTATTTTTATACAGAATCATGTGTGTGCTTTGCCCGCACTTAGTGTGACCTTGCAGATGACAAACAGGTTGATCACGACTTTAGAGGACCATGGGGACATGGGGTGCACGGACCGGGTGCGGTGGTAGTTGCTGGGATTTAGAAGTATTTCTCTCTCAGCTATTTTACATTTCCACCTGTTTCTATGTTGTGGACTTTTCTGATTGGGCATGTAATTTTTTCCATTCCCTTTTTAGCTTACTTAATTGTACTTGTACTGTTTAGAGTTCAATGAATATTTTTGGTTTATATATATCTATGTTGTATCTTTTTTTTCTTTCCATATTCACTTTTTCATTGAGTTGGCTACATGTGTGTGTATAGGTATGTAGGCAAAGGCCTCCCCGAGTCTTTTATGCCATCGGCATTGGTCACCAACCCCAAGCCTATGGAAGTGGGCTTGGGGTAGTTGTGGCTCGAGCCCCAGTATGGGTCGAGTCATGACAGATCAAGTGTCTCAAAGGGGCCAATGTGTCTTGGACAATGATTTACCTTTTTCCATAACCTTGTCACTTTCTTGAATAGAGATATACATAGTAACACTTTATATTCATCCTTAAACTCTAGGTATCATCAATAATTTTCTACATATATTTTTAGTCAACTTTTTGCAGATCTCATATGATGTTGAAGGTTTGATCATTATTTGTCATATCATGGAAAAGATGCAGTCCCATTGGCTTCCTCTCTTCAACTATATCCCAGTAGGTCAGATTTTTACACATATTCCCATACAGAGCCTCATAAGGTTACATTAGAATACTAGAATGGAATTCGTTGTTCTATGAGAACTCAAGTTGTGTAATGTGTTAATCCAAACAACCTTGGAAATCTATAGAACATGATATTATAATATATTCTAGAGTTTTAATGGTCTTTTAATATTAACCATCCATATAAAGGTGATAAAAAGTGATGATGCTCTTCTTTTTATTCAATTATTTTTTAAGACATCTCCAAAAAATTAAGGTAAACCATAAATCTCTATTAGATATGATAGGGAGTGGGACTCCATTTAGTCTAACCACTCCCCTTGAGTATATATTGGTGATATTTTTAAGAGAAAAATATTCCCTAATAGAAATAAAAATCTCCAACTTTGTAAAGTGATTGACTACCAACAAAATGGAATTATTGCTTTTAAGTGTATTGGGGAGTCCAAATATGAAATCCATGGTAATGTTTTCCAAATTTCATGATATTATGGGTAATTTTATTATAATACCCTTAGACATTTTTCATTCATCCTTGACTTTTTTGCATACCAAGCATCGATATTTGAATCCCACAATCTCCCAATTTGTGTCCTCTTAAGAGAAATTTATATTGAAATCTATATACATCTTGATGATCCCAAGATGAATATATATGGATGATCTATGTGCATAATCTAAAATTTCCCTCTTCAGTTATTGTTTTTATGGGACGCAAATCTAGGTTCCAAACCTTATAACTTCATCTCCAGTACAGTTTAACTCTAGAATATTATTTACTTTATTCTATAGAAACTCTTCAACTTTATAATCCTTATTGATCCTATGAAGATTTTATGGATTATTTAATATCCAATCCCATTCCATGATCATGATATTTTCCAATTTGGGCCTATCTCAAATAGTTTTTCTTTCAGTGGGATATATCCCTCAGGAATCCCCCAGTAAAAGGCCTCATGATGGGATAGGTATATACACCACCTTATAGTGGGGAACTTATCTATAGTCATCCTTCAATATGGGATTTAAATAATATTACCTCCCGATAAATACCCATCTTCCTCACCAGAACATCGAATGTGCACTGGCTCTGATACCATTTCCAATGGCATAGTCTTGCCCATGATCTTGATATTGTCCACTTTCGGTATATCCTGCATGGTTTTTCTTTCCCTAGTCTCTTCCCTTCAATAATCCCCCTATAAAAGGCCTCACTATGGGATAGTTATCAACACAACCTTATAAAGTGGTGCTTTGTGATCCTACTCTTTTGATGTGGGATTGACATTTGAAATGGTATCAGAGTGAGTGTTCATTTGACGTGCCAGTGAGGATGTTGGGACCTTCTAAGGGGGAGGATTATGGAAATCCCACATTGAAGGAGAAGGAGTGTGAAGAATCCCTTTATTAGGTGGAGTGGATACATCTTCAATCACGATTTCTTTTCCTAGGGTATTCCTAAGTGACAGAGCCCAGGGAAATAAAAATTGTTGGTTCTAGGACCAAAGCGGACAATATTCTGATCATGGGCTGGATTGGGCTTTTAGAGGTTAGTAGTTATTTAAGCAGGTTATGATTAAGATCCTTTTAATATACTCATATCTATCCTTTTCATGTCCATGAAGATTGTATCCATTGTAAAAATCATCAAGGATAGAGTTTTAGTGTCCTTCCTATGTAGAGAATCTTAAACATAGTTCATATTCCTAGGTTGCTAATGGATTGAACAATCATAATCCTTGAACAGATCTAATAACCTTCATTGGTGAATATTAATCTTTTTTTGTTTGAATATATAATTGAGAATTTTATGATCTATATGTATGTCACACTTCTCCCCATATAGATAATGTTTCAAAATTCTTAATGTGGAGATCACTATAGCCAATTATAGATCAGGAGTTGGGTAGTTTGACTCTTGGATCTTTATTTTTTGGGAGGCATAGGCTACCACTTTTTTATATTTAAATATTAAAAAACCCAATACATTTTTATGTAAATCACTATATACCACAAATTTGTATCCACTTGTGGTTAAGTTGAGAAAAATTTCAGGGATAAGCCTTTTATTTAACTCTTTAAAACATTCATTACATTATTTATTCCATACAAACTTTACCCCTTTCTGAGGTAGCTTGTTTAATGGGCTTGATAATCATGATAAGTTTCTCAAAAATTTATTATAGTAACCAATTAATCTATGTAACTATAGATATCCATCACAGAGGTTGGTTTCATCTATACTTAAATTAGCACTATTTTATAAGGGTCCAAAATATCTCTTTTTAAGTGATAGCATTCCCTCAGAGAAATAATTTCTCAAAACATAATTCATATTTATTATATTTTCATACATATTTTATTTTGAAAATTTTTTCAGTATAGTATTCAAATACTCCTCTTGTTTGTCCTAGATTTTGGAATGGATGGAAATATCATCAATAAATAATACCACAAAATTTTCAAGGTAATCTATGAAGACTATTCATCATGTCTATAAATATTGTTGTATAATTATTGTGTCCCATTGGCATAACTATGAACTCTTAGTGCTTGAACCTTGTATGAAATGTTTTCTTGAGGATTTACTTCTTCTTCACCTTTACTTGATAGTATCCCAACCAAAGATCAACCTTAAAAAATACTAGGATCTATATAGTTTATCAAACAATTCATCAATGTATGGAAGAGGACACTTGTTCTTTATCTTGATCTTGTTGAGATCACTATAATCAATGTAGAGGTTCATTGACACACCCTTATTTCTAAGGAAGTGGGACGATTCACCCCATAGTGAAGCACTTGGGAGTAAGAACCCCATATCACAATGATTCTAAAATTGTATCTTAAAATCATCAATCTCAACAATTGAGATTATTTATAGAGACTTGGATATCGGTAAAAGTGTAAGTATGAGATCGATTGAGAACTCAACCTCATGGCCAAGAGGAAGACCAATAAATTATTTGAGGAACTATTAGTGAATTCTATTACAATGATAATGTCATCAGGGATGATTTATAATTTATTCTCAATCATTTGAGATAGATATTCTTACCTATAGGGAAATAATTTCCATTCTGAAGATGAAAATACTAAAGGAGAATCAATATCCTCTTTGCACTTGTATAGAATCAAATAGTGATTTTTGATATGGAGGGTGATTTCTTTATCTTGGAAATTTATGTTGGATCTATATAAGGAAACTCAATACATACCTCTAACTGAATAAAATTTCTCTAAAGGGGGTATCACAATGTTCTCTAAGAATTTTATCCCACAAATTTTGATATGAGTTGAGTTATATACTTGTGAAGAAATAATTTCCACATTTTTTTTCAATGATACATTTACATCCATGATATGTATAGGTCATTGAATAGTTCTATTAATCCTTTTTCATATGAAATAATGTATAGAATATAACTCAAATTTTATGTTATGTACCCTTAAATGATTAACTACTGTATCGATCACTACATTGTTCTCTAGATCCACTCCAAAAGTTACGATGGCATAATCTCTCTCTTGATGCCTTGGTCATTATTGGGATTGATTGTCTTTGAAAACACTTGTCTTAGAGAATTTCCTTGAAAAATTTCTTTGTTCCATGAAATTGAAACATTATACCACTCACTAAGGGTTTATTATATAATTCATATCATTCGTTGAATTAGTGGGTTTCCCCCTTTAGTAATCACAATCTAGGTTCCCTTTATTCCCACACTTAAAGTATTTACTAGTACCCTTTATTAAATTTCTAGGATACGCCTTCTTACATTTTAAAAAGTGGGATGTTAGTATTTATTTTCACCATTATATTTCTCCATAATATCACAATAATGATACTCCATTTTATTATTTTAATCCCCATGAAATCCCTGATATTTACTGATCTCTATTTCAACTTTGAGGACACATCAGATAGTTTTCTAATAGATTTTAATGTATTGAATTGATAAGTCTTTTCATTGACTTGTCTTGAATCAACCCAAGAAGTGGTCAAATTTAAATTTTTGGGTAACGATAAACTAGTGTCATATCATTAATGTATTGTAAAATTATCCTCCTATTCTCCAATGGATTCATCATCTTCTTCCCTGAGGATAAAAATGATCCTTTCTATTTTAAATCGGATAGTGAGAGGAAAATATTAGTTGAAAAATATTTTTCCATAATTCCATCCACTCTATTTCTTCAACCACTTCTTCAAGCTTCGTATTTTTTATCAATATCCATTATTTATTAACTTCACCTTCTATATGATAAATATAAAAAACTACCATATCTTTCTTATAGAATTAAAGTATGGAGAAGATTTTATCAATGGAGTTTATCCATTTCTCTATGATTAAGGGAATGGAAGATCAACTAAAATTTGGAGGCCTTTATCTTATAAAGGTATTAATTGAAACTTTAAATTTTTTAGGGGTATTTAGGCATTAATATTGATTCAAGTATCTGTTAAAAAATTAATTCAATTTAGAAATTATTACCATGAAGTTTGTGGTTCATGCTTCTATCGGGTTGGTCATTTCATTTAGGCATTCATTACATTGTTCTTCACATTAGTTCTTGACTCGGTTCCTCCTATTCCTATACATTGACTAAAATAAATGGAAAATTTGGGATGATTATTTTTAAACTAGTAATTACACAAATGAGAAACAATTAATATTAAAAGGATTTCTCAAAAATGATATATATTCTTTAACTTATGAATTTCTGGGCTTTAATCTAACTTATTTATAATATATTTCCAAACATAAAATTTTAGTCATTTTCATTCCCTTGATAATGGTTCATAAAAATCCTATGAATTTATCAAATCATATCCCCTAGTAGTATCAAACTAGGTGTGCATCGAGGCCTATTTCATGCACCATTTGATGATCAAGTCCATATTAATGCACCATTTTCAGGGATATTTCCCCTAGGCACCTCTATGCTAGATCCACATCCCATTGTAATATCCATACATGGATAAATATTATTGAAAAATACATAATATATAATTTTACAAAATTTAGGGATATTCTTTTATGTTTATTATTATCCATAAGGATTTCACTAGATTTATCTAGTCCTAATCTGAAAAATGACTACACTTTTCTTGGATACCAACTAAAAAAACTCATACATTATTTCTCCAAAATTCATGAATTATTGGATAAAGGTGCACATACAATAATCTTAGAATATTAAGGATCCTAGTGTATTTGGTAAATTAGTTACATAGTGCATCGACTTTAAACATTGATACAACAACATTATTCAATCTTTTATTAACATTATCATAAAATTCCATCATTTATCTAAAACGACATGGGATAACCCAAGGATGTACCTAAGAAAGGGTAATCTATAATTACCAATTAGGTAACAAAAAAATTAAAGAATAAGGTAAATAATTACATGTGATATAAGAGGAATATCAAGTTATCATGATATTGGTGAGAATCATAATATTTAATAAGGAATAATGATATAACATGATAGCAAAAATGCAATATGGGAATGTGGTGATAACATAATTCGTGTCATAAATATAAGTCAATCATAACTACAAAGACAACATTATATGGTGGAAGGTGTTCTATAATGGATTAGGTTCACTCCCTAATCCCATATATGACATCTCATAATACTAAATCAGTATCCAATGCATTGGATCTCTATCTAGGAACACCCATCATAACATGTACATTCTCATGTGTGCCACATGGATCACTCAACATAAGGACATATTTCATCAAATTTAATTCTGTGATCAAAAAGTATTTGTTACATACATGGAGTTTCAAAGTAAATGAAGGATATTTAAATATATTTGAATACCCTTAAGTGGAAATGGTGATGGGTATTCATAATACAAAATTTTTTCATGGAAAATCAATGGATGATTTCAGCACCATAAAGAGGTGAATGTTGATTTATGGGATGGTTTAATGATAGAGAAAGGGATATATCATCACATGGAAATCATAATATTACTAATAGGTATATGTAATAACATAATACAACAAGAATAATTTGAAATTAAAATTCATAAGTAAATTAAGGTGCTTCAATGAATATGAGAAGGAGAGGATCCCTTACCTTGAGTGGGTGCTTCTAAAATCATCAAAGAAGCTTCTTAAGATATTGGGGAACCTTAGACGTGATATAGAGAGGGAAGATCATATTAATGTAATTTTATAATATTTTTTATTGAATATAAATGGTAGTTTGGGTGGGTTTATATAGAGACCCTACTTTTTCTTACATGAATATTACATCATTTTAAAGAAAAAAAACATAATAGTGTTACAAATCTAGGATCCAAAAGTTTAGGGTCTTGGAAATATTAGGCTCATACACTTTTACATAATAAAATATAAACATTATTTAATTCCTTATTCTATATCTTCTTAGTGGTCCTATATTTCTCCTTATAACAAGTAATCACCTGGGGATATATATCGATGAAAGGGGTGAGCTAAAATCTCAGTAAGAGGATGAATAAATGAAATCAATAAATATATCATGGGTGATCAAACACATCATAATATTGTAATTAGAATAGGATCATAATCAAAATAATGTGGGAAAATGTGATAAATTCATAAAATTTGGAAATTCAAAAAAATAAAACATTTTGTATTCATGTTCATACACCGCGTATAGTTGTGAACAAAGCTAGCATCATGTTCACGCATATCATATGTGCATAATCATAAAATCATCATTGAGAAAAAAAATAGCATCATGTTCACACATAATACACATTATCTAATGATAAATATCACATTACCTGATGTATTGGATGGATATATAATTTCATGTCCACCTATCACATCAAAACATTTACATAATCATGAATGCCCCATGGAACGTATAACAATCGTAGTCATGAAATAACCCATGGAATGGAATGGGTTTCATAAGAATTTCATAAATAATGATTCTATGAATAAACTAATGATTTAAAAATGAATATTTTAAAAACATGTTTGTCATAATAATCATTATTCTTAACCTAAGTTGAAACAACTCAAGAGGGTTCAGAGATGTGTTTTGGAAAGAAGGGTTCTTTTATAAAATCATTATATTTGTCAAAAAAATAAAATAGGAAACATGTATATCCCTGAAAATAAAATGTAATAATAATAAAGTGATATTTAAGGAATATTATAGGATTATCCATACTGTATATGTTATAAAAGATGGATAACATAAAGAGAATGAGTTGCCGTAGAGAATCCCCTTACCTCAATTCTTGCCATATTTTATCAATTTTTCACCTCCTGAATAATAAACATAGATTTATTAAAACATTGATATAGAAGTGAATTATATTAATTAATACAAATATTTTTATATTATGATAATTTTATTACATTTCATAGCATTCATGGATGAAATTGAAGCATTTTGATGCCATGTTTTCTTAATAATTTCCCATTTCGTTTTGATTTCTCTATTTTCATTCACAGTCATTTATTGAAATATATAATAAACATGAGTTTCTTATAATACATGTAATTATTTATTTATATGTTATGTATAAATAATAATTTCCATCCATGAAGTTGGTTATAATAAATTCATGGAAATGTCTTCGTTGGTGGCTAACTGACCTTTAATGGGATGTTGTCAAAAGAGTAGGAAATGGAATTATGAAATTTATATTTTTCATAAATATGATAATTATAGCTTCTTAAAATTACTTGTATAATGTAAAATTAATTAATATTTAATATAATAGTGTATGTTTTTTAAGTTAATTTCTAAAAAGAATAATTATAAGATGAAAATAGGTAAGATTTAATAAAAACTTACTCACTCCTTTGTATAGCTTTTCTTGTATGACAATATAACTTCCTTGGTGATTAGAGTTGGTTTTCTCCATTATGTCCCTTAGTATTATTAAGTTATATAGAGGGTGATTTTTTTTATATCTTGGGATTTTTAATGGGTTAGAGGAGTGGTTTTCTAAGATAAGGGAGAGGGTTATTTATACTTGAGGAGCGGGGTATTTTTCGAATAAAATATTGAATAAAATATAATATCAATAGTAAAACATGTAATAGTGAATCTTTCACAACATAAATCATATATAAATATATTATAATGTGTTTAAGACTTTAAATACCCTTTATAATTCTAATTAATTAGTTTATAAAAAAATAAAAGTGGAAAAAAAATATAAATTGTTATTTTAAGGAATTACTTTTGACATCATGTTTGGAAAAGTTATTTTTAGGTTTGGAAATTAAGTTTAATATATTTTAATAACTAATTTATGAAATAAAATTTTTCATGGCCAAACCTAAAGTTCTAGAAAGTATTATGTCATTATTACATCATTAATGATGTAATTTAAGATACATCAGTTATCTGAAAAACTGTGTTTTTACTATTCACTTGAAAATTGAGGTATTTTAGAAAATTACCAAAAACATAACACTTGGAGAATTACTATGTGCTGAGTTAAAAAATGATATTAATTTTATTAAAATAAATTTATAAGATAATTAATTTTAAATTTTAATATAAAAAATATAACTTCTACAAAAGACTTTAAAATATAGTTTATTAAAATATGCTTAAATTTTCATTGAGTTTTTTAATCAAGATATTTACTTTTTTTGCATTATAATGTTTATATTTACATAAATTAATAATGATAAGTATTATTTAGATAATAATTTAATATTTTGAGGTACAATTATTATTTTAGTGATGGTGTTACTATTCCCAACGGTGGGTTATTATTCCCAACAGTCAAATTACTATTACAATGGTCACAATACCTCATATAAATACCACTTCATTAATTCACTAAATATTAAAATAAATTACTCTAATGGTTCTATATTTCCATTTTATATAATGATGATTGGTTTACTAGCATTTTTTTTCTTTTCTATAGTGTTTGCAGTGGAGGTGATGATTCTAGTTGATTGGGGAGATCCATATTTCCCCATTTTATCATTTATATTTAGTATTATTTTTTCTAGTTGTAATGTTTATAATTAATTTTGGTTTAAATACTGATTAATGTAATATTATTTATTAATGAAATAAATTATTTTTGGTCTTGTTATGTGTATAACATTATGTAGTATATTATAACAATTGTTTATTGTAAGAGATAAATACCCTTTATAAACTCAGGGTTATTACATTCTTCCCCCATTTATAAATTTTATCAAAGAAATTTCAACTTATATTCTCAATTGTGAATAGATAGGGGTACTTCGGTTTCATTGTTCCCATACCACCTCTTCATATTTATGGTTCCTCCACAACACTTTGACAAGGTGAGTTATCTTATTGATTAGAAATTTTTATATATGGTTCAATATCTTCATAGGATACTCATCAAATGAGAGGTAATTCTCTAATTTTACCACCTATGGATTTAGTACATGTGAGTGATTAATTATGTACTTCCTTGGGAGTGATCTGTGGACCACATTATGAACTTGATCCATACTTGTTGAAAGTGAAAGTTGATAGGACACTTATCCTATGAGTTCGAGGATATAAAAGGTGATAATTCACCTTAGGCTAAAATTACCTTACTTTAGTAACCACAAGAATCTCTTCCATTTTGATATTTGAAGGAAAACATTATCTCTAACATTGAACTCTAAGTCCCATCTACAGTTTTCAGCATGTCACTTTTTCCGACTCTGAGAAGATTTTATATATTTTTGGATGGATTGAACATTCTCTATAATTTCGTATATAAATTAGGTCCATGTAGTTTTCATTTCCCATGTCCAACCCAGCAAGTTCAAGTTCTAATTTTCTTCCAATATAGGGCTTCATATATATCTATTCAAATACTCGAGTGAAATCTATTGTTATATGAGAACTCAAACAATGAGAGATGTTGATCCCATCATCCTTTTAATTTCATTGAGAAAGATCTTAACATGTCCTCAAGAATCCAAATAGTCCTTTTTGATTGGCCATCATTTTTAGGGTAATAGTTCTTTCTGAATTTCAATTTAGTACTCAAATCATATTGAAAACTTTCCCAACATTTAGACAAGAACCTTGGATCCCAATAAAATATGATCAATAGAGTAACCCCATAAAGACTAACCTCTTCCTTCACATATATATTGGTGAGTAGATAAATCTTCTAGAATTGCTATAATGTGGGAAGTATTGTTGATTCGATCCACCACAACCCATATCACATTGATTCTTTGGGAAGTCTTCAGGAGAGTGGTAAAAATTCCATAGTGACATTCTCCCATTTCTATGTGGGTATTAGTAATGGTTGAAACATCACTTTGGATTTTTTTCACTCTTAATTAAATTACCGGTAAACCAAACACCTTCAGATATCCTCCACAATATCCTTCTTCATGTTGCATCTCCAAAAGTGCTCTTAAATATCATAATACATCTTGGTACTTCTTTGATTGAAAGATAAAGATGGTCTATATGTATTATCCAATAGCTCTATATTTTTATCAAGTGATGTAGTCAGAAAAATACTCATAAAAAACTGAATCACACTATCATCATTGATATAGAACTCATGTAGCTTCTCTTACATTATTTCTGTCACCTTCAATTGTAGCTCCAAATCAACCCTTTGTACCTCCTTGATATAATATTGGATTGATGGTTGGGAAATCATTTCGTAAATGTGGGATTTATTCCCTACCATTATGATTTCTAAATCCATCCTCTACATATCTAAGAATATAGGGTCTGTCTCCATCAACATCATGGATAGAGTAACTGGTTTTTTTCTATTAAGAGCACCGACTAACTTCTTCACCTTTCCAATATGGTATCAAATAGAGAAATCACCTTCCTTTATTAGTTCTAAGAATATTATTTGACACATGTTGAGATACTTATATTTTAATATATACTTTAGACTCTTATGATCGGTATATATATCACACTTCTTGCCATATAGATAGTGACCCCAAATATTTAGAGAAAATATCAGAGCTGCTAACTTTAGATCATGTGTTATTTAGTTTTGCTTATGGATTTTCCAATATCATGAGGTGTAGTCTGTCACTTTATCATTATGGATGAGTACAAAACCAAGTACATTCTTTGAAGAATCATTTTATATCAGAAAACCTTCTTTACTTGTTGGTTGTGTGAGTAAATTCATAGTGATTACCCTCTATTTGATCTCTTTAAATCATTACTCACATTCTTCCATCCAGACATATGTTAGCCCTTTTTTATGTTAAAATAGTTATGAGGATATAAAATCATGAGAAATTTCTCACAAAACATCGATAGTACCCAATTATTTTAATAAAACTATGAATTTCTGTAACACTAGTGGGTCTGGTCAATTACTCAGTTACCTATTCTTTTAAAGGGTCTATAGAAATTCACTCACTTGTGATCACATTCTTCAAGAATGAAACTTAATGTATCCCAATGTCACACTTGATGAACTTAGTGTACATTTTCTATTTCCTTGATTTTATGAGCACAATCCTTAGATTCTCTTCATTTTCCCCCTTTACCTTGGATTAAATGATAATTTGGTTGATAATCACTACCATAAATTTTCAGAGGTAGTCTCTAAAGACTCTATTCATCAAATAAAAGAATATTTAAGGTGAATTAGTAATTCCTAAGGGAATAACTATTAAATCATTGTGCCCATACCTGGTATGGAAAGAAGTCTTATGAATATATTCCTTATTCACCTTTAGTTGATCATATCCAAATTGAAGATACACCTTTAAGAAGTATTGATATCTTCATAGTTGATCTAAAAAAGTCATTTATCCTTGAAAAATGATACTTGTTATTTATGATGATCTTTTTGAACTCTTGGTAATCGATAAAGAAATATATTGATCAATAATTTTTATTTACAAAGAGAACTGGAGTACCCTGAGGTGATGCACTAGGGTGTATGAACCCTTAATCCAAATTCACTTACAACTTATTCTTTAACTCTTCTAGTTAAATCGAGGTTATTATGTAAGAAAATTTTGAGATTGAAGTGGAACTATTTATAAGTTATATTGATAACTCTCCCTCATGATCTGGGGGAAGTCTGGGAAACTCTTTAGGAATTAAATTAGTTCATTCCCTTGTGGTGGAAATTTCCTCTAGTCTGATACCTTCCTTTGACTCAACCATTTGGTAAAGGTACCCTTCTTCACAGGGTATCAACACCCACACTACTGGTGGATTATCCAATTAGGACTCAAGATATTCCTTTCATTTTTAATAGAGTGTTAGAAGGTTGAAAAAATAAAAATAGATTTCCTTTTCTCAACAGATTATGTGTTCTATATATAATCTGAGCCAATCCATACCCAGTATAGTATCAAATTCAACCAAGGTAAGTATTACGTGATTTGTAGGAAGAATATTCCCATATACGCTAATACGAGAAGATTCAAACACTTGGGTCTTAGTGATTTTACCAATATATTTTTTAACAGATATCTCTACGTTAAGGAATTAGGTCTTCGATTCAATAGTTCAAGAAAACTTATAGGATATAAAGGAATGTGTAGAAGTAAAATCAAATAAAAATTTTCCATTCTTGATTTAATTGTAAGTATACCTTTTAAAATTTCATTTTAACACTCTACATCAACAGTAGTGAAGGAATAATATTTCCCTTTCTCATTTGTCTTTGGTGGTTGTTAGCACTGATTTTCCTCAAGGACCCTTAGTTTAGTGAAAAATATTCCATAGTTCCCTTTATCCTTAGAGTCGAAACATTGAACCATTGGTGGTTTATTGGGATGTTACATCCTTTCCTCTATCATGTTGGTCATCTTCCTCATGTCTCCTCAACATTCATGGAATTTGTGTCTTTCCCTTCAGGACTAGAATCACTTACAAATCCCTTTGAGAAAAATTCCCAGGATGTATATTCCTATTTTTTTATGTGGGTAGTTGGATCCTCTTTTATGATTTCTCATTTGACCCGCCAGCTTGAAACAACATTCTTCTCTTTTTATATCCATAACCATGGAACCATTCTCCAAAATCCATCTCCACTTTGATATCACATCGAACCACTTCATCATAACTCCTAAAGTCTTGGATAGTTATAGACATTCGAATGTGTGGTTTCAAACCACTAAATAATTTATCTATTTTTCTATTATTTTTATAACAAAACTGGAGGATTATATTTCAAGTATTGTGAAATTTAATTTATAATATTTGATAGATTCACCTTCCATTTAGTTCAGCTCTATGAATTCTATTTCCATCTTTGTTAAAAGTGTTATATGAAAATACTTGGTAAGAAATATTTTTTTAATCTATTCCCACACTATCTCTTCCATTTCATCCTTTGGCTTGGTTCTCTTTTTCAATGCCCCCAATTGATCAGATTCCAGTTCTAAATAATAAATAAATAGATTCACCTTCTACTTCTAATATTAATAGATCATAAAAAAGATCTCATTCATTGATTTAACCCAGTGTTTTGTAACAAGAGGGTAGAAATTTACACTTTAACAACCCATAATTTACATAAATTGATATTACTTAAAACTTTAATAATATTCATTAAGAAATATTAAAAATCCATGACCAGATCATATAGGTATAAGGTCTTTAGAAACTGGGAAACATAAACAATTGGTTCCTAATACATCTTCATTGTCTCCCACTTATTTCATCCCAACTAGACCCCTTTTGACATATCTTATTCAATACCCTTATTCATAACCAGGGGTAAATAAACATATGAAAGGGTGTGCGCAAATTTTTAGTAAGGGTAAAAAATTTAGATATAAATCATATCATAATATTGAGACTTAAGAACATAAAATTTTATAATCTTATTCTACATATGAAAGATTGTGATATTATGCCATGGTATAAATCATAAAATTTCATAAGAATCAATGAACATAATCCAAAAATACATAACATTAGACATGAAATAATTTGGAATACACATAAGCAAATAAAATAATTTCATATTATCCAAGGATCATTTCCAAGACCATCATATTGGAGAATATCCTTTACTCGACTGAGTTCACACCTCATTCCAACCCTGTACTGTGGAACAAAGATCATTTCACATTCCATCCATGTTTATCTCAATAGATAAAATCATTTACCTAATGAATTGGGGGGATATATAGGTCTTACTCATCTCATAATGAAATCATTCTTAAATGTTCTACAAAAACATAAATCATTCATCATAGCATAATCTAAGGAATAAAATGCGTTTTTTAAAAATCATTCCATCATAACATAACCCATATATATCAAATGGATTTTATCAATAGCATTCAATAATCAGCACAATAAAACCATGATAATAATATGAAAATTATACTATAAAAAGAACTATGTTAAAGAATTTCATCTTAGATGGAAAATAATTTTGATAAAACACTTGAAATTAATTCTTGAAGAAAATGTCATTTCTTCTTCGAAAACATTTTATTCACTAAAAATTCCATGAAATTTTAAAATAACAGATTTTATTTTAATCTAAACTTAAAATATTGTAAGGAAATATTCATGGAAATAAGTTGTTATTAAAATGTAAAAATTTGTTCATTATGTATAAGTTAAAAGAGAACATTCTTCTCATACTTTTGGGGGAAAGTCAAAAAGTACGTCGTATCGAAAACAATAGAAGATTCTATCTATACCATTTAAGAAAAATTAAACAATGTGAAAAATTGACTTTAAACAATTTTAAGAGGATTGAAATAATATTTTGGAATACATATTTAGGAAATATTGATGTGGATGATATATATACCCCAGTAAATACTTATGATTAAACAATCTCATATAATAATGACATTGCAAAAATATCCCTTACCTGAGGAATGATTTAATTTGTTTATATCTAAGCCTCATGTCTATTGATTTAAATAATTTTATCGACTTATTAAAGAATCATAGTCATTTTTATGATATCATATATACTCATATTATCATATGTTTGTCAGCAACATTATTACTCATCCATTAGGTATTAAATTCTTTATTTTCTTTTTCATGTTTTGTTAGATAAGTTCTTATTCTTATTATCATGTTGTAGTTATATCATTTATAGAATTATATTACTATAATATATATCATATTTTTTAATTCAATACATTTATATAACCATTCTTTAATTAAGATCATATAGAATGAATCACATCGCAACATAGAGACGGTAGGTCATACGTACACACGAGCGACGATATCATTCTCATAATTGTTGAATATTATTGAAGTGGATTTTATATAATATTTAAGAATCAATATGATATCATAATAATCATATAAAGTTATTATTTCCATCGTTATACCCATCCAAGTAAGGTGATCGAGAAAAATAAAATTACTCCTCGACGTGGAGACCGTATGTCGTTCGTACACATGCGTGGTGATTTCATTTTCTATAGGATGGATAGAAGGTGAAATATGGTTGTTTAATAATCAAAATAAAATTTCAATATATAAGTGATATTAGAGTTATTACATTATAATTAAATAACTAATTAATATTAAGTATAAGAAAAATGAAGTTTGAAATAATTGGTAGAAGAGATTACATCTTCTTCAACATGTTCCCTCTAGATCTCCTCTTAAAGGCACAAGAGTTGGTCTTTTCAGAGAAACAAAACCTATTAAATTTAACTAAAGAATTTGATATGTGAAATTTTTAGGGTATGACTAATATTTAAGGCTCAATGTAAAGTGAATAGGTAAGGGAGGAGGTGTCCTTTTATAATTGAGGTGAGGGGTAGTTTTGGAAACTCCATAGATAATAATTTATAGGAAAATAAAACCCTAAACAAAAAACTCCAAAATATCAAAAATACTAATATGATATGAGATATGGTTGTAATATCATAAAAAAATAAATTTATGACAAGTTTTTTTTGTCAATTTAAACCTTATTATTTTAATTAACACTTAGTTGTTCTATTTAATTTTTAACTAGGGTAAAAAATATTTCAATAATAAAAGGGTAAAATATTTACTTATTTGATGTAAATTAGATTATAAATTAATTAATTAAAACATTTGATACCATAACATAACTATTATATATATTTTTAAAAAAATTATGGTTTTTAAATAATTCAATAAATCGTTATTTTGATAAACATTCGATAGTGTCAATTTTGACACTATTCAATTCATTTATTTTTAAAAAATATAGGATAAAAATTTTGATTTTAAAACAACTATTTTATTATATTACTAATAGGTCAAGGTAATCTATAAAATTAATTGGATATATTAATTAGCCAAAATTAAATTTATTTTAATATTTTTAATAAAATTTATTTGATATATCCCATAATAAAATAATTACTCCCTTGGTTTTGTATAATTATTTAATATAATAATTTTTTAAATAAAAATAAAAAATAAAATACTATGATGAAGATAAATCTACTATATTTAATAATAATACTTTTATTTGAATTTATCTTTTGGAAAATTCCATATTAAAAATGTTATGCTTATTATATTATGAATGTGAAAACTTTAAAATCAGTTCAAATAAAATAATATAAGTGTCGCAATCTCTTCTTTTAGGATCTAAATGATAAATAAATATACCCTTGAATTGATATAGTTGATATATACTCAACCAATAATATTTGGTCAAGTGATTGGGTGTTTTAATTGTTATTATCATTTTAATAAATATTATTTTATTTATTTCACATCAATTAATTACTTTTTTCATTAATAAAGTATAATTATTTAAGATAATTATTTATTTCCAAAAAAATAAAATATAAAATATCATGGTAAATAAAAACATTTTAGCTTTAAAATGATTATTTATAATTAAATTTAACTTCTATATAACCTTTTTTTTAAATTATATAGTTATTAAAATATGAGTAGGACATTTTTAATTTTTCATTAAATAAAAAAACAAAATGTCCTAATCTCAACCAAGTGGCTTCCAAAGGACACCATTTAGAACCAAGGATGATTTAGGTCAAAAAAAACTCATCCAATTATATTAATATGAGTTTTATGGTAATTTTATAATGGTATTTATACCATTAAGTACCTAATTTTCCCTTTTACTGTATTAATAAAAAAATTACTGAAGTTACTATTCATAATGACCAAAAATAAAACAAATATATTTAAAAAATTTGGACCTACTGATTTCAAATATAGAATATATTTTTAAAAAATCTAAACATAGAAGTTTTAGTAATTAATTTAAAATTAATCCCATTTTCAGAAAAGGAGAATGATTTTAAAAAGTTAAAACATTGTAAAAGATTGAAATGTTTTTACATATGAATTCAATGTAAAATAAATTATAACAAAATACATTATATAAAATGATAAAAATATATTCTATTTATAATTTTAAACAATTCAATATTATAATTTAACCATATAAATTATTTCTAAGAAAAATTTTGTTTTCAATTAAAATTTATTGTATTTTTTCTATTCATCAAAATTCGAAAGTTATCAGAAAAATATTAAAAATTCAGACAAAGTAAATTTTTATATACCGATTCTTAATACCATTTTAATGTTTTCATATAAAAATTATTAATGTGTCAAAATATTCATTTAAAGTAGGTTCTCTATTAAAAGGAAAAAAATTACCCTTTTGAAAAATATAGGTTTTTATACATCAAATAGGGTTTATTCATACCCTGTGACAAAAATATCTATGGGATGAACATATATAATTATTAATTTAATTTATTAATAGTAATCCATTCATTTTATTAATACATAAATACAAATATATAATTTATTTATATTTTTTTCATAAATAATTACTAGCCAATGAATTTACCATAAACATTCATAATTTAGTTATATTTATTCCTTCTAACCGAATGGATTGGTTATAAAGGTAATTTTATACTAATGGTGTCTATTTGTTCATTTAAACTCATTATTATGTTTAATGAAATCTATTTATGAACTAAAATTATTTAAAGAAAATATTTCATTACAACATTCAGTTGTTACATTCTACCCCCTTAAATAGAATATTTCACTAAAAAATCATCACATAGATAAAAATAGATGAGGGTACCTCTCTCTCATTATATCCTCAAGTTCCCACATATCTTCCTCATATTTTGTATTCCAGTATAAAATTTTAACCAAGAGAGTGGTCTTATTTCGTCAAAAAATTTCACTATGATACAGAATCTCTATCAGTTGTTCTTCATAAGAAAGATCTTTCTAGAGTGGTGTAACTTCTGAGTTTCGTAAATGTGATGGATCAGTTATGTACTTTATCTAGAGAGATAAATGGAACTCATCATGAACTTAAGAGATATTCAATATAAGATCCAATCGGTAAGCTACCTTCCTTACACAATCTTGTATTTCAAAAGTACTGATATATGTAGGGCTCATCTTTCCCTTCTTTCCAAATCACATTACCCTATTCCATAGAAATATTTGTAAAAACACCTTGTCACCCACTTCAAATTCGAGGTATTTTCATTAGTTATCATCATAACTTTTTTGTTGACTATGAGGTGCCTGTATGTGTTGTCGAATATATCTAACATTTTCTATCATTTCATCAACAATATCAAGTCTTAATATCTTGAATTACCCAACTTCGTCCTAGAAAGTTGGAGTTCCATACTTCTTTTCATATAGGGATTCATAAGGATACATCTGAATACTAGAGTGAAATTTATTTTTAAGAGAAAATTTTTCCAAAGGTAGGTATTAATCCCCAAAAAAATTAAATCTATAGATAATCCTCTCAACATGTATTCTAAAGTGTGAATTATACTCTCAGACTAACCATATTTTTGAGGATGATAATCAGTGCTAAAACATAACTCTATATACAGAGCCTACTGAAGATTTAATTAAAACTTCAAGGTAAACATTGGATCTCGATCAGATATAATGGAAAGTGGTAATGTATGAAATCTTACCACTTCATTTACATTTATCTTAGAAAAATGATCAAAACATAAATCATCTCTAATAGAAATGAAGTGTTCCAAATTTTTAAGGCGGTCAACTATAACCCATATATCATTATGTCCTTTATATGTTTTGGGAAGTTTTCCAATAAAGAAAATTGTGATGTTTTACCATTTTCTATTATGGTTTGGGTAATGGTTGTAACATCCCCTTAGGATTCATTCTCTTAGCCTTAACTTAATGATAAACCAAGCACTGAGAGACTTATTCGACAATATCTCTTTTCATGCCATCCCACCATAAATATTCTTTCAGGACCCTGTACATTTTTGTGCTTCCAAGATGAATAGTGAATGAAGAAATATGAGCCTCATCCAGTAGATCTTTCATTACTTATGGTATGGTAGGAACAAAAATTTGTTTCTCAAACCTTTTTATTCCATCACAATCAAGGTTGAATTTAGAAACATTTTTTAGCTTATTTTTTAGCTCTACATCTTCCTTTTGTACCTATTTAATATTAAAATTTATATATGGTAGAGAACTAATTTTATAAAGATAATATTTCTCCCCTTCCATTAGTATTTCATGATCCATCATTTTTAAATCCATAAATATTGGATCTTTTTTTATCCTCATCATGGAGATGCTAGCATGGTCCTTTCGACTCAAAGCATCCTCCACCTTGTTCACGTTCCCATTGTGGTAATGTATTGAGTATTCATAATCTTTAATAAACTCTAAACATATTATTTGGTGAATATTCAATTCCTCTTGTGTTAAAATATACTTTAAACATTTATGATCAGTATAAACAACACATATTTTACCATAAATAAAATACCTCCATCACTTTAAAGAAAAGATTACCACAGCTAACTCCAAATCATGTGTTGGGTAATTTTTTTAATGGATTTTAAATTTTCATGAGGAATAAGCTATCACCATATCATTTTTCATGAGAATACATCACATCCCCTTCTTGGATACATCACTGTAGATCACAACCCTTTCAGCACTATAATGTTTTGTGAGTACAGATGCACTGGCTAACAATCCTTTTAGCACTTTAAAATTCAATTCACATTCCTTTTTCCATATGAACTTAAATATCTTCCAAGAAACTTAGTGAATGGATTAGATAATGGGGAAAAATATTTCACAAAATGAAAATAATATCCATCCAAACCAGGAAAACATAGGATCGCAGTTACCATTTTTGGTCTCAAACAACATTTGATAACTTCTATTTTTATGGTTCCCTAGATAACCCTCTTTTTAGATTATGTGACCCAAAAATGAATTTTCTGAAGCCAAAATTCAATCTTGGTAAATTTTTCATAAATATTTTCCTTTCACACGGTATTTAGTACAATTCTCAAGTGATCTTCAATTTCTTCCTTACTCATCAAGTAGAAAATAATATCATATATAATGAATACCAAAAACTTATCCATGAAGACTCTATTCAAGATAGTCTCTAAAGACTCTATTCATCATATCCATGAAGATAGGGGAGGAATTAGTAAGACCAAAAGGCATCACTATAAATTCATAGTGTCCATACATTGTATGGAATTCCATATTTTATATATTCTCCTTCTTGAGCCTTAATTGATGATATTCTGAACAAATATCAATCTTGGAAAAGTATTGAGCGATGTGTAGTTAGTCAAATAAGTCATAAATGTGGGGAAGAGGGTATTTTTTCTTGAAATCGATCTTTTTAAGTTCTTGATAATCAAAGTAGTGTCTCATTGATCCATCTTTCTTCTTAACAAACAGAACTAGTGCTCTACAAGGTGACACCCTAGGGAATATGATTCCTTTATAAATATTCTCTTTTGAAACTTAATTGGGTACATTATATATAGTGTCTTTGAGATAGGCATAGCATGTAGAATGAGTTCTGTTGAAAAATAAACCTCATGATTCGATGGAATACCTAGAAATTATTCTATAAATACATCATCAAACTCTCATACAATAGGAGTATTCACTACAATAAAAACTGGGTTTAGTGGCGGTTTTGTGGAAGCGGTTCACAAAACCACCGCTAAACGTTTTCACCGAAAGGTTTTGCGGCAGTTCTTAATAACCCGCTGTGAAACCCATAATTTTTTTTAATAATCCCGACCCTTCCCCTAACCCCCCCCCCCCCCCGGCGACCTAAGACCCCCCCCCAAAAAAACCCTCACGAACCCCGTTCCCTCCCTTCTTCCCCTAACCCCCCCCCCCCCCCCGACGACCTGCGACCCCCAACCATCCGGCGACCCCACGACCTCTGTCTCCAGTGACCCCGCGACCTCCGTCTTCGGCGACCCCGAGACCTCCGTCTCCGGCAACCCTACGACCTCCTTCTCCAGTGACCCATGTCTTTTCTAGGTTTGTATCCATTTAATTTTTTGGATAAATCTTTTAGAATTAGGTTTCATTTCATTTAAACCTTGTTTATTAAGCCTTTATCTAATTGGATTAGTTTTTTCATATTGAAGAAGTATGAGAGTTTCTTTATAGATTCAAAACGAAATGATGTTATGAATTACCAATTCATTATGTGAATTTTCCAGGCGAACCCCATGAACCCATTCACAACATGGATTGGTTTTGGGAAATCTGCAAAACAATAATTCACTTCATTAAATATATTCATGACATGAAATTAGTTTAATTAAGTTGTTAAAATGAGGTAATAAATTTTTCTACATATATGGGAATTGAGGAATTCATGATGTGAATTCCATATTTACATCATGAATTATATCTTCCAAGAATATTAACTATCCAAAACCTATGTTCTAAAATTTCCTATCCCCTTTATGATTCCATCAAACCTTCCATGGATGAAGTATGAGAATCCTATTTGATCTATAAGAAAGACCATGTTGGATATTGGTGTTCTGAATATAGATTTTTAAGGTAAACCTTCCAGTTTATCTTCTGCTTCTTGGTCAATTGTTGATTAAAATTATAGTTCTCATTGAAGGGAAGCAGGATTCAGATTGCTACCAAAAACATGAGGATTATTCAAAAACATTTCTTATTTTGAGTTGGGTGGTCTTGGAAAACTCCCTTTAGTCTATTCTAATTATGCCAGTATGTGCAAAATTATGACTACATCGATATGCCACATGCACAACCTAAATAATTGGAATTATCCCTTATTTCTAAAATCCTTTTGTTGATCCCTCCCAAGGATCCCTTTTTGCTCTCTTAGAATTATGGTTAGGAATTTCAATAACATTTGTGGTATTCCGACCCCTCATAATTTTATGAGATCCTTTGGAATCATGGCTTAGTTAAAGATCTTTACATTGCATGTGAAATATGAAAAATGGTTTAAGATGATATTGGAGATTAGTATATATAGGAGGTTTTGAAAATTAGGAATAAATGGTAAAATTAATAAGTGATGGGATGAATTAACTAATATGTCTTGTAATAATATTTTAGACCTGATTGATATATACTATCAACGATTCATCTTAATACAAGAGAATCCACCATTTGATATGAGATTATTAATTTTCCCCTTAGTGTCACATTCCATGGGAAGACATAAATGGTTATAGAATGTCTTAGCCCGGTTATATGGTTTATTTCCTCTTAAAAACATGTTCCATTGGAAGATGTATGTAGTTATATCAATTCTAGGACTGGTTAGATGGATACTTTTACCATTGGGGGTGAAAGACATGGGAAGAAGAAAGTATTTCTATAAAGTTTATACCAAGATTGGATACTTGAATCATGATATTGGAAATTCATCCCGATTTAACAGATTCTTCTAGTATTTTGGGGAAATATGTTCTGATTTAGGAGGATCCACCTCATGAAAAAGACACCCCACATGGAGTTGATGATGTTTTGGCTAACATAGGGTGTCATCCTAGAGCCTAAGGGTTTGTGGGTTTATTTTATATATATAATTAATTTAATAAGTTAACATCCTTGTTTATCGCTTTATTGCGTACACTATATGATCATACTAGACATGTTCATACACCATTGGTGGTGGAATACTATGTTATACTCACCCTATTTTGGCCACTATTTGGTACCTTAGAAGATTTCATGGATGCAATTCTGGACAAGGGTAAAGGTCCTTGTGTTGGTTAATTTATTGTGAGATGGGTTGGATCTTGGAGATGAAATTGACATAGAGCTAGGGAACTGGTTTTTAGAGTATTTTATTGAATATGTTATTCTTTTATTTATATAACATTAAGCACATCATTTCTATACCTTCAACTTGTCATTTCATTGTTTTAGTTATAATTTGGATTGTTTGGTTTGGCCTTTATATATTTTTTGGTTTATTATCTGATAATTTATATTGTTTCCACTATTTGTGCTACTCTGTTATTATTTACACTATTCTTTCAACTCTATACCAGGTGGTATAGTATCCCCACTATATTTATTACACCCTCACTACTATTCGACAACCTCGGGCTTACAAGGAGGTATAGCTGAGGTCACGTAACCCACCCAACTTGATCACTAGTGGGATAAATGGGTCGGGGTGTTACAAAGTGGTATCAAATTATAGTTTCTTTTATATTTCATTACTATTTGGGAAATGTGGAATGGAGACTAGGATATGTAGAGTCTTGTTAATGATATCATTCATGCGTGTATCTAACCCATGTGTGGGGATAAATATGAGTTCTTAGGGAATGGATTATTGTTCACGTTGTTCTCTTATTACAATTGATGTCATTACACCTTGGGAAATTCACTTATTGTGTGATGTCACTATTATTGATATTTTCAATCATGTCCATCTATGGTATGATATGAGTATCTGTTCATCATAATAGGTACATAGGGATTAATAATGACATGCATTTTTCACAATATTTACATATTCATTGCATGTGATATATATGGATATATGAACTATGAAATGAAATCCCTATGAAATATATTAAAAATAAATAAATGAAACTATTATGTTATTCCTGATCACTAGTTAAGGCATGTTTAAAGGAACCTTGAGTCAAACATGTTAGAAAAGATCTTCATAAGTTCTGAACTAGTGTCACTTACAAAATATTATAAATTTATTATGATTGAATTAAGTATAATAGTTTGTGTTAAAATTGTAAATTCATTTCTAAATAATTACTTCAAATTAATTTATCTTAGGACTTGAAATATACATAAATGTTTGAAGTAAAAATTGGACATGTCCTTTGTATTATACCATATCCAAATTTTATAGTTTGCATGATTTTTTTAATATGTGTTGTTTGAAATATTGAAGATAAATTTTTATAGTACTAAACACAAAACATATTTAAGTGAAAATAACAAATATCATTCATTAGTTTTTAAAAGATATTTTAATGAGAACCCCACTATGGAAATCCAAGTGGATGAATTAAAATTTTACAACCTAATGATATAATGAATAAAAAAGGTCTCTCCAAATTCAAGGAAATAAGAAACACTATCAAATTAAAAGAGAGAGGTAAATTCAAATAGATAGTGAAAAGATTGAAAAACATAAAGAGTGATGAAACATGACCAATTTTCATGAACTGACCTAGGCTACCCATAATCTGGGTACCCAAGCTAGCCTGTGATAAGTCTCAAAGGGTGTCATATAAGGGATAAATATTTCTAGTAATGTCTTTGTACTAATGGTATTAAAATCATGCATCTTTGGTGTGTTCAATGACATCACTTTCAATGGGGTGTTGTTTGAGGCAACATAAATGTTTGATCGACAGTGTTATGATAAGTGTGTAACCCGATATTCTTACTGCTTCTCAATGAGGTGTTGACATTGTCTCCTAGGGAACAGACTTGTTCAGTTTGTCTGGGCATGCTAAGTAAGTGGTAAATGTGATCAATGTATCATCTTTATTATATTATGCATACATTATGATCAATTGATCATCTGTATTATATTATGTTTCTGTAATCTTACACTATCGTATATATGAATCTCTTTCTCTATTTAGTAGTAACTATGTGTTTTAATTTTTTTATTATTGTGTAGTCACATTTTGATATACATGGATAAAAGATGGATCACATTACCAAGGAACACACCTCAATATGTTAAGGGTTTGAATGAGTTTTTATATTTTTCAATTTCTAATCGATTCGTTGAAAGGAGAATTAGATGTCCACGTATTAAATGTAAATTTAGAACATGGTTGAAGAGAGATGAAGTTTATAAACATTTAAAACTGAATCAATTCCCTAGTCAATATTTTTTTTGGGTTTGGCATGGAGAATCGAATAATGTAGAAAGATTTAGCACTAATGTTAATCCATAGAATGAGGTCCCAAGTTCATCGAAAAATGGAAAATTAAATGCAAAACCTCATAAATGATGCATTCGGCACTGTAAGACACCACTATGAGCATCAACACATATCAGAACAACCAGAATAGGGTGATACAAATTGAAACATGACAAGTGAAGTTTTTAATACTGTAACACAAGAAGATCAAGATTGTAACATATCATTGGATCCTCCTCTTCATTCTGTGGAGCCAAATGTAAGGGAAAACTTCAGGGCGGAAAATTTTTTTCATGATTTGGTTGACGATGGAAATCAAGAGTTGTATAGCGGGTGTTTGAAATATTCAAATATTTCATTTCTGATGAAGTTGTACCATATCAAATGTCTATGTGGAATTATAAATAAGGCAATGTCCATGTTATTGGAATTGATTCTTGATGAATTTTCAGAAGCAAAAATCCTATAATCTTTTTATGATATGAAAAAAGTTGTTAACAAGCTTGGTCTGAATTATACAAAAATACATGTGTGTCCCAATGATTGTATGCTTTATTGGGGAGAGGATTCAAGTAGACAAAATTGTATGAAATGTTATTCTTCTAGATGGCAGTCCAAGGGTGATGTTGGAAGTCTGACTGAACATAACTTCATAGAGAAGAAGAAAAGGAACACACCTGCAAAAGTTTTGCATTACTTTCCTTTGAATCCTCAATTGGAAAGATTATTCATGTCATAAAAAACCATCGAACACGTGAAGTGGAATTCTGTAGATAATAACAATGATGGGTTAATGATACATCCATGAGATTCCCAATCGTGGAAGACATTTGATTCATTACATCCAGTTTTCTCATCCGATCCTAGGAATGTTCGATTGGGATTGGCTGCTGATGGATTCAACCCATTTGGGACCTTGAGTACCAGTTATAGCATTTGGCCAGTTGTTTTGATCGCTTATAATCTTCCTCCGTGGATGTGTATGCGAAAAACATATTTTATCATTTTGATGATTATTCTTGGAAAAAAATGCCTAGAAATGATATTGATGTATACCTGCAGCCTTTGATTCAAGAATTACAGGAGTTAAGGAGCAACATTGTTGAGACATTGGATGTTTCTTCTAAAACAATTTTCAAAATGCATGCTACTTTAATGTGGACCATTTGTGACTTCCTTGGTATTGGGAATTTATCTAGTTGGAACACTTATACGGGTTTGGATTGCCCATTTGTAACTTTGATTTTGAGCCCAAATGGTTACCTCACGGTAGAAAATGATGCTTCTTGTTCCATAAAATATTTCTTGATGCATCTCATAGATTTCAGCTTAACAAATCAAAATTTAATGGTTCCATTGATTGTAGACCACCTCCAAAGTGTTTAACCAGTTCTAAAATATTGACATAGCTTGAAAATGTTAAAATAAAATTTGGTAAGGTTCATTTTTTAAATGATACCGGAAAACGAGTCCGAAGTGCATCGTCACGTGAAATCAGAACGCAAAAATGGAAGAAAAAAAGTATATTCTTCAAACTTCCGTATTGGGAATTTAATTTGTTGTGCCATAATCTTGATGTGATTAACATTGAGAAGAATGTATGTGATAATTTGATTATAACATTACTTAATGAGCATGGAAAGTCGAAGGATCATCTCAATGCTCGCAAATACTTACAAGTAATGAACATAAAATGTGATCTCTCCCTGTATGAGAATGAAAAGTATGGTCCTACCATTTTTACAATGAAAAATAGGGATAAAGATACGTTCCTTCGAATTTTAAAGAATGTGAAGGTATCTGATGGGTATTTGTGTAACATCTCGAGGTGTGTTGACTTGAAGAATCGTAAGTTATATGGATTGAAAAGTCACGATTCACATATTTTGTTACAATAGTTACTACCATTGGCATTGCATACATTATTACCTAAAAAAGTTACTTCTATTGTACTCCAATTCTGCACATTTTTCAAGAAATTATGTGAGAAACCTCTACATCCATTTCATCTTGACAACCTCAAGGAGAGGTTTGTATTGACCCTTTGTGAAATGGAGATGATCTTTCCTCCATAATTTTTTATTTTCATGATGCATTTAACTGTGCATTTGGTTGAAGAAGCTAAATTAGGAGGCCCCATTCATTATCAATGGATGTATACAATTGAGATGTATTTTATTTATATGTTTCTAGTTAAGTTAATAATTTTTGGCAATTAAATAAATGCATAATATTATTATTTTATTTCACATATATCTTGGGCATTTGAAAGCATACGTGAGAAATAAGGCTCAACCAGAAGGCTCTATTGCTGAAGGCTATTTGGTCGAGGAGTGTCTCACCTTTTGTTCCAGATATTTGGATGATATTGATACAAGATTTAATCAAGTTGGACGTGTTGACGACACATCAACTCAATCTCAAATGCATCATAAATCAAAAATATTTTCGGTTATTGGCTGATCAGTTGGGAGGACCTCATATGTGACACTGACAGAATTGGAATTATTACAGGCACATAGATATGTGTTTCTGAATAGTGAAATCGAAAATCCATTTATTGAAGTGTTGAGGATACACAAAAAGAGACGAATGAGAGGCAAAACATGAAATGAGAAAGATATAGAGAAAGTTGTGAATAAAGAGCTGTTAGAATGGTTTGCACGATGTGTAAGTTTATAAATATTGCAATAAATACGAATATTAGTTTGACACATACAATTTGTAAATCTATTAAATTATATTTCTTTTTCAGATCATGAATTCTGATACTCAAGCAGACTTGT
Source organism: Viscum album (assembly GCA_963277665.1). Taxonomy (NCBI): domain Eukaryota; kingdom Viridiplantae; phylum Streptophyta; class Magnoliopsida; order Santalales; family Viscaceae; genus Viscum; species Viscum album. The sequence goes on along the minus strand of OY728145.1, from coordinate 980,821,095 downwards.
CAGAAGATTTGAAGTTTCTTTCTAGAGGTCCTATAAAACAACTTATAAAGTTCGACACTTATAATGTGAATGGCATTAGATTTAGTATAGTTGATCGAGAAGTGGGTTTGAAAACACAGAATAGTGGTATATTTACATTTTCTGAAGTGGGATACTATGGAAAGTTGCATGATATTTTTGAATTAAACTACCACGGGAATTTTTCTATTGTTTTATTCAAATGAAAATGGGTTGATATTATTAGAGGTGTTAAAAGAGATTCCTTGAAATTTACTTCTGTAAACTTCTCTCGCTTGATGGATGTTGGTGGTCATGAACTACATGATCCACATATCTTAGCATCGTAAGAAAAAATGGTATATTATGTGAATGATGTTGTGGATGAAGGGTGGAGTGTAGTTACTCATGTAATACAAAGCGATTTGTATGATATGGGTGATGAAGTGAAATATTTGACCTCTGCAATTGAATTTCATCAACAACAGGAAGAAAAATTATTTGTCCATCATGATATTGAAAATATTAGTCTAGTAAGGATGAATGAAGTGGATGAAGTAATGGAGTAGGAAAACGACATGATTGAAGTGGAAAATGATTGTATGTACAATTATTTATTCACTCAGCAAATACTTGTTTCATTTCTGGAGTCATTCATTATCATTGTTATATATATTTTGTTTGTTAGTACTGGGCATCTATTATCATTTTTAAATTTTTCTCTGCATAATTTTTTTGAAATATATAGTCTGAACTTAATTTTATTTGATTAAATGACAGGAATTCCAAGGAGGAAGTGGTACACTATTTCATCTAGTTCTACAACAGATGACGATTCGTCTGTCCCCACGGCATCTGAGGCACCAGCTGCCTACACCCCGGCACCATCTCCCCCTAAACCATCTCTGACACAATCTATGGATGTCTCATTAGAGGATGAATCATAGACTCCCCCTATAGGTTCCTCAGCAATGGGGCAGTGACACGCCCCTTCTAGTTCATCACGGACATTCTGGAGGGTCACAGTTATAGGTACAAATTTTAATTAAATAAATTTATTGCATTTTGTTTATACTAATTGTTTCCTCATTGCAGATGAAAAAAATGCAACTGTGGAAAAACAAATAAAAAGTTCAGATGTTTGGAACATGAATGGAAAGAAGACAATCATGCCATTTTATTCTTATGGGGTCCCGACGGATGACGTCGTGGGGTTACTTGGCCAGATTATAGGTCAGCTGGTAGCAAATCCCATTTCCTTGCCTATTTCATATGATGATTGGAGGCATATGCCTCCAAACTAGAAAAATGATGTTTTTTATTCTCATATAAAGGTAATTTTATTACTTTATGGTTTAATTGAATGTCATGTTACTAATATGTTCAAAATGAATTTCTGTATACAGATGTTCTTCCACTTTTCCATTGCCGATATGATATAATGGAAGTGGACATTGAAAAATCTTCATAAAAAATGGAAAGATTTCAAATGGAGGTTGTGGTGTGATGTCAACGATACTTTGTTGACCGTGCAGTAAATGTATGAGAAGCTACCTAGTGGGGTGCCGAAAGAATAGTGAAACGTTTTTGTTGATAGACACCGTGATGAGAAGAGGATGGTATTGAAATATATATTATTATATTATCCTCATTTTACATTTATACATGTACATTAAGAGGAGATGAAATTGAATACATTACTATTAAATTGAATTTTATTTATTTCGGGATCTCTCAAGACAGAATACATCAAACCGGGAAAAGCAAGTCATCTCGCACACTGCAGGCTCAAAAATATTTTCTAGAAGCTGGATATCATTGGTAATATTTTAATTTGTTTAAATATTAATAATAAAATATAATCTATTTAACATATTGAATTTTTGATTTATCTTTGTTTAATATAGTCACAGAGTTTAGGGCATGAAGCATCCCGAACTGAACTGTGGCCGGATGTTCACAAAAAACCGGATGGAAGTTTTGTTAATGAGTCTGCCAAAGAAGCTGGGGTATGAGGTCAATTGTTTTTATAATAACTTATTATCAGTTTTACTATGTTAATATATATTGATATTTGATTTATAGGTAATAATTAAAGAAATATGGGATGCCAATCCTAGGCAGTCCTACTCAGTCTCCCAGGATGACCCGGTTGCAAAAGTCCTTGGAAAGGAGCATCCTGGTAGAGTGCACGGGATGGGTTTGGGACCTATACCATCTAAGGTCTTTGGAAAGTCACTAGGGATTCCAGCTACATCTACTTCTGGTTATAGTCATTTCATACCTGAAGATGATCAGAGGGAGATGTCTTCTCTACGAGCCATAGTTCAAGACCAGGGGGCTCAGATATCCGTTATGCAGAAAGAGTTCATTGATATATATCAACAGATGAGCAGATATGCCCCCAGTGGTGGTGCATTGAGTAGTGGTGAGCAGGTAAATCACAAAAAATCAAAATCATTTAGTTTGAAAACTTTTATTGGTTTTAAGTTTAATTATAAATATACAACAACATTTAATTTACAATATAATTTTCTTACAGGTGGTAGTAGGTAGTGGAGATGGAGGTGGAGAGGGTGACGATACATCATCGGACCATGAATAGTAGTATCATTGATGTGTTGAACAAATATGAGAATGATTGGTTGGTATATGTAACATGTATGGCACATAGTTGCCACCAAACATTTCCATGTCCTAACATTTTATTGATTTCTTATGTTTCCTTCTATGCATTTTTTTGATTTATGATTTTTCATTTTATGTCTTGATTTCTCGAGTGTGGTATACATCATTCCATTTAGGCATGTGTTTGAATTGGTAGTCAAGATTTTGGATGAATAAAGAGTGATCCTTTTGTTATTTTGTTCTGGTTATATAAATTGGAACCTAGTAGGCAGTATAGAGACCAAACATAAGAGGTTGATGGGAATGTGGTTTAGCCTAATCATGTGATACGAATCATATACTCACCAATAAAAGTAGTTGGAAACAAAAATGTTGAACCTAACATGGAACCTTAAACAAAATGCATGTGTCACCCACATGTTAGGCTCCTTTTTCTCTATCAAAATATGAAATGTGGAAAAACATGGATCCAATAAAATTGATTATACATGTGTTTATTTATTGATATGCTGATTTCATGAGGATTTATTGTAAATGTTTCTCATAGGTATTATGGCATTTTCAACTAGAACCCACTTTGATCCAAAATACATTTTACAACTTTAAGAACACATATGGTTCGACTACTGCCCAAGTTGGATCCTCATTTAAAACTAGGGCTCTATTATCAACCTTGCACCCTCAATATTGGGTCTCAAATTCACTGGTTTGTGAGTCACACCTAAATGGTACCTTTCCATCTTCAGAGGAAGCTAAAAAATCCATTCATCTCAAAAACCCCTACTAGATGTCTACTCAACAATGACTAGTGGAACATAATTTGTTGTAAATAGTTTCCATCTTAAACCATTTCATGGCCATATACATGGAAGGAAATAACATGTTCCTCCCTTATCTAGGGAGGTTGATCAAGAGGTCACTGATGGACTCATCTAGATAGCATAAGGGACCCTCAAAAGGGATCCTTCTAGCATTCACCATCACCAATGCTACAAAGAAACAAAACCTCTATATGATGTGTGTGCTTACCTCAAGAGTTTGACCTAAGTCTCCCAAACCTTGGTAGTCAGGAAACCCCACTAAGGGTAGTGAACAATCAACCAAGAACATGGACCTACATCTGTACCCTCTAAAGAATCCCACTAACTAAATATGTTGGCAATCTATGAGCAATAGGACACATTTTCCCACATTTACTAAGCTTGTCGGTATAATCTGGTATTATTCAAAGAAATCACCAAGAATATTTTGGTAAAAAATATAAGGAATACCCATATCCTTTCCCACTAACCTGATTAACATCGGTATATACCTATATGAAATGGAGGAAAAGATCAGGCCCATACACATTCTCCAACAACAAAATAAGAAAATATAAATGTTCTGGTCACTGAAGTCACCGAGAATATTCTAAAAATGGTTAAAGGGAAGACACAACAATATTCTGCCATAATTTGGCTGACTCATTAACACAGTATGAGGAGATTTAGAGAAGATACACATATTTTCTCCCATTCAAGAGGGTCATGGGCTAAATCCCATGTCATATGGACAACCAAATCGGGACCATACCCCCATTCCAACTAAAGGTCATCGGTTTACCCCGGTGGGAACTACAGGGTATGAACATATCCCAACCGAAATTCCATAGACCTATCATAAAATTATCATGGTGACATGAGAGATAATCCAACAAGATTAAGTATATGTAAGATGATATCCATAGAAAGAAACCTTTATCACCCACAAGAGATCATCCAAAAAGAAGCAACACCAAAGGTGATTGGAAAATGAATATATGTTCTGTGATCTTGATCTACTTCATATTGGTGTTCTTGAACCCTAATATGTTTATCTATGGATGATCAGGATCCTACTCCTTTGTTACCAAATTAAAAAAATAGTAGTTTCATTTGCGAAGGTCCTCTTATCTACTTTCCTTATAGTAGCTATGAAGGACCTCCCCATACACCCTTCCATGAAGGATCAGTTAATTATTAGAATATGATTGATTATGAGATTCAATATCCTGATCAGCACCGTAAATATTCTATAAATGTCTGGAGGATCAAAAAACAAGGATTTATTTCCCTTAATATCATCCACCCAAAAGGTCTTCTCCAGGGTACACATTGCATGAATTCTCCTTATGGATTGAATTCAAGTTATTATTGTAGTACTCCCCATGATGAAAATCAATATGAATTTCCTCTCTACATTGACAGTTTACTTCATCAAGGAGGTCCTCCCCTTGTTGGATTGACAATGAGAAAGACCTCCTATCACAATTCACTTGGGAAAATGAGGTTAGTCATGCCTGATGCCTCAATGTTTTCAACTAACATCCTTTCTCAATAGGAGGACAACCTAAGAGAATGGTAATTATCCAAATCACACTTGGACTACTTTCCTTTCAATATAATAGGTTAAACCACTTCTAATCCCATTGTTTACAATAAAGAAGTGGGGAAACAACCACCTTGGTCAGACCAGGTTGAGGAGTCTCTTGAAAAATATAAAGAACCATTTTTCTAAAGACAATATACTAGTAATGTTATAGCCATTATCCACTCCACAATATAACAATCCATAGGTGTTGTTGGAATATTTTGTGCATGAAATCTACCTATTTATATGGTCCAATCTTCATCACCTAAAACCAAAGGTATTTACAATTACTGAGATATCAACAAGGCCCTTACAATTACTGACATATAAACAAGGCCCTTATTACTCCAATAAGGCCCAACGCACGGTGTATCTAGTTGAATGAAGAGGTTATAGGAGTTTGGGTCATATCTTGCACATCTTAAAAACTTTTCCACCAGTTCCTCCTAAGGGGATAAGATCTTTACATATTCCACATTATTATATGGGTCCTCTTAATTTTTAGTAGGGATGTAGCTATAATACCACATACAGCTGAGGCCAAGGTGGTAGTCGACATAGTTGATAATAGACTCAGGAATTAATGTGCATGAAATGTGATCTCACTCAGAATTGTTAGGTTGTAGCATAGAGTCATGCTTTCGGAAAACTAAATGAAATTCAACATATGATAGGGAGAATAATTAAAATTCATCTATTTTTTGAGGTACTAATATAGTAACCTATACTATAGATTCTACATTATTTGACACAATTGTATCATACAGTGTTATATTTGATACATTTCTAGAGATTCTGGTCCTTTATATAGTGTATTTATGTGTCATTAAGAATCTTTAAACCTCATTGGTTATTCGATCAATAATTGTTCACCAATGGAATTATTTTCCCTATAAGATAGGAAAATGTTTTTTATATAGAATTCATTCTTTCCCATCATGTAACTATATGATGTAATTATTGGAATGGATTTCATGCTTCCCTATAAATCCATTATTGATTATTATCACTATAGAATTATGGTCGATTGTTTGTATGATGTCTCTTGTTTCATCATGTTGGGGATACCAAGTTAGAAATAACCTTTTATTTGTTTGTATGATGTCTCCTGTTCCATTCTCTGGTTTGATTTGTTTTTCAGGGCAGTGGGGCAGTAGATGCAAAACTGCAAATTTTTTTCTGGTCAGCATTTCATGGCGGTTATAACTGCCGCTAATGCTTTACTCATAAACAATTAGCAGTGGTTTAAACCTCCGTGAAATGTAATCAGTTAATATTTAGCAGTAGTTTTCACCACCGCAACAGAGCCACATCAAATTAAAGAATATCTTAGTGGTTAGAACCTCCGTGCATAAAAAAATATCTGGCACCCATCAAACTGCCGCTAAAGTCACGAAAACCACCGCGAAATGAGGCATCTACAACGCTTCCCATAAACTATCGCAAAATAGAAAAAACCACCGCTAATAGATTGTCGACGCCCAGTTTAGCGACGGTTTCTGTAAACTTCCACCAAACCATATAGCGATGGCTTAAACCGTCGCTATATGAAAAAAACCGCCGCTAATAGCCGGTTTTTTTATAGTGATTCATAATGGTGAGTTTCTCCCCACCCATTTTATATAGATAACATTTATTTAACGGAATAAAGACCCGTAATATGGAAGAAATTTCCATTTGAAGGTAATATTTATCCTTATATTGATATTTTATCATTGATTATCTCGAAATATGAAATTTGACCTCCCTTCCTTGGAAATTGATATAATCTCAATATAGAGAAAGTTGATCCTTGCAAAGAATCATATCAAATTCCACTATAGGAAGGATCGCAAGATTTGTAGGAATTAATTTCCCACAAACTTCAACTGGAGATGAACTATAAACTTTTGATGCAACTGTTATGCCATTAAGAGTTCTCCCAGCTGACTCACCATTTAATTGTTAAGGTAATACGACGATACCCATAGAAAATTCTTCAAAAATAAACGAGTGGGTTGATCCTAAATTAAATAAAACATCTTCTACATTATAGTGGATGGTATGTGATCCTTTCACAACATTATCATCATACTCCACATCATTGATAGCAGTAACATGTGGCTTTACCTTGTCTTTGGCCTTTCAGAGTTTTCTGATGTTGATTATTATCAATAACCCTTGTCTTAGGGAATTGATTGTAATAATTAGTAATTTCCTTTCACTTGTAACATTGAAGCATAGGAGGTTCATTATGTGTAGCCTTCTCTCTATTCGTATCATTAGACATATTTTTACTATCACTTCAATATTCAACTACCTGATGACCTTGTCTCCCACACATAAAAAATTTTATATTCCCATTAAGAAAATTTCCTCCGTGTTTCTTTCCACACTTTGCGCATAAGGGAAAACTCATCTTCTTTTCAATGTGGTATTTATATTTTCCCTTGAATTCCATTTTTCTATTCTTATCAAACCTACATGAATGATGGGTTACTCTAATATCCTTATCAACCATGAGATCACATCAAACAATTTCTTCATAACTACTGAATTCCCTTATTGGTAATGCCCTTCAGAGACTTGTTTTTAATCCACTAAAGAATCGATCAATTTTAATCTCAAGGGATATAATAATTCTAGAAGCATATTGTGCAAGTCTTGTAAAATTTTCTTCATAATTACCAGTGGATTTAACTTCATTTTTCTTAAGTTCAAGAAAATCCTTCTCCATGTTTGTTAAATAATATTGGTAAAGTACTTATTAAAATATAGGTTACTATACTCATCACATTACATGGATTCAATTTCATCCCTTTGCCTCAGTTTATTAATAAGGTTCCATAATTAATCAACTTCACCTCCCAAACTATAAACTTATAATATGACTTTATCAAGTTTTGAACATTAGAAAACTAAAAATATATTTTTAGTGGTACTGGTCCATTTTTCATCAACTAATGGATCAGAAGACCCACTGAAAGAAGGTGGACACTACCTTATGAAGGACTCAATAGAATGTTGTTCCCTCCTTTTCTCATTTGGAATTACTGCAGGATTCATGTATTGAGAAATTTTTGTGAGTATAGCTATAAGTTTTTTAATTCCAAATCTCATAACATTTGGTTTCTTATGAGGATAATCATTTTATTTCCCATCACAATCAGCATTAACATGGTTCCATCTGGTTTCATCCATTGACTAAACCAAGAAGGGTATTATGAGAAACACTAACCATAATTGTAAAACCACATAATAAAGAATAAAATTTCAATTTTAGAAATATTAGGTTTTATCTTAGGTTGTTTCTGATCATTTGTAAAACACTAGGATTGTAGCCTATACTTTGACATATCCTTAGGTTCTTACTAAGGGTTTATCATCATAATTTTTAAAATTTAACTATACCTTTCCTTGTATACTAAATATAATGACCCATTGTTTACATAAATTAATATTACATCAAAATTTATATATTCATTATAAAATATAAAGTCCAATATATGAATATATAGGTATAGTGTCTATAAAAACTAGGAAACATAAACAAATAGTCCATAATACATCTTCATTGTCTCCCACTTATTTCATCATATTTAGGCCCCTTTTTGACATATCTTATTTAATACCCTTCTTCATGACCTAGGGAAAAGAAACCTAAGAAAGGGTCATCTAAAATGCTCTGTAAGGGTAAATAAGGAAGATATCAATCACATCATAATCATAATACATAAGAACATAACATTTGAAAGTATTATTCTGCATTATGATATTATGAAGTGGTATAAGTCTAAAAATTTCCTATGAATTAGTGAACGTAATCCAAAAATTCATAACATAAGAAATGAAATTTTGGTTTATACAAATAATCATTGAAAATAATTTTATATTAGTCATGGATCATTACCAAAACCATCTTAATGGACAAATTCCATTATTGGAATGAGTTCACTCCTCGTTCCAACCCTATACCAGTGTACTGAGATCATTTCACATTCCAGCCATGTCTATTTCATGATATATAAATCCTTACCCAACATATTTTAGGGATATATATGTCTCATCCATCTCATAAAAAAATCATTCTTACATATACCAAAAAAATACATAAATCATTCATCATATTATAACCTAAGGAATAAAATGGATTTCTTAAATATCATTTCATCATAACATAATCCATATAAGACAAATGTTTTTCATAAATATCAGTCCCTAATAAACACAATCAAACCATTGGGATAATAGGGATAGTATACTTGAAATAGAACCCCATTAAAGGGTGTTATTTTATATGGAAAATAATTTTGATAAAACATTTGAGATTAATTCTTGAGTAAAATATCATTTCTTCTTCAAAAACATTCTCTTTTCTCAAAATGAATAATAATTTTAAAAGAAAATAATTTAATTGAAAATAAACATCCAATACTATAAATTATTCTTCATATAAATAAGGCATTATGAAAAAGTAAAAAAATTACCTTTAGAATAAGTTAAAAGAGAACATTATTCTTATTCTTTTGTAAAAAAGTGAAAAAGTACCTCGTACCGAAAACAATAGAAGATTCCTTTCATTCCATTTAAGAAAAATTCACCAATGGGTAAATTTTACTTTAAAATTTTTTTAAAATTATGGAAAAAATATTTTGGAAAAAATATTTTGGAAACATGGATGCAGATGATAAATATGCCTCAGTAAATACTTAAGAATAAACAATCTCATAAAATAATGTGCTTGAAAAATTATATCTTACCTGAGGTCTTATTTCATTTGTATATATCTAAGACTCTTGTATATTTATTTAAATAATTTAATTTAATTATTATAGAATTATATTAATTTTTATGATATCATATATGATTATATTATCATCTATTTTTTAGTAACATTATTTCTCATCCATCGGGTATAAACTTCTTTATTTTCTTACACGTGTGTTGTCGGATAAGTTCGTATTCCTCTTCTAAAGTTTTAGTGATATAATTTACATAATAATATTATTTTAATATATATATATTTTATTTATTAATTCAATTTATTTATATAACCATTCTTTAATGATGATCATGTAGAATGAATCACGTCACATCGTGGAGACGGTAGGTCATACATACACACGTGCTAAGATATCATTCTCACAATTGTTGAATGGTATTGAAGTGGATGGTGTATAATATTTAATAATAAATATCATTTTATAATAATCATATATATTTATTATTTCCATCATTATACCCATCCAATTAAGGTGGTGGTAAAAATAGATTACTCCATGGCATGGTGATGGTAATTCGTATGTATGCACTCTTGGTGATTCTGTTTTTCGTAAGATGAATAAGAGGTGGATTATGGTTATTTCATAATCATAATTAAATCTTAGTATATAATTGATTCATGAGTTATTTATTTATAATGAAACAACTAATGAAGAAGAAGTATAATAAGAAAGAAGTTTGAAAGAATCTATAGAGGATATTACATCTTCTTCGACATTATCCCCCTAGATCTCCTATTAAAGGCACTAGAATTGATCTTTTTAGAAGCCCAAAACCTCTATAATGTGACTAGGGAAGTTAATAAGGGAAATAGTTAGGTTGTATATGATATTTAAGGCTAAAAGTGAAGTGAATATGTGAGGAATGAGGTGTCCTTTTATAATTGGGGTGAGGGGAACTTTTGGAAAATCCATAAATAATTATTTATAATAAAATCAAACCCAGCCCAAAAACCTATAAAATGTCCCATTTTAGAATATAATATTATATAGGGTTTTAATATCATCAACCAAAAAAATAAGCTTTTTATGTCAATTGAAACTTTATAATTTTAATTAACACTAAGTTATTCTATTTAAAATTTATGCTAGGGTAACAACAATTTCAATAATAAAATGGTTAAGTATTTAATTATATGATTTCAATTTGATCATAAATAAAAAACATGGAAAAAATTTATACTATAAAATAAAATTTATATGTTTTTTTAAAAAATATGATTTTTAAATAATTTAATAAAATATTATTTCCATAAACAATCAGTAGCGTCAATTTTTACACTATTCAATTCATAGATGATTAAAAACATTATGATAACAAATTAACATCTATAAAACAATTGTATTATATTCCTAAGAGGTCAAGATAATATATATGATTCATTGTAAATATTAATTATAAAAAAAAATATTTTTAATAACATTTATTTGATATCTCTATTAATAAAATAATTAATGCATCAATTATGTTTAATTATTTAATAACATATCTATTGAATAAAAATTAAAAATAAAATACTGTTATGAATATAAATATACTGTATTTTATAATAATGCTTTTAGTTGAATTTATCTTCTAGATAACCCAACATTAAAATGTTGTACTTCTTAAATTATGAATGTGAAAACTTTAACATCACTTTAAATAAAATAATATATGAGTCAAATTCTATTATATAAGGCTCTAAATGGTCAATAAATAAACCCTTGGATGTTTATAGTTGATATATACTTGACCAATAAGATATTTTCAAGTGTTTGGGTATTTTAATTGTTATAATAATTTTAATAATAATTATTTTATTGATTTATCATCAATTAAATAATTTATACATCAATAAATTATAAGTATTTAAGGTAATTATTTATTTTCTAAATATTAAAAATAATTTATCATGATAAAAAAACATCTTACATTTCAAATGAGTATTTATAATCGAATTTATCTTTTGTAGAACCTTATTCTAAAAATGATATAGTTATTAAAATTTGAGTAATACATATTTAATTTTTCTTTAAATAAAATAAATTAAATGTCTTAATCTCAACCAAGTGGCTTCCAAAGGGAATACTTTCAACCCAAAGATGATTTAGGTTGAACCACACTCATCCAATGATATTAATACATGTGTTAGGTTAATTTTATAAGAGTATTCTTACACTTAATTATATTATTTACCCTTTTACCATATTAATCAACAAATTACTGAAGTTACTATTCATAATGCCCAAAAATAAAATAAAACTATTCACACCAAATGTAGGTTTTGATCCCAAATAACTTTGAAATCCATAGATAAATCTCTCAATGTGTCTTCTAAATTTGGAATTATCCAATCAGACAGACCATATTTCTAAGGATATTAAGCAGTGTTAAAACATAACTTTGTATCCAGAACCTACTGATGACTTGTCTAGAACATTGAGGTAAACCTTGGATCCTGGTTACATATAATGGAAAGTGGTACACCATGAAATCTTACAACTTCCTTTACATATATCCTAGAAATATAATCTGGATAGAAATCCTCTCTAATAGTAATGAAGTGTGCCGACTTCATAAGGAGATAAACTATAACCCATAGAGCATTATGACATTTACATGTTTTAGGAAGTCCGAAAACAACATCTATAGTTATGTTTTCCAACTTCCATTTAGGCATGGGTAATAGTTGTAACAACCCCTTAGACATCTGTCTCTCATCCCTAACTTGCTGAAAAACCAAGCACTGAGAGACATATTCAGAAACATCTCTTTTCATGGAATCCCACTAGAAATAATCTTTCAGGTCCCTATACATTTTTATTCTTCTAGGATGAATAGAGAATAGATAACTATGAGCCACATCCAATAGCTCCTTCATTAATTATGGTATGGGAGGAATACAAACCAGGTGCCTAAACCTTATTATTCCATCATAATCAATGTTGAATTTTGGAACATTTATCTCATTATTTTGTATCTCTACATATTCATTTTGTGCCTCCTTAATATCCACTTTTATAGATGGTTGAAAATTCAATTGATAAAGATAATATTTCTACCATTCTCTTAAAATTTCAATATCCAACCTTTTAAAATCCATAAATATTTGATCTTTTGTGATCCTCGTCATGGATAGGCTAGCATGGTCTTTTTGACTCAAAGCATTTGCTCCCTTATTTGCTTTCTGATGTTAATAATGTATTTAGTAGTCATAATCTTTAATCAAATCTAACCATATTCTCTAGAGAATATTCAATTCCTTTTTTGTGAAAATATACTATAAAATTTTATGATTAGTAAAAATATCACACCTTTCGCCATGAAGATAATGCCTCCATATCTTTAATGAAAATATTTCATAGCTAACTTCAAATCATGAGTTGGGTACTTTTGCTCAGGTATTTTCAATTTTCGTGAGGCATAGTCTATGAAAATATCATTTTGCATAAGAATGAATCATATCCCCTTCTTGGATGCATCACTATAGATCAAAAACCATTTTCCACTACAAGACGGTGTGAGTATAAGTGCACTGGATAACCTTATTTTTAGCTTCTTGATATTCTCTTCACATTCCTCTTTCCACAAGAACATAACTCTTTTCCATGTCAAATTACTGAGTGGAATAGATAATCATTAAAAATATTTCAAAAAACATTCATAATATCTAGCAAAACCAAGAAAACATCATATCTCAGTTACCATTTTTGGTCTCAGCCAAATTTCAATAACATCTGTTTTGTCAGGATCCACATATATCCCCTCTTTTGAGATTATGTGACCCGAAATGAACCTTTATGAATCCAAAAGTCACACTTGGTGAATTTTTAATAAAGATTATCTGTTCTCAGGGTCTTCAGTACAATTTTCAAGTGATCTTCATGTTATTACTTACCTGTTTAGTAGATAATAATATTTTCTATAAAGACTACCACAAACTGATCAAGATTATCTCTAATGACTATTCATTATATCTATGAAGATAGTATGGACATTAGTAAGACCAAAAGGAATCATTATAAATTCATGGTGTCTATGATTTATATGGAATTTCGTATTTTGTATATCCTCATTTATGGACCTTAATTGGTTATATCCTAAAAAAAGATCAATATTCGGAAAGTATTAAGCTCATTATAGTTGGTTGAATAAGTTGTCAATGTGGGGAACAAGGTATGCTTTCTTAATAGTGATCTTGCTAAGTTATCGATTGTCAATTCAGAGTCTCATTGATCAATAATTCTTCTTAACAAACATAAAAGGTTCTCCCCAAGGTGACACACTAGGTAATATGAATCCCTTTTCAGTATTCTCTTAGAGTAGCTTCTTTAATTTCTACAACTCAATTGGTTCCATTCTATAAGGTTTCTTTGAGATAGGCATAGCACTTTGTATGAGTTCTATTGAAAACTTAACCTCACAATTTGGTTGAAGACCTAGAAATTCTTCGATAAATACATCATCAAACTCATGTACAATAGTTTTATTTTTAATGGTGAGTTTCCCCCAGCCATTTTAGAAAGATAACCTCCATTTATAGGAATCAAGACCCATTAGATATAAAAAATTTCTACTATAAGGTCATATTCATCCTTGCATCGATATATGATCATCGATTGATTCGAAATATGAAATTTGACTTCACTTCCTTAGAAATTGATATGATATCCATATAGATAAATATAATCCATGCCAAGAATCACACCAAATTCCACTATAGAAAGGATAACATGATTTGAAGGAATCACTTTCCTAGAAACTTTGACTGGAGAAGAATTATAAACTTATTATGTGACTGTTGTGGAATTAGGATTTTTCACGACTGACTCAACATCTAATTGTTGATGTAATATGACAATACCCTTAGAAAAATATTTTTAAATAAAAGAGTGGGTGGATACAAAATCCAATTAAACAGTTTATAATTTAGATTGGATGGTAATTTCACCTTTCACCATTTCATTATCGTACTCCACATCATCGATAGTGATCTCATGTGACTTTCCCTTGTATTTAGCTTTAAGATTTTGCTGAAATAAATCATCATCAATAACCCTTGGGTTAGGGAATTGATTGTAATAATTCCTCATTTCCATGCACTTGTAACATTGAAGTGTATAAGGTGAATTCTATGTAACCATTTCATTATTTTCATCAGTAGATATATTTTTCCAATCACTTCGATATTAAAATTCCCGATGAACTTATCTCCTAAACTTAAAACATTTTATAGTCCCTTTAAGAAAATTTTCTCCAGGTTTCTTTCCATACATTGAGCATAAGGGAAAACTCATCTTCTTTTTAGTTTGGTCTTTATATTTTCCCTTGAATTCCATTTTTCTATTATTATCAAACCCATAGGACTAATGGGTTACTTCAATATACATCTCAACCTTAATAGTACATTGAATGATTTATTTATAGTTATTGAAGTCCCTTATGGGTAATTTCCTTTAGAGACTTGGTGTTAAGCCACTAAATATTTGATCAATTTTACTCTCAGGTTGGATAATAATTACAGAATTATGCCTTGAAATTCTTCTAAAATTTTCTTTATAGGTACTAACAGATTCATATTCCTTTTTCTCAAGTTCAAGGAACTCCTTGCCCTTATTTTCTCAATAAATACAAGTAATATACTTATTGAAAAATAAGTTCTTGAACTCGTCCCATTCCATGGATTTAATTACATAAATTTTCTTTGTATTCTTGATAAGGTTCCACCATTGATCAGCTTCACCTTCCAAACAATAAACTACTAAGATGAATTTATCATATTTTGGAAATTGTAAAACAGAAAATATTTTTTTAGTGGTACTGGTCCATTTTTCTCCCACTAACAGATTAAAAGACCCACTGAAAGAAGGGGTATCTACCTCATGAAGGACTCAACTAAATTTTCTTCCTTCATTTTCTCGTTTTAAATTCTTACATGACTCAAATATTGAAGAAGTTTTTTGGTCATAGCTAAAATATTTTTCATTCTATCTCACATAACAATAGATTTCTTAAAAGGACAATCATTTTATTGTCCATCACAGTCAGTATTAATGTGGTTCTTCCAGGTTCCAGTCACTGACTAAACCAAGAAGCATGGTATGATAAATTATAATCAAAATAGGAAAACCACATAATAAATAATACAATTATAATTTATAATATTTTAGGTTTTATATTTGGTTATTCATGATCATTTCTAAAACACTAGGATTTTAACCTATACTTTGACATATTTTTAAGGTTCTTCATAAGTTTATCTCATCCTAGCTTTCAATGGTTAACTATATCTTTCCTC
Organism: Viscum album; assembly: GCA_963277665.1. Taxonomy (NCBI): domain Eukaryota; kingdom Viridiplantae; phylum Streptophyta; class Magnoliopsida; order Santalales; family Viscaceae; genus Viscum; species Viscum album. Next base: position 980,805,041 of record OY728145.1, on the reverse strand, counting down.
TGATACCAACTATATTGACCCATAGTTTACATACATTAATATTACTTCAAAATTGAATAATATTCATTAAAAAATATGGAAAATCCAAGACAGGAATTTATAGATATAGTGTCTTTAGAAACTGGGAAACATAAACAACTAGTTTATAAGACTTATTCATTATCTTCTACTTATTTCTTCATAAATAGATCCCTTTGTGACATATCTTATTTAATGCCCTTATTCATGACCAAGGGAAAAGAAAAATATGAAAGGGTGATCTCAAATTTCCATAATGGTAAAAAAGGGAGATATAAATCATATAATAATCATAATATATAAGAACATAACATTTGAAAATCTTACTCTGTATATGAAATATCATGATATTATTCCATGGTATAAATTATAAAAGTTCATAAGAATTAATGAACATAATCCCAAAAGTCATAACATAAGAAATGAAATTTTTTAGCATACACATAAGCATAGAAAATAATTTTATATTAGTCAAGGCTCATTTCCATGACCATAATAGTGGACAAAGTCTATTACAGGACTGAGTTAATTCCTCATTCCAGCCCAATACTGTGGAACCAAGATCATTTCCCATTCCAACCATGACTATATCATGATATATAAATCTTTACCCAATGCATTGGAGGGAGATATAGGTCCCACCCATCACAAAATGAAATCATTCTTACATGTACCACAAAAACATAAATAATTATTCATAGCATAGCCCAAGGAATAAAATGGGTCTCTTAAAAATCATTCCATCATATCATAATCCATATAAAATAAGTGGATTCATATATAGTAATCCATACTAAACACAATCAAACCATAGTAACAATAGGGATATTATACTTGAAATAAAACCCTATTAAATAATGTTATCTTTTATGGAAAATAATTTTGATAAAAAACTTTAAATTAATTCGTAAAGAAAAATAATATTTCTTCTTCAAAAACATTTTATTTTCTCAAAATGTCTCACAATTTTAAAATAAAAGAATTTTATTGAAAATAAAGTTGAAATATTTTAAAATGAAGATTCATTTAAATAAGGTGTTACATAAATGTAAAAATATTTTTCTATCATATAATTTAAAAGATGACATTATTCTCAGACTTTTGTTAGAAAGTAAAAAAGTACATTGTACCGAAAATGACAAAAAAATTCCTTTCATATCATTTAAGAAAAATTAAAATAATGGGTAAAATTTAATTTAAACAATTATAAAATGATAGAAATAATATTTTGGAAAACATATTTTGTAAATATGGACATGGATAATAAATATAACCAAGTAAATATATACGAATAAATAATTTTGAATAATAATCAAATTGCAAAATTATCCTTTACCTGAGGTCCAATTTCTTTTTTATGTATATGAGACTCCTATATATTGATTTAAATAATTTCACTTACTTATTATATAATAATATTCATTTTTAATATATAATATATGATCATATCATATGTATTTTTGTAACATTATTACTTGTTCGTCGGGTATTAACTTATTTATTTTCTTACACATGTTTTTTCGGATAAGTTTTCATTCTTCTTCATAGTTTGAATTTATATAATATACATATTAGTATAATATATATCATATTTATTCATTAAATTCATTTATATAACCATGATTTAATGAAGATCATGTAGAATAAATAACATCACATCATGGTGACGGTTGGTTGTACATATGCATGAGCGACGATATCATTCACATAGTTTTTGAATGGTATTGAAGTGGACGGTGTAAAATATTTCAGAATAAATGTCATGTTATAATAATAATATAAAGTTATTATTTCCATCATTATAACCATCCAAGTAAGGTGGTGGTGAAAAATAGATTACTCCATGGTGTGGAGATGGTAAGTTGTATGTACGCAAACGGGGTGATTTCATTTTTCATATGATGGATAGAAAGTTGAATATTTTTGTTTCATAACCATAATAAAATCTCATTATATAAGTGAGACTATAATTATTACTTTATAATGAAACAACTAAAGAATAAAGAAGTTTGAAAGAATAGGTAGAGGACATTACCTCTTCTCCAACATGGTCCCTCTATATCTCCTCTTAAAGGCAGTAGAGTTGCTCTTTTGAGAAAACCAGAACATATATAATGTAAATAAATAAGTTTATAAGGGAAATATTTAGGTTATTTCCAATCTTTAAGGCTCAAAGTGAAGTGAATATGTGAGGTAGGAGGTGCCCTTTTATAATTCGGGTGAGGAAACTTTTGGAAACTCCATAAATAATAATTTATAATAAAATAAAACCCTACCCAAAACCCTAAAAAATATCCCAATTTATAATCTTATATGAGATATGGTTGTAATATCATCAACTAACAAATTCTTGACAATTTTTATTATCAACTAAAACCTTATTATTTTAATTAACAATTAGTTATTCTATTAAATTTTTAACTAGGGTAACAAATATTTCAATAATATTCGATGTCAATTAGATAAAAATAAAAAAAATAGAAAATTTTATAGGGTAACATATTTATTATATATATATATATATAAATTTTATTGTGATTTTTAAATTATTTAATAAAACATTATTTCGATAAACAATCAATAGTGTCATTTTTGACACTATTCAATTCATTGATTTTTAAACATATTAAGATAAAAAAGTTAACTTTGAACCAACTATTTTATTATATTTATAAGAGTTCAAGGTAATCTATAAAATTCATTAGAGATATTAATTATCCAAAATTTAATTTATTTTAACATTTTTAAAAACATTTATTTGATGTCTCTATTAATAACATAATTACTGGAACAATTTTGTGTAATTATTTAATATACATATTTTTTTTAATAAGAATTAAAAATAAAATGCTATTATGAGGATAAATATACTATAATTCATACTATTACTTTTATTATAATTTATCTTCAATTAAATCAAACATTAAAAATGTTATAATTATTAAATTATGAATGTGGCAACTTTAACATCACTTTAAATAAAATAATATATGTGTCACAATCTATTCTATAAGGCTCCAAATGGTCAATAAATAGACCCTTGTATGTTTATGGTCAATATATACATGTCCAATAATATTTGGTCATATTTTGGGTCTTTTAATGGTTATTATAATTTTAATAAGTATTAATTTATTTATTTCTCATCAATTAAATAATGTATGCATCAATAAAGTATAATTCATTAAGGTAATTATTTATTTCCTAAAAATTACAGATAAATTATCATGATAAAGAAAAACATTTTATATTTAAAATTAGTATTTATAATCAAATTTATATAATGTATAACCTTATTTTTTTAATGATATAGTTATTAATATTTGAGTAAGCCATATTTAATTTTTCTTTAAATAAAATAAATTAAATGTCTTAATCCCAACCAAGTGGCTTCCAAAGGAAACAATTTTGACCCAAATATGATTTAGGTCAAACCAAACTCATCCAATTATATTAATACATGTGTTAGGGTAATTTTATAATTTTATTCTTACCCTTAATTACTAGATTTACCCTTTTATCGTATTAATAAAAAAATTACTAAAGTTACTATTCATAATATTCAAAAATAAAATAAAGTTTTTTACATAATTTAGACCTACAGATTACAAATATGGAATCTATTTTTTAAATTTAAAAAAACAAAATTGGTAGTAATTAATTTAAAATTAATCTCATTTTTAGAAAGAGAGAATGGGTTTTAAAAGTTAAAACATTTAAAAAGATTGATATGTATTTATATTTGAATTCAATGTAAAATTAATGATAATAACATACATTATATTGAATGATAAAAATATATTCTATTTTTAATTTGAAACCATTCAATATTATATTTAACCATATAAATTATTTCAATGAAAAATTATTTTTTCAATTAAAATTTAGTGTATTTTTACTATTCATCAAAATTTGAAATTTTTTCGAAAAATATTAAAAAATCATCCAAAGTAAATTTTTATGTCCTTATAAATAAAATGTTTTTTTCATATAAAAAATATTTATGTGTCAAAATATTAAATTAAAATGGGTTCGCCATTATAAGGTAGAAAATTACCCTTTTGAAAAATATTGAACTTTATACATCAAATAGGGTTTATTCATACCCTATGAAAAAATATCTATTGGATGAATATCAAAAATATTTTATTAATAATAGAACATATATATTTCATTAATTTTATTTAATAATAGTAAATTACTCAATTTATTAATAAAATGGTACAAATATTTAATTGATTTATATTTTTTCATAAATAATTGGAAACCAATGAATTCACTATACATTTTCATAATTTAGTTATATTTATTACCACTAACCTAACGGCTAGGTTATAATGTTTATTTTGTACTAGGGGTATCACACAGTTCGTTTTAACTCATGATTGGGTGCAATGCAAGCTATTGAAGAATATAAATTTTTTAAAGAAAATATTTCATAAAAAATATGGGTGTTACATCTACTAAATGTTGGTGTTTGTTCCTGCATAAAGAACTCAATGGGTAGTTGATCATTCTTGGACTAGGTAATCATTTCACATGGTTCATGTTATTATTCATTCCTTGAGAAAACTTCATAAAAATTTCCATAATGTTTTGAGTTACACCTCCCGTGGCATTGGGGATGTCATTTAGACAATGGATGCATTATCCCTCACATGGTTTGTTTTTCTGGTTTCTCCTAGTTCACACTATTTTCTAAAATATAAAAGGTTTGAGAAAAGTAAGTCAACAAGGAATGAATAATTTATTCTTTTATGAAATTTATAGTAAAGTAGTATATTATGGGATCCCTATGTTTATCCTTTTTTAAAAATATTCTTATAACATGTTTCTCCTATACATATACTTATACTTTTGGTTTTCACAATTTTTTTATAATACTAATTACCAAATCAACTAAATAATGCTTTGAAACCAACTATGGAGACCCTAATTTTTCTTACATGAATATTAAATCATTTTAAAGATAAATTACATAATAGTGTCACAAATCCAGGATACAACAGTTTAGTGTCTTGTAAAAATTAGGCTCATATATAACATTTACATAATAAAACATAAGAATTATTTAATTCCTTATTATCTATCATCTTAGTGGACCTTGAGTTCTCTTTAGTACAACTAATCACCTAAGGATATAAATCAATGAAAGGGGTGAGCTAATATCCCTATAAGTGGATAAATAATGGGCATGAATCAATATATCATGGGTGAGAATAAACATCATCATCATGTCATAAGCATATGATTATCATCAACATCATGAGGGAAATATGTGATGAATGCATGGAATGCGGCAATCCATAAAAAAATTAAACATCAAATCTTAGTGGTCAAATACCACACATGGTTGTGAACAATGCTAGAATCAGGTTCACGCATATTGTATGTGGATAATCATGATATCATAATTATAAACAAAGATATTATAATTTTTATGCATAATACACATCATCTAAATAGATATATCACATTACCAAATGCATTGGAGGGCTATGTAATTCTAGGACAACCTGTCACATTATAACAATTAAACAATCATGCATGCCACATTGAACATATAACAATCACAATCAAGAATTAACCCAAGGAAATTAATGTGTTTAATAATTATTTAATCCATAATTATTTCATGAATAAACATTGGTTTCACAAATGAAAAATTGAAAAACATATTTGGTATAAATATCATCATTCTTGAGAAAAGGAGAAACAACTCAAGAGGATTCAAAGATGTTGATAGATTTAAATTTTTCTTTATTTTTATATGTGTTTCAATGATTTAATCCCTTGGAATTATTCAATTTGAGTATATTTTCATCATTTTAGTTTTTTTTGTGAATTATGGGATTAATTGTGAAAATTGGATATTTCTTGAAAATTCACATTTTTCTAGATCATCTGTTTTTTAGGCATAAATATTACAATTTGAATCCAAATTATGTGATTAATTTCTTTTAGGTTTTCCTTGCTTGTGGGATTCAGTTTTATATTCTGGACCAGGACCTAATTCAAAACATAATGGCCTAGAAAAATTAATCAAGTGGTGAAATATGTATGGTTAGGAGAATAGATCCCCCCATATTAACATAAGAATATCTCATATTTCTGATCATAAAATGATTTTAATCTATATTTTTTATATAGAAGACTCAAAAGGGACAGTTCTAATTAAATTTCATAAATTAAGGATTTTATTAAGGCATATTTTGATCAAATCCAATTGAAGTGGTTGAAACAGTATTTCACATCCATGAAAAGTCATGTTCATTTATTCTACAATATATTTTTTAAACTTGTCCAAAGAGTTAGGAGATTTTTAGGGTATATAGACAACTTCATTCAATGAATTTTATAATAAGATAAATCAATGAGTTTCAGACATATGGTGGGATGAATAGAAGAAAACATCTGGAGGATAGATTCTGGAAAAAACAAATTTCTGTTATTTTTGTCTCTCTTTTATTATTCTTAGTTTTGTAATGATTTATTCATCCCCCTTTTTTACAATTACCCTTACCATGGTGGGGTAAAAAAAATTGATTGGGAAAGGAGAGGTTTTCCATTTTTTAATTATTGAGTTCTTTCACTTAATGTTTCAAGATTATTTTCACTCTTCTACTAAATCAGTTTCAAATTATTATAATGGTTTTTTTATCATATGAAATTGTATTTGATTTTAGATTCTATTATGATTATTTCTTTGGTCAATGATAAATTTTTCCCTCCACTAATATCTGTTCTATATAATATGTAATAGATCTGTTCTTAGTGGTGAAGTACTTTGTGATCGTCGGTACGTGTGTGAGGAGTAGTGAACATTATTTATTTTTTGTGATAAACAATCCTTGATTGGGAAATACCTAATTCAATTGAGGGTATTCTCTACAACTCTATCACCCAATAGAAGGAAAGTAGACCAATCTAATATTTTAGTAAGTATTATTCTCACCAATATTACATGACCAAGGTAGTGATAAGAAGTGATTGTGGATTCTCACTTTTATCAACTTAGTAGAAGAGATTTGGATAAGTTGAAATATGATAGAATTACAACTGGAAAACCAACCCTGGCCTATTCACCATATTGTATAGTAGTTTTCAATTTCTTATTTTATCAATTTTATATTAATATTTTTATTTGTTTAGTTTCATCCTTGTCATTTCTAAATAAAATAATTTTAAAAACAACCACCACTTCATTCTCTTATTTTAAATGATAGCTTGATTTTTGTGTCCTAATATCTGGGTACAACCTAGGTTAATTATTGTACTATACATTAACTTAGTAAATAATTGTTTTTTCCACACCCCACGATAGGAACATGTCAAAACCTGGTTCCATTTCTGGGGAGGTAGTGCCAACATTGTTTTCCATTATATTGTATGACAAGAAGTACAAACCCTGAACCTTCCCCCATAGATCTTGAAATTGAAAGAAACTTGTTTAATAGACTCAAAAAACTAAATTTTTAATCTTAATTTGAGGAAATTTCTCTTGTAGACTCGAGTTAAACAACAAGTGTTCACTCTGAGCCTCTCATAATGGATTAAAATCAAAACTAAACACTTAGATACCTTTATGCACCACAATTCCTTAATCTAAACAGTCAACTTTTCATTCCATTATTACAAAATTATTTTGAGATGAAACCTAACATGATTCCATTCCTCCCAAAAATTCATATATGGATATGTGAAGACCTATACAAATATATTAAAGAGTTAACGCTTGTCTGCTCTACTTTCAGACCCCGAGGAGTTGCTGAAGAGCAGGTAAAGTAGAAGGTGTTCCCATTTGCATTAGAAGGAGCTTCCAAATAATGTTTGTATAGATTAAAACCAGGAGATGTGAATGATTGTAATAAATTGATAATATAATTCATGAAAATATTATTCCAAGCCTAATTAAGCACTACTATTAGAAAATAAATCTATTCCATTAGATAGTCATCTAGAGAAACTCTTTACGAGTACTAGGAGAGATTTAAGAAGCTATGTGGAAGCTTCCCACATTAAGAAGTTTAGTAGCATCACATTATTGTCTTATTTTATCAAGGCTTACTATAAAATGATATAAACCTTTTGTATGCATCATTTGGAGGAACATTTATTGACAAGTCACCAGAAGAAGCAAAGGGCTTGATTGAGAAATTTTCTCAAAACTGATAAAAATTTGGTATAAGTGGTACTAGAACAAGAGGTTTTCATGAGGTAAGAACTTATCATCCATCCCCATTATTAGAAACTAAGATTTAAGATCTAACTAGTTTGGTGTGATAGGTGGACTTAAAACAATTGTGAGACCAACAAGAACTAACTAATGTAATTTGTTTGTGCTCATAACTTGATCATTTCACTGACCAATGTGTTGAAATATAAGGAATGGAAAGTTGTGAAGCAGCCCTTCACCCGAGTCAATTTCAAAAAAACAAGGATGGGGAGAGCCTAACCAAGACCAATATGGATTTGGAAATCAGCAGAATCAAGTTATACCCCCATACTAAATTAGTTTCAAACCCAACCCCAAGTCCAAAATCAATTCCATAACCCACCACAATTTCAGCGAAAACAGTATTATAGCCAACCTTCTTACCAACAACCACCCACATTCTAGAGACCCTATGAGTATCCATCTACCAGTTCACAACCTCTAATTCAAAACCAATAGAAAAAATCTGTGATTTATGGGTTAAAATACACCATAAAATATTTTTCCAACAAGTTCAAAAGTCTCATGGACTTACTAACAACAAACATAGGCAAACTCCCATCCCAAACAATCTCATACCCAAAAGAGAAATTCATCATAATAATAAAAGGAAGTTGAAAATAACTCCCACCACCAGCCACCATTGATCCTGAAACAAGACCACTTCAGTTAAGGGAGAATGATTTTGTAAATTATGAAAATTATTTGAAAATGAAAAAATAAGAAGAGAAGAAAGTGGAGGAGGATAAGGATTGGACAAGGAATAAGAGAAAATAAACACCATTTAAAAGGAAACAAAGAGAGAAGAAATACTTACCCCACCATTTTAATCAAGTTTGATTGAATCAAATAAGCTATAGGAAGAATATCTTCATAAATAAATTCCGCACACCTTCTAGAAAGTCGAAATCCATATCCCCTTTCCTAAATCCCATAGACAAATTCCAAAGTATGATAAATTTTTTAAATATATTTTCACCAAAAAGAGGATAATTCAATGTAAAGAGGGGATCAACTTGGGAAGGAGTGTCTCATCCCCCATCACACAATAGTTTCCAACCAAATTTCATGATCTAGGGACATTTTCTATTTCATGCAGCATTTGTTATTTAAATTTATCTAATGATTTGTGTGATCTTGGTGCTTCCTTTAATGTATTTCCTCGCTTGGTATACACTTCTTTGCATATGGGAGACTTGAATCCCACAATAGTGGGAGTCCAGCTTGCAAAAAGATTCACAATTTTTCCAGAATGAGTTCTAGAGGATGTCTTTGTGAATATCAAAGATTTCTTATTCCTAGCTAATTCCTATGTATTGAATATATAAGATTATAAGAGCCCATAACACTCAACCATAATTTTTTGGATACCTTTCATGAATATAGACAAAATCATCACCAATTTCCATGAAGGTAACCTCACCATGGATTTTGGTGATAAAACTATCCACATCAATATTTTTGAATCCATGAGGCACCCATCTAAGGATCACTCCCTCTTTTCACTCTCCAATTAAATTGGTATTGAGCCCATTGAATAATAAGGAATTCTCCATGAATTATTATCCTTATGAAAAAATTTATCCATTGAAAATGTCATTTAACATAAATATTCCCAAAGTCCTGGAGATTATTATCTCATGTGGGAGGAAGAGGTAAAATATAATTTCATTGATGATGTTTTAAATGACGAAGATGATGATATGATTTATTTTTTTCTTAATGTCCACCAATTGGAAGTGGGAAACATCAACTTAATTTCATCCCTTAACCAGACCCTGATTTGGAATTAAAACCACTCCCCTCTGATTTAAAATATGTTTACATTATGTATGGAGAGAAATTACCAGTGATAATTTCTAATAATTTCGCTTAAAACTAAGAAAAATTCTTGATTGATCTCTTTAGATAGATTTTCCATGAAAAAGGGTGGATCTTTGGTGATATTTCAGCAATCATCCCAAAAAAAATCTCCCATAGAATTACTCTTGAGGGAGATTCCAAACATGTCAGAAAACCCCAAAGGAGGTTAAACCCCACCCTAATAGAGGTTGTGAAGAAGGAGATTGAGAAGCTCTTGGAAGATGGGATCATTTTTCCTATCTCAAATTTACAATGGGTTATCCTCATCCATGTAGTTCCAAAAAAGTTGGTCTAACCATTGTGAGTAATTATAAAAATGATTAATCCCCATAAGAATTCAGAATAGCTGGATAGTGTGCGTAGATTTGAGGAAGTTGAATCCAGACACTAGAAAAATCATTTTCACATCCGCTTTATTGACCAAATGTTAGAGAGATTGTAATGGAGAACTCGTTATTTCTTTTTGGATGGATTTTCATGTTATTTCTATGTACCTATTGCTCACGAGGATCAAAAGAAGACTACCTTTACTTGTCTCTTTGGAACTATTGAATACAAAATGATTCCATTTGGATTGTATAATACTCCAGGTACATTTCATAGGTGCATGGTAAGTATTTTTTCTAATCATATAGATGATTCCATAAAGGTTTTTTTGGATTATTTCATTGTTTTTGGAAATTCGTTTGAGCATTACTTGAAAAATCAGTAAAAAGTTTTGAAAACTTACATTGAAACGAATATTGTTTTGAATTTTGAAAAGTGCCATTTCAGGGTTGAGAGAATAATTTTCCTTGAGCATATAATTTTCAAAAAGGGCATAGAATTTGATATATAAAAATTTTATGCCATAATTTATTTACCCTTCCTAACTTGTGTGAAGCATGTTAGATCATTTTTAGGACATACAGGATTATACAGGAGGTTTATCAAAGATTTCTATAAGATTTATCTACCTATATCTATATTACTTCTGAAAGATTATGATTTTTATTTAAATGGTTCATGTAGGGATGCCATTGATTATTCTAATATTAGATTTATTACACCACCAGTAATGCAACCACCAAATTGTGAAGAACTATTTTAGCTAGTTTGTGATGCTTGAAACCAATTAGTTGGATGAGTCCTTTCTCAGTGAATTGAGGGTAGTCCAAAATTCATTTCATATGATTCAAGAACCATGGATGTGGCTCAATTCATTTATACAACCATAGAAAAGAAGTTTTTAGAGGTTTATTTTTCTTTAAAAATATATAGATTATATCTTCTTGGAACTAAATTCACTGTGTTTTATGATCATGCAGCTCTTAGGTGATCAATGAAGAAGGCTGAAGCTAAACTGAGGAAGGTGAGATGGTTGTTACTAGTATAGGAGTTAAGCATATAAATCAAAGGAAATAAGGGACCTAAAAATCAAGTGGTTGGTCAATTAAGTAGACTACCCAACACCGCTGAAGTTGAAATTTGAGAAAGAGAACAACTAAATGAACACCTTTCAGGAGAAAATTTGTATGTGATTGATGGATAAGTTCCTTGGTATGCTGATATGGTAAATTATCTGGTAACATCTCAAGTATCATCTCATTTAAAATCCCACCAAATTCAAAAGATGAAATCTGAATATAGATATTACATCTGGGAAAATCTATTTCTTTAAAAGATTTACAATTCCTAAGTGATATAAAGATGTTTTCCATAAATTGAAATTGATTTTGTCTTTAATTTTTGTCACACTTTAGCTTGTGAAATACACTATGTACCTCATAGGATAGAAAATAATGTATTCTAATCTTGACATTATTGGCCCACCCTTTTTAAAAATGCTCATGAATATTGAAAAAGGTGTGAAAAATGTCAGTTTTCTAGAAATATTTCAAAGAGATAAGAGATTCCCAAAAAAGCCACTAAATTTTTGTGACATTTTTGTATTTTTTGGGATATATTTTATGGGACCATTCCCAATTTCATTTTTAAATTATTATATCTTTCCTGTAGTTTATTATGTTTCCAAATAGGTGGAAGAAAAATCCATTGGGATTGAGGATGCCAAATTTGTTTGTGATTTGGTTAGGGCTAACATATTTTATAAGTTTTGAGTTCTTGGATCCATCATTAGTGATCAAGGGAATCACTTTTGTAATTAAATAATGGAGTATTTACTAAATAATTATTGGTTGAATCATAAAACATTAACTCCGTATAATACATTAACTAACGGGAAAGATGAAATGTCCAAAAGGGAAATCAAATAAAATTTGGAAAAGAATGTTAATCCAAACATGAAATATTGGAGCCAAATGTTGGAAGATACATTATGGGATTTTAGTACATCCTAAAAACCCCAATTTTAATGTGTTCACATAGGTTAATTTATCGGAAAATTTATTATCTTCCACTGGAATTGGATCATTCATCATATTGGGCTGTGAGAAAGAAGAATTTGGATCTTAAAAGTAATGGAAAAGGGAGAAAATTGCAGTTGCAAGAACTAGAAGAAATTATAAGGGATGCTTTTGAAAATTCTATGATTTATAAAGAATAACCAAGAGTTTCTCATGAAAATATGATCCTACTGAAGGAATTCCATCCTAGAGACATGGTGTTGTTATTCAACTCAAGACTCAAGTTGATGCCAAGTAAACATCATTCTAGGTGGGAAGTTCCATTTATAGTTACTCATGTATATCCTTCTGGTGCTATGAATATTGTGAAATATGGAGCATAGTATCCATTCACTGTTAATGGAAATCAACTAAATAAATTTCATGGGACCATTCCATCAGATCCAGTAGAGGAGATAACACTCCTCCAACCTGTTTATCAATAAAATCCGCCAGGTTGTACCTATCTTTTACCCTTTCTTGTTTTCTATGGTTCTTTTTTCAAATATTATTACATGTTAAATCCATATTAATTCATTATAGTCACTATATCATTTTATTGGGGAGGAGTTAATCTTTTTAGTTTAGGTGTTTTTTCCAATTTTCACAAAACAATTGTGTGTTTTTCAAATTTTTTGTGTTTCTTTTTCAATTTTTGTGTTTATTTGAATATTTTGAGAATAAATGATTGTCTTGGACATTTTTTAAATCCTTTTATATGAGTTAACTAATTTATTCTATGAAATTGATCTTAAATTAATGTGGAAAATGACTTTGTTTAATGTTTGAATTCTTATAAATTTCATGAAATTTGCTTTGATTTTTAAATCCCATGCTAGATCTCACTATATTTATATTTGAAATCACCATCCCATAAAACATTTGAACCCTTTTTTCATATTCATTTCATTCACCTCACTTCTTTAGAGAACCAAATCATGCTTTATTTAACCGTGATTTTATTTATTCCTTTAAAAACATGAGGGTTTGAGGTACTTGTGTTTTAAATTATTGAGACATTTATTTTGTTTTAAAGCCTCATTCTCAATAAAATATATTTCATTATGGCTTTCCTTGAACATTTCATCCTTTTAATCCTAATAATACATGAATATCTAGTTAGGTTAGCCACATTACAAGACAATTTTCTCTATCCAATCCTCTTTTAAAGTGAAATAGCATGATATAGATGAACTTAAGTGTGGGGGAAAATGTATTGTATTGTACTACCTAATTTGGAGATACATTGGGTGAAGATAAAAAGTTGAGTATATTTTATTTTTTCTGAAAAAAAACATTCTATTGAATGTTGTTCCCTTTCTATAGCTTTTATGATAAGAGAAGTTCTGCCTTTTCGGAGCTTCTAATGGAGAATGAAAGTTGTTCCCTTTCCAGATCATTCAAAAAAAATATGTTTGAGAAGACTAAAATTTTTGCTACTGAAATTCTGAATTAGGTGAATTTTTCTTCAGTTTACATGATGATGAAGATGATTTTTTAATAAGGGTGTGAAGAGGAGACCATACTTTAGTGAAAATTAGAATAATACAATTTTACTTCAAAAGAGCCAAGCCCTCCTCATTTAGCCTCAGACGTTTTCACATATAAATCTTATAAACTGAAAGCAACAAAAAAACCCTAAAAATACTACATGATAAACAAATTTCCTTGACTCACTTAAAGTGGAGATGAAGTTATTTATCAAGCCTATGGTGACCCTTTCTTGATTATTGGATGAGAAAGAAATTGTTGAAAACTAACATTTACGTTATGAGAGGAAATGCATGTTAGGTAAGTGTCTTGTGTGCATGGATCTAGAAATGAAGAGGAAATATATTTAATATTCTGAACTGAAAAAATTTAAATAATTTTTTTTGATGAGGCATGATATCATTGATTTCTTGTTGTTAAAATTGTGGATCTCATGGATATGGGTTTTAAATTTTTTTGGTTTTATTTTGATATTTACTTGTCCTCGAGTCCAAGTGCTAAGTGTGAGGAAATTGTAAGAGTTAATATTTTCATTGTTTTTTATATGTGTTTCAATGATTTAATCCCTCATAATTAGTCAATTTTTGTATATTTCCATCATTTTAGTTTTTTGTGAATTATGGTCTTAATTGTGAAAATTGGTTAATTCTATAAAATTCAAAATTTTATAAAGATTATATTTTTTGTTACTAAATTTTACAATTCAGATCCAATTTAAGTGATTCCTTTTTTTATGTTTTCCTTGTTCATGGGGTTAATTTTTTTCTTCTGGACCAAGACCTAATTCAATAAACAATGGCCCAGAAAATTCGATCAAATGGATAAATCTTTCTAGCTGGTAGAATGGATCCCACCATATTAAATTAAGAATATCACATATTTACAACCTTAAAATGATGTGATTCAAACTTTTTTCAATTAAGGACTCAAAAGGGACAGTTCACATTAAATTTCATAAATTAAGAAGTTTATTAAGGAATATTTTGATAGAATCCATGTGGAGTGGTTGAAACAGTGTTTGGCGGCCAGGAGAAGTCATGTTCATTTATTAAGTAATATATTTCATTAAAAATGTCCAAATACTTTGAACATTTTAGGTTATATATATAACTTCATCACAAAAAATTTATTAGAAGAGACATCAGTGAGTTTTAGCTTTATGGTGGGCAGAACATAAGCAAACTTCTGAAGGACATATTCTGGAGGAGAAAATTTTATATTCTTAGTTTTCTCTGTTTTATTATTCTTAGTTTTGTAATATGTTCTTCTTCCCCATTATTAATAATTACACTTACCATAGTGGGGTAAAATTATGTGTGATTGGGTAATTAGAGGTTTTCCATTTTTTAATTCTTGAGTTCATTCACTTAATATTTTAAGATTCTTTTCACTCTTCTGTGAAATCAGTTTCAATTTATTATAATGGTTTTTGTGGTCATATAAGATTATATTTTATTTTAGATTGTATTATGTTTTTTTCTTTATTAAATGATCAATTTCTCCATCCAATATGATCTATTCTATATATGATGGAATAGATCAGTTCTTAGTGGTGAAGTACTTGGTGATTATAGGTACGTGTGTGAGGAGTAGTGAAAGTTCTTGATTGTTTTGGATAAACAATACTGAATTAGGAATTGGACAAGTCAATTGAGGTTATTCTCTAAAACTATATCACACAATGGAAGGATATTAGACCAATCTGTGATTTTAGTATGGATTATTCTCACTATTATAATTTTAACAAGGGAGTGAGAAGAAGTGATTATGGATTATCACTTTTATAGACTTAGCAGAAGACATTTGGATAAGTTAAACTATGATATAATTGCAATTAGAAAACTTACCCTGACCTAGTCACCATCTCATATTTTAGTTTTCAATCCCTTATTTTATCGATTTTATCTTAATATTTTTCTTTGTTTAGTTTCATTCTTGTCTTTTCTAAATCAAAAAATTTCAAAAACAACCACCACTTTGTTCTCTTATTTTTAGTGACAGCTTGATTGTTGTTTGTTCCTATCTATAGAAAACAAAGTATAATCACTGTAATATATTTTTACAAAGTAAATAATTGTTTTTCCACACCCCATGACAGGGACGTGTCAAATTAGTTTTGTAAAGAAGAGTTATCTTAAAAAATATTTCTATTTTTTATAAAATAATGTAGGAAACATGTGAATACATAAAAATAAAATGGAATAGTAATGTAATTATATTTAAGGATAATTAGATTTATATTCATACCATAGATGTTGTGAAAGAGGGATAGACCAAAGAAAAGGAGTTGGGTTTGAGAATCCCCTTACCTAAATTCCCACCTTATTTTATCTCTTTTTCATCTCCTGAATAATAAACTTAGATTTACTAAAACATTGATCGGTAAGTGAATTATAGTTATTTATAAAACTATTTATCAACTATAATTATTTGATTGTATTTCATAATTTTATTTGATTAAATTGATGTGTTTTGATGTCATGTTTTTCTTAAAATTCCTCCATTTCTATTTGATTTCTCTATTTTTGTTCAAAGTCGTTTATAGAAATATATAAGTAAATCTAGTTGATTATAATACATTTAATTAATTATTTATATGGTATATATAATTAATACCATCCATCCTTGAATTTGGTTATAATAATTATCTTAGAAATATCTTGTGTAGGTGGTTAACAGACCTTTAATGGGATGTTGTCGAAAGAGTAGGAAGGGGAAGTATGAAATTTATATTTTTCAAAAATATGATAATTAATATAAGTAAAAATCATTAATATAATGTTAACATAATTAATAATTAATTTTATAGTATATTTTTTCGATTTTAATTGGGAAAAAGAAGAAAGAGACAAACAAAATATGGATGTGTTCATAGAGACTTACTCTATCCTTAGTGTAGCTTCTCTTATACGACTCTATAACTCCCTTGGTTATTGGAGTTGAATTTCTATAGAATGTCCCAAAGAACTATAAGGGGATTTATGGGGATTATTTGGGTAGATATTAGGCTTTGTAAAGGGTGGGAGGATTTTATTTTACGGTGAGGGAGAAGAGTTATTTATACTTTAGGAGAGGAGTATTTATAAAATAAAATATTATATTATTTATAAAACATTTAATTTTTTATTTTTTAGAATATAAATCATATATAATTATAAAATAATTTTTCAATACTGTAAATACCCTTTATAATTCAAATTAATTAGTTTATTGAAAATGAAAGTGGAAAAATGGATATTGTTATTTTAAGGAATCACTTATGACTTTTTGCTAAAATTAGTTTTACTTTTTGAAATTATGTTTATTGTATTTTAATGAATCGTGTATGAAATAAAATATTTAATTTCCTAAAATAAAGTTATATAAATTATTATTTCATTATTACATCATGAATAATGTAATTTATGATATATCAGTTGTGTGAAAACTGTATTTTTACTATTCACACAAAAATTTATGTATTTTAAAAAATTACCAAAAAACACCCTTAGAAAATTTTTATGTGATGATTTAAAAATTTATATTAATTTTATCAAAATAAATTTCAAAAATATATAATTTTGATTTAAATATTAAAATTATGACTTTAATTAAGTACTTTAAAATATAATTTATTGAAAATGTGATTATATTTTCTTTGATTTTTTTAATCATGATATTTATTGTTTAAAATTATAATATTTATATTTAAATAAATTAATTAGGATAAATGTTATTTATATCATACATTATTATTTTTAGTTAAAATTATTATTCTAACTATCAGGTTACTATCCCAATGGCCACATTACTATTATAACTGTCACATTACCTACTATAAATACCACTCCATTAAT
Organism: Viscum album; assembly: GCA_963277665.1. Taxonomy (NCBI): domain Eukaryota; kingdom Viridiplantae; phylum Streptophyta; class Magnoliopsida; order Santalales; family Viscaceae; genus Viscum; species Viscum album. The sequence goes on along the minus strand of OY728145.1, from coordinate 980,787,234 downwards.
TCACTCAGCATTCAACTCAATTACTCCCAAGGTTCTATATTTATATTTATATAATTATGATTACATTGCTAAATTATTTGTTCTATATTGTTTTCTATGGGGGTTATGATTCTAGTTTATTGGTGTGATCAATATTTTTTCATTTTATATTTAATATTTTATATTTTTTATCAAGTTTTAATTTTTGGAATTTTATTTGGTTTCATTGCTGATTAATATAAACATATTTATTAATGAAATAAATTATTTTCAGTTTCTTTATTTGTATAATACTAAATAATATATGATAACACTAATTTATTTCAATGTACACATACCATTTATAAACTTTGGTTTGCTATAGTTTATATAGAAAAATAGAGGAGAGTAATATATTGATTTTCAAACTGAGGATTTGGACTCTATATGATAGAGTAATATAAACCACTAAACATCCCATGGTTTTTTATCATAGTTTCCAAAAAGGTGTATTTTTATTATTATTTTATATGTTTAATAAAAAATATCATTAAAATAATATCCTTGGTGATGTGTAAGTCTGTCATGTTTATAATAATTGATTTTAAAACCTTAAAATATAACATATATTTTAGAGGATTCATTTAGGATGTGTGAAATTAATAAAATTACTTCAAAAACACATTATTTTATATAATAGATATATATTTGGTCATGTAGACTTTTTATGACATATATTACATCACTTTTAGGTCATTATGATGTCATTATACACACCGTATATTTATAACATATTTAATTTTACCCCAAGAAATCTGTTATATCTGAAAATTATGAAAAAATCACCATTAGATAATTTCAAAATTTTTATTCAAAAGATAATATTTATCTTCCCCAAATAATCCTATATGTATTATAATTTACACTTTTAAATAAAAATCCACATTTATTGAAATATACTTTTTCGTGACAATAACAGTTTTTTGACAATATAAATTTTTTTTTGAATTTGTAAAATTATATTATCATTTATATTCAATAAATATTTTTTCATAGTAATATTTTTTAAAAATTTAATTTATTTCAAAAATTATTTAATTCACTAAAAATGTTATCTTGATTGAAACTATATATTTCCTATAAATACAATTTGTGTTCCATCGTATTCAAATCCAATTTTTATAAGACTTATTAATTAATAATTTTAATGTAATAATAACAGGAGAAATATTATAATTATTTTATAAGAAATAAAATAAACATATAATTATTCATACAATTAATTTCTAGATACATAACCCTTTATTACACTGGTGATTTCCCTAAAGGTAAGTTTTGTGATGGTGAGAGTTTCTTGGGGCGGTATGGCATACTTAGTTTGGGTCATGATCATGATGAACTTTAAATTCTCCCATAAATGATTTTTTTCAGGATTTAGTTTTTTAATATCATCTTAATATTTTTTAAGGTAAAATTCCATTAATTTTATCTCTCTTGGAAGCTCTGATAAATAGGCTTTATATGGTATGATCCTACTGGTTGAGGTCATCGCTTTTTCTATCTGGGTCAGTTGGACTTTACCATAACCATTTATTTATAATAGTAATATTATCTCTATTCAATGGTTATATTATCCATAGTTTTAATTTGTAACTATATTTTAAATTTGACAGACCATATAACAATTAAAAATATCCAAAGTAGTGCAAGTTTTTTCTATAACTTCATTTCTTAATAAGGAATTTACTCATTCCAAAAGGGGATTTAATTTATTAAATTTTGGGTAATTACACATAGAGTGTATTTTGGGGTTGGGTTGTAACACTTTTCTTCAAAATAACTAAATAAAACATTAATATAGTGATACCTACACCCCTTATCAAAATGATATTGCATAATGGAAAAAATAGAAGTTTGTTTGAAATGGAAAGGACCATGAATGTGGTGTATAAACTCTCAAATTTCATCTTGAGGGAACATAAGTGTGTTGTGGTACATGTTCAAAATAATTCATTACTAAAAAAAAGATAGATATTACCCTCTATGAGATGTGGTACCGGAATAAATCAACGCTTAAATACTTGAAAGTGTTTCAAAGTCCTTTCCTATTGAAGATAAAAAATCCTAATTTTGGGAATTTTGATGAAAAATATAAAGAATGGATTTTCCTAGGTTATAAAACCTATGGTAGAATATACGGGTGATGGATCAAATTATTACATAAAATAGTTGAATCATGTGATTTTAATGTAATTTTAAATTATTTCAATCCAAATGATGAAACAAATGGTGGATTAGATGAACCAACGAATCATGTCATAAGATATCCTTGAGTAATTGTTGTAGAGGAAAAAAACTTCTTAGTGTAATATCAAACAAAAATGTTTTGATGAATCTAGTAATGAAGAATGTTACATTGGATATAATAAATCACCATTAAACACATTAAAAAATAATATTAGACAAAATAATATCATCAAAAGTTACAAATCTCTAATTAAGAATAGGGGAAGGTGGGTAATGGATAATAAAATGGTACTTATCACTCGATGAAAACCTCAATTTGTATCAGAACTAAATGAGAAAAAGTATTGGTAAAATTCCATCAAAGAAGAGTTAGACCAAATTAAGAAGAAAAAAAACTTTATAGACAATTACAAGACTAGAAAGAATCAGTATTATTATAACTTAATGGGTGTTTTTGAATAAGATCAAAGAAATGGGAGAAGTTTCATGAAATACAGAAATTTTGGTTGTATAAGGATATTCACAATTTAAAGTAGTTTACTTTCTAGAAACATGTACCTATGATGCAAGGAATGAGACATTTTGTTGTTGATTCTCATTAAGAACACATGGTTTTTTTTATGGATGTAAATTTTTAATTCATGAAATGAGAATTTGAAGAAAAAAATAATATTAAATAAATATATGGATTCATTCTCGATGAGGATTTTAGTATAGTTTTCAAACTTGGAAAAGTCTTATATGGGTTGAAGTGGGCCCCTTATACCTAGTATTCTAAACATGATAAAATCATGAAGATATTAAACTTTTCAAATGGAAAAGTTCATAAAAAAATTATTTGTAGGAATGTTATGGAACATTCATAATTATTTTCTATATTGAATGAAAATTATTTTATTTTAATATAAAAGTATCCCGAAACAGAAGAGCATTCACGGGGGACAAAATTTGTGTAAACACAAGTAATCTCCTTGGATAATGTCTCTACACTCCATAGGAAAGGATCCCAGAGTATCATAAATCGTAATGTCTTCCCCGAGCTTCCCCTGACGAGTAAGCACATCAGCTGCAAAGTTTCCCTCTCTCCAAACATGATGAAGTTCCTTCCCCAAGAACTTATCTCTCCTGTATCTACCAATTTGGTATATCATGTCCCATGGAACCTCCTGATGACCCTGTATGGACTTCACCAATACCTTATAGTCGGATTCAATTTCTGTCACCCGGAAACTTAAACTTTTACACAATGTCAAGACAGAAAGTAATGCCTTCACCTCCACACCTAAGGATGTGCACATGCCATAGAAGGCACTTAACCCTATCATCACTGAGCCATGTGAGTCTCATAGTATTCCTCTGCCTATCATTTTCCCTTGTACAAGAGATTCGTCCACGTTCAACTTCAGGCCACCGAGAGGTGGTGACCAACTAATCCAACGTCCCCTCATAATATTAGGCATGTAGGGGAGGTTCTAACCTTTCTTTCCATCACCACACCCTAATAACCCTGGAACCATTCTTATATGAGGCTCTGTATAGCAATTTTATCTCCTTCCAGGACAAGGCGGGGAGAGAACGAGGACCCCAAAAATTGTTCCCACTCACTCTGAAAAAGTAGGTGCACAGCCGATTCCATCTTTCGGCACTTACAGCAGAAACACCGAGAGACAACGGGAATACCTTTCTGACGAATGTTCTCATCCATAGGAAGAGCGTTGTTTCTGATTCTATAGGAGAGGAAATTAATCTTCATAGGAATCTCCTTAGACCAGAGTTTGGTAGCCCAAATATCATGATGACCCTCCTCATGGAGTAGGCGCTTGTAGTCTTTGATGGAAAATATTCCCAATAATGACCTGGTGAAACAGCAGGTATCCAGAACGTCCTCCATGATTAACTCCTCAAACACCTTCTCCTGGTTCGAAGTTAGGTTGGAAGTAACGAAACTAGGGGTTTCAATAGCCTCTTTAAACAGGATATCTAGAAGTGAACTGTCATTAAAATTCAGTGTTTCTCCCGACCAGTTGTCCTTCCAGAATTGGATCTCCCCTTTCCTGACGATCCATCAAGTTGTCCCTTTATGCTTTTCGAGATGCGAGAACATGTTTCGGGCAAGCCAAGAATGCCAGGGGCCTCTCCGGTCTATATTAATGATATATTATTTACTGGTTACAAATATCACGTATACATGGAGTTTTCATAGAAAATAAATGATTACTTTGAAATGTCAATTCTTTGGAAGATTAATTTATTTATCAGGACACAAGGGGTAAAAATTTAATTTAAAAAATTATTTCATAGGAAAAGTATTCCTATGATATATTGAGGAAGTTATCCATTTGTGGTTTAAATGAATTTTATAATCCTATATTTATTTAATTAATGTTAATAAAATTTGAATTCAAGGATGTTTTTAATCAAAGACACTTATTGAAGTTAATCATAAGTTTACTCTATAAAACTATATCTTGGCCAAACATTGTGTATGTTGTCACTTTGTGTGCCATATATAATAGTGATAAAAAGGAATCACACTCGACATTTTCTAATTGAATTTTGAGGTGTATTAATAAAATATAAAATATTTGATTAATGTATCCAATAATTAATAATTCTATATTTCTTGGAATCATTGAAATTGATTGAGATGGTGTTTTTTGATAAAAAATGAACAATTGGAGGAATATTATTTTTGGAAGATATATGTGTTTGTTGAGATAAAAAATAAGAAAAAATCAATAACTTTGAGTAAAGTAGAATTAGAATATTTTTTCCCACCCATTCTACCACTAAAATATTTAGTATGATATCTCAACTAGAAGAGAAGAAAGTGATTATTAAAAATTCATTGAAATTTTTTGTTATAATCAAAGTAAGATTTATCTGAAAAAAATTAAATAAAACCCAATAAATAAAATCATATTGCATAATGTTTCACTTAATCAAGGATAAATTTGATACCATATAAATAAAAAAAATTATATTTCATCAAATGATCGAATTAAAGATATTTTCACTAAAGTTATTCTAAGGAAAAGGTTTGAGAAATTTAGTATCGAACATCATGTTAATCCATCTTTTATCATATAGCATAAGTTATGGAAATTTCTCCACTATTCCTTATATTATGTTGTCAAAGAAGGTGATTGTTACAACTCATTATCAAAATTAGGAGTACAAACTTTTATATCATTTTACTAAATTTGAGTGACTAGTTTTTAAATATAGGGAGGAAACAAATAGAGTGAATTAAGGGGAATATATCAAAATCAGTTTTCCAAAATTTAAAGTCACTGAGGGATGGAATTCTATAAAAAGTATTACTTTATCCAACATTGTGATGTAACGACTTTTCTCCTTGATAAAGGATATAATTTAGTGGAAAATAAAACATGTTGAGTATTGGAATGAATTGCGCTTCCACTACATCAAATAGGGGAGGTTAAATTTCCCAAAAAATTATAAAGATGTTGTATTTGTTTTCAACTCTATTTGTAAGAATGATTCTTAGTTAAGATATAAATGTGTTTGAGTCTAGATAACTATGTCTAGAGGGTTTTGGAAGTTCAACAACTGATAAAGGTTAAAATTAATTGATCAATAGATTGGAAGAATAATATAGGACTAAGAGTTTGTTAAAATACCATAAAAAGAAGTCTATAAGTTTTTATGGATGAAATATCATTAGGTCATGGAGAATTGGAGTGTTATTGAATGGTAATTTGGAAATTCAATCAGAAGATGTGTGTGATTTCATTAAAATTCATGAATATCACTTTCGAGGAAGACTAACAGTGATTAAATATAAGTTTACTGGAATATATTATTATTAGGCTTTGATCTAATAAAAAGTGGATTCTACAAACCGAATTTTAAAGTTATTGTAGCTATAATGGATTCAGACCACTGGAAGAAGGAGTTTTATGTTACAGCAGTTCAAAGAACTGAAATATGTAATAGTTTTAGTTTACATGAAACAGTGGAAGAAAATAGAATAAGGGAAGTGTAAAGTATATATAAGTACATTCACAAAAATATACTCAGTTAATTCACATATACATTCTGAAGTCACAACCATTCTGATGATGTTGTGTTGGTTGTTTAATGTTTCTGAAGGAAATTTTATGATTCAATCCATGTTTTATTGAAGACATGAATATTGTTGTCGTCGAGTGTTGTGGGGGTGTTTATTCTGTCAAAAAATGATATATAGAGAATATATTTATGGTAATATATAGAATAATTTAGTTATTTTGAATTCCAAATTGAATCTTTCACTCCTCATTTTTATAGTAGTAAATCCAACTATATAAAGAGGTGAAAATCATTCAATCAAGGGTTATTGATTATGCTGAGTTTCAAAGTGAATAAGTTTATTGGGAGTCCAAACTACATTCTAAAAAGTATACACTATGTTTAAAAAGAAGAACTTGGAGTTTAGGTGTCTAAAAGTTTCAAAACTAGAAGATACATGTTCCAAAAATATAAGTCATAGAGATTGATGTTTATGAGTATACTCTATTTTGAAATATATAATCCTTGAATGAAATCCCACATCTTATAAATGATGGGAATTAGTATAATCAACTTTTCAAAAGAAATGAGTGTGGAATGGGCTTTGGGTTAAAATTGTATCCCTTCTCAAACCATTTTAAATCATATTTGATTATAGTGGACAATTTTTGACTCGAACATTTGGGGTATAGTAAGGAGTAGGTACCCTCATTGGGGTTGAATATTGTAAAGATATATGTGAACTAATTTTATATTTTCATTATTGTACATGAGTAAAATTTGATTTTATACATGAGTGTATTTAGAACATAACAAGTCAAATAGGTACACTTAAAGTTAAAGGAAGTTGCAAAAATGAATCAATGATTCAACCCCCCCCCCCCAATGTGGTTTACTAATTTTTAGGTTTTCCAGGAGGAAATACATGTCACCTCATATCTTATAAGTAGTAGAAGAAATACTCATATCAAAGATAAGAGTTGTATACATGTTCATAATCCATAGAAAATTTACATAGCTAGAGATTAATCTATATACATGCATACTAAAATAAACATAAATCTATAAGGTATAAATTTTATATCCCATCCTTCTAAATTCCTAATATATAGATTGTAGAAGAGGTAATTTTATGTTAATATTCATCCATATCGATCTTATAACTATTTGGGGGATAAGGTCAACAATTATGTGAAGGATTTACATTATATTTTAATAATATAGATATTGTAGGAACTACTCCTATCCACATATACAATATTATAGAAACTAGATGAATTACCCATATCTACCTATCACATAGAAATATCTGATTTATCTTAACCCATATATATAGTGAGTAGGACAAGACACATGTATAATTCATCACCCATCCCCTCCCAAATCAATGGGTGAGAATGGTATAAAAATATTAATGCCACTCTATCCTTTGTGAGATGGTGAGTGTAAAGATGATTCTACCACATCGCCACATCACTATCAATATCCACCCTCCTCTAACTGTATCACATCACCAAATAGGTAAGTATAAACAATAATTCACCTCAATCCAAAATAAGTATACCCTATTAAACATAAAAAAATTGTGTGGTGATCTAGATACAACATCACTCTCAAAATATTCCCATATTCCAAACCCATAGAATGTATATGATAATTCAATAATTTATAAGTTTTGTTTTTGAATTATCCAACTATCCAAATCATAATATATAATAAATAAAGTTCCTCAAAAAATTCAATCTCGTGTAATTGAAAGTAACTCAAGGTAATCCCACTATATTTATAGTCAATGCCAAGCTATTAGAATATTTATCATAAGTATTTCATCAAATTATTCATTAAGTACACATCATGATTTCTCATTATATTCCCATTTATAATAGAATTCATCAGGTACTACCATCCCCTTTCATGAAGGTGTTTCATAATTGGGAGAATAAATCATCATTGGTAATAATCCACCACTTTATCACTTTTAGTGACTTACTATGTAATTACTATATCAAACATTCAACATTAAACTTATCTATAAACATATATTAATTTAATAAATTCCATGTCTTCATATAGTTAATAAAATTTATACCATCCATTCATGTATGATAACTTTATAACATAAAACCCTTCTAAATAATTCACAAATTCTCCCAATCACTATTTTCTCATTTAAGCAGTTGACATACATTAATGGTACTTAACTTCAATAATCATGAGTCTCATGATAATTAAATTTCTTACAATTAAACATAACATAAACCCATTGAATTTAGTTATCCATTGAAAAAACAACTTTTCCCATTTAATTTCTAACAAAACTCATTATTTAATAATGAATTTTAGAGTATTTATAGGTGTTTTTAGAACCTATTTGTAAAAATAATTATACAGTTGATGATTTCCTCTCTTATACTAAGAATCACTCAATAAAATTATTGGATCATCAACACATACCAATTATAACTCCCCATAGTGATTTATCTCATACATTTATGTATTTAGTCTTCTGAGTTATGCCTCAATAATATTTCTCATTTATTATTATTATTATTATTATTACCCCATGGGGAACATTTCAGTGGTTATTCCCCTATTGTACCCATGGTGGGGAGTTGGAGAGGTCCTAGTTTTGAGCCTCTACATCTTCAACTTTATTTCAATTATACCCCCACTATCAGATCAACTTTATATTATTATTATTATTATTATTTTTTTATTATTATTATTATTATTATTATTATAAAATATTATTTTTAATATCCCAAAATTAATGATAGTATCCCAGGCTAGCCATTTTCATTCCAAGGAGTTCATTTTATCCATTAATATTATATCTAGTGGTCATTAGCAATTAATCATGCTAACAATATTCTTTGACATTGATAGTTGTAATTATCATTTAAAATAATAATAATTTTTACATAAAATCACTCTTACCTAGCTCAATTTATCAAATAAAATTTCTAAAAATAACCCAAACATGGTTTCATTAGATCAAGGATAAAGAGGGGAGACCCGTGCAACTATTGACCTAAAATTTCGGTCCTTCACACACCCCCACAAACCCTTTTTTCTCTTGACCAATATAGAGGTTCCATATGTCACCCCATATGTGGTTCATTCATGTTCCTTATAACTACATCCATTGTTTAATCCTAGACAATGGAAATATGGATCTAATGACCCATAAAATATTAAATATTACATTATTTTATTTTCTCACTCATCCAGTGATAGATATTTTATGTTTTAATCCAATAGTTGTGAGCAAAATTATGTCACACCCATGTTAGACCATACATACTTCAACTTCAACCATTTAATCTGAAGATCCAAATGATTGAATCATCAGGGACTATGCTACACAATATATGTTTCCTCTTACTCTCAAGGGATAAATAGCTCGTAGGTGGCCACTTGATCCTCAAATCAGATATTTTTACATATCCCCCCACAAAGTGATCTGGAATTCCCCACTTAGGGTTATGTTTCCCACCCATTATTACCTAATTTATTTATTAGACAACCACTGTTAATTTAATACTTATCCACCGTGTTCTACAATCTCTACTACTCACCTACAACAACTTTCCATTATGGTTGATGGGTGTTGACCACCTCCATTTCTCACCAAATATAATTCACTAGTAAAAATCAACCTCATGATTTCAAATATTTTTATGAAACCCCAAGATGAACTTTTATGTGAGGTTATTTGTTGGATGATTTATACCCTCGAGATAGAGGAATTTTGGGTATGAGTGGGTGACATTTTGGGACTTTTTTGAGGTCTCAAAGTTAGACTAACCATGTATCCCAAGTGTGTATCCCGTGCACCAATAGGAAATTGTGATTTACATGGTTACGACATAGTTTTTTAACCATGTATTTAAACCATGAATCCCATGCAAAGAGGGTTATTTTTTATTTTTGCATCATTTTTTATTGGGGTATACACTTATGGCTTACCCACTCAATTTCTCCCAATCTAGGAACCTTCCATGTATTTCTCTCACCCTCTAAAGCTTCTCCATGTGGATTTTGAAGTGGTTTAATAGTGGGTTTTCACCCAGTTTAAAATTTTAGCGTTCCACTCCTATTCTTCTTGGGTTTTATCTGATTTTCCTCTTCTTATATAACCCTAGTGTCTATTTTTAGAAAATTTAAATACCTATTGTTGTTCTAAAATAGTATTTTCTTTCTTCATGGGGGTTGTGATCCCTCCTTTGGGAACTAATCAAGTGGATTTCATTGAAGGAAACATGGTTTCACAAAATGAGGTATGTGTTTCCATTTCATATCTAATTTTTTAATATCTACATGAAATATTATGATTTGAAAGAGATTTTGATTTAACATAATGATTTATATAGTATATAGGATTGGATTATCAAGGTTCTCATTTGGAATCATTTGGATTTCATTTTTATTAAAATGTGTAATTTTGTAATTAAGTGGTGTTTTTATGGAAATGGGTGTTTTATGAATTCTATATGTTTTATAAAATGAAAAATATGGGTTCCATTGATAAATAAACTTTTTTTGGTTTTTAATGAAAAATAGGGTTTTAAAGTAGTTTTTTCTTTTTGGTTAATGGGTTTACTTAATTTAAAAAGGGTGGAATTGTTTTAAAAACATAAATGGAGTTTACCTTAGTTTGTTTGATTATAATTATTGGGGTTATGTTGTGATTTTTTATTGTGTTTGGATTCCAATTTGTTTTTAAAGGTATTTACAAATGTATATTCTATATGTGATAAGATAAAGGTCTGGCTGGAACTTTAAGAAGTGACGATTGATAGATTATTCATTGTTCCCTTATTGGTCCCACTTTTTCTTATGGATAATGTTATGTTAACCCATGTGATGGGTGTATATAATGTGATTCATTTAGTTGTTTTATATTCTTAATATCTCTATGGGATGCCTGTGAGGGGGAGGGAAGTTATTATGGTGTTAGACTATCATGATTTTTTATTATCATGTGATGAATTGTTTGTTCATGTTCCACATCCTTTATTAATTTCATGAGGAAATGAATGTGACTAAGTAGGAAGTAGTGGGTCTTTCCTAGTCTAGTTGATATTTTTTTACTGGGTAGCCCCCCCCTCCAATTATATGTAACACCATGATAGGGGTATAGTCACTAAGGTGACTGGTTAGAGTGATTTAGTTGAAGGATGTGTTACCATTAACCCGCTAGTAGTAGGTCCACTTTGAGTTCCTTGTGTAGTTATGTTAGCCATATGGTGTTGTACCATTCTATGTATCATATGATATGCCTTTATTTATGTATAATTTCATGTGTGTTGTTTAAGAATTTTATGGAATTTCTTGATAATTTTATCCTCTTGTGGTTTAGTTTTAATATTGATTAGTTTGGTTCTATCCACTTATTTTGATTATTTATATCCATTTATGGTAGTGATTTATTATATTTTTCTTTATTTACTTAATTACCTTTTATTTTGATATGTTAAATATTTTAAAGGAAAAGGGGGATACATGGTTTTCAAATAGGGGTTCATAGTTGGAATGATTTGAAATGTTTTGCACCTTGTTTTGGTTTGTATCACAACAATTTGTTTTAAACCTAAATGAGTGGGTTTTGATTTATAATGGTTTTTAGTAAAACATTTTCATGAAATTTTTTTAATTTATGTTCCTTTTCAAATTGCATGTTCCATTTTTGGATTAATTCTATATATGGTTGAACAAAAAAGAAAACTTAGTTATTAATTTTTTTTCAAATAAGGAAACTAGGTTTCTTTTATAAAAGAAATTAAATGAAATCATGGGAATATCCTACTATATTTGGTTCACACTCTACATATTGATGTTTGTGGGTATGTAGTCTTCGTGTACCTCAAGTAATAGCTCTCGGGTTAGATCTACTGCCATATCATTTGGGAATCATATGGTTTTCTGGTTCATGGTGGTGACTTATGAGTTACAAGAGGATAGTGTTTGGACCTTATGTTTTATACAACAAGTTGTCTCATGTCTTGTTCAACTTATTTAGTCTTCATTTTATGTTGTTTCAATATCTGTTGTAGTTTTGTAATCTATAATAAATTTTTATTTTTATGATATTTCATTGTAATGTATCTTTTTATATTTGTTAATTTTTTCATGTTTAGAGGTTTTATATGTTATATTTATGGTGAAACCATCTCCAATGGTTTTGTTTGATACCATGGGTGCTTTTTGTCAGACTGGGGGGATTGGGGGTGCTCCTCAGTTATGTTTAGGGTCAGATCTAGAGTCAGTGGGATGGAATTCCCTTGTTGGTTTGTTACAAAATTGTATCATAGAAACCCTATTTGTTATTTGGGTGATTATGTTTATTCTAAAGACTAGGATTACCGTCGATTCCAAGGTAAAATGTGTGGGCAAGGGCCTAGATAGCTCATTATGACACTGAATCTCATGTTTCCATGGTTGTCTCAGCCTAGAGTCTTGATAATGTGTTTGAATTTGGATTTGTAGACAGATTTTTGATGTGATAAGATTTTTATTTGATCTTCATTGACTGCATCAGTGATTTTGGGGGAAGTTTAGGTTTTATAGGTTAGAATAATGAATAGAAAAGGGATTAATGGTTTGAACACTTGGTCTAGTAAACTGTGTAGTTCCAACACATTATGTCTCTAAAACCATGATAGTGCATGTTATTTGTTTGGTGCACATTTTACTATCCTATGTTGTAGAACGATGCATAGTGAAAATTATCCATTGGATTTTTTTTCACCCTTTTCTCCAAGATTAAATCCAATGGATTATTTCTTTCAAATGTTTCCATTAGGGGAATTTCAACTAATATTTTTAATGAAACTGTTGTGGTGAATGTGTTTTTATTTTATGTGTGTATTGTTTATATTGGTTTTGTTCCTTGGGGACTTTACTTTGTCAAAGTAAAAGGGGTATTTGGAGTGGAGGAAAGTTGTCTGTTTTTTAAAATTTCTGTGGTGGTTTAAAAAGACATTCGGGTTTTTTAATTAAAACCAAATTGTATGTTATTTTGAAACTAATATAAGGAAAAAATAGGGAAAATTTGTTTTAGATGAGAATTGGAATTCTGAGAAACATTTTAATTCTAAAAGTGGAATGTTTTAAGAATTGGTTTATGAAATTGTTTTCCTTGAGATGGTTTATTTCAAAGAGAAGTTTTGAAAAAAAAAGTAATAATTAGTGTGATATTTAATTTTTTATGAAAATTCATGTGATTATTTTAAATGGTGAGGGTTTTGAACCTTTATTTAAATGAATTTTGAGACTTCAGGGTCTGAGTAATGGGTTAATGATTGAGAAAATAACAGTGTATAATAGTTGAGACTTTAAATAATATTTTTAAATTGGTTTGAAATTTATTTTAAAAGGATGTTCTGAAATGTTTTCTTTCATGGTTCCCATGGTTTTAGGTCTTCATGTTTTGTTTTAGGGTAATGGTAGGTTGGGATCATGACTTTTTTGTTGCTAAGTGCCTCCAAAAAATGTATTGATGGAGAGAAAGTGTTTTACTAATAAATCTAATTTGAAAATTCCATTCCATTTTAGGGATTTGAACTTTTAAATTATTTACATAACCCAAAATTCAGGTGGATTTGGAGGATTCATTTAGGATTTTTATTCATTTTCCATTGTTATGATATGGCCTCCAAAATAGATCGTTGTTGAACAAGGGGTGGGAGATATATTCTACCTTGAGTGCCCGGTATTTTTAAAATGACCTAATGTGAATATTTAACCCCTTTAATTTGGGTGGTTAATTTTTTAATGGTTCCAAGGTGGATTTATTTTTCTTAAAAGGTGGATTTCACTTATAATTTAATGTCGTATTTCAAATAATAAGTATTTGTAAGTTTCAAAGGATGAATTAAAATTGGATGTGGATTTTTTATGGATTATAACCTCATTTGGTACATTAAATGAATTGGGAATTTTTTTTTTCAACTTCTAAAGGTTTTTTTGGGTGATTCAAGGAGGTATTTAGATATTTTTTGAAAAATATTTTTAATAATAGTATGATATTTTAATTTTTTTTGAACTTGATAGGGTCATGTTGTGAAATTTTTAAGGGGTCTTTTAAGACTTTTGTGGGCTTTAAAGGAAAATTATTTAGTTTTTTAGAATTTTATTCTTTGTATTTGTGAATAATAATTTAAAATTTATTTTTCAAAGTATATTTCAAGAGATTAGTTTTTAAATAACAGTTTAAATCGGGACTTCAACAATCAAAAATTAGATCTTTTAGTTTTTAAAAAATGGAATGTGTGAGTTTTTTATTAATTCACTTTCAAATTGGACTATGTAAATGATTTCTAAAGTGATTTTAAAAAATCAAGGTGTAAATATGCATCTTTTATTGGTAAAACGTTTTGAAAGAGGCCAAAATATGTTTTGGTTGGTTATTTTGCTATTAGGAAATGACCATATTTTTGTGTTCTACAAAATGGGTTGAGGCTCAAAAAGTTTATTTTTAAGTGGTTGTTTGATTTAATCTAAGTGGGAAAAGTTATTTGAAAATATTATGTGTGTTTTTTGTTTTTAATTTCATTTGGTCTATGTGATGCCTCGAGATTTTGATCTTGGGTGCTTTGCTTGTTGTCTTTGTTGTCTTATTTTGAACCCTCTGGGGTTTTCTTGTATCATGGCATGTTTTAAGGATAGTTCCTTTTATATATGGTTATAAGTTACCTTTTGTTTGATACTAGGGTAATCAATATGTATGTGGCCTACAATCCTTTTATATCCTGATGGTGATAGTTTTTTCGGGTTCAATATGGGATGGTGATTCGATTTGAGGTCCTAGTTTACCCCTAGAGTACAGTAACCTTGGTCAATCGAATATGAAATACTTTATTGTGGAATGCCTTGAAAGCTATCCATTATGTAAGAGATTGTTAATATTTTTTATGGTCCAACCATTTGGGTGTTTAATATCTTTTGGTTTGTTTTCCTTTGAAAAAGTGATTGATTCTTTCTAATTATTCTCTCAATATTATTGGAGATTTTTTCCCATAGTTTATGTTTTAGTTCAAGTTTTTATATTTTTTTACACAATTTATGATGTCTTTAAATGGTGTTAAGACTCATGTTCGGTCTCAATTTCCTTTTGGGTCTTGTACTGGTGAGTTTGGATGTGTTTTTTTGGAGACATTTGATATCCTTGTGTATTTTTTTGTCCAATTTAAAGAAATTTTCATTGCTCGAGATTTTCTTCCTAGGAACCTCTCTATTGGTTAGTTATCCAACTAACCTCACTTCATTTAGAGATGGTTGTGACTTGTTATTTTCACTTCCGTCTTGACTTGGTACATTATAGGGGATAATTTTCCATGGTGGGAATTTTATAACACCCCATGTGTTACTTTTATGTGAGTGTATTTGTTGTATGGTTTATTCCCTCAATATGGAGGCATTTTTTTGGTAAGAAACGGTGACATTTGGGTACTTTTTATAGGTTACATAGTTAACTATGCAAGTAACCAGTGTTTCCCACTTAAAGAAGGGTATTTTTTCCTTTTAGATCTTCTTAAATTTGGGTTTCCTCCTATGGCTACCCCATTGATTTTCCTCTAACCTGGGAACCTTCCATGGAGTTCTCCCCCTCTATAAATATCCTAAAATTTGATTTTGAAGTGGTTTCTTAGATATTCTTCACCCAGTTTGAATGGTTAGGATTCCCTTCCTCTTCTCCCTAGGTATTCTTCAATTTTTCTATTCTTATCTAACCCTATTGTCCATACTAGTCCAATTTCAATACCTAGGATTTTTCAAAAATTTATTTTTTCCCTCATGGGGGTTGTAAACCCTCTTTTGAGACCTAATCTGGTGGATTTCATCGAAGGCAATGAACACATCCTTGTAAAAGGTTATGCTAAAAAATCTAATTATTTCTTAGTGGATCATAGTGGCTGACCAGAGTTGTATAACTTGAGGAGCTTCATAGTTTATTAACATAATAATTCTATTTCCCCAAAGAAATAATTATTTTTGTTTTTTTATTATTTTCTAAAAACAAATAAATTTAAATGAAAAAAAATATTAAAAAAATTAAGCTAACATGCAATGACAGAATGTGGTTAGAAAAGAATAAACATTGACATTATGGTTTGGTTTATGGGTTACATCATTCTTCATGTTTGTTATTAGAATTTAGTTTGATAATATAATTTTTAAATCTCAAAAATAAATTACTATTATTTTATTTATTGGGTGTGAAATTTTGAATGCTTAAAGAAAACTAAATTCCAACTCTTCTTATAATCAAGGTAGATGACACACATCAATTGAGAATGTGGAACCTTCCAAGGCAAAGCTCCATCATATGAAGTTTTATCCACTAAATGGGTCAACTCCATCATATGAAGATATTGTTTCCAATATAAGGGAGGTAAAATATTTAAATAAAATCATTGTAATGGCTTTGAGTTCAATTTCACAGTTGAAAATCCACAAACCCATGAACATCACCATTGATCACTACAAGCATAAATAAAGCACTAGAATTAAAGTGAATAATTCATGAAACACAACATACCTCCCCAGGTCCAAACCTTGGGTTATCCCATCATTATTGAGGGAAAGGGGTCACAGTAGATATAATAGAAATAAGAAAAGGATAAAATAAGATAAAATAAAAATAATAAGATATATATATATATAATAGAAAATAAAATAAAATAAATAAAGGACGTAATGAAAAAAAGAAGAATAATAAATAGAAAAATATAGTGGAACACTTAATTAAATAAAATGAAGTAATTATACTAAAGGAACTATATAAAAAATAAAATAGAAATAACACTAAAAATAATAAAAATGAATAGAAGAACAAAAAAAGAAACAGCCTTCGGACTATCCGCTTAGTAGTCAATCTCCCTTCACAACGGGTGAGCCCCCTATATTTATAAAGGGGGAAATATATTTCTTCATAATTTATTAATGGATAAAATTTACCTCAAAACCCTTGGATATCATATTTATTAGGTATTTAAAATACCTGTCAAGAATATGTTGCGGATTTCTCGGGGCTTCCCAATTACAGTGTGGAAGAAATCCATGTAGGGCATCCACTAATTTTTTTTTATTTTTTTTGTGTCTCATATATTGTGTATGGTATCCTGTCTACGTGGTATTAAGGTTAAAATAGTATAAGTTAATAGGGATTCCTTAGCCCTCTAGCCTTCATAGTGGTCAGAGGGATCTCTATTCGACATGCATGGTGTCAGATCTTTTAAAGGGAGCTTAACGGTGGCCGGATGTGACCTTGAATATGATCCATGGTGATCTAGGGTGTTAGTAGTGGTCATCAGCTTAATTTTTAGCTTACATGGTGTTTTTTCAATGTTTCAAATAGTGGAAGTCGAGTTTCTAGTAGCATAGGTGGTGAGGAGCATCATCATGGGGGTATCCAAGCATAGTTCATGTGAGCGAGATAGAGGACTCTGCAATTTTAGTAAAATTAAATAGTACCACCAAATAAAAATCTTGTATTGAAACAATATATGGTTATACATTTCCATATTAATCAATTCAGGGAAACTCTTAATCAGAAGACTACTTCGGGGTGGGATTATAGTACACACCACTCACATAACATGGGAAATGATGCATCATGTGGCACGAGCATGCTTTGTCCCACCTCTTCACCCATGGGATCCTCCCTACTCGCCACATGTTACAAGGTCCCTATCCCTTTTACATCATCACATCCCTACCTTCTTGAGGTAGCCCTATGGGTGGTTTTATTTTCCATTTAGTCCATTATGGACTGGCTAGGTGGCTTGCTTCCACTGGTTGAGGAATGGTTTAGCTTGGCACTTATTTTTTACGTAGAATTTATTCAAAAATATTAAACACACTTAATATAATTTCAAAAAAATGTTCACATAAATTAAAAACTTATAATTACTAACAAATTATTAATTTTAAATCATTTTAAAATCTATATTTATAATTTTCATAATTATAGTAAAACAATACATTTTATGTGATTATTTATTAAAAAACATTGAAAATTATAAAAATATGTTTAAAAATATGCATGAAAATTTGAGTTTGTTGGAAACATAATTTCATCACATATGGTAGATGTTTCTATTTCATTACATTTTCTTTAAGAGTTACATGAATGATTGTTGTTTTAAAAGTGATATTGAATTAATATAATATTATATATTATATATTGGTTTGGTTTATCAATTTTTCATTAGGCATCACTTGGTTTTCATTTGTATTGAAAAGCGAAATTTTATAATTAAGTGGTGTTTTGATGGATATGGGTGTTTAATGCACTGTACGTGTTTGATAAAATTCCAAATATGGTTTCCTTTGATATTGAAACTTTTTTATTGGGTTTTAATCCAAATGGGGTATTCATGGTGGGTTTCCTTTATTGTTGAGGTGTCTCCAAGATTAACAAAGGGCATATTTGTTTTATAAATAGAAATAATATTTCCCTTGGTTTATTTGATTGTGATTTTTGGTGGTTATGATGGGATTTTTAATTGTTTTTGGATTCAAAATTATATAAAAAATGGATTTCCAATGTTATATTATATATATGATATGATATACTCCTTATCAATTTAAGAATTAATGATTGGTTGATTGTTGATTTTTCTCTTACTAAACACCATTTTTTATGGATAATGTTATGTTAACTCATGTGATGGGTGTATGTGAAGTTATTCATGTTGTGATTATGTATTGGGTATCTTTCTATGGGATGTATGTGAGGTGGGTGGTATGTTATTATGGTGTTATCCCATGGGGATTTATCATTTTCATGTGATGGAATTATTTTTTCATGGATCACCTCCTTTATTATTTCTATGATGAAATCAACATTACTAAGTTATAAGTAGTGGTACATTTATATGAAATTTCACATTTACACACTAGTAAACCCCCATAGTTGTACGTAACACCTTTCTAGTGGGATAGTCACTCATAAGATAGCTTAGAGTGATTTAGTTGATGGATTTGGGACCCTTAACCTACCAGTATTATATTCACTTTTCATATCTGGTGTTGTCTCGTTGGTCCTATGGTGTTTCCTCAGGCTATGTATCATATTTTATGCATTTCATTATGCATAATGCAATGTGTATTATTTATTACCTAGATGGAATTTTTTGATGTGTTGATCCTCTATTATTTTAGTCCTGATATTGAGTAATTTTGTTACATCTACATATTATCATTATTTTTTACCTTATATGGTAGTGAATTGTTATAATTTTCATTATTTCCTTACATACCTTTGAGTTGGGTGTGTAAATGATTTCAAATGAAAATAGGGGAAATTATTTTCAAAGATATGTTTGTGGTTGGCATGATTTGAAATTTTTTAAACCATGTGTGGGTTTGTTTCCAAATCATATGTTTTAATGATAAATGAGTTTATTTTAAATTGGCATGGTTATGGGTAAAATCTTTTCATGCCATATTTTTTTCAAATGGTGTGCTTTGAGAAAGTTCATATTCCATATTCGGTTTGATTCTATAGAATGGAAATGAAAACCTATTTTTTAAATTATTTTATAACTAAGAAACTTAGTTTATATTACAAAAAATGAAATGGACTCATGGTGGTCTCCTACTGGATTCTTCTCACACCCTACATACTCACTTTGGTGGGTATGTGGTCACTATGTCTTAAGAATGTTTCTTCAAGTTTGATCTCTCAGTTTGGATCTAGTTTCATATCCTTTGGGAAGTAAATGGTGTTAGGTTAATAGCGGTGACTTGTGAGTCATCTGGATATAGTTTTTGGACCTTAAGTTTTATACAACTGATTGGTTTGAGTTTTGTTTAGATTATTTATTCTTCATTTTATGTAGTTTGATCTTCCATTTTAGTTTTGTTAATTGTATTAAATGTTTATTTTTATGAGATATCATTGTCTTGTATATTTTATTCTTTTTCATTATTCTATGCTTGGACATTTTTTGTGGGGTCTTGAGGGTGAAACCAACACCAACAGTTATGTTTGATACCCTTTACACTTTTCCTTTGCCCAAGGGGATCGAGGGTACACCTTGGTTATGTGGTGGGTAAGCTCGGGAGTCCATGGGATGAATATCCCAAGTTTTTTCATTACAAAATTGTATCATGGAAACCTTATTTGTTATTTGGGTGTGTCTGGGTAGTATGGAGAATAGGATCTTCATCCGAGCATGGGTGGAGTGTGCAGGCAAGGATTTAACCAACTCTTTATCATACTGAACCTCAAGTTTCCATGGGTGAATCAAGATGGAAACTTGATCTTCAGTTTTTATTTGGATGTTTTGAAATATTTTTGATGTGTTGTGATGATTATTCGATCATTATTGAGTGCATCAATGATTTTGGGTGTCAGTTTGAGTTTTAGAGGCTAAATAGTGAATATTCCAAGGTTCCATGGTGGTCACACACAATCTGGTAAACAATACATTTCTTATACAACATGTCTCTAAAACTATGATAGTTCATATTTCATGGTCGGCTCATTGTTTTCTATCATGTGTGGCTAAATTGTGCACAATTCAAACTCTCCTATGTAATTCCCCACCAACCTCGTAGATTGACACCAATGGAGTATTCCATTGGCATGTTATCCTTTTGGGGTGTTTGAAATAAAAATGTTATGGTATTTTTAATGGTAAATTTGATTTTAGTTGAGTTGTGTTCTGGTAATATAGGTTTTAATCTTTGGGTAATTTACTTTGCCAAAGTAAAAGTGGACTTTAGAGTGGAGGAAAGGAGTCTTTTTTAACCTTTTATGGTGGTTTGAAAATAATTTTTGTTTTTTCATTAAAAAAATGTTTTTTTATTTTTAACTTATCTAAGAAAACTATTTTGAGTGAAAATTGTTCTATTTAATACAGTGGAATTTTTTAAAACACTTAAATAATTAAATTGTAATGTTTTATGAATTTTTTTATGAAAGTGTTTTCCTTGAGATGGCTTATTTCAAAGAGTAGTTTTGAAATTATTTTGGAAAGTATAATGATATTTCCCTTTTTATTAAAATTTTTATGTTGGTTTTGAAAGATAACGGTATTGAATCTTGTTTTAAATGAAATTTGAGATCAGTTGGTCTTAGTAATGGGTTTAAGTTTGAGAAAAGAGTTTTGGTAAATGGTTGATATATTAAAGTGTATTTTAAAATTGGTTTGAAATTTGCTTTAAAGGATGTTTTGAAATGGTATTTTTCTAGGTTTCCTAGGTTATAGGGCTTCTTGTTTTGTTTGAGTATCTTGGGTGGTTGGTCTAATGTCTTGTGTTTATTAATAAGTTCCTCCAAAAAATGTTTTTATGGAAGAGATATTGTTATCCTAAGAATTTCCTTTGATGGTTCCATTCCCTTTTTGGGGATTTGAACTTTTTTTATTAATGTCGCCCCAATTTTAGGTGGATTTGGAGGATTAATTGAG
This sequence comes from Viscum album, assembly GCA_963277665.1. Lineage (NCBI taxonomy): Eukaryota > Viridiplantae > Streptophyta > Magnoliopsida > Santalales > Viscaceae > Viscum > Viscum album. The sequence continues at coordinate 980,765,590 of OY728145.1, read as the reverse complement.
TCTTGTTCGATTATTCTAGGTTATTAGGAAGAGTCCTCCAATCCATATTTTTATTGAACTAGGGGTGGGTTTTATGTCGTGCCAAGAGTTCCTGGTAGTTTTAAAATATCCTAATGTTAATGTTTAACCCTATCTTGTTGAGTGGTTTAGTTTTTTAATGGGCTTAAGGTGAATTTATTTTTATTTAAAGATGGATCTCACTTGTCATTTCAAGTGTTACTTAAAATTAAAAGTGGGGTATGTTTTAATGGTTGAAATAAAAATGGATGTGTCTTTTCAAATAGATTTTGATCTCATCTAGGTCATGAAATTATATTGGAATTGTGGTTTACAACTTTCAAAGGTTTTTATTTGGTTATTCAAGTGGTGATTTAAAGTTCCAAGAGATTTTTAAATCATTGTATATGAATTTTAAAATGATTGTGATATTTTAAAATGTTTTCACCCTGATTGGGTCATGTTATGAAATTTTAACAAGTTTTTTTACATACATTGAGTTTTTTAAAGGAAAATTCATTAATTTTTAAAAAAATTCTTATTTGGTGTAATGTCTTGGGCCCAATTCAGTTATAATTAACCAAACACAATTGTCCAAATAGCCTCAAGAGTGCCTCCCCATATTCCAAAGGCTAATAATTTGAATTTATGATCTATATAGGTAAGTTAGGAAACTATAACCTTATTTTTAGAGTATAACATTGTGGAATCAAATAATAGTAAGTAGTGAAAATGGTATAATAAATGAACTTTAGGAGAATAATTAATTTAGATATAATAAATAGGTAAAAGTATAATTAAATATCATATAGAAAATTATGTCATGTTTGAATGATATAAAAAATAGGAATACATGGAAACATAGTAGAGAACATATACAATATATTATACAAAATAACAAAAAACCAAAATCTATCCCAAATAGCATCACAAGAACAGGCACGGTCCTCTCCTCCCATACTCTATCCTAGAATAGTTAATCGGGCCTCCATAGTTTAATGATTCCATTTTTATCTATCTACAATTAATAAGTATTTTTGGGTACCAATCAGTGGCCCGAACAGGGTATGAGATATACTCAATAGGCCACCACCAATTGAGTCTAGTATTCTCCAGCTTGTGAATATGAAATAAGTAGTGTTAGGGTATGAAAATAATAAACCGGAATGTAAAATATGATCAGGTCATACCTGGTTCCTAAAGGACACCGGAATGACCCTACATAATTCAGCCTAAGATGGGATATCAATGATTATGAGTCACCATGTTTATAGGTACAAATTTATATATATATATATATATATATGTATGTATATATATGTGTACTATACACTTGATAACATATATATAGATACATAGTATTGTCCAGGACACAAGGTGTAACTCAAGAATCCCTGAATAATCATAAGGGTCTCATATTTTAAATAAGGGTCATTATGCCTAAATATTAGTCACAATAAGTCACACCATGCCCGATTATCATAATCAACAAGGGATTCCTTGCCCGAGTATCATAATCATTGAGTGACTCTAATCACAAGTGCCATAATCAATGAGGGACGCCATTCCTGAGTATCATAATCAATAATAGGGGATGCCATGCACAATTATAATAATCAATATGGGGAATTATTCCCAATTATCATAATAAATAATAAGGGATGGCATGACTTAGTATCATAATTATTAATAAGTTTCAGTCTTTCTTTAATATAATCCATGGGATGGTTTCTAACTCTTATATATTTCATTTAGTCAAGGGAATAATACCCAATGTTTAAAAGGCTCATGTGACATGGTTACAACATTCACATCAAATTAATTTAAAGTATTCATTTAATTTAGGAGACAATACAAGACCACTAATAGGTTGTTTTGTCATATGAGAATTTATAAGTTGAAGGGAATTCATAAACACAAATCAAGAGGTGGAACTAGTTGAAGGGGAATTCCTTTAAAAATACATGGGTGTATAAGTGATTTTTGGAAACATGTGGAAATTACATCATGCAACATCATGGTGAATTACATAAAACAACTAGGATTGGAGGGAAAATTTATATCCTACCATACGGCAGTAGACGGCCCCTCATCTAGTGTTGGCATCTAATCCTAGGTGGAAATGAAGAAATTAAAGAAATTAAAAAAACCCTTAAAATAGGGAAAATTAGCTCACCTGTAATTATAATTCATGTACCCAAGATAAAATAGGAAAATAATTAATGTGATTTAAGAGTGTACCGTAATATATCCAACAAAACAAACAAAGAGGGAAATGGAGTATGGATGAAGTTGGAAGCGCAAAGCCTAGATTTGATGAGGGGAAGGAGATATCAAGAGGATAAAAAGGTGATACACTTGAAAGGGAAGTAAAATGGAGGAATAAACAAAAAAAAAATCTTCGGTTAAAATGGTAGTTTCACTCATTTTTAAAGGGTTTATAGTTTAGCCACACAGGTGCACCAACCATGTGTACCCATTGCCTACTTGTCACTAAGTGTGAGGCCTAGGTGCACGGTTTTGGAAAACCATGTGTATCCCATGTTTTCCTTTGTAGACCTTGTTATCACTCTATATGGTCTACCCAAATAGTATAGTGTCAGGTTCATGTTTTAAATAATCCATGCACCTGGTCTATTTCTTCCAAAACCCGAAGCTCCAGGCTCCGAATGAGCCTTGGATGCTCCTGAAATATCTCTTAATATCTTAGGAAATCCCATATGGATAAAAAATAATTGTTTATAACTAAATTAAAATGATCCATACCTCATGGGAAAAATTAGGATCTTATAATCTACCATCCTTAAAACAAAAGATCCATGAGTTTTGATTTTATGGGTGGTAAGGTACCGTCTGAGAACAGTTATGACCAATGATCATGTATTTAAGCATCTCACTCCCATGTTTCTTCATATAATCATCCTTTTTTCTATAGAACCCATACTAGAGGAAAAAACCTACCACATATAACCTTCATGTTATGATCAATAATCGGGATAGGATACTCTCAAAGTAAGCATCTTCTTTTAGTTCAATATCCTCACGATCAAAGTATGTGATGGGCCTGAATGGTAATGGCGAATCAAAGATACATGGAAGGAATTGTGAATACCCAGGTACTGATGAGGAATATCTATCTAATAGGGTACTATCCTAAATCTCTCAGACATCTCAAAAGGCCCAACATAACAAGTTATTATCTTGATAAATATTTGTATCTATCTATGATCCAATTTAGGCAATACATGCAAGAAGACTCGATGTCCCACACTACACTCTAGAGGTCATTAGTGACCATTGATATAAGATTATTATCTAAACTGAGCTATATACAATTGCTCCCTTAAATTTTTTACCAACTCTGACATCCTCTAAACAATATGAGTTCTGAGCACTACTACCTCTCCTACCTCTAACCAACATAGGGGTGAATAACACAACTTAACATATAAGGCCTCATAAAGAAAATTTTTTATAGTTTCTTGAAAGTGGTTATTATAAAAAAAATTGGAAATAGGAAGGAGTTTCTCTGAAGAACCTATAAAATCCATGAAACATTTTAATATAATATCCTTGAATATATGAATCATATAATTAGATTTCCTATCTGCCTATGGGTGATATGATGTGCTCAAAAACACCTTAGTACCAAGATCCTTCTACAGCCAATTCAAACCCGTGATCTAAAAAAAGGAACTATTTTTGATATCATTGTATATGGAGTTTCATCAATGTGTATGATCTCTCCAACATATAGTCTACATATATAATTCACTAAGAAGGAATCTTCGATAAGAAAAAATCATGCATTCTTTGTTATCTTGCCTACAATAACTCACACTGTGTCATTTCCTTGAGGTGGCTGCGGAAAACCAGTCAAAAAAACCATAGTGAAATTTTTCCATCTCCACTTAGGAATGGGAACCGACTACAAAATCCCAGTGGTTTTCTAGTGTTCCACCTTTACCTACTGATATATTAAGCACCGAGCAATAAAATCCACTATTGGTATCTTAATCATCGGCTAATAATACTAGCAGTGTAATTCAGGGTAAATATTGAAAACACTATGATTTACTACTCAAGTGAAGGAATGTGGCTCTCACATCAACCCCTCTTGCACATCAGTAGAAACCTAGATGCATCAATAAATTAAAAATATATTATCCCCATCAACAACCCAACCAGGAAGTGGGTCCCCGTGTGTTACACTCTCATATAGGATCAAGACCTCAAGATGAGAAATATGTCACATCATCAATCTCTCTAGAAGAGAAGATGACTCTTCAAAGATATACGAATAGGCTTCCCATCACGGTTTTGCACCTACAAGTGTATCTTAGAAAACAAGTCCATAGAATTCCACTCACTACCAACCTCTTGAACATCTTGTGTCTGAGTCTTCTGACTTAGATCATCATTCACTGCATTACCCTTCCCTATAATATAAGTAGGCCTAAAGTTTAAATAGTATAGGTATTCAACCCACCTTTTCTTCCTGAGATTCAAGTCACACTACAAAAATATGTATCTAAGGATTTTGTGCTCCAAGTACACCACAAAACACTCTCCCAGTTTGAAATACCTCTAAAAAATAAATGCATGAACCAAAGCTAAAAGATCGAGTTTTTTTGTCAGGTAATTCCACTCTTGTGCCCTCAACATATGAGAACCACACACCACAAACCGATCATCCTAAATAAATATTTCTTGTATCCTGATACCAAATTCAACCCAATAAATGATATATCTTTTTCACAACTCTGTAAGAATCAAGATCGGTGTTAAAGTAAACTACCCTTTCAAATCCTGAAATACTTCCTTTCATTCCCCAAACCATATAAGCTTCACAAACTTCTTTTTCAAGTCATAATAGGTTATACATAGCATAGAATAATTTATTTAGTAGACATAAAACCCTAATAAACTCTATATACCAAATACATTATTGGAGTTTTCCCTATAAACTACAAATCTCACCTTCTCTAGGTCAGTAGATACTCTTACCTTTGAGATGATGTAACCTAGTAAGTTAACCATATTCATTAAAAAGTGGAATTTTATGATCTTATAATATAGCTAGAGTTCTCTCAGTGTATTCAGTATGATCTCAAGAATATTTTTCTTGGTCATATAGATTCTGATAATACACCATGATGTCATCCATGAATACTACCACAAATAAATCTAGATACATATGGAAAACCTAATTCATTAGAACCATATAAACTTCTAGTTCATTGGTGAGATTGAAGGTAATAACCAGACAATCATACAAGAAATATCTATTATGGAGTGTTTTATGAGGTATTTATGATGTCCTAACACTCACCTAATGGTATGCCAAACACAATTCAATCTTAGATAAAACCCTCTCTCTTTAGATCTAGTCAAATAGTTCAGCAATATGAGGAAATGGATACAAGTTATTAACTGTAATCTGACTCAATTTCTAGTAACCCAAATAAATATAGAGGGTTACATCCATATACTTGGTGAAAAGGACATGTGAACCACATGGTGAATTAATGGGACATATAAAACCCTTATCTTCAGAATCCTCTAGATACCACTTGATATCCTACAACTCAGTAGTAGACAACCTGTAAGGATGAATGGATAGTGGTGTTTCTCTTGGAACTATACCAATTCTAAACTCCACCTCAAACTTTGGAGGTGGACTAGAAAATTAATCAAGGAAGATATCCCTAAATCAATCTAATAATGGGAGTAAATATGTATGTTTTGAACCCTGATCATCTGCATAATGTCCAGAAAACTTGGTTATCACCCCACCAAGCCCACAATGCTTAGGTCCAGTTGTACTCTCCTAGACATCCCAATCACACTTATAAACATAGATATCGCCCTCATGTGAGGTAAAATTCACCTTTTAGTGATATAAATCAACTTGAGTATGATATGGTACCAATGATTCTATCCTAAATAATACATCATATCCTTTCATGTTAAGAAACAAATTATTCCAAATGAAAAGATAACCACCTATATCAAGGAGAAATTAATTACATTAGCATATGATATTGGATTGGACCCCCAATGATGTTTCGAGAGTCATTACACCATATAATTACTCTATATATGGGCCTATACTTTCCATAATTTCCACAGAAATTAAATAATGTGAAGTTCCATTATCAAATAATGCAGAAACTAAAGTATAGGCTACTAGAATAAAACCTCAAACTATAGAAGGATCAGAACTCTTATCCTCTAGTATAGGTTTCACTAATTTTAAATTGACTCAACCATGGACCTTATATGAAACATGAAAACATAGAGTAGGCCAACCCTACAAGATCTTCATATCTAATAAGTAATCCAACCTTTTTATTATATAACCATTCATTTACATGGTACAAAGAGATGATCTTTTAAAGTATAGTTTCTTTGAAATAAGGTACATAAAACATGAAATCTTATAAAATTATTATAACAAACATGAAAGGATTAATCATAAATTCATACTAGGAATATTTACAATTTCTCATAACATGGGGAAATACATCAAATGAAACGGGGAGCATAAGGCCTGGTAAGGGAAAGTAAGGGAAATGTTTTACATGTGACTATGAGAAATATCAAGAAGAATACAAATAATATCATAAAGACATGATAAAAGGAAAAAAGATTCATATAATAATTAAAATAACATGTATAATAACATGTAAATATAGATAAAAATTTTAAATGAGACATTCATAATCATATAACCAATGTTTATTAATGAGGTTTCATAAAAAATATCAAGGTTATTCACCAAGGTATCGCAAACCATGTCATATCTAGAGATTAAATTATTTACCCACTACATTAGAGTGATATCAAAGTAAACCCTTAATATATATTAATTAATGTGATCAAAATATATCATAATAAAACATTTAATAAATATCCCATGGAGAATAAATAAAATGGGTTTCATATCAAAATCATGGCATTTTTAAAAAGTGTTTAAAGACAAGATCTTTATGTAATATTTAACCCATTAAAAGGGAATGAGGGTTTCATGTATGTTAATCCCTAAATCAAATAAATAATTTTTTTATCTTGGTTAATACCCCTATAAATTAAATAGGTTTTTTTATTCACAAAAATATAATATAATAGAATTTATTGAGGAGAATAGAGAAGTTTTGAGAAGTAAATTTGGCTGCATAATAGGTATAAAACATGATTTTAGAAAAAGGTGAAGAGAAAGGTGAAATGGTTATCCCATTGATAAAAATTAATTTGGAAGTAAATAAATTGATAAAAAGAAAATAATTTATAGTGAAAATAATATTCATAAGACATATAAAAAGAGGTTCCTGGAACAAAGGGAAAAGAATGATATTTTTCTTTCATTGAAGAGTTGTCCCAAAAAAATAAAGATTGAGACCTTTGGGGATTTAGGAAACCTTGGGAGGAATCCATGGGAGGTAAAACTACATTATTTTCATTTATTATGTATTTTTAGCGAAATTAAATGTATAAATGGGTGGGTATTTATAGAAAAAGTAGAGAATTTATTTATTAATTTCCAAGTACAGGACTTGGGAACCTAAGTTGTGGAAAATGAAAAACCATGGCCTTTCCTATGGTATTTTCCCATTTTTTTGAACACTTAGGCCATATTTTATGTTATTTTAATCCATAAGAGTTGAGCATAGTTTTATATTACTTTTTGTGGCATGGAAAATTAAAGTTTCCGCAAAATAATATTTTTAAAAGTTAAAGTTTTCATTTTAAAATTTGGAAAATAAATATAGGTTTGTAAATTGATTAAAATTTATAAAAATACTTAGTATTAATAAAATAACATATTTAAAGTTGTTTATTGTGTTTAATTAGTTATCAAATTATTATTACATAATTATGAATTCATCAAACATACTGAGAAACCCAAATTGTATTTTTACTATTCACAAAAAAAATATTGTATTTTAGAAAATTCTCATAGATTTATAATAACCTAATATAGAAATGATGATTTAAAAAATGATTTTTATTTTATCATAATAATTCTCTAAATATGATAATTATAACTTTTAAATATAAAAAAACTAATTTTTTAAAAATAATAGCAGATTGAAAATGAATAGTAAAATTTCTGACACTTGAAAAACAAATATTTCATCATTTTTATTTAAATAAAAGTGTTTTTTGTACTATTTAATTAAAAGTATTATTATTCATAATATCTTAGTTTACTAGAAATATTTATAACTATATTAGAAATTACAATTTCTATCTGAAAAATCAATTCATTAAATTCCATATTAATTTTATTAATAAAAACAATTCTTAAAATGGAATTTAGGGGAAAAATTATTTATTCAAAGGAATTACACTTTAAGTTACTATGTTTGGGACACATAACCCCTTATAAAACATTTTTAAGACCTAAGGGTATTGTGTTTGATGGTCATAGATTCCTGGGGATATTCTGCTAACTTCACCTGAGTGGTAACTTCAACTAACTTTAGCTTTTCTATAGTCAATTTCATTCAAGATTCACTTATTGAAGCTCAACTTAGGATTGGTCAAGAGAAAACCCCGGTGATTCTGCCTCCCTCTCAAGCTCTAATAAAAAGGGATTCATATGGAATGACTCTACTTTTGGAGGCTATTTTTTCTCCTTTCTACATTAAATATCCTTTTTCATTTCTAATTATAAACACTAATCATAACATTAAAAATATTATAAAGATTATATTTTCTAATAGTCATATTGACCAATATTTATAATTGACCAATGTCTATATAACGATTGAAACCTAATGCTCATATTTTAATTTATAGTCACTTCTTTATTAAAGAGATATATTTTTGTTGAGAAGAAAATAATATAACACACATTTTCTCAGGAAACAAATATTATTTAAAAATTATTTATTGTTACATTCTTCCCCCTTAATAAATTTCGTCCCCAAAATTTCAACTCATTCTCTCATGTGAGAAAAGGTGTGGGTACTTCTATCCCATTGTATCTTATGGTTCCCATGTTGTTTCTTCGTATATATGGTTCCTCCACAAAACGTTGATGGTGTGGGTAATATTATTGAATATAACCTTGTCTCTAAGGTCAAAGATATCCATCAAATTCTCCTCATATGATAGGCCATGTTTCAGTTATACCACCTCTGGATTCAGAAAATGTGTAGGGGAAGGTATGTAATTATTTAAGAGAGGTAAGTGGAATGTATCATGAACTTGAGATAAATATTGTGGAAGTGCTACAAGATAGGTCACTACTTATATGAGATCAAGGATTTCATAGGGGCCAATAAACTTGGGGATAAGATTACCATTCTTCCCAAACTAAATGACTCTCTTCGAGGGTGAAATTCAAAGGAGTACATTATCTCCCCAATCAAACTCCAAGTCCCTTCAACGGTTATCAATATAACTCTTCAGCCAACTCTGAGCAACCTTTATGTGTTTTTGGATGTCATGAACCTTTTCCATCATATCTTGAAAAATATTAGGCCCAACAAAAGTTCGGTCACCAAATTCATCCTAAAAAGTGGGATTTCTACATCAGCTCCCATATAGACCTCTATAGGGTGCCATTTGAGTACTTGAATGAAAGTTATTTTTGTATGAGAACTTAACTAAAAGAAAGTGTTAACCCCATTTATATTTAAATTATATTGAGAATGTTCTTAGAATTTCCTCGAGTGTCTTAATATTATTTTTACATTAGTCATTAGCTTGGGGGTGACATGGTATACTGAAATAAAATTCATTATTCAGAGAATGTTTAATAATTCTTCATAATTTTTATGTGAACCTTGAATCATGATAAGAAATGATATAAAGTGGCACTCCATTCAACCTCACTACTTCATTTATGTATATCTTGTCAAGTTGTTCAAGAGATAAATATTACCTAATAGTGATGAAATGGGAAGTCTTGGAGGGACGATCCAATATAACCCATATCTAATTATTTCCTTAGGATTACCTCAGGATACCAATGACAAAGTCCATAATGATATTTTCCCACTTCTATGTTGGTATGGGTAGTAGTTCTAATATCCCTTTATATTTTTTTCACTTTCTTTACTTGTTGACATACCAGGCACCTTGTACTGTAGTCATAAATCTCTAATTTCATGTTATTCCATCAATAATTATCACAAAAGGCCCCTATACATTTTATTTCTTCTACGATTCATAGAAAATATATATTTATGATCTTCATCCATCATCTCCTTATTTATTTTATAAATATATTGAATTCATTGCCTTGTATGAAAATTCAATACACCATCTTGATCAATATTGAACTAAAGAAACTTCTCATTCTTCACATCCTCTATCTTCTTCTATAAAAATGGAAATTCTATTTCACTTTCCGTAGACTTCTCTAGTAGTGATGGTTGAGAAATTATTTGGGATAGGTTTGATGATTTCCCTTACACTATAATTCCCATTTCCAGCTTTATTAGGTCTTTGATCAAAGGATATCCTTGAATCTTTATCATTTACAGCACAAGATTTTATTTCCTACTTAATGCTTCAACAACTTTTTTTTCACTTTTGGGGTGATAATTAATTGAAAAATAATAGTATTTAAGAACTTACAACCATCTCCTTTGTCTCATGTTCAGTTCCTTTTTCATGAAAATATACTTCAAACATTCATTATCTATGTATATATCAAATTTTTTCCCACAAAGATAGTGCCTATATATATTCAGAGAAAACATAACCATATATAACTCTATTTCATGCATAGGATAATTCTTCTCATGAGACTTCAACTGTTGATATGAAAATAAATAACCTTTTCATTTTTCATGAGGAAGCACCCAATCCATTTCAAAGATGAATCACTAAAAATAGTGAATCCTTCTCTGATAGAGGGTAATGTTAATATAAGTATAGTAACCAATCTCTTCATAAGCTCTTGTTAACATTCTTCACACTCTTTTTTCTAGATAAACTTATCCCTTTTTTGAGGTAACATGGTTTGTGTTTTAGAAAGTTGTGAAAAAAATTTCACAAACCTCCTATGATATCCTACTAAATCATGGAAACTATGAATCTTAGTTAATTTTTTTGGATGAAACCACTCCTTCATAACCTTTATATTATAAGGATCAATTGATATTCATTCATTGGTTAAAATCGTCCCTAAGAAAGAAACATTTTATAACTAAAATTCACATTTTCTGAACATTCCAAATAGCATATCCTTCCTTAGAGTTTTAAATATAACTCTTACATGATCCCCATGCTCCTAAAATATTTGGTAATATATCATAATATCATCTATAAAAACTACCAAAAAAATTCATGGTAGTATTTAAATAATTTATTCATCAAATTCATAAATATATCATGTTCATTGGTCACGTTAAAGGGAATAAAACAACTCATAATGCATATATCTTGATCAGAATGCAGTCTTTGGAATATCTTTTTTCTTCACCCTCAATTGATGATAACCAGATTGAAGGTCAATATTGTATAAGAATTGAGCACCATGAAGCAGGTCAAATAAATCTTTAATATTTGGAATAGGTTATTGGTTCTTCACTATGATCCCATTAAGTTCAATATAATCAATACAGTTTTGTATTGACCCATCCTTATTCTTTACAATGATAATAGGTTCTCCCCAAGTTGACACACTTTGTCAAATATACCCCTTCTGTAAAAGATCTTGGTTCTATTTCTTTAATTTTTTCAACTCCATATTTTCTATTATATATAGGTTCTTTGATATTGGCTTGGATCTGGGTTTGAGTTTAAATTATAACTCTACCTTTATTTCTTGGGGAGGTCTTAGTAACTCATCAAGAAATAAGTAAATGTATTCCGGAATGATGGGGACATTTATATTCATATACATTCATCTTTTCTTCATATTTACTGATCATTTTAATAAATAATGGTAGGGGAGGTTCTTCTAAAAAAATAATAGGTTGAGATATCTCTCTTTTAAAAATGACTGTAGGTTTTCCATTCAAGACTACTATGATTTCCTTATTTCTACAGTTAATCTTAAAATTATACATTAAGAGCCATTACATCCCTAGTATAGTATAAAATTTCAACATGGGAATTACAAATATATTTTTTATGAGATTATTCTCTCTAATGTGAATAATAGGTCTTCTATACACAATTGATGCTTAGATAATCCCACCAAGATTCTTTATTGATAACTCTACTTCTATTAGTTTAGGGGCTGATTATGTATTATTTTCAAACTAGTGGGAAAAAAAGGAATGCATATAACTATAATCAAACTAAGTACTTGATATATTTGAGAGAACAATGAGAGAACCTTCCACCACATAATTTTGATAATCTACTTCATCCATCGTGATGGAAAATTACCAACCTTTCCCTTTTGGCCTATGCTAAGGTTGATGGTGATTCTCCTCTATTATCTTCTAATTTAGACAATAGTTGGAAAAGTAACCAAGATATCAACACTTATAGAATTGAACTTTAGGTTACACCTACACCAACTTCCCTTTGTTGTTGGTGATGAGAATTTAGGGCTTTACCTTACTAAAAAATTTACATCCGATATAGCTATCTCTTCAACAATTATAACATTTCCTGCTCATAAGAAAGAAGTTACCTAAATTATTCTTCCAAATTTTGATTTATGTGGTAAGTAGCACTTTATTTCCACCTCTTCAATGATCAAATATCCTCCCTAATCTTGGATCCATTGATATCTTATTCTAATTTTATCTATAGTACCACTGTATCTCTCTGAACTTTAGTTCACTCTTCATAGCACTTTTTATTATCTCCCCATAGCTATCATAGTATATATTGGCTAGATTCTTCGATATATTGGGTCTTATTCCACTAAATAATCTATCAATCTTTCCATTCGGATCTAGGAAAAAGATAGAGGTTTAATGATAAATCCTTTTAAATTTCATCACTTGGATTACCGTAGATTTATTTTCCTTATACTTCAAATTTAGTAATTCCTTCTCCATTTTCATTCACATCAAATGAGGGAAATATTTTTTTAAAAAAGGCACCCTTGAACTATTTCAGCTCTATAGAATCAATATCCCTTCTTGGAATAATTTTTTTAATCATTGTTCACCACTTATCATCTTTTTTCTCTAATTAGAACACATCCAAGATGACTTTCTATTGTTCCAGATAATGGAGTACAAAAAAGATCTTTTCTATAGGGATTATCCATTGTTCATAAATCAATGGATTATTAGATACCCTAAAAAACAGTGTTCATTGATGTGTAAAGGACCCAACAGAAAGTTTTCACATTCACTGTTAATTTGGTCTCTTTGATTAATTCAAGTTATTATTCATAACTCAAGTTAGTTAGTTCATCAATCTCATTAAGTTTTCCATTTTAGATTACATCAAAGGGTCATCAATTCATGGTCTGTTGTGCTCACCATTTATGTGGTTTCTCCAATTTTACACCATTTTCGAAAAGAAGATAAACTTAGTGAGAAAGGTTTTCCTTTTAATTATATTATATTTTTAAATGAATTTTTATTTATTAAAACGTAATTATTAAATACATTATTATTTAAAAATAATTACATTGTCCATAAATCCTTCATAATGGTTCATAAAAATCTTGATATTAAATAAAACATATCCCCCAAAAGTATTAAACCAAGAGTAAATATATGCCCATTATCATAAACCATTTTCCATTAAAGTCTTGATCAAAGTTGTGTTTTCAGGTTTTACCCCTAAATGCATCAATGTTAAATCCATGTCTACTTGTTCATATCCAGATAAGAATTTCATGGCTCAGAAACCACATACTTAATACTTAACAAAAATACTAAGATGTTTTACTATAATAAAACTTTTTCCTAGGGTTATTACTAAAGTATTCAAATCCTAATTTAAAAAAATAACTAAACCATACTTTGATACCAACTATGGAATCCTACCTATTTATTACATAACTTTTCATTTACATGGTACAAACAGAGGATCGTTTAATGTTTAGTTTCTTATAAATAAGTTAAATAAAATATAAAAACATATAAAATTATACTAATCCACCTTAAGGGGTTCATCATTGGTTAAACCTAAGTAAATTTACTACATCTCAAAACCTATGGACATACATCAATAGAAAGGGTGATCATAAGGGCTAGTAAGGGAAATCGATAGAAATAGTTTACATGTAACCATGAGAAATATCAATAAGAACATGAAGAATATAATAAAGAAATGGTAAAAATAAAAATGGGAATATAATAATGAGAAAACATGAATCATAACATGTAAAAGTGGCTAAAAAATTTAAATAACACATTTATCAAAATATCACCATGTTTTGTTAGTTAGGTGTCATAAAAATTACCAAGGTTTTTCACTAAGGTAACGTAAACCATTTCAACTCTAGAGATTAAATTATTTACCCAATGCATTGGAGTGCTATCAAGGTGCACAATTAAAATGTATTAATTAATGTGATACAAGTATATCATCGTAAAAAATATCATAAATAACCCATGTCAGATAAAGGAAAAGGGTTTCATATCAAAATAAAAGTGTTTTTAAAAAATTCTTAATGACAAGATCTTTATGTCATTTTTAACACATGAAAATGGAATGAGGGTTTTGTGTATGTTAGTCCCTAAATAAAATAAATAATTTTTAAATCTTGGTGAATAAAAATTGAAAATAAAGAGGTTTTGTAATTCAAAAAAAGAAAATAAGATATAATTTCTTGAGGAGAAGAGAAGAGTTTTGGGAAGTAAATTTGACAGTATAACAGTTATAAAACATAGTTTTAGAAATGGGTAAAAAGGGAGGGTACAAAGGTCACGCATTTATGAAAAATAATTTGGAATTAAGAAAACTAATAAAAATTAAATAAGATAGAGTTTCCATAATATTTAGTATACATATATAAAATAGGTTCTTAAAACAACAAGAAAATAAGGATATTTCCCTTACCTTGATAGGTTGTTCCTAAAACATGAGTATTGGGACCTTTAGGTACTTATAACACCTTTGGAGGACTCCTTGGGAGGTAAAATTACCATTAATTTATGTATTATGCATTTGTATTGAAAGTAAATGGATAAATGGGTGGGTATTTATTGAAAAAGTGGAGGATTTGTATATTAATTTCCAAGTATAATCCTTGGAAACTTAGGTTGTGGAAAATGAAAAACCATGGGATTATCCATGGTATTTTCCCATGGTATTGGAAACTTGGGTAATATTTTATGCTATTTTAATCCATAAGAGTTTTCCATTACTTTATATTAGTTATTTTGGTTGAATCTGAGAGTCTAGGGGGTGAAGAAAAGCGGGTGGTGATTGATCCTTTGAGGGGGAAGGTTAAGGTCATAAAAACCTCAATCATACATTTTCACACTTGTTTTTAACATGTTTTTTAGTCTTTTACATTAATATTTTTCACTTTTACCATTTTTTTATTATAGTGACTAATTTTTAACTAAGTAATTAAAATTTAATGCCTAAAAAATTAACCATATTAAATAAATTGTACTTTCTTATTACAAATATGTAATATATTTTATCAAATAAAATTTTTAATGGAGATAAAATTTAATTTTAATATTATCACCGACCAGACGTAAAAACCATTTTTATAAAAAATATATTTTTATGCTTAAAAATTGTGATTAAGATAAAATTATAAATTTTGTTTATTTTTATGAAATTAATTGGTTTATTATTAACCAAAGAAGAGTAATATAGCTTTTTATGTAAGAAAAAATATAATTCCACCTTCTGAAACCATAATTAAATGAAAAATATTAAAAACCCATTTTTTTATTAGAATAAAATATTACTTAACATTCAAAATGTTAAACATGGGTTTTTTAAATACAACCTAGTATTTTTTAAATGAATAATTTTACTCTATACAAACATTCAGGGTTTGGAAAAAAGTTTTATAAAAGTTTTAAGTCATTCTTTGATCATGATAAACTCAAAAATGATATGGTATTAAAAAACATTATTTTTTACTATTCACCTAAAATCAATCCTTTAAAAAATATAAAAAATTCACTTTAAAATAATTTTGACTTTATGAATTTAAAAATTAAGTTCATATAATAAATTCACATTTCTAAAATTTCTTAGTTTAACTTTTAAATGAAAATACAAAATATAAATAAAAAAGTATATTAAAAAAGTATGTTTAAAAACATTAGGTGTTATTATTATCATTTTATATAAATTTATAAATAATTAATTTTAATATATTATATCATATATAATAATATTTTTAACAGTTTTGATTTATTGTGTTATGATAAAATACATATCATTTTTTAAAAAAATATTTGAGAAATAATGTTTCATTTTAATATTAATTAATATTAATTAGATATCCACTAAATGTAAGAAATTTTAGTTAAGTAATATCTTTTTATTTTCTAAAAAAATTATTTTTCTTATGGTTTTAAAAATAATATTCATATAATATTTCATGGATCATTTTATAGTGATTAATGTTAAAAATTCTATTGAAAATGGTACTAATTTAGAGAAAAATATATCCAATAATCTCAAGTTATTACACATTATATGTTGAGGCTCGTTGTCAAGAAATATTAACAATATATAAAAAGATAACTATGTCATTACTATGCATATAATTTTAGAAAAAAAAACCAACTATATTATGATATCATTATATAAAATGTATTTTTAGTACTATGAAATCTCTTTGATGTTCAAATCTAGATGACTAGTAAGAGAAGCTTTGGAAGATATGACTCAGCCTAATGTTCAGACTAGCACCAGTGAAAGACCAACAAATAAAGTGTTCTAGTGGTTATTTTGTATAATATGTGTAGATTGACAGAGACCAAATGATGGTGAACAAATATGAAATCAATTTGTAAAGGTTTTGATGATAATACATGATATTCATTCCTTATGGTTTCACTTTAAAGGATTGTACATATGATTTTCCAATAGAATATAAGAGGACCTAGATCAATTATACTAGAATATGGTGTATAGGAAGAGGAACCTACTATGGATTGGAGGTGGTCAAGGAATATGTTGGGGCCCACTAATTCTCTGAGGTTAGTAAAAATGGTTAACAAGCTAGACCCTACAATTTATATGGGATGAGACCATTGTATATGTGTCTTATAATTATTATTGATCTAGTTTTCTAATTTTTTAATAGTAATTTTTATCTTTAATTTTTCATTAATGAAATGTGTAATAATGATCTCCAAGGTATATAGTACTAAGATATAAACCATTAAAATTCATATTGTTCTTTACTTTCTTTTATATTACTTGATTTTTCGTTTCCATGAGTTTTTTTGTGTTTGTGGAGCATTGCTTTGGCCAACAATTTAGGGTCCTTTGACTTACTATATTAATGTATATTGATGTTTTGGGGTTCTTCTATTCGAGGAAGATTTCTTATTATTTGTATCCTCCAATTTTATGTTCCTGTGGTTTAACTTTTGGTGATTGGTGATTGGAGAATCCCAAAAAGTGGTATCAGAGTGTGGTTTCAAGGGAATAATATCACACTTTGAAATAGACTCGTTTAAAACTCTTATATAGATATTATTTTGGTTTAGTGAGAGTTTAATATTATCAAAAGGTATGGAATTAGAGGAAATAAAGGCCTAGATATAAAATTTTGATGAGAAAATATTTGTATTCTAGATTATACAAATGGAATACTATCTAATTCAGAAGGTTCTGTAAGTTTCTTTGATTGGATTAAAATAAAAAAAATACATAAAGTAGAATAGATAAGTCAAGAAATAATGTTACTTGGATTGATTAATATTTTATTAGAATGAATTGTTTTTTATAATATCTGGTAAGTTAATATCATAGTTGAGTTGATGAAATCTATAGAATATATGTATAAGAATCTGATAACAATGAACAAATTTTTTGTGATACAAAGATTATTTTTCATTAGGATTTCATAAGTAATGTTCAAAACTGATCAAAAGAATGACTTCAATATGATTTTGGGTCATCTTGAATTAGTTAATTTACATTTCATGGAATATGTGTGGGAAATTATATTTTTTCATCACTAATAGAGTTGTGCGATGTTATAATACTTATCATAAGTAACTCGTTTTGGAAAAATAACCTACTATTTGAGGATGTTAGAGTACTCATTCCTAATTAATATCTTAGAGAATGAGTAAATCAACCAAATATAAACAAAACATAAATATTACACTAAATCCATGGATAAATTAATACATAAGATAAATAGTCCCACAAACCCAATAAATAAAGATTTAGTGTCTTTGAGGAATGCTATATAAGTAACATATTTTAACACCCTTAAGAACATTTATTTATAATTGAGCCACATGAGACTCCCTCATATAGTTATTATATATTATACTCATCTTTATAACCTTGGGGATATAAAAATAAGGAAGTGGTGATCATAGAAGATCAGTAAGGGTAAACATAAGAAACAATAATCAAATATTATAGGTGATCATAAGATGAGTATATGGAAATCATAAATATATATAAGAAAATTCATACCCTAAAAATCATATATTATAAATCATTTTATATGATTTAGAATAACATAATACATGAATAAAAAGAGTATGGAAACATTATTCAATAAACATGATCCATAATATCTTAACATGGTCATGTGAATAAGTATAAAACTATAAAACATATTTCCACTTTAGCACAAACATTAATATAAAGAACATTACTTTTATGATCCATACCATTAGTTCCCACATAAATAAGAAAATAAAATTTACTCATGAATACTTATCTCATGAGATATAAACTTTCAGTTGAGAGAGACAGAGGACCCCACTTTTCATCAGCTATACTTATTTGTGAAACATAAAATCAATCACTTATAACATCATAAAAAACTAATGTAAATAAAATGGGTTTTATAAAAATTTCCAAATTAAAATCATTCATTTTTATATCATAAATAACATGTGGAAATAAAATTGGATTTATTCATCACATCTTATGGAACCCATTGAAATAAAATGGGTTTCATAAGGATTCACATAATAAATTCAATAATAATTCCATAAATAATCATAACATGATAAACCCATTGAAAATAAATGAGTAACTAATGACATCAAGTAACTTCTTAGGTAAAAACCATTCAATCAAGATCATAAATAATATGGTATTTACACCATAAATATAAATCATTTATGGTTAAGTAAATAAGTTCCCCAAATAAATCGATGTATGGAATATAGGTGAACACTCTTTAATTAAATGAATCAAAATAAGTTATACAAAAAGGATGGGCATTCAGTAAAAATATAGGATCTTACAAAATGGATGATTAGGTAATATAAAGGAAGTAATAGATCATTTTTTCAAAAGAGAAGGAAATTTCATAGGTTACATAGACAAAGAAAGTGGATTATTACATTATAAGGATATCATTTATAAAGCATAAGTTATGTTAAAGGATGTGAATTTAGAAGAAAATAATTTTTACTAGCATTATGAAAAATTTCTTTAAAAATAAAATAATCCATGGTATTTATGAAAAACAATTAGATTGAAATATTTTATAAATAAATACTAATGAAATTTTATTTTTTAAAACCATTAAATAATTGAAATAAGGTCTCATAGAAAATAGGAATGGTGGATGAAATATTATTTCATAGGGAAAACATTAAGAAGATATTATTTTTGCACTTTAATGAAAAAAAATTATATGAAAAACATTAAAAATTTATTTAAAACAAATTGAATAAGATAAAGTTATAAAAAATTACATCAATAAATTATTGATTTATATATAAGGAAATTTTAAAATTCATCCAATACATTTGGACATATGAAAACGTGGTTCCTGACTAAAAAGAAGAGACGAGGTCAGTTT
The DNA here is from genome assembly GCA_963277665.1 of Viscum album. Taxonomy (NCBI): domain Eukaryota; kingdom Viridiplantae; phylum Streptophyta; class Magnoliopsida; order Santalales; family Viscaceae; genus Viscum; species Viscum album. The sequence goes on along the minus strand of OY728145.1, from coordinate 980,745,723 downwards.
CACTAAAAAGAAACACTTTAGGTAAAATATGAGTCAAGGGGAAATGAAATATCGAGGAAACATATAAAATACCATGAATATAATAGAGAATACAAATTACCCATATGGATTGTCTTTCAAAAATAGTCTCAATTTGAAAATATTATTGGAAACGAAACCCTTATAGTTTGAGTAATATTTTGATCAAAAACAACTTTCAAATTGGTGATATTTTGAATAGATATAATTTTAGAGAAAGTACACGATATGGCTAATAGAATCTCATGAATATGGTAAAATACATTCATTCTCTATTAATCACAATATATAAAAGGTTTCAAGTCACACATTAATAAATAAGTATCAAGAAATTAAATTCAATATGAAAAACCCATTTCCTTATTTCCTCACTTAATTGAATGAACTCTAAGATCCTATTTAACAAAAATAAATATTTTAATAACCTATTTAATCACCTTTTTCATATAAATAATCTTTAATAAATTTCATTTATAATTATTCTCTGAATTTATATTGGCTAATTATTACATATTTTCAATTTTGAGTGTGGGTAATCTTGATCTCTTTGGACTATTTTCATAATAAAAGTTTTTTTATTAATTCTTATCCCAAATTAAAAAATTCCAAGTTCATTACAGTGAATACAATATATGACATATGATGATTTATTATGTCTAAATTCCCATTCTTGAGTACTTTATTCATTATCCAAGAAGTTGAAATTAACAACATACATTTTTCAGTGATTTTTAACCTATGAAGGTTGTTTTCTTAATTAACATGTTAAATATTGATGTATATTTTATAGAAAAAAATTATCATTATATATATATATATATTATACCATTAATTAAGTTTTTATAATCATATTTGGTATAATTTTATAGCATTTTCCAAGTAGGCAGTCAAACTGACCCAAACATGAACATTCTATAATTACTGAGGATTATGAGGTGATTTAGTTGCAATATCATTAACTCAATAGAATAATGATAGAATATACTATTTAATAGTGTTATATAAAATAATTATAAAGTATTTATAATAATAATTAATAAATATAGAAATATTATATAATTTTAATTAATTTCTTTCCTCTCAGTAAGCTTGTTTTAAACAATTGACTAAACGATAATTGTCTGTTGATCATATCATTATTAGGTTCACTAATTTTTAATAAAAACCTTCCATTATATAATAAAAAAATATGTATTCATTAAACCCATTTTTTTACCATCTACGTAATGCGGTGGTGAAAACTAAGACAGAAATCAATTATCTCATGGAGGTAGTGGTTTACATGTACGCATGGTTGAAGATTTCATTTTCCATAGAATAAAAGAAATGAATAAGATTTTTTATCATTTAACAATATAAAAATGTTCTAAATATCATAATTTGTTATTAAATTCAACATTAAGACCATCCATATTAGTTATTTAAGTAAAATGAAACATGATTTTTTGTGGAGGCGGTAGTCCGTGCACACAAAAATGTTGTTTTCTCTTTTATTAATAAAAATGTAAAGTGTTGATAAAGATCATAAAATAAATATAATGACATAACATAATAATAATTATAATTTTTTTATCATTTTAAGATGGGTAAAATAAATTTTAGAACGAATAAATGCACATGAGGGAAAAAAGAAGAAGAATCAATTAGAAATTTGTACATCACTAATTGGGTTATCTCATTTGTGAAGGGGGTTAAACATTCAAAGGATGGAATTTTTAGAAGAAAAATAATACTTATAGTGTATATAGGTTATTATTATGGTTTTGGATATATTTGTTTCTGAAAAAAAAATTGGGTTTTTTGTGTGAGGGTAAGTGAGGATAGGAGAGACCCTTTTATAAGTGAAATGGGGGGATTTGTTTCATATACCCAAATATTTTCAATAATGGAATGTCACTATCAATTAAAATAGATCCAATATTTATAAATAATGTATATTATAATTGATAAGGTTTATAAAAACCTCAAAAAATCAATTAAACAAGTTGTTAATTTGTTTTTCTCATTACATATTAGGTTACTCAATTTTACCAAATTGGCATTCACCAAATAAATTATTTTTTACCTAGGTAATTCATCATTTATGCCCAAAAATTAAATGATCCTTCTTATATAATTTTTACATAATGATTCTAAATTTTCAATACATTTTGTTTCATTAAATTTTTAATAGTGATAAAAATTAATTTTAAATACTAAATGTATAATGTGTTAAACAAAATAAAAAAACACAACTTTATTACTAAAATGTCAAATTTGGATTTATAAATTAAAACAAAAATTTTTAAAATTATAAATTCTATTATAAAATAAATATTTTTTTCTATAAAAAGGTTACATAAATTTACAATTCACACTTATATAATAATAATGTTAATAAAAGTCATGTTATCTGTAAAAATGGTATTTTACACTATACAGCTAAAAATAAATATTTTTAGAAAAATCACAAAATTTAATATTAGGTTAATATTTACATGATAAATCTAAAAATAAAGTTAATTTTTTCAAATATTTTAAAAATTATTATTTTTATTTTTATTTAATAACATAAAATAGAGTGAAAAAATGTTTTTATAGGAAAATGAATTCTAGTAGATTAACTATTATTATTTCCTATAAATTACTAAATAATCTTGTATTAAATTATATAATAAATATATATTATTATTATTCAATAATAATGAACTTAATTCCTTAAAATAAAATTCAAATTTTCATAAAAAATTATTTTTTAAGCAATAGTGAAGTGATCATAAATGATGTTTCAAAAGGTATAAAAATTCATGATATATCTATACATATAAATATTTGATTATATGTTTATATAATACTAATTTATACATATAAAACCCCTTATTATATTTACTTAATAACTAAGTATTATATAATCTCTAGTTATAGTTTTGGGTGGCAGTTCAGCCAGCATGGATCTAGTGGAAGTCTCAACAAGCTTGAAATTCTCATGTATATAGTGTATCTCACACCGTAATTTCACATTTTTTGATTAGTTTTTGTCTAGGGAAAACTTCTATGAATCAACCTCCCTTACAAGCTCAAATAAATGTTCTTCATAAGGAATACTTCCTCTTTTGAATTTCATTTCTTTGTACATTCTTTATGGATTTTTTAGTTTTATTACTTCAATTTATAATAGCTAATTTAATGGAAATATTATAATTGTCAAATTTTATTTTAAATTATGACAGTTCCATTTTAATTATGTTTTATGTGCTATAAAAAATATTTATTTATGAATAATATACAATTAAATCTCAATTAGTTACATCCTTCCTTCTATAAATAAATTGTATCCTCATAGTTTTATTTATTACTTACTAACAAAGTTAGCTAAAGTTATATATATGATAAATTGGGATATAATTTTCTAATGATGTATCAATCACATATATTCACTTATAATAATCATATTCCAATTATTTTGATTCTTCCTAACCATTTTACCTAAATACCTCTCATGATTTGGTGCTAAGAATTGTTTCAATTTTCCATGGGTTTATAGTTCATACCCATAATGAAAAATTATCATAAACTGGTTTAAGGTACAAAATGTGATTCTCAATTTTTAAAATATATATGGAACATACTCATATCTTTTATCCCTCAAGGTTTATCAACTTAGTAGTGTCTGATGAAATTTGAGGTTGAATGATGAAGTCAATGAAGAATGATCCTCCTTATAAGACTCAACGAGATCAACATTCAGGCTCGTCCCAGCCCTTTGTGGATTATACTCCTATACCACCCCAATTATTTCTCTCTCTATCTTATACCTCACCTATTATTATAGTAGAAACAGGTAACTACTCATCTCCTCACCCACTTGTTGCACCAATACATTCACTACCTGCTTCATAAAACCCTCTCTACTAAATGTTTGAGGGAGATGGATGTCTAACCATGGCCATTATGAGTGTATCTACATGTTTCTAAATAGGGCTTTCAAATAATAAAATTTTTCCTTCAAATATTGCATGGGCTATAATACTCTAGGGAATAAAAACTGATTTTTGACCTTCTCCTAGGATTACGGTCAGGAGTCAGTCTCATTTTTTTTCTAACCATGGTGTCTTCTTATATTAATGGCATTAGAGGGGGGTTTTTTCTAAATCCACAATTAGCATCGTTATTTAAAAGAAATTGGAAACATTGGGGCCTACACAGTATATTGGTGCATTTATGGATGATTATGAAGTCAAATCATTGATGTCCTCTATCATTCCAGTGAAATTAAGATCTCTCAGTGGTGGATGTTAGTTGATGTTTCTACCCCCATCCATTTTTAAGAGTGAGGATTTTGTGGGTAATCCAAACATGACCAATGAATATATAGTCTATTTTGAAATAGTTAATCCATTATCATAATTATTCTAAATTTATATACATGAGCCATACTAAGATTTATATTATTATAAACTTAACTTTCAAAATTAAACCCTCGTACTACTAGATATTTTATTTTATAATAAAACATCAAGATAATGGACGTAGAAAAAAATCTTGGAAACTAATATTTTCTACAATAAAGATCCCATATTCACAATTCTAATGCATATGATTTAGTTATCAAAATTCATCTCATTGGTAGTTATGGAACTACCTCCACTATGTTCCATTGGTTGGGGTAGTTTTTCATGCTTGTCGTATTTATCTTCCTTGGTATTATAACACTGGCTTGGATAATGTCCATGTTTTACACACTTAATTCATTGTACCGTTATTGGTTATTTTGGATGAATTTTTTCCACTCCCATCATCCAAACCAACCTATTAATTTTCCTATAATAGCTTTATTCTCGATGACCCCATATTTCATAAGTAAAGAATCTTCTAGCCTACTTGAGTCAATTTACTTATTTCTTCATCTCACATTTTTTATATATACAATATTGAACATTTTACCCTTTATCATCTTTGTATATTGATATTTTATAATGCTTTATCCTCATTTTATTTGGTGTGTTTAGAATTTTGACTATGTTCACAATTTTAATCATATTTTATGATATCTTTTTTGGAATAATCATAAGGTTTATCATTATCTCTCCCATTATAAAGGGTTTTTGTTGAGGTAATATCCACATTTTCCCTTTCACCCATTGATCCTTCTATTTCTATATATTACAAAAACCAAAAGGGCTGACATTAGTAAACAATAATAACAATATGTGGTAATTATCATAATTATAAAATAAATTTTAACATTAAAACATATTATTATTTAAAACTATCATGTTATTCTATATTTATTTTAGTTCAAACTATATAATTCTTGGTTAAACTTTATGTAAGGTTTTATTATACTTCTAAAACTAGTCCCTAAAATTAACCTATAAATTATTCCTTTAAAATTATTTGTAAATATTATGATATTAACCAATGAATATCCTTCAAGAGTGAGTAGCTATGTGTGCAGTTAGAACAATTTTTCTTGAACTGGGGCACGGTTGAGCTAATAATAAACACACCCTCCTATGGGTTATTACCTATAGGTATAATTGTGTCAGATCATGTGTCCACATGCTAGTATCTTTTTAGTGATGTGTTTTCTTGGAAATACACCCACTCAAAACTTTAGTAATATTTTAGGATGTCATCCAATACATAAACTCATATCTAGGGTTTGTACTAAGCTTATCTCATCTTAATCCCCATAATAACTAAAAAAATCCTCATAAATAACTAAACCCTTATCTGATGCTAACTAAAGTGACCCAAGATAAACATAACAAAAATATTACATTGATTCCATAGTTAAATTGAAATGTCTCAAAAATAATCACACAATCCCAAGAATATAAAGTTTAGTGTCTTTGAGGACTACATGTATGCGAAACATATTTTATAACACTTGTGAACATTTCTATATAACTGATCCACACTAGAATACCTCATATACTTCTTATATATTATACTCATATTCATGAATATGTGAAATATAAATATAACAAAGGTGTGATATTAGATTCTTAGTAAGGGTAAACATAATTGATAACAATAAAATTTCATAAGTGAACATAAAATGAGCATATGGTTATAATCAATATACATAAGAAAATTGATACCCAATAAATCACATATCATAAATCATAGAATATGAATTTTCATAACATAAGACATGAATCAAAATTTTGGTGAAACATGATTCAATAAGAATAATCCATGAGAGATTAACATAGTCATGATAATAAAAAAACCATGAAACATCTTTTAACTTTGGAATAAACTTTTGTATAAGGAACATTACTTTCATGAGCCATAACATCAATTCCCATTCTTAAAAGCGACTAACATGTACAAAAGAATAACTATATAATTATATATATACATTAAAAAATGAATATTAGGGAGACATAGGACCCTACACATCATCATCTATAATTATGAGTTTCACTATAAATCAGTCACTTATCACATCATAAAGAACCCAAGTAAATAAAATGGGTTTCATAAAAAAATCCAAATAACAATCATTTTTTTATAGCATAAAGAACCCATTGAAAAAATGGGTTTCATTAAACACATTAGAAATAACCTATGGAAATAATAAGGGTTTCATTTGAATTCACATTAGGAAATAATTAATAATCCCATTGAAAATTTGAACATGATAAAACCATGGAAAATAAATGGGTATCCATGAAATCATGTAACTTCCTAGGTAAATACCATTCAATAAAGATTATAAATAATATAATATTTTCACCATAAAGGGTATATGTTTAAGTCAATAATTTTCCCAAATAAATCGATGTATGGAATCTTAGTGGACACAATTCAATCAAATGAATCAAAAAAAAGAGTATTCACAATGGAAAGGCGTTGGGTGAAAAGTTGGGATCATACATAATGGATGATAAGGAAAGAAAAATAAATTATGGGATTATTCCCCAAAATAGAATGATATTTTATAGGTAATCCAATAAAAGAAGTTATATAGTTTCATTAAAATAATATTTTTAATGAAGCATAATGTATGTCAAAGGATAAAAACTTTGATGAAGACCATTTTTAGGAGCATTAGGAAAAATCACTTTTGAAATAAGAAACATTCATGATATTTCTGAAAACATTTTAGATATTACTTTTTTATAAATAAAGAAGAATAAGATTTTATTTTATAAAAAAAATATTAGTAATAAACTATCATATAAAATTAAAAAGATGTTGTAAAGAGTAGTTAACATAGAAAACATTAAAAAGAGATTCTTTTTACAGTTTAAGTAAAATGACCATACAGAAAACATTAAATATTTATTTAAATTTTTTTAAATAAGATAATGTAGTGTATAATAATCCCTATTAATTATCAAGGTATATATAATAAAAAAAATTAAAATAATCCAATTAATTATGATATGTATAAAAAGGAGGTTCCTGCTCAAAAAGAAGAGACGATTTCAGTTTCACTTATAAGAAACACTTGATGTAAAATATGAGTGATGGGGAAATAAAATATTTAAGGAATATATAAAATACTATGAATAATAAAATTAAATGATAATATATTTTATAAATAATAAAAATTCCTAAGACATATTATTTTTAAAAAATCTCAATATAAAAAAAATATTGGAGGTAAAACCCTTATGGTTTGAGTATAATTATGATCAAAAACCACTTTCATGTTGGGAATATTTTAAAATTATATCCATTGAATTAAATTTCACAATATTTCTCTTCTAAAACCATGAATATGGTTACTGATATTAATTATAATGTAATAACACTATATTAAAGGTATCATGGTTCACACATTAAGAAATAAATATTAAGAGATTAAATTTGAGCCCAAGATCCTTATACCATTTGTTCTTTCTTAGTCTAATGCACTTTAAGATCATGTATAACAAATATAAATATCTGAATCACCTATTTCATAACCTTTTTAATATATATAAAATTTTATAAACTTAATTTATAATTATTTTCCTCATTTATATTTGTTAATTGTTACCTATTTTTTATGTCAGGTATGGTTAATATTGAATGCATTGAACTAGTTTCTTAATAGTGGTGATGTTATTAGTTATTCTCCCAATGTTCATAATTCAGATTATATTAAATTTACTATAAAGGATGAATTATAATTATTTATTGAGTTTAAATTTTATTTCTTGAGAACTTTAGTTTTTATCCAAGAAGATGTAATTGACAATGAACATTTATCAATGATTTTTAACCAACAAAGGTTTTTGGCTTATTTAAAAAGTTAGATATTGATGTATTTTTTAGATAAACAAAATAAATAATTATATATATATATATATTATACTAGTAATTATTTTTTCATAATCATACATCATATAATTTTATAACATTATTCAAGCAGTTTTGTAAACTAACCTAAACATGAACATAGTATGATTATTGATGATTATAAGGTGATTTGGCTATAATATCATTACCCTAATAGAATAATGATATCATTTATTTTTTACTAGTTTGAAATATAATAATAATAAATTATTTATAAGAATAAATAATATTTGTGAAAATATAACATAATTTGAATCAAATATTTTCCTCATATTATACTTATTTTAAATAGTTGAATTCGAGATAATTGTTTCTTAATCATATCATTAATAGGTTCTCAAATTTTTCAAAAACAATAACCTTAAATATATCATAAAAATTATATTTATCCATTAATCTCATTTTCATAACAATCCATGTAATGTGGTGATGAAAATAAAAATCGAAATCAATCATCTCATGGAGGTTGTAGTCCACACGTATACATGGTTAATGATTTTATTTTCCATAGAATGGAAGAAATGGATAACCCTTTATATCATTTAATTATCTAAAATATTTTATAAATATAATAATTATTTATTAAATTCAACATTGTTACCATCCATATAAGGTGGTTAATGAAAACGAAACATGATGTTTTGTGGATGCGGTATTCTTCCCACACACAAATTTCATTTTCGATTTTATTAGGGAAAATTTTATGGGTGGTTAAAGCTAGTAATATCATTATAATAAAATACTAGTAAAATAAGGATACTGATTTTATAATTTTGAGATAGTAAAAAGAAATTTGAGAATGAATAAATGCACTTAATAAAAAAAATAATAGAGGGAGAAGTTGTTAGAAATATATACCTCACTACTTGGATTATATCTTTTGAGAAAGGGGTTATACCTTTAAACTATGGTATTTTGAGCAGACCATAACATAATTAAATTTTCCCGTAGTTTTGAGTAATGTTTTTTTTTAGATTTTTGGCTGAACCAAGTGGGTTTTTTGTGATGGGGAGTATGGAGAGCGGTACCCCATTTATAAGAGAAAAGTAGTGTCATTTTTGTAAAGTCGCAAAAATTATAATAATGGAATATGAAACTCTATGAATATAGTTCTAAAATTTAGAAATAATATATAGTATATGGGATAAGGTTTGTCCATACATAAAACTCTAAATTAAAATTCTTTTTTAACATGTTTTTCCTATTACCTCTTCAGTAACTCACTTTTACCATTTTTGTTTTCTCCATGGTACCTAGTTTTAAACAAGTTAATTTATCCATTATGCCCAAAAATAAAATGGTGATTATTATATAATTTAGAAATAAAATATTCCAAATTTTAAATCCATTTTATTTTATTCAATTTTTATAAGTGATAAAAAGTAATTTTAATATACTAAATGTATAACATATTAAAAACATTTTTTTTTAAATATAACTGAAATTATAAAATGTAAAATATGGGTATATAAATTGAAACAAAAATTTTTTAAAATATAATTTCACTTATAAAATTCATATTTTTTGTTAAAAAAAAATTAATTTAAAATTCACACTAATATATTAATAATGTCATAACAGTCATGTTGTTTTTAAAAACGGTATTTTTTAGTATTTAACTAAAAAACATATTTTATAGAAAATTCCCAAAAAATAATATTATATTGATATTTATATGATAAATAAAAAAATTAAGAAAAAAATTTCAAATTCAGCACCTAAAATTTAAAATTATATATATTTTTATTTGATAACATAGAATATACTGAAAAAAACTATTTTTATAAAAAAACATATTTTGGTATATTAAATATTTATTTTCCAATAAATTACTAATTAATAAAGTGTAAAATTATAAAATAAATATATATTGTTATTAATAAACCATAATAAAAGTATTTCCTTGAAATAAAATTTTTATTTTCTGGAAAATAAATTTTTTAATCATAATGTAAATTAAGAAAAAATGAACTTTAAAAAAGTATAAAAATTCATGATATATCTATAAATTGAAATATTTTATTACATTTTTATTTAATACTAATTTATACTTACATAAACTGATATTATCTTTATGTATGACCTAATCATTGAATAAGATTTTGTTATAGTTTTGGGTGGCAGTTCGACTAACATGGGTCCAATGGAAATCTCCACAAGATTGAAATTCTCTCGTATATGGATTTTATTGAACCATAATTATCCAAGATTGTATTGGATTTGTTTTAGGTAAAAACCATGTGAATTTACCTCTATTCTTATCTTAAAAAATGGGGATTCAAAAGAAATACTTCCACATTCGGATTCCATTTCTTCCTATATTATTTTTTTTTTATTTTGTTGTATGGTAACATCAATTTATATCAGCTAATTTAACGACTATATTATAATGATAATAATTTATTTTAATATATAATGGTTTATTTTTACATTTTTTATTCATTTTATTAACATAATATTTATTTAATAATAATATATAGTGAAATATCAAGTAATTACAAAGAGAAGTCCAGAAACCTATTGAAAGTGTATACAATGTGAAAGTTAAAGGACAATATCCTTAATGGATAGGCCAAAATAAATTAAAAGATATTTACATAGGGAAAATTTGAGGTAAATAGATCATAATAAGACTCATATCATATCATTATAGGAAAATAGGAAACATGAAAAAAAGATTTCAAGTTTCATTGGGTTAATTCCAAAGGTTTAACTTCTGTAAGTTCATGTTTTTTTAATACTACAGCTAAAGTTAGTGGTAGTTTAATACTGAGTGTCAATATTTTGATGCAATTATTTATCATTCATTATAAATAATCATTTCATTCATTAGGAGAGAAGTGATGAATAGTGAATTAGGTATCCAAAATATTCAATATGGTTTACTTAAAAGATGGTGAAGCACTTGAAATCTTGGGGGAGGGAGATGCTAGAAGCTGAATAAAGAACAAAAGTTTCATTAATTTAAGGGGAGTTCATCACATACTATCTCTATATAAGAATATAATTCTTTTGTTAGTTATATGAATTTTAATTTGAAATATGATTTATGGATAGAATATGGAAGATTAATTGAGGAACTATGGTTCTATCCATAGGTGTAAAGAATAGGATGTTGTATCTAACAAAAAAGTTTGATAAAGAAAAAATTAATGGAAAATGAGTTTAGAAAGATCAGTGTTATGGAAATATCATATCAAACACCTTAGTTATAATAATATGAAATTTATAGAAAAAATGGAATACTGAATCTTAATCACATCTAATTTTGAAGTTGTTAGAGTCTTATACATTGGAAGCAAGAGAATGTATCGTTATATCTTAACAGAAGGAAACCTAAAATCCATAAGCTAAAACTTGTGCAAGATAATGTTTTGGGGCCTAAATTAGTATGTTCTCATGGGTGGTCAATACACTTTAAAACATTTATTAATGATTTAACAATTAAATTATGGGCTTACTTATAAAGAAACAAATCCATGGTGTTTGGGGTATTTTTTGTATTGAATGATACGGTAGAGAGAGGTAATATAAATAAGATTAAATAATATGGTCTGATAACAGTAGTGAATAAAAAATAAGGGTTTAAAGTAATTTTATATAAGAAATAGAATTTGGTTTTAAAACACTATACCTATAACACCAGGGTACAATGGTGTATAAGAACATATAAATTTAATTAAAAAAGGAATCAAACGTGAGATTGCATTCCAAAATATCCTAGATTATTTTATAAGAAGAAATAAATTACATTGTATTCCATGTTAACAAGAGTCCTTATGCACCATTGAGGAAGGATATTATATAGTGGTTGTCGATTGGTAAACTAGTAAAATTTTTCCACCTCAATGATTTCTTTAAATTTATCCTATATCAATGTGGATGCTATGAATCAAGAAAAACTCAAAGTTAATCCCCTTGTATGATTCTTTATGGGATATAGAAATGAAAACATTAGTTTCTAGATTTCATATAGTTACCATCAGATGATAGTAAAAGGACATAATTTTATTTTTAATGGGAAGGTATTATGGAAGTATTTAAAATTGGTGGATGATTCACTAGTGTTCATAGGCCAATTTTACAAATAATTCCACCTAAAAAATGGTCTTTATGTTCATATGTCATGTATTTATGCTATAAATGTGTTTTGATAGGTAAACAATTGTCACTCGATGAAGAATTGTTTAATTTATCATGAATCAGGTGTTTCATAGACAAAATGGAGGCATTTGGGGACATTTTCTACTACATAAGGTTTCCACATAAACATAGAAATTATGGATCATATCTATGGTGTAACACCCCGAGATTTTATGAAAAATATTCTTTTTAATTTCATTAATGTCTTGTGTTGTATGCTACACCAAAAGAAGCTTTCACAACATGCATCCTTGACTTTCCTTGCATTACACGCAAGCGCGACCTTCCGCGACAGCGTGTGTTGTACGCAATACAGAGTTTCTCTAAACAATGATATGATATTAAAATATTATTAAAACTAGCTGTTATGAATAGTAATAACCACTTTTTGAAATTTTGTAAATTTTATTTTTCAAAATGGACTTCATTTTTTGATTCGGAATATCGAAATTAGCTTAGGGTGAAATTTTGGAACTTTTTGGATAACTTTCATTTTCTGATGAATAGTGAAAATTACTAAATTTTAATTAAAAACAACCTTTTTAATCGAAATAATTAATAGTGATAAATTATTAATTTGAGTGGTTTTAAATTATATTTAGAATATATTTTTACAATTTAATACAATGTTGGTCATTGGATGTAATTTCACATTTAAACCAGACATAAACAAATGTCAATCTTTTGATAGTTATTATCTCTTAAGAACGCGTTATTTGTTTTGACGACAGGAATTAATTTTTAAATTAATTAATGGAACTGATATGTTTTGAATTTGGAAAAATAGACATCATTTTTGAATTCATAATATCAAATATAGCTTAGGCCTAATTTTTAGTATTTTTCTGGAAACTTTCATTTTTTGATGAATAGTGAAACCACTAAGTAGTAGTTAAAAAACTGAATTTTTCATAAAACATAATTTTACCGCTTCTTTTAGTAAAATTTCAAAATTCCTATATACACAGTTGATATCAGTAAGTAAAATGTGGTTCAATGAGATGAAAATAATTTTTGGTGAATAATAACTTTTTACTTTTTTTTTACCACGGTTAAAAGTAAATAGGGTAATTAAGGGTAAAAATGATATTATTATTACCCTAACACATGTTCTAATTCTATTGGATAAGTGTAATTTGACAAAAAACAACCTTAGGAATAAAATATTACCATTTAGCCCACATGGATTAGATTAGGACATTTATTATTATTTAATTCAAACAAGAGTTAAAAGAGTTAAAAACAAAGTTTATTTACTACAACATTTTTAATATAGGTTATAAATAAGATAAATTCAATTGTAAATATTAATTAGAAAGATAATAAGATTTAATGCATAATTATATTTTATTTATAATTTTTAGACATTAAATAAATTAATTTATTTATGACACAATGATGATGCAGTAATTATCATAATAGTGTAAAATTAGAATAATTGATATTATAAATACCCGAATAAATATAATTTGAGACTTTTTATGAATTACAATAATTTTCTACGTGAATATGACATGTTAGTATTGATTTAATTAACTTTTTTCGAACTACTCATTCTGTTATGATTTTCACAAAAATCAATTACTAAATAGTGAAAAAATTGACATAAAATAGTTTTTAAAACAAATATTATATTAGTAATTGTTATTTCATTCCTAAAAATCTAAGGTACGGCCAAATAACTTAGCTAATGTTATATATATTAATAATAAACAACTTGGGGTTCGTTTGGCTGCTTATAGTAAGTTTATTAACCTTATAGTATAAGAACACAAGAAGACACGGTAAAAGGAAAATTATTTTACTTAATGTTAAATCTAAATGATAAGGTTAAAATAGGAACCTAAACTTGTCTAAATTATATTAGATGAGAGTATTTTGACCCATCCCCACCTTATCTTCGAAATAAATTAATTTGGATCTATTTAAAACCGAATTTGTCTTTATAATAAAATAATATTTTTAGTTATTCCAAAGGTACCCCTCTCCTACCTTATAAAAGGGCACCTCCTCCCTCTCTTCCTCACACCATTTTGAGCCTTCAATCTCGGCCAACCCCTGCCAAATTCTATTCTCTGCTTCCCTAGAAACATCCTAGAGATTCTGGTCTTCCTCAAAGACCAATTGTAGTGCCATAAAAGGAGATCTCAAAGAGGCGCTTCAAAGAAGAGGTAATGTCTGTTACCAATTCTTTAAACTTTATTTCTTCTTCCACTTCTTATTCTTATGTTTTTCCATTATGAAGTAATAACATAAGTATCACTCATATGATGATATGTTATTATAAGTATTAAACAACCCTATTTCACCATCTATCCATCCTACAGAAAATAAAATCATCGCACGTGCGTACGTACGGAATACCATCTCCACGCCGTGGTGAAATCTATTTTCCAGCACCACCTTACTTGGATGGGTATAATGGTGTAAATAATAACTATATATGATTATTTTAAAGTGATATTGATTATGAAATATTATACATACACTCCAATACAGTCCCACGATCATTAGAACGATATCATCGATCGTGCGTACGTACGGACTACCGTCTCCACGACACAATGAGATTCATTCTCCACTTTAACCATTCATGAATGATTATAAAGTATATATAATAAGTAATAATGAAATATATGACATAATAATGATACTGGATTTATGTGTACATATATGTATGTCATCTACTTAATTCCATTTAACTCAATAAGGAAACGAAAACAGCGTTCATGAGTACGTACGGCCTACCGTCTCCATGAATGGTGTATTTATTTCCATTTACTGATTTATTATATATATGTATATTCTGAATATATATTATATATAAATCATGTTTTATATTCTGGAATTATGTAATCATGATCTAAGTAATCATATGAATAATTACAAGTCAAAACACAGAGGACAAATAAAACAATTTTACCCAAAACGCTCTTTAACATGGAATTTACAAAAGAACGGGTAATATAAAGTCATAAGTGAACCATATATGATATCATAACAATGAGTATGATTCCGTAATAAGTCAATGACATTATTTAAATCATTATACAGGAGTTTCGGACACTTTCCAAGCAAATAGGACCTAAGGTAAGGGAAATATCACAATCTCATTTTTATCCGAGATTGTTTATACTTTGGTATTTACTGGGGTTTATTTTATCATCCACATCCATGTTTCATAAATATGTAATATTTATATCCTTATAAAATAGTTTATATCCAATTTTACCCTTCGTTGAGTTTTTAGTAAAAGATATGAAAGGAATCTTTTGTCGTTTTTCATACGAGGTACTTTTTGACTTTTCCGACAAAAGTACGAGAAGAATGTTTTTTTTAACTTATACGGCATGAATGGATTTTTAAAACATTATTTCCAAGAATATTCCTTTACATGTTTTCAAGTTTATTTTTAATAAACTTTTTTTAGTTTTAAATTGTATGACATGTTAAGAAAAGAAAATTTTTTTGAAGTAGAAAGGATATTTTCCTCAAGAATGGAGTTCAAGTGTTTTATCAAAATTGTTTTCCATCTAAGATAATATAGGGTTCTGTTTATATACCTATTCTTACATTGATTTGATTATGTTGTGATAGAGTTATTTTTATGAATTCCTTTATCTTATATGAATTTTTTTATGATGTCATGTTGTTTAAGAATCCCATTTTTACTACATGGGTTATGCAATGATGTATGATTTATGATTTTGTGGCACACATAAGAATGGTATCATTATGAGATGGGTGGGACCTATATCTCCCTCCAATGAATTGGGTAAAGATTTTATATCTCATGAGATATACATGGCTGGAACGGTAGGATATACCGGTTTAGTGAAACAGGACTGAAACGAGGAGTGAACTCAGTTCAGAAATGGACTTTGTCCACTAAGATAGTCTTGGAAAAGAGTCTTGACTAATAAGAAATGATTCTCTATGATTATGTGTGTATGCCACAAAGTTTCATGTTTTAAGTTATGATTATTGGGATTACATTTCACTACTATGATTTATCCCATGTTATGATATTATGATCTCTTTTGCAGGTTAATATTTCCAAGATGTTATGTTCTTTTGAATATGATGTGATTGATATTTCTTTTGTTTACCCTTACTGAGCATTTGAGCTCACCCTTTTATGTTTTCTTTTCCCCAGGATATAAAGAAATGTTTTAGGTAAAAAAAAATGAAGATTTTTATGGGAGATGTTGAAGATCTTTCACCACGATTAGAAGATTATTTTCCGAGTTTCCAAAGACACTAAACTATTACGGTCCTTATGTGTGTGTTTTTGTTATGTACTAAGAATTCCACAAAAATAATGTAATGTCCATGTACGTCAGGCTTCGGGTCTCTACAGTTGGTATCAGAGGAAAGTTTTAGTCAACCTTTGGAAACTATAATGCGAGAACTTTAGTGAGATCCCTAGAGATATTTCTAAGGTATGTCTAGGGATGTCCCTAAAGATAAGTATACGTATAGGATATAGTCCTAGAACTATGGTAACGATATTAGATTAAACCAAGGATGTTATATATTGAAGTTACTCCCCCTTTATTATGATTTTCACCTCTCACACTATTCTTTTTGGGTTTTAGACGATGGCTGGAACCCGAAGTAACCATGTTGACCAATGTAATGGACAATGCTATGATTGTCCTCCTGAACAAACAAATGTTATGGGAGATGGAGTGAAAAATCTTATTGCTATACTTACAGAAGCTATGAATCATTCTAGACTTCCAAATGAGCAGATAAGGGAACAATATTCTATTGAGTCCTTCATGAGGCAATGTCCACCTTCTTTCTGTGGGTCTTCTGATCCACTTGTTGCTGAACAATGGATCATTACCATTGAAAAAATATTTTCAGTTCTTCAATGTTCTGAACATGATAAAGTCATCTTAGCAGTATATTGTTTGGAAGGTGATGCTGATCAATGGTGGAATCTTATCAAGAATATGAGGCCAAGAGATGAAATTGAGTCCATGGAATGGGAAGAGTTCAAGAACTTATTTTTCAATAAGTACTTCCCTCGTATTCTTCGAACAAAGATGGAGAAGTAGTTTCTTGAACTAAAGCAAAAGGATGATGAACCTGTTGGTATATACGAAGCGAATTTTACAAGGCTTGCAAGGTATGTATCTGGATTTATCATCCAACTTGAAAGTAAAGTTGATCAATTCTTCAGTAGCTTAAAACCAAATCTTCGAAGGGCATTAGCTATAAGAGACTTCAGTAGCTATTAAGAAATTGTGCGTTGTGCTATCAAGGTAGAAATGGAAGTTGGTGTTACTTATCCATCTCATAGTTTTGACAAGAAATGAAAGATGGAGTTCAAGGAGAAATCTCAGAATAATGGTGAAAAGAAGATGAATTTTTCCTTATGCTCAAAGTGTGGAAAGAAGCATGGTGGAGATTGTCTTAAAGGGACTAGAAAATGTTTTAAGTGTGGAAAAGAAGTTCATCGAGCAGCTGAGTGTCGAATTAATGGAAAAAGGGTTTCTAATGATGTGAATAAAGAAAAGACTACAGAGAACGCACCACTAACACTTCAATACTTCAAGTGCAAGGAAATGGGGTATTATGCTAATAAATTCCCTAATCCAAGGGTTTGTGATGATCGACATGAGAAACCACTTAAGGCAAAGGACAAAGGGAAGTCACATGTGATCACCATTGGCAATGTTGAATATGACAACGATGTGGTGGAATTATTAAGTGTTTGTGTAATGGGATTCCAAAATAATGTTGTATATAGTATCGTGGAATATTGGAATATTTATGTATTGGTCTATTGTGGTTTCAATAATTTTATGGTACCGGTAACCATAGAATGTGATTGATATATTTTTGGAAAAAAAGATGATATGCGCATAATGAAAGGAAAACGAGAAAATGAAATGTTTGACCGTATTCATGAGCTCATAACTAATATAAGGAGAAGTTTATATCGTGGTTTGAGTATATATAATTTTTGGATTTTGGTATGTGGAAAGAGTTAACTTTTGATTGCATTCATGTTTTCACTATGGTTCAATTAATGGGTATTCATTCCACAAGAGAAAACATGATTAAGGTATTCACATGTTTGTAATTTGACCGACAAGATATATCTTATGATATATGGGGGATAAATTATGGCATTGACGTGATTGTTATGCGACATTTCAAGTAATCATTTTCTTTATACTATGAGCTTGGCCCGAAGTATTTTAGATAAACCTAAAGATTGGAATGGATTATGTTGGACATAAGTTAGTATTGTTTAAGGATAAAACTTTTTTTCGATATTATGGATGGGATGTTATAGTAATGTAGTTTTAGAAAAAGGACAACCTGCAGGATGGGTGACAGCCTATCGCGTCGGACAAGGCTGTGGGAATCGAACCCACAACTGAAGTGAGCTAGGCCTTTATCACCTACCACTGGCCTACAGGAAGTCCCTGGTTAGTAGAAAGTAGTTTTATTTTATTAAGCAGTATGATAAATAAATTATAAGTCCATTTTTGGAATCATATACGATTAACCTCACCATAGATGGACTTATGTATATTTGATAACTTTTGCTAACATTTTTTTTGAAACAGATGGAATGACTCATCATTCTATCACATGATCTATTAACACTTCATGAATAACAAATTCAAATTAATTTCTTTAAAAGATGAAGTGGAAATTTTTCAAAGCACGAACAACAGTGAAATTATACCAAAATCATGTAAGTATTTCTTTTAATTCACCAACTTTTGGGAAATGATCTTGAAAACTAAAAATGTTGTCCTAGTGCCCTTATATCTGATGAATCAGATGGTACCTTAGATCATCACAAATCTATGGCTTTGTGATTGTTGGCTACTTCATATCCATGTTCTCTTACACTCTCCATCAGAACTTGATGGTTAGATTTTTCTTCCATATCCATATTTTCACCTATGTTCTCCTACGTGGAAACTCAGTGATAAGTTAATTTGGGTAACCATTACATTTCATAATTTAGTTTTTAAATCCAAGTTTTTGTATTCTTTTTTACGATGTGGGTTTCTATTAAACAAACTTTCTAGTAGTAAACCATTTATAACCCCGACGAATTTCGAGGGCGAAATTCATTTTAAGGGGGTAGAATGTAACACCCTGAGATTTTATGAAAAATATTCTTTTTAATTTCATTAATGTCTTTTGTTGTATGATACACCAAAAGAATCTTGCACAACACGCATCCTTGACTTGCCTTGTATTACACGCAAGCATGACCTTCCGCGATAGAGTGTGTTGTACGCAATACAGAGTTTCTCTAAACAATGATATGCTATTAAAATATTATTAAAATTAGCTATTATGAATAGTAATAACCACTTTTTGAAATTTTCAAAATTTTATTTTTCAAAATGGACTTCATTTTTGGATTCGGAATATCGAAATTAGCTTAAGGTGAAATTTTGGTACTTTTCAGATAACTTTCATTTTCTGATGAACAGTGAAAATTACTAAATTTTAATTAAAAACAACCTTTTTATTCGAAATAATTAATAGTGATAAATTATTAATTTGATTGGTTTTAAAGTATATTTTGAATATATTTTTACAATTTAATACAATGTTGGTCATTGGATGTAATTTCACATTTAAACCAGACATAAACAAATGACAATCTTTTGATAGTTATTATCTCTTAAGAACACGCTATTTGTTTTGACGATGGGAATTAGTTTTTAAATTAATTAATTCAACTGATATGTTTTTAATTTTCTAAAATAGACATCATTTTTGAATTCATAATATCAAATATATCTTAGGCCTAATTTTTGGTATTTTTCTGGAAACTTTCATTTTTTGATGAATAGTGAAACCACTAAGTGGTAGTTAAAAAAATGAATTTTTCATAAAACTTAATTTTACCACTTCTGTGAGTGTAATTTCAAAACTCCAAGAGACACGGTTGATGTCAGTAAGTAAAATTTGGTTCAATGAGATGAAAATAATTTTTGGTGAATAGTAACTTTTTACTTTTTTCCCCCACAGTTAAAAGTAAATAGGGTAATTAAGGGTAAAAATGATATTATTATTACACTAACACATGTCCTAATTCTATTGGATAAGTTTAATTCGACCAAAAACAACCTTAGGAGTAAAATATGACCATTTAGGCCCACTTTTATTAGATTAGGACATTTATTATTATTTAATTCAAAGAAGAGTTAAAAGAGTTAAAATCAAAGTTTATTTACTACAACATTTATAATATAGGGTTATACATAAGATAAATTCGATTGTAAATATTAATTAGAAAGCTAATAATATTTCCTACATAATGATATTTTATTTATAATTTTTAGACATTAAATAAATTAATTTATTGATGACACAATGATGATGTAGTAATTACCATAATAGTGAAAAATTAGAATAATTGATATTATAAATACCCAAATAAATATAATTTGAGACTTTTTATGAATTACAATAATATTATAGGTTACTATGACATATTAGTATTGATTTAATTAACATTTTTTGAAATAATCATTCTGTTATGATTTTCACAAAAATAAATTACTAAATAGTGTCAAACTTGACATAAAATAGTTTTTAAAACAAATATTATATTAGTAATTGTTATTTTATTACTAAAAATCTAAGGTTCGGCCAAATGACTTAGATAAGGTTATATATATTAATAATAAAAAACTTACGGTTCCTTTGGCTTCTTATAATAAGTTTATTAACCTTATATTATAAGAACACAAGAAGACACGGTAAAAGGAAAATTATTTTACTTAATGTTAAATCTAAATGATAAGGTTAAAATAGGAACCTAAACTTGTCTAAATTCTATTGGATGAGATTATTTCGACTCATCACCACCATAGCTTCGAAATAAATCAATTTGGAGCTATTTAAAACCGAATTTTGCTTTATAATAAAATAATATTTTTAGTTATTCCAAAGGTACCCCTCTCCTCCCTTATAAAAGGGCACCTCCTCCCTCTCTTCCTCACACCACTTTGAGCCTTCAATCTCGGCCAACCCCTGAAATATTCTCTTCTCCACTTCCCTAGAAACATCCTAGAGGTTCTGGTATTCCTCAAAGACCAATTTTAGAGCCCGAAAAGGAGATCTCAAAGAGGCGCTTCAAAGAAGAGGTAATGTCTGTTACCGATTCTTTCAACTTTAATTCTTCTTCCACTTCTTCTTCTTAGGTTTTTTCATTATGAAGTAATAACATCAGTATCACTCATATTATTATATGTTATTATAAGTATGAAACAACCCTATTTCACCATATATCCATCCTACGGAAAACGAAATCACCGCGCGTGCGTACGTACGGAATATCGTCTCCACGCCGTGGTGAAATCTATTTTCCACCACCACCTTACATGGATGGATATAATGGTGTAAATACTAACTATATATGATTATTTTAAATTGATATTGATTCTGAAATAGTATAAATACACTCCAATACAGTCTCACGATCATGATAATGATATCATCGCTTGTGCGTACGTACGGACTACCGTCTCCACGACACGATGAGATTCATTCTCCACTTTAACCATTCATGAATGATTATAAAGTATATATAATAAGTAATCATGAAATATATGACATAATAATGATAATTTATTTATGTGTACATATATGTATGTCATCTACTTAATTCCATTCAACTCAATAAGGAAACGAAAACAGCATTCATGCGTACATACGGCCTACCGTCTCCATGAACGGTGTATTTCTTTCCATTTACTGATTTATTATATATATGTACATTCTGAATATATATTATATATAAATCATGTTTTATATTCTGTAATTAAGTAATCATGATCTAATTAATCATATGAATAATTACAAGTCAAAACACGGACGACAAATAAAACAATTTTACCCAAAACGCTATTTAACATGGAATTTACAAAAGAACGGGTAATATAAAGTCATAAGTGAACCATATATTATATCATAACAACGAGTATGATTCTGTAATAAGTCAATTACATTATTTAAATCATTATACAGGAGGTTCGGACACTTACGAAGAAAATAGGACCTAAGGTAAGGGAAATATCACAATCTCTTTTTTATCCGAGATTGTTTATACTTTGGTATTTACTGGGATGTATTTTATCATCCACATCCATGTTTCCTCAATATGTAATATTTATATCCTTCTACAATAGTTTATATCCAATTTAACCCTTCGGTGAGTTTTTAGTAAAAGTTATGAAAGAAATCTTTTTTCGTTTTTCGTACGAGGTACTTTTTGACTTTTCCGACAAAAGTACCAGAAGAATATTTTTTTAACTTATACAGCATGAATGTATTTTTAAAAAATTATATCCAAGAAGCTTAATTTACATGTTTTCAAGTTTATTTTTAATAAACTTCTTTTAGTTTTAAATTGTATGACATGTTAAGAAAAGAAAATGTTTTTGAAGTAGAAAGGATATTTTCCTCAAAAATGGAGTTCAAGTGTTTTACCAAAATTATTTTCCATCTAAGATAATATAGGGTTCTGTTTCTATCCCTATTCTTACATTGATTTGATTATGTTGTGATAGAATTATTTTTATAAATTCCTTTATCTTATATGAATTGTTTTATGATGTCATGTTGTTTCAGAATCTCATTTTTACTACATAGGTTATGCAATGATGTATGATTTATGATTTTGTGGCACACATAAGAATGGTATCATTATGATATGGGTGGGACATATATCTCACTCTAATGAATTGGGTAAAGATTTTATATCTCATGAGATAGACATGGCTGGAACAGTATGTTATACCGGTTCAGTGAAACAGGACTGAAACGGGGAGTGAACTCAGTTCAGAAATGGACTTTGTCCACTAAGATATTCTTGGCAATGAGTCTTGACTAATAAGAAATGATTCTCTATGATTATTTGTGTATGCCACAAAGTTTCATGTTTTAAGTTATGATTATTGGGATTACATTTCACTACTATGATTTATCCCATGTTATGATATTATGATCTCTTTTGCAGGTTAAGATTTCCAAAATGTTATGTTCTTATGAATATGATGTGATTGATATTTCTTTTGTTTACCCTTACTTAGCATTTGAGCTCACCCTTTTATGTTTTCTTTTCCCTAGTATATAAATAAAGGTTTTAGGTAAAAAAAGGAAGATCTTTATGGGAGATGTTGAAGATATTTCACCACGATTAGAAGATTGTTTTCCGAGTCTCCAAAGACACTAAAATATTACAGTCCTTGTGTGTGTGTTTTTTTATGTACTAAGAATTCCACAAAAGTAATGTAATGTCCATGTACGTCAGGCTTCGGGTCTCTACAGTTGGTATCAGAGGAAAGGTTTAGTCAACCTTTGGAAACTAGGATGCGAGAACTTTAGTGAGATCCCTAGAGATATTTCTAAGGTATGTCTAGGGATGTCCCTAAGGATAAGTATATGTATAAGATATAGTCCTAGAACTATGGTAACGATATTAGATTAAACCAAAGATGTTAGATATTGAAGTTAATCCCCCTTTATTATGATTTTTACCTCTCACACTATTCTTTTTGGGTTTTAGAAGATGGCTGGAACCCGAAGGAACCGTGTTGATCAATGTAATGGACAATGTAATGATTGTCCTCCTGAACAAACAAATGTTATGGGAGATGGAGTGCAAATTCTTATTACTATACTTACACAAGCTATGAATCATTCTGGACTTCCAAATGAGCAGAGAAGGGAACAATATTCTATTGAGTCCTTCATGAGGCAACGTCCACCTTCTTTCAGTGGGTCTTCTAATCCACTTTTTTCTGAACAATGGATCATTACCATTGAAAAGATATTTTCAGTTCCTCAATTTTCTGAACATGATAAAGTCATCTTAGCATTATATCGTTTGGAAGGTGATGCTGATCAATGGTGTAATCTTATCAAGAATACGAGGCCAAGAGATGAAATTGAGTCCATGGAATGGGACGAGTTCAATAACTTATTTTTCAATAAGTACTTCCCTCATATTCTTCGAACAAATATGGAGAAGGAGTTTCTTGAACTAAAGAAAAAGGATGATGAATCTGTTGGTATATATGAAGCAAATTTTACAAGGCTTGCAAGGTATGCATATGGATTTATCATCCAACCTGAAAGTAAAGTTGATCGATTCTTCAGTAGCTTAAAACCAAATCTTTGAAGGGAATTAGCTATAAGAGACTTCAGTAGCTATGAAGAAATTTTGCATTGTGCTATCAAGGTATAAATGGAAGTTGGTGTTACTTATCCATCTCATAGTTTTGACAAGAAACGAAAGATGGAGTTCAAGGAAAAATCTCAGAATAATGGTGAAAAGAAGATGAATGTTTCCTTATGCTCAAAGTGTGGAAAGAAGCATGGTGGAGATTGTCTTAAAGGGACTAGAAAATGTTTTAAGTGTGGAAAAGAAGGTCATCGAGCAGCTGAGTGTCGAAGTAATGCAAAAAGGGTTTATAATGATGTGAATAAAGAAAAGACTATAGAGAATGCACCACTAACACTTCAATGCATCAAGTGCAAGGAAATGGGGCATTATGCTAATAAATTCCCTAATCCAAGGGTTAGTGATGATCGACATGAGCAACCACTTAAGGAAAAGGACAAATGGAAGTCACATGCGATCACCATTGGCAATGTTGAATATGAAAACGATGTGGTGGAATGATTAAGTGTTTGTGTAATGGGATTCCAAAATAATGTTGTATATAGTATCGTGGAATATTGGAATATTTATGTATTGGTCTATTATGGTTTCAATAATTTTATGGTACCGGTAACCATATAATGTGATTGAGATATTTTTGGAAAAGAAAGATGATATGCGCATAATGAAAGGAAAACGAGAAAATGAAATGTTTGACCATATTCATGATCTCATGACTGATATAAGGAGAAGGTTATATCATAGTTTGAGTATATAGAATTTTTGGATTTTGGTATGTGGAAAGAGTTAACTTTTGAATGCATTCATGTTTTCACTATGGTTCAATTAATGGGTATTCATTCCTCAAAAGAATACATGATTAAGGTATTCACATGTTTGTAATTTGACCAACAAGATATATCTTATGATATATGGGGGATAAATGATGGCATTCACGTGATTGTTATGCGACATTTCAAGTAATCATTTTCTTTATACTATGAGCTTGGACCGAAGTATTTTAGATAAGCCTAAATATTGGAATGGATTATGTTGGACATAAGTTAGTATATCTTACGGATAAAACTTGTTTTCGATATTATGGATGGGGTGTCATAGTAATGTAGTTTTAGAAAAAGGACAACCTGTAGGATGGGCGACAGCCCATCGCGTCGGACAAGGCTGTGGGAATCGAACCCACAACTGAAGTGAGACAGGCCTTTATCACCTACCACTGGCCTACAGGAAGTCCCTGGTTAGTGGAAAGTAGTTTTATTTTATTAAGCGATATGATAAATAAATTATAAGTCCATTTTTGGAATCGTATATGATTAACCTCACCATAGATGGACTTATGTATATTTGATAACTTTTGCTAACCTTTTGTTTGAAACAGATGGAATGACCCATCATTCTATCACATGATCTATTAACACTTCATGAATAACAAATTCAAATTAATTTATTTAAGGGATGAAGTGGAAATTGTTCAAAGCACAAACAAGAGTGAAATTATACCAAAATCATGTAAGTATTTCTTTTAATTCACCAACTTTAGGGAAATGATCTTGAAAACCAAAAATGTTGTCCTAGTACCCTTATATATGATGAATCAGATGGTACCTTAGATCATCGCAAATCTATGGCTTTTTTATTGTTGGATACTTCATAGCCATGTTCTCTACCACTCTCCATCATAACTTGATGGTTATATTTTTCTTCCATATCCATATTTTCACCTATGTTCTCCTACGTGGAAACCCAGTGATGAGTTAATTTT
Source organism: Viscum album (assembly GCA_963277665.1). Lineage (NCBI taxonomy): Eukaryota > Viridiplantae > Streptophyta > Magnoliopsida > Santalales > Viscaceae > Viscum > Viscum album. Next base: position 980,719,339 of record OY728145.1, on the reverse strand, counting down.
GGTAACAGTTACATTTCATACTTTAGTTTTTAAATCCAAGTTTAGGTATTCCTTTTTACAATGTGGGTTTCTATTAAACAAACTTTCTAGTAGTAAACCATTTATAACCCCGACGAATTTCGAGGGCGAAATTCATTTTAAGGGGGGTAGAATGTAACACCCCGAGATTTTATGAAAAATATTCTTCTTAATTTCATTAATGTATTGTGTTGTATGATACAGAAAAAGAATCTTGCACAACACGAATCCTTTACTTGCCTTGCATTACACGCAAGCGTGACCTTCCGCGATAGCTTGTGTTGTACGCAATACCGAGTTTCTCTAAACAATGATATGATATTAAAATATTATTAAAACTAGCTGTTATGAATAGTAATAACCACTTTTTGAAATTTTGTAAATTTTATTTTTCAAAATGGACTTCATTTTTGGATTCGGAATATCGAAATTATCTTAGGGTGAAATTTTGGTACTTTTCAGATAACTTTCATTTTCTGATGAATAGTGAAAATTACTAAATTTTAATTAAAAACAACCTTTTTTAATCAAAATAATTAATAGTGATAAATTATTAATTTGAGTGGTTTTAAAGTATATTTAAAATTTATTTTTATAATTTAATACAATGTTGGTCATTGTATGTAATTTCACATTTAAACCAGACATAAACAAATGTCAATCTTTTGATAGTTATTATCTCTTAAAAACACGCTATTTTTTTTGACGACGGGAATTAATTTTTAAATTATTTAATGAAACTGATATGTTTTGAATTTGGTAAAATAGACTTCATTTTTGAATTCATAATATCAAATATAGCTTAGGCCTAATTTTTGGTATTTTTCTGGAAACTTTCATTTTTTTGATGAATAGTGAAACCACTAAGTGGTAGTTAAAAAAATGAATTTTTCATAAAACTTAATTTTACCGCTTCTATGAGTCGAATTTCAAAAATCCGAGAGACACGATTGATGTGAGTAAGTAAAATGTGGTTCAATGAGATGAAAATAATTTTGGGGAATAGTAACTTTTTACTTTTTTTTACCACGGTTAAAAGTAAATAGGGTAATTAAGGGTAAAAATGATATTATTATTACCCTAACACATGTCCTAATTCTATTGGATAAGTGTAATTCGACCGAAAACAACCTTAGGAATAAAATATGACCATTTAGGCGCACTTGGATTAGATTAGGACATTTATTATTATTTAATTCAAAGAAGAGTTAAAAGAGTTAAAATCAAAGTTTATTTACTACAACATTTTTAATATAGGGTTATACATAAGATAAATTCGATTGTAAATATTCATTATAAAGCTAATAATATTTACTAAATAATTATATTTTATTTATAATTTGTATACATTAAATAAATTAATTTATTTATGACACAATGATGATGCACTAATTACCATAGTAGTGAAAAAATAGAATAATTGATATTAAAAATACCCAAATAAATATAATTTGAACCATTTTATAAATTCCAATAATTTTATAGGTTAACATGACATGTTATTATGGATTTAATTAGATTTTTTCGAACTAATCATTCAGTTATGATTTTCAAAAAAATCAATTACTAAATAGTGTCAAAATTGACATAAAATAGTTTTTAAAACAAATATTATATTAGTAATTGTTATTTTATTCTTAAAAATCTAAGATTCGGCCAAATGACTTAGATAAGGTTATATATATTAATAATAAACAACTTGGGGTTATTTTGGCTCCTTATAGTAAGTTTATTAACCTTATAGTATAAGAACACAAGAAGACACGGTAAAAGGACAGTTATTTTACTTAATGTTAAATCTAAATGAAAAGGTTAAAATAGGAACCTAAACTTGTCTAAATTATATTGGATGAGATTAGTTCGACCCATCCCCACCTTATCTTCGAAATAAATCAATTTGGAGCTATTTAAAACCGAATTTGGCTTTATAATAAAATAATATTTTTTGTTATTCCAAACGTACCCCTCCCCTCCCTTATAAAAGGGCACCTCCTCCCTCTCTTCCTCACACTACTTTGAGCCTTCAAGCTCGGCCAACCCCTGAAACATTCTCTTCTACACTTCCCTATAAACATCCTAGAGGTTCTGGTCTTCCTCAAAGACCACTTTTAGTGCCCGAAAAGGAGATCTCAAAGAGGCGCTTCAAAGAAGAGGTAATGTTCGTTACCGATTCTTTCAACTTTATTTCTTCTTACACTTCTTCTTCTTAGGTTGTTTCATTATGAATTAAAAACATCAGTATCACTCATATGATGATATATTATTATAAGTATGAAACAACCCTATTTCACCATCTATCCATCCTACGGAAAATGAAATCACCGTGCGTGCGTACGTACGGAATACCGTCTCCACGTCGTGGTGAAATCTATTTTCCACCACCACCTTACTTGGATGGGTATAATGGTGTAAATAATAACTATATATGATTATTTTAAAGTGATATTTATTCTTAAATTTTATACATACACTCCAATACAGTCCCACGATCATGAGAATGATATCATCGCTCGTGCGTACGGACGGACTACCATCTCCACGACGCGATGAGATTCATTCTCCACTTTAACCATTCATGAATGATTGTAAAGTATATATAATAAGTAATCATGAAATATATGACATAATAATGACACTGTATTTATGTGTACATATATATATGTCATCTACTTAATTCCATTCAACTCAATAAGGAAACGAAAACAGCGTTCATGCGTACGTACGGCCTACCGTCTCCATGAACGGTGTATTTCTTTCCATTTACTAATTTTTTATATATATGTATATTCTGAATATATATTATATATAAATCATGTTTTATATTATGGAATTAAGTAATCATGATCTAATTAATCATATGAATAATTACAAGTCAAAACACGGACGACAAATAAAACAATTTTACCCAAAATGCTCTTTAACATGGAATTTACAAAAGAATGGGTAATATAAAGTCATAAGTGAAAATATATGATATCATAACAATGAGTATGGTACTGTAATAAGTCAATGACATTATTTAAATCATTATATAGGAGGTTCGGACACTTACGAAGCAAATAGGACCTAAGGTAAGGGAAATATCACAATCTCATTTTTATCTGAGATTGTTTATACTTTGGTATTTACTGGGGTGTATTTTATCATCCACATCCATGTTTCCTCAATATGTAATATTTATATCCTTCTACAATATTTTATATCCAATTTAACCCTTAGGTGAGTTTTTAGTAAAAGATATGAAAGTAATCTTTTGTCGTTTTTCGTACGAGGTACTTTTTGACTTTTCTGACAAAAGTACGAGAAGAATGTTTTTTTTAACTTATACGGCATGAATGGATTTTTTAAACATTATTTCCAAGAATATTACTTTACAAGTTTTCAAGTTTATTTTTAATAAACTTCTTTTAGTTTTAAATTGTATGACATGTTAAGAAAAGAAAATTTTTTTGAAGTAGAAAGGATATTTTCCTCAAGAGTGGAGTTCAAGTGTTTTATCAAAATTATTTTCCATCTAAGATAATATAGGGTTCTGTTTCTATCCCTATTCTTACATTGATTTGATTATGTTGTGATAGAATTAATTTTATGAATTCTTTTATCTTATATGAATTGTTTTATGATGTCATGTTGTTTAGGAATCCCATTTTTACTACATGGGTTATGCAATGATGTATGATTTATGATTTTGTGGCACACATAAGAATGGTATCATTATCAGATGGGTGGGACCTATATTTCCCTCAAATTCATTGGGTAAAGATTTTATATCTCATGAGATAGACATGATTGGAATGGTAGGTTATACCAGTTCAGTGAAACAGGACTGAAATGAGGAGTGAACTCGGTTCAGAAATGGACTTTGTCCACTAAGATAGTCTTGGAAATGTGTCTTGACTAATAAGAAATGATTCTCTATGATTATGTGTGTATGCCACAAAGTTTCATGTTTTACGTTATGATTATTGGGATTACATTTCACTGCTATGATTTATCTCGTGTTATGATATTATTATCTCTTTTGCAGGTTAAGATTTCCAAAATGTTATGTTCTTATGAATATGATGTGATTGATATTTCTTTTGTTTACACTTACTGAGAATTTGAGATCACCCTTTTATGTTTTCTTTTCCCCAGGATATGAAGAAAGGTTTTAGGTAAAAAAAGAAGATCTTTATGGGAGATGTTGAAGATCTTTCACCACAATTAGAAGATTATTTTCCGAGTTTCCAAAGACACTAAACTATTACGGTCCTTATGTGTGTGTTTTTGTTATGTACTAAGAATTCCGAAAAAGTAATGTAATGTCCATGTATTTCAGGCTTTGGGTCTCACCATATAGAAACTATATGGAATTTCATTTCAAGAGATATGACCAATCACATGGTTCTTGCATAGTTTATCTAGCTGTGTGGGATCACCTAAGAATCCTTGAAAGACCAGAAATAAAAAATGCTTCTTTTCACAGTCTCTGCATTGTTAACCAAACCATGTGGAATCATCCAAAAATAATTCACCATGAAGAGTTGGTGGACATTTCAAATCACATGATCAGCGCAGTGTTTACAAAACTATGAACCTTAAATGAGGTCCTTAGATAGATTAACCAACCACCTATCATCTACACTGAACCACTAGTTGACCTAGGGTAATGAACCCTAAACACTCTTGGACTATGGAGGTTAGACAATTGAGTGGATAACTAAGTATTTAGTAGATAATAATCATTTGAAGAAGATATTATTGTCTGAAGGTATCTACAGATTCATTAGAGGAAAGAGTTACATCATTTTTTAGTAATATTTTCTTTTTCATCTTTCTATCATGAACACATGATGTAAGTGTAGATTTTTTTGATTAATTTCCATCATGAATAGCTAAAATCAACTTTGTTATCTAATATTTGGGTGATGATGGGGAATTATTCATGTGAGTAAATTTTTATTTCCATATTTGTGTATTTTATATGATTTTTTTCAAAATTACTTCATGTTAAAGTTAATTTATTCATAAAATATATCATATTACGCCAAGTATAATTTATTTAGAGGTATATAAGGGAATTATAATGAATTAACCCATGTCCATTATATAATTCTTAATTTACTTAAGGATAGTTTTATAAAAGTTTAATGAAATTGTTTATTGAACAAAGGGATGTAGTTTAAAAATTATTAATTATAATTTATCTCACCAAGTAGATTATAACATAATTGACTATATATGGTGAAACCAATATGAAATACACAAACCTTTATGAAAAATACAGCTTCCATAAACTCTATAAAATCCCATAACCTTGATTCATATTCACCATAAAAATATCAAAAATCCAATTTTCTCTCTTTAATTTTCTGTGACATTTAAATCTATATCATTTAGATTAGAAAAAATTTAAAGTCATCAATATTATTTAATCAAACAATTTATTATTAAAATAATTTAAAAAATATTAACATTGTAAAATACTTGTTTTCACCTGGGGAATGGCCCTATAATTATATTATACTCATCATAGGGTTGGGTGGAAATAAATTTGTGCTTCCTTAAAATAACTATTCTGGTATAACAACACCAAATTTTGGCACCATTTTTAGGGGATCATGAAATTGTGTATTGAAAATCGAGTATTGATCAGTTATTTGGAGAAAAAATTAAAAGTTTTGAATGATTCTGTTCTTAAACTCATTTCTAATTTTACTCATTTTTTATTTTTACCTTTCATAATTGGTATGTTATTTTTGTTTGTATAGGATCATGGGTGCATGATTTGTCACTTAAACATTCTAAGAGTGTTCAATTATAGAATAAGGTATTATTTTATCTAAAAATTGAATAAACATTGTCAAGGAAATAAAGAGCACTCATGGGAGAGAACATTCAAAATGAACTCATTCCTAATGTGGAAAGAGAGTACTCAGCCATTTTCCATGGTGTTAGACCACAATTTTCACCTACGGGTTAGAAAAATCAACATCAACCTTTATTTCTATGAATATATATTCCAAAAAAACAACCACTGATTGAATTCCTATAGGTATTTTTAAACAACTGTAGTAAAAATACGTGACATAAGTTCTTAATGTACAATTTTCTCTCTAACACACTCTCACATATTGTGGATTTCCATCTATCCATATAAAGGATGAGGGTATTTTTTATACACCTTTTTAAGGAAATAACATTAAAAATTATCTACAAATCATGGATCTTATTCAAAACACTATACAATTTTTGGGATAACCAAGTGAAGACCCCAATACTCACCTCCCCATTTTCTTCAAAATTTGAGGCACTTTTCATTACTACATAGTTTCACAGGATGCAGTGAAGCTTCATATATTTCCACTTTCATTGAAAAATAAGAAAAAGGTTTGGATTAAGGGGTTATAACAGTACACTATTCCCACATGGGATTCTCTTCATGAAGACTTCATATCAAAATATTTTCCCCTATAAAGAATAGTAATTTTCGGGTATGATGTCAACAACATTCATCAGGTTGAAATTAAATCCCTCTGTGGATCATGGGAGTACTTTAAATATAAGTTTAGTAAGTTCCCACACCATGGGATACCATTATGGATGAAATTTTATGCCATCTATATAAGACATACTATGTCTAAAAAAATTGATATAGAAACAATAGATAGGGGAATCATCATGAGGAAAGATCCTAGATAATTTTTTGACATATTGGAAGAAATTTCAGTCAAAAGTTTAAAAATGAACTCGAAATAAGTGACATAGAATATGAAAATTCCTATTGTGGATGAAACCACCATTATATAATCCTAATTAGATTTCATGTCAAATAACATTGATGTACTATAACTTAGTACAAGTGTGTAGATCAACGTCATGAAACACCCCATATGTAGTGATTGTGGGGATAACCATTCCATGGGGGAGTGTTCGAACATAAGTATAAACCTTATACTAGTGGGGAGTGTTTTGTCTCAAAAAATTAATGGCTAAATATTCTTCTAGAATTTCAAAATCTAATATATAAAAACAAATCTAATTCTGTATGGACTAGAAATAAATAACAAAATCTATATCCAAATCCCTAAATACCAACCGGGTACGGAAATGCACTATTTCATAATCCACCTTGCCTATGAAAGAAAGTGGGTCATCAAAAAAATCAGTCACCACCAATAATTAACATATTAATAATAAGGGTATTATAAACTGTATCTACCACAACCCCCTCTCTAATAATAATAAGTGACAAAGAAAATATAATAAGAAATGAAGTCCCACTATGAAGAGAATATTCCTAAGTTTATCACCACCACTCAAACTAGGATTTAAAATTAGAAGGTGATAATCAAGATATTTGATCAATAAATTGGGTATATTGTAAAATAAATTTCAATAAAACAACCAAACACATTGTCTACTGATAGTAAAAAAACCCCTGATAGGAAGTCATGGTGGGGATATTAAGGAGTGGTGAAGAGATCCTGAACCCAACCAAAGAAAAGTAAATGATAATTGAAGGTGATAAATACAAATTTCCTTTGCAATTCATGGGATAATTTGAGACTAAGATGATTCCAGTGGAAAAAGAGTCACCTAAAGATAAGGGTTTTGTCCAAGAAAATGAAAAGGATGTGGTGAAGACTTATGTTATAGATTTACATTTTCTAGAATGCATTAAACAAATTAATAAGGACCAGTAGTTCAAGAAATTTATTAAATTGTTTGGAAAGCCTCATATCAATACTTTCTTTGTTGAAGCATTGAATCAAATTCCCACTTATTTGAAATTTATCAAATAAATCATATAAAAAACTAAAACTAGAGGACTTAGGCACCATATCCTTCAATAAGGAAATCTTGTAGGTGGTTCAACATTAAATTCCACTAAAAAATAAAGTTCCTAGGAGTTTCTCTATACCATGAATAATCAGTCCATCCAAATTCAGTAAGGAACTATGTAAATTGGGACCAAGAATTAACCTTTTACATTTTGAGGTCTTCAAGTAGTAAGGGTTGAATGAATTAAATCCCACCCATTTGGAACATCAATTAACAAACTAGTCAATCAAGTATCCTGAAGAGATATTAGAAAATGTATTAGTAAATACTAGGCCAATTATATTTTCAAGAAACTATATCATTCTTGATATTTATGAGTATTTTGAGGTGTTTTTGGTAGTGGGGAGACCATTTATTGAAATTGTAAAATTTTAAATTGGTGTCCATCAAAGAAATATTATCTTTCATGTGGGTAATGAAAAAGTACCATACAATGTTCTCAAGGCTATAAAATAAGCCACTTTTAAGGAATATGAGAATTTTTTTCTATACACCTTGGAAAATTATTTGGGTTATAGGGATATTGATATAGAATATCACCAATTATTTGAAAATAAATATGATAAAAAAATTATAGCATGTTCTAGAATAAGAAGTGGTAAATTTTGTATCCAATTAGGGCAATAATAGTTTGATGTGCAAGGAAATTCCAAATATCTAGAGGGAGGAAAATATGATCCCTCATTGATTTCATTCCTAAAGTCCCCACAGTTGTAAATGAATCATCATTTCATAATTGTTGAAAAATGTCTAATTGGGGAAAAAAGAAACAGTTTTGGCTATCCTAATATCTTCTATCACCAAGGATCATAAAATTAATTTCTTTTGAGTGTTAAAATGAATATGGGAAAATATTTGTTGGAATTTCGATGATCATAAGGGAATAATCCTTAGAATTTTCCCTATAAGTTTGCCTTAAAAGAAAGAGTCAATCATTCTAGGAAACTATAGTGACGGATGAAACCTCCCATGAAGGAGGTTGTTAAAATGGAAGTGATCAAACTTTTGGATACTAGAATAATATATCAAATCTCAGATATCCCATGGGTGATCCCATTAAAAGGCTTACTAAATAGGGGATGCATTATATTGATCTCAAACAAGAAGAATGAGATACTTTCCATACATATGATAACAGGTTGTCCGATATGAATAGAATACCATAGGCTGAATGATACTACCCAGAAATACCTTTTTCACTTCACTTCATGGATCAAATTTTGGATTTTTTAGTGGGAAATGTTTCTATTTCTTATTATATGGTTATTTGGGTTAAAAAAATTGCCATTACACTAAGAGATCAAGAAAATAGCACCATCACATGCCCTTATGGGACATTTTCTTATCATTGAATTTTATTTAGAATTTTTTATTCCCCATAAACATTATAAAATTGTATTTTAGCTATATTTCATGATATATAGGAAGGAATATTGGGAGTTTTCATGGTTTTTTTATGTATACATAAATACATCCAACACTCGATTGAGTAATCTAGAGCTTGTTATCAAGAGATAGATCCGACCAAATAATGATTAATTAGGATAAGTGACACTTTATAGTAAAACATGGAATAGTTTTGATCTATAAGCCTTATAAGAGTGTAATTGAAGTTTAACTAGTAAAAATTTAAGTGATTGCTAATTTTCTAGTTCCAACTTTAGTATGATAGATTAAAATTTTCCTTGGGAAAATGATCTCTTATTGACATTTTTTGAGGGATTTCTCTAAATTTTATCAAACATTAATAACCCTTTTAAATAAATATATTATCCTTGAGATTTATGAGGTATGCATAAATTCATTTCATTTTTTGAATAAAACGTTAGCAAAGGACTCAATTATGATTTTTACAAATTGTAATAAGTTATTAAAGGTTATGTATGATGCTAGTGATTATGTCATAGGGTAAGTAATTGGATAGTGAGATGATTATATATTTCAACTAATTTATAATGATTTTTGTTCCCCCAATGAGGCTCAAATCATTTACACTACCATAGAGAAATATGTTTCAGTGGTGTCCCTTACATTTGATAGATTTTTATAATATTTGGTTTTATCAAAGGTAATTTTCTACATTAATCATGTTCAATTTAAATACATATAAAAAATAATGATGTTAAGATTCTATTAATATAGTGGGTGCTCCTAATTTAGTAATTCAATATAGAAATCAGTGAAATGAAATAAAATTTGAAATGATTTTCTATCACTTATATTACTTAGAGTTTCCTCACTTTAAGAGGGAAAATTATAGATAAATCTTGGATTATTTCCCAGATAAACACATATATCTTCTAATAGAGACTCCTTAACCATGGTTTGTGGATATTTTTAATTATTTGGCTATGATATTGTTACACCTTGATCTATAATATCAATAGAGAATGTACTTTTTTTCAAAGTGAAGCATTGTTTTTTGAAAGATATATTTCTATTTTGATCACGTGAAGTTGGAATTATTTTTCATTGTGTGTCGGGGGTAGAGGTATAAGAGATTTTAGAGTTATGTTATTCTTTATAATCTAGGGGAAATTATGGCCAAGACCGATCCATTCCCAATATTTTTCAATTATTTTTCTTTCATGTAATTGTATATAATAATGCTTAAAACATTATATTATGGTGTGATTGGTTCCAATTCAAACAAAAAATTCCCTTTCAAATGTAAATTCCATAAAATATTATTCTAGTGGTGTAAATAATTGATAAATGGGGTATTTATTTTCTCGGGATATTATCAATCTATTACAACAACACCTACTTTATTTTTTGTATGCAACACATTTCCAATTGGGTAGAATTTTATGTCACCGCACACAATATTGCCAAATTTATCATAAATTTATATAATAAGGACATCATTGGGTGGTCTAGATTTCCCATGGTTCCCATTAGTGATAGAGATACCCATTTTGATAACTCTATGATGAGAAATGTCTTGATAAAATTTAGAGTAAAATATAATATGTGGACATCGTACCATCCTCAATCAAGAGGTCAAGTGAGGTCTCTAAATTGGAACTCAAAAATATTCTAGAAAAAATAGTGGGTATTATAATAAAATAATAGGTAAGGAAGCTTAATGATACTTTAGGGGAATATAGAATAGCTTATAAAACTCCTCTAGGAATGTCACTTTTTTATGGTTTATAAGAAGTATTTACATCATCTGGTTTAGTTCAGATACAAGGAATGTTGGGCAGTCAAGGTCCCTGATTTCAATATCAAAACTACAGAGGATAAATTAGAGTTTCAATTGATTGAGGTCGATGAAATCAGGAGGGAGGCATTCAAAAATGACTCAATTTATAAATTGAAGACAAAGGTGGTCCAGGATCACATGATTACTCAAAAATACATTCAAATCAGAGGTATAGTAATACATTTCAACTAATGGTTATGTTTATTTATAGGTAATTCAAAATATCTATGATAAATTCCCTTAACAATGATTAAATCCTTCCATTATAATGTGATGGAGATCATAAGAGATGATTCTAAAGCATTCAATGTTAATGGGTTGCACTAAAATTAAAATTTCCAAAAAGAATACATGGTAGGAATAATTTTCACCAAAACATTTGGCTACCTTATAGGATCAGGTACATATAACTTAAGATGTTAAATGTATCACCCACTAGGAGGTATACATTTTATAAAAATTCAATAATATTTTATTATTTTTAGGTGTGTTTAGAAGACCAAGTTAGTGATTTTTCATTTTTATATACCTCTACGATAAGATAAATATTAATTTAAATATATTTAGATGAATTTTTCTATCTTGGTATTAAGATACTGATTATAGAAACCTTAATATTTTATAAATTCATTGGGTAACTCAATTTTTTATTCAAGGAAAAACAATTGATTTCAAAAAAAATGGAAACCAAATTTCAAAATTAGTAGTAAGCTACATGGTTGGTGCATGGTTTGATAACCTGTGAAAAAACCACACTATATGGGTAATATCTATAGTATAATTTCATATATATTTTTAATGAGTAGAAAAATTTTACTTCGTAATAATGTAAAGGGGTTTTCCATTTTTCGGTTAAAATCACATCATTTTTATAAGGTTTACTAAACTATGTAGAGTATCCATGAAACATTTAAAAACACCCCATGATTTTTTATATCTCTCTTAAAACATATCATGTATCACCCCACATATATTTCTTACCCATGTACACAATCCCCTTCACTTCTTTTATCTTATTCCTCTTCATCTCTTCTCTTTTATTCCTCATTTCTTCATCCTATTGCTCAAGTACATTAAACCCTAGTTATATTGTTCTTCTTATTATTACTCCTGTGACTCTTTTTTTCTTATTATTTTTCTTCTTCTCATATTTATCTCATTCCTATTTTATATTATTTCATCTTCCCCACCCCATATTGTTTTTTTATTTTTTTCTTTTTCCCTTATTTCCCAAGAGAATTCAGGAAAAAGAATTGAATAAATCATTGCATACACACTGATCACCATTAATATTTCAAACATATCCAATTTTATTCACAAAACTATATGGTTTTAGGGATTACATTAGAATATATTTGGATAAATTATTTCATTCAATTATAATTTTTTTACTTTTTATTTTTTGTGAGGTTTTGTTTTATTTATTACATGCATGAACCTCCGCAAAACCCAAAACAACTCACAATGGAAACCAACCCCTCCTAATGGGCTCTTGTATGATATTCTAAAAACCCATATATACCTCACCTTTTGATATCCAATTAAGAGTAAAAATAAGTGCTATATAATTCTAGACACATAGATAGTCATTTCAAATTGATTCTTTGACCCCCAGGGTCTCTCTATGCTTTTAATAGAGGATGACCTCTTAAATTATATTGAGAAATGTCATATTATAAAGGCTCTTTAAATTTATAAACCTGCCTTTATAGATTTGTATCTTGAATTAAAATCCACCTTTCACTATAATTATATATATTTCCCTAGTTTAGAGGGTGAAATTCAGAGAAATTAAGGTAAAATTGTGGAAAAATAAGATAATGTCACATTCTACATTCTAAAAAGAAGTTACAACCTATCCATTAGGAAATTTGTAAATTAAAATGTGTTGTGTAATTAGAAGTGTAAGTATAGTACTAAATTTAATAAATATACCTTTTTTGAGGAACCAAATTCCACCCAAATATTTTGGGCACAAATCACTCAACTAAGGATTTCCTATAATCCCAAAACTTTCAAGGTCTCCAAGCTTATTTCCACAACCCACTGAATCCTTTATTGAGTTATTATTATGTATTTGAAACCACACTTAGAATGTGAGGGTAATGTTTCCTAGGAGGATTATTTTCATACCCATTCCATTATCATATGTAATCTAATTAATATTTCATTCTTGTTTATGAAATACCTCTTGTATATATTTACAAATTTGAAAGAGAGAATTTGGGGGGCATACATTATGCTTTTGGATGAGAATTTAAAGATTAATTTTGATAGAGAGCCTTCATCAAGATTGATTTTCCTCTTCCTTTCAATCTTACCATGGTATGACACATGAATATTCCCATATCTCACGTAACTCATTACTTATTTCATGGAGACCAAGGTGTATTGGATAAGGAGATAGTGGAATATCATTCCTCACTTGAGCATGCACCAGAGGACCCTTATCCTACTCCAACCCCAACTAAGGCAGACCGCCAAACCATCCTAGTAGTATTCATACCTACACCATTGTACATCCCTTACCCCACCCACCCATACCTATAAGGAAATTTTATAATTCTCTTTTCCTCCTTTGGAAGTTCTTATAAGATCAGTATGCCATATTTGACTGGCAGATTGAGTACATTGGGAACCGATTGGAAAGAATAAGAATGTAGAACCATATTACCGAGATCTCTACCACCCCTTTCTTATCAAACTATCATCATACTAATATATAGGTATTGGATATTCTCACAATGGAGATATCTGGCCATCTTGGATAGCCATTGATTATCCAATTTTAAGCAGCCCCATCAGTAGTAGTAGGGTAGGCAATTCTTTGACAAACAATTGTGGTTTTGATCTAATGAACATTGTGTCCATGGATTGCGATTTTTTTAGTAGATACCCAACATGGGATACAATGATATAGGAAGATTTTTGTGAAAATTTTAGGATTATTCTGGGAATGATTATTCTTCTTCTTCTAGTTATTTTCTCTATATTATTATTGTCCGAGTTAGTTCCCTAGAACCAACTTCTATATAATTTATTGTTACTTTTATTCATGGTTACTAAATATTAATAAAATTATTATCACATTCATATTATTCTTATGAATTTCATTGAATTTCATAAATGTCTTAATTGTGTGTATCGTGCTAAAAGGTTATAGAACTTCCTTATTATGATGAGAACCTAGAAGTTATATGTAAATTTTATTAAATATAAGTTCTATGGTCAAATGAAATCATTTATGGGGCATAAAATATGTAGGATGTTAGGGGTGGATACTCACAAAACACTGATACATTATCTAATGGTGCACACCCTTTATAATCTAAATAAAAGATATTATGAGAATATAACCCGCTAGTAGGAAAACCTCACAAATATGTGTTATTAGATGTTCCTAACTATGGATTTATGTAATAGTCCTCATACTTTAATATTATTATTAATTCACATCATGAGTCGCATACAATTATATACTCACAAAAATAGTATTGATATATTATCATGGTATAGTAGTATGCATTGGGTGCCTCGTGAATAGTATTTAATTAAAATAACAAAGTATTTTTCACTTCCTGATTTAGTGGAAGTTTATATATTATTATCATTGAATGGAATAGAACTACCTAATTAAATTCATGGACATGGTTTTCTATTGGATAGTTCAATTCTAGAAATTCAAAGAAAGATTCATCAAGCATATTGGTAGATGACACTAGTATATAACATGTTTGATCATAGATATCATGATAAAGATATTATATTACATAGTATATATCTGTATGAGGTTGTATGTCATTATGAAATTTACTTAATTATCTATGAGTTTCTTGGAATGTTCTCATATGTTAACCATTGTTTTTAGGTGGTTTTATCTAAAAATTATGAGAAAGGAGCCTAGAGGTTTACACACTAAGTGTATCTAGAAGCTTAGTTAAATTCTAGATGAATTTATCAAGTTGAATAAACATTATTATTTTATATGGATTAATAATTATTCAAGTTTGTATTGATCAAAAATATTTAATCCCTATTTATTCAAGAGAATAAATTTGAGTTGAATAATTAATAAATATTTATTTTCTATTTTATTAAATATAATATTTATTTATTTATCAGTGAGTAATGCAATGATGTTTATTTATTTAAATAAATAGTTAATATTTGAGGATCAATAAATATTGAGGAGGATTAATGGACAAAGTTTAATGGTATGGTCATAAATGACATATAAAATATTATTTAAATGGATATTTATTTATTTGTTTGAGATAACATTATTTATTTATTTTTGAGTCTATAATGTGTCAAGTAAATAATATTATTCTTATTTTTATTCATATATGAGGTTCAATGGGAATTAAGAAAATAATAAGGGATCATGTGTAACTATTAATCTTTTACTCTAGCTCTATTTAAACTCAATTTTATCATTCTCAACCATAATCATAATTTTTCACAATAAAGGTCAAGTGATAATTCTATCAAGCCCTAGATAGCTCTTCGTGTAAATTTATCTCAAGAACAATGATCAATTATCCTCCTCCACCCTCTCAAATATAGAGAGAAAAAGAATAATCCTTTCAGCCTTGAAGTGAATCTTGTGGATATAAATTATGAATGATGCAAGTGTCATAATATTTCATGCTAGAACTCATGGATTTCTAAAATAATGTTCAATGGTTTGGGGTGCACATGCACATTCCTCTTGGAGGGATTATCCCCTTTAATCTTCTCACTATAATGAATATTCACCAAGAAGTAGATAACCAAATATTCATTGAAGAAATAATTATAATGTGGGGTAATTATTATTTATATAAATTAATTGTAAACAATATTCCAAGACTTTGTCTCGTTGATTCTAGGGTTTCTATTCATCTTATTTTGAGGTGAATTTTGGAGAATTTAATGGATTTACATTGTGGGGCATGGTCCTGACTGTTTTCATTACTCCCCCAGACCTATAAGTGCAATCAAAGTTGTCACATGTTAATTTACAATTAATTTTTGATCATTGATCGATTATACACATTTTCTATTAGGTTTATTTCTAGTTTAATAATTATTTAAATCCTAACATCCAGGCCGCCTCTTCTTCTTCTACATTATCACTCATATAATCAAAGAAAAGATTAATTATATACAAATAAAATCTCAAGAGACAATATGGAGTTGTTGAGGACTCAGGTTAGATAACACAATATTTCATAGCATGTAGCTCATAGGTACATGTTTTGTACTCATGTAAACTGCACTAGGATAAACCAGTATAAATTTAGTTCATTAGGTATAAATTACAATTCGCTTGTATTAATACACCCAACATATTGATCGGCCCATCCTATAATGGAGTTTTCTAGACTACATGCTATGTAACTCATTTACACAATGTGTAGTATATGTTTTTTAGTGTAGTAAATATCATAGTCAAGGATGAGTCATTTATATATTACATGATATGTGTGACTGAAAATTGTGCAACTTAGAGGTCACATGGAATTAAACTCCTATACACACCATGTACCTCATAAATATATGTGGCCAACAAAAATGCCCAGTCCCTAGGCAAGCATCATAGATATATGGTTAAAATACATACACAATATAGAGTTTGATTTTTCATTCCATGTATCTTTCCTATTTATGAAAAATGTAAAATTAATTAATTATTCCATTTAAGAATAATAAATATGTTTCTATTTTTCAATTATTGATAGTACATGTCATTTGATAGGTTCCATATATATTAAATTCTTAATTAATTTTTTAAAAATATTTGGAACTACATATCATCTATAGTTGGAATATGCTGAAATCTCTTCATGCATTAAAATAATTACATGCTATGTAAATAATATATGTTCATGTGTCATTTATTGAGAGTAGACATCATGTAATTACATAAAAACATGTATGTTATATGTTGTATGAGTAGAAAGTATACAACCACAATACATTCAAATTAGTCTGAATAAGTACTTTTTATGTTATATCCAAGTACATTATTTATAAATAGTTAATTTTAAATAAATTAAATTTTTTTAATTTATTTAAAATTATTATGGATGAGAGTCTTAATGAAAATTTAGAAGGAAATTATGATTAATTAATTAATTAATTAGATAATTTATTAATTCAAAAATGTTTTATATTTATTAATAAAGATAGAAATAGATTCTAGTTTACTAAGTGTTTAAATGTTTCATGTGTGACTATTATTATGATCTTAGAACAAACTATTCATGTGGTTGATTTGTTTAAATTTATTATTATTAAATTAAAATAATGGAATGTGTATCATACCCTCCTTATTATCTAAGGTTTTTTGTACCCATATTTTCTTTTATGTAAATCCACATAACCAGTAATTTGGTTCCCCTCAACTGCATGTGAGTAAATGAAAATGTAAATGATGTACATATAAGGTAATAAGAGGTAGTATAAACTCAAATATGAGGTGAAACCAACCAGTGTATACATGGTTCACAGGTGGAATATTAAAACTATAACTAGTGAGGGATTACAAAAGTGTTTTCCCTTGGGTAAAGGTTTGGTTTATCATCCACTATAAAACTAACCATTAGAAAATTTCACAATCATAACACTTTATTATTTTATGTTTTTTAGTTTCATGGTTAATTATCTATGGATTCTTTATTATGATCACTTAATAAATGAATTAATAATCATGAAAGGTGGAATTAAAATAAAATTAACTATATATAAATTTAATATAGACATTTTTAACATCATAATTAAAATACACTTAAGATTAAAAAACACTTAATAAGATAAAATGGAAAAAATACACATAATGATAATAATCCCTTTATTAAAATAATGAGTTGATATAGCCTTAAATTACCTGATTTTGAATGAAACCACTAGATCATAGTGTTTCATCTGGACCTCACTGGGACACTAACATTTAATAGGTAGTTTTCAAAGAGTTTTGTTTTTGATTTAACTAAATTCACAACAATATAAGTATCCATAAATAGACTTGAGGTAAATTTGGGTTTAATAGTTTAGGAAATCCAAGATCAAGATTTCAATATTGAATAGTCCACTCAATGGATCATGGAGCTATGAGTTAATGTAGTTGGAAATGACCTTCCTACATAAATACCTTTGAGTAATTGAACAACCCTTTTCTTGGTTTATAAGAAGGGAAATATGGATACCATCGACTAGAATATCTATGAAATAAGATATTTTGAAACTAATGGTGATGGATATTGTGTTTTAATAAATTAATGGGAGAATAAAAAATTATAATTTATTATCTTTTTTATAATCGATATAAAGTAAAAATAATAATCTACTCTTATTGTAAAAATGGTAGCCCAAACAACTTCAAATATATCACTTTGATCTATATTAGATGAGAATAATGTTGAAACCCCTATTCCAAAAGAGTCTGGAAAATAAGATAGTAAGGAAGAACTCTACTCTCTACTTGAATCATTTTAATGTTTCTCTAAGTTTCGAATGTTCCATGTTATCATCCATGTATGGTGATATCTTGATATAATTGGAGGATATTTTACAACCCCATCCCATATCACTCTAAACAGTAATAGGATTAGACCACTATGTTTCCTTAGGCATGAATCCTGAATGTTAGAGGATGCTGACTAGTATAGGGGGCATAAGAAGTTATTATGGGGAGTATATAGCCATGTATTAGAGTAAGAAATAGTGGTAAAATACTAAACATCATTCACATCATGGTAAACAGGAAAATAAATAAATTGAATATGTTATAATGAAATGAAATAAAAAAATCAACTTAAACAATCCTGATCAAATATATGAATACAGACCCATCACCCATTGGGCCGATCACATACATAGAATAAAAAAATAAAAGAACAATGAACCTCTGCTCCACTAAAACTCTGATCCATACCTCATCCCAATCTCCTAATCTTATCTGAGATGACCCACTCAACCATGCTAAGACTAATCCTAATCTACAACCCAACATATTCTTGTAATTATCATATGAGAGCTGCTCAGGTACCCATGTACAATAGAAGCCTGAGTATTGTGTGAGTATAAAACTCAGTATGGAACCACCAATATAGTCCCATACTAATCAAAATATACCATGATATGTTCATGTTACATACTTATCTATATTAAATAAATAAACTATAGACTATAAATAAATAAATAAACCACCAATAATACCTACTATAAATATATTTTTAAGTGTCTATGAGCACGTCACGATGACCATGCAAACCACAATATCACCACTTTCCCAAGGGTATACTCATATAACCCAAGACATTCCTAATATCCATCATTGATCCTTAGATACAAGAACCCAATCCAAAATACCTTATTCATCTAACTCCAAAGTTTCTCTGATCAAGAGCAACACCTTAATAGAACCTATATCCTCAATATCTGGATCCCACACCCACACCTTCACTAATGAGTAGTGAATCATGGGGAACCACCAAACATCAATTATCCTCAAACTATTAGGTTGAACTCCATGGTAATACCCATGAATTCTCTATGTCCATCCAACATTTAAGTCATAGTATGTAGAGGCCCTAGAAAATCCGATGCATCTAGGCTTGAATAATTATTGGAAAACCTAGTTAATTGAATAGAATTACCTCCTAGATCTCATAGAGAAAGACTTGGGCATCCAATATCTCATGTCTTCTTATCAAAACCATCAATGGTGTATCCTTCCAATCCTAGGGGGTATCCTATGAATCGATCTAGAAGATTAAATTTTCACCCTTGTTATGTGAAACATTCATGCTTGGGGATATATTCCCACCTGATACCTCATTCATCCATTCTAAAAACAGGCATCTAAGTCATTTTCAATGGTCTACAGGTTTCTCTATTTGAATCCTAGGATCACTAAGAGTTTGAAATAGTAACACTTCATCAAAGGAATCTATACCATATTGGGAATTTCTATATAAGATAAATTATATATCTAATAATATATACTATGTATCGCCAATAAGAATCCACTCATGCATCAACCATATCACTAATGGCTAGCTGAACTTGGCATTATCACCAAATACACTATGAGACTAGATACCAAACATACCTAGCATCCTAGGGTATCATCCAAATAAAATTTCATTCTTAGGAATCCTAAGAAATCACATAAAATATAGGGATTAAGGGAGATTCCTATGAATTATATGAAATCACATATCATCAAGTATAAATATAAATCAATAAATATACAAAAATTTCTAGTCAAATTCCCATTCCCATCTCAATCATCAAGGTCACTCTATTTCGATTCACTCACCCAACCCATGTCAATTCCAATTTATATCAAGGATTGTCTCTTCAGGTGTCGGTATAAATTACATCTTAATCAATGGTCATTTCCTCAACGATTAGTAGTTGAGGCATCACAACATAGCACAGAGGTTCATCATAGAACATGGCTCTCTATAGGGTCCAAGGGATCTTAATTAATTAACTAATAAATTTAATTAATTAAAATCCTAATTGGTCCATTATCTTATTCTATTAACTTATTTAACTAGGTCATCACCCTTAGTGGTGATATCACATATCAAAAATCATCAAAACGAAACAATAATTATGATAAACAGAGAATACCAGGACTACTTACCTCAAAATAGGCTTTTCCCATTATCATCCAATAGTTTGTAGCTCTGATAAGGCCTGTCCAAGATTGACCATACCTAAAAAATTCTATTCCAAAAATTAATTATCACCCAAGACCCTAGATAATTAAAACAACACCAGATATCAACATTTAATTGGAAAAAAAATATTTATAATTAACAAAACAAATTATACCAAATTGGCGTAATCCCCTAAAACAACACAATGAAATCATGTCTCACTGAAACCAAATCCAAAAACCTATGGAAAGTATATAGTGGATCATTGATACCAACCTGGGATAAACCTATAATAACTAGAACCAATTATATTTTTAATTTAATTCAATTTAAAATAAAAAACATTAATAATTCCATGTTGTGATGTACCTTTGACAGAACAGTGAGCAACGGTTGGTGGATTTCATCTTGGGACATTCTCTTCCTTGGATACATGAAATCGCCATAAAAAGTGGGAAATTGTAACATTATTAAGTAAAATCCCCATTTCCAAATTAAACTAAAAATTTTTTGACTTAGAATGAAATATGAAGGGAATGAAATATGAAGGAGATGAAATATAAGAAGGATTACATATAATACCTTGAATCACCACCAAAAACACTCAAAAAACTCACCCCAAATCATGAGTAAGAAAGAAGTGAAGGGGGAGGAGGACCTCTTATCCTATGTATAAGAGAAAGGAGGAAAATAGGGTTTGTCCCCTTCAAAAATTTGTGGGCTTAAAATAGTCATTTCTAACCCTTTAGGGATAGTAGATAGAAATTACTAGTACACCAACTATCCAGTGACCCCAATAGGCTAGCCAAGCCCCAGGCTAGCCCACCGGCTAGCCTACAAGCTAGAGCCGCCTAGTAGCATGTACTCCCTGAGATTCATTTGATGCTCCCCCTAGCCTCCCCACCACCAATTATCTCTAAAACCCCATTAAAAACACCCCTACTTGGGTACTCAAAATCATATAATTCAATCCACTAATTTGAAAATTCAAATTTTCCTTGATTTTCAAAATATCATATGGAAACAAGGCATTACAAATTCCCCAATAGAGAACTTCTCATCCCCAACAATTCATGTTGGTCATACAACCAAATATCCCAACCTATCCAAGTCATAAATTTATCATCAACTAACAAAGCCCCAAATCGAAATAAATAAACACACATATAAAAAGCATCCTCAAAATTAAGATGCATAAACTTTCAAAAAATAATCCAAATCTCATAAACACTACCTAAACATTAGGGTGGTTCTTTCCCTTCCCAATCCATCCCAATACATGACCACATTATCCTTTGATTGATCATCTAGCCCATTGTACTACCTAATATATATTTAAACTCATAACAAACAATTCGGATTCTACAGCACTTCACTATTGTAATTACATACCAACACACCACACCTAACTTATAAAGACATGCTCGGTGCATCTTCTAACTCAATGATCCAAAAAACTCATGAAGAAATTAGTAGTACACAATCAATCCTCCCTATTAAAAATTATGAACTAGGAATCATGGGTCTCCCTATCCATACATGAGGGATCTGATCACGCTGACTTCCCTTTAAAAGACTAAGCCAACCCCAAAACACACTCTTCACACCTGATATGAAATTCTTGATTTGTTATCTGACTCACTGTATACCATATCATGAAAAATCACTATTTGGACCTCTATTGGCCAAATTTTTTTAGAAATTCCTATCTAAAACTACCAAAATGTCATAAATTCCCAAATCATGATTCCCTAAAATTCAGATATATCTCATGACTATACAAACATTTCCACAAAATTTCATGCTTGACTTATGATGAAATTTCATGGTTAAGTCTGAAACCAACCAAAACTATCATGGAGTTATATTGTATCCTGAGCACTGATGCACCTCTTATAGGATCATTCTCGAATCATCTCAAACTAACCCAAGCCTAATATCATCACTTTGAATTAATTTGTTATGACACCCAATTTCTCTCCTAACATTCACCAATGAATTCATATGAACTCAGGTCCATTTCCTCACTGGCACTAAAACACCATAACACACGTTTAACAGAAGATTGCATGCATCCATGTACCTCTAGCATAAGGGTTGTATCACCATGACTAACTTCATGATACCCACTATAAGAGTGTCCTTTTCATCACATCACTAGGATAAATTTCTAATATCTACAACGTATATCTCTTCTATCATCAAACATCATGTTCATCCTTGGCCAAACCCACCCATTACTTAGATCCAACCCAAAATATCAATTATTATCTTTCCCAAAACTTAATGAAGGTCATTCCCAAAAATGGGAAATGGTGCACTCCAAACCATATAGATCTACTTAAACTGATCCTTGAGTGCATTCTTAGTAGGTTACATAGCCAAACATATGTGATACTCCTCTTATTCTATTCTCACCTCACCTAATAAAACACATTCCTTTAATATATCTTGGATCGATTATGTCCCTACACTCAATATATTTCCAATATCTTCTCCACAATATAGGGATGTTTCAAAAACCATCACCCGAGCCCCATTTCGTCATGCCTATAAGCATTTCATAAATTTCCATTGTCCCTCGTCTCACACCTAGCCATCAATAATTTCATTTTAATAGGTACCACATGTAAAAAAACATGTATCACTTTTAGCACATGGTATAACACTCTATCAAGACTATGATAACATGCCAAAACTATTTACAACACCACATTGAATCTCTATTTTACCTAACCAGAGAACCCTTGGAACTCCTCTTCAAAATTTATCAATTCACTTGTGGCATTTCTCACAGAATACTATCCACCTACTGACATCATTTTCCAAAACCACAATAGTATACCATATTTTCACCACACTTCTAAAGAGGACCCTCAACAGTAGGTCCAAAAAGTCCTACCCTCAATATCTAACCTCAACACCAAGGCACTCCCATATCCTCACCTTCCAAAGTACTAGAATAAAGGTGATTTTCTCTCTAACTCCAAGGGTGTAACAATGCCCATACCACAACTCGATTTCACCTCCCACACCTCTATCTAAAGGTCTTGAAAATACCCTTTCTTTCCACCTCTAAGGAACTAAGAAACCCTTGGATAACCCCTCTCAAGGGTTTCCAACACATCAAATAAAACCCACCAACTCACTAAACATTTGGGTTGTATATCAAGGTATCTAGGTCATCCCACCTAGACCACATATCAGGTCTTACTAGGGGTCATGATTAGGGTAAATATATTAAGTTCCCTTCTATAACTATATAGTATCTCATGTTCTAACCCACTCTCAAGGGTATCATATACATAGTTTAATCACATGAAAACCCAAGAGCCTCCCAGGGCATTGGTTCTCACTTATCATCTACATATATAACTACTCCCTTGATAATCATAGCCTTAGGCTAATCACTCATGGAATCATCCATGAGGATCTATGTCAAGGAACCATAGTCACAAGGTTCAGTTAGATAGAATGCCATTCAAAGATATATGAGAAAACAATATATTAGTTAGCACTGGCACTTTAAATAACCAAACCCAGGGAACTCATCCTCTCTAAGAATCTATGCATTAGACTGCTATCTATATGATTTGATCACACCACCTAGGCATACACATACAACTAGAATTGACTGATTACAATATATATCGCATGAACCATTGTCACATGGTTCAGTTAAGTTGAGTGTCATTCCAAGATATATGGTAAAAAAATATAGGTTATTAATAACACTTTTTATAATAAAACCTTTAAAATAAACACCCCGTCGGGTTCATTTTCAAGGAATCAAATACATGAAACAACCTACTAGGGTCTCCACACATTCACAGAACTGAAGGATAGGATAATCACCATTGATTATCTCACTATAGGATCCATATGAACTGCCACCATAATAAAACCAATGCATATAAGTTGTCTTATTTGAGTAGAATTCCACCATGTACTTATATGGGAAAATTTTGTATTATCATTTGGTAAAATTTTATATAGATAATCCTTATTCATCATTTTAAATGGACACACAAGTAGTCTTATATATCATATGAATCCTACATTCTAGATAAGATCCATGGGACACCACTTATCTCTATAGTCCAAGAGACAAAATCCATATTTGGACTCCTTCCAACTATCCAAGACCCAAAAAATAATGACTTGTAATTCATAAATCCTAACCACAAGTTCATTAGATGAGGAAAAAATCAAATCAATCATAACATCCTAATCCAATAATATCAATCTGATACCCATGGAAACATGGAATTCTAACAAAGATGTATTCACAAGCACCATTATATGTTTCATTTCAAGTCCATACACATTTCTATGTCTCATGTCTAATATATCACAAAATTTTAAGACAAAGTAAAATCTACTCTCTGATACCACTTTTTAATTCCCTTGCCTGGATCACTCTGAATGGTAACCAGACCGAACCGCCATGTGACCTAAGGTGCACCTCCCAAGCACTGGATGTTGTTGAATATTAGTGGGGATATCATAAGTTTCATGGGGAGGTTATACCCCATGTATTGGTGTAATAAATAGTAGTAAAAAACTAAAAACCATATAAATTAGAGAACATAGAAAATTAAATAAACATAATTTTCTATAATGAAATGAAATTAAATGAAATATATAACTCAAATGATCATACTCAGATGTATGAATACTGACCCATATCCCATTAGTTTGATCACATATATAGAAAAAACAAATAAAATAGAAAAGACCATCAGATAAACTAAAACTATGATCCATACATCATCCTAATATTATAATCTCATGTTAGCGGACCCACTCAATGATGCCAAGATTAATCCCAAACCTTGGTCCTAAATGTACCTATAATGACCATGTGAGAGCTTCTTGAGTACCCATATGCAATGGTGTCCTGAACTGGGTGTGAGTAAAAAACTATATAGGGAACTACTAACATGGTCACATACTAATTAGAGTATGTTATGATATGTATATGTGGCACTCCCAACTATAATAAATAAATAATTTATAGACTATGAATAAATAAATAAAATGCCAATAATGCCTACTTCATAATAATTTTAAAGTGTCTCTAATATTTTCATGATGGCTATGTCAACCACACAGTCACTAGCACCATAAGTTCATACTCATATAACCAATTACATGCCTAGTAAACATCATTGATCCTAAGGTTCATGACTCCAATTGATTATACCTACTTTAAACAAATATAGAGTTTCTCTAAGCATGAGAATCACCTCAGGGGAACCTGTATCCTCACTCTGGGGATCCCATGACTACACCTCCACTAATGAGTAGTGGATCATTGGGAATCACCAGGAATCCATCATAATCAATCCCTCTAATAAAACACCATGGTAGAACCTGGGAATTCTATTATTATGCCTACATATTATTATTAAAAGGGGGATTCCCTATAAAATAATATATGTCCTAGAAAGACTCATACCTGGGATAACCAAGAAATAAAATGGAATACCCTCCTAGATCCCACATTCAATAACCTAGGCACCCAAAAAATTGTGGATCCTCAGTCATACCATCAATGGTGTGTCCACTCATTCCTATGGTGGATCATGGGAATTGATTGAGGGGATGAAATGGTCACACCTGAGATGTCCAGTATCCATTCTTATGTATATATTCCCACCCATCACTCCATGCTTCCATTTGAATATCATGAATCACAGTCATTCAAAATGGTCTAAAAGTATCATTAATAAAATCCCAAACTCCCTGTACATTTAAAATGGTAACACAGTACTAGAGGAATTGTAACACCCCGACCCTAGTTACCTAAAGTTGGTGTTTTATTACATAACATTGTCATGATCACAAGGGATTAAATACCAAAATACCGATCAGTTTAGTAGCCTTGGAAGTACTATACACATTCATAAGTTTTATATTACATTATAAAATGAAAAACAATAACAAAATTGTCTCCATTGACCACATTCATATCCCTTATACTGTCCCTAAAGTTCTGTCATAATATACTTCTTCCCATCCTAGGAAAAATAAAATATAGAAAGGGGTGAGCTCAGATGCTCAGTAGCGATAACAATATAGTGGAAACTTTCATAAATAAGCATAAACATTTAAGTCAATGTATAAGACTAAAACAAAAGCCTTTTAGACTTAAAATTCATCATAATATGGCCAAAATAAATCAAAAAAAGACCATTTACTTATTCACATGGTTACTCTACTAGTTTATTAATCACTTATAATATCAATATTCAATTTCATAAAGATGGAATGCATAATGCCAGACTTCATAACCACATAGTCAATGCCTTATGCCAAGACTACAAATAATATTTTGTCAAGGACTTGTTCCAAGTAACTAGTTTGTCACATGAGACCTACCAATGCATCAAGGAGCTATATCGGGCTCCACCTGTACCTTACTAAGTCCAATTCATTCCTCATATGAAAAATTCTAAACATATCATAAACATTCGTAATAAAACTAGAATAAAAAATGTTAATACTTTACCCATAAACCATGAACGGTGTAAAAATAACACATCTGCAGTCAAACATATCACAAAACCTTCAATACAATATGGAAGATTTGTATCATAATAAATCAACTTCATAAAAGCTTAAAATCCATCAAAGGATGTTGACATAGATGAAATAAAAACTTTTTAGGGAAAAATCTCTTTCTATTTTGTAAAAATTTAAAAGTAAAATAATTATAAAAGAAAACATTTATTTTGAAAATATTCTTATAAGATTTTATGGGAAGCTTTGACGATGTTATAATGGCGGAAAATATCCGCACATGTTGTATAAGTTAAAAAAACATTCTAACCTTAATTTTTTCAAAAAGGTCATAAAGTACCTTGTTTGGAAAAAAGCGGAAAGATTAATTTCAGAACATATATGATCAAATAAGGGTATAAATGATTTTAAAACATAGTTTAGTAAATATTGAAAATGTTTTGAATTATATTTTTAGGAAAACTCAGATGTGGATGATAAAGATGTCTGCATAGATACGTATTAACAACCTCTGATAAGTAAAGAGATTATAGAATTAACCCTTACCTTGTACTTTTCCTTAGTCGATGGTATGCTAACCTCCTTTATAATAGTTAAAAAAAATTTATTAAATTATACAACAACTATATATATAAACATGATATCATATATTATCCTCTAATATTTCTTTGTTAATAATATTTCAGTAGTATCATCGT
This sequence comes from Viscum album, assembly GCA_963277665.1. NCBI lineage: Eukaryota > Viridiplantae > Streptophyta > Magnoliopsida > Santalales > Viscaceae > Viscum > Viscum album. Next base: position 980,691,407 of record OY728145.1, on the reverse strand, counting down.
TTCGGGTGTTAACTGATTCATTTTCTTTTATATACTTAGTTATGTAAGCCATGTTTTTTATGTATAGGATGTATTTGATTCATATACATAATCATATTATTTTAATAAACATTATTTTTAATCATAGAATGAAAATTATTTCTGAATGATTTTTATGGGGAAAGAATCTCATCGCGTTCGTGGATATGGTAATCTGTACGTATGCATGAGGGACAATATCATTATATTGATGGTGAAATATAATGTAATTGGATGGTATATCATATATAAAGAATAATTAACATTTTATATTTATTATTTAAATTAGTTATATCATTATTATAGCCATCCAAATAATGAAGTGTTTGAATAACAAACTACACCACGACGTGGAGACGATAAGCTGTATGTACACACGTATGGTGACATTGTCATTTATAGGATGGATTGAATAAAAAATATGGTTATACCATATTTATAATAACATCATAGTATATAGTAGGTACTGGAGTTATTATTTTGGTATGGAAACAATAAATAAAGTGGAAGTGGAAAAAGAAAATAACTTGAAAGAGGGTGGTGAAATTATTACCTCTTCTTTGGGAGTTTTCTTTTGAGTTGATCAAAAGGGCTCCTTAGGTTGGATTTCTAAAGAAATTAAGGAATATAGGTTTAATTTAGTAAAGTTTGGAAGGTATTTTGGTGGGTTTTGGATAACCCAAATGGATTTGTGGGTGTGAAATTAAGATAAGGGAATGTAACCTTTTATAAGAGAGGTGAGGGTCACTTTAGGAAAAGATTGAAATATTATTTTATAAAAAAATAATTTTCAATTTCTAATGGCTCAAAAATAATTTATTTTTAGGATAACATGGGTATGGGTCTAAATATTCTCAACCAATAGGTTTTAGATATGTTTATTTCACCATATTAACCTTATCTTATAGATTTGACTCTTAGTTAAATAGTTTGACATTTACCATGTCTCTTTATATTTTTATACAAATGGTTAATAAACTTACTAAAAATTTCCAAGATAAAACCATGTGGTTCATTAATGACATATATAATATTATTTAATCCATTTTTCCAAACCTTATATTTTTAGTAATATTATATCAATCAATAATATAGTATTTATTTTAAAAACTAATTTATGTCAATTTTGACACTATTTGGTATTTTGTTTTTGTGAGAGTCATAAAAACCTTATCACTTCGAAAAAAAATTATCTTATAAACACTAACATGTCATATTAACCTAAAACATTCGTGTATTTTACAAAAAACATTGAAATTATATTTATTTTAATACTTATAATACCATTCATTTTATTCTTTCATTAGTAAAGAAATTAGTGTATCATCATTGTGTCAAAAATAAATTTAGTTATTTAATGTATAAAAATTATAAATAAAATACCATGATGTATAAAACTTTTTTAGATTTATAATTAATATTTATAGTCTAATTTATCTTATGTATGACCCTATATTAAAAATGTTTTAGTTATTAAACATTGAATTTAACAGTTTTAACTTTTCTTTAAATAAAATAATAATAAATGTCCTAATCTAATCCAAGTGGGCCTAAAGGATCATATTTTATTCCAAATATTGTTTTTGGTCGATTTAAACTTATCCAATAGAATTAGGTCATGTTTTAGGGTAATTATATTATCATTTTTACCTTTAATTACTCTATTTACATTTAACCGCTGTAAATAAAAGTCAAAAGTTATTGTTCACCAAAAATAATTTCCATCTTATTGAACCACATTTTATGTACTGATATTAACAATGTCTATCATATTTTTTAAATTCAACTCACAGAAGTTGTAAAATTAAATTATATGCAAATTTGTAAATGCTCCCAAAAGGTGGGTAAAATATGGTAAAAAATTCAATAAAATTTTATATATGTAAACTTATTATAAAATGACTCAAATTAATTACATTGAACATATATAGGTATTACGTATCTAGTTTTACCTAAAATAAATTAAAATAAAATAACTGATTATTTAAATAAAAAGTCGGTTTTAAACAATAACGTAGTGTTTTTCACTATTCAACAAAAATTGAAAGTTTTCAGAAAAATACTAAAAATTCACCCTAAGCTAATTTGGATATTCTGAAATCAAAAATGAAGTCCATATTAAAAAATAAAATTTATAAAATTTCAAAAAGTGGGTATTACTATTCATAATGGCTAGTTCGATTGTTCGTGGTGTGTTAAAACTCCAAGTTGCGTACAACACAAGCTACTACATTATTCAAAGGAAAACGCACCATGGATGATTGGGGTGTTACATTCTCCCATCCTTAAAATAATTTTTTCCTCGAAATTTCTAGAATTTTACTGCATAAAGAGATTCGGGTGATTCTTCATCATAAGTTCCTTGGGTTCCCATGTTTCCTATTCCATCTTATGATTTCTCCATAGAACGTTCACCAGACGAGTCGTCCGGTTTCTCAACACTTGTTCTCTGGTATCAATAATTATGATATGCTCTTCACAATAAGACAGATCAGGTTCCAATTCTAATTCTTCATAGGTGAGTACATGCACTTGGTCAGGCATGTATTTTCTCAAAAGTGATATGTGGAACACATCATGAACTTTGGAGAGACATGGAGGCATTGAAAAATGATAAGATACAACTCCAATTCGTTCTGTAATTTCAAAAGGTCCGATGTACCTGGGACTCAATTTGCCATTCTTACTGAAACGTATAACACCCTTCCATGGAGATACCTTCAAGAAAACATGGTCTCCTACTTGAAATTCCAAATCCTTCCTTTACTTATTGTCATAGATATTTTTTCAACTTTTTACTTCTTTGATGTGGGTTTGGATAATATTCACCTTTTTATTGTTTCCTCAACATGTTCTGGGCCTATGTGTTTTCTTTCACCAATATCATCCCAACAAGTTGGTGTGAAGCATCTCTTTCCATATAATGCTTCATATGGTTCTATCTGAATACTTGAATGGAAGATATTGTTATAGTAAAATTCTACCAAAGGTAAATATTGATCCCACATACCTTGAAATTCAAGTGAGAAAGATCTCAACATGTCTTCTAAGGTTTGAATAGTCCATTCTGATTGTCCATCGGTTTGAGGTGGTAGGCAGTGCTCAAACGAAGTTCAGTATCCAAGGCCTTCTGAATAATTTTCCTAAATCTTGAGGTAAAATGGGGATTGTGATCAGAAAAAATCGATAGGGGTATACCATGGAGTCTTGCAACTTCATTAATATATAGTTTTACTAGACATTCAAGTGGTGAATTTTCTCTTATAGCAAGAAAATGTACTTACTTGGTAAGACGATCAACAATGACCCATATTTAATCATTATTTCTAGGAGTCTTTGGTATCCCCATGAAAAATACCATCATAATATTATCCAATTTTCACTTAGGTATTTGAAGAGGTTTCATGACTCCTCTAGGTTGTTGCCTTCCAGCTTTCACTTGTTGACAAATCATACATCTTGACAAAAAATCCTCAATCTCCCTCTTTATTTTGTCCCACCAAAAATGTTCCTTCAAATGAATATACATCATGGTGCTCCTAGGGTGTATAGAGATATTGGAGCTATGAGAATAATCCAACAATTCCATTTTTAGATCAGGTATGTTAGGAACACAAAGTCTCTTCCCAAATTTTAAAATTACATCTTCATATATGATGTCGCTTAATCTCCCATCATTAATATCTTTAACCTTCTTTTGAAACTCCTCATCATCGGTCTGAGAACTCTTTATATTTCCAGTAAATATGGTTTGGAATCTATTTGAAAAAGTATTGATGTTTCACCTTCCATGGTTATTCCCATATTCATCCTTACTAGATCTATGAAAATATGATCCCTTTCAAGTCTCAACTTGTTCAAAACTCCATGATCCTTTTTTCTCAAAGCATCTGCCACTTTATTTTCCATTCCTGGGTGGTAGTGTATTGTGAAATCATAATACTTGAGTAGTTCAGGCCATCTCCTTTGCCTCATGTTGAGTTATTTTTGTGATAAAATATACTTAAAACTTTTGTGATCATTACAAATCTCACATTTTTCACCATAGAGATAGTGTCTACATATCTTCATAGCAAAGATTACAGCTTCTAACTCAAGATCATTAGTGGGATAGTTTTTCTCATGAAGTTTTAGCTGTCGTGATGCATAGGAAATTACTATACCATTCTGCATAAGGACACAACCATGTCCTCTCTTTGAAGCATCACTATAAATAACAAACCCATCGTTCCCATATGGTAGAGTCAAGATAGTAGCATTGACTAATCTTCTCTTCAGTTCTTCAAAACGTTTTTCACACTCTTTTGTCCAAACAAATTTAACCCCTTTACGTGTGAGCTTGGTTAATGAGTTAGCCAACTAGGCAAAATTCTAGACGAAACATTGATAACGACCATCTAAACTAATAAAATTTCATACCGCGGTTATACTCATCTATGCTGGCCATTCTTGGATTGCCTTGGTCTTTTAAGGATCAACAGAGATTCCATCCTTAGAGACAATATGGCCTAGAAAAGAAATCACTTGAATTCATAATTCACACTTGCTAAAGCTTCCATATAATTCATTTCTTTGAAGAGTTTTTAGAATAGTGTGCAAGTGATTTTCATGATCTGTGTAGATTTCTGAGTATACCAAGATATCATTAATAAATACCACTAAAAAGTCATCAAGATATTCCTTCAAAACTATATTCATTAGATCCACGAAGATAGAGGGTGCATTATTCAATCCAAAAGGCATTACTATAAACTTGTGATTCATGTACCTGGTTCGAAATGTGGTTTTCAGAATATCTTCATTCTTCACACACAACATATGATATCTAGATCAAAGGTCAATATTTGAACAATATTGAGATCCATGAATTTGGTCGAATAAATCATCAATGCGAGGTAGGGGATACTTATTATTTATTGTTATAGAATTGATATCTACGTATTCAATGCACAACCTCATAGATCTGCCATTATTTTTAACAAAAAGGACAGGGGCTACCCATAGAGAAACACTAGGGAGAATAAATAATTTATTACTCAATTCATCTAGTTTTTTCTTTAGTTCCACTAATTACACAGTGTCCAATTTATAATGGTTCTTTGATATAGGCCTTGAACCAGGAATTAAATCAATGGAAAACTCAATTTCTCATTTTGGAGGATGTCTAGGTAAATCCTCTGGAAGCACATCAACATATTCATGCACAATAGGTGCATCCTCCATTCGAACATTATTTTTCCTCACCCATAATTATTTCATTCTCTTCCTCCCCAATAATTGAATCTATTAGATCTACTGGGGGTGGATCTAGATAATAATTAGGTGGTGGAGTTTCTTCTTTAAAGAGAAGGTACTTATTATCATCATCAAAAAAATTAACCTCTTTCTTCTTACAATAAATTTTCTCATCATGGTCCAAAATCCAATCCATTCCGAGGATTATGTCAAATTCAATCATGGGTATAATGATGCGATCAACATATAAAGAACATGTATATGCCCTAATGGGAACTGATTCATAAAACTTTGTTGCGATGATACTTCCCTTAATAGTTTTGACTGACAACTTCCTTGTTAAGTCAAATTGAAAATATATAATTTTCTTAGAAAACTGAAAAGATATGAAATAATGAGATGATCTAGAATCATCTAAAGCATTGGATAAACTCGAGGAAACCAATAAATTACCTACCACCACATCTTTGGGAGATTAAACTTCTCTAGTTGTGATATCATAAGTTTGGCCTTTCTCCCTTAGCCTTTTCTAAGGTAATTAACTTGGAACTTAGGACATTAATTTTCATAATGCCTATTTTCTCTAAAATTGTAGCATTCGACATTAACAACCACTTTCATTCCCTTGAAATCACGAGCTTGGTGTCCTTTTTCACCACACTTGTAACAGACTCTCATTCCTTTCATGCAAGTACTGCGATGTTTCTTCCCACATTTATTGCAGGATGGATATTCAAATTCTCCCTTATTCCCATTATTTAAATTACCATAGAGTTCAGTAGATCTCTTCTTCTCTTCCTTTTCTTTAAAGTTGTAAGACTTAGATAATTCCTTTTATATCTTGATAGCACATGAGACAATATCTTTGTGCGATGAGAAGGATTGTGAGACTAATGCTCAACGAAGAAATTGTTTTAACCCATCAATGAATCAATCAATCTTACTCATTGGGTTATGTATAGAATCTGTTGCATGCCTTGCTAAACTTGTAAATTTATCCTCCTACTTTGCGACATTATCATCCTCCTTTTGTCTCAGACTCAGAAATTGTCTTTCCATATCCACTCGATGGTCACGAGGAAAGTATTTTCTAAGAAAATATCTTTAAACACCCTATATTCCATGTTTTATACTTCTTTATCTTCCTTTGTGATTTTGATTAATGACCACCATTGAACTGCATCTCCCGTGAGGCGATAAACTGTCATGACAACTTTTTCTCTTTCACTACTCTCCAAAGCATGAAATATTTTATATAAGGAACATATCCATTTCTCATATACCAATGGATTTTTACTCCCATTTAATGTTGGTGGTTTTTTCCTCATAAGGCGATCTAACATCGATCCTCTGCATTGTGGATTAGGGTGATCCATATGGGTAAGGTTATTATTCATATCCTGAGTGAGTTGTCCCAGTATGGTGATAAGATGATCAGCACCAGTTTAATCACCATCTCCACTATAATTATCTTGAGTAGGAGGGGAAACCCTACATGGATTACGTGAGTTGATACGGTTTCCATTCCTTCTACTAGAAACCATTTCTAAAAAATGGAATACACTAGATAAGTTTGTAAATCAAAATACATAATTCCAAACTTGTAAAACACTTAACCTAAATTGATCAGTTTATTAATATAATCCATAATCAAAAAAAATTTCTTTGATGAGGTATATACTCATAAATCATTCATTATGATTTGTAAATAAAATGTAAATTATCTTAAGCATATCCACGGGGAGTGTCGTAAACAAGAGTGCAGCAAGGCTCGTTGTTGTGTACCACGATACCCTGGGTCAAGCTCAAAACTCTTTGTTAGAGATTTCACTCCTAGGTACATCTATGCCAGATCCACCTCTACCTGCTCATATCTAGATAGGGATGTATTGCTTGTAAAATACACAAAATCTCTACATTACCAAAATTCTAGGATGTTCTTCCATAATAATCCTTAAAGTCTATCTTAGGGTAATATTATCTAATTAGAGTTTATCTAAATCAAGTTTCTAAGGTTTGTACTAAGCTTCCTATGATACCAACTGTAACGCCCCAACCCCATTTACCCAGTGTCGGTGCTTTATTACATTAAATTTTCATGATCACAAGGGATGAAATCCAAAAATACCGATTAGTTTAGTAGCCTTGGAAGTACTAGATAAATTCAACAGTTTTACATTACATTATTAAATGAAAAACAACAACAAAATTGTCTCCATTTACCACATTCATATCCATTAGACTATCCCTTTAGGTTAGTCATAATATACTTCTTCACATCCTAGGAAAAATAAAACATAGAAAGGGGTGAGCTCAAATTCTCAATAACAATAACAATATAGCGGAAACTTTCATAAATAATCATAAACATTTAAGGAAATGTATAAGACTAAAACAAGATCCATTAAAACATAAACATCATCACAATATGGAAAAAATAAATCAAATAATTCCATTTACTTATTCACATGGTTATTCCACTAGTCTAATAATCACATGTAATATCAATAGCCAGTTTCATAATGATAGAATGCATAATGCCAGACTTTATAACCACATTGTCAAGGCCCTGTGCCAAGAATACAAATAATATTTTGTCAAGGCTTTGTGCCAAGACACTAGTTTGTCTCATGAGACATATTAATGCATCGAGGAGTTATAGAGGGCTCCACTTGTCACTTACTAAGTCCAATTCATTCCTCATATGAAAATGTTAAAACAAAACATAAACATTCCTATTAAACCTAGATTAAAAAATGTCAATAATTTATCCATAAACCCTGAATAGTGTAAAAATTACACATCAATAGTCAAACATATCACGAAACATTCAATACAATATGGAAGATTTGTATCATAATAAATCAACTTCAGACAAGCTTAAAATCCATCAAAGGATGTTGACATAGATGAAATCAAAAAAATTTAGAGAAATATATATTTCTATTTTGAAATCATTTAAAAATCATATAATTATAAAAGAAACCATTTATTTTGAAAATATTCTTATAAGTTTGTATGGGATGCTTCAACGATGTTATAACGGCAGAAAATAGTTGCACCCTCCATATAAGTTAAAAAAAGACATTCTTACCTTAATTTTTCCGAAAAGGTCATAAAGTACCTTGTTTGTAAATGATGAAAATATTCCTTTCAAAACATATATAGTCAAATAAGGGTATAAATTACTTTAACTCATCGTCTAGTAAATAGTAAAAAAATTGAATTATGTTTTTATGAAAACACGAATGTGGATGATAAAGAGGTCTCAGTAGATACTTTCATATTAACAGCCTCAGATAAGTAAAGAGATTATAGAATAAACTCTTACCTTGTACTTTTCCTTAGTACATGGTATGTTAACCTCATGTATAATAGTTAAAACATTTTTATTAAATTATACAAGAAATATATACATAAATATGATATCATATATGATCCTTTAATATTTCTTTGTTAATAATATTTTAGTAGTATCATCATTTTGGCTGTTAACTAATTTGTTTTCCTTTATATGCTTGGTTAAGTAAGACATGTTTGTTATGGATAGGATGTATTTGATTCATATACAGAATTATATTATGTTCATAAACATTATTTCTAATCATAAAATTAAAATTATTCTTGAATTATTTTTATTGGGAAAGAATCTCATCGCGTTCGTGGAGATGGTAATCCCTACGTACGCACGAATGACAATATCATTATATTGATGGTGAAATAATATATAATTGGATGTTATATCATATATAAAAACTCATTAACATGTTATATTGATTATTTACATTAGTTATACTCATTATTATACTCATACAAATAATGAAGTGTTTTAATAACAAACTACACCATGACGTGGAGACGGTAAGTCGTACGTACACACATATGGTGACTTTTTCATTTATAGGATGTATAGAATAATGAACATGGTTATAAAATATTTATAATAACATCACATTATGTATAAGGTACTGGATTTATTATTTTGGTATGGAAAGAACAAATAAAGGGTAAGTGTAAGAAGAAAAGAACTTGAAATAGGGTGGTGAAATTATTACCTCTTCTTTGAGTGTTTCAATTTGAGTTGATCCGAAGGGATCCTTAGGATGGAATTCTGATAAAATTAAGTAATCAAGGTTTAAGTGAGGGAAGTTGGAAAGGTATTTGGGTAGGGTTTGTCTGATCCAAATTGCTTTGGAGGTGTGAAATTAAGAGGAGGGTAAGTACCCTTTTATAAGAGATGCCTGAGTCACTTTAGGAAAAGCTTGAAATATTATTTTATAATAAAATAATTTTTGGTTTATAATGGCACAAAAATGATTTATTTCAAGTATAAGGTGAATATGGGTCAAAAACATATCAACCAATAGATTTTAGACAGGTTTAGGTCACCATATTAACCTTATCTTTTAAATTTAACTCTTAGTTAAATAGTTTGACATTTACCATGTCTCTTTGTATTTTTATATTATATGGTTAATAAACTTACTATAAACAAAAAAGAGAACCCCAAGTGGTTCCTTAATGGCATATATAATATTATGTAAGATCTTTTGTCAAAACTTAGATTTTTAGGAATATTATATCAACCAATAATATAGTATTTGTTTTAAAAACTAATTTATGTCAATTTTGACACTCTTTGGTATTTTGTTTTTGTAAAAGTCATAACAACCTTATCATTTCTAAAAAAATTTATCTAATCAACCTAAAATGTTATAAAAACCTATAAAATTCGTGGATGTGATAAAAACTATGAAATTATTTTTATTTTAATATTTATAATACCATTTATTTGATTATTTCATTAATAAATAAATTAATGCATCATCATTCTGTCATAAATAAATTTAATTATTTAATGTATAAAAATTATAAACCAAATAATATGATGTAGGAAATAATTTTATCTTTATAATAAATATTTATAGTCGAAATTATCTTATGTATAGCCCTATATTAAAAATGGTTTAGTTATTAAACTTTGAATTTAACACTTTTAACTCTTCTTTAAATAAAATAATAATAAATTTCCTGATCTAATCCAAGTGGACCTATAGGATCATATTTTATTCCTAAGGTTGTTTTTGGTCGATTTAAACTTATGCAGTAGAATTAGGAAATGTGTTATGGAAATTATAATATCATTTTTACCTTTAATTACCCTATTTACTTTTAACTATGGTAAATAAAAGTCAAAAGTTACTATTCAAAAAAATATTTTCATCTTATTAAACCACATTTTACTTACTGATATTAACCATTTCTCTAGGATTTTTTAAATTCAACTCACAGAAGTGGTAAAATTAGGTTTTATGCAAATTTGTAAATACCCCTAGAAGTTGGGTAAAAGACGGTAAAAATTTTAATAAAATTTTATATATATAAACTTATTATAAAATGACTCCGATGAATTACATTGAAGATATATAGGTATTATGTATCTATTTTGACCTAAAATAAATTAAAATAAAATAACTAATTACTTAAATAAAAATTTGGTTTTAAACAATAAAGCAGTGTTTTCACTATTCATCAAAAATTGAATGTTTTAAGAAAAATACCAAAAATTAACCCTAAGCTAATTTCGATATTCCAAAATAAAAAATGAAGTCCATATTGAAAAATAAAATTTATAAAATTTTAAAAAGTGGGTATTACGATTCATAACAGCTAGTTCGATTGGTTGTGGTGTGTTAAAACTCCAAGTTGCGTACAATACAAGCTACTGCATTATTCAAAGGGAAATGTTATATGGAAGCTTGGGGTGTTATAGGAATCCCTACCATCCCAAAAAAAATTATAATCATATAATCACATAGATATAATGTTGGATCCTAGGTACCACCACTAGGAATCCACTCATAAATCAACCATATCACTAGATGTTATTCGAAATAGGAATCCACCACCAATGAACTGTTATATTGAATCCCATGTAGGCTATGCGTCCTAGGGTCTCATCCATGTCAATATGTGATTCATGATAATACTAGGGAATCACATCAATATCAAGCTTATTGTATGATTCCTAAGAATCCTAGTAAATCACAAATCATCAAGAATAAATATAAATAAATAAATTGACAACAATGTTTGATCAAATTCCTAAACTCATCACTTTCATTACAAGACCATCGGGCATATACATTGATTTAGGTTCTGAGGATAACCCAAAACTATCACTACTTGAACCCACATTCATCCACTCAGGTTTAGTATGTTAACAGGGCACCCAATCAGGTCCTCTGGGTCATGGTACATCAAAGTCACCCCCACTGGGTCCTCAGTCTCATTAACGTTCTATGGTCAATTCCGGACACTCTAAGTTTGTCGTATCCCATGGAATCATCAATTGGGTAGTATGGACTTACCAAATACAAGGGGTTCATTACATCAATAAAGCATCTAGAGATGAAACATTACCCATATCTATCCTTAATTTTACTCTTGGATGGTCATCTCACCCAACCCATTTTCATTTCAACTTATATTAAGGAGAACCCCAGTAGGTGAGGATATCAAGGAAAACTTAATCAAAGGTCATGGCCTCATCCATTAGTTTTAAGGCATAAATCCATCTAATAAGGGTCAATCATAGACCATAGATCTCTATAGGATCCAATGGTTTTCATTTAATTGAATAATAAATTTATTTAATTTCAATTCTAAATGGTCCATTATTTTATGTCGTTAACTTAGTTAACTACATATTCTCCCTTGGTGGATAGGATGAAAGTCACAATTCATAAAAAAAATTAATTATTATTCTAGAGGTTGAGTACCAAGACTGCCTGCCTCAAAATAATCTTTTCCTATATACATCCAATGGTCAAAATCTCTACTAAGGCCCATCCAAGGTTGACCAAGACGGATGATGGCCATTCCAAACCTGATCTTCAACCAATATCCTATATCATTATAATGATTCCAAATATCAACAACTAATTAAAAAAATTACATTTAATAAAACAATTTAAACCAAATTGTCATAACCACACAAAACCTCACCAAAATGTCATGCCACACTAATACCAAATCCAAAAATTTGCAAGAGGTAACCAATGAACCCCTGGTACTAACTCGAGCCAAACCCCTAAGTACCAGAACCAATTACATAATAAATTTAGTTAAATTCAAAATAAAAACCATAAATAAATATTCAAATAATTGTTCCATTTATGAAACAGTTAATTATGGTAGTTGTACATCATATTGGGACATCCTCTTCATAGAATTCTTGAATTCCCCATGAAAATTGGGTGATTTATCAATTATTTTATGAAAATTCCATTTTGTTTCCTAAATCAAAACAACACTAAATCCACCAGAAAGAGAAAGGAGGAGGAATATAGTAGTAGAGGAGCTCGTACCTTGAATCACTCATGAAATTATCAAAAACGTCACCCAAATTAAGAGGAATAATAAAGGAAAGGGGGAGGACCTATGGTCATGAAAACAATATAAATTAAGAAAGTGGGGCTACCCCCTTTAAAACCCTAATGTGGAAATAGGAATTTTTCCCCTATCAGGTCTGCCAGCTAGTCGGTGGCTGCAGGCTATAGAAACACTACATTTAACCCACCTCAGGTAAACACTGATGCTACCATGAACCTCTCCAAAACCAGTTATCCCTCAAACACCATCCAAAACACCCATCTTTGGGTTCTAAAACTCTCATAATTCCATTCTAAATCTTAATTCTAAATTCATCCAGCCCACTAATAAAAATAATCAAATTTTTCCTGATTTTCAAAAGCTTGTACGGATAAAAGGAATTACAACATAATGCATAACCTTCATGATATTTGTTAGTAGAATATGATACAATAGATATATTAGATCCATAATACAATATTCATATTCATTATAATAGATCTATCACTGGTTGGGCCTCATATAGTCAAGTTGATTGGAAACATTGATCATTTAGACATTTTGAGATTTAAGATCCCTGATGGTTTATGAATGGATCTCATTTTATCTTCACTATCTAAGAGCTTATCTAATTTCATTTTTAATTACAATATGATACATAATGAGAAGTCACTATTTTAACTCCTTACCTTGATTCACTATATTTATAAGGATATGTTTCATGAGAAACCTATGTCCTTATAATGAGTAAAAGGAAGAACGAGGAAAAGGTATCCAAGAATCGCTCCAAGTATAAGGCTCGTGAGAACTATCCTTCTAAGAAAAAGAAAATAAAAAGACATAAAAATTAAATGGATGTATTTTTTTTGTGGTGAAATATTTCACACTAGAAGAATAATTGTTCCTAGATAAAAAAGTGTGGGTAAGAATTAAGTGTGTTCGTTATCAAATGAAATCTTTTTATATCTACAATTTTAATATTATTTATAGCCTATGTTACTCAAATACCTATTCAAATGTGGAAACCAAGTATATTTATAAAACTTTCTATAGGATAGGGGGGCCATTGTGTAGGCAATGGATAATGTCTTGATACATTGACTATATGATACTACCACCTTCTATTTCCAACAAGGATGGTCTAGGTTTTGAAATATTGTTATTATATACCTATAGATACCAAAAACATAATTCGTGAATCCTTCCTAGATGTATATGGTTTTATTTTAATATTTTGAAATAAAATTTTTTTCTTTAATAGAGTCAATATAAATTATTGTATAACATAATTAAATAATAATTTTTTTATATTATATTAACAAAACCAAGAATTTTAAATTTATAATTAATGAAATTCTCATGGATTATCTCATACCAAGTTGTGGCATCATTGGCTTGGTCATTTAAATGAGAATAAATTGAAAAATCTATATTAAAATAGTTATTTAGACACATTTGATCTAATACCACTTAAAATATGTCATGGTTATTTACAATTTAAGATGAACAAACAACCATTTTATGGGAAAGGATAAAGGGATAAAGATATTATATATTTGGTGCACACTAATGTGTGTAGACCATTTCCAGTTAAAGCTATAGGTGTATATTCTTACTTCATTACTTTTACTAATGAATTATATAGATATGTATAAATCTACTTAATGAAATATAAGTCTGAGTCCTTTGATAAATTCAAAGAATTAAAGAATAAAGTATAGTTACGACTTGGTAATAAGATAAAAAAAACTTCAATCTGATTGTGGTGGTGAGTACCATAACCAAGATTCCATCAAATTTATATGAGAGTGTGGGATTTTATTTCAACTCACTCCATTGTATAAACCAAAGTGGAATGATTTTAGTGAAAGGAGGAAATGTACATTTGGATGATAAATCATGTAAATATTTCATTATTATTTTAGGGATATATATTATATACTAATAAATACACACTAAAATAGGTTCCAAATATAATGCAAAGTAGAATACCATATGAGTTTATGTATGGAATAAAATCCATGTTTTCAAACATACATGATAGGGATGCGGGGTATATTTTAAGTCCACCTCTAGAGAAAAACTAGAACCTCAAGGGATTAAGTGTACCTTTATAGGATATCCCAAGGAAACAAGGGGATAATATCTATAAAACCCCTTAAATAATAAGGTTTCCATCACGAGACATTTCATATTTATTGATAGGGATCACATACTCAAGAGGGATAGTGGAAAAAAGATTTAATTTGATGATCTTAATGCTTATGTTACATAAGAATTGGTATATGAACACGTTTTATATGTCCCTATGGAAGATATTATTCATGAGACACAATCAATATAAAGGATCACTGGAGAGGTTAAAGAATAGAAAAATATGTGGTTTTCTAGCTACTAAATATTGTTACCCATTATCATTTAATAGTAATGATCATTTTTCCTTCAAGAAGGGTGTAGAGATCTCAAAAGTTAAAAAATGTAAATTATCCATGAATTTTGATATGGATTCCATGTAAAAGAATCAAGTATGGGTTTTGGTCGATCAACTATTTGATGTAAATTTTATTGGGTACAAATGTGTAATAAAGATAAAACTTTACATATAAGGTAAATTGAGTGCCTATAAAGTATGGCTAGTGGATAAAGAGTTTAAATAAAATCAAGTCATGGATTATTTTAAAACCTTTTCTCAAGTATTCATGTTTAAATCCATTATAATTCTACTTGTAATAGTATTTTTCCAAGACTATAATATTTGAAATATTTATTTCAAAACATCTTTACTTAATAAGAACCTTTTAGGAATGTCTATATGACACAACTAAAATGATTTTTGGATCAAGTTAATGCCAAAAAGGTATTAAATTTATAGATATAAATTCATATATTAAAAATAATCCATGTAATAGATAATTTGGTTAAATAAATACATATGATATTTTGGTTTCCTAAAGAAAAAATGTTATCCATGTGATTATAAGAAGTCTAATGGTAGTTAATTTTTTTTCATAATATTGTATAAAGATGAAATATTATTTATTGAAAATGAAATAGCAGTCTTACAGTTATTTAATTATTGGTTAAACTAGTGCTTATCTATAAAGAAAATAAGTGAAGTAACCTACATTCTTGGAATCAATATCATTCGTGATAAATCCAATAGGATTCTTGGGATATGTCAGTTCACATAAATTGAGAAGATACTAAAGAAATTTAGTATGGAAATTTTTAAAATAGGATTGGTTCTAGTGTGACATGGTATACATAATTCTAATAAATGTGTCCTCAAAAAATAGAGAAGATGAGTAGGGTACCCTATGGAACGTTGATAGGTTTCATCATGTATTCTTGGTATATACCATGATTGATGTTTAATATGCCTTGATAATAGTATGTAGATATCAAGATAATCTAGTTGAATATAATTAAATTACTATTAATGATATCCTTTAATATTTGAGGCATACTAATGATGTCTTATTAGTATATATTGGAGACGATGTGTTGGGAATTAAAGGATATAATGATGCTAGTTTAGAAACATACTAAAGACCTAAAATCACAATTATGATATATCTATGGTTTCAATAGAGGATATGTAATTTGGAAGAGTTAAAAGAAACCAATTTTTTCTGATTCTATAGTATAATATGAGCATATTGTATCTTCTAATGCATCCAAAAAGAATTTGGGATATGAAACATCATCCAATAGCTTGATTTAGTTCCTATTAGTAAAGATTCTATCATGTTGTGTTTTGATAATACTGCAGTACTAACTCCCACAAAAGAGATAATGTCACATAAATATAAATAGAAAATATATTTAAAGTATCACCTCTTGAGGAATTTTTACCAAATTATTTAGGTCTTGGTGATAAAATCATCCATAGGGGAGAATGTGGTGGACCCCTTGACAAAATTCTTATCCCCATAGAATAATGAATATCATTTGAGAGATAATGGATTGAACATTATTGTAGTTATCTCAAGTGAAATTTGTTGTCTATTGGAGTTGGTTCCTTAGAACCAATTTCTATTTACTTTGTGATAACATTTATTAATTAATTTAAAATTATAATATTATCCCATCATTATTATTCTTTTTCATTAAATTGGGTGTCATAAATGTCTCAAGGGTACTTATCATACTGAATAGTTATAAAAATCCCCACTTTAATGAGAAACTTTAAGTTCAATTATAGTATTTTTAAATATAAGTTTTATGGATGAATGATATTATTTCATGGGACACAAATTATATAGGCATTAAAAGATAGATACTTCTAGGTCTCTGAGACACTATTTCATGGTGTACGCCCCTAGTAATCTCAAGAAATGAGATTATGATAATATAATACTCCAATAGGAAAACCACATTCATATGTTTCTTTGGATGCTTCTATATGTGGGAATGTGTAATGGGCCATAGACTTTAATATTATTATTAATTCATATCATGAGTCATGTAGTTTTATGTATTAATAATAATCATCGCAATATATGATTGTGGAGTGGTAGGATGAGTTGGGTGTTTCATGAGTGATATTGAATTAATGAATAATGTGAGAAAGTATTTGTTTATTCCTAGTTTAGTAGAATTTTATATATTATGCTATTTTATTGGAATGGAACTACATATTAAGTCCATGTCCATGGAATTATATTGGAATGTTCATTTTTGGAAATTCAAAGAAAGATACATCAACCATATACGTTGATCATAATATCATGAAACAAAATTGATTAGGGATATAATGATAATGGTATTATATTACATAGTATATGTTTGTTAGAGGTTTCATATCAGTGTGATATTTACATATTTCTCTATGGGTGTGTTGTATTGTTGTTAAATGATAACCTTGTACTTTAGGTGGTGTTTCCTATAACCACTAAGAAAGGGTATGGGAGGGTCACAGACTAGGTGGTGTAGTTATATTTATTTATTTCAATAAATAATCATTATTAAAATATTGATAAATAATGAGGAGGATTTATAGACTAGGTTTAATTGTCTCGTAAGAAATAACATATTAAATATTAAATGAATTAATATTAATATATTTATTTGAGATAATAATATTTATTTATCTTTTAGTCTAACTCATGTAAATAAAATATTATTATTATTATTATTATTTAGACATAGGGTTCTTATGAGATTAAGAGAATAATAAGGGCCCATGTGTAATTATTAATCTTATACCCTAGCTCTATTTAAACCCAACCATTTCATTTTAAACAATAAAAATCATCGTTGATAAGGAAATTCTAGAGATAATTATCATAAGCCCTAAAATTTATTCCTCCGTAATTCTCTCAAGAAAGTAAATAAATTCTCTTCCTCCATCCTCTCAACTCTAGAGAGAAAAAGAAGAATTATTCCTACCTCAAAGTGATTATTGTGGTGATTATTGATGAATAATACAATCTTCAGAAACATTCATACTATAACTCAATGATTTATATAATGGAATTCAGATATTTCTAGTGCAACTGTGGATAACCACTAGATGGATTCAATTCTTGATTCTCTCACCAAAAAAAATGTATGTCTATAAGTGGATAACTAAATCATAAATGAAGGAATCATTCCAATTTGATTTAATTATTATTTATATAAAATAAATATAAATTATATGTGGAGATCTTATCTCATGGATTCTAGGGTTATTATTCATCTAGTTATGAAGATAAATCTAAATAAGTTGATGAAATTACATTGTTGGGCATGGTTCTGACTACTTTCATTACACCCTGGAACCTATAATTTTCTATATACTTTCACGAAATTTAATGGATGTATCTAAACTTTGAAATTTTTGGTATTTTTATTATATGTTGTAATCTTTTCTATTTTCCTCCATGTGTTATTGTGAGATGTTCCTAGTTATACCATGATATTGTGATTATTTTCATTAATAAACTTTTCTTTCTTCTATGGTTAATTAAGCATGTGGTACCACTAAAAAGAATGGATGCACACTCCTCCATTCATTGGGATCTCATACACCATTCTCATTTATTCAATTAGAAAAAAAATTCAGCAGATTCTTCTTTCATTTTCTTATGGCTTCACTTATTTCTAGGATTCTCTACTCCACATTCATACACCTTAACTGTTGACCCTTTTCAACCTTACGATGATCATTAGGGACTATGTTAGATCCTAATTGTGGGTAATGTCCCAAAATTTTGGTCTTCATTTGTTCATTTACTTGATATTTCTAAATATGAAATGTTTTTATTATATGTAGGTTGAAGGATGGTAGAAATATCAAATATTCAAATTAGTTAAATGGTGATAACTTTGAGTGATTCATTTTGGGATTTTGTATCTACATGGATTGATAAAATTGTATTTTTTTTTGTATGTTAACCTATGAAAATTAAAGTAGATATCTTTAAAATGTAATCATAAAAAGGTATGTTTAAGAATATATTTTCTGATGGATTAATTTGAATAAATATAACTCTTAAAATTTGTATTGACTAGTGAATTTTGGGGAAGTGAGGATTTGAGATTATTGATACCACACTTTTAGTTATTAATTAGTCTTAATGTCATGATCTCTTGATTTTTTTCAACTTCATCAAAATGGTTCATTTGAAAATTTTAGGTACCAAAATTTAATTATAGTGTCTCATATTAATGAAAAATTGAGAACAAAAAATAAATACTCAAAATTTTGATGACCCTTTTATGAGTCCAAGTAATGATTCAATGAGAGTTTGTGAACTACAAAAGTGATATCCCACTATTTAGTGATGAATAAATCACTGATCATCCTACCTAGTTTTATGATGATATAAAAATAAATATTATGACTTTATTTTAAATGAATAATGGAAAATTTAGATTTAAACAAATGATGATTTAAGTATGGAAACTTGGAGAATTAATCTTGAGTCTATGTTTCTTGATTTATTTGAGGATTTATGATTATTAAAGGGTGAATGTAGGATTTTCAATAATGATTCATTTAAAATTTTATTCATTTAATTAATTTTATATGTGATATTTCTACCCATCTATTGGGTGGTCCCATTGGAATTATTTCCTAGGTGATTGTTTGAGGGAAAACTGATCAAGTTTTTGGGTGTTTGATGAACTATTATGTATAAACCAATTTCATAATGAATTCTTCATTGAAAATGGACTTTATGTTTATATGTCATGTATTTTTTTCCTCAATGTTCTTTAATTGGTTTAAAATGGACACTCAAGAAAGAATTATTGGAAGTTGGATTGAATTGAAAGATTCATAGAAAAATGGAGGCATATAAGCACATTTTCTAATATGAATTATTTCCACTAAAATCTATTAAACATGAACCTTAAGACAAGAAACTATGCAACATTCAGTTTCAAGAGATAGTTTCACTCTCAAGGTTCTTGCATGGTTTATCAAACTGTGCGAGGTCTCCCAAGAAACAGTGTGAGACTAGAAATCAAAATACAATTCCTCTTGTATGATCTCCACATAGTTTACCAACCATGTGGATTCACCTAAAAAGTATGATACATAAATAGCTTATGGAAAAATCAAATCACCTGATTGGCACAAAGTTTACTTAATTGTGTGACTTAACTATCCACCTTGAACATGTTATAAAACCACCTCCCATCTACCTATCAACCACCAATTGTCCTAGGATTATAACCCCTAACTACTCCTAGACTATGGGGTCATCCAATTAAGATGATAACCAACCATTTGAAGGAAAATAATCATCAAGGTAAGAGATTCTTGGATGGAGGGAGTTGGTAATTCAACATAGAAATTAATTCTTACAATTTTGTGATTGTATTTTATTCTTCTTCTTACTTATATCATAAATTCCTATTATAATTGTATCTTGTTTTTAATCATTTCTATCATGAGGATCTAAAATCCCCTTATATTTTGGGCTTATGGAAGGTAATGTAAAATTATTTGGGAAATTAAATCACCGTAGGAATAGTTTTGTAGTTTATAAGAGTGTTTTATAATTCATTCATTTAAAAGTTAATTTATTCACTAAATATTTCATACTAGGACAATAAGGACATATTTAGAGATATTTTATGGATTTATGATGAATCAATCCATTACCATTAGATCATTTTTTATCACCTTATATATGGTTTGATAAAAGTTTTAAAAATTATTTATCAAACCAAGAAAATAGTTTGAAATGATTTAGTTGTAATTTACCAGACCAAGGAGGTTACAACATAATTGAATCCTAATAGTAAAACAAATATGAAAGAAATAAATTGACAACAAAAATACAACCTCCATGGACTCCATCAAACCCTAAAAAAATTATTCATTTTCATCATGTGAATCTCAAAAATATATTTTGTTATTTTAAATTTTTAGTGACATTTATATATCTTGGATTTAGATTATGGTTAATTTAATGTATTCAATGGTTTTTCATACAAAAATTAATTACAAAAATATTTTATTAAATATTTGGGTTATAAAATACTCATGGTTCTCTGAGTATCGACCCCATACTTCTAATATACTCAT
Source organism: Viscum album (assembly GCA_963277665.1). Lineage (NCBI taxonomy): Eukaryota > Viridiplantae > Streptophyta > Magnoliopsida > Santalales > Viscaceae > Viscum > Viscum album. The sequence goes on along the minus strand of OY728145.1, from coordinate 980,670,256 downwards.
TTTATATCTTGATAGAATTCAATTTGGATTGACAGAAAATAACCGGTTAGATGGAATGAAATCAATGAAGAAGTATATTGAGATTAAAGAATTAACTCATTAGATCCATGTTTATATAATTGGGAGTTCTAGAATGGAACTAGTTTCAAAATGTTCTAGGAGCACTAAATGATCTGAGGTAAGGCTAATGAAAGATATACCAAAATTCTTTAAAAATAAAAAATCTCAAATCAAAGTTATAAAAGTAAAAGTTGTGGTGGCTATAATTCTATAAAGAGTAAGATTAAATATTGAATTATGAATGTCTAATAGATTTAGGTAACCAGTATATAGGTAGAAATATGACATGTATTACATGATTCTAATAAATGTAAGAGTTCCTAGGATACTTGAAGAATCTTATAGTATCAAAGATTCTGAAAAAATTAAGATTTAACTATAAAATATGATATGGATTAGTTGGATGATAAAAAAATATATTAGAACTAATATAACCACCACATGGGAAGAAATCACAACAAAATAAGTGGTTACTCTATTTGAAATAAAAATATAACAGTTGAAAAAGGTTAAAGGTACTGATTTTGGTGAAAGGAAATCAATATAATAATGGAGAAAACCTATAAGAAATTTTATAAAATCTAAATATTGTTATATTTATTTTATTCTAAAAAATCCTTGTTAAAAAATAGATTCAAAGACGGCATTCCTTCATGGTGATTTGAAGGAGGAAATTTACATAGAGTAACCGGATGGTTTTGCAATCAAGTAGAATAGGTGATTAGTGTGTAAGTTGAAGAGAAGAATTTAGGCCTTGAAGTAGGCATCAAGGTAGTGGAACCAGAAGTTATATTCGATTATTTTAGAGAAATAATTCTTCCAAAAAAACTCATATCACTATTTTTACTGAAATGTTTTTTGTTGATATATTTATTATCCTACTCTTGTATGTGGATGACATTCTCCTATAAGGTCTAGATATTAAGAGGATTTGGGAGATGAAAAGTTATCGATTTGAAATAATTTAGATGTCTTGGTGAATCTAATAAAATATTGGGAATGAGGATTAAGAAAAATAGGGAATCTGGGATTTTGGCATTATCTGAAAATTACTAAATTTGGAAGTTCATCGAGGTATTTAATATGAGTAAATGTAAACTAGATTAAACCACATTGGGAAGAAACTTCAAACTATCCAAAGGATAAGTTATGAAAATGGAAGATAAGTTCAAGTACATGGTAAATGTTTTTGTGTATTAGTGGTATGTATCTTGATGTACAACATAGTATGTACAAGGATAAACATTTAATTTTTGGTGGGATTCATTAGAAGATTCATGGTGAATCCAAGAAAAGAACATTGAGAGGTAATGAAGTAGATTATATAACATCTAATAGGATTAAAAGATAATTCCTTATGTTTTTTAATGGATAATCCATTGAAAAGTTATTTAGATACATAAATTGAAGGATATACAGACACGCTGAAGAGTTCTATAGACTATGTGTTTACACTAAGAGAAATAGTAGTTAGCTGGATGTAAAGGATATAAATTACAGTAGAACATTACACAATGTAAGATGAATATGTGGTAATAATATAAGGAGGGAAAGGATTTATATGTCTCAAATATTTATTGTAGGTTCATAGAATAATTTAATATAGAGGGTTTTCCTACTATGAGAGTCATAGTGAAATTCATATTCTTAATAACCTGGTCTTTTACTTAAAGATAAATAACATTGTCCTAAAATATCATTACATCGAGAATATTCTTGAAGATAAAGTACCGGATCAATGAACGGTAGTCATAAGAAAAAAAATATGTGATATTTTTATTTAGGATTTAATATAATAATGTATAAGGAAACATTTCACCTCAATGGAATTATGGTAATTGGAATGTGGTGGATAAAATGATTTTATTATGGAATATGGAATATTAGTTTTTTTCCTAAGTGTTCATGATTTCCATGGTTTCCTGGAAAATAGTATTCATGTGGAATATTTTTATAAAATTAGAAGTCTCTTTAATATTATAATTCAAGTGATATGAAGGAGATGAACTAGAAGATATAACAGAGCCAGATGTTTATAGTATAAATTGGGTAAGACCAATGGAGGCATGGATCTAGAAGTTATGCTCCAAAATATATATAGATGGTTATGGTTAGGGTGATGGAATATAAAAGTTATATAAAAACTTCATGGTCACATATAATAATATGTGAGATTCATTCCTCATTGTTCCCTATAAAAAGATGGTATTTACGAGTTTTCAAATAGAATATAATAATAACTTGTTCACTTCTACATAAAGATGGATATTATTCAAAGGCACCTACCAGTGATTGGATGTGAAAAAGAAAAATAGTGGGACCCACATGGTTATCAGAGGTCGGTGGAACTATTTGACTAACTGAACCACAGTATTTAGATTGGGTTGGACAATAGTATATATTTATTGTAATTATTAGTGATCTAGTTTTATAACTTTTCAATAGTGATTGTAATCTTGTAACTTATGATTAATGGAAAGTGAAATAGTGTTCTCTCGTAGACTTAGGACTAACATCTAAACCACATAATTTCATTCTATTATTTACATGACTTTATTTCACTTTATTGTTTGTTGTTATGAGTTTTTTTTGATATGTGAGGATTGTTGATTTGGTGTGGTGATTTATGGTTATTTGACTTCCTATGTTCTAGTACATTGTAGTCGTGGGGTTCTACCAACATGGGGAGTTTCAGTTCTTTATTTATTCATTTTTTAAGTTTTCTTGGTTTAACTTTTGGTGATTAGTGGTGGGAGAATCCCAGTATACATTACCCAATGTATTAGAGAGATGTAAAATTTTAGTCCCACTCTTCACAACAGAATATTTTTATAATCATTCATGTACATTTAAAAGAATCATACATAAAGAATAAATATGAAATAAACATATGAGAAAAGAATGAGTTTTATATTAATATAATATAAAATATATCAATTAATAATTATTTTGGATCCTAAAAAGGAGGGAAATAATTATTTTTTATATTCAAGGGTAGCGTGAAATAAGATATTATAGTTCAAGAATAGAAGAAGAAATAGCATATGAAGAATCACTGTGAGGTTTTTAAAATAAAGACTTTATCAAAATGGTTAAAGTTAGATAAGAATTAATCCTAAAGAAATAAAAATATTCATATATCCATAAGAATAAAAGGGTAAATATAATATATTTAAAAGGGATTGGGTGAAGACTTTGAACAAACATGGGGAAAATATAAACAGATGATAAACCCAAAAAAAGTATAGAGTTTGAGAGTCCCCTTACCTTAGATCACATTTTGTTTCATCCCATGTAAAACTACTTTTTAAAAAAATTATGTTTATTAAAATGTTGATATTGAATTATATTACATTCATTTATGTTATTCTTGATCAATTATAATCATTATAATTTATTTATTAACTTTTCATTAAACATATAACGGTTCGATGATATGTTTGTTGGAATTAATCCATTTTCATTTTGATTTAATAGGTTATAAATTAGTAAGATTACCTCTAAAAGAATAAAAATATATAAAAAATACATATTTATATATTATATAAAAGCTATGATAATCATCTGTGATAGTGTTGTTAATTAAAGAATTTTTAATTTCCTTATAACCGGTTCAACTTTCCATTAATAGAATTTTTCAAAAAAATGGGGAGAGATGTGTATATGTTATAAATATTTTATAATAAATATAGAGTATCATAATATATATATATATATATATTACACTAACCAGCCATAAAAGTGGTGATACATAATGAATTAACAATGTCTTTCTAGGAAGATAAAATTAATTATTAATAGGATGTGTTAAAATGAAGGGGATATATATATATATATATATATATTATAAATATATTATAATAATTTTACAATATCATAATAACATTATGATCATGATAATTAAATTATTACTTAATTTTAGGGGTATTGGTTTAGAGATGAATAGGACAATTAAATAATAGAATAAGAAAAGTGAATAGAAAAAAAGGAAGGAGTGTTACCTCATCATTGACATTTACTTCATTGCTAAGGGGATGATGCCCTGAATCCTTAGAGGAAGGTGTGACCAAAACGTATCAAAGGATTTAAGGAGGCTTAAGAGAAGTTAACAAAGTTGATATTTGTAAATAGAATGAATTGGGGGGTGTGACTTTTTATAGTGGTGATAGGGGAAGTTATAGATGAAGGGGAGGGGTTTTTTGGGTTAATATATTGGATAAAATATTATTACAAGACTATGACTTGTATTTGTGATTTTATATATGATTATTAATATATTTTAATTAAAAATATAAGTTTTTATGACTTTTAAACTCTTCCACCACTGTATTTATTAGTTGATACAAAAAAAAGGAATAAAAAATGAAATATAGATTTTTAATAAAATATGTTATCCTTTTAAACATTGGAAATTACTTTTTACATTTGGAAATTAAATTTAATATTTTAAAATACATTATTTTTATTATTAATTTATTTTTGGTTGTTCAAACCATTTAAGAATTTATTAGTTTATTATTTCATCAATATTTTTCTATAAAATATACCATATTTGAACAATTATATTTTTACAATTTTCCTAAAAATTCAATAATTTTAAAATTATTAAAAAATAACTCTTATATTATTTTGATGTTCCAATTAAAAAAATAAAATTAATTTTATCAAAATAGCTTTCTATATTAGATAATTATAATATGTAATTATCAATATAAAAATAAATATTTTTTTAAAAAGAAGTATTGTAATTATTTATTTAATTGTTTATTTATGATAGAGGGGATTATAGGAAACCAAGAAATACACACACCCAGGCACCTGTGTTGGGAAAGCCTCATCCCTCCCAATAAGGAATTTCAATAACCCATTGGACCTATTTGATTACAATACAAGGCCAAAATTCATAGAGGCAAGATCATTGGTGGCCCAAAGGCCAAGGGTTGTGCCCCCCCCCCCATTAGTAGCTATCACACTATGTTACCACTTTTAAAGACATGTCCCCCTCCATCTAGAAATGTTTCATAGTTTTGGACTTAAATATATCATGGAAGGGTACCTATTCTTCCCACATCAGAGATCAATACAGGAAGGTGGATAGATGATAAGTCTCAGCACACCCATCTATCTTTTGAACCACCAATCCAATAATTCATGCATAGTTTCCGCTTGTATCATTTGCCTATTTCTACATTGTTTTTATATTAATGTGGTAGGGAACTCATATATCCCACATTGGAAATTTTTGGGGAGGAATAGATAGTTGATAGGATCTAAAACACCCATCCCTCTTGCATCCACCCAGTCAATGACATTTTTGTGTCACCATATTGCACCACCATCTTGTTGTGCCGATTCATTCATCTGATCCATCCATGTCATATGTTTCCCACTAACAGTGGACTAGATGACTTATAGCCTGAATTCATTTTTTTATAGATTGATGGACAGGAGGCCCAGTGATCCGAAGACCCGTTTTCTAGATTTAAAGACCATTCCAAATGAATAATATCACTTATATAGTACTTAATAAATTTTATGCATAGTTACACCTTTTATAAAATGTTAATAAATAGTTAAGTTTATGTTATAATATACAGGTTACTATTTTAATGATCAAGTTCATATTCTAATGATTATATAAATTTTATACTTACTGTAAATACATATTATTTCTTTCATTCATCAATCACTAAGTTTTCTCTCAACTTTCTCCATATACTTTACAAAATTTTGATCATATTTTTGTTGTTTAGTTTTATTTTTATAATTTTGTTCATGGGAGTGATATTTCTAGGAAACTAGGACCCTATATATTTTTAAATTATACCCATGTTATTTAATTATTTTTATTCTTCTATTATAAAATTTTTAAATTTATGTACTGTATTTATCTTTCATATATAATATCTATTTTGATGAAATAAATTAGTGTTTGTTTTTACTACATACTCCATGTATTTTCTACTAATCCTTTTACATTAATACGACATGCATATTTATTGCAAAGGAAATTTCTATATAGAAAATTTTGTGTCATATTATGGATCTTGTATGTGAAGGTTTAGGAGAGGTCAGGGTTGGTGTAAGACCTCTTGGGGTCTATCTTATTGGCTTTCAATGTCTTTATCTACACTAGGAACTCCTTTACTATTGAAGTGATAGCATTATTTCATGGTATCAAACATTAAAATGACAGCGACCTACCCATGACCATTGTTGAATTAGACTTATCTCTCATTATCAAATTTATACATTCTCCATGTATCACTAATTAGAGGGTGGTTTATACTATCAGAAGATGTAGACATTTGATTTAGGAAAATAGGATTATTTAACACACATTGAAAGATAGAAAAATTTCATTATTCTCTTTAACTTTAGGGGAAGATCATTTTTAAGGGGTTCGAGTCTTCTCCACCCATGAATCTATTCCTTTGATTTGTAAAAAAAATCTATATTGATGCTCAGGGTATTCACTATTTCAAGCCACCAAAATGGTATTATTGTTTTTTTAAGGTGTTAATTAAACAATATATGTTTTAGAGATAATTATATGATGTTTATTCAACTTGGTAATTGAGAAAAAAATATAAGTTATATAATATTGACATTATTCATGCCTATTTCTTAATCTCGGTTTAAAGGAAAAAAGGAACTTTGTTATTATAAATGTAGTGGATTAGATCACACCGAACCATTTTTTTAACATGGGTTTCTATAAAATTTTTATAGATACCGCTATTATTTTATGATTATGAATGAGATTAATGATCATTTATATTTTTTCAAAGGATTTCAGTGCCACACATAAGACAATTCTACTTGGGATTTTTGGAATAATGTGATTAGTCAATCTATAAAAATGTTCATATTATTCTAAATACAAATAATATTTTTCTTTTACATGTTTAAAATAATTAATTAAATATTAAATGTTTCATTATAATATAAATAATGAATTATCTATATTATAAATACATACACATGAGAAAATGGTAAATCCTAAATAATATATGGTTATGGGCTTTGAGTAATGGGCTTCCATGGCCCATTACAAGATTGAAATTCATAATCCCAAATAAATAGATCATTTAAGAACCTATTTTTCTATACTTAAAAAATTTGGAGGATCATTAATGAACTTCCCAATATAGTTTTAGAAATAATCCACTTTTGGAGGAAATTTAACATTCCAAATAACCACTAAAGACTATTTATTACACCTTGTTTGGTTTGCTATGAACATAGAATCCTTAGTGAACATTGAATGTAAATATTTCTATAAATATAAAGGAAGAGGGTTATAATTTCCTACCACCCCAGACCACTAACCTACTCCTAGAATAGTGGTAGCCACTAACCTCAGGCACGCTACCCTATATGCCAGAGGCTTCCACCTAGCATTGAGGGCCTCTGATGTTATCGCGGTGAGACTATTCCCACATCATTAGAGTTTAAAGCATATAGGTAAATAAAATGAATCTAATACACATATATATAAACATCACATCCAGGGAAAGAGATGATAAAATAAATACAATATGACATGTGATAACAAATTAATTTCTCATACAAGCCAAACCGGATCCCTCTTAGGTTGATTGTACCGAAGAAGTACTAAAAGAATAAAAATAAAATGAAGCCTATAAACTCATCCCCGCTAGTTTTGAGCCTCACCCGGTCCCTTAATCCAAACATCAACCAAGGAATTCAATCAATACACATTAACAATGGGTCATTCCCTTAACCTAGAACATAAATCAAGAATAGTGTCTACATAGGTACCCATGTGTCATTCCAGCCCAAGAAGTGTGTGAGTACAAATCTATAGGCCACCACCAATAGTTTCCTTAAATATAACCAACCTATAAAAAGTGAATTTAGTTTTTTTCATCAAAATAATTAAAATTAAAACAACTGATGCAATTAAAAAAATAAAAATACAAACATCAAACCCAGGCTTTCTGATGACACCTAGGAATGGTATATACCTACTTAGGCCAATGATGGGGGTCTCTGAGCATTTCGTGGGGATCATTCCATCCTATCTTCTATTTGAGGTGATATTCCAATACCCATCCAAACAAATTCACCCAATGGGAGGGTTCACCCCAGGTCCATAAAACACAACCAATCCCACCCAAGGGTTATGTTCACTCTAGGTTTAATGAGCACAACTAAAGTCCACCCAGGGTTCATATTCACCCTGAGTTTAACAAGCATAATATAATTACACATAGGATCTAGTTTCACCCATATTTTAACCTTCAATCAAATATATATATTTCACCCAAACCATATATTTAAGATTTAGTCAAGGAATAACTCATAAATTCCATATAACAATAATAAAAAAAATTAAATCATAAGGGATCAATTAACATTTCTATTTTAAAATATTTAGAATTCTCATTTCCATGTATCATTCTTAAAAAGTAATTTTCTAATCCCATTTCTAAAATTTTGTTTCAAAGAAAAAATTCAAAATAACATTTCCAAATAATAATTTACAAAAATTATACCAAACACATATCATAAATATCACTTCACATTCCCATTTCAAAAACTAGTCCAACTTACTATTTCCAAAATATTGTTTCAATGTTCCAATTCCCAATTACTTTTAAAATTCTATTTTTTTCCACAAAAATACCAATTCAAATTTCCCATTTCAAATTCCATTTTAAGTACCAAAAAAATTCATCCTTCCATATTTATATTTCAAACACTATCTTATTTTAAAATTTCAAAGAAACCCCATTTTCAAGGTACCAAATTCAAAATACCACTTCCAATAAAAAATCATTTTAATAAAATTTCAAAGGTTGAAATTATTACCAAGGAATCCCACGAAGAATATCATTCCCATAAGAATAAATACATAAAAAAGGGTTTTAACTAAGTTATTTTAGAATTTAAAACATTTAATTAATTTCCATTTTCATCACTCAAAAAACCAGTTAGACCTCTAATACATGCACTTAAAAATGACAAGTAAGACCATGTGAAATTTAGGGTCTACCTACCTTTAAATAATCTTACCACATTAGTTTCCATGGGATAGAAATTTTCACATATGCTCTTCATTCCTAGTATATACCCAACCGGTCCTTTCCCACACTCCATACTACAAACTCACATCATAACATCCAAAAAAATACTTATAATTAATTAAAAAATTAACTCTAAAAAGGAATAACTAATAAATTAGCAACTAGATGTCTCACACCACACCACAACCATACCCAAATAGTCTAATTACCTATGACCTACTTTTGACCCCGTTTCAAGAGAAATCCCAAACCAAAAATTCCAATATAATCATTAAACAAATTAAATTTTAAGGAATAACCTTTATAAAAATTTTAATTCCACATAACTCTGTATAAAGTTTAGGAAAAAATGTGTAGATGTCATCTCAAGACATTCCCTACATAATTCAAGAAGAATCATTATGATACATTGTTGATTCTATCATACATTAGTGTAGTCGGCATTAAAATACCTAACCAAAGAACTCAAAACATAGAGAGTATGAAGGAGAGGATTATAAGAAGTCATTGAAAAAGTATTCATACTTTGAAACACTGAATATTGGGGAAAACTCCTACCTTAATCAAAGGAGGAATAGGAACCCAATGGGAGGGGCTTGGTCAACTCACACACAAAAAATATAGAGATTAAGAGGACCTCATATCTGAAAAACCTATGGGGTAATTTGGTAGTTTCCACTAATTAAAACCCACATCATTGAGTTGGTGGGTGTAGATAGTGGCTTTTTCCATTTCCCATCACTACGAGTCGACTGGGGGTACCTCTGATTGTCCGGTGGCATGTATGTTGATTTTCATTAGCCCAACCATATATAATATCTTAAACACCTACACAGCGGTCCCCTCTGAATCTCATTCCAAGTCCAAAACACCCATTGGAGGTTCTCAAACTCTTTGAATTTCATTTCATGGTCTGGTTCATAATCTAACCTCCCAATAAATGAGAACCCAAAGTCTTCCCTGAAGCTCTAAATGAATGTATGGATATAGAGCATTAAAAACTCCCCACCATAACACTTTTTATCCCTAATAAGTTTTTTTATCATCCAACCATATCCCCTAAACTACAGTGGTCTCTAACTTAAATAAAAATGAACTTGTTCCATTCTGAATGCCTGAAGCACCTCCAAAGTACAATCTTCAATTCAAGGAAATCTGAACTCCAAAACCTAATCCTACACCCATCAACATTACCAAAACACCAAGATGTAATTTACTTGATCCTATATATAGTAAAATATGATAGGTTCATCATACAATTACCCATCACAATAATGGTTCTCCCCATTAAATTCTTCATCTTGTAACCACAAATTTTGATGCTTTAGTGCCTCTGCCATCAGAATTTCCTATTGAAAAACTACTCCTAAGTTAAAATGATGAAACTTGAAAATTTTCTAACTCAATATTCCAGAACATATATGATAACTCCAGTCAAACATGGGAAACTATCCCCCTTACTAAACTCCAAACTAGAATGGATGCATAACTATCATCTAAGCACAATCCCAGAACATGCTGGATTTTCCATGAAAATCCAAGATTGATTCTCAAAATGTATCTATTGTATCCTAGAGTAGACATTGGTTGTGGTTCTAAACATACCAAATCCAAACCTATTCATTAATACATGTTGGATCATCCGTGGCTGACTCACTTTGAAAATACTTAACTCCAATTGAAAACATGCTACCAACCTTCTTGGTTACAATGCCTCCATGCCCGGAGGCATCCTACGATCTCCCAAACATGCTCGTCAAAGTACGCACCCAACTCCTAGTGAGGTTACACAGTTATATTCTCAATTATTTAAAACCATTGGAATTCCACACCGTACACACCAATTCACCCTCTGATCACTTTAATTCTTCCTTGAGCCCAATGTCAATGCTCGATCTCGACTCATCGCCACAACTAAATTATTAATTGGAATACCTTTATAAAATTAGGTGTGCATCACATTAGTTTCACAAAAAATCCAAATGACACTATGAATTTATCCATGGTTAGTTTCACATGCTTATGGCCCTTCTAACACAAGGTTCACATTCCCATGATCGTTATGTCACTCCCCACCATAGGGGTGTCTTTATCTTCACTTCACTTGAGAAACTAACAACCACCAAATCCAAAGTTACCTTTATCACTGAACTCAACTTTGTAGATGGTCATTTATCTCCCACCTGAGAAAAAAAATGAACATAAAGTACCTCCATTTTTTAACTTTTGAGAATAGAACCCACAACATTCGTTGAAATTCTAACCATAATGAGGACCCTGTCCACCCATGGTCGATGGTGAAATCCCCACCATATAAATTTTCCTAAACCACTCCTCAAGAATAAAACAACAATATCTTTACCCATCATACAAATGTCGCTTATCCTAATCCATTTTCAACACATTATCACAGCACTTGGTTATCTTGTACGGTCCATCCCAGGTCAACCATGCCATGATGCCATCACCATCCACAATTTCATCACCACTACAAAGGGGAAATTCTCCATTATCATTAAAATATCTAGGAAACCATTCCCATAAGATCCATAAACTACCTAATCAACTCACCTCAATATAATCTCATTAACCAAACACACTAAAACCTCATGATTCACTTCCAAGAAATCATGAATTTAGTGATCAATATTGAACTACCACCACCAAACCACTCTTGATTATCTAAGAATAAAATGGTTCTCTGTGGAACACATATGTTCCATATTTCTAGTCCAAAAAATAAACAATACCTATGTATAGCCAAGGTTTATCACCTTGATCTCATTGAGAAGCAACTAGTTCTTACTCTCGAGCCACCTGATCAGACAACCCACCAGCACTATGCATCTCTAGTATATGCATGTCACCTTGGCCTCATCAAAACATTGGGTTTCACACTCCCTAATGACTATTCACTAAACCCAACTGAGGATCCCATGAGTTGTGCATTACTGATTCTAGGCCAATGCCCCCACTCAAACATTTTACCATTCCTCTTGGCCCATCAGTCACATGGGGCTTGAAGAATTCTCAATGATTTCATCCAACATGTTTGACATCTCTCATGAGTAAAGTTTAAATGCACAACCACTGATAATCTTGGCTGTTCTACATGGTTAAAAGTGTTTACCCACGTTATCCTCACTCTAAACCACTATACAGGGTGAGCATCGATAACCATTCTAAAAAAATATCAAAATAGTAAGGTCGGGCATCTGAACAATCTTGCCCCTTAAAAACAAGATTTAAGACCAAAAACAAGAAAAAAATGTTCTTTCCCTTAGAAAAGACCCTAGTCATAACCATTCATTTAATAAAACTCGTTAAAACCTTAAGTATATTAATTTCACCAGATAAAGAATCTACCCATGCTTCATATATATAAAGCACCAACAATGCCAGGATAACCCCTCTTGAAATAACACTCAATCACTAAATATGTCTACTCAACACTTTTTGGAGCCACATCCTAAAGATAATTCTACCCTCACATATAGACATGTATTTCATTCCTTACATAATCCATTGCTCATGGATGAAACTTCTACCCCCATTCCAAAACATATGAAGTCAAATGCACTAAAGAAAACTTCTTCTCTAGGCCCCACAAACCTATATATACTCACCCATTATCAATGGCATTATGTTCAAAGTCACCTGCTAAAGGGTCCTACACATATAGAAAGATCCAAAACACATAAAGGTTTTAAGAAAATACAGTACAGGGTAACATCTCACAACCTCAAGGTCACAACCCAACTGTAGGCATGGTAGGTAACATCCCTCTATCAAGTACACCCAAACCCATTAAGGTATCACAACCCATGTCCAAGGGTATCACCACCCGAGATCTCTCCCTAGATCAAAAATACCCATACATAGGGTCATGCTACAAAAATAATACATACGCATCACTGTGATACCAAAAATCCCATAATTTATCATTTTACTTTAATTAACTCTACAATTTAATCCCATGGATTCACATTTTAAATATTTTCAAAATCCTGTCATTTTAAAATTCACAGGCTTTATTAGGTTTCACATTTTATAGTTTGTCTAGATAAATTTCCATTCACTGGTTATAAGGGGAAAATCTTTATAAGTTTCTTACTAGCACATTATTTATCTAAACCCATCACTTTAATAATTAATTTATACCTTCCTATGAACTATAATTCACATGATGATTTGGTCAAGTAGAGTTCCATAGTATACTTATATGTGAAAATACCATATAAATGAATATGGAAACATTAAATATCAATTCCCCCTAATTATTTAAATCCATAGGTAGAGGTAAATTACTAGTAGACATAATCTGTAGAAAATAAATAAAACATCAACACACATGAATCTCATGCAGCTATGAATCATAGGAAACATAAGGAAGACATATAAATCAAATATTCTTAGAATGATAAATAAAAACACATATATTGTTTACATATTATCTAAGAGTAAAAATATCATAAATCAATAACATCACACCCATGTGCACCACTAAATGTGGAAATAAGTCAATAGTAAAAGAAAAATGTAAGAACATCAATGTGCACCCATATAAAATTGGATTCCCCCACATACATATGGAAAAATACCCCAAACATAAGCTCATTACCAAGATTTAATGCATCCTAGTATCCTATCTACCATGCTCAAATCATAAGACAAAATAAAAGACAACTCTGGTACCACTATGTGATGTCCATCAGCCTATAACCACTAACCAATTCCTATAATGGAGTTATCCACTTAACTTAGGTGTGACACCCTATTTTATAGAGGCTACTAACCAGTGTTGAGGGCCCATAAGGTAACCTTGGGAAGATTATTCCCTCGTCATTAGAGTGTACAACATAGAGGTAAATAAAATGAATCAAGTACACATCTAGATAAATATCACAACCAAGGAAATGGATGATAAAATGAATACAAAAGCAAATGAGATAACAAATGAATGATGCATATATACTAAATTGGATCCCCCATGGGTAGATCATACCCAAGAATTACTAAAATAATGAAAATAATACTGATTCTGAAAGTTCATACCCACTGGTTTTGAGTTTAGCCCAGTCCCATAATCCAAAACCCAACATGGGAATAAAATCAACATGAATCAATAATGTTTCTTTCCCTAAATGTAACACCCTGAGCTTCCACGATATGCTTCTCTTTCAATAATGCAATAGCTTGCATTGTATACAAGTTCGAGATTCTAACACACCGCGACCAATCAAAGTAGTAGTTATGAATATTAATACCCACTTTTTGAAATTATATAAATTTTATATTTCAAAATGGACTTCATTTTTGTATTCAGAATATCGAAATTATCCTAAGTTTATTTTTTTTTAATTTTCTGAGAACTTCCAATTTTCTATGAATAGAGAAAATACTTAAAAACAACTTTTTTAATCAAAATAATTTATAGTGATAAATTATACTATTGAGTGGTTTTAAAGTATAATTAGAATATATTTTTACCATTTTATCCAATCGTGTTCATTAGAATTAATTTTACATTGAAATTGGACATAAACAATTGTCAATCTTTTGATATATATTGTTTTTTAAAAAACGCTATTTGTTGTGACAGTGGGAATTAATTATAAAATTAATTAATGAAACTTATATGTTTGTAATTTTGTAAAATATACATCATTTTTGAATTCAGAATATCAATTATATCTTTGGGTGAATTTCTGGCATTGTTCTGAAAAATTTCAATTTTTGATGAATAGTGAAACCACTAAGTGGTAGTTAAAAACTGATTTTTCGTTTAAAAGAAACATTACCACTTCTGGGATTTGATTATTCAAAAATTAGACATACATGGTTGTCATTATGAAGTAAAATTTGGTTCAATGAGAATAAAATAATTTTTTGGCGAATAGTAGCTTTTAAGTTTAATTAATCACGATTAAAGGTAATTAGTGAAATTTAAGGTAAAAATGAAATTATAAAAATATGAAAATACCTTTACACTTGTCCTACCCTTATTTTATGAGTCATGGCCGACCAATAAAATCCATGGGTCAACTTTGGGACCCCATTGAGCCACTTGGGTAAGAAAATGACATTAATAACTTTTTATTTAAAGTAAAAATAAAATTGTCACAAACATGTGTTGTTTTACTAAAACAATTATTACATGGGGTTATATAAGTTACATTATTTAAAAAAAATATTAATTGGAAACCTAAAAAGATTTCCTACATCATGATATTTTTTTATAATTTTTAGACATTAAATAAATTAAAATTTTTGTGACACAATGATGATGCAGCGATTACCTCATTAGTTAACGATTTAAATAAAATGAAATGATAATGTAAAATCTAAGACTTAAACTTGTCAAAAACCTATTGGGTGAGTATATTCGAACCCCTATCACCTTATCTTCGAAATATATAATTGTGGGACCTTTAAAATTCTAAAATCATTTCATAATAATGAAACATTTCATGACTTTCCAAGAGTGCCCCTCCACTCCTCTTATAAAAGGCCCCCACCACTACCACCTTATTCACACCATCCAATCCATTTGTCTTGGCCAACATCTGCCCAAATACTCTCTCAACTTACCTATATTACTCCTAGAAGACTCCCTTTCGGCATAAGTCTTCCCAATGAATCCTTTGGCTCAAATCAAAAACAGTTACCCAATTAAAAGGTAATGTCTTCTCTTACGGTGTTTTGTTTTATTTTGCTTCTCCAACCCCATAAACTCTTTTTATTCTTTTCTTTTGTAACAACACCAGTATCCTAAATATACTTGGATGTTTTTATGAGAAGTATTTTATTTAAACTTACACACACCTTCGTCTAATGGTTAAAGAACATACTATTTCTGTGGGTGGTGAATTACTGCCTCACGAAACGATGATTGTTCAATCTTCTTTTAACACCTCTCATGGTGTCCATTATGATGAAACTACTTTTATATATGATATATATTATGTTTCTGTTTTCCTTATGATTCTTTATTTTTCATTTATGTTATACCATTATGATTTCCATTATGGGTAAACGCGATAATTTCATTTTAGGAAGTGCGGACTACCTCCCCCTCAAAGTGATTTGAATCATTAATGCCATATGTGGGATGTATAAAGGATGTAGTAAATTATATTTTACATTATATTATACTGGAATTATATTATACCTTTATATAATTATAATTTCTTTCCATTAAATATGAAATAGAAATGAAAGTAGTGTTCATGCGTACGTACGGCTTACCATCTCCATGAACAGTGCATTTCATTTCTTACCTCTAAATGTTATGTAATATTATAAATGAATGTATATACTGAATATATATGATATATATTATATATACATCATGAATATAATTCTGTATATAATGGATATTTTACGACATGAACAACGTGTAATTATAAGAAGTTTATTTTTGACTCAAGTACCTAAGATCGACAAAACGACCGTTATTAACTTAAATACTTAAATAATGTTCATAACATTTTAATAAGTGATATAAAAGGAATAATGAACTTGAAAAAGGTTCTTAAGCAAGTAGAAATTAACTCTAGTTTATTATTCAGTAGGATAAAGAACGGTCGAGTCAAGTCAGACATGAGGTAAGGGAACTTCTTAACCCAATTTCCATTCTTTGGGTTAATCTCCTACTTTCAAATTATGTCATGATATTATTATGTCCTATCTGGTATTTATATGTTCTTTGTGTGTAAATATAGTGAATAAACATAATAGATCTATTTTATTTAAAAAATGAACTTTGTAAGGGACTTCGTCTCAATCTCCTTTCATTGAGGAATATTTTGTTTTATACACAACTTTCTTTTATATGGTGTATAAACCCCTTTGACTTTTATGTTTTTTTCAAAAGAAATCTTTTTATATGAAGTGTTTTACTAAATGACAAAATGGAATGTTTTTTGTCGTACATATGCGGCGACAATGACTTCTCTTCCGCCGTGACCATTATTTGATTTTCAGCTTCCTCTACAAGCCATAACTTTTTTTAAAATGAAAAATAAATACAAATTTAATTTTCCTTTATTTTTGTATTGATAATGGTTTTGCATGTGTTTTTATTATATCAATGTGTTGTATTGATATCTTGTGATTGAAATGTGGAAATTTTATGTTTCCTTTATGCATGTTTTATGTGATATGATTATGTTATGGTTTATGATATCTTTAAAACTATTCATATGAGGAATGCATTGGACTTAATAAGTGACGGGTGGAGCCTGCTATAGCTCATCGATGCATCGGCAGGTCTCATGAGAGAAACCAGTGTCTTGGCATGAGGCCTTGACAAAATCTTATTTGTAGTCTTGGCACGAGGCCTTGGCTACGTGGTTATGATAGTCTGGCATTATGAATTCCATTATTATGAAAGTGGTTATTGATATTTCATGTGATTATTCTACTAATAGAATATCCATGTGAATAAGTAAATGGAATTATTTCATTTTATTTTTTCCATATTATGCTGAATTTCAAGTTTAAAAGGCTTTTGTTTTAGTTATTCATTGCCTTAAATGTTTATGTTTTTTTATAAAAGCTTCTACTATATTGTTATCCTTACTGAGCATCTGAGCTCACCCCTTCCAATGTTTTAATTTTTCCAGGATGTGAAGAAGTATATTATGAATGACCTGTAGGGATAGTATGAGGGGATATGAAGATAGTATGTTGTTGTAGTTTTGTTTTTCTTTATGATGTAATGTAAGACTTATGAATGTATCTATTTTTCTAAGGCTACTAAACTAATAGGTCTTTCGAGACTTGATCTTTTGTGATCATTCCAATGTTACGCAATAATGCACTGACTCTGGGTAACGGGGGTCGGGGCATTACAGTTGGCATCAGAGGCAGTTTAGTACTAACCTTGGAAACTAGATTTAGATAAACTCTGATTAGAGAACATAGCCCTAAGATAGACTTTGAGGATTAGTATAGAAGAACTTCCTAGAATTTTGGTATTAGAGATATTTTATGAGTTTTTTGAGAAATACATCCATGTCTGGATACGATCAAGTAGAGGCGGCTTTGGCACAGATATACCTATGGGTAAAACCCGAAAACACCACTTTGAGATAGACTCAAACGGGAACTGGTTCACGACAACGGGCATTGCTGCACTCTTGGTTACGACACTCCCGGGGGATATGCTTAGGATAATTCTCATTTTATTTACAAACCATTATAAAGGGTTTATGAGTATATACTTCCTCAAAGAAAACATTTATTTTTATGATTATGGATTATATCCATAAATAGTTCAATTTATGTTAAGTGTTTTACAAGTATGGAATTATGTATTCTGATTCATAAACTAATCTAGTTTTTGCCATTGTTTAGAAATGGCGCCTAGTGAGAGGAATGGAAGCCGTATAAATGCACGCACTCCATTCATGGATTGCCCTCCTGCTCAAGATAATTATTGTGGTGTTGGAGATACAACTGGTGCTGATCAACTTATCACCATACTGGGACAACTCACTCAGGTTATGAATAATAACCTTACTCGTATGGAGCACCCTGATCCGTAATGTGGAGGATCAATGTTAGACCGCTTCATGAGGAAACAATTGCCAACATTTAAAGGGGGTACCAATTCATTAGTAGTTGAGCAATAGATAAACTCCTTAGAGAAAATATTCCACACCTTGGGGAGTAGCAAAAGGGAGAAGGTTTCCATGGCAGTTTACTGGCTCACTGGAGATGTCGATCAATGGTGGTCACTGATTCAAAACACGAAAGAATATGAAGAAGTATCTAATATGTAATGGAGGGAGTTCAAAGTGCTTTTATTAGAAAAATAATTTCCTCGTGACCATCGATCAGATATGGAAAGGAAATTTATGAGTTTGAGACAAAAGGAGGATGAGAATGTCGTAAAGTATGAGGCTAACTTTACAGGGTTAGCGAGACATGCTGCAGATTATATACATAACCCAAGAAGTAAGATTGATTGTTTCTTTGATGGGTTAAAACCATTTCTCCGTCGAGCATTAGTCTCACAAACCTTATCGTCGTATAAAGATATTGTCTCATGTGTTATCAAGAGAGAAAAGGAATTCTCTAATTCTTATGACAATAAAGTAAATCAAGAGAAGAAGAGAACGGTGGAACAAGAGACAGATAAAGGGAAAAAGGGAAAGAATGATTTTCCATTATGTGATAATTGTGGGAAGAATCACCCAGGTACTTGCCTAAAAGGAATGGGAGTTTATTATAAATGTGGAGAAAAAGGTCACCAGGCTCGTGATTGCAAGGGAAAGAAAGAGGCTATCAATGTTGAATGCTATAATTGTAGGGAAATGGGGCATTAAGAAAATGAATGTCCTAAGTGTCAGGTAAACTTACCTCAGAAAAGGCCAAGGGGTCAAGGAAAATCTTATGTTGTTACTACAGTTTAAGTGGAATAATTAATGTATTGGTGCTTTTGGACTCAAGGATTATATTCTGGTTATAAGGATAATTTGACATATATATATATATAAGGATTGTACTACAGTACTTGTTTTTTTCATTAAGGATTTAATATGATTAAGGTAATCATATTTTTAGTATGTGACAATAATAGAAACTTTACTTTGTTTGGGGAATTTTATGTTACATTTGATTTAGGAATTTAGAGACCTTTTAGAGAAAGTCTGGACATAGATATTTTGGATAACTATAAAGGTTGGAATGGATTAAGTTGAACTTTGGAAATTATTGTTTAAGGTTAAAACATTTATGAAGATTATTTTTGGAATATTATAATAATATAGTTTTAGGAAAAGGACAACCTGCAGGTTGGGGGATAACCCGTCGCGTCGGACAAAGCTGTAGGAATCGAACCCACAACCATAGTGCAACATGCCTTTATTACCAGCCTACAGGAATTCCCTGGTTATTACAAAATAGTTTTCCTAATCTAAATGGTATGAGTTAATATTTTTAACCTTGTATGATTATGATAAATATAATATTTTTGAGTTCTATTATATTTTTGAGTGAAAGATGAGTTTGTGGTAGAAATTAGTTGAAGGTTGAAACTCTACATGTCAAGCATAAATATATATATACCTATCTATTATTCTATGAATAAATTAATTCTTAAACTTTAGTAAAGGCATATTAAAACAAAAAATGTGTTATCCTAATACCTTATGTCTAGTTGAACAGATAATATTTTAAATCAACATAAATTGAAGGCTTTGAGGCCCTCAATTTTACACTTGTTTGTGATTGAT
This sequence comes from Viscum album, assembly GCA_963277665.1. Classification (NCBI taxonomy): domain Eukaryota; kingdom Viridiplantae; phylum Streptophyta; class Magnoliopsida; order Santalales; family Viscaceae; genus Viscum; species Viscum album. The sequence goes on along the minus strand of OY728145.1, from coordinate 980,649,900 downwards.
GACCTCAATCACTCCCTAAAAATATTTACATTTTTCCTCCAATTATATGTCTCTAATTTCCACCAATGTTCTCCTTATTGAGATCATAATTTGGTGGTGACTTTTTTATTTCCATTTCCCTCTTATTAAGGCTAAATTTTATTAACCTTATTTCCGATGTGGGTTTTCCACAAAGGTATTTTCTATTTTCAAACTTTTATTTTCAAAGAAAATTTTCAAATTGCGAGGATGCAATTTATTTAAGTAGGGGAGAATGTAACACCCCGATCTTCCACGATACGCTTCTCTTTCAATAATGCAATAGCTTGCATTGTACGCAAGTTCAAGATTCTAATACACCACGACCAATCAAAGTAGCAATTATGAATAGTAATACCCAGTTTTTGAAATTATATAAATTTTATATTTCAAAATGTACTTCATTTTTGTATTCGGAATATCAAAATTATCCTAAGTTGAATTTTTTGTAATTTTCTGAGAACTTCCAATTTTCTATGAATAGAGAAAATACTTAAAAAAAACTTTTTTAATAAAAATAATTTATAGTGATAAATTATAATATTGAGTTTTTTTAAAGTATAATTAAATATATTTTTACCATTTTATCCAATGTTGGTCATTAGAATTAATTTCACTTTGAAATTGTACATAAACAATTGTCAATCTTTTGATATATATTGTTTCTTAAAAAACGCTATTTGTTGTGACAGCGGGAATTAATTATAAAATTAATTAATACAAATTATATGTTTGTAATTTTGTAAAATAGAAATAATTTTTGAATTCGGAATATCAATTATAGATTAGGGTGAATTTTTGGCATTGTTCTGAAAAACTTCAATTTTTGATTAATAGTAAAACCACTAAGTGGTAGTTAAAAATTGGTTTTTCATTTAAATGAAACATTACCACTTCTGTTATTTGATTTTCAAAAAACCGACATACATGGTTGTCATTAGGAATTAAAATTTGGTTCAATGGGATTAAAATAATTTTTTGTGAATAGTAACTTTTAAGTTTAATTAATCACGATTAAAGGTAATTAGTGAAATTAAATGTAAAAATGATATTATAAAAATATGAAAATACCTTTACACTTGTCCTACCCTTATTTTATGAGTCATGTCCGACCACGAAAATTCATGGGTCAATTTGGGGACCCCATGGAGCCACTTGGGTACGAATATGACATTAATAACTTTTTATTTAAAGTAAAAATAAAATTGTCACAAACATGTGTTGTTTTACTAAAACAATTATTACATGGGGTTATATAAGTTAACTATTCAACTATAAATATTCATTGGAAAGATAAAACTATTTCCTACATCATGATGTTTTTTTATAATTTTTATACATTAAATAAATTAAAAAAATTATGACACAATGATGATGCAGCGATTATCTCATTAGTTAATGATTTAAATAAAATGAAAATATAATGTAAAATCTAAGACCTAAACTTGTCAAAAATATATTGTGTGAGTATATTTCTAACCCCTATCACCTTATCTTCGAAATATATAATTTTGGGACATTTAAAATCCGAAAATCATTTCATAATAATGTAACATTTCATGACTTTCCAAGAGTGCCCCACCTCTCCTCTTATAAAAGGCCCCCACCACTACCACCTTATTCAAACCTTCCAAGACATTTGGCTCGGCCAACCTCTTCCCAAATACTCTCTCAACTTCCCTCTCTTACTCCTAGAAGCATCACTTTGGGCATAAATCTTCCCAAGGAAGCCTTTGTCTCAAATCAAAAAGAGTTACCCGATTTATAGGCAATGTCTTCTCTTAAGTTGTTTTGTTTTATTTTGCTTCTCCAACCCCCTAAACTCTTTTTATTCTTTTATTTTGTAACAACACCAGTATCCTAAGTATACTTGGATGTTTTTATGAGAATTATTTTATTTAAACTTACACACACCTTCTTCTAATGGTTAAAGAACATACTGTTTCTGTGGGTGGCGAATTACTGCCTCACGAAACGATGATTGTTCAATATTTTTTTAACACATCTCATGGTGGCCATTATTATAACACTAATTTTATATATGATTTATATTATGTTTTTGTTTTCATTATGATTCTTTATTTTTCATTTATGTTATACCTTTATGATTTCCATTATGGGTAAACGCAATAATTTCATTTTAGGAAGTGCGGACTACCGCCCCCTCAAAGTGATTTGAATCGTTAATGCCATATGTAGGATGTATAAAGGATGGATTAAATGATATTATACATGATATTATACTGTAATTATAGTATAACTTTATATAATTATAATTTCATTCCATTAAATACGATATAGAAATGAAAGTAGCGTTCATGCGTACGTACGGCTTACCGTCTCCATGAACAGTGCATTTCATTTCTTACCTCTAAATGTTATGTAATATTATAAATGAATGTATATACAGGATATATATGATATATATGATATCTAAATCATGTATATAATTCTGTATATAATTTATATTTTACCACATGAACAACGTGTAATTATAAGAAGTTTATTTTTGACTCAAGTACCTAAGATCGACAAAACGACCGTTATTAACTTAAATAATTACATAATGTTCATAACATTGTAATAAGTGATATAAATGGAATATTGAACTTTAAGAAGGTTCTTAAGAAAGTATAAATTAACTCTAGTTTATTATTCATAGGTTAAATAATGATCGAGTCAAGTCGGACACGAGGTAAGGGAACTTCTTAACCCAATTTCTATTCTTTGGGTTAATCTCCTACTTTCAAATTATGTCATGATATTATTATGTCCTATTTGGTATTTATACTTTATTTATGTGTAAATATAGTGAATACACATAATAGATCTATTTTATTTAAAAAATTATCTTTGTAAGGGACTTCGTCTCAATCTCCTTTCATTGAGGCATATTTTTTTTATACACAACTTTCTTTTATACGGTGTATAAACCCCATTGACTTTTATGTTTTTTTCAAAAGGAATATTTTTATATGAAGCATTTTACTAAACGACAAAATGGAATGTTTTTTTGTCGTACGTATGCGGCGACAACGACTTATCTACCACCGTGACCATTATTTGAGTTTCGGATTCCTCTACAAGCCACAACTTTTTATTAAATGAAAAATAAATACAAAGTTTTAATTTTCCTTTATTTTGGTATTGAAAATGGTTTTGAAAGTGTTTTTATTATATCAATGTGTTGTATTGATATCTTGTGATTGAAATGTGGAAATGTTATGTTTCCTTTATGCATGTTTTATGTGATATGATTATGTTATGGTTTAGGATATGTTTAAACCTATTCATATGAGGAATGCATTGGACTTAATAAGTGACGGGTGGAGCCCGCTATAGCTCCTTGATGCATCGGCAGGTCTCATAAGACAAACTAGTGTCTTGGAACGAGGCCTTGACAAAATCTTATTTTTAGTCTTGGCACGAGGCCTTGGATACTTGGTTATGATAGTCTGGCATTATGCATTCCATTATTATGAAAGTGGTTATTGATATTGCATGTGATTATTCGACTAGTAGAATATCTATGTGAATAAGTAAATGGAATTATTTCATTTTATTTTTTCCATATTATGTTGAAGTTCAAGTTTAAAAGTCTTTTATTTTAGTTATAAATTTCCTTAAATGTTTATGTTTATTTCTGAAAGCTTCTGCTATATTGTTATCCTTACTGAGCATTTGAGCTCACCCCTTCCAATGTTTTAATTTTTCCAAGATGTGAAGAAGTATATTATGAATGACCTATAGGGATATTATGAGGGGATATGAAGACAAGATGTTTTTGTAGTTTTGTTTTTCTTTATGATGTAATGTAAGACTTATGAATGTATCTAGTTTTTTCAAGGCTAATAAACTAATCATTCTTTTGATACTTGATCTTTTGTGATCATGCCAATGTTACGCAATAATGCACCAACTCTGGGTAACTAGGGTCAGGGTGTTACACTACACCTACACACGCAATCAATAATAGTGTCTACCCTGGTATCTAGGTGTCATGGTGCCCTAATAAATATGTGAGTACAACTCAGTAGGCCATGAGTAATTGTTTTTGTAAATATAAACAATATATACGAAGTGCATGAAGTAGTTCTCAGTTAACCCGTAACAATTAAATCCAATGATATATTTAAAATAAAATTCCTAAAATTAGTGTTGAACCTAGGCTCTATGATGACACCTATGAATAGTTCATACCTAATTCAACAAGTTTCAGGGTGTCCTTAATCACATCACGATAACCATGCCAACTCATCTCCCATTGGGGGTAATATACATACCCCATTCAAATAAATCCACATGGGGTCCAAGTTCACCCTGAGTCCATTAGGAATAACCAAGTCCACCTAGGGCCAAATTCACCCTAGGTTTAGAAACCATAGCTGAATTCTACTAAGGGACTATGTTCACCATAGTTTTAACAAGCATAATCAAATTCCCCCAAGGGGTCATGTTCACCCTGGTTTTAACCAACAATAAAAGATACATAAATCACTAAAACTATGCAAGTAATATGTATCTAATACATAAATAATCTATGAAATAACAATGAAAATAAATCAATTTTAAATCATAAGGGATCCATTAACATTTCCATTCTACAACAATTCCAGTTCCCATTTCCAAGTATCCTTCCCAAAATTAATTTTTTTATTTCCTTTCCAAAATTATATTTATAAAAAACATTTCAAAATACTATATAAAAATACAAATTTACAAAAATAATACCAAACACATATTATCATTATATTTTAACATTCCTATTACAAATTCTAATCGAACTTACCATTTCTAAAATAACACTTCAAGGTGAAAATTCCCAATTACTTTTCAAATTTCATTTTTTAAAGAAAAAAATACCAATTTTAATTTTATATTTTAAAGTCCATTTTATTTTCTAAAACATAACACCCTTCTATAATTCCAATTCAAATACTAGGTCATTTAAAAATTTCAAAATCCTCATTTTCAAGGTACCAAAATCAAAATTTCATTACCAATAAAAACACCATTTCATTATCTAATTCCCAAAAATAAATTTATTACCATGGTTTTGTACTAGGAACCACCTTCCAGTAAAAATAAATACATGAAAAAGGAAGTTAACTAAGTAAATTTATATTTTAAATCATTTAATTAATTTTTATAGTCCCCACCCAGCAAGCTATTGAGATAACCATCACATGCACTTAAAAAGGAAATGGAAGACTATGGGCGATTTAGGACCACATAAGTTTAAAGAAGCTTTATAAAATTGTTTACATAGGCTGAAAACTTCCACCTAGGATCACCAAGACCCATCCATACCCAAACAGTCCTCTTCCACACTCCTAAATCATAATTCACACTAAGAAATCCCAAAAAATTTATTCTAATTAATTATAATTAATTAAATAATTAACTCTAAAAAGGAATAACTAGAGAATTAAAAATTAAATGTTCATACAACACCAGAACTATAACCAAATTCTTTCCAATTACCCATGGCATAATCCTGAACATATTTCAGGCCAAATCCCTAACCAACGGTGCCAAGATAATTGCAAAATAGTTTCAATTTTAAGGAAAACACTTTATAAAAAAAATTCACCACATACCTCCATCAAAACTCTGAAAATAATAGTTGTATGTCATCTCAGGATCTCTCCTACATAATCCAAGACGATTCCCCATGATACTTTTCCAATTACACCATGATTCAGTGGGATCAGCACCAAAATCCCTAACCAAAGAACTGAAAAATTATAAGGTAGGAAAGAGATGATTATTAGAAGCCACCTAAGGAGAAGACACAACTTGAAATTCCAAATAAAAAAGCTAACCCCCCCACCAAGGCCCCAGCCTTAAACATTGAAGAATATTAATTTAAGTTAATAATTCACATTTAGGATCTTTTTAGGTTTAGATATTTTGAGAATTATTTCATCATTATTACATAAAAAGTGGATACAACTAAAACGGTATAAATTTCTTAAATAATATAAAACATTTAAAAGTAAACATGAATTATTTTTCCTGATAAAAATATTCTTAACTTCTTCCTTTCTCTTACCCATCCTTAAACCTTGTAGAAAATATTTCAAAAACTTTGGATGAGAACAAAAATATAAGGGATATAAAATAAAAAATGAAATCATTAGTCCATGAATATTTTTAACTCATGAAATCATAATTTTCACCTGTAAAACATATTCTCTTTAACATAACTCATTAAATCATAAGATTCCAAAAAAACTCATGTAAGTCATAAATCATAACGGTATCTTGTGGCATCCATATCATACATACATTGTAGCTTTGACAGCTACATAGGGAGTAACCTTCGTGGTGACATTTGGATTACCCATCACAGCATATTCCCTAAATATCTTAAAATAAACCTTATTGTTTAACTCAATCTCATTAACTAATGCATTGGAGAGCTATCACGGGATCACTCACCCTTGGTTTATCATGGAACCACCCATATACATAAGAAATTTCCAATAACCATAACATAATCCTAACACATAAAACATGCCTAAATAAAAAATAACATTTCTACATTATAATCATAAGATATAATTTAAAGATATTGATATAATCAATACAGTCCAAAACCCATTTTCAATAATAAAATAACTAAAAAGGAAATGTGGTATTTATTTTTCTTTTAAAAACATTAGGTCTTGTAGAGGAATCCAAATATTAAATAATGGTCAGAGTGGAAGAAAAGTCATTGTCGTAGCATATGTTAAAAAGAAACATTCTTTTTTTTATTTAGTAAAACAATTTGTAGAAAAAAAAATTCATTTTAAAAATGAAATTCAAGATAGACAAAAATATCATGTATAATCTTTTTATATTCATAAAAATAAATATTTAAATTAATATCATGAAGAAAATATTTTATAATTAAATCTTTAAACATTCAAGGTGTCAAATACCACTTTGAACATTTAAATATTAATCTACATGAATTAATATATATTAAAAAACAACAAATAACATTATTATAGATAAAATATTGATATTAAATGTCATATTGGCTGTATATATACCATTTAAAAGAATAAAGGTGCATATTATCAAGAAATGCCTCAATGAAAGGAGATTGTGATGAAATCTATTACCTTGAGTCTGACTCATCGCGTACAATCATTATATTCCTGAATAATAAGATAAGGTTGATTTCTAATTGATTGAGAACATTTTTCAAGTTTATTATTCCTTTTATATCACTTATTACCTTGTTTCAAAAATTACATTATTATTTATGTTAATATCAGATGTTTTTTTGTGATTCGATACTTGAGTCGAAAATGAACTTGGAATGATGTCAATAGTGAAGGAATCGGGCACTCAGAGGAAGCCCCAAATAGGTGGGATTTTAAAAAAATTCACAGTATATAAACTTAATCTTGTCGATGTCAGCTAACAGTTACCTAATTTAAGCTGAGGATCTCACTTGAAGGGTGTTAAGCACAAAAATATAACATAAAATACCTAGTTTAAATCTGAATCCATGCATGACGTCTGCTCTTCATTGGTGATAACTGCTCAAAGAATACGTATTCAAATTCTTCTTGATCATCCACACATGATTCAAGGAATCCTTAGGAGTGTCGTTCATCGTAATCTGGGTGCTAGCACAGAATTCCGATGATGCCTTCGATGCTCCAACGATCACTGCATCGCTTCGCTAGCGATGCCTGAGAGAGTGCTCGATCTGAGATCCTTGGATAAAGATCCTCTCTCTAGATCATGGGAGAGAATAGAGGATAGAGAAACCCCAAGAATATTATTTTTCAAAAGGCCCACCTCTCCTATTTATAGTGTTTAATAAAAATACCTGGTATAGCCTCACCGGCCCCAAATACTTAACGCACAATCTACGACATTTTATAACTACTAAACTGAGTCATAAATATTATTATCATTTTTCTTGTAATATATTAAATATATTACATGACAATAATTGAGTCCAAAACGTGACTCATCATTCCCATAAATATTAATTGAACCTTAAATATTTTTAATATTCGTTAATTAATATTATTCATGTATTTAATTAAAAATAACAAATACATTTAATAAATAAATTAAATGCTTATTATTATAAACTTGAATAATATGAATTCATTTATTTCATTGATGATCTTTTTTCCTTGGACAAATCCCAGACCCCAGTGGTGGGTCCCTCTATGTCCAAAACTCCTATTCAACTGAATAGGGCATTTTCTCAATTATTATATTGTGTGTGACCCTCTAGGACCTTATCTCGATAGTAGTGAATATTACTCACAAACCAAGATCAGGATCTATAAACCCTTCATGGTCCCTAAATAGATAAGAATTGTCATAGCAGCAAAAACCAACCAACGAACATGCACTTTGTAATATAATCTCTTTTTCTGTAATATCTCATAAAGAAGGACACACTCACGTGTCATCGCCATTTTCTTGATTTATTGTTTGTTGATCTAATTGGACGGATTTATCGTCGAATTCCATGGCTATGGTCTTATAAAGGTACTATCATCCTTATCAACATTTCTTGAGATATATTACTTATATAACCCGAAATTGAAAAATACTTTCTTGAACATTTAACCAATGCGATGCCACCAATGACGCACCTAACACAAACTACCTCACCATGACTTCATTTTCATGGTTTTTGTCTTGCATCAAAGTACACAATCAAATGACATACATTGGTAATGATATCATGTTAGGAGACTATTACACAAGATCATAGATAGGAACATCCAATGACACCTGAAACATGCGGTGTTCTTATTGGTGGATTTATCCTTATGGTTTTACTAGTAGAGATCACCAAGTGAGAACATCATAAGAAGAAGTATCAATGCTTATGAGCCCCCAACACCTGATTATCAAACATCTATTGTTTCCAATCAGTAATATTTATCTAGAATATAGAACATATATTTAAGATTATTATTGTAGTATCTTAAGGTTCTCATTATAGCCTGGGAACTGCTATAACCTCCTAACATGAAAATTAATCTATGGACATTACCATTATATTGTGGATGCAGAAATATCTACACTATAATGGTATGATGAAATAAGGTATATCTAACTGTATACATGATATCATAATCAAAAACACTGAATAGTTGGGTCTAGGGAACCCACTATTTCAACACTCCCACTTTCACTAGAGACAACATACTTACCAAACATGTTATCTACTCACTTTATGAACATTATGTTTCTACTGAGTAACGGATTTAGATATTAGGTCCACCACGGTTCTGTCAGATGGATATTCTGTCATTGCGACCTCATCTCCTTGAGTAAAACTTTTCAAGAGATGGTATCATGAGTATATTTCACTTTTCCATTTTTATGACTTGATATCTTGGCTAGTAATAATATCATAATTTACATTGTGATAATAATTTTCTCACCAGGCATGATTCCAAGAACTAGAACAAATCATTGCATTTAATAACTGCTTCTTAGCTAGCTCAGAAGTTGCAAAGTACTTAGTATTTGTAGGTATGGATACAAATGGATTATATGATCTTTTCTCTCTCATCACTTTAGCCTAACTATGATAGTAGATCACATTGATCTATGGAAGACTAGTTTATATTCCCTAAAACTAGTATTATTTTATCTCCACTTACCAGGTACATATCTTTTGTACTTGTCGAAGTACAATTAGATAGTTCTGACTACATCCTTTGCAGTGCTCTTGGATATAACTGATATTTGCCAATTATAAAACATATCCTGCAAATATCAATTCCTGTACAAATCATGGAATATGTGATTAATCAATCGCTTAAGCATATGGACTTCAAATCACCACATTTATCTCTTCCCATGTCCCGAACATGTCAACCTGAAGAGAATATGCCCTGGTGACATAGACAACAATTCATCTCTTGAATTGTTCTAACTTGTATTGTTCAAAACAATGTTATTATATGTACGATTGACTAGGACCAAGAAACCTATAGATCTACCTCAGTATATCTTGTTCCCTATAACTTAGGTTTTTTACTTTAAGTCAATCACTAAAACATAAATGTCTTTTTAGTCTTAACTAACTGTATGACCAATGTCTATTTTCCATATTTTTCTGAACATACATTGCTTGGAAAACTTTGACACTAACACTAACCTATCGTAGACAAATGGAAATCATTTGTTCCAAATTTATATTATATGCTCATGTTGTTTACATTAATCATAAACTTAATTTTAGTAACTTGCAACCTTTATTAGCATTTTGTTATGTGACCATCCATTTTTTGTTGCATCGTATAGACGCCATCAATTATTGATGGTCATGAAATCTAATTCTAAATAATTTTATCATATATATTAGCTATGACAATTGAAATTATAATGGATTTTGGAATAACAACTTGGTCAAACCAATTGAGCCTTATTGGTACCAATCTTGTACCTCCATGAATCCACTCACTTGAATACTCACTATAGTATTCAAGATAATAATCCCCTTTTGTAATTTGATACCTAGAATCCATTAACTGAATTATAGTTGGTTTTATCAATTTTAGCTCATTTTTATACACTGATTACTTATAGGAAATATTATTCACAATGAATAATTAAACAATAACTGCAGTGAATATAAAAAAACATCATAATGGTTTTATCCTTCATACACAATATGTATCTCTGGAAAATACTCTATTCCACATGCGCTTGTGGAACTAGTTCATATGACAACTATTTGTTCATTTTTAGTATAATGTCCCGGTTCCGGAAGCTACCCAGAGGCGCCCCGTACCCATTTGGTCACATGGCCTCAAGTGAATTTCCCCAAGCACTAGAGGCTTCCGACTAGCAGCGAGGGCCTTGGGTGTGATAGTGGGGAAACTATTCCCTCATTGACAGAGTACACAATGGAAGTAAACAATAAGAAATAGCAGAAATAGAACAATCCATACATGAGTAAACAGCGGAAGACTAAAGTAGTAAACAGTTGGAGCACACACATATATATATATATATATGAAATGATGCATGATACATATGTCTAGGAAATCTGCCAAACAAGTCACAATGCTGGAAATACAATAGTGCCAAACCAAAGTACAAAAGTAAGGTAAATAGATAAACTCCTCAGCATCACAAGCCAGAGCTTGGTCCCATGCTCTCCTGCTCTAAGAAATCAAGTACCAGAAGTCGAAGGGTGCTTTCCCTTGTCTATACCTGCAAAAACAAAGTCTTCTTGAGCCCAAAATCATGGCCCAAACAGGGTGTGAGACAAAATCCAAGTAGGAAACCACCTGAAGATCTGTGCCTAATAGTCAGTGAGTATATGGCAGGTAACAGTACAGTAACCAGTAAACAGTAACAGTAAACAACAGGTAGTAACATGAAGATATAAAACAATAATCTGTCCACAGAACAACAAGTAATAGTGAAGCAAATAGCTAACCACTAATAGGAAACCCTCTGGGAAGTACTCACAGCCATCCCCTCTGGTCCTAACCGAGAAGTACCACAACCCTTTGGGTAGTGCACTCAGCCTAACCCCTCTGGTTTGGTCGTACGAATTTATAAGACTCTCTGGGGAAGCTCACTTGGTCAATCCCCCTTATAGTCTAGGGTAGTCAGGGACTCTCTATGGAAGATCACGTGGTCTAACACTCATGGTCCCAAGGTCTAGAAACTCTCTGAGGAAGCTTACTCGGTCAATTCCTCCTATAGTTTCAATTATACCACATACTCTCTAAGGAATCTCACTCAGTCAATTACATCTCTAGTCGAGAAAAAGGTTTTAAAGCAATTAAACAAGTAAATACTCTCTGAGGAAGCTCACTCGGTCTACCCTCCTGTAGTCTATAAGATCCAAGGCACTCTGGGAAGCTCACTCGGTCTATCCCCTATGGCCTATAATGTCCAAAGGCACTCTGGGAAGATCACTTGGTCTATCCCCTATAGCCTATAATGTCAAGCACTCATTGGGAAGCTCACTCGGTCTATCCCTTATAGTCTATAGTACCAGGTTCTCATAACCCTATGCCAGTCAGTGCATAATAATTCTAAAAGGACAAAGTGTACCTATAGAGCTACTTGGCTAACCAAAGTACACCTATAGAGCTACATGGCTAAACAGTCTACATCAAACAAGCATGTTATCATCATCACTCCATCCTATGGTCATTAGGCATGGAAACAGGCAAAACGTCCAAGGCTAAAAAGGACCCGAAGGTTATAAATAGAACAATCATGGGCAAAACATTCAAGAACATGAATTATCCACAAACATGACCAATTTACCTCTACGCAAGCATGCAAGCAAGGAAGGAATAACCACAAGGGCAAAATGGTAAACACGCAATACCCCGTTCTCAGGTATTGGTGGAGATTGGACATAAAACTCAAAGACATCGAACGGTAAGGCACAAACCACCTACCTGGATGCTAGGAGATCAATATAATTGAGCCACTAAGATTGATTCTTCTTATAACATCTAAGATCAGAGAAAATTTCCAAAACATTCAACCGAAGATAACTTGAGAATGAATAGGAATTGGAAAATAAGGCTCTAGGATAAGGAAGGACTCACCGTTGCGGTTACAACGCAATTGATAGCGGTCAATTCAGAGAACAGATGAAGGTGTGAGGATTGGGAGAAGTTCTGCGGCCTTACGGCATCTCTCGGTCAAACGGGACCTAGAAGAAGGTGTTTATGTCGATTAGGTGTGACCCCGGTCCGTTTAATGAAAAAAAATACACAGCGTGTACTTCTTGAGTACATAGAGTGTACTCTATTTTTTCATACTCCACTTTAAGCGTCCTCCACTTCATCCCTACACACCGTGTGTGTGGCCCGAACATGGCCAGCACACAGCTTGGTGTGGTAAGGGAGTACACGGCATGTACTCAAAAAGTAGACGGTGTGTGCTTCAGAAATTTCCATAAATTCCTATTTTTTCAAAGACTTCAGAAAAAGGAAGAACATACCTAAAATGAAGATTAGGGTTCTTAAAAACTTCCCCCCTTAAAGAAATTCGTCCCTGAATTTCCCCTAGTGAGGCATAGAAGAAGAAACCCTGAACAGCTCCAGCCACTGCGATCGCACATCGGCCTCCCTATCCCAAGTCTCGTCATGTACTTGCTAGTGCTGCCATAGCACCCGTACCAGAGGAATAGACCTTCCTTGGAGAACCTTGGTACTACGATCAACAATCCAGATATGATGCTCCTCAAATGATGCATCTGCTTCATGCTCAACCTCCTCGGGTTGGAAGACATGAGACGGGTCTGAAAAGTAATGTCGGAGCTGAGAAATGTGGAAGATGTCGTGCATAGACCAGTACCTCTGAGGTAACTGCAACGGATAGGTGACCAGACCAACTCTCTACAACACCTCAAATGTCCCGACGTACCATGGTAAAATCTTACGCTGTCTCTAAATCCTCTTGTGTCCCAACCTCAATGCGACACGCAGGAAAACCTGATCCCTGACCTTGAACTCCAGAGGTCATCTCTGCTGATCAGCATAAGACTTCTGTCGAGACTGTGTTGAAGCCATCCTCTTCTGAATCAACTTTATCTTCTCCAAGGTCTCCTGAACAAGAGGAGGTCCTAGCAAAGCTGCCTCTCCTGCCTCCATCCAGTATAAGGGTGATCGGCATGGCCTACCGTACAAAGCCTCGTAAGGTGTCATCTGAATAGTCTCCTGATAACTGTTGTTGTAGGCGAACTCCAAAAGAGGGAAATGCTTCTCCCAAGAACCGCCAAATTCAATAATGCAAGCTTGGAGTATATCCTCAAGCACCTGGATTGTACACTCGAACTAGATATCATTATAGGGTTGGTATGTTGTACTCAAAAGCACTTGTGTCCCCAAGGCCTTCTGAAGTCCCTGTCAAAACCGAGAAGTAAAGCGTGCATCCCTGTCTGTAACAATGGAGTGTGTAACTCCATGTAGATGTACAATCTATCAGATGTACAACCATCCTAACTCATAAACATTGAAGGTCTCCTTAATCAGCAAGAAGTGAGCAACCTTCGTTAGCCTGTCGACAACAACCCAAACAGTATCACTCCCTCGGGGTGACCTCGGCAACCCTGTCAAGAATTCCATCGCGACGTCGTTCCACTTCCATTCAGGAATGGGTAACTGCTGTAAAAGGCCTACATGTCTCTAATGCTCTTCTTTCACCTGCTGACAAGTAGAACATCTCATGAAAAAACCCAGAAACATCTCCCTTCACACCTGGCCACCAGTACTGGAGATGAAGATATCGATACAACTTGGGGATGCCAGGATGAACTGCCCAAACTGAGGAATTAAAATCCCGCAACAGCTCCTCGTTTATATCTACTGGCACCCATATGCATCCCTGGAAATTCAAGATCTCATCCTCACCAACTGTCCATCCAGGAAGAGGGTCCTCTCCTGACAAACTCTCCCGTGGGACTAAGCCTTCTGAGTCTGATAGTTGCCTCATCTGTACCCGATCAAGAAGAGTAGAGGTAACAGCTATAGAAGAAAGGAAAGTCTATCCCTGTTTATCATGCACCTCCAGGTGCATCTCAGAGAATAGATCCATAAGCTTCCACTGACTACTATACTCCTGAACTGCCTAAATCTGTGTTCTCCTACTCAACGCATATGCCACTGCGTTTCCCTTTCCCGGTGTATAGGAAAGTTCGAAGTCAAAAGACTGAAGATACTCGACCCACCTGCGATGTCTCAGATTCAGATCACACTGATTGAAGATATACTTGAGACTCTTGTGGTCGTTGAAAAACACAAAGTGCTCACCTAGAAGGTAGTGTCTCCAATAGCGTAAGTCATGAACAACATCTTCCAACTCTAGATCGTGTGTCAGGTAATTCCTCTCATGTGGCCTCAACTGCCGAGACCCGTAAGCAACGACCCCGTCTCCCTGCATAAGCATGGCGCCCAGCCTGATACCTGAAGCATCACAATAAATAGTATAGCTCTTTCTTGGCACTGGAAAGACTAGTATCAATGCTGACGTCAACCTTCCCTTCATCTCTTGAAAGGCTGACTCACAAGAATCTGACCATAAGAACTTCCCCCCTTCTTAGTCAGACCTTTCAATGGTGCTTATAGGCGCGAAAAGTCCGGTATGAAGTGCATGTAGTATCCATCCATCCCTAAGAAACTCTTAAGCTCAAAGATGTTCTTAGGCTACTCCCAGGAATCTTTCCGTTGTTTTCCAAACAAGGTGCTTTTAACCTTTTCGACAGAATTAAGGTAAGAATGTTTTTTTAAATTATACGGTAGGTGTGGCTATTTTCCGCCAATATAAAATCATCAAAGCTTCCCTTACAATCTTATAAGAATATTTTTGAAGAAAATGTTTTATTTATAAATATATGACTCTTAAATGATTTCAAAAATAGAAAGATATATTTCTCTAAAAAGAGTTTTGATTTCATCTATGTCAACATCCTTTGATGGATTTTACGCTTATTTGAAGTTGATTTATTATGATACAAAACTTCTATATTGTATTGAAGGTTTTGTGATATGTTTGACTGTGGATGTGCTATTTTTATACTGTTCATATTTTATGGTGAAAGTATTGACATTTCGTATGCTAGTTTTAATAAGAATGTTTATGTTATGTTTAAACATTTTCATATGGGAATGCATTGGACTTAATATGTGACAGGTGGAGCCCGTTATAGCTCCTCGATGCATCGGTATGTCTAATGAGACAAACTAGTGTCTTGGCACAAGGCCTTGAAAAAATCTTATTTGTAGTCTTGGCATGAGGCCTTGGCTACGTGGTTATGATAGTCTGGCATTATGTATTCCATTATTATGAAAGTGGTTATTGATATTTCATGTGATTATTTGACTAGTAGAATATCCATGTGAATAAGTAAATGGAATTATTTCATTTTATTTTTTCCATATTATGCTGAATTTCAAGTTTAAAAGGCTTTTGTTTTAGTTATTCATTGCCTTAAATGTTTATGTTTATTTATAAAATCTTCCGCTATATTGTTATCCTTACTGAGTATCTGAGCTCACCCCTTCCAATGTTTTAATTTTTCCAGGATGTGAAGAAGTATATTATGAATGACCTGTAGGGATAGTATGAGGGGATATGAAGATAGGATGTTTTTGTAGTTTTGTTTTTCTTTATGATGTAATGTAAGACTTATGAATGTATCTATTTTTCTAAGGCTACTAAACTAATAGGTCTTTCGAGACTTGATCTTTTGTGATCATTCCAATGTTACGCAATAATGCACTGACTCTGGGTAACGGGGGTCGGGGCATTACAGTTGGTATCAGAGGCAGTTTAGTACTAACCTTGGAAACTAGATTTAGATAAACTCTGATTAGAGAACATTGACCTAAGATAGACTTTGAGGATTAGTATAGAAGAACTTCCTAGAATTTTGGTATTATAGAGATTTTATGAGTTTTTCGATAAATACATCCATGTCTGGATACGAGCAAGTAGAGGCGGCTCTGGCACAGATGTACCTATGGGTAAAACTCGAAAACACCACTTTGAGCTAGACTCAAACGGGAACTGGTTCACGACAACGGGCATTAATGCACTCTTGGTTATGACACTCCGGGGGGATATGCTTAGGATAATTCTCATTTTATTTACAAACCATTATGAAGGGTTTATGAGTATATACTTCCTCAAAGAAAACATTTATTTTTATGATTATGGATTATATCCATAAATAGTTCAATTTATGTTAAGTGTTTTACAAGTATGGAATTATGTATTTTGATTCATAAACTAATCTAGTTTTTGCCATTGTTTAGAAATGGCGCCTAGTGAGAGGAATGGAAGCCGTATAAATGAACGCACTCCATTCAGGGATTGCCCTCTTGCTCAAGATAATTATTGTGGAGCTGGAGATACAACTGGTGCTGATCAACTTATCACCATACTGGGACAACTCACTCAGGTTATGAATAATAACCTTACTCGTATGGAGCACCCTGATCCGTAATGTGGAGGATCAATGTTAGACCGCTTCATGAGGAAACAATTTCCAACATTTAATGGGGGTACCAATTCATTAGTATCTGAGCAATAGATAAACTCCTTAGAGAAAATATTCTACACCTTGGGGAGTAGAAAAAGGGAGAAGGTTGCCATGGCAGTTTACCGGCTCACTGGAGATGCCGATCAATGGTGGTCGCTGATTCAAAACACAAAAGAAGATGAAGAAGTATCTAATATGGAATGGAGGGAGTTCAAAGTGCTTTTATTAGAAAAATACTTTCCTCGTGACCATCGATCAGATATGGAAAGGAAATTTATGAGTTTGAGACAAAAGGAGGATGAGAATGTCGTAAAGTATGAGGCTAACTTTACAAGGTTAGCGAGACATGCTGCAGATTATATACATAACCCAATAAGTAAGATTGATCGTTTCTTTGATGGGTTAAAACCATTTCTCCATCGAGCATTAGTCTCACAAACCTTATCTCCATATGAAGATATTGTCTCATGTGCTATCAAGACAGAAAAGGAATTCTCTAATTCTTATGACAATAATGTAAAGCAAGAGAAGAAGAGAACGGTGGAACAAGAGACAAATAAAGGGAAAAAGGGAAAGAAGGATTTTCCATTATGTGATAATTGTGGGAAGAATCACCCAGGTACTTGCCTAAAAGGAATGGGAGTTTATTATAAATGTGGAGAAAAAGGTCACTAGGCTCGGGATTGCAAGGGAAAGAAATAGGCTATCAATGTTGAATGCTATAATTGTAGGGAAATGGGGCATTATGAAAATGAATGTCCTAAGTGTCAGGGAAACTTACCTCAGAAAAGGCCAAGGGATCAAGGAAAATCTTATGTTGTTACTACAGTTGAAGTGGAATAATTAATGTATTGGTGCTTTTGGACTCAAGGATTATATTCTGGTTATAAGGATAATTTGACATATATATATATAAGGATTGTACTACAGTACTTGTTGTTTTCATTAAGGATTTAATATGATTAAGGTAATCATATTTTTATTATGTGACAATAATAGAAACTTTACTTTGTTTGGGGAATTTTATGTTACATTTGATTTTGGAATTTAGAGACCTTTTAGAGAAAGTCTGGACATAGATATTTTGGATAACTATAAAGGTCGGAATGGATTAATTTGAACTTTGGAAATTATTGTTTAAGGTTAAAACATTTATGAAGATTATTTTTGGAATATTATAATAATATAGTTTTAGGAAAAGGACAACCTGTAGGTTGGGGGATAACCCATCGCGTCGGACAAAGCTGTAGGAATCGAACCCACAACCATAGTGCAACATGCCTTTATTACCAGCCTACAAGAATTCCCTGGTTATTACAAAATAGTTTTCCTAATCTAAATGGTATGAGTTAATATTTTGAACCTTGTATGATTATGATAAATATAATATTTTTGAGTTCTATTATATTTTTGAGTGAAAGATGAGTTTGTGGTAGAAATTAGTTGAAGGTTGAAACTCTACTTGTCAAGCATAAATATATATATACCTATCTATTATTCTATGAATAAATTAATTCTTAAACTTTAGTAAAGGGATATTAAAACAAAAAATGTGTTATCCTAATACCTTATGTCTAGTTGAACAGATAATATTTTAAATCAACATAAATTGAAGGCTTTGAGGCCCTCAATTTTACACTTGTTTTTGATTGATGACCTCAATCACTCCCTAAAAATATTTACATTTTTCCTCCAATTATATGTCTCTAATTTCCACCAATGTTCTCCTTATTGAGATCATAATTTGGTGGTGACTTTTTTATTTCCATTTCCCTCTTATTAAGGCTAAATTTTATTAACCTTATTTCCGATGTGGGTTTTCCAAAAAGGTATTTTCTATTTTCAACCTTTTATTTTCAAAGAAAATTTTCAAATTGCGAGGATGAAATTTATTGAAGGAGGGGAGAATGTAACACCCCGATCTTCCACGATACGCTTCTCTTTCAATAATGCAATAGCTTGCATTGTACGCAAGTTCAAGATTCTAATACACCGCGACCAATCAAAGTAGCAATTATGAATAGTAATACCCACTTTTTGAAATTATATAAATTTTATATTTCAAAATGTACTTCATTTTTCTATTCGGAATATCAAAATTATCCTAAGTTGAATTTTTTGTAATTTTCTGAGAACTTCCAATTTTCTATGAATAGAGAAAATACTTAAAAAAACTTTTTTAATCAAAATAATTTATAGTGATAAATTATAATATTGAGTGTTTTTAAAGTATAATTAAATATATTTTTACCATTTTATCCAATGGTGGTCATTAGAATTAATTTCACTTTGAAATTGTACATAAACAATTGTCAATATTTTGATATATATTGTTTCTTAAAAAACGCTATTTGTTGTGACAGCGGGAATTAATTATAAAATTAATTAATAAAACTTATATGTTTGGAATTTTTTAAAATATAAATAATTTTTGAATTCGGAATATCAATTATAGATTAGGGTGAATTTTTGGCATTGTTCTGAAAAAATTCAATTTTTGATTAATAGTAAAACCACTAAGTGGTAGTTAAAACTGGTTTTTCATTTAAATGAAACATTACCACTTCTGTTATTTGATTTTCAAAAAACCGACATACATGGTTTTCATTAGGAAGTAAAATTTGGTTCAATGGGATTAAAATAATTTTTTGTGAATAGTAACTTTTAAGTTTAATTAATCACGATTAAAGGTAATTAGTGAAATTTAAGGTAAAAATGATATTATAAAAATATGAAAATAACTTTACACTTGTCCTACCCTTATTTTATGAGTCATGGCCGACCACAAAAATTGATGGGTCAATTTGGGGACCCCATGGAGCCACTTGGGTACGAATATGACATTTATAACTTTTTAAAGTAAAAATAAAATTGTCACAAACATGTGTTGTTTTACTAAAACAATTATTACATGGGGTTATATAAGTTAACTATTCGAATATAAATATTCATTGGAAATATAAAACTATTTCCTACATCATGATGTTTTTTTATAATTTTTAGACATTAAATAAATTAAAAAAATAATGACACAATGATGATGCAGCGATTATCTCATTAGTTAATGATTTAAATAAAATGAAAATATAATGTAAACTCTAAGACCTAAACATGTCAAAAATCTATTGGGTGAGTATATTTCTAACCCCTATCACCTTATCTTCGAAATATATAATATTGGGACATTTAAAATCCGAAAATCATTTCATAATAATGTAACATTTCATGACTTTCCAAGAGTGCCCCACCTCTCCTCTTATAAAAGGCCCCCACCACTACCACCTTATTCAAACCTTCCAAGACATTTGGCTCGGCCAAAATCTTCCCAAATACTCTCTAAACTTCCATATCTTACTCCTAGAAGCATCACTTTGTGCATAAATCTTCCCAAGGAAGCCTTTGTATCAAATCAAAAAGAGTTACCCGATTTAAAGTCAATGTCTTCTCTTAAGTTGTTTTGTTTTATTTTGCTTCTCCAACCCCCTAAACTCTTTTTATTCTTTTCTTTTGTAACAACACCAGTATCCTCAGTATACTTGGATGTTTTTATGAGAATTATGTTATTTAAACTTACACACACCTTCTTCTAATGGTTAAAGAACATACTATTTCTGTGGGTGGCGAATTACTGCCTCACGAAACGATGATTGTTCAATATTTTTTTAACACCTCTCATGGTGGCCATTATGATAACACTAATTTTATATATGATTTATATTATGTTTTTGTTTTCATTATGATTCTGTATTTTTCATTTATGTTATACCTTTATGATTTCCATTATGGGTAAACGCAATAATTTCATTTTAGGAAGTGCGGACTACCGCCCCCTCAAAGTGATTTGAATCGTTAATGTCATATGTAGGATGTATAAAGGATGGAGTAAATGATATTATACATGATATTATACTGGAATTATAGTATAACTTTATATAATTATAATTTCATTCCATTAAATACGATATAGAAATGAAAGTAGCGTTCATGCGTACGTACGGCTTACCGTCTCCATGAACAGTGCATTTCATTTGTTACCTCTAAATGTTATGTAATATTATAAATGAATGTATATACAGGATATATATGATATATATGATATCTACATCATGTATATAATTCTGTATATAATTTATATTTTACAACATGAACAACGTGTAGTTATGAGAAGTTTATTTTTGACTCAAGTACCTAAGATCGACAAAACGACCGTTATTAACTTAAATAATTACATAATGTTCATAACATTGTAATAAGTGATATAAATGGAATATTGAACTTTAAGAAGGTTCTTAAGAAAGTATAAATTAACTCTAGTTTATTATTCATAGGTTAAAGAATGATCGAGTCAAGTCGGACATGAGGTAAGTGAACTTCTTAACCCAATTTCTATTCTTTGGGTTAATCTCCTACTTTCAAATTATGTCATGATATTATTATGTCCTATTTGGTATTTATACTTTATTTATGTGTAAATATAGTGAATACACATAATATATCTATTTTATTTAAAAAATGATCTTTGTAAGGGACTTCGTCTCAATCTTCTTTCATTGAGGCATATTTTTTTTATACACAACTTTCTTTTATACGGTGTATAAACCCCATTGACTTTTATGTTTTTTTCAAAAGGAATATTTTTATATGAAGCATTTTACTAAACGACAAAATGGAATGTTTTTTTGTCATACGTATGCGGCGACAACGACTTCTCCGCCACCATGACCATTATTTGAGTTTCAGCTTCCTCTACAAGCCACAACTTTTTATCAAATGAAAAAGAAATACAAAGTTTTAATTTTCCTTTATTTTGGTATTGAAAATGGTTTTGAAAGTGTTTTTATTATATCAATGTGTTGTATTGATATCTTTTGATTGAAATGTGGAAATTTTATGTTTCCTTTATGCATGTTTTATGTGATATGATTATGTTGTGGTTTAGGATATGTTTAAACCTATTCATATGAGGAATGCATTGGACATAATAAGTGACGGGTGGAGCCCGCTATAGCTCCTTGATGCATCGGCAGGTCTCATAAGACATACTAGTGTCTTGGAACGAGGCCTTGACAAAATCTTATTTGTAGTCTTGGCACGAGGCATTGGCTACTTGGTTATGATAGTCTGGCATTACGCATTCCATTATTATGAAAGTGGTTATTGATATTGCATGTGATTATTCGACTAGTAGAATATCTATGTGAATAAGTAAATGGAATTATTTCATTTTATTTTTTCCATATTATATTAAAGTTCAAGTTTAAAAGTCTTTTATTTTAGTTTTAAATTGCCTTAAATTTTTATGACTATTTATGAAAGCTTCTGCTATATTGTTATCCTTACTGAGCATTTGAGCTCACCCCTTCCAATGTTTTAATTTTTCCAAGATGTGAAGAAGTATATTATGAATGACCTATAGGGATATTATGAGGGGATATGAAGACAAGATGTTTTTGTAGTTTTGTTTTTCTTTATGATGTAATGTAAGACTTATGAATGTATCTAGTTTTTCCAAGGCAAATAAACTAATCATTCATTCGATACTTGATCTTTTGTGATCATGCCAATGTTACGTAATAATGCACTGACTCTGGGTAACTGGGGTCAGGGTGTTACACTAAACCTACACACGCAATCAATAATAGTGTCTACCCTGGTATCCAGGTGTCATGATTCCCTAATAAATATGTGAGTACAACTCAATAGGCCATGAGTAATTGTTTTTGTAAATATAAATAATAAATACGAAGTGCATGAAGTAGTTCTCAGTTAACCCGTTACAATTACATCCAATGATATATTTAAAATAAAATTCATAAAATTAGTGTTGAACCTAGGCTCTATGATGACACCTATGAATAGTTCATACCTAATTCAACAAGTTTCAGGGTGTCCTTAATCACATCATGATAACCATGCCAACTCATCTCCCATTGGGGGTAATATACATACCCCATTCAAATAAACACACATGGGGTCTAAGTTCACCCTGAGTCCATTAGGAATAACCAAGTCCACCTAGGTCCATATTCACCCTAGGTTTAGAAACCATAGCTGAATTCTACTAAGGGACTATGTTCACCCTAGTTTTAACAAGCATAATCAAATTCCCCCAAGGGGTCATGTTCACCCTGGTTTTAACCAACAATAAAAGATACATACATCACTAAAACTATGCATGTAAGATGTATCTAATACATAAATAATCTATGAAATAACAATGAAAATAAATCAATTTTAAATCATAAGGGATCCATTAACATTTCCATTCTACAACAATTCCAGTTCCCATTTCCAAGTATCCTTCCCAAAATTAATTTTTTTATCTCCTTTCCAAAATTATATTTATAAAAAACATTTCAAAATACTATATAAAAATAAAAATTTACAAAAATAATACCAAACACATATTATCATTATATTTTAACATTCCTATTACAAATTCTAATCGAACTTACCATTTCTAAAATAACACTTCAAAGTGAAAATTCCCAATTACTTTTCAAATTTCATTTTCTAAAGAAAAAAATACCAATTTTAATTTTATATTTTAAAGTCCATTTTATGTTCTAAAACATAACACCCTTCTATAATTCCAATTCAAATACTAGGTCATTTAACAATTTCAAAATCCTCATTTTCAAGGTACCAAAATCAAATTTTCATTACCAATAAAAACACCATTTCATTATCTAATTCCCAAAAATAAATTTATTACCATGGTTTTGTACTAGGAACCACCTTCCCGTAAAAATAAATACATGAAAAAGGGAGTTAACTAAGTAAATTTTTATTTTAAATCATTTAATTAATTTTTATGGTCCCCACCCAGCAAGCTATTGAGACAACCATCACATGCACTTAAAAAGGAAATGGAAGACTATGGGCGATTTAGGACCACATAAGTTTAAAGAATCTTTATAAAATAGTTTACATATGCTGAAAACTTCCACCTAGGATCACCAAGACCCATCCATACCCAAACAGTCCTCTTCCACACTCCTAAATCATAATTCACACTAAGAAATCCCAAACAATTTATTCTAATTAATTATAATTAATTAAATAATTAACTCTAAAAAGGAATAACTGGAGAATTAAAAATTAAATGTTCATAAAACACAAGAACTATAACCAAATTCTTTCCAATTACCCATGGCATAATCCTGACCATATTTCAGTCCAAATCCCTAACCAACGGTGCCAAGATAATTGCAAAATAGATTCAATTTTAAGGAAAACACTTTATAAAAAACAATTCACCACATACCTCTATCAAAACTCTGAAAAATAATAGTTGTATGTCATCTCAGGATCTCTCCTACATAATCCAAGACGATTCCCAATGATACTTTTCCAATTACACCATGATTCAGTGGGATCAGTACCAAAATCCCTAACCAAAGAACTGAAAAATTATAATGTAGGAAAGAGATGATTATTAGAAGCCACCTAAGGAGAAGACACAACTTGAAATTCCAAATAAAAAAGCTAACCCCCCCCCCCACCAAGGCCCCAGCCTTAAACATTGAAGAATATTAATTTAAGTTAATAATTCACATTTAGGATCTTTTTAGGTTTAGATATTTTGAGAATTATTTCATCATTATTACATAAAAAGTGGATACAACTAAAATGGTATAAATTTCTTAAATAATATAAAACATTTAAAAGTAAACATGAATTATTTTTCCTGATAAAAATATTCTTAACTTCTTCCTTTCTCTTACCCATCCTTAAACCTTGTAGAAAACATTTCAAAAACTTTGGATAAGAACAAAAATATAAGTAAGGGATATAAAATAAAAAATGAAATCATTAGTCCATGAATATTTTTAACTCATGAAATCATAATTTTCACCTGTAAAACATATTCTCTTTAACATAACTCATTAAATCATAAGATTCCAAAAAAAACTCATGTAAGTCATAAATCATAACGATATCTTGTGGCATCCATATCATACATACATTGTAGCTTTGACAGCTACATAGGGAGTAACCTTCATGGTTACATTTGGATTACCCATCACAGTATATTCCCTAAATATCTTAAAATAAACCTTATTGTTTAACTCAATCTCATTAACTAATGCATTGGAGAGCTATCACGGGATCACTCACCCTCGGTTTATCATGGAACCACCCATATACATAAGAAATTTCCAATAACCATAACATAACCCTAACACATAAAGCATGCCTAAATAAAAAATAACATTTCCACATTATAATCATAAGATATAATTTAAAGATATTGATATAATCAATAAAGTCCAAAAACCATTTTCAATAACAAAATAACTAAAAAGTAAATGTGGTATTTATTTTTATTTTAAAAACATTAGGTCTTGTAGAGGAATCCAAATATTAAATAATGGTCAGAGTGGCAGAACTTTCATTGTCGTAGCGTATGTTAAAAAGAAACGTTCTTTTTTTTATTTAGTAAAACAATTCGTAGAAAAAAAAATTCCTTTTAAAAATGAAATTCAAGATAGACAAAAATATCATGTATAATCTTTTTATATTCATACAAATAAATATTTAAATTAATATCATGAAGAAAATATTTTATAATTAAATCTTTAAACATTCAAGGTGTCAAATACCACTTTGAACATTTAAATATTAATCTACATGAATTAATATATATTAAAAAACAACAAATAACATTATTATAGATAAAATATTGATATTAAATGTCATATTGGCTGTATATATACCTTTTAAAAGAATAAAGGTGCAAATTATCAAGAAATGAATCAATGAAAGGAGATTGTGATGAAATATATTACCTTGAGTCTGACTCATCACGTACAATCATTGTATTCCTGAATAATAAGATAAGGTTGATTTCTAATTGATTGAGAACATTTTTCAAGTTTATTATTCCTTTTATATCACCTATTACCTTGTTTCAAAAATTACATAATTATTTATGTTAATATCATATGTTTTTTTGTGATTCGGTACTTGAGTCGAAAATGAACTTGGAATGATGTCAATAGTGAAGGAATCGGGCACTCAGAGGAAGCCCCAAATAGGTGGGATTTTAAAAAAATTCACTGTATATAAACTTAATCTTGTCGATGTCAGCTAACAGTTACCTAATTTAAGCTGAGGATCTCACTTGAAGGGTGTTAAGCACAAAAATATAACATAAAATACCTAGTTTAAATCCGAATCCATGCATGACATCTGCTCGTCATTGGTGATAACTGCTCAAAGAATAAGTATTCAAATTCTTCTTGATCATCCACACATGATTCAAGGAATCCTTAGGAGTGTCGTTCATCGTAATCTGGGTGCTAGCACGGAATTCCGATGATGCCTTCGATGCTCCAACGATCACCGCATCGCTTCGCTAGCGATGCCTGAGAGAGTGCTCGATCTGAGATCCTTGGATAAAGATCCTCTCTCTAGATCATGGGAGAGAATAGAGGATAGAGAAACACCAAGAATAGTATTTTTCAAAAGGCCCACCTCTCCTATTTATAGTGTTTAATAAAAATACCTGGTATAGCCTCACCGGCCCCAAATACTTAACGCACAATCTACGACATTTTATAACTACTAAACTGAGTCATAAATATTATTATCATTTTTCTTGTAATATATTAAATATATTACATGACAATAATTGAGTCCAAAACGTGACTCATCATTCCCATAAATATTAATTGAACCTTAAATATTTTTAATATTCGTTAATTAATATTATTCATGTATTTAATTAAAAATAATAAATAAATTTAATAAATAAATTAAATGATTATTATTATAAACATGACTAATATGAATTCATTTATTTCATTGATGATCTTTTTTCCTTGGACAAATCCCTGACCCCAATGGTGGGTCCCTCTATGTCCAAAACTCCTATTCAACTGAATAGGGAATTTTCTCAAATATTATATTGTGTGTGACCCTCTAGGACCTTATCTCGATAGCAGTGAATATTACTCACAAACCAAGATCAGGATCTATAAACCCTTCATGGCCCCTAAATAGAAAAAAAATTTCATAGCAGCAAAAACCAACCAACGAACATGCACTTTGTAATATAATCTCTTTGTCTGTAATATCTCATAAAGAAGGACACACTCACGTGTCATCGCCCTTTTCTTGATTTATTGTTTGTTGATCTAATTGGACGGATTTACCGTCGACTTCCATGGCTATAGTCTTATAAAGGTACTATCATCCTTATCAACATTTCCTGAGATATATTACTTATATAACCCGAAATTGAAAAATACTTTCTTGAACATTTAACCAATTCCATGCCACCAATGACGCACCTAACACAAACTACCTCACCATGACTTCATTTTCATGGTTTTTGTATTGCATCAAAGTACACAATCAAATGACATACATTGGTAATGATATCATGTTAGGAGACTATTACACAAGATCATAGATAGGAACATCCAATGACACCTGAAACATGCGGTGTTCTTATTGGTGGATTTATCCTTATGGTTTTACTAGTAGAGATCACCAAGTGAGAACATCATAAGAAGAAGTATCAATGCTTATGAGACCCCAACACCTGATTATCAAACATCTATTGTTTCCAATCAATAATATTTATCTAGAATATAGAACATATATTTAAGATTATTATTGTAGTATCTTAAGGTTCTCATTATAGCCTGGGTACTGCTATAACCTCCTTACATGAAAATTAATCTATGGACATTACCATTATATTGTGGATGCAGAAATATCTACACTATAATGGTATGATGAAATAAGGTATATCTAACTGTATACATGATATGGTAATCAAAAACACTGAATAGTTGGGTCTAGGGAACCCACTATTTCAACACTCCCACTTTCACTAGAGACAACATACTTACCAAACTTGTTATCTACTCACTTTATGAACATTATGTTTCTACTAAGTAACGGATTTATATATTAGGTCCACCACGGTTCTGTCAGATGGCTATTCTGTCATTGCGACCTCATCTCCTTGAGTAAAACTTTTCAAGAGATGGTATCATGAGTATATTTCACTTTTCCATTGTTATGACTTGATATCTTGGCTAGTAATAATGTCATAATTTACATTGTGATAATACTTTTCTCACCAGGCATGATTCCAAGAACTAGAACAAATCATTGCATTTAATAACTACTTCTTAGCTAGCTCAGAAGTTGCAAAGTACTCAGTATTTGTAGGTATGGATACAAATGGATTATATGATCTTTTCTCTCTCATCACTTTAGCCTAACTATGATAGTAGATCACATTGATCTATGGAAGACTAGTTTATATTCCCTAAAACTAGTATTATTTTATCTCCACTTACCAGGTACATATCTTTTGTACTTGTCGAAGTACAATTAGATAGTTCTGACTACATCCTTTGCAGTGCTCTTGGATATAACTGATATTTGCCAATTATAAAACATATCCTGCAAATATCAATTCCTGTACAAATCATGGAATATGTGATTAATCAATCGCTTAAGCGTATGGACTTCAAATCACCACATTTATCTCTTCCCATGTACCGAACATGTCAACCTGAAGAGAATATGCCCTGGTGACATAGGCAACAATTCATCTCTTGAATTGTTCCAACTTGTATTGTTCAAAACAATGTTATTATATGTACGATTGACTAGGACCAAGATGTAATGACCCAAAATTTCATTAATGGAAAATCCCTCTTGATCCAGTTAAATGTTTCTTTATGAAAAGAAAATGTTGTTATAAGATGTCAACTTCTTTAGTTTAACGTTAAGATTTGTGACCGTTACTTTTATAGCCGTTGAATAGTGATCATCTGGGTAGTTTAAATATAAGGCTTTAACGAACCAATTTTCTACTCAGACAAAGGAAGCGATGGCCTCATCCAGTAGAATTGCCCCTTACGAAGCCCATTTGTCGGAGCTCGGAAAAGAGGTGGCGTCTTTGGGCTTTTCCCTTGACCAAGCCCAAGCTGAGCTTCATCAAGTCAAGCTCGAACGTGATCGTCTTCGGGAAAAATGGAAGTTGATAGAGATTACCACTCGAGCGATGTTATCCGAGCAACCCCAAGAGTCTGTCACCATCGCACACCTTACCCTTAGGTCTTATGCGGCTATTTTAAGGGGTTATGTAACAAATAAGTAGTACCATGTTCATGCACATTACTTTTGTATATAATAATGAATATAATTTCTAGTCATTTTTGATACATTGTAATTAGTTTTTAAAGTACAAACGGTGTTTTTAGTTATTATTTAATTAAGAATTATATTTTATTAAATTAAAGGATTTTTGAATTAAATAATATTTTAATAAAATATTATTATTAATATTAAATTAATTTTTATTAAATATAAATGATCTTATAATTTTATGAATGCAATTAAAATTTTTATTAAGGTTTGAAAGCCATTTCTGTCAAAACCCGTGAATTTTTATAAATGTCGGTTTTTATTTTAAAAGTGAAAATTCACATATTTAGAAAATTATTTAGATAAAATAAATATTATTTTTGGAATCAGGACGTCGAAATTATCCAACGGTGAATTTTTCATAATTTTCTGAGACAGTCAAATTTTTGGGTAAAAATTAAATACCATTTAAATATATAATGTGTTTTATGACATCATAATGACCCAATGGTGATGTAATAAAATACCATAATCCTTATTTTCGGCCAATATGTGTTTTATCATTAAAATAATGAGGTTTTTGGTTTGTTTGAATCACTTTTAAAAGCATTAATGGAGCCCTCAAGACTTATTCAACACTTTGCCTTTTTAAATTAATTTCCATGGGAGTGTGACTCACCTCCACATAAGCAACCCTAATTTTTTAATAAGTTCGGACCTTGGCCTTGTAAAATATTGTTTTCCTATTTACTTTTCCAGAAACCATGGGCAAATACCATGGGATGGTTTGTGGTTTGGATTATTTTAATATAAGGGGTCCCAAACCTAAATATTAAAGAATTCTCTCACCTTTCCTATATAAACCCACCCAAGCTCCCACTTCCTCCTCACCCAAAGCCCTTGAAGTTCGTCCAAACTCTGCCCTACTCTCTCTATAATCCTCTCAAGGTGCCCCAAGCTCCCAAGAATCCTCTCACAAGCCTCTCTCTAGCCTTTGGAAGCACACTTCCAAGTAAGGGGTTTTCTTCCTTTCTCATTTTTTTGTCAATTTTATTTAAGTTGTATTTCCCTTTTTATTTCAATTATGAATGTTGGGGTATGGTTTCGCACCTCCCCCATACTGCCCTATTATTGTTTGAATGATGGGAGAACCCTTTCTCTCTCATTAAATGCCTCCCATGTACACCCGTTACTATGCCGAAATTCCGAAAGGAACTTCTCTCTCTTCTTTTACATTCAAGCAATACTTTTGTATCATGAATCTAAATTCCATTTCTATTGTTTGGAAATGTATATATATGATCTCCTTACTGTCAATTACATTTAAATATGATGAGGAACCCCTTTCTCTCTCATCAACCTTTTTTATGAATTCTTATGTCACGCCGTTACGCTGCCGAAATCGCACCGATTTTCTAAGCCAATGTCTTTGTGTAGTGAATACCATGCCCATTTATCCATCAAGGGTATTAATCTTTATGCACATTTACATATTGATTATAAAGTTTCATGTATGAATTCCACATTCCCTTATCGTGGAAGAAATGATTATGTTTTATGAATCCATGTTTTATGATCCATGTGGCACACTTATGCATGAAATGAAATGTTTAAGAAGGGTGCGCCCTAATAGCTCTCCAATGCATTGGGTAAAGTATAGTATCATGATACGTCATGTGCAATGAGTGTTGACTCATGCTAATTCAAGTGCAACGAGGGTTTACTCGTGCTTCAAGTGCAATGAGGGTTTACTCATGCTCCATGTGCAATGAGCCTTGGCTCATGCTAATTCAATGTTAAGTGTTGTTGCCACATTTCCATGTTATGATTATCATGATTTATCATGCCTTTATGTTCATGTCTCTCTTATGCTCTATTGATATGCCTATTGCCTAACATGTATTGTAATCCTCATGTTATTCATTGTGTACTCCCTTACTGGGCTTTATAGCTCACCCTTTTCTTATGCATGTCCTCAGGTTATCCCATGCAATGCTAAGTACGAAGGAATGTAGTGGTCATGTAAAGGAAGTTTTCAATAAGGATGTTGTATTTCAAGTTTAATGTTTTTATGTAATGATCCTAAGCCCCAAAGACACTAAACCTCTTGATCTTCTTTGTTGTATCAAGTGAAGTTTTATGTAATAAAGCATGTTTAAGTTGTAATAAAAAGCAGGGTTGTCATAGTTGGTATCAGAGGATAGGTTTAGTTATTTTTGGGATTAGGAAACCCTAGTAAAGCCTTAGATACAAGACTAAGCATAATAAAAACATCCCTAAGTTTTGGTAAATACTAAGTAAGTGGTTTATCAAACAAATACATCCATGTCTGGATACGAGCAGGTAGAGGCGGCTCTGGCACAGATGTATCCTAGGGGTAAAACCCGAAAACACCACTTTGAGCTAGACTCGAACGGGAACTGGTGCACGACAACGGGCCTTGCTGCACTCTGGGTTACGACACTCCCGGGGGATATGTTTTGATAAATTCACAATCTTAGTATGAACCCTTATTAAGGGAAAAAAATGCCCCTAAGAATATATGTTAGAAGGAAGATCATGAAAAGCCTGGATTGAATCCTATAGACTCATGAGTTAAAGAGATTAAAGTTTATTTATAAGCCATCAACATTTGTCTTTGGATTACCCTTTATGTGTTACCCCTAACTTTCCTTTTATTCCAGCCAATGGCCGGTAATAGGAGAACTCGGGCTAACAACCGTTGTGAAGATCAGTGTGATGATTGTACTTTTGAGATGCCCAATCCAATGGGAGCGAGAATCGCGAACTTTGTCACGCTTCTCTCTCAGATAACTCAAGTTTTGAATAGAAACACTGGTCAAGAGGAACGTTCAACCCCCCCTAAGAAAGAACAAGTCGCTATTGAAAGCTTCATGAGACAAAGGCCTCCTACTTTTAGTGGATCATCCGATCCCACGATTGCTGAACAATGGATCAACTCCATTGAAAAGATATTCTCCATCCTCCAATGCTCTGAAAAAGAGAAGGTTCTCCTGGCGGCTTATCATATGGAGGGTGAAGCTGATCAATGGTGGACGTTGATCAAAAATATGAAGCCTGAGGAGGAGATCGAGGCTTTGGAATGGAAGGTATTCTGGAAGATGTTTTTCGATAAATATTTTCCACGCACCCTCCGTCTTAAGATGGAAAGGGACTTCCTTTCCCTCAAGCAGAAAGATGAGGAATCTGTGGGAGCGTACGAGGCAAACTTCACAAGGCTTGCACGATACGCTTCCGGCTTTGTCGTTACCCCCGAATGCAAGGTTGACCGCTTCTTTGGTGGGCTGAAGCCTAGCTTGCGGAAAGCATTAGCGATCCGTGACTTCGACAGCTATGAGGAAATTGTCCGATGTGCCCTCAAGGTTGAAATGGAGATCGGAGAATCACAGGGGTATCATGGGGACAAGAAGCGGAAGGTGGACTTCAATGCTGGTGGTCCGATGGATAAATCCAACGGCGCTAAGAAATTACAGCACCCCACTTGCCAAAAGTGTGGAAAAAAGCACCCTGGAAATTGCCTTAGGGGGACAAGAAAATGCTTCAAGTGTGGAAGAGAAGGGCACCTAGCTGTTAACTGTTAGCAAGAAGGACCCGCGGCTGCGACGGAGGGGAGGAACGCCCCGTTCGAACCTCAACGCATTGTTCAATGCTTCAAATGCAAAGAACCGGGTCATTTTGCGAATCAGTTCCCTAATCCAAGGATTATCGGAGGCAATCAACAACCTCCAAGACAGCAAGGAAGAGCTTTTGCCATCACTTCTGCCGAAGTGAACCCCGACAACGAAGTGGTGATAGGTACGCTAGTTATTCATTCAAGAATAGCGAACGTAATTTTTGATTCAGGTTCTACGCATTCTTTTATATCTCAAAAGTTTAGTAGAATAATCCCTGCACCACCACAAATCATGGAAGTAAAGATGTCGGTGAGTACGGCAAATGGGGCAATCATTGCATCCCATGAGTATAAGTCCTCCCCTATTATAATCTGTGGATTGAATTTCCCGGTGAACCTCGTCATACTCCCTTTAGTGGAATTTGATGCAATTCTTGGCATGGATTGGCTTTCCTTATATAGAGCCAACATAAATTGTCGGGAGAGGGAAATCACACTCCATATGGAGAATCGACCCCCGATTCTTTACAAGTGTCAGGAGGAAGATGAATCTCCTTTAGCTCCATCATCTCAAGCATGGATATTACTGCCTTATGAGCACGCATATCTGGCTCAGATGATTGATTCCAAGGAAGAAACCACCCTTGAAGAAATGCCTATTGTGAGGGAATTCGCTGAAGTATTTCCTGAGGAACTTCCTGGTCTTCCTCCAAGAAGAAATGTTGAGTTCTCAATTGAACTTATACCTGGGGCGCTACCAATATCCAAGACTCCATATAGAATGGTTGTGGTTGAGCTTGAAGAACTTAAGAAACAACTACAGGAGAATCTGGATAAAGGTTTTATACGCCCAAGTGCATCACCATGGGGTGCACCAGTCCTCTTCGTCAAGAAGAAGGATGGGTCAATGCGGCTTTGCATCGATTATCGTGAACTTAACAAAATCACGATAAAGAACAAGTATCCTCTCCCAAGAATCGATGACTTGTTTGATCAGCTGCGTGGAGCACAATACTTCTCCAAGGTCGACTTGCGGTCGGGATATTATCAAGTAAGGGTGAAGAAGGAAGATATCCCCAAGACTGCTTTTCGTACAAGGTACGGGCACTATGAATTCATAGTAATGCCTTTTGGACTCACCAATGCTCCAGCAATATTCATGGACTTGATGAATAGAGTCTTTAGAGATTACCTAGATAAATTTTTGGTAGTCTTTATAGATGATATTCTAATATACTCCAAAACCAAGGAGGACCATGAGGAGCATTTAAGAACTGTACTGGAGACTTTGCGCAAGGAGAAGCTCTATGCCAAGTACAGCAAGTGTGAGTTCTGGTTGAAGGAGGTCTCATTCTTGGGCCATATCATCACAAGCAATGGGATATCTGTAGACCCCTCCAAAACAGATGCAATTGAGGGATGGCCGAGGCCAACATCGGTAACTGATATCCGTAGCTTCTTGGGGTTAGCTGGATATTATCGACGATTTGTGAGAAACTTATCACGATTGTCCAACCCTCTTACCAAGCTAACTCGAAAGGGAGTAAAGTTTTCTTGGAGTGATGAATGCGAAGAAAGCTTCAAGGAGTTGAAAAGGAGGCTTATCACTGCACCTGTGCTCACTTTACCCACAAGTGGGGAGATTTTTGTGGTATTCAGTGATGCTTCGAAGAAGGGCTTAGGATGTGTGCTGATGCAGAATGATAAAGTGATATCCTATGCCTCAAGACAGTTGAAAATCCATGAGCGAAACTATCCAACGCATGATCTGGAGTTGGCGGCGGTGATCTTTGCCTTGAAAATCTGGCGGCATTATCTCTATGGAGAGAAATGTGATATATATACTGACCACAAGAGTCTTAAATATATATTCACACAGAAAGAGATTAATATGCGCCAGAGAAGATGGATAGAGCTCATCAAGGATTATGACTGTTCAATACATTACCACCCTGGGAAGGTGAACAAGGTGGCGGATGCCCTAAGTAGAAAGGATCCAGCAATTCTATCAATGATGAGAATTGAGAAGGATCCAATCTTTTTATACTTGATGAAGATGGACGTGGGAATCATAAAGAAGGGAACATCATCAATCCTTTCACAAATGATTGCTCAACCATCTCTTTTGGAAAGGTTAAAGGATGCTCAAAAGGATGATGCGAGAATCCAAGAAAAAGTGGAAGCTATCAAAAAGGGAAAATCCTCAGAGTTTAATGTTAATGAAGAAGGAATTGTGCGGTTTGGGAAAAGACTATGTGTCCCATCAAGTTCGGAGATGAAGAAGGAACTTTTGGATGATGCACATAGTTCAAATTTCTCTATTCACCCAGGGAGCACAAAGATGTATCGAGATCTCCGAGAAAACTTTTGGTGGGATAATATGAAGAAGGAGATCGCCGAATATACATCAATGTGCCTGGTGTGTCAGCAAGTGAAGGCAGAGAGGCAGAAGTCTAAGGGGATGATGCAACCATTGCCCATACCAGAATGGAAATGGGAGAACATCACCATGGACTTCGTCACTGGACTTCCAAGGACATCCAAAAGCAACAATGCAATCTGGGTTATTGTGGATCGTCTTACAAAGACTGCACACTTCATTGCTATTCGAGAGGATTTCTCTTTGGATCAACTGGCACGGATATATATCAGGGAAGTGGTACGGTTGCATGGAGTACCACTATCTATTGTGTCTGACCGAGATCCAAGATTTACCTCTAAGTTTTGGAAGAGTCTTCAACATGCTCTGAATACTGAACTGAACTTCAGTACGGCCTATCATCCTCAAACTGATGGCCAATCTGAGCGGACTATCCAAACACTTGAGGATATGTTGAGAGCGTGCTCAATGGACTTTAAAGGAGGATGGGATCAACATCTTCCTCTAGTTGAGTTCTCTTATAATAATAGTTTCCACTCGAGCATCCAAATGGCACCATATGAAGCCCTGTATGGGAAAAGGTGTAGAACACCGGCATGTTGGGATGAGGTCGGTGAACGTAAGCTGCTTGGACCAGAAATGGTCGAAGAAATGGTGGAGAAGGTGAAAACCATTCAGCAGCATATCAAGGCAGCCCAAAGTCGACAGAAGAGTTATGCAGATAATCGTTGACGAGACCTTGAGTTTAAAGTCGGAGACATGGTGTTTTTATGCATATCTCCATGGAAGAAGGTCATGAGGTTTGGAAAGAAAGGGAAGTTAAGTCCAAGGTATATAGGCCCCTTCGAGATTCTTGATCGTGTTGGGGCTGTGGCCTATCGACTAGCACTTCCACCTACTATGGCCAAGGTGCATGATGTATTCCATGTATCCCTCTTAAGGAAGTACATACCAGACCCTTCACATGTACTCTCTTCTGAGGTGGTACAATTAGAAGACGATCTTTCTTATGAGGAGCAACCAGTGAAGATCTTGGATCGTAGAGAAAAAGTTCTACGAAATAAGACAATGACCCTCTTCAAGGTGTTGTCGAGAAACCACAAGTTTGAAGAAGCAACTTGGGAGTCGGAGGATATGATGAAGCTAAGTTACCCACATTTTTTTTAGTGTGGGAAAAGGAAAATTTCGAGGGCGAAATTTCTTAAGGGGGGAATGTTGTAACGACCCAAAATTTCATTAATGGAAAATCCCTCTTGATCCAGTTAAATGTTTCTTTATGAAAAAAAAATGTTGTTATAAGATGTCAACTTCTTTAGTTTAACGTTAAGATTTGTGACCGTTACTTTTATAGCCGTTGAACAGTGATCATCTGGGTAGTTTAAATATAAGGCTTTAACGAACCAATTTTCTACTCAGACAAAGGAAGTGATGGCCTCATCCAGTAGAATTGCCCCTTACGAAGCCCATTTGTCGGAGCTCGGAAAAGAGGTGGCGTCTTTGGGCTTTGCCCTTGACCAAGCCCAAGCTGAGCTTCATCAAGTCAAGCTCGAATGTGATCGTCTTCGGGAAAAATGGAAGTTGATAGAGATTACCACTCGAGCGATGTTATCCGAGCAACCCCAAGAGTCTGTCACCATCGCACACCTTACCCTTAGGTCTTATGCGGCTATTTTAAGGGGTTATGTAACAAATAAGTAGTACCATGTTCATGCACATTACTTTTGTATATAATAATGAATATAATTTCTTGTCATTTTTGATACATTGTAATTAGTTTTTAAAGTACAAAAGGTGTTTTTAGTTATTATTTAATTAAGAATTATATTTTATTAAATTAAAGGATTTTTGAATTAAATAATATTTTAATAAAATATTATTATTAATATTAAATTAATTTTTATTAAATATAAATGATCTTATAATTTTATGAATGCAATTAAAATTTTTATTAAGGTTTGAAAGCCATTTCTGTCAAAACCCGTGAATTTTTATAAATGTCGGTTTTTATTTTAAAAGTGAAAATTCACATATTTAGAAAATTATTTAGATAAAATAAATATTATTTTTGGAATCAGGACGTCGAAATTATCCAACGGTGAATTTTTCATAATTTTCTGAGACAGTCAAATTTTTGGGTAAAAATTAAATACCATTTAAATATATAATGTGTTTTATGACATCATAATGACCCAATGGTGATGTAATAAAATACCATAATCCTTATGTTCGGCCAATATGTGTTTTATCATTAAAATAATGAGGTTTTGGGTTTGTTTGACTCACTTTTAAAAGCATTAATGGAGCTCTCAAGACTTATTCAACACTTTGCCTTTTTAAATTAATTTCCATGGGAGTGTGACTCACCTCCACATAAGCAACCCTAATTTTTTAATAAGTTCGGACCTTGGCCTTGTAAAATATTGTTTTCCTCTTTACTTTTCCAGAAACCATGGGCAAATACCATGGGATGGTTTGTGGTTTGGATTATTTTAATATAAGGGGTCCCAAACCTAAATAATAAAGAATTCTCTCACCTTTCCTATATAAACCCACCCAAGATCCCACTTACTCCTCACCCAAAGCCCTTGAAGTTCGTCCAAACTCTGCCCTACTCTCTCTAGAATCCTCTCAAGGTTCCCCAAGCTCCCAAGAAGCCTCTCACAAGCCTCTCTCTAGCCTTTGGAAGCACACTTCCAAGTAAGGGGTTTTCTTCCTTTCTCATTTTTTTGTCAATTTTCTTTAAGTTGTATTTCCCTTTTTATTTCAATTATGAATGTTGGGGTATGGTTTCGCACCTCCCCCATACTGCCCTATTATTGTTTGAATGATGGGAGAACCCTTTCTCTCTCATTAAATGCCTCCCATGTACACTCGTTACTATGCCGAAATTCCGAAAGGAACTTCTCTCTCTTCTTTTACATTCAAGTAATACTTTTGTATCATGAATCTAAATTCCATTTCTATTGTTGGGAAATGTATATATATGATCTCCTTACTGTCCATTACATTTAAATATGATGAGGAACCCCTTTCTCTCTCATCAACCTTTTTTATGAATTCTTATGTCACGCCGTTATGCTGCCGAAATCGCACCGATTTTCTAAGCCAATGTCTTTGTGTAGTGAATACCATGCCCATTTATCCATCAAGGGTATTCACCTTTATGCACATTTAAATATTGATTATAAAGTTTCATTTATGAATTCCACATTCCTTTATCGTGGAAGAAATGATTATGTTTTATGAATCCATGTTTTATGATCCATGTGGCACACTTATGCATGAAATGAAATGTTTAAGAAGGGTGCGCCCTGATAGCGCTCCAATGCATTGGGTAAAGTATAGTATCATGATACGTCATGTGAAATGAGTGTTGACTCATGCTAATTCAAGTGCAACGAGGGTTTACTTGTGCTTCAAGTGCAATGAGGGTTTACTCATGCTCCATGTGCAATGAGCCTTGGCTCATGCTAATTCAATGTTAAGTGTTGTTGCCACATTTCCATGTTATGATTATCATGATTTATCATGCCTTTATGTTCATGTCTCTCTTATGCTCTATTGATATGCCTATTGCCTAACATGTATTGTACTCCTCATGTTATTCATTGTGTACTCCCTTACTGGGCTTTATAGCTCACCCTTTTCTTATGCATGTCCTCAGGTTATCCCATACAATGCTAAGTACGAAGGAATGTAGTGGTCATGTAAAGGAAGTTTTCAATAAGGATGTTGTATTTCAAGTTTAAAGTTTTTATGTAATGATCCTAATCCCCAAAGACACTAAACCTCTCGATCTTCTTTGTTGTATCAAGTGAAGTTTTATGTAATAAAGCATGTTTAAGTTGTAATAAAAAGCAGGGTTGTCATAAAGAAACCTATAGATCTACCTCAGTATATCTTGTTCCCTATAACTTAGGTTTTTTACTTTAAGTCAATCACTAAAACATAAATGTCTTTTTAGTCTTAACTAACTGTATGACCAATGTCTATTTTCCATATTTTTTTGAACATACATTGCTTGGAAAACTTTGACACTAACACTAACCTATCGAAGACAAATGGAAATCATTTGTTCCAAATTTATATTATATGCTCATGTTGTTTACATTAATCATAAACTGAATTTTAGTAACTTGCAACCTCTATTAGCATTTTGTGATGTGACCATCCATTTTTGGTTGCATCGTATAGACGCCATCAATTATTGATGGTCATGAAATCTAATTCTAAATAATTTGATCATATATATTAGCTATGACAATTGAAATTATAATGGATTTTGGAATAACAACTTGATCAAACCAATTGATCCTTATTGGTACCAATCTTGTACCTCCATGAATCCACTCACTTGAATACTCACTATATTACTCAAGATAATAATCCCCTTTTGTAATTTGATACCTAGAATCCATTAACTGAATTATAGTTGGTTTTATCAATTTTAGCTCATTTTTATACGCTGCTTACTTATAGGAAATATTATTCACAATGAATAATTAAACAGTAACTGCAGTGAATATAAAAAACATCACAATGGTTTTATCCTTCATACACAATATGTATCTCTGGAAAATACTCTATTCCACATGAGCTTGTGGAACTAGTTCATATGACAACTATTTGTTCATTTTTAGTATAATGTCCCGGTTCCGAAAGCTACCCAGAGGCGCCCCGTACCCATTTGGTCACATGGCCTCAAGCGAATTTCCCCAAGCACTAGAGGCTTCCGACTAGTAGCGAGGGCCTTGGGTGTGATAGTGGGGAAACTATTCCCTCATTGACAGAGTACACAATGGAAGTAAACAATAAGAAATAGCGGAAATAGAACAATCCATACATGAGTAAACAGCGGAAGACTAAAGTAGTAAACAGTTGGAGCACACAAGTACACATATATATATATATATGAAATGATGCATGATACATATGTCTAGGAAATCTTCCAAACAAGTCACAATGCTGGAAATACAATAGTGCCAAACCAAAGTACAAAAGAAAGGTAAATAGATAAACTCCTCATCATCACAAGCTAGAGCTTGGTCCCATGCTCTCCTGCTCTAAGAAATCAAGTACCAGAAGTCGAAGGGTGCTTTCCCTTGTCTATACCTACAAAAATATAGTCTTCTTGAGCCCAAAATCATGGCCCAAACAGGGTGTGAGACAAAATCCCAGTAGGAAACCACCTGAAGATCTGTGCCTAATAGTCAGTGAGTATATGGCAGGTAACAGTACAGTAACCAGTAAACAGTAACAGTAAACAACAGGTAGTAACAGGAAGATATACAACAATAATCTATCCACAGAACAACAAGTAATAGTGAAGCAAATAGCTAACCACTAATAGGAAACCCTCTAGGAAGTACTCACAGCCATCCCCTCTGGTCCTAACCGAGAAGTACCACAACCCTTTTGGTAGTGCACTCAGCCAAACCCCTCTGGTTTGGTCGTACGAATTTATAAGACTCTCTGGGGAAGCTCACTTGGTCAATCCCCCTTATAGTCTAGGGTAGTCAGGGACTCTCTATGGAAGATCACGTGGTCTAACACTCATGGTCCCAAGGTCTAGAATCTCTCTGAGGAAGATTACTCGGTCAATTCGTCCTATAGTTTCAATTATACCACATACTCTCTAAGGAATCTCACTCAGTCAATTCCTTCTCTAGTCGAGAAAAAGGTTTTAAAGCAATTAAACAAGTAAATACTCTCTGAGGAAGCTCACTCGGTCTACCCTCCTGTAGTCTATAAGATCCAAGGCACTCTAGGAAGCTCACTCGGTCTATCCCCTATAGCCTATAATGTCCAAAGGCACTCTAGGAAGATCACTTGGTCTATCCCCTGTAGCCTATAATGTCAAGCACTCATTGGAAAGCTCACTCGATCTATCCCTTATAGTCTATAGTACCAGGTTCTCATAGCCCTATGCCAGTCAGTGCATAATAATTCTATAAGGACAAAGTGCACCTATAGAGCTACTTGGATAACCAAAGTACACCTATAGAGCTACATGGCTAAACAGTCTACATCAAACAAGCATGTTATCATCATCACTCCATCCTACGGTCACTAGGCGTGGAAACAGGCAAAACGTCCAAGGCTAAAAAAGACCCGAAGGTTGTAAATAGAACAAGAATGGGCAAAACATTCAAGAACATGAATTATCCACAAACATGACCAATTTACCTCTACACAAGCATGCAAGCAAGGAAGGAATAATCACAAGGGAAAAATGGTAAACACGCAATACCCCGTTCACGGGTATTGGTGGAGATTGGACATAAAACTCAAAGACATAGAACGGTAAGGCACAAACCACCTACCTGGATGCTAGGAGATCAATATACTTGAGCCACGAAGATTGATTCTTCTTATAACATCTAATATCTAAGAAAATGTCCAAAACATTCAACCGAAGATAACTTGAGAAAGAAGAGGAATTAGAAAATAAGGCTCTAGGATAAGGAAGGACTCACCGCTGCAGTTCCAACGCAATTGATAGCGGTCAATTCGGAGAACAGATGATGGTGTGGGGATTGGGAGAAGTTCTGTGGCCT
The DNA here is from genome assembly GCA_963277665.1 of Viscum album. NCBI lineage: Eukaryota > Viridiplantae > Streptophyta > Magnoliopsida > Santalales > Viscaceae > Viscum > Viscum album. Next base: position 980,608,186 of record OY728145.1, on the reverse strand, counting down.
TACGGCATCTCTCGGTCAAACGGGACCTAGAAGAAGGTGTTTATGTCGATTAGGTGTGACCCCGGTCCGTTTAATGAAAAAAAATACACGGTGTGTACTTCTTGAGTACATAGAGTGTACTCTATTTTTTCATACTCCACTTTAAGCGTCCTCCACTTAATCTCTACACACCGTGTGTGTGGCCCGAACATGGACAGCACACGGCTTGGTGTGGTAAGGGAGTACACGGCATGTACTCAAAAAGTAGACGGCGTGTGCTTCAAAAATTTCCATAAATTCCTATTTTTTTCAAAGACTTCAGAAAAAGGAAGAACATACCTAAAATGAAGATTCGGGTTCTTACAAACTTCCCCCTTAAAGAAATTTGTCCCTGAATTTCCCCTAGTGAGGCATAGAAGAAGAAACCCTGAACAGCTCTAGCCACTGCGATCGCACATCAGCCTCCCTATCCCAAGTCTCGTCATGTACTCGCTAGTGCTGCCATAGCACCCGTACCAGAGGAATAGACCTGCCTTGGAGAACCTTGGTACTAAGATCAACAATCCAGATATGATGCTCCTCAAATGATGCATCTACTTCAAGCTCAACCTCCTCGGGTTGGAAGGCATGAGACGGGTCTGAAAAGTAATGTCGGAGCTGAGAAACGTGGAAGATGTCGTGCATAGACCAGTACCTCTGAGGTAACTGCAATGGATAGGTGACCAGACCAACTCTCTACAACACCTCAAATGGCCCGACGTACCACGGTAAAATCTTACGCTGTCTCTAAATCCTCTTGTGTCCCAACCTCAGTGCGACACGCAGGAAAACCTGATCCCTGACCTTGAACTCCAGAGGTCATCTCTGCTGATCAGCATAAGACTTCTGTCGAGACTGTGTTGAAGCCATCCTCTTCTGAATAAACTCTATCTTCTCCAAGGTCTCCTGAACAAGAGGAGGTCCTAGAAAATCTGCCTCTCCTACCTCCATCCAGTATTAGGGTGATCGGCATGGCCTACCGTACAAAGCCTCGTAAGGTGTCATCTGAATAGTCTCCTGAAAACTGTTGTTGTAGGCGAACTCCAAAAGAGGGATATGCTTCTCCCAAGAACCGCCAAAGTCTATAAAGAAAGATTGGAGCATATCCTCAAGAACCTGGATTGTACACTCGGACTGGATATCATTATAGGGTTGGTATGTTGTACTCAAAAGCACTTGTGTCCCCAAGGCCTTCTGAAGTCCCTGCCAGAACCGAGAAGTAAAGCGTGCATCCCTGTCTGAAACAATGGAGTGTGTAACTCCATGTAGATGTACAATATATCGGATGTACAACCATCCTAACTCATAAACATTGAAGGTCTCCTTAATCAGCAAGAAGTGATCAACCTTCGTAAGCCTGTCGACAACAACCCAAACAGTATCACTCCCTCGGGGTGACCTCGGCAACCCTGTCAAGAATTACATCGCGACGTCGTTCCACTTCCATTCAGGAATGGGTAACTGCTGTAAAAGTCCTACAGGTCTCTGATGCTCTTCTTTCACCTACTGACAAGTAGAACATCTCATGAAAAAACCCAGAAACATCTTCCTTCACACCTGGCCACCAGTACTGGAGATGAAGATCTCGATACAACTTGGTGATACCAGGATGAACTGCCCAAACTGAGGAATTAAAATCCCGCAACAGCTCCTCGTTTATATCTACTAGCACCCATACGCATCCCTGTAAATGCAAGATCTCATCCTCACCAACTGTCCATCCAGGAAGAGGGTCCTCTCCTGACACACTCTCCCGTGGGACTAAGCCTTCTGAGTCTGATGGTTGCCTCATCTGTACCCGATCAAGAAGAGTAGAGGTAACAGCTATAGAAGAAAGGAAAGTCTGTCCCTGTTTATCGTGCACCTCCAGGTGCATCTCAGAGAATAGATCCATAAGCTGCCACTGACTACTATACTCCTGAACTACCTAAATATGTGTTCTCCTACTCAACGCATCTGCCACTGCGTTGCCCTTTCCCGGTGTATAGGAAAGTTCGAAGTCGAAAGACTGAAGATACTCGACCCACCTGCGATGTCTCAGATTCAGATCACACTGATTGAAGATATACTTGAGACTCTTGTGGTCATTGAAAAACAAAAAGTACTCACCTAGAAGGTAGTGTCTCCAATAGCGTAAGGCATGAACAACATCTTCCAACTCTAGATCATGTGTCAGGTAATTCCTCTCATGTGGCCTCAACTGCCGAGACTCGTAAGCAACGACCCCGTCTCCCTGCATAAGCATGGCGCCCAGCCTGATACCTGAAGCATCACAATAAACAGTATCGATCTTTCTTGGCTCTGGAAAGACTAGTATCAGTGCTGGCATCAACCTTCCCTTCATCTCTTGAAAGGCTGACTCACAAGAATCTGAACATAAGAACTTCCCCCCTTCTTAGTCAGACCTTTAAATGGTGCTTATAGGCGCGAAAAGTCTGGTATGAAGTGCATGTAGTATCCATCCATACCTAAGAAACTCTTAACCTCAAATATGTTCTTAGGCTACTCCCAGGAAACTACAGCTCTCACTTTCTCTGGGTCTATTAATACTCCTGTCTCTGAGATAACATGACCCATAAAGTGAATTTGATCCATCTAAAAGTGGAATTTCGAGAGCTTAGAATATAACTAATGCTCTCTCAGTGGACTCAGAATGATCTCAAGATGTTTGGCATGGTCATTTCGAGTGTGAGAGTACACCAAGATATCGTCCATGAAGACCACAACAAAGGAATCCAAGTAAGGATGGAACACTCAGTTCATCAGTGCCATGAAAACTGATGGCAAATTCATGAACCGTATACTCGTATAGACCATACCTTCTCCTGAAGGCTGTAAGAGGTATATCTGATGGTATAACGTGCAACTTATGATAACCAGATCTCAAGTAAATCTTTGAGAACACTCTGGATCCTCTAAGTTGATCGAAGAGATCATCAATCCTCAACAAGGGATATCGGTTCTTTACCGTCAACTGGTTCAACTTCCGATAATCCATGAAAAGCCTAAGGGTATTGTATTCCTTCTTCGCAAAAAGGGCAGGAGAACCCCAAGGAGAAGTACTGGGTCAGATGAAACCCTTTTCCTGCAACTCCTCCAACTACTTCTTGAGCTCCTGCAACTCAGGTGTAGCCATCCTATAGGGAGGAATGGACACTGGTGCCGCTCCAGGAATGATCTCAATTGAGAAGTCCACCTCACGCTCTAGAGGAAAACCTGAAAAGTCCTCTGGGAAGATGTCTCTGAAACAATCCACCACTGGAGGAAAGTCCAACTGTGAAGTCCCCTGGTCATCTAGATAAAGACTAGAAATCTGGGCTGTAACTCCTCCTAGCCCATGATGCTCGAGTCCTGCTCGACTTGCCTAAACATCCCACTCGACTCTATGAAGAAAGGATTCACCTTCTAGTGATATGAAACTCACCCTGCGGCGATAACAGTCGATGACTTCCAGGAAGGGAACCAACCAGTCCATCCCGAGAATGACATCATAACCTATCATCTCTAGGACATAAAGATCCCATAAGAAATGATACCCTGTAACCTCGAGAGGGCACTCTCTGCACTAACGTACACTAGAATTCCTTGCTCCCAACATCGTGTCAAGAGTCAACATGTCGGCAGATGAAAAGATAAAGTGCCCAAGTCTCTCCACAATATCAAAAGAGATAAAACTATATGAAGCACCAGTATCGAAAATGGCTGAAGATAAAACTAAGGCTACTAGGATCGTACCTCGAACTGCAAAAGGGCTAGGATCCTGCTCCTGGTAGGTCTGCTCCAAGGCGAAAGTCTGGCCTGTACCGCGGCCCTGCACCCCTGTCTGACCACTCTGAGCTAATTCACTCTGCTTTCGCTAATGACCGGGTGATTGACCACCATGGCTACAACCTCTACCTCCCCCCGAATAGCTGAAAGAACTCCAGTTCCCAGACTGGTGAGAAACTGGAAAACCATCTCCAGAATGCGGTCTTATAGAAGAACCCCTACCACCACCTGAAGGTGAGAAGATCTGAAAAAAGTACTGAAGATGGCCCATCTTGCCGCAAGATCGGAACTCCATCGGATCTCTCTGGCACTGGGGCCTAGTATTCCCACTCCTACTAAACTGGTACCACACAACCTGGCTGCTAGAAGACACATCTCGCCTGCCCTAGTCTCCTTGAGAAGACTCTCTACGGTGCTTCCTACTATCCGTAGGAGGAACACCAGCTCTGGATGTCGAACCTCCCTAGCTCACTGATCCAGAATCCCTCAGATTTCACTCATTGATAAGCGCCTGGTTAACGATAGAGGATATCGAAGTTAACCTGAAGATATTCACCTAGGAATGGATCTCCTGCCTGAGACCATCCTCAAACTTCCTAGCAAGGAAAAAATAATCACCTTCTTGGATCGGTGTGAAACATTGCAGTTTAGTAAAGTGGGACAAGTACTCCATAATAGAGAGAGTACACTGTTGTAGGCTCATAGACTCCTAGGCTTGATCGGCCCTCAGGGTCTCCGGATAGAAGTAGTTGTAGAAGGTGCGCCAAAACTCATCCCAAGACATACTATGTTGGCACCATGACTGTGAGATCACCTCCCACCACCTCTTGGAGGTGTCTCGAAGCATATAGGTGGCCAGCTTTACTCTCTTCTCTGGGGATATCTCGAGATGATCTAAGATAGTCAGCGTGGCCTCTAACCACGAATTAGTAGCCTGGGGTCCTCCATCCCCTGAGAAAGTAAGAGGATGTTGCTGCTGAAAGACCCACGTCAATTCGACCATCAACGGGGTAGGGGGCAGCGCTCCCTGAAAAGTTTGCATCATCCTCAAGAAGTCCTCCCTAAACAGTGTATCGGCTCCAGCGATGGGTATAACTGCTGGTGCGAAAACTGGAACAATAGGAGGATCTGTAGGAGGATCCTGATCGGACATGTCCGATATCTGATCACCGTCTGGCAACTGACGTACAACCGGAGGACGTCTCAGAGGCATAGCTCTGAAATATAAAAAGAATGCCTTAGATTAGGATTATCAAAGATTGAGAACATAAGAGTACAAAATGGGAACAGGGGAAGGAAACATTCAAGTTTTACCAAACATGACTACACAGTGTGTATAAAAACTACGCAGCGTGTTCTCTTAAGCCATTCACATGGGCGTGTATTCCTTCCACACTGGTCATGTAACAAACCAAACTACACGGCATGTTGTACCCACACACGGCGTGTACTTGAACTCTACTCCCCTTCCCGAGTCTCCTAACACAGCTAACCTACACGGTCCACTTAAACTTAGACTACATGGCATGTTTCCCATGGACACGGTGTGTACTAAAGAAGATTTCGGCAACCTTTGTTGTTAGTTACACGGCCGGATACATAGCTGACCCTTACATGGTGTGTTCCGAACAAACACGGTGTGTATAGGAGAAGATAACACTGACCTGTGTTGTTTCTGACACGGCCGGGTACCTGGAACAAAACTACACAGTGTGTTCCTACCAAACACGGTGTGTTCTACTCGAGCTTCCTCGGCCCGTGTTATTAGTGATAAGGCCAGGTACATGGCTCACTACTACACGGTGTGTACCTACCGTACACTGCGTGTTCCAGAAGATTTTCCACAACACCGTGTTCCTACTAACACAGTCAGTGACACGTTTTAAAAAAAAACCACACGGCGTGTATATATAGAGTACATGTCGTGTATTCTGGGTTTTTCTGGGCAGTAGCTCAGAAACTGCATCGGAGTCCAGAAAACTCAGAAATAAGGCATGAAGGTGCCAAATTCCGATCCTTGAGGGCCCATACTCCCTGCGAATCAAAGCTTTGCATCCAATACAGTCATATAAAAGGAAAAACAGGTCAATGATCCACCAATTTCCGATTCAAGAGGGGCCATAACACCTCAAGAACCAAAATTTGGCATTCATACAAGCATGTACAATACAAACATCCCTCTAACAAATAGCAGGGATTCTATCAAGCAACTATCACAACAGAATCCATAATCTACAAAAGTCTATCACAACAACATGCAATCGCTAATGCTCCCTAAATTGCATGGCATGTGATTTCTAATAGGTGCCTATATTATGCATGAGATGGCATACCCTCATCTCATCGAGTTGTGACAGAAATAGAACCATAATAGCAACAACAATAACAACACAAGTCATGTGAATCACTCTAGGTGAAATCATATCAACTGTAACATCGCAAAACCAAAAAACTGCAATAAGCAATGTAGATTGGCTTCTCCTTGTACACGGGTTAGCTACTCCCGAGCACAGCTTAACACCAAGTACCAAATCCATCCTATCCCTAGAAAAGGCTCTAAATAGTAAGTCAAGAGAAAATAACCCTCTGATACCACTTTGTAACATCCCGGTTCCAGAAGCTGCCCAGAGGTGCACCGTACCCAGTTGTTCACATGGCCTCAAGCGCATTTCCCCAAATGCCAGAGGCTGCCAACTAGCAGTGAGGGCCTTGGGTGTGATATTGGGGAAACTATACCCTCGTTGGTAGAGTACACAGTGGAAGTAAACAATAAAAAATAGTGGAAACAGAACAATCCATACATGAGTAAACAGCGGAAGACTAAAGCAGTAAAGAACTGGAGCACACATATATATATATATGAAATGATGCATGATACATATGTCTAGGAAACCTTCCAAACAAGTCACAATTCTAGAAATAAAATAGTTCCAAACCAAAGTAAAAAAAGAAAGGTAAACAGATAAACTCCTCAGCATCGCAAGCCATAGCTTGGTCCCATGCTCTCCTACTCCAAGCAATCAAGTACCAGAAGTCGAAGGGCGCTTGCCCTTGTCTATACCTACAACAACATAGTCTGCTTGGGCCCAAAATCATGGCCCAAACATGGTGTGAGACAAAATCCCAGTAGGAAACCACCCGAAGATATGTGCCTAACAATCAGTGAGTATATGTCAGGTAACAGTACAGAAAGAAGTAAATAGTAACAGTAAACAACAAGCAGTAACAGGAAGATATACAACAATAATCAGTCCACATAACAACAAGTAGTAGTGAAGCAAACAGCTAACCACTAATAGGAAACCCTCTAGGAAGTACTCGTAGCCATCCCCTCTGGTCCTAACCGAGAAGTACCACAACCCTCTGGGCAGTGCACTTAGCCTAACCCCTCTGGTTTGGTCATACGAATTTATAAGACTCTCTAGGGAAGCTCACTCGGTCAATTACTCTTATAATCTAGGGTAGTCAGGGACTCTCTGAGGATGATCACGTGGTCTAACCCTCATGGCCCCAAGGTCTAGAAACTCTCTGAGGAAGCTCACTCGGTCAATTCCTCCTATAGTTTTAGGTCTACCACAAACTCTCTAAGGAAGCTCACTCATTCAATTCCTTCTCTAGTATGGAAAATGGTTTTAAAGCTATTACACAAGTAAAGACTCTCTAAGGAAGCTCACTCAGTCTATCCTCATATAGTCTATAAGATCCAAGGCACTCTGGGAAGCTCACTCGGTCTATCCCCTGTAGCATATAATGTCCAAAGGCACTCTGGGAAGCTCACTCGGTCTATCCCTTATAGTCTATTGCACCAGTTTCTCACAGCCCCATGCCAGTCAGTGCATAATAATGTTATACGCCCAAAGTACACCTATAGAGCTACTTGGATAACCAAAGTACACCTATAAAGCTACTTGTCTAAATAGTCTACAGCAAACAATCATGTTATCATCATCACTCCATCCTACGGTCACTAGGCATGGAAATTGGAAAAACAGCCAAGGCTAACAAAGACCCGAAGGTTGTAAATAGAAAAAGCATGGGAAAAACATCCAAGAACATCAATTATCCACAAACATGACCAATTTACCTCTACACAAGCATGCAAGCAAGGCAGGAATAACCACAAGGGAAAAATGGTAAACACGCAATACTCCGTTCACGGTTATTGGTGGAGATTTCACATAAAACTCAAAGACATCGAAAGGTAAGGCACAAACCACCTACCTGGATGCTAGGAGATCAATATACTTGAGCAATAAAGATTGATTCTCCTTAGAACTTTGAAGATCTGAGAAAACATCCAAAACGTTCAATCAATGATAACTTGAGAAAGAAGAGGAATTGGAAAACAAGGCTCTAGGAGAAGGAAGGACTCACCGCTGCGGTTCCAACACAATTGACAGCAGTTGATTCAGAGAATGGGTGAAGGTGCGGGGATTCGGAGAATTTCTGTGGCCATACAGCATCTCTCAGTCGAACAGGACCTAGAAGAAGATGTTTCTGTCGATTAAGCGCGACCCCGATATGTTTAATGAAAAAAAAAGAAAATATATGGTGTGTACTTCTTGAGTACACGGCATGTACTCTATTTTTCCGTACTCCGCTTTAAGCGGGCTCCACTTCATCCCTACACACCGTGTGTGTGGCCCGGACATGGCCAGCACACGGCTTGGCATATCAATGGAGTACACGGCGTGTACTCATAAAGTACGCGGCATGTACTTCAAAAAATTCCATAAATTCCTCTTTTCTCAAAAAACTTCAGAAAAAGGAAAAACATACCTCAAATGAAGATCCGGGTTCTTACATTTAGCATTTACTAAACACAAGTCAGTATAGCTCCCACTATCTCTAATAGAGATATAAACCCTTATATAGAAGTTTAGTCTATTACTTGACTACCTACTTTTCTATATTAGGGTTTTATGTAACATCCTAAGCAATCATTGGGATTATTACACTAAATGGACAATGTGTTTGTCTTGATGCAAGTTTGTTTATGTCCTAACAAATTCTTTGCATCCAAACACATGTCGTTATGATATAATATATTTACATCATACTATGACTCATATGTTATCCATTTTTCATTGTAGTTGGCATATAGTTTTGGTATATCTCCATTATTTGAAAACCATTTCATGAAATATAATGGATGTTTCTCCAAGTTTCAACATTGATATTACTTACATCAATTCTATGATATATAAAATGTTCATTCGGGAATTTCTCCATGCTCTATTTTGTTTATCAATGTTAACGTGTAAGAATTCATCATTGATCCTCATCATTGAAATAAATTTCATGATGTGGATATGGTCATGTGTGTTTAGGAATTACTCCATGCTACATTATCATGATCGATGATGGCACAGTCAATATATTCTTTATCATGCTTTCTCTAAGAAGCTCATATATTCTAACCATGCACTTAGTTCATTTTATCATTCCTTAATTACTTAAAGGAATCACATGAAGTATATATAATTCTAGATTATAATTGGAATAGTTCAGATTCACTTGTTAAACTATTTACAAAATCTTTGTGACATGCCTTTATTTTAAAGGCTCCTTTATAAAAACTAAAGACGTTGATAATAGAAAAATTATTTAGATGTTTCGAGCCTAAATACCAAACTTTTTATATTCATGAAGTCCACTTTTAGTATTTCATGAAAAATAATTATCTTGTCACAACTAGGTATAAGTATTACATTTATATTCATCACTCTTTCCTATGATTCATGTATCACTGAACTAATGATTGAGTTTACCAAAAAAATCATTCAAGAACCTGAAAGAATGTATACTTGCATCCAAGGACACAAGAGATTAGTGTTTGTGGTTATACTCAATAATATTTCAATATTAATATTTAATTTGAAAATTAAGAAGTCATGTACTTATCACCATTGGCCTAGGTATCACCCTTTCTCATCTACTTATAGAATACACCTGACTTCTAGTAAGGTTTCAATACTTACTTGGTTACCATATTAGAATACACATATGTCAGTAAGATATTATATTTAATACCCAAGTAGTAAAACTAAAACATTACAATTGATGAATATTCTTGAAGAATAAGTAGGTAACTTCCTTCTTTAATTCAGTTAATTGAATTTAAACTTCCATAGTATTATTTTATAATATGAAATGAAAATAACATTTGTTAATACCTCATAAATTTAAGGATGTCACAAATCTTCCATAGGCGTTGTCTTTTAATTTATTCTCTATAAGAATTAAAGATAAAACTGTCTTTGATATTCTTATTTACTTGGAGAACCTTACCTGGATAGGTAATGAAGTGTTTACTCAGTAATTTTTCATTTTATAACTTAAAACAAAACATGAGTATTGGGGTGAAAATGATATGAGAAAGGGATCCATTTAAAGAACATGAAAAATCTTTCAATTTACACATGTCGGTGTAACCAACGCCTTATTCATATCATTACTTCACTTTCTCCTTAAAAACAACTCGAAGATGAGAATTCATGTTATATTATCCATGTCCTGGTGTAGTGACTGCAACTGACATCGGACATTGATGAAAGCATAATGATATAAATATCATATGATTTATACATTAGTCTCTTGTAAGAAATTTTCAACCTCGCTTCTTGAGGTAGTTTAACAATGTTGGGGTCACTAACACCTTGAGTTTACTACATCATTATACTATGTGCAAGCGCCCATATTATTCTTGTATACTCATGCTAGTGTGGACATTTACTTTTTCCAATATAATATCATAGTTTTAAACTTTTAGTATAACTTTCCATTTTTCTAAAAAATGAGTTTTAGTAGAGTAGTTATTTTATCATGATTAACAGTTAAGACATTTTTTATTAATCACTTAAATCATTTATTATATCCCACTATTTAATATGATTCTAGGAACCCTATGTGCTTGAATTTGAATATTCTATCACTTGAGTATTCTAGTGGCACAGATCACAGAACCACCCCTCATAGTCTACACCACTAAATGGAGGGTTCAAGGTGGGATTTTGTTTAGCTGACCGCTTTAACTTGAGGTTCCTTAATCTGTTGAGTGAAGTACTAACTTATAAAATCAGAACTTGATTTACTCAATGCTTTCCTCTAAAATGATAGAAAGTTAGCTATAGATAATCCTTACTAGAACTTTATTTTAAGTCGACCCATAATTCTTATAAGGACTCCCTAGCAGTAAGAGGAACCCTCAGCTATAGCATAACTAGCACCTCAAATAGCCTGTTTTTTTCAAATTTGAATGACGGAAGGCTGTTATGGCTTAATATATCTTGGAGGGTTTTATTATTTTTAATGTGATGAAAGAAATAATTTTCTATTTTTATAAGCACATACTATGTGATCAAACTCACATCTAATCATTCATGAAATATAAATTTCATCGAGTCGCATGTTCATTTTATATTGAATGCATGTTTATTATTATAATATGTGATCTCACAATAAACTACACATGCACAAAAATAATAAACCATTCAAAAAAATGAAAACCTGATCAAGAGCCAGTTCTAATGGTTGATCAGTTGAGTGAATAATGGTCCAACTGAGACCCTACGTACAATACCATTAGTCATGTGGCTTGCAACTTGAATAGGAACGTCTGTTCATCCAATGCATCCAGCTCCTATCTGGTGTGTTGCTGTCACTTGGCGTGAAGTGCATCATACCTCATCTCGTCATTATACAACTATACTCGCACACAGGAGAGGGGGTCTCAGGGTATAAAAAACAACTCTGAGAATGGGTGTGCATGCCCTTATACATAAAATGACACGTGAGATTAAATTCAGATCATCTTTTATTTAATTAGACTAATTATTACAAACTGGCATTCAATAATTAAATAAATAAATTAAATATATGTATGTATATATAATTTATCAGACAATTATTGGTCAGTATTAGGCTCATGATCAATCATATACGCATTAAAATCACGTATATAAACTAAATGCAGAATTAAAAATTAAACTTTCATTAAAACTTTTGAGGTCATTATTTTATTGAATTAAAATTCACTCTAATTTTAATTCAATTTAAATACTTTATTTGGTTCTATTTAATTAATTTAATTTTAAAACTAAAAAATAAATTAATTAATTAATTTAATTAAACTCTCAATTAAATTAATTATGCCGCGTCTAAATTTTAATAACCAAAAATTAATATTAATTTAATTTAATTATCAACTGTAATTAAATTAATTATTTTAATTAATTTTTGATTGAATTAAATCACCCGGGCCCATATAACTTCGGGTAGGTCCTATGCGGGTGGGGGAGAACCTGTGCAGACCCAATCTAGGCAGTACTGACCCCATGCAGGGGCATTCTTGGTTGGGAAGGTCCGCCTAGCCCCTTCCGGGATGGGCCGACCCGTCCTGACCTATTTTAGGGTAGACCAAGTTACATGCCCGCTAAGAGGACTGGGCGGTGACCGGAAAGGGGCAGGTTCATGGCGAAGCGAGCTATCCTGGATCATTCGGGGTGGCCATGATGGCGAGAACCCAGTGCGGCTATCAGAACACGCATGAGGGTTCGAGCAGGGAGGCACATGTGCAGCGTGCTTGGCTGGAGGAGATGGGACCAATTGCCATAGCTGGTTGCGCCGGTGGAGGGAGGCATCCTGGCAGGGTTGTCCGCAGCTGGCAGGGGCGCCAGAAGAGGTGGATGGGTGCGAGCGGATGCTATGGGTGTGGTATGGCAAGTCTGGTGATCTGGTTCATGTGTTGTGCAGTGCACCTGGGAGAGTCGGGCTAGGGCGGTTTAGCAGGTCTTTGCGGCGGTCAGGTGCAAGGCAGGGAGGGAGGTCCCGGAGAGGGGTGGCTTGGTCGGGAGCTTTGTTTGGAGAGGGAGAGGTTGCGGATGTGGTATTCATCCTAGACAGGGTTTGCGAGGTTATCGGGGAGGAGGTCCATGTGAAGGGCAGCAGCCCTACTGCGCCGGCCAAGAGCGGGAGGGGGAGATAGCTCGTAGCAGGGTGGAGGAGGGTGCCGGTTTGTGGCAGATCTGGCATGGAGGTAGAGCGCGGGAGGCGGCCATAGCTTCATCCCAATAGGAGGCCTCCTCAGGGGGCCTGGGTATGATGGCATGTGTCACTTACTACAAGTCGGCCAGGGCAGGGGTTGCAGCACAGCTCCGTGGGCTGCAGGCTGAAGGGGGAGGGCGGAGGGTCTAGTGTCGTGTTCTAGGCAGTGCGCTGCTACTACAGCGCGGCATTGAGCAGCCAGCACTGCAGGGCCGCCACTTGCTGCAGGAGTTCCACAGGTAATACCAGAGGGCTACCACTTGCTGCAGGAGTTCTGCAGGGAAGACCAGCAAACCCCTTTTCTTCTACAAAGACCTAAGACCTGGAAAGCATATCCTCTTCCACACATTTTAAAAGTTTTCTAAAGCCTATATACTAGGATTAGAAACATACTAATAATTTAATATTAAAATATTATTATAATAATTAAATTATTATTATAATAAAACTATTATTATTATAATAAAAATATCATTATAATAATTATTACAAAACCTCTCCTAAAAAACATTATTCTGAATTTAACAATGGATTCAGATGAGTTCATCGATTTAAAACTCGTATCTATACCAGTTCAAATCCACTCAAAAATTTAGATGACCGTAGAATGGTCATAAGATGTCGGATTGAAACACGGTCAGCGGTGTTGGGACTATTACAGCACCCTCTTTAAAATTTAATGAAAATTTAATTCTTTCATTGGCTTAAAATCTAAACACACTCCCTCTGTTACCACTTAAAGGAACAGGACATGCAGCGGAAGCCCCAAACAGGTGGTATTTTAAAAAAAATCACCGATGATCAATGTAATCTTGTCGATGTTGGCGAACAGCTACCCGGTTTAAGCTGACAATCTCATGTGAAGGGTTTTAAGCACAAAAATAAATCGTAAAATGCCTGGTTTAAATATAAATCCATGCATGACGTCTTCTCATCGTTGGCGATCTCTACTCAATGAATCTGAGGTTAAATTCCTCTAAATCATCCACACACAATTCAAGGAATCAATGGGAGCATTTTTCATCGTAATCCAGGTGCTAGCATGGAATTTCAACGATTCCTTAGATGCTCCAACAATCATCACATCGCTTCACTAGCGATACCTGAGAGAGTTCTCGATCTGATCTCCTTGGATCCAAAGCCTCTCTCTCTAGATCATGGGAGAGAGGAGAGGAGATATAATCCCCATGAATTGTATTTAGAAAAATCCCCTCTCTTATTTATAGTGTTTAATTAAAATACTCAGTATAGCCTCACCAGCCACGAATACTTAATGCACTATCAAAAACATTTTATAACTACTAAAATAAGTCATAAATATTACTATAATTTTTCTTATAATATATTAAATATATTAGATGGAAATAATTGAGTCCAAAACTTGACTCATCATTCCCATAAATATTATTGATCCTTGAATATTTTTAATATTCATTAATTAATATTTTTCATGTATTTACTTAAAAATCGTAAATACATTTAATAAATAAATTCAATGCTAATTATTCGAAACTCGGATAATATGTATTCATTTATTACATTGGTGATTTTTTTTCCTTGGCCAAATCCCAGACCCTAGTGGTGGGGCCCTCCATGTCCAAAACTCATATTCAACTGAATAGGGAAGATTCTCAAATATGCTATTGTGTGTGAACCTATAGGCCCTTATCTCAATAGCAGGGAATATTATTCATAGACAAAGAGTGGGATCTAGTAACCCATCATGGACCCTAAATAGATAATGATTGCCACAGCAGCGACAACCAACCTACAAACACACACTATGTAATATAATCTCTTTGTCTGTAATATCTCATAAAGCAGTACGCACTCATGTGTCGTTGCACTTTTCTTGATTTATTGTCTGTTTATCTAATTGGATAGATTTTCCCTCAACTTCCAGGTCCATGGTCTTATAATGGTACTACCATCCATATCAACATGGCCTAAGATATATTACTTCCATAACCCAGAAGTGAAGAATCATTTCTTAACCATTCAACCGATGTCATTCCACTAATGACGCACCCAACACAAACTACATTTCCATGACTTCATTTTCATGCTTTTCGTCTTGCATCAAAGTACACAATCAAATTAAATACATTGTTAATGATCTCAATTCAAGATACCATTAAATATGATTATAGATAGAAACATCCAATGACACCCGAAACATGTGGTGTTTTTATTGGTGGGTCTATCCTCATGATCTCACTACTAAAGATCAATAAGTGTGAACTTCATGAGAAGAAGTACCAATGGTTATGAGCCCCCAACACCTAATATTCAAACATCTACTGTGTCCAATCAGTAATATGTATCTAGACCATAGAACATATATTTAAGATTAATGTCATAGTATCTCGAGGTTCTCATTATAGTCTGGGAACTACTATAACCTATTGACATAACAATTAATCTATTGACATTACCATTATATAGTGGATGTAGAAATATATACACTATAATGGTAATATGACATCAGGTATATCAAAATTAATACACGATATGGTAATCAGAAACACTGAATAGTTGGGTCTAGAGAACCCACTATTTCAACAAATAGTCCATGTGGTCATAAGTAAATCATCTCTAGAATAATATTAATGACACAATAATCACTTTTCTATGTCCTTTGTTCTTTTAAATCCATTAATTAAACATATATATGAAAAAAGAACAATGTTACAATCATGGAGATGATAAGTCGTATGTACGTATGAGTAACGTTTCCATTTGTTATTTATCATTATAAAAATAAGGTAATTATTATTTTACCTTTTTAGAATTATCATAATATTATTATCATCACAATAATAATTTAAATATACTTATATATATCATAATATTGATGTGATGAATTAAAACAATTAACATCACTTCGTGGATGTGATAATTCACACGTACACACGAATGACGTTATCATTTTTTGTGCACGGAAAGTAAGAACATAATTGAAATATTATTATTTTAAAATATTGAATATTTCATAAAAATTATATAAAAATATTTATTCCATAATTATATTCAGTCTTGATAGAAGGTAATGAAAAATTAATTATATCTGTTGGCGAGGCGGTAGTCCACCGTACACATAAACGAAATGTTCATTTCCCATTTGATGAAATTAGAGATGGATTTAGTTGATGATATTACCATAATAAAAACTCAGTATATTTATGTTAATGGGGTTATTATTTAATATTATAACAATAATATTTAGAGAAATTATAAGAATAAATAAATCAAAAACACTTAAAAATAATACCTCTTCTTCAATTGATCACCTTTAAAGAACACCTTAACACCTCTAACAAGGGTGTTATACCTAAACTAAGGAATAAAGAATGTAAAGAGGGGTTATAGGAATAGTTTTGGGTAGATATTTTCTGAATAAAAATTCTATTTTAAGTGTGATTATTATTTAAGTGTGTGTACCTTTTTAAAGGAGAGGGGAGGGGCACCCTTGGAAACTCTTAAAATATTAAATTGATATAAATTCAATTTCAGTACCAAATTGTTCAAAAATAATTTATTTATAAGATAAGATTATTTTGGGTCAAATAATCATCATATAATTAAAATTATACAAGTTTTGAGTATCTTTTAATCCTTATGTTTTTGGTTTAATCCTTATTTTACCCTTTTTAATCTTACCGTGATATTATGGTATTTACACTTTGTGGGTTAATGTAATTACCATAACATGTCAAAAGACCCAAAAAAGTATCATTTGTGAGATTTATCCTAACCATTTGGATAAATATTATATTTTTAGGAATTTAATAGCATTAAATAAAATATTTTATATTTTAAAATACCAATTGTGTCAATTTTGACACTATTCCTTAGTTGACTTTTAAAAAATATCATAACAACAAGATAAGTTCGAACCATTTCCTTTAAATCATCAAAAAAAATTCAAATATATACAAAAAAAATATGTCATAAATTATGTCATATGATATTTATTTTCATATTTATAATATCATTTATTTTATTATTTCATTAATTAATAAATTACTACATCATCGTTGTGTAACCATTTAATTTAATTATTTATATTATAAAAATTATAAATAAAATACTACGATGTAGATAAAAGTTTTATATTTCTAATTAATATTTATATTCTAAGATATCTCTTTTATAACCCCATATTAAAATGGTTTTAGTTATGAGAGACATGATTATGATATCTTGGTATTTATTTTAAATAAAATGTTTATAAGTATCATAATCACATCCAAGTGGATCCAAGTGGTCCTAAAATAGACCCAAGTATTATCATGGTCAAGATAAAATCATTAAATTAAATTAGTTTTAGTTTTAGGGTAGTTTTTATATTATTATAATATTATTTTTACCTTTAATTTCCCGATTTACCTTTAATTGTGGTAATAAAATTTATTACTAAAGTTTCAATTCATAATGTCCAAAAATAAAAGGGGATTATTTACATAATTTGGACCTACTAATTCAAAATATTGAATCTATTTTTTCAAATTCAAAACACATAATTTGTATTAATTAATTTAAAAATAATCCTCATTGTCAAAATGAGAAAAAAAAGGTTTTTTAAAAGTAAAAACCATCCAAAGATTGATGTGAGTTTATATCAAATTTCAATTTAAAATTACATAAAATGATAAATATTGTATTAAATGATAAAAATTAATATAATTATACTTTAAAACAAATTAAAAATGTAATATATCAATATATATAACTTATATGAAAATGAAGTTTTGAATTAAAATATAGTATTTTTCACAATTCATTAAAATATGAATTTTATCTGAAAAATACCAAAATTTAAAACAAAGTAAATTTTTATGTCACTATTATAAATAATAAGTTTATTTTATAAAATATAAATTATAAATGTTTCAAAACTATATTTAAAATGGGTTCTCCATCGAAAGGTGGTAAAAATGTATTTTTTTTGAAAAATACTTCTTTTATCCAAAAAATTGAATCTGTTCTTATATAATGTATATAAAATATATAAAATGAATTATAAATATTAAATTTAATACATTTCATATATATTTCATTAATAAAATCCATAAAGAGTGATTTAATTATTTTATAAATTCACTTATTTTCATTTAAACAGTTTTTCAGAAAAATACATCCTTTATATTCAATTGGTTTT
Source organism: Viscum album (assembly GCA_963277665.1). Classification (NCBI taxonomy): domain Eukaryota; kingdom Viridiplantae; phylum Streptophyta; class Magnoliopsida; order Santalales; family Viscaceae; genus Viscum; species Viscum album. The sequence continues at coordinate 980,590,194 of OY728145.1, read as the reverse complement.
TATTTAATTCCCAAATTAATTTGGAAACAAATGAATCATTATATAAACATTTTTAAACCATATTATTATAATTCAGTTAATCCTTTTCATTCCCACCATTATAAAGGTTCATATTATCAATAAATTCCTCAATAAAAGGATATTGAGACGAAATTACTTGCCTTGAGTCCTACTTGTCACGTACAATCATTATATTCCTAAATAATAAACATAGGTTAATTTATAATATTTTTATAACCATTTTCAACTTTATTATTCATTTTATATCACTTATTACCATGTTATAAAAATTACATAATTATTTAAGTTCATAAAGGATGTTTTGTCGATGTTCGGTACTTGAGTCGAAAATGAACTTGGCATGATATCAATAGTCCATGTGGTCATAAGTCCATAATATCAAGAATAATATTAATGAAATAATATTAAATTTAATATAACAATTATAATTTTAAATCCATTCATTAAATATGGATGTGAAAAATGAATAACTTTACAATCATGGAGACAGTAAGTCGTACGTACGCATGAGTAACATTTCCATTTTTCATTTATCATTATGAAAATATGGTAATATTTATTTTACCTTTAAAAAATGATCATAATATTATTATCATAAAAATAATAATTTAAATATATTTATATATGTCATACAAGTAATGTAGTGAATAAAAATGATTCGCATCGCTTCCTGGAATTGATAATTCACACGTACGCACGAACGACATTATCATTTTTATGGCATATAAAGTAAGAAAATAATTGAAATATTATTATTTTATAATGATAAATATTTCATGAATATTATATATAAACATTTATTCCATCATTATAATCAGTCTTGATAGACGGCAATGAAAAATAAACTATATCGATTTGTGAGGCGATAGTCTGTCGTACAAATAAACAAAATGTTCATTTCTCATTTGATGAAATTGGAGTTCGATATAGGTTATGATATTACCATAATAACATATCAGTATATTTAGGATACTGGAGTTATTATTTCATCTTAGAATAAAAATATTTAGAGGAATTGGAAGAAGAAATAAAACAAAAACACTTAAAAAATGATACCTCTTCTTCGGTTGATCACATTTAAAGAACACCTTAACACCTCTAAGAAGGGTGTTATGCCTAAAATAAGGCATCAAGAATGTGGGTAGGGATTCTAGGATGAGTTTTGGTAAGATATCGGCTAAACCAAAAGGCTTTTTAAGTGTGAGTATTAGAGAAGAGTGGGTACCTTTTATAGTAGAGGGGAGGAGAACCCTAGGAAACTCTTAAAATATAAAATATATATAAATTAAATTTCAGTTACAAATGGTTCAAAAATAATTTATTTAGAAGATAATATCATTTTGGGTCAAATAACCATCCTAAAATTAAAATTAGACAAGTTTTTAATATTTTTTAATCCTTATCTTTTTGGTTTAACCCTATTTTTACCCTTTTTAATCTTGTTGGGATATTATGTTATTTATACTTTTTGGGTTAATGTCATTTTCATAACATGTCAAATGACCCAAAAAATTTCCATTTATGAAATATTTGGACTTATCCTAACCATTTGGATGAATCTTATATTTTTATGAATTTAATATCATTTAATAAAATATTTTATATTTTAAAATATCAATAGTGTCAATTTTGACACTATTTCTTAGTTGACATTTAAAAAATTTCATAACATCAAGATAAGTTTGAACGAGCGAATTTAAATCATAAAAAACTTTTCAAATATATCCAAAAATATTTATGTCATAAATTATGTTATATGATATTTATTTTAATATTTATAATATCATTTATTTGATTATTTCATTAATTAATAAATTACTACATCATCATTGTGTCACCATATAATTTAATTATTTATTTTATAAAAATTATAAATAAAATACCATGATGTAGGTAATCATTTTATCTTTCTAATTACAATTTTTAGTCTAAGAAATCACATTTATAACCCCATATTAAAATTGTTTTAGTTATCAGAGACATGATTTTGACATCTTGGTCATTATTTGAAATAAAATGTTTATAAGTGTCATAATCACCTCCATGTGGCTCCAAGTCGTCCTAAAATCGACCCAAGGATTTTAATGGTATATATACACTCATCCAATTAAATTAAAACAATTTTTAGGATATTTTTTATATTATTATAATATTATTTTTACCTTTAATTACTTGATTTACCTTTAACCATGGTAATAAAATTTATTACTAAAGTTATTATTCAAAATGTCCAAAAATAAAAGAAACATATTTATATAATTTGGAAATACTTAATCCAAATATGGAATCTATTTTCCCAAATCAAAAACTTAGAATTTTCAATAATTAATTTGAAAATAATCCCCAGAAGATGTAAGAGATGGATCTCTCTTCTCCTAGGGATAACGTTCCCCATGCGCCGCTAGCCATTTCAAAAATTTTTACCGTTGAACCTCCTCCTGTCAGGTCCCCAGATCCTCTACCATCGGTGGCCGGTCATGGCTATGACTTTTTCTTCCCATTCCCTCCTCCTATGCTCATCCCTCTGGCGACCTCCTTCGGATCTCTGTCATGGGGCCCCTATTCCTCCATGTAGGTCCCCGCAACAACCTCCTCCTCATCCCCTGATGTTCCCCCACTTCTACATTTTCCTCCCCTCGTGAACCCACATCCAGGTTCCTATATATATTCACACATAGGATTGAGTGTGGTTTCCCCAGCGCCTTGCTTCCCTGAGGTTCACCTAGCGGCCACAGTTTTCTCTAGAGGTGTTTCTGGTGTTTCTAAGGTCTTTCTAGCATTGGCTTTTATGGATACGGAGGCATGCCTCAAGTGGACCTGTGTATCTTACTCTGGATCTGTTAACCCCCCCCCCCCCCCCGTATCATCTTCCAGCACTTTGTCTCCTCTTGGGGCTTCCATCTTTCGGCGCGAATCTCGCCAGTTCATAGGAATTCGTACTGTCTCATTTTATCCTCAGAAGAAGATTTTGTGTCTTATTGGTGAAAGGAGCCCATTTCTCTTGGTCGATGGAGTTTCATCTTGTCTTAATGGTCCAAGGATATTCACAGGGGAAAAGAAATCCATCGCTCTAATATCTGGATCAACCTACCCGAGCTCCCTCTCCCCTTTCAGAATAGGGGCTTTCTCAAGGCGATCAGTTATTCTTTGGGTGGTTTCCTTTGTGTGGATGTTAGGACAATGTGTTGTATGAATGCTTCATCAACATGTATCTATGTAGAGATTGATCTCTCTCTACCCATTCTGGATCGGCTCTCCCTTTAGGTGCATGATGGCCTCTCATGGGACCAGGCCATCTCCTACCCGATCATTCCAAGGTACTGCTCCTTTTTCCTGCTCTAGGGGCACTCTATACAGGTATGAAAGCATTTCCAAAATAAATCTACTCATCCCCCCTCTGAATACGGATCTCAGAAGCCTAATTTGGGCCCATTTTTTTCCCTGATGTTCCCTTTATAGTGGATTCTCTCCCTATCGACAGGCCGGTGGTGGCTCCCTCTGCCGCAGTACCAGGTTTGGATGTAGCCTTAATCTCATCACCCTCTTCAACCATGATTACCTATTTGGACCTGGTTTCTTTCATCCCTAAGTTATATCCTTATCCCTGATAGATATCATTCCCCCTCCTCCACTTCTCTCTTTATTTCCCTAGGATTCTCTACTAGGGTGGTGGTTTCTGAATGAAATGGACAGGAACTCCGTCCTTCTAGATCTACCTTCCCCCTTACCCTTGATTCCTTATTGCACCTCAGACGCTCCTTCCTTGAAGGATTTGGCCTCCCTCCCACAGGGATCCCCCTTCAGGGGGTGTCCTGACTCATATATAGTACCCCCCAGGGTGCTTTCTCCTGGGGGTCTTCTGACTCGTCTGCCCCAGTTACCCTACTACGTCTGAAGGAAGGCCCCTCTCTCCTTATCCCTAGGGTGCAGAGGCCACTTTATAGGACCTCTCTCAGTGCAAGGGTTACCCTTCTTTCCACCTCCAATGAGGCTTCACCCTCCTTTGTCTCGCTGCTGCCCAAGAGTGTTGAAGTATGTACCCTCTCTCTATCAAGGAATCAGTAGAAGCATGCTACCTCCCATTTTTATAGGGCCATGAATTATGGGGCCAATTCTAGAATACTATTTGATAAATTATTCCAGTAATAATATGGAATTCCCATGAAATTAGAGCCTAGGTTAATTCATATTTCCTCTCCAATGAAATCAGAAGTCACAAGGCTTTCATCGTCGTCGTTCTTGAGCACAAACAGAGCCCTACCAACATCAATGACCTTTGTAGAAAGATCAACCTGCATGGGTGGATTCATGCTAATCCCAACAATAGTCATATATGGATTTTTTGGCACATGAACCTCTTTTTGGACTTGGTTTAGGCTATTAATTAGTTCATAACCACGAGGGTGGGGTATGGCGGCATTTATTTCTTTATATCCTTCATTTACCAAAGCTACAATGCTCAACAAAGTCAATCCTTATAGAATGACCTTAACTCCTTTGACATGGGGAACCACCCTTGGATTCTTGAGGGGGATTTCAATGTGATTGATGCCCCAGAAGAGAGGAATGGATGAGGTCCTTTTAAGAGGAATGCGAGAATGGACATCGTCCAATTTATGGCATGAAAAGGGCTCTCTAATCTCAAATTCTCGTAAGACTGGTTCATGTGGTGTAATAACTAGTGAGGGAGTAACCGGTCATGGAGTCGTCTGGATTATTGTCTAGACAAAATGAAATCCATATCCATGTTCTCTGACACAATGGTAAGTCACCTAGTCTTAATTCTATCTAATCACTCCCCCATTATAGTTTCTCTGTCCTTAGGGAAGGATCATTCCATGATATTTTTCTACAATAAACACTAGGATAGCCTACTAGAATTCCATGACCTGGTTTCTATCACCTGGGATGATACCACTTAGGAACATCCATGGATAGTGGACCATAACAAGATGTGAAGACTTGAGGCAAGGATCCAAGCGTGGGAGAAAGATACTCTTCCAAAAAACAGTGATATTGTGGTTGTCATGCATGATGTGGATTGCATGGAGAGTAGTCTGAAAGATGCCTGGGATGATAGGGTGTTTGAAGATCTATCCAACAAGAAGAGTGTCCTGGTGGATATACTCCTCAAGCAAGAATGTTTGGTGAGGGAAAAGTCGAGGATCAAGTGGCTCAGAGAGGGAGACAGAAACACTACCTTCTTCTATGCCTATATCAAGGAACGAAAAATGAGGGTGAATCCAATAATTTTGATGGATGGCAGTATGTTCACTAATAACAGAGATGGTGTGGGTCCTATGACCATGTCCTCCTTGCAAGACATCCTTGCTGGCCCCAATCCTCACCTGCACAATGGATACCTGGGGGATGATAGGGGATTATTTGATGTGATTCCTAATAGTATTTCAGTCCAAAAAAATGCCGATCTGAGTTCCATCCCTGATGATAATGAAATTCAGGAGGCAATGCTGAGCCTCAACATCGAAAGAACACCTAGGCCTGATGGTTACCCAGGATCATTTTACAGAGCCTCATGGGACGTTGTGAAAACTGATGTCATAGATATTGTTTGAGACTTCTTCCAGGGGGGTCATCTCCCCAGGGTTTCATAAGCCACAACCATCATCTTCCTCCCCAAGATCAAGAATCCTTCCTCCATAACTCATTACAGGCTAGAGAGTTTGTGTTATTTTCCATACAAGATCCTGGCCAACCTTATCAATGTGAGGATGTCTTCCCACATCCCCAGTGGGTGTCCTTAGAACAGAATGGGTCCGTGAAGGGATGTTAGATCCATGGGGCCATTTCCCTGGCCTAAGAGATTATTAGGGACATAAAATTCAACTCTCGCAGATCCAATATGGCCATAAAACTTAATATGAATAAATAATATGACTGATTGGAGTGGTGTTTCATTAACAAGGTACTAGCTAGTATGGGTTTCTCCCCATGGAATATCGACATCTTATTTATGTGCTTCATCTCTTCCTTGTTGGCAGTCACTTTTATGGGGAAAGTGTATGGGTTTTTCAAGGAAAGGTGCTACCTTAGGTAGGGAGATCCTTTATCCTTGAGCATCTTTATTCTCTCATAGGATGTCCTTAGTCAACTCCTGCACAGGGGTATTTCCAGTGGTGAGGTTTTGTCTTATCGCAAAATAATAATATCCCCCTATATTTCGCACCTGATGTTTGCAGATGACACCGTCATATTCACAAACTCTATAATATGGTCCATCAGAGGCCTCAACAGGGTATTGCAGGAGTACTACCTCTAGAGTAGGAAAGATGTAAAAAAGGCCAAAATCAATTTCTATATTTCCAATAGATGCACTTCCACTTAGATCCCTTCTATTCAGCTCGACCTGAACATGCATAGGGGTAACTTCCCCATGGAGTACCTAGGTGCCCCCATTTCCCCAGGGAGGCTCTGTGTAGGAGACTTTGATACCCTTATCAAAAGGGTTACTGACTGGATTCTCAACTAGAATAACATCTATCTCTCATTTGGGCATCATATAATGTTGGTTAATAGTGTGCTCCTCTCTACCCCCATTCATTCTCTCTCATCAATCAAAGTTATGATGAGTATCATTAAAAATATTGATAAGATTCTAGTAGGCTTTATTTGGGACTCGCACTCAAAAGGAAGGAAACGATGGGAATTCTAGAATAGGGTGACAAGACTATATAGAGAGGGTGGCATCAATGTACGTCGGCTCGATGACATCCTTCTTTTTATGAATGCAAAGATTGCATGGGAAATTCTAGATCAATGCATGATTTGGGGGGTCACCATCCACAACTCCAATTCAGGGGCAGAGGATCCTATCGCCGACTAGGTCTCTCCATTCTGGTTCTTCATCTCCCCTCTAGTTACTACCCTGAAACCCCACTCTAGATGGATCGTTGGGAGGGGGGACATCTCTTTCTGGCATCAAAACTGGGTCGAGACTATGCTTGGCTTCCCTGGGTTCCTGGCCACTTCGATCACCTTCAAGGAGGCCAGTGTCCATCCAAATTTTATCAACGCGATCTTGGACAGGGACCAGCAGGACATCTTTAACCTCATCATGCTCAACACCGAACCGAATAGATACACCTTCAATCCTTCTTCTTCAAGGTCATTCTCCTCAAGATACTTTCGACACATGTTGGACACATAGAAACAGAGAAATCTGTGGGATGACATCCTCTGTTCCAAAGGTACCCTTATTGAACTCAACTTTCTTACCTAAAGGATATGACACAAGGATATTTCCACCTATTAGAATATCAAGTGATATGTAATCTCATTGTATTTGAGGTTTAAATACTTCTCAAACCATCAGGATGAGAGCACGGGGCATTTATTATTTAAAAGAGATTTGGCTTGAGTGGTGTGCCAGTACTTTGGTAATTTTACAGGCATTCATGATAGTTATATGGCGGGATTTACATTCCTTGATAAGTGGTTACATGGAGTGGAGGAGAGAGGTCCAGAGAATATGTCCCGCTCTGTGGTCCTATACGCAGGTGTTTAGTCGATCTAGGAGTGAAACAAGGCCAGGCAAGATGGTATCATTGTCTCCAGCCAGGGCATCATCCATCAAATGAAGTTTCTCTGGACATGGTCTGATCTGTTAGCAGCTAGAAGGAGGCACCTACTATTTAGAGGCTTCATTTTCACAATAATATCACTCCTCTGGGAAGCAAGAATAATATAGGTAACTGGGTTTGTTAGTCATCTCCCAGTAGTGGGCTCAAACTCAATACTGATGGGTCATGAAACATGAAACTGATTCGTAGAAGAGGGGTGGTTAGCAACTCCTCAAGGTCAATCATAATGGCATTCTCTACTTGAATAGTTAATGGATCTTACCTCTAAGAAAATTCCAAGGCAATGTTTTCAGACCTCTTCTTATGTCTTCAAAATGGGATCATCCTAACGATGTTCAAAACTGATTCCTAAATTCTATCAAACACCATACAAGGCACTAGCTATATCCCATGATCTATTCTTTACACCATCAGGAAGTGCAGAGGCATGATTAGTGGAAACATGATCATGCTACATAATTGGTGTGAGGTGAACATAGTCATGGACCATATATCTTCTCTTGACATCCCCAGTCTAGATCTATTTTTTTCATACTGTTATCAACATGAAGCCAGAGGGAGTCAACCTGTTTAGAGGGGATGCCCTTAGCCTCCACTACTTTCAGCCACCTTAGGCATCCCGCCCTGGGTTTTTCTGGTCCCACCCTTCTTCTTGTTATCTGTATCTTTGAATAAAAATTTACATGATTATGATGATCCCCATCGTCAAAATAAGAAAACGTTTTTTTAAAAGTAAAAACCATTGAAATATTGACGTGTGTTTACATCTAATTTCAATGTGAAATTACTTCCAATGACCAATATTTAATTAAATGATAAAAACTTAATATAATTATACTTTAAAAACAGTTAAAAATATAATCTAACAATATAAATAACTTAGACAAAAAGAAATTTTTGAATTAAAATGCAGTATTTTTCACTATTCATTAAAATATTAATTTTATCTAAAAAATACCAAAATTTCAAGAAAAGTAAATTTTGATATACCAATTACAAATAAGAAGTTTATTTTCTCAAATATAACATATAAATGTGTCAAAAATTGATTTAAAATGGGTTCTATATCAAAAGGCGGTAAAACTGTAATTTTTTAAAACAATTCTTCTTTTATCCGAAAAAATGAATCTATTCTTATATCATGTCTAGAAAATATATAAGATAAATTTAAAACATTAAATTTAATATATTACATATAAATTTTATTAATAAAATACTTAAATAGTGATTTTATTATTTTATGAACTCGCTTATTTTCATTTAAATAGTTTTTTAGAAAAACACATTCTTTATTTTCAATTGGTTTTTATTTAATTTCTTAATTAATTTGGTAACTATTGAATAATTATATAAACATGTGTAAACCATATTTTTATAATTCTATTAATACTTTTCATTTCCACCATTTATAATGGCTATGTGAAAACTATCCTAATAATATTTAGTTTTTCATTTAAGTTAAATGTGGCCTATCATGTATGTTATATAACATAGTGTTTACCTCTAAAAACATAGGATGTTACACCCCCAATCAAGGGAGGAAGATAAACCCAATGTGAGGAGATTGATAAGATTCCATGAACAAAACAAGTATGGGAAGAGGGTCTACCCTCTTGAAAATATGAGGGGTGGATTTCATATTTTCACACTCATTAAAACCCCCACCAATACACCAATGGTGTTCACCAGCCTGGAAGTGGGTGTAGGCAGTAGCTCATGCCATGGCCAGTCACCACTGGTTGGATAATGGTATGGCTATTGATTTTCCATAGCCCTACCACCCATGTTGTAATAGACCAACCTAGGTCAACTCATAATGTAACCTGATGTGGCCCTCCATAAGTCCCAAAGTCTGTTCCCAACCACCACAGGCTAGCAGAAAGTAACTAGGTATCAAACAAAGAAAATTTTAAATTATTTTACCATAAAAAAGACATATACAAATATAGGAACAATTAGAGTATTATAGAATATATATAAAATACATTATATTTCAAAAAAACAAACCATAAAGGTAAGATCCAATAATGGGATAACAAGTTCTAGATGAACAACCCGAAAACCCATCAATATAGAAGAAATCCATGGGACTATCTTCTTATGACCATTTTTCACCTCCACACTAACCCACCAGAAGGAAACACAAACTAGGAGAGCCTTACTCTATATGTAACTCTTCCCATTACTTATATCCTAAAATACCAAGTCTATAAACTCTCAAAGGAAAAATTAGGGTGTGAGCACTAATGCTTCATATGATACCACAAAATAATCAATACAATGTATATCCACATGCATCTGTTAGTTGTTATATAAAACATGTTTCTAAAACAATTCAAAATAAATAATTTTCCCTATAAATAATTCTTTATTTTTCTTTTCAAAACATTACATATTTAAATAAAAAATCAATACACCATAACATTTAACCTTTAGGTATAATTTGGGTGAATAAAAAAGGTTTCAAGATTAAATATCTAAATAAAATGTAAAAATAGACATATCAAATAATCATACATGTAATGTAACCACAAATAAATAAAGTAAAATCTATATAACAGTGGTGTACACAACTAATATAAACAATAAACACTATCCAGCATAAGTGATTCCTAAATTTTGGGAACCCAATTCCCCAGTAATGATACTCACAACCTTGGAATCACGAGCACCTACCCTAGTAATATATTACTCCACTAAATATCACATAAGTAAATTTTTTTCCCATACCCCAAGGTCTTACTAATGTGCTATCACATAATCATTATGTTCAAGAAACCAAATCCCTATTTATAAACTATTTTCCAAGGAAATCCATTTTGATACAAATTAACCAAGGAAGATTCATTCCATTTTCATGCCCACATTTTCCTAAAACAATTTATATAGTTCAGCCACAATACTTTCATGATTGAAAATTCATTTCTAATTCAAAACCATCTTTGAGGCATTTTATCAAACACATCATGTGCATAAAATCAAGTTTCTAAAGGAATCCCATTTTAAAATAACATTTCATTACCACCAAAGAATGAAACCATAAAGCATGAATCAGACCCGGAGTAGAGAAGCATAATAATACAAAACATACCATGGTATGGACCATAGGATATAGACACATACCTCAAGAGTAATGAAAACCAAATTTCCTTCTAGATTAGTGATGGTAGAGGAAGAGATTAGATTCCTAAGAAACTAGATTTAATGGAAAAATGTCAAATCTCCATGTACATACTAGATCTATTTATCTAGTTTAAAAATTAATCAAACACATGGAGAATAAGAGAAGAAAATGGATTGGAAAGGATCACACTTATTTGATTACACCCAATAAATATCCAATATTTCAAATGAAGTAAAGATCCACTAATAGAAATAGAGAGAGATAAAATCATCACCTAGAATCCTATAAACTTAATTAAACCACATTAGAGTAGAGGGAGGAGGATTAGAGGATTTGAATAATCATTTTGGTCTAAAATTATACTTTATCCCCTATGTAACTACAAGCCCAAAATCATCATCATTCATCCATTATGCATCCACCTAGAGATTTATGATGGCCCACTAGTTGGAGAGTGGGTGTATTCAGAGAGTTAGTACCTCCAAGACTCCATCATCTAGCTAGTGGATGTCTACTAACTGGTTGGTGGCACCTACAGACATGAAATTATTCTACCAACATACACCGGCTAGCTGGTGGCCCTCAAAAACTAGCCAATGGCCTTCCTCGGCTATCTGGTATCCTCCTTCCACTAACTACCAAACACCCTTTTCCTAACCTAAAAACAGCTCGAAAACCAAAATACAAGGAAAAGAGTGGCTTCATACCAGATTATATATATCGGGGTGTGAAAATTCTCCCCACCATAAAATCTTTCTTCCCCCAAATAGTATTAGGATCATTAACCCAAAAAGAGATAAGGCCATTGATACATCATCAAGGACTTGTGATCCCATGTCTCATGGTTTTCCCTACCACACTATCATCTCACTCAATCCAATGGGATAGTCTTTCTATGAATCACCTTATCTTGTTGGTCCATTGTCTGAATAATACCTTTATTAATTGATTTTTCAGGTTTAATTTCAACATCAGCACACTTGATTATGTTGAGTAGAATTAGTTGATACTTAGTTAGTTAGGAAACATGGGAAACATCATGGATAGAAGTTAAATTCATGTAATTAAAATTGATAATCTTCCTTCCTAAGTCACTCCACAATAAAAAATGGGCTAATATAATGAGGTGTTAACTTATCCTACCTCATAAAATGTCTAGGTCCCAACTGAGGTAAAACTCTGATGAAAACCCAATCACCTACCCCAAATTACAATGGATGTTGATGGAAATCAGAATATGATTTTTGGTGACTCTGAGAAATCTCTAACCTTATCTTGATCCAATTCACAATATGCCTTATTTGTTAAATGATACTCAGTTTAACCAAGGACCATTATTTAACATATTCCCAACAAATAGGTGATCTGAAATGGATCCCAGGTAATTACTCAAATGAAACCATCCTGATAAAAACATAATAACCATTTTTATAGAAAAATCTACTAATGGCATATGTTTCTCCCATAATACATTGATGTTAAGCACACATGCCTGAATAATGTATTCAAGAATCTAGATATATATCTTACTTAGGTTATCTATTTAAGGATGATATATTATACTCAACTTCAACTAATAACCCATTATTTTCTATAATTCACTCTAAAACCAAGATGTGAAGTGAAGGTCCCTGTAAAAAATGGTATTCAATTGAACACTATGGATTCTGAAACTCTCCCACACATAAAAGTTCCCATGATCATATACATTCATTGAATCTTTGATAGGTAAGAAATGAACTAATTTCATGAGTAGATTAATAATCACCCATATCACAACCTTACCATTAGGAGTCAGATGTATTCCAATCACAAATTCCATAGGAATCTCATCCCATTTCAATATTGGAAAGCGTAAAGTTTTCAACTAACCAACAGGCCTCTAATTTTCCCCCTTAATTATTTAACACATAAGGCATCGTGAAACAAAATATAAAATATATTGTCTCATTCCCATACACTAATAGTGATGTATCATGTCATGATACATTTTGGTAGCTCCAGGGTTCATGAACAAATTATATCGGTTCCCTTTATCCATTAATTCTTGTCTCAAATTCACTAAAACAACTATCATGCCTTGGAAGCATAAAACTTTAATGGGATACCGAGACCAATAACCCATGGTCTCCCCACCATAAATATTTTTTCTGAAGCTTTGACACTCTGCATCCTTATCCTGTTCAAGTCGAATCAATCATCCATGGATGATCTATCTCAAGTACAAGCTAAGAATAATTCCCCATCATATATCCCATTATCCAAGTTCATCTCAGTAAATATTATCATCAAGCATCATTCTATTGGATTGGTGTGGTCTAATACTTGGATAAATTTGGGCCAACTATTGGCAGTCAATACTACACATTAGGATGCAACACCAGTGATTTGACATTTTTGGTGAGTTCATTAGGGGTTGGTGGGGTAATGTACCCCTGATCAAGGGTCTGGGGGTCTTCGGCCCCTATCAAAATAGTGTGGTACCATAACAATTATGAATCATAATAACAGAGCTGAAAAATTACATCAATAGAGAATTTTAGTATTTTAGACTTACTGTAGTAGCATAGAACAGGACATTGTAGTAGTGTGGACTTCGAAATGCCACTATAGAAACATGAGACTGGAGACATTCACATGTCATTATAGCTCTCTAGACTTATAGAAACCAACTACTATAGCATATTGGAATTACTTCATGGTCAATGGCACAGTTTCATAATCTCCTTTATAAACTCATTTTGAGCTAGGGATTTATACTCTGAGATTATACTCTGTAGTTTTTCTCCTAAAATTAGTGAAGTTTTTTGTCTCTATTTAGACATAGGTATCATTTAACAAACCACATAAATCTCTATGTACCATTATATTCATTTTATGATTTTATTCCCTTTAACTTTTCTTCTATGAATCATCGATAATTTATTACTCAATGCATTTTCATAATGCATTCCTCCATTGATTACATCATTGGTAGAGTTGGTAATTTCCTACTCAAATTGTATGTGATCATGTTTCCTTTCCTAGTGTTGTATGAAATATAAAAATCAAGGGTATGGAGATACTCTACCCAGTTTCTATGTCTTATGATCAAGTCCCTCTAACTGAAGATGTACTTCAGACTCTTATGGTCTGTATACACTATTAAATTCTCCCTAAAGAGGTAGTAGTGAAAAGTATTAAGATCATACATCATTTAATCAAACTCAAATTCATTAATGGGGTGGTTCTTTTCTTGAGGGTGTAATTTAAGGGAGTTATAAGTTACCACCTGTCCTCCCTATATCATAAAAATAATTGAACCAAACCTGAGGCATTATGGTAGAAATTATATCCAAAACCCAGCCTAGGAGGATAAATATTACAACTGAATTAAAATTTAATTTAAACTCCTCAAAATATTTCATGAACTGATATCTACAAACAAATTTTACACCAATGTGGGTTATCTTTGTCATAGGAGATGCATGCTTGGAGAAGTCTTGAACAAAGCACATGTAATAACGATATAATCCCGTGAATCTCTAGATCCCAAACACATTTTTTCACTTCTCCCAAGATTTCACTACCCAAATCATCTCAGGATCCACTAAGACACCCTTCTCAAAAATCACATGGATTGAAAATTTCACCTCTTGAATCTAGAAATGAAATTTAGATATCTTTCCATACAAACAAAGTTCTTTCAAGATCCCAATGATGGTATTCAAATAAAAAACAAGATATTGTTATGATCTTGAATAAATGATAATATTGTTCAAAAAACCATGAAATAAACCAAAAACCAATGGATTGTTTGATTTATTAAATTCATAAACACCATGGGATTTTTGGTGAGTCCAAACGGCATAAACAAATACCCATAATACCCATACCTTCTCCTGAATAATTTTTTGGGAATATCTCCCTGTCAGAATCTCAGTTGATGGTACCCTAATCTCATATCATTCTTTAAAACCAATATTCTTCATTAAACTTATCAAAAAGTTAATTAATCCTCGAAAAGGGTTATTTATTCGTAATTGTCACCTAGTTGAGTTTCTAGTAATCTTCACAAAGTTGGAGACTCCTATACACTATATTTTTGATGAGCACTGGTGATGACCAGGGTGAAATGTAAGGATGAATAAGTCCCTTAGCCTCAAGATCCTCAAGATAATCCTTTAATTATTTCAATTCAGTGGGATCTATATGGTATGAAGGTAAAAAATGGTCCTCGTACCCAAAATCAAGTTTATTGAAAAATAAAATTCTCTCTAAGGAAGTAACCCAAAGAATCCATCTAGAAAACATTGGGATACTCACTCACCACTATACAAAGAGGGACACTAAGATGTGAATCAAAAACATCAAAAAAAATATTTGAAAACTAGAATGAGATTATCTAAACACTAGGGGAAACACAACCTTCTCTCCCATATCAAGGATCCCACTCATCGTAAATACATGAGTGAAAACATCTGATGAAAAAAACTACACCCAATGATGATAGAAACAAATATGGGATGTATAGTTAATCATCAAATCCAAGACAATGATGAGATAAAATATGTTAAGATTAAGAATTAGAAAATCCTATATGATTTTGTGGCCATCGATCATCACCTAACACTCAGGACATTTCAAACCCTTCTTATGATTCTTTTACAAAGAAAGAGTCATTATTAAAGTTATAATATCTTATCACAATCCACAAAAATTAATAAACATGGAAGATATATGGTAATAGGTTTCATCAGTGTAAAGTATTTCCAAAACCATTAAATATGAAATAAACACCATACCTATCATGATATCTGGTCTTACCTTGGACTCCTATAGTTTCCACTTCACGGCATATAGGCATACATCTCCATCATTCCCTTTCTTCATAACTTGAGCATCACCCTTGGCATGAGGTTTATATCCCACCCCTTTTTCTACATCAGGTCTAAATTGAGAGACTATGGTGAAAATGCATCTATTTATACTTCCCTGGTATGTTCTCTCATATAAATGCTTAATATGAGTAGATTTCCCACATGTGTGACATATACTGGTTGTTTTCAAACAATCAGTAATGAGGTGTCACTTTATTTAACATTAGTAATAGGCCACCTGACACATCCCTGACATCATTTGTGCACTCTTTCCGCTACCTCATCACCGGTCACCCCACTTCTTTTTCAATCTACAAAACTTACCATGGATACCTCCTTCTATCATTGATGCCCCAAAAAGTCCTTGTTTCCATCTATATCCTCCAAAAACATAGTTTTCTTATCCAAAACCTCAGTGAAGGTGGGTTGGACCATAAAAATTATAATTAACCAAATATCCTCTCTCAAAGCCATCTTTTATCTTTGATAATTAAGTTATTCATTAGAAACATGATCTGGATACATGTACACCAACATAGAAAATCAAGTTACATACTAAAAAACAAAATTAAACTCTTACTCCAAGGTCAATAATTATAGAGACTTCACTACTCAAAACATTTTATTTAAAACCTTCTTGGAAGTGGTATAAGTATTATCCTTGTGCAACTTGGATTGCGCAATGGATTACCACCACTTCTTTCCCAGCCCCCAAGAATGTAAGTGGTGAAACCAACCTTAGAGTCTTCTAAAGTTTTCAATAAGTGGAAATTTCTCTCAATCCTCTTGATCCATTCGTCTAATTCTTATGAACCCTTTTCACCACAATAGATCAATGGATTTTTATTAGTTAATTATAGAGCACATACTACTAACTGTTCTAAATTAACAGAAACTAACATGACCAATTATTGGATCATTTGGACTATAGTTTCCACCAATACTAATTCAACTGGAGGATTATCCTATTTGAATCTATCTATAGGTTCCTCTCTAGCAATCAGAGAAGGACTTCATAGAGGATACATATTCTAAGAAACAAAGAGAATGAAAATCATCAAGTAAAAAATTTGATTCCTTTATCATAAACCAAATTGAAATAACTGAATATAAAATGCTAAAACTATAAATAAGGAATCTATACAACCCCAAACTTCCCATGGTATGTTAGGGGTTTTCATGAAAGTGAGCTATCTAAGAACACTCTCATACTACCTCCCAAGTTTTTATGGTCCAATATCTATTCTATCAACAACCCCCAGACATAAGATACTGAAAAAAAAAGCATGATAACAACCTTTAACAATAACCTATCCTAATATGATATGAATTTTTAACAGTATAACCAATTTCTACCCATAAATTCACACAAATTGATCCACCGAAAGGGTAAAAGCGTGTACCCAAACCCCACGGGATGGAAACAAGAACTTGGTATCATACAAAGAAAAGTGGGAATAATTTCACCCTTAAAAGGCATATGATAAGATATAGACAATCAATGTATCATAGCAGATATCCAAAATACATCATTTTTCAAAACAATGAAACCATAAAGGTAACATCCAATAATAGGATAAAAAGTTCTCGATAAGAAAACTAAAACACCATTAACATAGAACCAGAAGAAGCCCATGTGTCTATCTCCTCATGATCTTATGTCACTAAAATCCCAATCCACTATAATAAAACAATATCTGGAATATTCATCCTCTATATGATGTTCTTCCCTTTACTTGTATCATTTAAAACCAAGTCTACAAACTCTCAAAGGTAAAATTAGGGTGTGAGCACTAAATCTCAGTATGATACCATTAAATAATATAAACAATGTCTATCCACATGCATTTTTAATTCTTGTATGAATAATATTTTTAAAACATCAAAAAAGAAATAATTTTCCATATAAATCATACTTTGATTTTATTTTAAAATATTCCATGTTAAAATAAATCAATCAATATGACATAACATTTACCCATGAAGAATAATCTAGGTGAATAAAACTGGTTTCAAGCATCAATATCCAAATCATGTAGAAAAAAAGTTATATCAAATAAACATACTTTCAATGTATCCATAAAGAACCAGAGATAAATCCATGAAACAAGGGTTTACACAACTAAGAAAAACTAGAAACACTATTTGTCATAAGTAAATCCTAAAGTATGAGAAATTCAGCCTCCCGGTAAGGCTACTAACTAGAAACCATGGCATCATGGGAACCTACCCTAGTGATAGATTACTTCACTAAGTCTCTCATATGTATAGTTTTTTCGCAAACCCCAGGGTCTTCTCAATGTGCTATTATATCATTATTACTTTCAAGAAACAAAATACTTAATTTATAAACATTTTTTAAGGTGATCATATTCAATAAACATTAAAAAATATAAATATATTTCATTTTTCTTCCCACATTTTCATAAAACATTCTCTATAGTGATTCCACTTGGTTCAATTCTTAAAAATCCAATTCCAATTCAAAACCATCTTTAAGGTATTTTATAAAACACGTCAAGTGTGTAAGATCTAGTTTTCAAAGAAAATAAATTTTGAAAACATTTTATATTTCCACTAATGAACAAAGAATAAAGTATAAATCAAAACCAAATCTTAGAATCACAAAAACACAAATAATTACAAGCGATAAACCATAGGATAGAGACACATACCACTATAGAAATAAAAACAACATTTCCTTCTAGAATGGCAATGGGAGAGGAAGAAATCATATTCAAAAGAACCTAGATATGTTGGAAAAAAACAATTCTTCATGACCATTCTAGATCCAAAAATATAGTATCAAAAGGATTCAAATTCATGGAGATGAAAAGAATAAAACAAATTGGAAATGATCCCATTTATTAGATTACACCCAATGTAGATATAAGATTTCAACCGACATAATGATCCACCAATAGAAAGAGGGAGAGAGAAAAAAATTTCACCAAGGATACTCTAAACCAAAGTAAATCATATTAGAGTCAAGGGAGGAGTATTGGAGAAGTTAAATAATAAATTGCATATTATCCCCTACTTAACCACTAACCCAGTGGCATTATCAGCTAGCTTATAGTCCATCGAATGGCTAGTGATGACCCATGAGTTAGCTGGTGTGTATAGGTAGATAGCCTATGCCTCTAGGTATCCATTGATGGCTATTGGATGTTAATTGTCTAGACAGTGGATCTTGTAGACATATTGGTGTTTTTCCATCCCGTATTGCCTAGCTGGTGGCATCCTGCTACTACCAACCTCAAAACACCCTTATCCCAACCTATGAACACTATAAAAACTAAAAATACTAGGAAAAGAGAGTACCCTTACCTAACTTTGTATATCATAATGTGAAAATTATCCCCACTATAAAAGATTTATACCCCCAGAAAGAATCAGGATCACAAACCCAAAAATAGATAAGGTCATTATTGTATTATTAAGTCCCCATGCTCCCATGTCTCATGGTATTCCCTACCACATTTCTATCTCACTAAAACCAATGAGATTTCCTTTCCACATAGTATATTATCCTATCATTCCACTATTCGAATAACCTTTCAATCACTAAGGTGTCGGGTTCAATTTCAACATCCTCTAACTTGATCGTGTAGAATAGATCTGATTGATACTTATTTAGTTAGGAAACATAGAACCCATCATAGATAAAAGTTAAAAAAACATGTACATCTAATCAATATGCCACCATACCAATTTTATCCACAATCTAAAGTGGGATGACATAACTAGGTGATAATTTACTTTCCTCCCAAAACATCCATGTACCAATAAAGGTGAAACTATAAAGAAAACAAGATCACCTGCCTCAAATTACAATGGATGATGAAACTAATTGGTATATGATTTTTGGTGACTCTAAGCTGTGACTAACCTTCTTCTAATCAAATGCACAATATCTATTTTCTCCCTAATGATACCCAATCAAACCAAATATTTTTATCCAACCTATTCCCAATAAATAGTTGATTTAAAAAGCCTCCCGTAACATTTATCAAATGGATCCATACTAATTGAAGCATGATAAACATTTATATAGGAAAAATCTACTGAGGGGATATGTTTCTCCATGATCCACTAAATTCATGAATGCATGCCTGAATAATTTCTATAAGAATATGAATGGATCACTCAGTCTGCCTATACATCTATATATGATATTTAATGCTCAACTTTAACTAAGAATCCATCGCTATCTACAATACACTTAGAAATCAGGATGTGAAGTGTGGGTATATGTCCAAAATTATAGTGAATGGAACACAAGGGAGTCTAAAAATCACTCATAGATACAAGGGCCTAATACCCTATACCTCCATTGACTCCTTGATAGGTAGTAAATGTGGGGATTTTGTGAGTAAATTAATAATCACTCATATTTAATCCTTACCAATAGGATTTTTAGGTAGCCCAATCACAATTTTTATGGAAATATCATCCCATTTACATACTAGAATGGGTAAAGTTTGTCACAAACCAGTAGGAATTTTATGTTCTTCCTTAATTCTATAACACAAAAGGCACCAAGATGAAAAATATAAAAAAAATTATCTCATTCCCAGCAAGAAATAGTGACATCTCAAGTCATGATATATATTGGTAACTCTAGGGTGAACAAATAAATTATAATGGTGCACTTTATCTATAAAATCCAATATCAAATTCATCAGAACAACCATCCTACCTTGGAAGCAAAATAATCTATCAAGAGACTGATGTCGCTAACCTGAGGTCACCCCACCATAAAAATTTATATTAAACCACTAAAACTCCACATCCTTATCCAATGAAAGTTGAATCTAATAATCTATAGATGAACTATCCCAAGAACAAGATAGGAATAATTTCCTATAATCTCTCCCTTTATCCAAGTGCTTCTCAAAAAACAGGCTCATCAAGCACCATTCATTCACTGATTCCTTCACTACCAGAGTCGGCAATTTCCTACTCAAGGAATCTACATCCATGTTTCATTTCCTAGTGGTGTATGCAATATCAAAATCAAATGCCTAAAAGTACTCTAACCAAAATCTCTTTCTTGAGTTCAGATCCCTCAAAGTGAATATGTAATTATAACTCATATGGTCTGAATACATTATAAACTACTCCTAGAAGAGGTAGTGGTGCAAAGTCTTAATAAAATGCATCACTACTGCCAAATTAAGATCATGAATGAGGTATTTATTTTCATGAGGGTATAATTAACGAGACCCATAATCTACAACATGTCTCCTATGAATCAAAATATAGCTCAAACTCATACTAGAGGCATTGAAGAAGCTATCATATCTAAAACCCATCTTAGGAGGATCAGGACCAGAGAAGAAGACAATATCAAATTCAAATCCTAAAAAGATCTATGTAATTGATCAGTCCAAATAAATTCCTTACCCTTATGGGCCAACTTTTTAAAAGGATATGAAATCTTAGAGAAGTTCTAAACAAAGTGCCTATAATAACCAACTAGTCCCAAGAAAATCTATATCTCAAATACAATTTTAGCTACTTCTAATATATCAATACCCAAATATTCTCAGGATCCACTGAGACACTATTTTTAGAAATAATATGGACCATAAATTTTACCTATTGAACCCAAAATAAACATTTGGATATATTTTCATATAGATTTTATTCTTTTAAGATCCCATGGATGATATTCAAATACACAACATAATATTACTCTGATCTAGAATAAATGAGGATATCATACACATAAAAAACCATGGAAAAAATATAAAAATGGGATGGAATATTTGATTCATTAATGGTATAAAAACTACAAAAGTGTTAGTAAATCCAAATAGTATGAACAGATACTTATAATTCCCATACCTGCTCTTGAAAACCATTTTGGGAATATCTTCCTCTTATACCCTTAACTTATGGTACCATGATCTCAAAGAATTCATTTAAAAACCATCGGGTTCCCTTAAGTTGGTCGAAGAGTTCATTAATCCTTGATAAGGTATATTTGTTCTTTATTATAATCTTGTTGAGTTTTAAGTGATCAATAAAAATTTGGTGACTCCTATCCACATTCTTTGAAAAGAGAACTAGTGATTCCCAAGGTGAAACACTAGGATGAATAAATCTCTTAGATTCAAGCTCCTCAAGATGAAATTTATTATTTAAATTCAGTAGGTTCTATATAGTATGAGGGTAAATAAAGTGGTTGTTCCCTCATAAGAAAGTGTTTATAAAACTCAAATTCATATAAGGTGGAAACCCAAAGAAATAATCTATAATAAACACTAGGATACACACTCACCACCTCATGAAGAGGAAAACTAAGATATGGATCAATATCATCAGGAAACATCTCTAACAACTTGCATGAGATCATATAAACACTAGGGGAAATAGATCCTAATATCCCATATCTAGGATCCATATCACCCAGAAAAATATGAGTGAATCCATAGAAAGAAATAAAGTAGACTAAAAAATGATAGAAATCGATCTAGAATTTATATTTAATCATCCAATACATGTCGCTGATGAGATAAAAGATGTTAATATCAAGAACTAAAAAATAATATATCGTTATGTGGTCAGTGATCATCACCTGAAACATGGGACATTCAAAACCCTACTTTGAATTCTTTCTTAATGGAGTAGAAACATCCATTATGGAAGTCATAATATTTTATTTCAAACCTAACACATTGGTAAGATTATATTATATAAAGGAATGAGTTTCACCAATGTCAAATAATTCCATAGCCATTTAATATGCAATTAGTATTGTACCTCTCATGGTTTTTAGTTTTGAAACTGACTCCTCTAGTTCCCACTCCACTACATATAGATCTATATCTTCATCTTACCTTTTCTTCACAACCTAAGTATCATTCATTGCATGAGGTTGTGATCCCACTCCTTTTTTTCATCACATCTAAACTGAGATCCCTAGGTGAAGGTGGGTCCATTTTACTACCTTGAGATTATCTCTCATGGAAACACTGAATAAGTCCAAATTTTCCACATTTTTTACATACCTTGAGTGCTTCCTTACAATTACGCATGAGGTTTTCCTTTTTTTCCAAATGGGTAATAGTCCACCTAACCCAACTCTGAAATTTTTTGTGCACTCTTGACACTACCTCGGCATTGGTCACCCCATTTCCTATTTTTTCTAAAAAAACAATAGCTAGGTATCACTATCACTGATTCCCCAAAAATTATTTTCTTCTCGTTTATATCTACCTCATCCAAATATGACTTTTCAACAACCTCTATGAAGACGGGTAGGCACATAGGAATCTGCATCGACAGAATATCATCCCTCAAATCCATCTTAAACCTCAAATAATTAATGTAGTAATTAGAAAAATCTCCAGATATAGGTTCATTGTATCACTAAAATATTTTAGGAAATAATTTTGCAAATAAATTTAATTTCTTTGATATATAGAATTACACGCAACACCAAGTTTTAACGAACCATGATATACTATTAATATTATTATTTAAACATGGGTGTTATAGCCTAGTCATTAAACTTGAAGATATGAATAAGAATAACCACATTATAAAAATTAATTATAAATATTTTATATTAATAAAATTCATTAATAAATAAGTACTTAATTTTTTGTAAAGTCTTTATATGCTTTGAAATTATATTTTTCACAAAAAAGGATTTTTGTTGCTTTTTGTGAACAAATAATAAAATTAAATATTTCTACTTTTAGAAAATTTAATTGAAAAATTAACATAATTTTTGGAATCAAAATGTTAAAATTATCTTAAGGTGAAATTTTGGGACATTTTTAAAAGTTTAGTTTTTTAATGAATAGTGAAAAATACTTGTTTTTATTGAAAACTACCTTTTTATTTAAATCATTTACAATGTTCTATTTTATTTTAAAATTGTTTAAAAGTAAAATTATTTAAATTAATTTATAATTAATTCAATTTAGTACATTATAATAAATTTAATATTTAATTTTGAAATTAAAACTTTTTATGCTCATGAAATTTTTCTCTTTGGAAAATAGTTTTTTCACCGCCTCTCCGTGTTTTATTTTAAATTAAATTCTACCACTTATGTGAATGGAATTTGATAAAATGGATTTCATATTTTAAATAAAAATAATTTATATTATATAATAACTTAAAATAATTTTTTTCATAAATAATATGAAAAATAGTAAAAAAAATTAATTACTATAGTTATGGTTAAAATGGGGTTTTGTACGTTACATACACGTGTGTTAAAATTAATTTTCAACACACATAGAATATTTATTTAATAAATTGGATTTAATATTTATTATTATTGGGTAAAAATTTTCTAAAAATTATCATTTTATTTTTATTCTTAAAGTATAAATTAACTGGTAAATAAAAGGAGACTAGTTATCACAGTGAAAACTAAAATGGTAAAAATGAGTAAACTTATAGGATAAAGGAATAACATGTTAAAACATGTTTATTTTTTATGGTGAAGGTGTGGATCGACCATATAATCTCTCTAATCCATTATTTATTAATTTTTGGGGCATGTTTCTTGAGAGTGACTTCCCATTATTGAATAGTTTTGGGTACTTACAAAAATGTCACTCCTCCATAATTATAAAAGGGGGCCACCTCCCCTCATTTATTCAAGCCTATTGTGTCATTTGGTTCAACCAAAACCAGAAACAAAATATCTCTGAAATATCCTTATCAATGTTATATACTTACTTTATTCCCAAAATACCAACCCTAGTGTCTTTAATACGAGATCTAAAAGATGTTTTTCTAAGCAAAGGTAATTGTCTTCACTAAGCTCTTTCCTTTTACTTCTTATCATACCAACTTAATCCATGTTTTAATAATTTAAAATTCATAACATAAATATATTAAATATTAGGATATTTTAGTATGTTAATTTTATACACAATATGTAATGGCCTAGACCCTCATGGTCCATCCCTTTTCCAAATTTTGGATCCTAAGGGTGGCGCCTCAGTGGTAGGATGTCATTTTGGTGTGCGACCAACTGACGGGACACAATCAGTGCGACCATTCATTGTGCCACCGATCAGTGTGTCACCGATTGGTGGGCCACCGAAAGGTGCGGCCGATCACTGTGTCACCGATCGTTGCAACTGAACGGTGCAACCGATCGGTGTCACACAGCCTTGTAGAGTTTTTCTTCTACAACTTTTCTCGTAACGCCACTTTTAAGCCTTTTTAACCTTTTGGGAAGTGGTTCAAGGCCATTTTTAGCCCCATAATCAATATTTGAATTCCTAAGAGGGGGCGACCCTCAAAGGACTCAGCTGTGTGTCCACGTAATGTTTCCCCTCTGATTATATAAAATCCCTCAAATTCACAGTTGTTACCACCTTTTCCCGATGAGAGTTATTAAATAAAAATTAATTCAGTCATGTGTAACCACCCAACCACATGGTGAAACCACGATCCGACTTTATAGCCATTCAAAATTCCATATCCCATGACAACCAGATCTCATCCTTATATCGCATGGGAATTTCTTCTTCTTCTTCCTCTTTTCCTCTTTGCTGGTCTCCTTTCTTCCTAGTGCGTTTCGAGTTTCCCTTCCCGAGGCAAGTGGTGCGCCTGTGCCAAATCTTTTCTACTCACCCTTGGAGTCCCCAACATTCCTCCCCTGCAAGTCGTGCATCCCCCGTTCTTGGCTCATGGAGAATAACTTCGATCCTTGATCATCCAAGTAGGTATTTTCTTTCATCTCTCCTTACTATGTATCATGTGGGGTGGGTGAGCTATTGTTTCTGTGGGAATAGATGAAACTAAACCTTAACAAAGATAAAAAACGGACTTTTAAAGAATGAAGGGGGGTGTGATCGATGTTTTACTACTTTTACTTACCCTTTATTATTTGTGTTTTGAATTGTATGGGCTTATTCTCACTAAAAATCATGTTCGTTGGTGGTTTTTCTTTGTGTATTAATGAACCTCCATATTCTGTGATGATTGAATGACTCTAACATGGGAATTTGGTTAATCACGTAAACTCGGTGGATTAAATGAATGTCCAGTGAAAAAAAATCCTTGTGTGATCACCCTGGTTAACCAAACAGAAAGAAGAAATCATGGTGAATGATGTACTTGAGTTTGGAAACTTCCTTGTTTTGTCTCGGTGGCATGTCTGTTTGTTCTGCTCGATGCTTTTGGGGTGATGTGGATGAGGATCGAATCCTATGTTGTGGCACGGTTGTTGGTTGTGAATATGAAGTTGTGTGGGGCTATATCTCGAGGCTTGGTTTGGTTTTAGTACTTTTAGGGATCTCATGGGTCCCTTTGTTTTTGTGACTTTACAAGAGAACCGGGTGTGAATGCTTAAATTGGTGTTTGGTTGTTTCTTTTACTCTAGCTTGTGGTTATGCCTGTTAGTTTCCCGGTAGTGCAGAATTCAACTAAATTGGATCACTTGAACATGAAAACAAGAATGAGTTAAATGGGGAATTGGTTTTGGGAATGAGTTGTTACTTGGTCATGAGTGTTGTGCCTTTCTTTTATGAATTAATAGTAACACGGTGTTTCACTTAGGTTGGATTCGAAAACCCTAGGTTGGGATGAGCGCTTGTTACCTTTACATATAATTATAGTTCTTATGTTTCTTATTCGCTCCCCACCCAAGTTGAGCACTTAGTGCCGAACACCCCCATTTCATGGGGGAGTTTGTTTTTACCAACACTCCTATGAGTGGCTGGTTATCAGCTCCTTTTCTACTCCCTTTCTCGAATAGACCAAGATTCTTCGGGCAGGCTGTGATGGCCTGAGGTCCATTATAGCCGAAGATTCTTCGAGCATGGTATTTTTGGTAGTTGGCCCAGGTGTGTGCGGGAAGGTTGTTTCCCAAGAGTCTTCGGGATGAGTCCCAGGTGTCTTCGGGCGTGGCAATGGTTGTTCTAGCCCCAGTTTTTTGCGGGTGTGGTTACGTGTGGGGGTAGTGGCCCAGGTGTTTTCAGGAAGGATGTGTGGTAGTGTCCTAGGTGTTTGCGGGCGGGATGTGTGGTAGTGGCTCAGGTGAGTGTGGGTGGGGTGTGAAAGTGGGACTGCGATGAGAATGGTGGGATTGGTTAGATGTGTAGGATGTCTTCAATAACCCGTGGGAAAGTGGCACGGGGTACGCAAACATCTATGTGTTGTTACTATACATTAATTGACTTGAGTTATTTGGAGAGTGTTCCTTGGTGAGGCTTGGGTGGATATTTTTCCTTTCTAGGTGATTTGGCTATCTCTTTTCTCACAGGGCATTAGAATGCTTCCCCACTTGTGCATGAGAGCTTTTGGTTTCCCTACTGAGTATACTTGTATGCTCAACCTACGTATGTAAAACTATTTTCAGGATTCCAGGAGGACTTCAGGGATCGTGCAGGGTCTTACTAGTTCAGACTTTGGGACAGTTGTTGTTATTGTTTTTATTTCTTTTGGTACTTATTTTTGGGGTTTTCTTTCACTTTTGTATCATTTATTTTTGGAACACGCATATGTGAATGGTTGTTTTGGCGTTACCTGTACTTACACTTTTGATGTTGTTGGGATTTACTGTCTTATCTCCCGATCCTATTAAAGAAAACGGGTAATGCCTTCCATATTGTGTGTGATTCTATACCCTTGGTGCTAGTCTTCACTCTGGGACCTATTGAAGGAAGGTCTCGGGGGGTCATTATCTATCCTTAAACTTGAAGAAGGAATGTTCTAGCAATCTATTGTCCCTTCTCTCATCTTGGTGAAGGAAGGTTGTGACAGAATGGTATCAGAGGGGAGGGTTGAGAGATAGGATGGAGTTCGGAGTTAGGCACAGTGAGGATTGCATGAGATGGTAGGGAAACAGTGTTGGGAAATCTTGGTTCATGAAATAGGCCAGGGAAGACCGGCTAGGGCACGGGATTTTAGGGTCCCCTGTGACCCGATGCTAGGACTCTGGGCCTACCGAACGACCAAGTAAGGCTACACTGATTGCAAGGTAGAGACCCTAGGGAAGGTACATGCATCATAAGGACTTGTTTTCTTGTGTTTCGTGGGTATTTGGGGATTTAAAATGAATAATAAGTATAAGAAAATTTAAGAACATTATCTTATATTACTCGGTCTTAGTCATTCCTTGTTTACCTTACAACTATGGCACCTGGGATAAAACCACAAGTAGTGCGGGAGATTGAGGCCCAGGAGGGTGAATTGGCTGATCGAAATGGGGCTAACCAAGGGGAGGAGGACGATCAGTGGTAGAAGATGATTTGAGCCTTTCAGCGGCAGACCCTCGGGAAGTACGAGGGCAGCATCTCAAACATAGAGATAGAGAGCTGGCTAGAGGAGATGGTGATAGCTTTTCGATTGATCCAGGCTCTGATGGAGTACTGTGTTTCTCTGGCTGTGAGACAAATATGTGCAGTAGCACGTCAGTGGTGGATGCTTTATCTTGGGGAAAAGAGGGAGGCTGAGGTCATGTGGGATGATTTCGAGAAGGAGTTCCGAGCGGAATTTCTCTCTTCCATGAAAAAGGCTGAGAAGAGGCAAGAACTACTCTCCCTCCAGTAGTGGAGTATGTTAGTGAGAGAGTTGGGGATCAAGTTCAAGGATCTCCTTTTCTTTTCTCTCGACCTCTTCCCGGATGAGGAGTCTCGGGCAAGACGTTTGGAGGAGGCACTTCGGCCTTCTCTCAAGTATGATGTTACTCCCTTCACCCTACCGACGTACTTGGAGTTCCAGAAGAAGGTTGAAGTGATGGAAATGATGCACACACTGGGAGGTGTATCATGAGAGGGAATACAGTTGGTCACATTAAAGGAGAAAGCCGTCAACAGCAGGCCTCCAATGTCAGGACCCTCCAGGTTTTGACCAGCAGGAAGCAGGCCTCAGCAGTTTCAGTTCTGATCTTCTGGCCCTCGCCCTTTTCTTTCGGGCCCAGGGATGAGATGCTTCATCTATGGAAGCCATGGGCACCTTCAGAATCAGTGCCCAGACAGAGTGCAGTATGGCGGTGGTGGCCAGGATCAACACCCACCTCAGTAGCAGTAGTTTCCAGCTAGACCCTTGCAGCAGCAGTAGTAGGGGCAGCGAGCTCCCGCTACTTCGAGGGCAGGCGTCGTAGGAGGAGGCCGACCTCAGGGCGCTCCTCAGGTTCCTCGACTAGGGCATGGTCGAGGAGGTGGCTGATAGCCGAGAGGCATAGAAACTGGGCGTGGGCAGTTGCACGCCACAGCAGTAGTAGTTCCAGCAGGGCCATAAGTCGTTCAAGGTACGATCAGCTTGTTTAGTACTCTTTCCTACACCTTGTTCGATACAGGATCTTCGCACTATTTTGTTGCACCCAGTCTCGTCCGTGCTCTGGGTTTAGACTCTGAGAGACTACATATGCCCCTGGTGCTAAGCACACCATTCGGAGGTTAGAATGACTTGTTTTAAGTTTTCCGAGGGTGTAAACTAATGATAGGGCCACATCAGTATATCAGGGATCTTTTACTGTTGCAGATACAACCTTATGATGTCATCCTAGGCATTGACTGGTTGTTCTCTTTATGTTCCGTCATTGAATGCTTCTGAGGAAGGGTCGTGTTTTCATATTTGGGTGGCCGACGTATAACTTTCATTGGTGAGCGGGGTTTCCAGAAAATCAGCAGGCGAGAGGAGCCCCTCCTTTCCTTGTTATCTGAGCTATCAGTGGAGTTGAAGGATGCAGAAATGGCGGAAGTTTCATGGGTCATTAGTGAGTTTATGTATGTCTTCCCTGAGGAGGTGGCAACTCTACCCCCTCGACGTGATGTTGAGTTCGGGATAGACTTGCAACCTGGTGCCCATCCGATTTTGATGGCGACCTACCAAATGGCACCTTCTGAGTTACGGGAGTTATGGATTAAGATTAATGATCTGATGAAGAAGGGTTTTGTTTGACCAAGTGAGACACCATGGGGTGCTCCAATCTTGTTCGTAAAGAAAGCAGATGGTGGTCTCAGGCTATGCATAGACTACAGGAGACTGAATCAGGTGACGGTCAAGAATCGCTACCCTCTCCCGAAGATAGACGATCTCTTTGACCATTTGAGGGGAGCAGATTGGTTCTCTAAGATTGATCTAAAGTCTAGATATCACCAACTAAGGGTGAAGGAGGGTGACATCTCGAAGACTGCCTTTAGGTGCAGATATGGGCACATTGAGTTTGTGGTCATGTCATTCGGCGTCACGAACTCTCTAGTTGTTTTCATGGGACTCATGAACTCCGTCTTCCGAGAATACCTCGATTGGTTCATAGTCGTGTTTATTGATGACATCCTGATCTACCCAAGATCATAGGAGGACTACGCAGAGCACCTGAGAACGGTTTTAGAGGTCCTTCGATAGAACCATCTCTATGGGAAGTTTTCCAGCACTACGGGAAAAAATGCTTATTGCGACGGGTTATTTGCGACGGGCTTTATTCATGTTGCAAAAACTCCGATGAAAAGCATATTTGTGACGGGAATATACTCCCGTCGTAAATGGTCAGTTATTTTTTACGGAAATACAGGACCCGTCGCAATTGCAATGGCACGGTTTGCACGCCAAAACACGGGAGGCCTATTTGCGACGGGTAGAAGGCTACCCGTCACAAGTACCCGGCGGTGGTAAATAGTATTTGCGACGGGGCAATTGTCCCGGCGCAAAAAATTATTCACCAGGTGTTATTTGCGATGGGTCCCATCGCAAATACCGGCAGTGGTAAATAGGAATTTACGACGGGGATATCCGCCTGTCGCTAATGGTGTGTTATTTGCGACGGGACTGTCACAAAAACCCTTTTACCCAGCGCCCGTAATTAATGCGGGCGAAGGTATTTGCGACAGGCCACATCGCCAATACCGGCGACGATAAATAGAAATTTGTGACGGGGATATCCGCCCGTCGCTAATGCTGGCTATTTGCAACGGGCTCGTCGCAAAATCCCTTTTACCCACCGCCCGTATTTAATGTGGGCTAAGGTATTTGCGACGGTATCCCATCGCAATACCTAGTATTCGCGACGGGATACCGTTGCAAATACGACCGTCGCAAATAATCTAACCTATATATACACCCCACCTGTTTTTTTCACAACATTCAGATCTCTATTCTTCTCTCTCTCTAATTTTCAGTTCTGAGTAGAAATTTTTTTTTGTTTTAATTTTTTCTTTCGAGAAGAGAAAGGAAGGAGTTAGAAGGCGCAGATTACTTCAAAATATCAAAGGTATTTATATATTTTTTATTTTTAAATTTTTTTAATTGTTAAATTATTTTTAATAGTTAATTTTATTTTTTATTGTTAATTTTATTTTTTTTAATAGAATGTTTAGCTATATAATATAATTAGATTATGTGGTTGTACCAAATAATCCTTGTCTGGATACGAACAAGTACAGGCGGCTCTGGCACAGATGTACCTAGGAGTGAAAACTCTGACAAGGTGTTTCGAGCTTAACTCGGGGTAACCTAGTACACGACAACGAGCCTTGCTGCACTCTTGGTTCGACACTCCCGGGGGATGTTTTGGTAATAATTAGAAATAAATATATAATTATCAAATAATTAAGAAATAATTAGATTTCATTAGATTTAATTATAATAATTATGAAATAATTATGAAATAATTAGATTTAATTGATTAGAAATAATTAGGAACTAATTAAAATAATTAGGTAACAATTAGATTTAATTAGGAAACAATTAGATTTAATTAGGAAATAATTATATTTAATTAGGAAACAATTAGATTTAATTAGGAAACAATTAGATTTAATTAGGAAACAATTAGATTTTATTAGGAAACAATTAGATTTAATTAGGAAACAAATTAGATTTAATTAGGAAACTATTAGATTTAATTAGGAAACAATTATAATAATTAGGAAGCAATTATATTTAATTATAAAACAATTATAATAATTAGGAAACAATTATAATAATTAGGAAACAATTATAATAATTACAAAACAATTAGATTTAATTAGGAAACAATTAGATTTAATTAGGAAACAATTAGATTTAATTAGGAAACAATTAGATTTAATTAGGAAACAATTAGAATAATTAGGAAACAATTAGATTTAATTATGAAACAATTATAATAATTAGGAAACAATTATAATAATTAGGAAACAATTATAATAATTAGGAAACAATTATAATAATTAGGAAACAATTATAATAATTAAGAAACAATTAGATTTAATTATAAAAAAATTAGATTTAATTAGGAAATAATTAGATTTAATTAGGAAACAATTAGATTTAATTAGGAAACAATTAGATTTAATTAGGAAACAATTAGATTTAATTAGGAAACAATTAGATTTAATTAGGAAACAATTATATTTAATTAAGAAACAACTAGATTTAATTAGGAAACAATTAGATTTAATTAGGAAACAATTATAATAATTTGGAAACAATTATAATAATTAGGAAACAATTATAATAATTAGGAAACAATTATAATAATTAGGAAACAATTATAATAATTAGGAAACAATAATAATAATTAGGAGACAATAAGATTTAATTAAGAAACAATAATAATAATTATGAGACAATAAGATTTAATTAGGAGACAATAATATTTAATTAGGAAACAATAATAATAATTAGGAAACAATAATAATAATTAGGAAACAATAATAATAATTAGGAAACAATAATAATAATTAGGAAACAATAATAATAATTAAGAAATAATAATAATAATTAGGAAACAATAATAATAATTAGGAAACAATAATAACAATTAGGAAACAATAATAATAATTAAGAAACAATAATAATAATTAGGAAACAATAATAATAATTAAGAAACAATTATAATAATTAGAAAACAATTATAATAATTAGGAAACAATTAGGAAAATTAACAAGCGT
This sequence comes from Viscum album, assembly GCA_963277665.1. Classification (NCBI taxonomy): domain Eukaryota; kingdom Viridiplantae; phylum Streptophyta; class Magnoliopsida; order Santalales; family Viscaceae; genus Viscum; species Viscum album. The sequence goes on along the minus strand of OY728145.1, from coordinate 980,557,726 downwards.
GATTGATCGCTCATCTACCTCAATTTTCTTTTCATTTATGTGTCGAGGCTTGATAGGAAACTTCTGCCTCCACATGTAATATCTAATTTTACTGTCAAAATTATCAACCTCCTCACCAATATAGAGGTGAGGAGGTTTATAATTTTGAGAGTAAAAGCACATATTACATGTGGAGTTAGAAGTTTCCTGTTAACCTCAACACACAAATGAAAAGAAAATTGAGGTAGATGAGCGGTCCATTATGTTTGTTTTTCTATTCAATGATTGATTAACCACCCGACATATATGCATATCTTCGCATTTTTAATTAGTAACATAATTAGTAATATAATTAGTAAGATAAATAGTAACATAAATAGTAACATAAATAGTAACATAATATAAAATATTATATTAATCTAATATTAATAATTAAATAATACTAATAATATAATTATATTATTATTATATGTTTAATATTTATAAAAAATATTAATATTATTAAAATTATAAAAAATTTATAAAATATTACAATTATTAATATTTTCAACAAGTTTTGTTTTATTCTTAACAGTTCAAATCTTAAAGGGTCGCCAATTTTCAGGTCATGCCCAATAAAAAGTTTGCGTCAACTGTGTCCAATGTAAACTCTATAATTTTTCTTGCTTGGTTGATCACCTCGCAATTAGCGTTTCAATAGGACAATCCAAGTCATGTCTTTCTCATTACTTGTGTCGTCCTATTACAACACTACTTGCAAGATGATCAACCATGTAAGGACAATTATAGAGTTTAAATTGGACAAGGTTGACGCAAACTTTTTATTGGGCATGACCTGAAAATTGACGACTCTTTAAGATTTGAACATGTTAAGAATAGAGTAATTTTTTTTTGAAATATTGAGATTTGTAATAATTAGTAATAATTACTAATAATTAATCAAAAATCAAATAAATTCAAGTACATGGTTAAAAATAGGCACAATTTTCAGCAGATTGGCGGCTACCTTTTGTTCAACGTCTCATATCTTTGCTACTTTCTCCCACTGAAATCAGTATGAAAAATGTGCTCTCACGTATGTCAGAGCAATTTTTTCATACTGATTTCAGTCGGGAGAAAGTTAAAAAGAGATGATCCGTCGGACAAATCAGAATAATTAGTAATATAATCTCCACAACGATGATTATAAAATTTTATTTCATTATTCAAGAATATTTCATTTTTCCAAGTATTTCTAAGTATTTCTAAATTAATAATAATTAGTGGGGATGATTAAAAACTAACTGTGTCGCCTATAATTATTGGTAATTACTAATAAATAACTGTAATTATGTATCTTCTTTTTTTAGGATATTGTTTTTCTTATATCAAATTATTTAACAACAGTAATGGTTTTAAATTTTGTAGAAACATATATATGAATATGGAATAAGGAAATAGACATCAATCATTATTAGATGATCGTTCTTGGATAAATCAGCGTAGAAATCCAAACAGTTCTTGTTTAAATCATGTATATGTTGATGGTGTTGAATCTTTCTTATCATTTTCATCATCAAACACGGAATTTGTTTCAGAAGGGACAATTAAGTGTCCTTGTAAAAAATGTGCTCTGAGAACGTTTGAGAAATTTGACATCGTTGGGAAACATCTCTTGCATTATGGTTTTAAATAAAATTATATATTTTGGTATCAACACGGTGAACGCAGTTCCAGAGAAGATACTAATAATTTGATTTTGGATCCATCGCGGTTTCAGAATTTAGTACATGATGTTTCAGGGTCATCTGTTCAACAAACAGAAATCGAGGATGATGTTGATTTACCTCACGAGTTGGCACCATCTGAATTTGCTGAGTTGTTCAGGTCTGCTGAGGATGCATTATATCCTGGTTGCAAGATAAGAAAATTAGAAGGAGTTGCAAAATTTATGGCTATTAAATCAGATAATGGAATGTCAAATAACTATTTTGATCAGATATTTTCTTTGGTTAAAGCACTGTTACCTGAAGGAAATGTGTTGTCTACTAATTATTATGAGAGCAAGTGACTCGTTCGTAATCTGGGCCTCAGTTATCAGAAGATCCATGTATGTTCAGACGATTGCATCTTATATTCTGGTGAAAATGAGTCGTTGGATAGTTGTCCCACATGTGGACAATCGAGGTATAAAGAATCTCAATCAGGGAAGTCTAGATTGATTCCTATAAAACAATTGAGATATTTTCCACTTACACCCAGGTTTCAGCATTTATTTATGTCTCAGAACACAGCGACAATGATGTCCTGGCACAAAACCAATATTTCAAATGGTAAAATCTTGATTCATCCATCTGATGGTGATTCATTGAAACATTTTGATCATGTGCATCCGTCTTTTGCTTTAGAATCCCGGAACGTGTGATTGGGTCTTTCTACTGACGGTTTTTTTCCATTTGGATCTTTTGGTAGTCAGTATTCCTGTTGGCCTGTCTTTATAACTCCGTACAATTTGCCTCCATGGATGTTGATGAAAGAGCCACTACCACAAAACAGGGCAAGGGTAGCGCTGCCCTTTATCAGTGCTAAACAGAAAGCGCTGATAACGGGGTATGCCTTTATCAGCGCTACATAAAATCACTGATAAATATTAAATTTATCAGCGCTTTTTTAGCGTTGATAAAAGGTAACATTTATCAGCACATTTTTTAGCACTGATAAAGGTAGATCTTTATCGGTGCTAAAAAAGCGCTGATAAATGAATTTTTTATCAGCGCTTTTATTTTATCACTGATAAAACATACCTTTATCAGCACTTTTAACGAGCACTGATAAAGGTTCTGTCGGTTTTTATTTAATAACCCTAACAGGCCATCCTCGCTTGCACGCGGTCAAGCTCTCGCGGAAGCTGAACCAGGACTCTCGCCGCGCGACCTCGTCCTGCTCGTCCTCCTCCTTCCTCCTCATTCCTCCTCCTTCCTCCTCCTCATCCTCTTCATCCTCCTCGTCCTCCTCCTTCTCTGTCACCACCGCCGCCTCCGCCCCCACTCCCGCTACCACGACCGCCTCTGCCTTTGCCGCCTCCACCCTCACTGTCGTGACCGCCGCCGCCTCTTCCGCCGCCGCCACCTCCGCCTCTGATGTCGCCGCCACCTCCACTCTCACTGCTACGACCGTCTCCGCCTCGTCCTCCTCCTCCTTGTGCTCTCAAGGTGGGAGGTGAGTTCCATGGATGGTATTCCCTTGGTATATTATTTATATATTGTGTGTGTCAGGACCAAATAGTGAATATAGACGTGAGATAAGAATGATACCATATCTTGAGCCTAATTCCAGTAAGTATTTCCATAATAGATAGTGTGGTCTTAATGTGATTATGATTATGTCTAGGGATGTGATTCATAATTAGTGATGAGTGTCGAAATAAGAGATTTTATCGATATTTAGCAACACAAGTGGGTTGTTTGTGAATGATGTGGAATTGGATACCCTATAGGTTCCATAGGGATATCTTGACTCTAAGATGAAGTATATGGTAATTGGTGATTTATGATGGTTCACATGTGTGATAGGTCTACCAAGTTTATGTGTGATGACTTCTGTGGATAACCAACCCTTGTTTTCATTTTTTTTATTTTGAGTTACCATGGGCGGTAAGTTCTACCCCTTCGATTTGAATATTTATGTATGAGATACAAAGGAAATAGTTTTTAATCTTATGGTTATATGGATTCCCAAAGATTATCCCAATGGAAATGATGATGGATCCATATTAATTTTCATCACATAGCATAATCTCATAGTTATATGATTAGAAAAAGATGAACCCATAATATAAAACATATCACCTAGTATGTCTGTCACATATACGAATAAATAAATTAGAAACAAACATGCTACAAAGCATAAAGGTACCATTAAATACTTACATTGGTTAACTTGTTTTAGAAATTTTTTATCTTCATTTGTACCTTGTACTTGCACCCATGAATTTGAAGGTGAGTATGTGTACACGATAGTTGACCTTCTTAGAGAAGAGTTTCTGGAAGAGTATAAGAGACATGAAGCAATGAAGATCATTAGAGTGTTGGAGAAAATGTGGTTGCTACAAACAATGTGGCAATCAGCTTGTGAAACGCGGCCTAAGTTACAACTTGCAGGTATTGTAACTTAGGCCACATTGCACAAGCCGATTGCCACAATGAATAGCAAGATCTTCATTGCTTCATGTCTCTTATACTCTTCCAGAAACTCTTCTCTAATAAGTTCAACTATCGTGTACGCATACTCACCTTCAAATTCATGGGTGCAAGTACAAGGCACGGATGAAGATAAACAATTTCTAAAAGAAGTTGACCTATGTAAGTATTTAATGGTACCTTTATGCTTTGTAGCATGTTTTTTTCTAATTTATTTATTTGTATATGTGACAGACATACTAGGTGATATGTTTTGTATTATGGGTTTATCAAGAGTCTGTATGATTTCCTGTTTCCACATTTCATTTTAAATAGCATGTTATAATTATATATTTACTGTACCCTAATGGCTCAAATAGTCAGGCATATTGTAGAGGTTTCTAGAATGTTGTAGGATTATTTTTCCAAAATGGTAGTACATTTTTAGGATGTTTTCACTGATGAGGTATAAAATTTACTTCTTAATAAAGAGATAAACTTTATAATCTAATTAGTTTTGGGAGAAAATTCAGTTTCTATCACAATTTCTAAAATAAAACCAAAAGAGCATCAGTTGTTTGAATTATAATTTGATGATATAGAATATAATGGTTTCATATGGCATAGTACTTTACCATGGGGTTTTATAGTTCTCTAAAATAGATGGTTGATTGGTATTTATTATTTTGTTGTACTATTGGAGATTGAACCTGATGAGAGTCATGAATATGTATCCTCATCCACGCATTGATAATCACATTGATCGTCTATGAGGTTCTATGATCTTCTCCAGGATAGATTTGACATTAGGACACCATTAGATGAGTTGGACATCGATGGACCTACCATGGACTGCTTTTAAGAGTATTTATGGCCTATATGATTTTTTAGCGATGATTTTTGGTTTAACTAATGCATTGGTTGTATTAAGGGACTTGATGAATAGGATATTTCATCCTTTTCTGGATCAGTTTTTAGTAGTTTTTTTCAATTAAATATTAGTGTACTCCCAACCCATATTTTATCTTGACCAATATCTTATCATCACCTTGAGTACATTGAGATAGCATCATATTTATTACTGTTTTCTCCTGTTAATCATTGGTTTCCTCTTGTTCGCGTGTCATGTATTTTCTAAGGCATCATTCAGTCTTTGTAAGACTAACTTGGAATAAATTTGATATATGTCAGATTAAATCAGGTATCTTATACATACACGATGTTCACCCTTCTGGACACACCATGTATATGGATTTCACATGTGTTTAAAGGCATTTGTACCATGATTTGTTTTTATAAAACCCAAAAAATGATACCTGATTAATTAAAACATCATATTAGGCAAGTTCTCGAGATCGAACCCATAAAGACGATGAATATGAATAAAGAATGGATGAATTCCAGTCGGTTGAAAAAAGAGTATGAAGATGGCATGAAAGATTTTATCAAGTTTGCAGAAGATCATGCATGTGACCCTTCTCAAATCCTTTGTCCGTGTTTACGCTGTTGTTATTCAAGAAAAATTAGTCCAGAGGAGTTGGAAGAACACCTGATCTTTCATGGAATAGATCAAAGTTATACATGTTGGAATAAACACAAGGAAAAAACCAATATAGGTATTGACTCAGAGAACACGACATTTTATAGATCATCTAATATGATTAGAAGCGTGAACAGTGAAGACGATCGTATAGAGGGTGTGATTACATATGTGAACGATGATGAAGATCATATTGAGGAAATGACAATGATAGTTGAAGATGAACTTCGTGATTTCCCAAAATTGTTTGAGAAGTTAAAGAGTTATGAAAAAACGTCATTGTATGATGGTTGCACTAAATATACAGCATTGTCAGCCGTATTGAAGCTGTATAATTTGAAAGTAGGAAATGGGTGGAGTGATGCCAGTTTTACGGAACTACTTGCTCTCCTGAATGACATGCTCCCAGAGGATAATGAACTCCCAAGCCGAACATATGATGCCAAATGAATGCTACGATCGATGGGTATGATCTCTAAAAGAATACATGTTTGCCCGAATAACTGTATATTATTTCGCAAGGACCACAAATCACTTAAAGAATGCCCAAAGTGTGGTGCTTCCTGATACAAGAAAGATGATTCTAGTCCTACGAAAGTTGTATGGTACTTTCCAATCATTCCTAGGTTTAGACGCCTATATGTAAGAGAGGAGACTGCAAGAAAATTGACATGGCATGCAGATACAAGAATTAAAGATGGGAAACTACATCACCCTACAGACTCTCCTCAGTGGAAGAGAATTGATCACGAGTATCCTGAATTTGGGAATGAGCTGAGAAACCTTCGTCTGGCGTTATCTACAGATGGGGTGAATCCTTTTGGTTTTCAAATCAGCAGTCACAGTACATGGCCGGTTATGTTGGTAAATTATAATTTACCACCGTGGTTATGCATGAAATGAAAATACATCATGTTATCTATGCTTATATCAGGACCAAAACAACCGGGTAATGATATTGATGTTTATTTGGCCCCATTGATCGAGGATTTGAAAATATTGTGGGATTCAGGTGTTACGATGTATGATTCTTACAAAAATGAACAGTTTACTTTGAAAGTCATGTTGTACGGGGCGGTAAATGACTTTCCTGCTTATAGAAATTTTTCAGGATATAGCATTAAAGGAACTCAAGGGTGTCCCGTTTGCGAACAATGTATACAGTCAAGTAGGTTGAAACATTCATCAAAAACCTTGTTTCTAGGACATCTCAGATTTCTACCCCGATGACATAAGTACCGATCTTGGAAGACATCATTCAACGGAAGTTCATAGGAATGTACAACACCATATCCACTAACAGGTGATCAATTGTTTGAGAAAGTGAAAGCTTTGGACACTACTTTTGGTAAACCATTTTCGAAAAACCTTATGAAAACTGGTTGGAAAAAGAGATCAGTTTTTTTTGAATTACCATACTAGAATTCTTTGTATGTCAGACATTTTCTTGATGTTATACATGTTGAAAAAAATGTATGTGATAGTGTCATCGGCACGTTGCTAAATGCACCCGGCAAAACAAAGGATGGAATTAAGGCTAGATTGGACATGGTTGAGATGGGAATACGAGAAGAGTTGGCACCAGTGAAGGGTGAAAAACGAACATTTCTTCCTCCTGTTGCTTACACTCTTTCTAGGCAGGAGAGATATCAGTTTTGCAACTTCTTGAATGATGTAAAGGTTCCAGAGGGGTATTCATCAAATATCAAGAACATTGTGTCAATGGGAGATTTAAAATTAAAGGGTCTGAAATCACATTACTGCCATGTTTTGATGCAAGATCTAATTCTTATAGCTTTATGTTGCATTTTTCCCAAAAATGTCCGCCATACATTAACGAAGCTCTGTTTCTTCTTCAAAGCTATATGCAGCAAAGTTATAGACCCGGCGAAATTGCCAACTATGGAAAGAGAAATTGTTGTCATATTATGTGAATTGGAAATGTTCTTCCCACCAACATTTTTCGATATGATGGTTCATTTGGTGAGAGAGATTCGACTATGTGGTCTTGTACATTATAGATGGATTTACCCCATTGAACGGTATATGAAGATTTTGAAAGGGTATGTCAAAACCGAATTCTGCCAGAGGTTTGTATTACGGAGGAATATATTGTTGAGGAAGCTGTTGAATTTTGTACCGAATACCTTTCTGGTGTGGAAATCATTGGCCTACCGAAATCTCATCAGACTGAGTTGCTTGAGGGTGAAGGAATTTCTGGAAGAGAGGTTGTCACAATCAATATTACAGATCGGGAGCAGGCCCACCTTTACGTTTTGCATAACAGTTTTGACGTTGACCCATATGTTCAAACCCAAAAAGATATTATTAGGCGTTTGAATCCTTCTAGGGATGAAAAATGGATATCAAAAACACATAATCGGCAGTTTATAGGATGGTTTCAAGAGAAAATTTTTAAGCAGTTAGATGAAAATCCAGACTCAATTTCAGAACGACTTCGATGGTTGGCCGGAGGAGCAAGTGTGTACGTATTATCATACAATGCTTATGCAGTTAACGGTTATAAATTCTATACTAATGAACATGATGAAGACAATGCCATGTAGAATAGTGGGGTTACACTTGTGGCTGAGGCGATGCATGTTTCCGGTGATAAGGAAAAAAATCTAATTTATGCGAATATGTCATACTTTGGCATCATCAAACGAATATGGGAGTTGGATTATACGAAATTCAAAGTTCCAATTTTTCGATGTAAGTGGGTTGATAACAGGACTGCTATTAAAATAGATGAATTAGGATTCGTGAAAGTTGATTTCAGTAAGGAATGGGAGAAAGACAAACCATTTATAATGGCATCACAGGCAGTACAAGTATTTTATGTTCCAGAACCCACAAACCGAAATTGGTCAATCTTTCTGTTATCGACCAAAACAACTGAAGGGTCAGATGAAAGTTCAACAGAGGTTGACCCTTTTATAGGGACTTCACAATAATTTCGTAGCGGTCCAAATGTAGAAGGCATTTTGTATGTCAGAGGAGACCACAATGAAGGAATTTACATAGTCGATATAGGAGTCAAATCACTTCAGCCTTTAAAGAAAAAAAAAGAGAGTACAATAATCAGGTTATTTGTTTATTGTAACATACATTGTGTTACATTATGTTATTATCTGTTCGCTGCTATTTTAATGTAATCTAAATTAAATATTAAACCACTTATGTAGATAATGACTTCTACACCTGCTGATGCGCCCAATCCCGAGGAACAAAAGGTCTCTCAACCAGCAGCTGGTGGTCCCACTGCAGAGCAACAATAGGTTTCTCAACCAAATGCTGGTGGTCCCAATGCAGAGCAACAACAGGTTTCTCAACCTGTTGTTATTGGTCCCAGTGATGAGGTACAACAGGTTTCTCAACCTGTTGCTACTGGTCCCATTGCCGATGCTAGCGCTCCAGGGGAAGATATTGATGCTACTTCTGAGGAAATGGTAGGAAATGAAACCCTAAAAGCACAAAAAAAACAAGAGTGTCATAGTTTGATAGTGTTGGCCAAAATCTTTAAGGCAAAAGAAAAAGGCATCAAATTTGAAGTGGGATGGAATAAGTGAGGCTAACATGTTAACCCCAACAAAGCCATCTTTAATAGCTACATCGAAATCATCACTCAGCAACGCATGCTGATTTATGTACAGTCGTGGCACCATGTTGTCACCGGGCTGAAGACACTAATATGGGAAGAGATTACAGTAACATTATGATATCATTTTTTAATTTATTAAAATATAATAAAATACCAAAACATCGACTTACTCTTCATCATCCATTGCAAAGTGCATTTATAGTAGATGTATCGCACAAGGAATATGTATTAAGAGTTTCAGGAAGGATTCATAGAGGTTTCTGCACAATTTTAATGAAATATCATATTAATGATGCGGAAGGGAAAATCAAGCCGCACCCACCTCCTCTTTACGCACACCTGATATCCCAAGGAGCGTGGGATGCATTTAGCAACCATCGTGGGGAGCATACTTTTCAGGTACATTGTGTGGGGTAATACGTTGTTTGACGTTTTCTTGTATTCATCACTCTGATTGATAGTTTTTTATTTATGAAACAGCTACTGAGTGCTGAAAATAAAAAACGCGCAACAGAACCAGCGTACCCTTACCGTAAAGCAAGGATGGGGTACGCTGAACTTGAGAAAAAATTGGTATGACTTTTAAATCTACCCTACTACTAGTATGTGACATAAAACAACCAGGTTTCTCTGTTTATATGTAGATTGATGAATCGAAATCAAAATCCATATCCATCCCACACCATGTGCTATGGAAGGAGGCTCGTGTAAATAAATAGGGGACATTGATAGATGAAAACACACAAAAAGTGTGGGAAACCTGTGTAAGTATGACATAATATAAATTTGAGTTGCTTTAAATTGCTATTACATTAAAATAACTACTTATTTTTATATATTTTCTATCTAAAATAGTCACAAGAATCAACAAAAACTGCACCAGATGCAGACATACTTTCAGCAGCCTTAAAGCAGCCAGAAAAGTATGGTTGCGTCAGAGGTGCAAGTTTTGGGGTGACACCCCGAACATATTTTCAAAAACAAAAACAAGCAGAGGATCAAAATGAAAAAATGGAAAAGCTGCAAGAACAATTATCTATTTTTCAATAAGAATTACAATACTAGAGAGAGATGATAGAAAAATTGATGGGGGAGAGTCAAAGAGAAGAAACAACTCAACAACAACCCGTGCATGACGATCTCACCCCACCCCCCACCAGCTTTTAGGCGAGCCATTCCCCTAAAAAACCTGACTTAGATGAGGTAATCAATGTTTTAATAATTGTTTCTGTGAAATATGATTTACATAGACAATGATACTTTCCTGTACTAATATTCCATAGGGTGAAAATGAATGTGATTTATATTTATCAACTCCCACCTATCTCTTTGTTGCAAGGGCTACGGTGTTCAATACGCAAAACGACATGCTACACAACAGACAGCTTCCAAAAGATCATCTTAGAGTGTCAATTAACGTAGCTAATGAGCCGAGTGCCGAGCTACCTGTTCCAAATGACGATGACGACATTAATACGGTTGAACAAGCTGTTGGAACATTCATCACATGGCCGACAGTTCTTGTAAAAAAACATGTCGACAAAAAGGTATTCATTTCTTATTTATTTTTCAAGCTGGACCTTTAACATTTAATGAAAAAAGGTCTGAACCGATGACTATTATTATAGAATGAAAATGACTATGGGGTGAAATGAAATATCATCTCAAAACTATCTCAAGGATCAACCAACCGATTGAAATAGTCTACTGAGAGCACCTTCACCCCTCCCATTCTATATCCACAGTTAATATCATTACAGGCTTGTGTGGATACAAAGTTGAAAGATGGCAGTACTCACATAGTTTATTTCGAAAAAGATATGTATGGAGAGGAGATATCATATTTCATTAGTGCTGAAAATGTAAATGAACTCCTCAAGTATGAATGGCTAGGCGCCTCAGTTGTAAATGTATACATGAGGTAAGTTTTCATGATTTGATTTTACAAAAGCTAATATACTCTGATAATTTTGACTAAATACATTTTATATTTGTCGCAGACGTATATATGAAAAACAATTGAAGGGATTTCCCCATGAACAAAAATTTGGACTCATTAGTCCTCACACCACATCTTCAAAAGATGAAATATATTCTATTAAAGAGGCTGTAATAATGTCATCCCTACTCAAATCGTTTGAAAACAAAATTACGGATGATAGACTCTTTTTAATACCAATGATGTAGGGGTAAAACTCTACAATTTAATCATATCAACTATATTTTCATTTCTTTTTTTACTTATTCCTTTTTGTATTTTTAGGGAGCATTGGATGCTGATTGCAGTCAATTTGGATACTCCAAAGATTTATTTTCTGGATTCAATGCATGGATATCCAACAAACCGACCACGCATGATGGAGTTTGTTAATTTGTAATACACTAGATCCAACATTTTAAAACTAAACATCTAGTTATATAAATTATGTTATCTTTTAATGAGGATTCTGTTATGATAGGGCGGTGCATCAATATCGTCTAATGCATGGAATGAATCCAGGGAATAAGGATGAGCACGCCTACAAGATCTACAACTGGAAAAGTATCCAGGTATATATAATAACATTTCACTATCCAAACACATATCAAAACAAATTACTTATTGTTGTCGATGTTTCTATAGTGTCCAAAACAAACAAACGGAAAGGACTGTGGTTATTATGTTTGTAAATTTATGAAAGAGATCGTATTTCATCAACAAAATAGCATCCCTGATGAGGTATTTTCGAAAATAATTATGAGTTCATTTAAAATATTTATTAATCCTTTGTGTATTTATATTTTTTCAGTACTACCATGACTGTCGCAAAAACTCATATTCAGAAGATGATATACATGTGTTTAGAAATGAATGGGAAACATACCTGATGGAATATTGTACACAAATAGGATGAAGGTGAATTCCTACCACTTATGTTATCTATATATGATCATTGATTATCCTCCAACCTTCTTTGGTGAATTGAGAATGCTCCGATGTATTGAAATATTAATTTATTACTCAATGTTTTCTATCCCTGGATTCATATTATTGATCTTTGAACAAATCAACATTGAAGTAAGGCATGATGGTGTGCAATGCATATGGGGTGAATGACGAAACCACCGAGGATCAAAAAAAATCCATTTTTTGTATCTCGTTTGTTTGAACTTGTATTTGAGCACATGTGTTGTTGTTTTAATTGCACAATTATTTCTAGGTAGATGCATGAGATAATCAGTATCGTTGAGGGATTTTTTGGAACAAAAATATGTGTCCCAGGATAATTAAAGTAAGGGAAAGGCTGGTTGAGATGAAATCCAAGCTCAAATGACCAGTACATCATCAAAAGAATCAACCTTGTGATGCACCATCATGTATAATCTGGTCCTCGTGATGTTTTGAGGTGTTTATGGAAGGTATGGGGAGTCTGATAAGCCCCATGGCCACCATAAATAATTTTTACATACAGCTCCACATGTTTTTTGTGCCTCATGACTCTTTACAAGGATCATGCCATTCACATGGTCCATATTAGCACGTATGTCCCATTCATCCCATTGCTACTCTTGGAAGAACCTGAGAATCTGACAATACATAAGCCCCACAAGACCAATACTAATCCAACCAAGAGTATTCCTAGTGTGAAGGGAGGCTAACTATGGGTAATACCCACAACATACCTCTTTTAAATATATGGGTTTTGATCCTTGTATTATAAATAGGGTACGTAGGAAGCCTCCATGAGGTTAAATCCCAACCAATGGTAAACCATGGTGACCCCCTCACTGGGGTACACCTTCGCTTATTTTCCCTCTTGTATTTCCCTTAGTGGCATCTAAATAATTCTTCAAAATGAGAAACCATACCTTTATGGGATGCACCACACTTGGGTCAGGCCTCATTAGGCGTTTTGATCCATCTATCAGGTAAAAATTCCAGGTGCTCCCTCCTAGAGATGTACCTACCTGACCAACCTTTATAAATGTTTTGATCCACCCAGGTCGTACATCTCTGTAAGACATTAAATCATGACCCTCTATCCTTGTGGGATGTTAAACTCATGGAATACCACAATTTAAACATGGGTTTCCATTAATATATTCAATATTAATGTTTAATCAGTCCTTATTAAGGTATTGTGGAGGTGTGGTTTTATGTTTTCCAGCAGATTTCGGAAGATTCCATGCTTTATGTAGGTGATTCCATGCTTTTACATTATATTATGATTTTATTATCCTGTATTTTCTTGCTAAGTGTACTATATGAAATGTTTGTGTGGTTAAAAATGTGTTATAAAAGGAATTTGGGGTGTGTATAGACTTGAAAGTTATTTTTAAAATGAATGCAGTTGTATTTCTTGTGGATTTTCATGATTAAGTCCTTTAAATGTATTTGAAGAAATGAGAAAGTTGTGTGATGGGTGTTTTCAAATGGATTTAATGTGTTTGTGAATTTTAAAGAGGGTTTTCTTATGAGATGTAGAGATTCTATATATTTGTATTAACATTGAATTAAAGTACATGAGAATGTGTTGATATATATGATGTGTATAATGTAAATTGAGCACAATTTCCATACAAGGTATTTTCTTTATGATGTGTAGGGGACAGGGTGAGAGGACAGGGGTGGTTTTATGGGGGAGGGGGAAGGGGTAGGGGGTGTGCTGGGTTCTTTTAAAATATGTAGGGGTGGTCAGGGGGTGTGCAATGGGCAGGGGGGGAAGTGCAGTGGGTAGGGGTGTGCTGGGGAAGGGGGAAGGGGGTGTTCAGGGGGCAGGGAGTGTGCAGGGGTAGGGGGTGTGCTCGGGGGTGGGCAATGTGTAGGGGGTGTGCTGGGGAAGGGGGCAGGGGTGCTTATTTTTTATGGAATGGGGGGACATAATATTTGTTTTATGTTTTGTGCCTCACTAGTATAATTGGTTATTTTATGTTTTGTGCCTTACTAGTATAATTCCATTTATCAACCCCATTCTTTATTTCATTATCGTATTACTAACATAATATTTGTTTTATTATGTAGGTGAAATATTTTTCCTCAGTTCGAATGCTTTGTTCGGAAACCGCCGCCATGGACGAAAATTTTTTAGAGCGGATGGATGCAAAAAGGATGTAACATCATTGTTTTTTAACTGTTTATTGGATAAATGTAATTGTAACCAAATTAAACATTGTTTGAAATGTATATAGAAGTGTGTTGTTTTGTATTCATGATTTCAAGTAAATGTATGTATCATTTTTTGTTCTTCTGTGCTTTGTGTGTGGGTGTTGTGTGTGCTGTGTGTAGGTTTTTTTTTGGACTATGTGCAGGTGTTGTAATGTGTGTAGGTGCTAGGCAGGTTCTATGCAGGTTCTAGTTTTGGATAGGATCTTTGGCCTTTATCAGCGCTAGTTAAGCACTGATAAATGGATAATATATCAGCGCTATTTTGAGCATTGATAAAGGTAATTTTTATTAGCACTCACAATAGTGCTGATATATTATACATTTATCAGTGCTGAAAATAGCGCTGATAAATATTACCTTTATCAGCGCTTGCTTAGCGCTGATAAAGGGGACACCCCTTTATCTTCGCCGAGATTAACAGCGTTTTTTTAGCGCTGTTAAAGGCCATGTTTAGCGCTATTATAAGCCATATTTTTAGTAGTGAGCCTTATATCTTTTTGACATTATTAATCCCAGGAAATCCAAAAAAGAATATTGATGTTTATTTAAAACCATTGATTGATGAGTTAAATTTATTGTGGAGTCATGGTGTTGGTACATATGATGTTACTGCGAAATAGAATTTTGTAATGAATGTTGCTTTGATGTGGACAATTAGTGACTTCCTAGCATATGGTATGTTATCTGGCTGGAGTACACATGGTCCAAAATCATGTCCTTACTGTATGGGAGACAACAAATCATTTATGCTCGTGAATGGAAAAAACCCTGCTATTTTGACTGTCATCGCAGATTTCTTCCAATCGATCATCCTTTTCAGAGGAATAAATCTCATTTCAGAAAAGGCATAATTGAAAGAGATGAACCTCCAAAAATGATCTCAGGTACAAAGTTAAAATCAGTTGTATTTTCATTACCTTCCATCACTTTTGGACCGACAATAAACCAAAAGAAAATTCATGGTTTTGGGAAAGAACACAATTGGACAAAACGGAGCATTTTTTGGAATCTGCCATATTGGTCTGATTTTTTGGTCCGACACATGTTGGATGTCATGCATATTGAGAAGAACTATTTTGATAATTTATTTCATATAGTTTTGGATACACCAGGTAAAACCAAAGATAATGTAAAGTCACGATTAGATCTTGCCCAAATTTGCAGGCGACCAGAACTTGAATTGTTTGAAAATGTCAGATCATAGAGATTAATGAAGCCAAAATCAGTTTATACACTGACCAAAGAGAGTCACTTATTATTTTTTCAGTGGATTGCAGATTTGAGATTTCCATATGGCTATGCTTCCAACTTGGGAAGATGTGTTAAAAATGGTCATATTATCGGATTAAAAAGTCATGACTGTCATGTTATAATGGAAAAACTTATGCCTATTGTATTAAAAGTTTTGTTGAATTCTAAGATTTGGGATTCGATAACAGATATGTCATATTTTTTCTGAGACATGCGTGTGGCGACAACAGACTACGATACACTAAGCAAACTGGAAGAAGCTGTTGTTGTAATTATATGCAAACTGGAAAAAATCTTTCTGTCAGCTTTCTTTGACTTGATGGAACATTTGATATTACATTTTCCACATGAAGAAAAATGTGGAGGTCCAGTTCAGTTTCTATGGATGTACCCATTTGATAGATGCCTGTATAAATTGAAGAAAAAAGTCCATAACAAAGCATCAGTTGAAGGATCAATTGTTGAAGCTTATTTGCAAGAAGAAATTGCATTATTTTGCTCTCATTATTTTGAATCTGAATATCCCTCAAAATTTAACCACATGGGATGGAACTAGGGTAATGTTGATGATGATATGAACAATCAATTATTAGTTTTCAATCATCCCGAACTTGGCTTTGGTGGAGTTCATGATAGATGGCTTTCAGATGATGAACATCATAGAGATCTTAAATATGTTCTACTCAACTGTGAAGAAAAGTCACCAATTGTGCAGTGAGTTATCTTATCCCTTATTTTATAGATTCTATTAAAGTAAATTAATCATATTGTATTTGTAGGTTATATGATGATCATATCAAGAAACAATTTCCACATATTACAGCAGCTGGCTTAGAAGAACGTCGGCAAAAAAAATTGCTTACTGGTTTCAAAAACTGGTAACAAATATTCTTTTTTGGTTTTACATATAAAATCAATTTGTTACTTGTAATAGTGATAAATGTTTTACAAATTTTCAGGTATCTGTAAATGCTGATAAGATTGATAGTCGATTGCGTATATTGAGTAGCCCACCATCCAAAATGGTTAAATCATATAATGCATATGTGGTGAATGGTTATCGCTTTCATACACATGCATATGGGTAATCAAAGAAAACAATGAATAGTGGTGTTTGTTTGAAGGGATCACATCATAGAGATATTGAAGTTGACTTTTAAGTCATGCTTGAAGAAATTATTGAACTGTGTTATTTGGGAAAAAATTATGTAACAATGTTTAAATGTCGATGGCTAGATACTGAGAGAGGCTTGTGTATTCATCCAACTCATGGAATTGTTGATATTAAACATAAAAGTCTTCTTGCAGTAAATGAACCATTTTTATTGGCTCATCAGGAACATCAAATTTATTATGCAGAATATTGTGCTACTGCAAAAGAGTTAGATGATTGGTGGAGTATAATAAAAGTTAAATCTCGAGAAAATCAGTTTACTCAAACTGAATGTGGTTCCACTGAAGTGAAAGGAAATGAAATTTTTCTGGACACTCCTCAAAACACATCTTTTTCACAAAGAGACATGAATATCGAGGATGACACCCCACAGTTAAGGGTCGATGGTGACGATGTTGTCAATGATGTTACAACTGAATTTGAAATTAAAAGAGATGATGAAAGTGAAACTAATATGGAAATTGATGATGTTGATGAGGAATATGGAGACATTGACATTGAAAACTATGAAGATGATGATGAAGATGAACATTGACACAGTAAAATTATGGTTAGAATCATAACAAATATATATCCTTACATAATAGTTATTTTCAACTGTTTGCTAATAACAATCATTCCATGTTTCAGATGGACTCAGAAATGTATCGTCAGTTGCTGGAGGCTGATCTACCTATGGATAATGAGGTTTTTAAGTCATCTGACCCTCAGGTTGTTGGCACTACAAGGAGCACTCAGAGGGGGCGTGGTCTTGCTAGACTGATGATTCCAGATCCTATCCCGGAGCGACGTCCACCTCTTGGATTCGATGCGTACATGCGGTGGTATGGTAACCTGTGTATTTTAGTTATCTTTCATTATAATTTATTAATATTCTAATTTTTTTATTATTTGTTCTTTTTCCACAGTTTTACGCATATAGCTATTGGACAGGGGAGCGCTATCTTGCGCAATTATTTTTCTCAGCCCTGGCTCACATGGGATCAGATTCCTGTTGATGTGCAGGCCGCCATATTCAATCATTGGATGGTATGTAACTAAATATTATTTATTTTGAAATTTAATTCATTAATAACTTTATATTAGGGTTTATGGTATCCCATTGATGAGATCATGCATGCCACTATCCACACGGAATGGGTGGTGTCTATGTGTGACTGTTTCCGTCAATTTTTGCATAATTTGAGAAAGACGATTGTGAAGAAAGCCGGAGTGACAGAATTTGATGAGTCCTGTAGAGCCCACCGACTAGAGTACATTTCATCTCACGTTTGGGATGGATTATGTACACACTGGTTGGGTGGTGGGTTTCAGAGGAGATCTGCATTGGGTCGACAAAATCGAGGGAGACAAGAGGTGACGCATCGAGCTGGTATTCGTACATTCAGTGCGCATAGAGAGCGTCTAGTAAGTACTTTTTTTAATATTTTATACAACTTTAAATATAAACAGTTTATTTGATATTCATATAGGAAGCTGAGCAGCCCGGTATTTCGGCGTACGGCGTTTATCGGAGGATGTACACTGACCCAGCTACTGGAGAGATTAGAGGTGACCGCCAACGTCAGATTGTGGTCAGTATTATTTTCTTTTCAATTTGAAAATTAAATGCATATAATATTTTTATTATTTTAATTTATAATTGAAACTTAAGGAGTCATATGAGGCTGCGACCTCTCAGACACAGGCTAAGAGTCAAGACGAGACAGGTGATCAGACTAGTGCCCACCATTTTTATGAGACGGCATGGATGCAGGTGACCCAGTATGGCTTCGAAAAGGGCCGAGTAGTTGGTATCATCTCTAATTTGACTCATGCAGCTTATTATGGTACTGTTGCAATGTCGGCGTCCAGCTCGAGAGGAGCTCGTGGAGAGACATCACCTTCTACCTCACAGTATCAGGAGCAGCTGTGTGCTCAGAGTCAGATTATAGAGGATTTGCGTCAGGGGCAGGAGCAGATGCGTCAGCATCACGATGAGGAGATGCATCGATGGCAGGAGCAGATACGTCAGTAGCAGGATGAGGAGAGACGTCGATATGAGGAGCAACATCAAGAGTATATGGATTATATGCGTCATCTGACTCATAGTTTAGGGATGGAGTTTTCTCCACCACCTCCTCCAGGTCCTCCAAGTCCTCCAGATTATCCACCCCCAGTGATTTTTTTAGATTTAATAAACATTTGAGTTTGTAGTTTATTGACATATTAACTATTTACAATTCCTCTTTCATATTGGTATGAATATTACGTGATTTAATTTGTTTTTAATTTTTTTAATATTTTATTACTTATTAGTATTATTTTTAATGTCTGCTTATTTTAGTAATATTACTTTTATTATTTTATATTTATTTTTAATATTGAGAAGTTTATAATTTTATAATTTTATTAATATTAATATTATTAATATTATTTTTTCATAAATATGTATGTTTATTTTAATAATAATATTATTATATTAATTTTTTATATTAATAATATTAGTACTATTATTATTATTTTTTGATATTAATATTTCATAATATATAATATTATATTATTTATATTCATATTATTATTATTTTTTGATATTAATATTTCATAATTATATTACATATATTTTTTATTATAAATATTATAATAATATAATTTATTTATATTATTAATATTAATATTATTATTATATACATAGTTTAATAATAATAATATTATATTAATTTTTTATATTATTAATATTAGTATTATTATATTATATTATATTATTTATATTCATATTATTATTATTTTATATTAATATTTCATAACTATATTTTATATATATTTTTATTTATATTATAATAATATAATTTTTTATATTATTAATATTATTATTATTTTTATATAATATTATACGATTTCTATTAATTTTTTTATTTTTTTTATTTTTTTTTAATATTTGTGACGGGAACATTTGCGACGGGATTTCCCATCGTAAATATTTTTTTTACTGTAACATTTGTGACGGGACGAATACCCGTCGGGAAAACATTTCTGCGATGGTCCATCGCAAATACCTTCGTTGCAATTATTTTTTAAATTTAGCATTTGCGATGGGTTTCTGACCTGTCACAACTAATATATCTGCGATGGCCCATCGCAAATACCTTTTTTATATATAAACGAAAACTCATTTACGACGGGGAAAAAATACCGTCGCAAATACTCTTTTTGCGACGGGACCGGTGCAAAACCACCTATTTGCGACGCTGTTTTCGGCTACGGGCGATTTGCCACGGAGCCCCATCGCAAAAGACCTTTTGTGACGGGATCTCGTCGCAAATATTCAGTTTTCTTGTAGTGAAAGTGCAAGTTCTGGACGTGAGAAGTTCACTTCCTTGGGCAGGTGGTGTCCGAGCTAGGAATAGCGGTGGACCCTTTGAAGGTCGAGGTGGTTTTTTCTTGGGCAGCTCCCAAGAACGTGGCAGAAGTTTGTAGTTTTCTTGGACTAGCGGGCTACAATAGGATATTTGTGCCCAAATTCTCCCAAGTTGTAGCACCTTTGATAGGTTTGACCAAGAAGGACCAGGCTTTTGTATGGAATGGTCTGTGTGAGGTAGCCTTCAGCTATCTGAAAGAGAAGTTGGAAAGTGCCCCAGTGCTGAGGTTGCCAGAAGAAGGGGCAGTGTATACGGTGTTAGGTGATGCTTCAGGATAAGGCCGCAATTGTGTGTTGATGCAACGACAAGGGGTGATCTCTTATGGGTCTAGAAAGTTATGTCCCCATGAGCGTAATTATGCCACCCATGATCTCGAGCTTGCGGTGGTCGTTTTTGCACTAAAGTTGTGGCGGTATTACCTCATCGAGGAGCACTTCGTGGTCTTCAAGGATCAAAAAAGCTTGAAGTATATCTTCTCCCAGTAGGACCTGAACTTACATTAGTGAAGGTGGATGGAGTTCCTTTAGGATTACGACTTCTAAATTTCCTACACCTCAGGAAAAGGGAATGTGGTGGCTGATGCCTTAAGAAGGAAGTCATAGAAGGATGTGGTTTGAGAGTCGACAGATGCTTGGAAGGTGATGGAGGAGTTGGCTGCCCAGCACCTGGAGGTAAGGGAGGATGGTGGTAGAGGTTGTATGTTTTAGACGATAGTGCAATCCTCTCTCCTAAGGCAGGTGGAGGAGTCTCAGTGGGTAGACTTAGAGAGTGAGGTGATGCGCGATCGGGCTAACCAAGGAAATGCTCGGGAAGGATGGATGGAGGATGGTCAGAATCGAATGTTTTTCAAAGGGAAAATGTTTGTCCCAGAGGCGATGCGCGAGAGGGTTCTTGGTGAGTTCCACAACTCACCCCTAGCGGTGCACCTGGGAGTCTCCAAGATGTACCAGGGCCTAAGAAATCAGTTTTGGTGGCCCGGGGTAAAGCGGGTGGTGGCGGAGTTTGTGTCCAAATACCCAGTGTGTCAGTAGGTGAAGGCTGAACACCATGTTCCAAGCGGTCTGTTACAACCTTTAGATATTACCGAATGTAAGTGGGACGACATCTCGATGGATTTCATCACAGGACTACCCAAGGATCAAGGAGTCTGTGATGCTATCTGGGAAGTGGTGGACCAGTTGACAAAATCGGATCACTTTCTGGAAATCAAGGAGTCAGGTTCAGTGGATGCCTTAGCATGGAGATAAATGGATGATGTGGTGCGGTTTCATGGAGTTCCGAGGTCCATAGTCTCGGATATGGATACATGGTTTACCTCATGAGTATAGGGAGGATTGTAGCATGATTTTGGAACCCAGCTATATCTTAGCACTTCTTTCCACCCCCAGATAGATGGACAGACAAAGCACACCATCCAGACAATAGAGGACATGCTACGGGCATGTATCCTAGACTTTGGGGGATCATGGGTGTGACACTTGCCTCTGGTAGAGTTCTCCTACAATAATAGCTATCACACTACCATTGGCATGACTCCATTCGAAGCCTTGTACGGAAGGCCATGTCGCTCACCCGTGTGCTGGACCGAGGTTGGGGAAATAAGTGTTCTTGGCCCAGAAGTGGTGAAAAGCACGACGGAGAAGGTTTAGCTTATACGGGAGAGGATGAAGGCGGCTCAGGACTGGAAGAATTCATATTCCGATAATAGGAGGACCACATATTCTTGAAGGTCTCTCCTCAGCATGGGAAATGGAGGTTTGACAGGGGGAGTAAGCTTTCTCCAAGGTTCATTGGACCATTCAAAGTGCTGCGGTGGGTGGGAGAAGTGGTTTATCAGCTAGCGCTACCACCGCCACTACTGAGAATACATGACATCTTCCATGTGTCACAACTCTGACGGTATCTACACAACGATCCACATGTCCTCGACTGGGGAAAGTTAGACATCGAGGCCGACGTGACTTTTGTGGAAAGACCAGTAAGGATTGAGGATCATGAGGAAAACGTGCTCCATGGACAGATCATCCCTTTAGGTCGTGTGTTGTGGAGGCATGGTGGTCTCGAAGAGAGTACCTGGGAACAGAAGGAACAGATGCGTGCCCAATACCCAGAGCTGTTTTGAGTTTTGATCTGTTTATACTTGTTGTGATGGAACACTTTACCTTGTTAACTATGGAATATGTGGTTTTCCTTATTCTCTAAGATGCATGTGAAAAGTCTTGACTGCGGGGAGGGGAGAACCCAATCCCTAATCAAGACACATTAAGGTGGATGCGATTAAACCCATGTAGGCGATTCAGTTCCACCCAAAAAGGATAGTATCTTGACATGGAGGAAGAAACTCCCTAACCCATATGACTGGACATCTTGACCCTTGAATGTTACATGCTTGCTTAAGGGGGTGTTCCTATATATCGAAGATGATCACTTCTGAGAGGTATCTTTTGGGGTGGTTGTTCGCACCCCCCTCTTTTCTTCGGGTCTGGTTTTGATTCTCAAGGGAGAGAATAGTATGAGAGGTATCTGATGTAATGGCCTAGACCCTCATGGTCCATCCCTTTTCCAAATTTCAGATCCTAATGGTGGCGCTTCGGTGGTAGGATGTCATTTCGGTGTGCGTCCGACTGACGGGGCATGATCAGTGCGACCGATCGGTGTGTCACCGATCGGTGCGGCCAATCAGTGTGTCACCGATCGGTGCGACCAATCTATGTGTCACCGATCGGTGCAACCAATCAGTGGGCCACCGAAGGGTGCGACCGATCACTGTGTCACCAATCAGTATGACCGAACAGTGTGACCGATCGGTGTGTCGCCGATCGGTGCGACCGATCGGTATTTCACCGAATGGTGCGACCAATCAGTGTGTCGCCGATCAGTGCGACCGATCGGTATTTCACAGATTGGTGTGACCGATTGGTGTCACACATCCTTGTCGAGTTTTTCTTCTACAGATTTTCCCTTAATGCCACTTTTAAGACTTTTTAACCTTTTGGGAAGTGGTTCAAGGCCGTTTGTAGCCTCATAATCAATATTTGAATTCCTAAGAGTGGGGAGACCCTCAATGGACCTAGCTATGTGTCCGCATAATGTTTCCCCTCTGATTATATAAAATATTTCAACATCATAGTTGTTACCACCTTTTCCCGATGAGAGTTATTAAATAAAAATTAATTCAGTCATGTGTAACCACCCAACTGCGTGGTGAAACCACGATCCGACTTTATAGACGTTCAAAATTCCATATCCTGTGACAACCAGATCTCATCCTTATATCACATGGGAATTTCTTCTTCTTATTCCTCTTTTCCTCTTGGTCGGTCTCCTTTCTTCCTGGTGCATTTGGAGTTCCCATTCTCGTGGCAAGTGGTGCAGCAGTTCCGAAGCTTTTCTGATCACCCTTAGAGTCCCCGATGTTCCTCCCCCACAAGTCGTGCATCCCCCATTCTTGGCGCGTGGAAAAGAACTTCGATCCTTGATCATCCAAGTAGGGATTTTCTTTCATATCTCATTATTGTGTATCGTGCAGGGTGGGTGCGCTACTGTTTCTGTGGGAATGGATGAAACCAAACCTTAACAAAGATAAAAAATGGACTTTTAAAGAATGAAGGGGGGTGTGATCGATGTTTTACTGCTTTTCCTTACCCTTTATTATTTGTGTTGTGAATTTTACGGGCTTATGCTCACTGAAAATCATGGTCATTAATGGTCTTTATTCGTGCAATAATGAACCTCCGTCTTCTGTGATGATTGAATGACTCTAACATGGGAATTTGGTTAATCACGTGAACTCAGCAGATTAAATGAATGTCCAATGAACAAAAATCCTTTTGTGATCACCCCAGTTAACCAAACATTAGGAAGAAATCTTATTAAATGATGTACTTGAGTCTGGAAACTTCCTTGTTCTGTCTCGGTGGCATGTCTTTTTGTTCTGCTCAATGCTTATGGGGTGATGTGGATGAGAATGGGATCCTCTGTTGTGGCACGGTTTTTGGTTGTGAATCTGAAGTTGTGTGGGGCTGTATCTCGAGGCTTGGTTTGGTTCCAGTACTTTGAGGGATCTCATTGATCCCTTTGTTGTTGTGACTTTACAAGAGAACCGGGTGCGAATGCTTAAATTATTGTATGGCTGTTTCTTTTTCTCTAGCTTGTGGTTAGACCTGTTAGTTGCCCGGTAGTGCAGCATTCACCTAAATGGGATCACTTGAACATGAAAACAAGAATGAGTTAAATGGGGAATTGGTTTTGGGAATGAGTTGTGACTTGGTCATGAGTGTTGTGCCTTTCTTTTATGAATGAATAGTAACAGGGTGTTGTGCTTAGGTTGGATTCGGAAACCCTAGGTTGGTATGAGTAATTGTTACCTATGCATATAATTGTAGTTCTTATGTTTCTTATTTGGGCCCCACCCAAGTTGAGCACTTAGTGTCGAACACCCCCATTTCAGGGGGGAGGGTGTTTTTTCCAACACTCTTATGAGTGACTGGTTATTATCTCCTTTTCAGCTCCCTTTCCCGAATAGCCCAAGACTCTTCGGACAGGTTTTGATGTCTTGAGGTCCATTATAGCCCAATATTCTTCAGGCAGGGTAGCTATGGTAGTTGGCCCAGGTGTGTGCGGGTAGGTTGTTTCCCAAGAGTCTTCGGGATGAGGCCCAGGTGTCTTCAGGCGTGGCAGTCGTTGTTCTAGCACAGGTGTTTACAGGTGTGGTTACACATGGTGGTAGTGGCCCAGGTGTTTGTGGGCAGGATTTGTGGTAGTGTCCTAGGTGTTTGCGGGCAGGATGTGTGGTAGTGGCCCAGGTGTGTGCGGGCGGGGTGTGGCGGTGGGACTACGATGAGAATGGCAGGATTGGTTCGATGTGTAGGATGTCTTCAATAACCAGTGGGAAAGTGGCGTGGGGTACCCAAACATTGATGTGTTATTAATATACATTACGTGACTTGCATTATTTGGGGAGTGTTCCTTGGTGAGGGTTGGGTGGATAGTTTTCCTTTCTTGGGGCTTTGGCTATCTCTTTTCTCATAGGGCATTATAATGACTCCCCACTTGTGCACGAGAGCTTTTGGTTTCCCTACTGAGTATACTTGTATACTCACCCTACATATATAAAACTCTTTTCAGGTTTCCAGGAGGACTTCAGGGATTGTGTTGGGTCGTACTAGTTCAGACATTGGGACAGTTGATGTTTTTGTTTTTATTTCTTTTGGTACTTCTTTTTGGGGTTTTCATTCACTTTTGTATCATTTACTTTTAGAACACGCATATGACAATGGTTGTTTTGTCTTTACATATACTTTCACTTTTGGTGTTGTTCAGATTTACTATCTTCTCTCCCTATCCTATTAAAGAAAAAGGGTAATGCCTTCCATCTTGTGTGTGATTCTATACCCTTGGTGCTAGTCACCACTCTGGGACCTATTGAAGGCGGGTCTATGGGGTCATTATCTCTCCTTAAACTTGAAGATGGAAGGGTTTGGAAATTCATTGTCCCTTATATCATCTTGGTGAAGGTGGGTCATGACACAATATACATCTCCTCTTCCAACAAATGGGAAATGAAACTGCCAATTGTGTGTACGACGGACTACCACCTTGTGAACCAATATAATTCATTTTCCAATGCCACCTCTCATGGGTGGATATAATTATGGATTTTAAGTGTATATATATGATATTTATGACATATTTTTACTTATGTAATTATAATATCACATATATCTTTTTACCTTCCAATCTTTTGAAAAATGATAACATCACTCGTGTGTATATGTGGACTACTACCTCTACGAAGTGATGTGATACGTTTTGCATTTTATTTTTATATGGATGGTAATAATGATATATTTAATGAATATATATGATATATATGATATAAAATTGATCCTATAAATGTGAATTAATATTTATATTTCTTTTATTCTATCCTTTGAGAAAATGGAAACTGCATTTATGCGTACGTATGGCATATCGTCTCCATGAATGGTGAAATTCATTTTCCTATATATAACTATAATGGATGAATATCAACATGTATATAATTATTATATATTATATTTATATAATTATTAATTTTCTGGAGTTTATTTAACCATAATCAATTTACAAGGTCCAAAACTACCAAACCAAAACATACATGAAAAACAAACCAGTTATTACCCAAAACATGATTTTAATAAGAAATTGTTAATAAATAGGTAATAAAAGGTCATGAAGAAATCATATATGATATTATATATATGAGTATTATTATTTAATATATTTATAATAGACCTATATTTATTATATAATAGTTTTTAACATGTATGAATAAATTCAAGACTTGAGGTATGAAATTTCTACTCTCTTTTATTTCTGGAAGACATATGCCATATTCACCACTCATTTATTTTGTGTGGTTTATATATTTCCCATTTGATATGTTATATCATGAATATTATTATTTTAATGATATTTAATGTTTAATTTGATGTTATTATTTCATGGGGACTATAATTAAAAAGTTACCAAAGCATGTAAGGGATTTTCATCTCACTTTAATTTCTGTGAGACCTTTGTCATATAGACCACTTGTTTATTATTTATACATATTGTATATGAATTTATTTAATGATTATTATTATTAAAATTATATGGATATATATCCATATAAGGTTATTTATTTCATGGGACTTATGATTCAAAAGATACTAAAGTGGTAAAGGTTTAATGTTAATATTTCATTGTTTATCGGGATTTTATATGATTAAGTTTTTGTTGATAAAATATTATGATATATCTCTCAATAAATTCATGAGTTTTCTTCTGATATAATTATTTATAGATAATACATGTTCTCCTTTCTTGTTCTTCTCTTTGAGTACTCAATATTCTAAAAAATATGTTTTTAAGAAAAAACAATTTTATTTTTTTATTCGGATGAAAATCATTTTATTTTCATGACCATGTTCTAAAAATGTTTTAAATAATGTTTTAATATTATCCAATTATTTTTAGATACATTTTTCCCATGTTTTACTTTTAAAAATGGTTTAAAAGGAAACTTTCTATCATTTTTTGAATGAGGTAGTTTTGATTTTTTTTTCAAAAATTTCAAAGGAATCATTGTTTTAACATGTACACCATGAATGGAATTTTAAACCATCATGAATGCTCAATTATTTTAAGATTCATTTAAAAAAAATCAAGTTTGTTGTTAAATAAAAAAATATTAACATTTGGGAAATTTTAATATATCAAATAAGTTATTTCAAAATGGAAATGATATTTTCCTCAACAATTTTTAGTGGTCTTTTATAGATTTTATATTCATCAATGAAAAAACATTTTTTTGTGTTTTTATTTTATTAGTGATATTATATAATGGTACCATCCTTATAATGACCTAGCCTAAAAAATTACATAATATTTAATTAAGTTAATAATTCACATTAAGAATCTTTTCAGGTTTAGAGCTGTAGAGAATTAGTTCATAACATATACATAATAACTTGAATATTCCATGTAGACACTTCTACTCAATTTCCATTTTTTTAAATAAAAACTCTTGAAAAAAAGAGTCATGTCTAGTTCTATATTTTAGACGGAATGAATTTTCCTTGATCCCATCCTTGGCCATATTAATCTTTAAGTCCTGTGAAAAACATTTCAAAAACTTGGGATGAGAATAAAAATATTAGTAAGGATTATAAAATAAAGAAAGAAAACATTAGTCCATCAATACATACCAAGCATAAACTCATACCTTGTGAAATCATAAGATTTATGAATAACATATACAAATAATAAATCATAAAGGTAACTTATGTCATCCATAACATACTTACATTGTAGCTATCACAACTACACAGGGATTTATGTTTGAATACCCATCACAGTATATTCCCAAAGTCTCTTAGGAGAAATATTAATGTTTACCTCTGTCATGTTATTCAATGCATTGGAGAGTTATCTCAGGCACACCTGCACTAGGTTTATCACAAAACCACCTGTATACGTAAACAATTCCCAAGAACCATAACAAATTAGCAACACATAAAACAAACATAAAGGAAATATAACATTTACACATTGTAATCACAATATATCATTTAAATATATTGACATAATAGATCCATTAAAAACCCATTATCAATACCAAAATATGTAAAAGATTATATGGTATTTATTTTCCTTTTAAAAACATTACGGCTTGTTAAGGAAGCCAAATATCAAATAACGCTCACGGTGGCAAAAAGGTTATTGTCACCACATACGTTAAAAAGAAAAATTCCTTTTTTTGTCTAGTAAAATGCATCATAGAAAAAGATTATCTTTTAATGAAATGAAAAATCAAAGGTGTTTATACACTTTATAAATGAAATTTGTGTATAAATCAAAATATGCCTTAATGAAAGTAGATTGAGATGGAGTTCCTTACAAATATCATTTTTGTAAATAAAATTGATAGATTATGTGTATTCACTATAAGTAAACATAAATAAATTATAAATATAATATAGTATATCAAAATTCATTTCTCATATAGTCATAGCATGACATAATCAAGAAGTAGAAAATTAACGCAAAGAATGGAAATTGGGTTAAGAAGTTCCTTACCTCGTGTCTGACTTGACTCGTTCATTCTTTAATCTCCTGAATAAGTTAATTTTTACTTGAATAGTAACCTTTTTTAAGTTTATTATTACTTTTATATCACTTATTACCACGTTATAAACATTACATAATCATTAGAGTTAATAACGGTTGTTTTGTCGATATTTGGTACTTGAGTCAAAAATGAACTTCTTATAATTACAAGTTGTCCATGTGGTCAAATTTCCATTATCTCCAGAATGATATTCATGATTTAGATATAATATATATCATATATATCCAGTATATATATGTATTTTTAACAGTATATATTATTTGGATACAAGAAATGAAATGCACCATTCATGGAGACGGTAAGTCATACATACTCATGAATGCTACTTTCATTTCTATTTCATATTTTAAGGGAATGAAAACTTAATGATAAATAGTTATATTATAATTCTAGTATAATATCATATATAATTTTATTAACTCCATCCTTTATACCGTCCACTTATGGTATGAATGAGTCATATCACTTTGAGGGGGCAGTAGTCTGCACTTTCTCAAATTAAATTATCGCGTTTACCTATTATGGAAACCATAAAGGTAAGCTATAAATAAAAAATAGATAAGTATAGAGACAATATAAATATAATATATATAATATATAAATATATTTCCATCATAATGTCCACCATGAGAATTGGTTGGAGATATTTTAATAATCATCACTTCGTGAGGCAGTAATTCGTCGTCCACAGAAACAGTATGTTTGTATCCATTAGATGGAGGTGTGTGAAAGTTTAGTTAGAATATTTCTCATAAAAACATCCTTGTATATTTAATATATCGGTATTGTTATAAAATAATGCAATAAAGAGATTTTATGGGGTTGGAGAAGGAAAATAAAATAAAATAACTTAAGAGAAGACGTTACCTGTAAATCGGGAAACTCCCTTTGGTTTGAACCAAAAGGCTTTCTTGAAGTGCCTTAGGACTAAGTTAAGGAATCTATGTGGAAGATAGGGATTTAGGGAGATTAATTGGGCAGTGTTTAGATGAGAAAAGGGGCCTGAGAGGTGTGATTAATGGGTTAGAGGTGATATATTTTTATAAGGGGGGAGGGACTCTTTAGGAATGTTTGAAAGTATTATTTTATTATAAAATTATTTTCAGTTTAAAAAGGTAAAAAACTAATTAAATTAAAATATAAGATGTATCCTATTTGAAATAAAATCATCCAATAATAATTTTACAGTTTTTTGGATATTTTTTTAATTTTTATAATCTCATTTATTTAAATCATTCATTAATAAGGTAATCACAACATCATCATTATGTCATAAATAATTTTATTTATTTTATGTCTAAAAATTAAAAATAAAATACCATGATGTATTAAATAATTTTATCTTTAAAATTAATATTTATAGTTAAAGAGATAACTTATATAACCCCATGTAAAATTTTATTAACTAAAAGATATATGTTTATGTCATTTTTGTCTTTACTTTAAATCAATTAATATGAAGTGTCATTATCACTCTCAAGTGGCTCCATGGGGACCCAAAATCGACCCAAGGATGCCCTTAGTCATAAATATCTCATCCAATAGGGTTAGAAACAGTCTAAAGGTATTTTACTATTATTATAACATTATTTTTTACCCTTACTTACTAGATTTTCCCTTTAACCATGGTAAATAAAATATTTACTGAAGTAAATATTCATAATGTCTAAAAATAAAACATAACTATTTACATAATTTTTACATAATGATTCCAAATATGGAGTCCATTTTTCCAAATTCAAAACAAATAAGTGGAATAAATTAATTTAAAATTAATTCTCGTTGTCAAAACAAAAAGCATGTTTTTAAGAAATAATAACTCTCAAAAGATTGACACTTATTTATGTCCAATTTAAAAGTGAAATAACTTACAATAACCACAATCGGATTAAATGGTAAAAATATAATCTAAGTACCCTTTCAAATCAATTAAAATTAAAATCTATCCATATAAATAAATTATATTAAAAGGAAGTTTTGAATTAAAATACAGTATTTTTCACTATTCATTAAAAAATGAAATTTATCAGAAAAATACAAAAAATTTACCCAAAGGAAATTTTGATGTCCCAATTCTAAAGAAGAATTTTATTTTGTCAAATAAAATATATAAAACTGACAAAAACTAGATTTAAAAATTGATCGCCATTAAAAAAGTGGTAAATCGACCTTTTAAAGAATATTAGAGTATTTATGCTTAAAATTGGATTCATTCACATTTTCAGCCTCTAAATTTTATTAGATAGGTGTATAAACATTTAAAAAACATGTATAATAATATTTTAGTTATTTATGTTCATTCCCACCATTACAACGTCTATGCATTAACTACCATTTAAAATAATATTATTATTATATTATTTTTTGGTATAACTCAACATTGTGTGTAACGTAAGATTTCAGAGAAATCTGTTGTTGCGTGTTGATTAATCTATCAGAAATAGAATCCCATTTAAAGTAAAATTAATATTTAATTAACAAATATTAATAAATATGAAAATGTCATATTCTTTATTCACCTGGTATGTTACATCCTTCCCCCATTTTGGGAATCGCGTCCCCACAATTCTATTCACTTATCAAATAAGTGGGGGTATTTATCCCTCATAGAATTTTAGGATTCCCACATTGACTCTTCAACCATATAGTTTTTTCACAAAACTTTTACCTGATGGATTACCTTATTCCACAACACTTGTTCTCTATGGTCAAGAATCTGGACTAGTTGTTCCTCACAAGAAAGATTATCTTCGTACTGAACTGCCTCTGGACACAAAACATAATATGTATCTAGAAAATACTTTCTCAACATTGAAACATGAAAAACATTGTGTACCTAGGATAAACTTGAAGGTAAAGCCAATCTGTAGGCAACTGATCCAACTTTCTCCAGAAGTTCATAGGGTCCAATGAACCTCAGACTCTGATTTCTATTCTTACCAAAACACATCACACTTTTAATGGAAAAACTTTGAGAAAAACATGATCACCTGCCTCGAAAGAAACATCCTTCCTCCAGTTATCTGCATAACTTTTCTACCTAATCTGATTTGTTCTCATGTTCTTCTAAATCAATTGAACTTTTTCTGCAATATCTTATACCAATCCTAGTCCCATCAACTTCCTTTCACCTACTTCATCACAAAAATCTAGAGTTTGACACTGCTTTTTATATAATGCCTCAAACAGATCCATCTGTATACTGGAATGAAAACTGTTATTATAAGAAAATTCAACCAAAGAAAGATGTTGGTCTCAACTTCCCTTGTAATCCATTAAGCAAGCACATAGCATATCTTCCAAATTCTAAATTGTTCATTCTGACTGCCCATCTGATTGAGGATGAAAAGTTTTACTAAAATTTAATTCAGTACCCAATGACTTCATAAGGCCTTTCCAAAAGTTAGAAGTAAAACTGGGATCATGATCAGATATAATGGAGAGGGTAACTTCATGCAACCTGACTATCTCTTTAACATACAACTGAGAAAGGTGATCTAGATATAGAGTATCTCAAATAGGAATGAAATGAGTAGATTTAGTCAACCAATCAACAATAACCCAAATTTCATTATTACCTTAAGAAGTATTTTGTAATCTCAAAATGAAGTCCATGCCTATATTTTCTCATTTACACTCTAGCACCGATAAAGACTGAAGCATCTCTTTCAATAACTTCCTCTATGCTTTAACCTTTTGACAAGTCAAACACTTCATAGTATAGTAAGAAATATCTCTTTTCATTCTATCCCACTAGTAATACTCTCGAAGATCTTTGTACATCTTAGTACTTCCATGATGAACTGAAAATGGAGAACTATGAGATTCACATAACAACTTTTTCTTTAACTGTGAATCAAAAGGCACGCATAATCTCTTTCCAAATCTCAAAATACAATCATTATCAATGTTAAATTTTGTAAACTTACCATTCTGAACCAAATCTACCTTTTTCTGTAACTCACTATCTTCCTTTGGCACTTGCTTAATTCTATCTGATAAAGATGATTTTACTGACACCTGAAACAAAACAGAGGAATTTCCTGCACCAACAACTTTTATGCCAAATATCATCAAATATTTAATCAAATGATCTTATTCCAAATGTAACAAGGTTAATGTAGCATTACTTTTTTGACTCAAAGCATAAGTCACTTTATTTTCCTTTCCTGGATGGTAATGAATCATGAAATCATAATCCTTGATTAATTCCATACATCTCTTCTATCTCTTGTTCAATTATTTCTGAGTGAATATATACTTAAAACTTTTGTGATCAGTTTATATTTCACAGTTTACTCCATAAATATGATGCCTCCATATTTTTAAAGAAAAAACAACAGCAGCTAATTCTAAATCTTGTGTAGGGTAATTTAACTCATGAGGTTTCAATTGACGTGAAGCATAATAAATTAACCGATCATTCTGCATAAGGAAACAACCAAGTCATTTAAACAAAGCATAATTATATATAACAAACACACAATTTCTATAAGTTAGTTCCAAAACTAGAGCATTCACCAATCTTCTTTCCAATTCCTAAAAATAATCATCGCGTTCTTTTTGTCCAAATAAACTTAACACCTTTTCGAGTTATCTTAGTCAGTGGGCTAGATAACCATGAAAACTTTTCAACAAAACTTCTGTAATAACCTACTAAAACAATAATACTATAGATATTTGTTATATTTGTGGTTCTTGGACATTCTTCAACAACATTTGTTTTAGCAGGATCAATATTTATGCCTTCTTTAGAAACAATGGGACCAAGGAATGAAATTTGTTGTAACAAAAACTCACACTTGCTGAATTTTCCCATATAATTTTTTTCTTCTAAGGATTGCAAGACAACCCTTAAATGACTTTCATGTTCCTCTTTACTTTTGGAATAAACCAAAATATCATCAATAAACACAACCACAAGCTTATCCAAGAACTCATGAAAAAATTTATTCATAAGATCTAAGAATACAATAGGCTCATTGGTTAACCCAAATGGAATAACTACAAATTCATAATGTCCATATCAAGTATGAAACGCGGTATTCGGAAATTCTACTTCCTTTACTTTCAACTGATGTTACCCCAATCTTAAGTAAATATTCAAAAAATACTGATATCCCTAGAGATGATCAAACAAATCATCAATATGAGGATAAGGATATCTATTCTTAACAGTGACGTTATTCAATGATATATAGTTAATGAAAAGCCTCATTGAACCGTCTTTATTTTTAACAAACAAGATAGGAGCACCCCATGGTGATTTGAAGCGCACGGCCGATTGTCTCCTATCGACCGGTCAAAGTTCTGGTGCTCTGCTAATGTGTATAGCAGCACTCGGGTCGAATCCTCGGTGATGATACTTTGTAATAGTCATTTGTTTTTAGTTGATTGTATTTTGATTAGGGGGGTTTGTTTTTAGAGCTTAATTGAAATGATTGATTGACTATAATTGATTTAACAAATTGATAAATATTGGGGTGAGTTCATTATTAGGGAGTTAAGCTTGTGATATCCTTGAGCTTTGCTTTATATTGCATTTAAATTAACACACACGTCACAAGTTGACGTCGATTAGAATTACTAAGTGTTAAAGATTTAATCCAAGCCTTAACTTAACTAGAATTATAAAATCAATCAGTACTTGTTTATGTTAGTGTATTTATGGTTCCAATAATCCATGGAAACCACATTCTAAACAAAAGATTTCATTAATCCATGACATATTAAGTCCAACATACACAATGTTAATTTAACAAATACTCATCGAGAAAATACTCTCAATCACTTAACATCCCTAAATTTTGACTCACCCCAATGAGATATTTACTCAGCCATTTAGGTGTTTAATATTCTGGTTATAATAATTATGATGATAAATTAAGAATAGAAGAAAAAGAAAGGGATTAGAAAAGAGTGGTACGTTGAACACACACACACGAACAATGATAATAATTAAAAAATATTTTTGATTGAATGGAGAAGCAAAATAAGGGAAGGAGATTTAACTAAATTTAAACTATTTTAAGAAAATTAATATTAAAATACAGAAGGTGGAGTAGAATAAGAGATATTGAAGAAGAAACTTGCATTAAAACAGAATTACAAAAGAAAGGACTTACAAAATTACAAAAACAAAGAAAACAAAAGTAAGTGAAAACAAAGAGAGGAGGAAAGGTCTCTCAAGTGCAAAATTGAGTATGGACGGTCCTCCCAAGCCTTTGGAAAAGCTTTGGTCATGCCAATATGTTCTCCTCTCTTCTGAAATTCCAACCCCTTGGAAGGAGAGGAGAGGGATGTATTTATAGCCCAAGGAGTGGACTGTTTGCATTCCAAATCTGTCCCTCCACTTGACCCACATATTTACCAATCTAGAAAGATGGATCACGATCTGGTGTCTTCTTCATAAATTTATATATGGATGTCTTCTGTCTACCCTCAAAATCTTACAGTCATTGGACTTTTTAGCCAAAGTTATGGCTATTTCATTAAACAAATCTAAATTGTCCATTTCTATCCATGACTTTTCAATGGATGAAATGTGAATGGATTTTTGAATAGTAAGATGCCATCAAATCCGGATAATTTATTCAACAAAGTTTCCCGCCTATATCTCGTCTTTCACACTGAAAACACTCAGCTCAAATGGATTTCTAGATAAGGAGAAAAGTTCACATTTGTGTGCTGATTTTAATTCCCAGCCAGAATGGTGGGCTGGACTTAAAAGAAACATTTGGGCTACTTGTTGAAGACTTTGGGCCTTGAAATTTTTATCCAAGATGACACATATTGTCCCCCGAAATATAGTGAAGAATAAACCGTTTTGGACTTCTGGATTGAGCCCAGTAAATCAATCTTCAAGGCTGGTCCAGTTTATTCACAGATTCATTGGGCCATATTGTGTGGTACATATGAACCTTCAAATGGAATAATTGGCACATGATCCCTTCTAATGAAATGTTTTAAATTGAAATTTGAATCCTAAAAAACAAAAACCATGAAATTTGGATCATTATAGTAATAGTTATAGATAATACATTAAACTGACTCAAATCTGGATTTATTCAAATAGTGCTCAAAATTATATTTAATATTAAAATATGAATATTACACACAAATTATGCAGATTTCATATAAAATCAGTAAAGGGAGTTAGTAAAATGTAATGAATAAATTAATAACATCAACTCCCCCACACTTAGGATTGTGCATGTCCTCATGTGCAACAAATATAAAAAACATGACAAAATCATTTTCACTCACCAACAAATATTAAAATTTTATTTTTTTACCAATCAGGGGAGGTTCAGACCATTCCACTCATCCATATTTAATTCCACCACAAATTTTTATAGAAAGAATGTTCCAAAAACAATTCATTTTTCATGCTCAAAATTAGACATAGAAAATGTGGGCACTCAAAACTTACTCCACTCAAGATGATAAAATTAATTTATGGAGCTTCACCCATTCACCAACCAAAAGTGAACATCTTAGAGTTTGAAAGAGCTCTCAGCTTCCATTATCCATTCTAAAGTGCAAAAGAATCAAGAGGACTTTTTTGGGGTTTTTCTATGGCTATGGTACGGTAGGATTATAATGTCCAAAAGGGTGGAAAGAGGGGATAAAACACTAACATGGATAAAACAATGCACAATTTTTTTGAAACTGAAACATGGAAGAAAATGGAAACACATTTTTACAAAGGGAAAAATGAAGCATGACACAAAAGTGGAAGAAAATTTGAAGGGGATGAGAAGATGGAACATTTACAAAACACAAAGCTTCTCCCAATAACATAAGTGTTCCTTTTTCTTTTCATTTCTTTTTTCTGTATTTTTTCGAAAGTTGAACTTGAAATAGATCTCACACTAATCACCCAACCCATGTTTGATCTCCTCACGACACTAATTGTAATAGTTATAACAAGATCAAAGGTTGAGGAAGGGTGATTTTTGACCTAACCAAGACACAACCCATTCTTTGAATTTTTTTTTTTTTGATTTTTTTTTAATTTTTTTTGAACACTTTTCAATAATATTTATAGAAAAGGACGTCAAGATGAGTCCATTACAACAAAACTCACTAAATTATGACCTCTCCCCCACACTAAAATGGATTCTTGCCCTCAAGCATATGACAACACATTGAAAATCAAGAAAAGGATACCCAAAATGAAATCCATCCTCCCCACACTTAAATTTCAAGAAATTATGCAATGTAAATCCATGTAGATTTTGGGTGGGACAAGGTATTGGGTTTGTAATGTGGCTATCAAAGAAAAGGTTTACATAGGCTTAAAGGGGCTTTCAAAAGGAGGATTAATGTAGGGTAATGGGAGTCTATTTGGCCATTGTGATTCTCATGAGGTTAAAAAAATGCCTCTTTCATATTAATGCACACCAAAGTAGGAAATTAAGCTTGAAGGTCCACAAACTCAAGACTCACAAATGGGGGTGAAAAACACACATTTTGAAAAGATAGTCATAGGTGACCTTGGCATGAAAGCTAATTATGTTCCTCACGGTAGGGGTAAATCATTTTCCCAATCAAAAATTGGGCATTCAAAATTTATTGTTCTTGACACAAAATTCTTTATCCAAAGTCATGATGAAAATGAAAAAAAAATTAGATGAAAACATGTCTTTCGATTATCCAAAAATGTTCGACAAAATTTGAAAATTTAATGGTGAGTAATTATGACTCTCTCTTTTTTTACCTTTTGTATTTTACTATTTTTTTAGTGTTTTTTTAAATACATAGTCACACAAAAGAGAACGATAAAAAGAAAAAGTTCGATGAATAAAGTGGTAAAAAAAATTAAAGAGAGAGGAAGAAGAAGAAATAGAGAGAGAGGAAGATAGAGAGAGAGTTAAAGGGAAAGAGGTTCCCCCTGGTTTGGATTTACTAGGTCTCTATCCAGTGGTGGTTCTATTGAAGTGGATGGGGATTCGATGGAAGTCGACATGGTTCTCAAATTTTGAGACCTCTCATGGTGATGCTTTAACCAATGTTGGTTAACCGTGAATGTCCTTTTGGAAGAGGGGTCTTGGACTTGCACTGCACCAAATGGGTAAACATTAGTAATAACAAAAGGACCTTCCCAGCGATAATTAAGCTTACCTGGGTGAAGTCGGAATCAAGAATTTAAGAGCATTACCTTTCCACCTTCATGAAATACCTTTCTCAGGATGTGTCTGTCATGGAGTACCTTAGGCTTTTCTTTGTACAGATTGGAATTCTCATAGGATTCAAGTCGAAGCTCCTCCAGTTCATCCAATTGCAACAATATTTCTTCACCAGATTTTTCACAATCAAAATTATAGGTTTTCACAGCCCAAAAAGACTTATTTTGGATTTCAACTGGTAAGTGACACGCTTTACCAAAAACTAGCCTAAAAGGAGACATCCCAATGGGTGTTTTATAGGCAGTTCGATAAGCCCAAAGTGCTTCACCAAGTCTTTCAGGACAGTCTTTTCTGGTGGGTTTTACAATTCTCTCAAGCACTCTTTTCACTTATCTATTAGAAATTTCAGCCATTCCATTTGTTTGGGGGTGATATGAAGTTGAAGTTTTATGTACAACCCCATTCTTTTTCAGAAGATATTCCATGGTTCTATTACAAAAATGGGCTCCTAAGTCACTGATCAAGGCACGTGGTGTGCCAAATCTTTGGGAGATGTGGGTCTTTAGGAACTCACTAATAGTATGAGCATCATACTTCTTAGTGGGTTTGACCTCAACCCACCTTGAAACATAATCGACCGCAAGAAGAATGTATGAGAATCCATTAGAAGGGGGAAATGGTCCCATGAAACCAATACCCCAAACATCAAAGATTTCACAAAAGATTAAGGGCTTTTGGGGAATTTCATTTCTTTTGGAGATTATGCCAAACTTTTGGCATATGGGACATGATTGACAGAACTCATGTGAGTCCTTGAAGAGGGAAGGCCAGAAGAATCTAGAGTCTAGGACCTTTCGGGAGGTCCTTTGTGGTCCAAAGTGGCCACCACTAGGCATTGAGTGATAGAATTCTAAGATGGAAGAATATTCATCTTCATCAAAACATCTCCTAATTACCATGTCTGCCCCCATTTTCCAAAGTTTATTTTCTTCCCAAAAATAGTATTTTGAATCACTTTTCAACTTCATTTTTTGTTCTTTTGAAAAAATTTCAGGAAAAACACCAGAAACCAAGTAATTTACAATTGGGGAATACCATGGTAGTTTTGGAGTGAGAGATGAAAGGTGCTCAATTGGAAATTCAGGATCAATGATTTCAGAATGAAGAGAATTAGGAATTCTACTCAAGTGATCAACCACAGGGTTTTCTTTTCTAGGTCTATCTTTGATATCAAGGTCAAACTCTTGGAGCATTAGAATCCATCTTATTATCCTTGGTTTGGAATCACTTTTCTTGAGTAAGAACTTAATAGCAGAATGGTCTGTGAAGATGATGATTTTGGAACCTAAGAGATAGGGCCGAAATTTATCTAAGGCATAAACCACAGCTAAAAGTTCATTTTCAGTCACAGTGTAGTGATATTCAGTTTCATCCAATGTTTTTGAGGCATAATAGATGACATGAGGAATTTTTTCTCTTCTTTGACCAAGAACAGCCCCAACAGCTCTATCAGAAGCATCACACATCAATTCAAAGGGTAAGGACCAATCTGGGGGTTGGATTATCTGGGCATATGTAAGAGCAGTTTTGAGTTCAATGAATTATCTCTTGCAAACCTCATCAAAATGGAAAGAGACATCATTTTGGATCAAACGAGTGAGTGGGAGAGAAATTTTACTAAAGTTATGGATGAATCGTCGATAGAAACCAGCATGACCGAGGAATGATCGGATGTCTCGAACAGAAGTGGGTTGAGGAATTGATTGGATCACTTCAATTTTGGCAGGATCAACTTCAATACCATATTTTGAAACTATGTTCCCTAGAACAATCCCATTAGAAACCATGAAGTGACATTTTTCAAAATTTAACACAAGGTTACACTTGACACACTTTTGAAGGACTAGAGAGAGTGAATGCAAGCATGACTCAAATGAATCGCCAGAAATGGTAAAGTCATCCATGAAAACTTCCATGCAGTGTTCTATGAATTCTGAAAAGATACTCATCATACACCTCTAGAATGTTGCATGAGCATTACAAAGTCCAAAAGGCATTCTTCTATATGCATATGTTCCAAAGGGGCATGTGAAAGTAGTCTTTTCTTGGTCCTGAGGTGCGATTGGGATTTGGAAGTAGCCGGTGTATCCATCAAGAAAGCAATAGTGTGACTTTCTGGCCAATATTTCTAGCATTTGATCGAGGAATGGAAGAGGGTAGTGATCTTTTCGGGTTTCAACATTCAATTTCCTATAGTCGATGCACACACGCCATTTGTTCTTCACTCGAGTTGTGACTACCTCTCCATGTTCATTTGTGACAACAGTTATCCCACCCTTCTTAGGTACAACTTGAATTGGATTAACCCATTCACTATCAGAAATTGGGTAGATAATACCAGCTTGAAGAAGCTTGGTGATCTCTTCCCTAACTACCTCAAGTATGAGTGGATTGAGTCTTCTTTGGGGTTGTCTAACTGGTTTGGATGTCTCCTCCAGATGGATGTGATGCATGAAAAGGGCAGGGTTGATTCCTGGTATGTCATCTAGGGTCCAACCTAAGGCTTTTTTGTTTTCCTCCAACACTTGAACAAGTTTGGACTCCTCAGTTTCAGTAAGTGTGGCAGAGATAATGACAGGATACGAGTGATCATGGAAGAGGAATGCATATTTCAGGTGTGCAGGAAGAGGTTTCAAATCAGTCTCATCTTTCACTTTTGGGATAGACAACTCAGGAATAGAAGAAGGGACTTCAGTTGCTTCAGATTCATTTTCCTTAATACTGTCCAAGGTGGAGCAGTAGAGATCAGAATTGATGTGGAATTCAAGAGAGTTTTCAAGTTACTCTAGATTGATAAATTCTATGAATGATAGGTCCACATCAACATCACCATTTATGACTTGGTTAATCATAGTGCATATTTCACAAGATCCTTTTTCATTAGAACACGAAGAACACGGTGGATTGGGGTTCGATTGACTCTTAGAAGTGTCCTCAAAAGCATGGATTGAGAATGCAGAATGATCCTCAGATGGGTATCGCATGGCTTGGAAAATGTTGAATTTGACTAGTTGGTCACCGAATTCCATGGATAAGATGCCAGAATGAACATCAATCTTGGTTCTCACAGTCATGAGGAATGGTCTTCCAAGAATTAGGGGAGATCGAGAAGAGTTTGTCTCACCTTCCATGTCAAGGACATAGAAATCAGTATGGAAGATAAGATCATTGACTCAGACAAGGACATCCTCAATTATTCCCTTAGGACTAGTTGTTCTTCGATTGGCTAACTGAATGACAACACCCATTGGGTGAAAGGGACCTAGACCAAGGTTGGAGAAGATGGATTTGGGCATGACATTAATTGAGGCTCCTAGTTCTATGAGTGCATCATCAAAGTTGGAACTTCCAATTTGGCATGGAACTGTAAAGGAACCTGGATATTTTCACTTAATGGGTATGGACTGCTGGGTGGAAACATTCTCGAAGGTCCTAAGTTGCCTATTGTGGGTACACAACTCTTTGAGAAACTTGGAATACTTAGGAATTTGTTTTATGGCATCTAAGAGGGGAATTCTGACTTCAACATGTCTAAACATGTCGAGCATTTCAGGATCAGGTTCAAAGGACTTCCTTGATTTAGAAACAGCTTGAGGAAAAGGAATTGGATTCCTAAGTGGAATGGAAGGAGGTGAGGGAATGGATTCAGGCTCCTTTTCAAGTTTCTTTTTATTTTTGTTTTCTAGGTCAACATTCAAAGGAGGGTTTGAGGATTTATCTTGAGGCATAGCAAGTTTCTTTACTGATCTAAGTTCAATTGCACTTACATTACCCTTGGGGTTGGGTAATGGTTGATCTGGGAGTTGGGAAGAATTTTATTGTTGTTACTAGCTCAGGTGGGATGCAAGTTGACCTATTTGAGTTTCAATGTTTTTAAGGCTAGAACGGGTGAAGGAGGCAAGATCTTCAACAGCACTTTCTCATGGTTACTTGGAAGAAGAGGCTTGTCCCGGATTGGGATTGCCTTGATTTTGGTTCTTGGGAAAGTGATTGTATTGGTTTTGGAATTGGGAAGGCTCACTAGGATAATGGAATCCAGGAGGAGGATTGTTCCTTTGAGGTTGAGGAACAAAAGGATAAGGTTGATGGAAGTTACCACCACCTTGACCATATTGGAATTGGTTTGGTTTTTGAGGAGGGAATTGAGGGGGATGAGAGACGGGATTACCATACCTCAGGCCTTGGTTATATAAAGAAGAGGAGGGCTCAGAGTGAGGTTGGTTGAAGTTTCTAACAAACTGACCTGATAGTTGAGGATTGGTGTTCCGCTGAGCATATTCTGCATTGAGATCCATTGGTCTAGATGAATCGGATTGATCCTCTTGAAGTTGTGGACATGTGTTAGTTGGATGAGATGGAGAGTTGAAGATTCCACAGTTTTTGACAGGTCCAGGAAACATTGATTGTGGAGAAGACGAGGTTGGAGATTTGGTGGCCAAAGCTAGCTGTCGCACAAGACCTGTAAGTTCACTCATCCACTCGTTCATCTTGTTCGGCTCAATTGATTGATTATCTTGGGCTTGTTTGAATTGAGAATGTTCTCGAGTATGGAATTGTTGTGTGTTTGCAGCCATGTTACTTATGAGATCTCTTGCAGCTGCGGGAGTTTTATCAACAAGAGCACCGCCACTTGCGGCATCAATGAGGGTTCGCTCCATAGCCAATAACCCCACATATAAGTATTGGATCAAGAGTTGGTTAGGGATTTGGTGGTGTGGGTAGGTTGCCACAAGCTTTTTGAACCTCTCACAGTACTCATGGAGTGATTCATTTGGGAATTGACGGATACCACTTATTTCCTTTCGGATAGAAGCGGTACGAGAAGCAGGAAAGAATTTTTCTAGAAAGAGATGATTCATGTCATTCCATGTAGTTATAGAACCAGGAGGGAGGTAGTAGAGCCATGACTTGGCAGAGTTATCTAGGGAGAAAGGGAATGCTTGGAGTTTGATTTGTTCTTCAGAAACCCCTTGAGGCTTCATGGTAGAGCACACCACCTGGAACTCTTTGAGATGTAGATGTGAATCCTCACCGGCTAGCCCATGGAAATGAAGTAGAAGATGAATCAAACCTGATTTGAGTTCGAAGTCAGCCTCTATGTTTGGATATTGAATACCAAGGGGTTGGTAATTCATATCAGGGGCAGTAAGTTTTTTCAATGTTTGTTCCCTAGGATTGGCCATATCAAATTCAATTGGTAGGGCAATGATTGGTTCTTGGGTGATTTGGTTATCCCTAATGGTCATCCTAAGTTGATGAAGAGTCCTATCAATTTCAGGTTCAAACAAATCTGAGGGATTGTTTGGGAGGCTACAGGGCATTCAGAGAGATTTAGAAAGGATGAGGAAGGTGAGTTTTTCTCGATGTTTTTTTTTCAAATTTTTTTTTATATTTTTATTTTTTTTGTTGTTTTTTTTTAAAACTAAAAACTACCGACTGCTTAAAGCACCATCCCCTGCAATGGAGCCATTT
This sequence comes from Viscum album, assembly GCA_963277665.1. Taxonomy (NCBI): domain Eukaryota; kingdom Viridiplantae; phylum Streptophyta; class Magnoliopsida; order Santalales; family Viscaceae; genus Viscum; species Viscum album. The sequence continues at coordinate 980,514,161 of OY728145.1, read as the reverse complement.
GAAACACATGGCCGATTGTCGCCTATCGACCAGTCAAAGTTCCGGTGCTCTGCTAATGTGTATAGCAGCACTCGGGTCGAATCCTCAGCGATGATACTTTGTAATAGTCGTTTGTTTTTAGTTGATTGTATTTTGATTAGGGGGGGTTTGTTTTCATAAATTAATTGAAATGATTGATTGAATATAATTTATTTAACAAATTGATAAATATTGGGGTAAGTTCATTATTAGGGAGTTAAGCATGTGATATCTTTGAGCTTTGCTTTATATTGCATTTAAATTAACACCCACTTCACAAGTTGACGTCGATTAGAATTCCTAAGTGTAAAAGCTTTAATCCAAGCCTTAACTTAACTAGGATTCTAAAATAAATCAGTACTTGTTTATGGTAGTGTATTTATGGTTCTAATAATCCATGGAAACCACATGCTAAACAAAAGATGTCATTAATCCATGACATATTAAGTCCAACATACCCAATGTTAAATTAACGAATACTCATCGAGCAAATACTCTCAATCACATAACATCCCTAAATTTTGACTCACCCCAATGAGATATTTACGCAGAAATTTGGGTGTTTAATATTCTGGTTATAATAATTATGATGATAAATTAAGAATAGAAGAAAAAAAGGGATTAGAAAAGAGTGGTACGTTGAACACACACACACGAACAATGATGATAATTAAAAAAGATTTTTGATTGAATGAAGAAGAAAAATAAGGGAAGGAGAATTAACTTAATTTAAACTATTTTAAGAACATTAATATTAAAATACAAAATGTGGAAAAGAATAATAGATATTTAAGAAGAAACTTGCATTAAAACAGAATTACAAAAGAAAGGACTTACAAAATTACAAAAACAAAGAACACAAAAGTAAGTGAAAACAAAGAGAGGGGGAAAGGTCTCTCAAGTGAAAACTTGAGTATGTAAGGTCCTCCCAATCCTTTAGAAAAGCTTTGGTCATGCCAATATGTTCTCCTCTCTTCTGAAATGCTAACCCCTTGGAAGGAGAGGAGAGGGATGTATTTATAGCCCAAGGAGTGGACTGTTTGCATTCCAAATATGTCCCTCCACTTGACCCGCATATTTACCAATCTAGACAGCTGAATCACGAGCTAGTGTATTCTTAATAAATGTATATATGGATGTCTTCTGTCTACCCTAAAAATCTTGCGGTCATTGGACTTTGTTATCCAAAGTTATGGCTATTTCATTAAACAAAGCTAAACTGTCCATTTCTATCCATGACTTTTCAATGGATGAAATGTGAATGGATTATTTAATAGTAAAATGCCATCAAATCCGGATAGTTTCTTCAATAAAGTTGGCCGCCTATATCTCCTATTTCACACTGAAAATGGTCAGCTCAAATGGATTTCTAGATAAGGAGAAAATTCCACATTTGTGTGCTGATTTTAATTCCCGGCCAGAATGGTGGGCTGGAATTCATAGAATCATTTGGGCCACTTGTTGAAGACTTTGGGCCTTGAAATTTTTATCCAAGATGACACATATTTTCTTCCGAATTATGGTGAATAATAAATAGTTTTGGACTTCTGGATTGAGCCCAGTAAATCAATCTTCAAGGCTGGTCCAGTTTGTTCACAGATTCATTGGGCCTTATTGTGTGGTACATATTAACCTTCAAATGGAAGAATTGGCACATGATACCTTATAATGAAATGTTCTAAATTTAAATTGGAATCCTACAAAACAAAAACCATGAAATTTGGATCATTATAGTAATAGTTATAGATAATACATTAAACTGACTCAAATCTGAATTTATTCAAATAGTGCTCAAAATTATATTTAATATTAAAATATGAATATTACACACAAATTATGCACTTTTCATATAAAATCAGTAAAGGGAGTTAGTAAAATGTAATGAATAAATTAATAACATCAAATCCCTCACACTTAGTATTGTGCATGTCCTCATGTGCAACAAATATAAAAAACATGACAAAATCATTTTCACTCACCAACAAATATTAAAATTTTATTTTTTTACCAATCAGGGGAGGTTCAAACCATTCCACTCATTTATATTGAATTCCACCACAAATTGTTATAGAAATAATGTTCCAAAAACAATTCATTTTTCATGCTCAAAATTAGAAATAGAAAATGTGGGCACTCAAAACTTACTCCACTCAAGATGATAAAATTAATTTATGGAGCTTCACTCATTCACCAACCAAAAGTGAACATCTTAGAGTTTGAAAGATCTCTCAGATTCCATTATCCATTCTAAAGTGCACAAGAATCAAGAGGACTTTTTAGGGGTTTTTCTGTGGCTATGGGACGATAGGATTATAATGTCCAAAAGGGTGGAAAGAGGGTCTAAAACACTAACATGGATAAAACAGTGCACAATTTTTTTGAAACTGAAACATAGAAGAAAATGGAAACACATTTTTACAAAGGTAAAAATGAAGCATGAAACAAAAGTGGAAGAAAATTTGAAGGGGATAAGAAGATGGAATATTTACAAAACACAAAGCTTCTCCCAATAACATAAGTGTTCCTTTTTCTTTTCATTTCTTTTTTTTGTATTTTTTCGAAAGTTGAACTTGAAATAGATCTCAAAATAATCACCCAACCCATGTTTGATCTCCTCACGACACTAATTGTAATATCTATAACAAGATCAAAGGTTTAGGAAGAGCGATTTTTGACCTAACCAAGACACAACCCATTCTTTGCATTTTTTTGTTTTTGATTTTTTTTTTTTTTTTTGAATTTTTTTTTGAACACTTTTCAATAATATTTGTAGAAAATGACGTCAAGATGAGCCCATTACAACCCATAATTTTAATTTTTTTTGTTCCGGTGCTCTTCTAATGTGTATAGCAGCACTCGGGTCGAATCTTCGGCGATGATACTTTCTAATAGTCGTTTGTTTTTAGTTGATTGTATTTTGATTAGGGGGGGTTTGTTTACAGAGCTTAATTGAAATGATTGATTGACTATAATTTATTTAACAAATTGATAAATATTGGGGTGAGTTCATTATTAGGGAGTTAATCTTGTGATATCATTGAGCTTTGCTTTATATTGCATTTAAATTAACACCCACTTCACAAGTTGACGTCGATTAGAATTCCTAAGTGTTAAAACTTTAATCCAACCCTTAACTTAACTAGGATTCTAAAATCAATCAGTACTTGTTTACGGTAGTGTATTTATGGTTCTAATAATTCATGGAAACCACATTCTAAACAAAAGATGTCATTAATCCCTGACATATTAAGTCCAACATACACAATGTTAAATTAACGAATACTCATCGAGAAAATACTCTCAATCACTTAACATCCCTAAATTTTGACTCACCCCAATGAGATATTTACTCAGAACTTTGGGTGTTTAATATTATGGTTATAATAATTATGATGATAAATTAGTAATAGAAGAAAAATAAAGGGATTAGAAAAGAGTGGTACGTTGAACACATACACACGAACAATGATGATAATTAAAAAAGATTTTTGATTGAATGAAGAAGAAAAATAAGGGAAGGAGATTTAACTGAATTTAAACTATTTTAAGAACATTAATATTAAAATACATAATGTGGAGGAGAATAAGAGATATTGAAGAATAAACTTTCATTAAAACGGAATTACAAAAGAAAGGACTTACAAAATTACAAAAACAAAGAACACAAAAGTAAGTGAAAACAAAGAGAGGAGGAAAGGTCTCTCAAGTGAAAATTTGAGTATGGAAGGTCCTCTGAAGCCTTTGGAACAGATTTGGTTGTTCCAATATGTTCTCCTCTCTTCTGAAATTCCAACCCCTTGGAAGGAGAGGAGAGGGATGTATTTATAGCCCAAGGAGTGGACTGTTTGCATTCCAAATCTGTCCCACCACTTGACCCGCATATTTACCAATTTAGAAAGCTGAATCACGAGATGGTATCTTCTTAATAAATGTATATATGGATGTCTTCTGTCTACCCTCAAAAGCTTGCGGTCATTGGACTTTTTTAGCCAAAGTTATGGCTATTTCATTAAAAAAGCTAAATTGTCCATTTCTATCCATGACTTTTCAATGGATGCAATGTGAATGGATTTTTGAATAGTAATATGCCATAAAATCTGGATATTTTATTCAACAAAGTTGGCCGCCTATATCTTCTCTTTCACACTGCAAATTCTCAGATCAAATGGATTTCTAGATAAGGATAAAAGTCTACATTTGTGTGCTGATTTTAATTCCCGGCCAGAATGGTGGGCTGGAATTCATAGAATCATTTGGGCCACTTATTGAAGACTTTGGGCCTTGAAATTTTTATCCAAGATGACACATATTGTCCCCCAAATAATGGTGAAGAATCAACCGTTTTGGACTTCTGGATTGAGCCCAGTAAATCAATCTTCAAGGCTGGTCCGGTTTGTTCACAGATTCATTGGGCCTTATTGTGTGGTACATATGAACCTTCAAATGGAAAAATTGGCACATGATCCCTTCTAATGAAATTTTCTAAATTGAAATTGAAATCCTAAAAACCAAAAACCATGAAATTTAGATCAGTATAGTAATATTTATATAAAATACATTAAACTGGATCAAATATGGATTTATTCAAATAGTGCTCAAAATTATATTTAATATTAAAATATGAATATTACACACAAATTATGCACTTTTCATATAAAATCAGTAAATGGAGTTAGTAAAATGTAATGAATAAATTAATAACATCATCTCCCCCACACTTAGGATTGTTCATGTCCTCATGTGCAACAAATATAAAAAACATGACAAAATCATTCTCACTCACCAACAAATATTAAAATTTTATTTTTTTACCAATCAGGGGAGGTTCAGACCATTCCACTCATCCATATTGAATTCCACCACAAATATTTACAGAAAGAATGTTCCAAAAACAATTCATTTTTCATGCTCAAAATTAGAAATAGAAAATGTGGGCACTCAAAACTTACTCCACTCAAGATGATAAAATTAATTTATGGACCTTCACTCATTCACCAACCAAAAGTAAACATCTTTGAGTTTTAAAGATCTCTCAGCTCCCATTATCCATTCTAAAGTTCACAAGAATCAAGATGACTTTTTAGGGGTTTTTCTGTGGCTATGGGATGGTAGGATTATAATGTCCAAAAGGGTGGAAAGAGGGGCTAAAACACTAACATGGATAAAACAATACACAATTTTTTTGAAACTGAAACATGGAAGAAAATGGAAACACATTTTTACAAAGGGAAAAATGAATCATGACACAAAAGTGGAAGAAAATTTGAAGGGGATGAGAAGATGTAATATTTACAATACACAAAGCTTCTCCCAATAACATAAGTGTTCCTTTTTCTTTTCATTTCTTTTTTTTTGTATTTTTTCGAAAGTTGAACTTGAAATAGATCTCACACTAATCACCCAACCCATGTTTGATCTCCTCACGACACTAATTGTAATAGTTATAACAATATCAAAGGTTGAGGAAGAGTGATTTTTTACCCAACCAAGACACAACCCATTCTTTGCATTTTTTTGTTTTTGAATTTTTTTTTTTTTGAATTTTTTTTTTTTGAACACTTTTCAATAATATTTTTAGAAAAGGACGTCAATATGAGTCCATTACAACCCATTATTTGCATTTTTTTGTTCCGGTGCTCTGCTAATGTGTATAGCAGCACTCGGGTCGAATCCTCAGCAATGATACTTTGTAATAGTCGTTTGTTTTTAGTTGATTGTATTTTGATTAGGGGGGTTTGTTTGCAGAGCTTAATTGAAATGATTGATTGACTATAATTGATTTAACAAATTGATAAATATTGGGGTGTGTTCATTATTAGGGAGTTAAGCTTGTGATATCCTTGAACTTTGCTTTATATTTCATTTAAATTAACACCCACTTCACAAGTTGACGTCCATTAGAATTTCTAAGTGTTAAAGATTTAATCCAAGCCTTAACTTAACTAGGATTCTAAAATCAATCAGTACTTGTTTATGGTAGTGTATTTATGGTTACAATAATCCATGGAAACCACATTCTAAACAAAAGATGTCATTAATCCATGACATATTAAGTCCAACATACACAATGTTAAATTAAAGAATACTCATCGATCAAATACTCTCAATCACTTAACATCCCTAAATTTTGACTCACCCCAATGAGATATTTACTCATACATTTGGGTGTTTAATATTCTGGTTATAATAATTATGATGATAAATTAATAATAGAAGAAAAAGAAAGGGATTAGAAAAGAGTGGTACGTTGAACACACACACACGAACAATGATGATAATTAAAAAAGATTTTTGATTGAATGAAGAAGCAAAATAAGGGAAGGAGATTTAACTGAATTTAAAATATTTTAAGAACATTAATATTAAAATACATAAGTTGGAGGATAATAAGAGATATTGAAGAAGAAACTTTCATTAAAACAGAATTACAAAAGAAAGGACTTACAAAATTACAAAAACAAAGAACACAAAAGTAAGTGAAAACAAAGAGAGGAGGAAAGGTCTCTCAAGTGAAAATTTGAGTATGGAAGGTCCTTCCAAGTCTTTGGAAAACCTTTGTTCGTGCCAATATTTTCTCCTATCTTCTGAAATTCCAACCCCTTAGAAGGAGAGGAGAGGGATGTATTTATAGCCCAAGGAGTGGATTGTTTGCCTTCCAAATCTGTCCCTCCACTTGACCCGCATATTTACCAATCTATACAGCTGAATCATGAGCTGGTGTCTTCTTCATAAATGTAAATATGTATGTCTTCTGTCTACCCTAAAAATATTTCGGTCATTGGACTTTTTTAGCCAAAGTTATGGCTATTTCATTAAACAAAGATAAATTGTCCATTTCTATCCATGACTTTTCAATGGATGAAATGTGAATGGATTTTTGAATAGTAATATGCCATCAAATCTGGATAGTTTATTAAACAAAGTTGGCCGTCTATATCTCCTCTTTCACACTGCAAATGATCATCGCAAATGGATTTCTAGATAAGGAGAAAAGTTTATAGTTTTGTGCTGATTTTAATTCCCGGTCAGAATGGTGGGCTGGACTTCATAGAATCATTTGGGCCACTTTTTGAAGACTTTGGGCCTTGAAATTTTTATCCAAGATGACACATATTTTCCCCCGAATTATGGAGAAGAATCAACCATTTTGGACTTCTGGATTGAGCCCAGTAAATCAATCTTCAAGGCTGGTCCATTTTGTTTACAGATTCATTGGGCCTTATTGTGTGGTACATATTAACCTTAAAATGGAAGAATTGGAACATGATCTTTTCTAATTAAATGTTCTAAATTGAAATATTAATCCTACAAAACAAAAACCATGAAATTTGGATCAGTATTGTAATAGTTATAGATAATACATTAAACTGACTCAAATCTGGATTTATTCAAATAGTGCTCAAAATTATATTTAATATTAAAATATGAATATTACACACAAATTATGCACTTTTCATATAAAATCAGTAAAGGGAGTTAGTAAAATGTAATTAATAAATGAATAACATCATGATGTGATAGGTCGAATAAAACCTTTATCTAATAACTCATGCAATTGGTTCACTAACTCTAAAAGTTCAATTTGAGCCATTTAATAAGGTGGTTTTGAAATTGGCTTAACATCAGGAACTAAGTCAACAGTAAATTCAACTTCTCGATCAGGTATTATACTAGGAAACTCATTATTAAAAACATCAAGATACGCATTTACCACTGGCACATAATTTATTTGAATAGTTCCTTTGTTTTCAGCAATATGTGCAAGGTAACATTCATTTCCATATTTTACTAGTTTCTCAGCTTCCTGATATGTTATAAAAAGTAAGGGTTCATTATTGTACACAAAATAAAATTATTTCTGAAAATAAACCTCTTTATCTATTCAATAAATCTTATCATGATAAATAGAAAGCCAATCCATACCCAAAATAACATCAAACTCTATTAGAGGCAAAACAATAAGGTTTGCAGATAGATTCTTTCTGCACACAAGTATAGGAACGTTCTTATAATTTCTTTTTGTCTCAAAATTTCCTCCCGATGTTTTTACCATAAGTTCAGGATTCAAATCTTGAGATGGAATTCCCAATTTAATAGAAAACTTCTCATAAATGAAAGAATATGTAGACCCTAAATCAAACAACACATTGTCATAATCTGGATAAACAAATAGTGTACCTGATACTACTTCATTTAATGGCCCAACATCTGCTGAAGTAGTTGAAAATTATTTCACCACCTCTTTCTGCTTGTAGTATAGTTTTTTTCCCTCATTTTAGTTCTTCATTGGGCACTCATTTTCATAATGACCCATTTCATTGCACTTAAACCATTTTACTGACTGCAAATCAGATTTTGTCTTACCATTACCTAGATCTTTTTTAGTGCAATTATGAGCCTTATGCCCCATTTTACTACATCAGTAACACATAATAAAATTCAAAAGACATTCCCCAACATGCTTTTTATCACAATTTTTACAAATTGTAAACTTAAATTTCTTATCATCAGACTTTTTTGAAGAGTTCTTCCCTTTAGTCTGCTGCCTTAACCTCTTATTCTGTTGTTTTTCAAAGAACAACTAATCATCATAAAACCCCATTTCCACCTTCTCTGCACATTGAACAAGTATTTCATAACTTTTTAACTCACAAAAATCTAAATACCTTCGATAATTTGGCTTTAATCCCAAGTGAAAATGATTGATTTTACTATCAAGATCTCGTATAAAATTTAGATCATACCTTGCCAGCCGAGTAAATTTTTATTCATAATCATCCACTGAGTCATCCTTCTAAATCAATTTCAATAATTTTTTTTTCATCCTAAGAAGAACTACCTTAGGAAAATATTTCTCAAGAAATATACCTTTTAATTCATCCCAATCAAGAGCATCAATCCCCTCACTACCCGTAACGACCCAAATTTTCATTAATGTAAATCCCTCTTGATCTAATTAAATGTCTCTTTATGTAAAATGTTTATATAAAATGTCAACTTCTTTGGTTGTATGTTAAGTATTGTGACCATTTCTTTTATATCCATTGAACAGTGATCACATGATTAGTATAAATATAGGGCTTTAACAAATCCAACTTACTCAGACAAAGGAAGCGATGGCCTCATCTAGTAGAATTTCTCCATATGAAGCCCATTTGTCGGAGATCAGAAAAGGGGTGGCATCTTTGGGCTTCTCTCTTGACCAAGACCAAGCTGAGCTTCATCATTTCAAGCTCGAACGGGACCATCTACGGGAAAAGTGGAAGTTGATAGAGATTACCACTCGAACGATGTTATCTGAGCCACCCCAAGAGTCTGTCACCATCACGCACCTTACCCTTAGGTCCTATGTGGCTGTTTTAAGGGGTTATGTAAAAAATCGCTAGTACTATGTTCATGTACATTAGTTTTGTATATAATAATGAATATACTTTCTTGTCATTATTGATACATTGTAAATAGTTTTTAAAGTACAAGTAGTGTTTTTAGTTATTATTTAATTAAGAAATCTATTTTATTAAATTAAAGGATTTTTTATTTTAATAATATTTTAATAAAATATTATTATTATTTATAATTTAATTTTTATTAAATATAAATTATATTATAATTTTATGAATGCAATTGTATTTTTTATTAAGGTTTGAAAGCCATTTTTGTCAAAACCCGTGAATTTTCGATAAATGTCGGTTTTTATTTTAAAAGTGAAAAATAAAAAATTTAGAAAATTATTTAGATAAAATAAATGTTATTTCTGTAATTAGGACGTCTAAATTATACAATATTGAATTTTTCATAATTTTCTGAGAGTCAAATTTTTGGGTAAAAATTAAATATCTTTTAAATATATAATGTGTTTTATGACATCATAATGACCCAATAGTGATGTAATAAAATACTATAAGCTTTATGTTAGGCCAATATATATTTTATAATTAAAATAATTTGATTTTGGGTTTGTTTTACTTACTTTTCAAATCATTAATAGACCCCTCAAGACTTATTAAACATCTTGTCTTTTTAAATTATTTTCCATGGGAGTGTGACTCACCTCCACATAAGCAACCCCATTATTTTAAGAATTTAGGACTTTGGCCTTATAAAATATTGTTTTCCTCTCTACTTTTCCAAAATCCATTGGCAAAAACCATGAGATGATTTGTGGTTTGGATTAGTTTAATGTAAGGGGTCCCAAACCTAAATAATAAAGAATTCACTCACCTTTCCTATATAAACCCACCCAAGCTCCCACTTCCTCCTAAATCAAATCCTTTGGAGTTCGTCCAACCTCTGACCTAATCTCTATATAATCCTCCTAAGGTGCCTCAATCTCCCAAGAATCCTCTCTCAAGCCTCTCTCAAGCCTTTGGAAGCACACTTCCAAGTAAGGGTTTTTCTTCCTTTCAATTTTTTTTGTCCAATTTTCTTAATATTGTTTTTCCCTTTTAATTTCAATTATAAATGCTGGGGTATGGTATCACAACTCCCCCATACTTCCCTCTTATTTTTTTAATTATGGGATACCCCTTTATCTCTCATTAAATTCCTCCCATGTACACCTGTTACTATGCTGAAATTCCGAAAGGAACTTCTCTCCCATCATTTACATTAAATCAATACTTTTGTATCATGAATCTAAGTTACATTACAATTGTTTGGACATGTATCTATATGACCCCCTTACTTTCCATTTCATGTAAATATGATGAGACACCCCTTTCTCTATCATCAACCTTTTTTTATGAATTCTTATGTCACGTCGTTACGCTGCCGAAATTGCACTGATTTTCTAAACCAATGTCTTTGTATAGTGAATACCATGCCCATTTATCCATCAAGGGTATTCACCTTTATGAACATTTACTTATTTATTATAAAGTTTCATGTATTAATACCACATTCCTTATCGTGGAATAAATTATTATGTTTAATAAATCCTTGTTTTATGATCCATGTGGCACACTTATGCATGAAATGAAATGTTTAAGAAGGGTGCGCCCTTATAGCGCTCCAATGCATTAGGTAAAGTATAGTATTATGATATGTCATGTGCAATGAGTTTTGAATCATGATAATTCAAGTGAAATGAGGGTTTACTCGTTCTTCATGTGCAATGAGTATTTACCCATGCTTCATGTGTAATGGGCCTTGGCTCATGCTAATTCCATGTTAAGTGTTGCTGCCACATTTCCATGTTAGGATTATCATGCTTTATCATGCCTTTATGTTCACGTTTCTCTTGTGCTCTATTGATATGCCTATTTTCTAACATGTATTGTACTCCTCATGTATTCCATGTTTATTCCCTTACTGGGCTTTATAGCTCACCCTTTTCTTATGCATGTCCTCAGGTTATCCCATGTAATGTTAAGTATGAGGGAATGTAGTGGTCATGTAAAGGAAGTTTTCAATAAAGATGTTTTATTTCATGTTTTAAGTTGTTATTAAATGATCCTAAGCCCCAAAGATACTAGACCTCTCGATCTTCCATGTTGTATCAAGTGAGTAGTTTATGTAATAAATCATGTTTAAGTTTGTAATAAAAGCAGGGTTGTCATAGTTGGTATCAGAGGATAGGTTTAGTTATTTTTGGGATTAGGATTAGAAAACCCAAGTAAATCCTTAGAGAAAATACTGAGTATTATAAAAACATAACTAAGTTTTTTTAAGTACTGAGTGAGTGGTTTATCAAGAAAATACATCCCTGACTGGATAGGAGCAGATAGAGGCGGCTCTGGCACAGATGTATCCTAGGGGTAAAACCCGAAAACACCGCTTTGAGCTAGACTCGAATGGGAACTGGTGCACGACAACGGGCCTTGCTGCACTCTTGGTTACGACACTCCCGTGGGATATGTTTTGATAAATTCACAAGCTTAGTATGAACCCTTATTAAGGTAATTAAAAAAAATCCCTAAGAATATATGTTAGAAAGTAGATCATGAAAAGCCTATATTGAAGCCTATAGACTCATGAGTTAAGGAAATAAAAGTTTTTTTATAAGTAATCAACTTTTTTCTTTAGATTACCCTTTATGTGTTACCCCCTAACTTTCCTTTTATTCCATCCAATGGCCGATAATAGGAGGACTCGGGCTAACAACTGATGTGAAGATTAGTGGGATGACTGTACTAATGAGATGCCCAATCCAATGGGAGCGGGAATCGCGAACTTTTTCATGCTTATCTCTCATCTAACTCAAGATTTGAATAGAAACACGGGTCAAGAGGAACATCCAACCCCCCTATGAAGGAACAAGTCACTATCGAGAGCTTCATGAGACAAAGTCCTCCTACTTTTAGTGGATCATTCGATCCCACGATCACTGAACAATGGATAAACTCCATTGAAAAGATCTTCTCCATCCTTAAATGTTTTGAACAAGAGAAGGTTCTCCTGGAGGCTTATCGTATGGAGGGTGAAGATGATCAATGGTAGACTTTGATCAAAAATATGAAGCCTGAGGAGGATATCGAGGCGTTTGAATGGAAGGATTTACAGAAGATGTTTTTCGATAAATATTTTCCATGCACCCTCCTGCTTAAGATGGAAAGGGACTTCATTTCCCTCAAGCAAAATGACAAAGAAATTGTTGGAGCGTACGAGGAAAACTTCACAAGGCTTTCATGATATGCTTTCGGCTTTGTCGTTACCCCCGAATGCAAGGTTGACCGCTTCTTTGGTGGGCTGAATCCTAGCCTACGGAAAGCATTAGCGGTCCTTGACATCGATAGCTATGAAGAAATTGTCCGATGTGCCCTCATGGTAGAAATGGAGATCAGGGAATCACAGGGGTATCATGGGGACAAGAAGAGTAAGGTGGACTTCAATGCTGGAGGTCTAATGGATAAATCCAACGGTGCTAAGAAGATCCAGCACCCCACTTTCCAAAAGTGCGGAAAGAAGCACCCCATAAATTGCCTCAAGGGGAAGAGGAGATGCTTTAGGTGTGGAAGAGAAAGGCACATAGCTGTTAACTGTCGACAAGAAAGACCCGTGGCTGCGATAGAGGAGAGGAACGCTCCGTTTGAACCTCAACGCATTGTTCATTGCTACAACTGCAAAGAACTAGGGCATTTTTCAAATCAGTTCCCTAATCCAAGGGTTTTCAGAGGCAACCAACAACCTCCAAGGCAGCAAGGAAGATCTTTTACCATCACTTCTACCGAAGTGAACCCCAACAACTACGTGGTGAAAGGTACGCTAGTTATTCATTCAAGAATAGAGAACATACTTTTTGATTCAGGTTCTATGCATTCTTTTATATCTCGAATGTTTAGTAGAACAATCTCAGCACCACCACAAATCATGGAAGTGAAGATGTAGGTGAGTACGGAAAATGGGGCAATCATTGCATCCCATGAATATAAGTCCTCCCCTGTTATAATATGTGGATTTAGTTTCTCAGAGAACCTCATCATACTCCCTCTGGTGGAATTTGATACAATTCTTGGCATGGATTGGATTTCCTTATATAGATCCAACATAAATTTTCGGGAAAGGGAAATCACACTCCATGTGGAGAATCGAACCCCGATTCTTTACAAGTGTAAGGAGGAAAATGAATCTCCTTTAGCTCCATCATCTCAAGCATGGATATTACTGCCCTATAAGCATGCATATCTAGCTCAGATGATTGAGTCCAAGGAAGAAACCATCCTTGAAGAAATGCCTATTGTGAGGGAATTCGCTGAAGTGTTTCCCGAGGAACTGCCTGGTCTTCCTCCTAGAAGAGATGTTGAATTATAAATTTAAATTATACAAAGGGCTCTACCAATATCCAAGAATCCATATAGAATGGTTGTCATGGATCTTGAAGAGCTGAAGAAACAACTACAGAAGAATCTGGATAAAGGGTTTATACGCCCAAGTGCTTCACTATGGGGTGCATCAGTCCTCTTCGTCAAGAAGAAGGATGGGTCAATGCAGATTTGCATCGATTATCATGAACTTAACAAAATCATGATAAAGAACAAGTGTCATATGCAATGGATCAATGACTTGTTCGATCAGCTACGTGGATCACAATACTTCTCCAAGGTAGATTTGCATTCAGGATATTATCAAGTAAGGGTGAAGAAGGAAGATGTCCCCAAGACTACTTTTCGTACAAGATACGGTCACTATGAATTCATAGTAATGACTTTCGGACTCACTAATGCTCCAGAAATCTTCATGGACTTGATGAATAGAGTATTTAGAGATTACCTTGACAAATTTTTGGTAGTCTTTATAGATGATAATCTAATATACTCCAAAACCAAGGATAATCATGAGGATCATTTAAGAACTATACTAGAGACATTGTGCAAGGAGAAGCTCTATGAAAAGTACAAAAACTGTGATTTCTGGTTGAAGGAGGTCTCATTATTGGGCCATATCATCACAAGCAATGGGATATTAGTGGATCCCTCTAAAATAGATGCAATTGAGGGATTCATGAGGCCAACATTGGTAACGAATATCCGTAGCTTCTTGGGTTTAGCTGGATATTATCGACGATTTTTGAGAAATTTATCACGATTTTCCAACCCTCTTACCAAGATAACTCGAAAGGGAGTAAAGTTTTCTTGGAGTGATGAATTCAAAGAAAGCTCAAGGAGTTGAAAATGAGGCTTATCACTGCACCCGTTCTCACTTTACCCTCAAGTGGGGAACCTTTTGTGATATTCAGCGATGCTTAGAAGAAGGTATTAGGTTGTGTAATGATGCAGAATAATAAAGTGATATCCTATGCCTTAAGGCAGTTGAAAATCCATGAGAGAAACTATCCAACGCATGATCTGGAGATGGTGGTGGTGATCTTTGCCTTGAAAATCTGGCGGCATTATCTCTATGGGTGGAAATGTGAGATATATACTGATCACAAGAGTCTTAAATATATATTCACATAGAAAGAGCTTAATATGCACCAGAGAAGATGGATAAAGCTCATCAAGGATTATGACTATTTAATACATTACCACCCTGGGAAAATGAACAAGGTGGCAGATGCCCTAATTAGAAAGGACCCAGTGATTCTATCAATGATGAGAATTGAGAAGGATCCAATCTTATTAGACTTCATGAAGATGGACATGGGAATCATAAATAAGAGAACATCATCAATCCTTTCACAAATGATTGCTCAACCATCTCTTTTGGAAAGGTTAAAGGATGCTCAAAAGGATGATGTGGGAATTTAGGAAAAAGTAGAAGCTATCGAAAAAGGTAAATCCTCGAAGTTTAATATTAATGAAGAAGGAATTGTGCAATTTGGGAAAAGACTATGCGTTCCATCAAGTCTGGAGCTGAAGAAGGAACTTTTGGATGATGCACATAGTTCAAATTTCTCTATTCACCCAGGGAGCACAAAGATGTATCGAGATCTCTGAGAAAACTTTTGGTGGGATAATATGAAGAAGGAGATCGTTGTATATACATCAAAGTGCCTGGTGTTCCAGCAAGTGAAGGCAGAGAGGCAGAAGTCTAAGGGGATGATGCAACCATTTCCCATACCAGAATGGAAATGGGAGAACATAACCATGGACTTTGTCATTGGACTTCCAAGTACATCCAAAGGCAACAATTCAATCTAGTTTGTAGTGGATCATCTTACAAAGACTACACACTTCATTGTTATTCAGGAGGATTTCTCATTGGATCAACCAGCATGGATATATATCAGGTAAGTGGTAAGGCTGCATGGAGTACCACTATCTATTGTGTCTGACCGAGATCCAAGATTCACCTCTATGTTTTGGAAGAGTCTTAAACATGCTCTGGATACTGAACTGAACTTCAGTACAGCCTATCATCCTCAAACTCATGGCCAATCCGAGCGGACTATCCAAACACTTGAGGAAATGTTGAGAGCATGCTCAATGGACTTTAAAGGAGGATGGGATCAACATCTTCCTCTGGTTGAGTTCTCTTCTAATAACAGTTTCCACTCGAGCAACCAAATGGAACCTTATGAAGCCCTGTATAGGAAAAGGTGCAGAACACCAGCATGTTGAGATGAGGTCAGTGAATGTAAGCTGCTTGGACCGGAAATGGTCGAGGAAATGGTGGAGAAGGTGAAAACCATTCAGCAGCACATCAAGGTATCCCAGAGTCGACATAATAGTTATGCATATAATCGTCGATGAGACCTTGAGTTTAAAGTTGGAGACATGGTTTTTATATGCATATCTCTATGGAAGAAGGTCATCAGGTTTTG
Source organism: Viscum album (assembly GCA_963277665.1). Classification (NCBI taxonomy): domain Eukaryota; kingdom Viridiplantae; phylum Streptophyta; class Magnoliopsida; order Santalales; family Viscaceae; genus Viscum; species Viscum album. Next base: position 980,497,942 of record OY728145.1, on the reverse strand, counting down.
AAATAAAGGGAAGTTAAGTCCAAGGTACATCGGCCCCTTTGATATTCTTGATCGTGTCAGGGTTGTGGCCTATCGACTAGCACTTCCACCTACCATGGCCAAAGTACATGATGTCTTTCATGTATCCCTCTTAAGGAAGTACATATTGGACCCTTCACATGTACTCTCTTCTGAGGTGGTACAGTTAGAGGATGATCATTCTTATGAGGAGCAACCAGTGAAGATCTTAGATCATAGAGAAAAAGATCTACAAAATAAGACAATGCCCCTCGTCAAGGTGTTGTGGAGAAACCACAAGTTTGAAGAAGCGACTTTGGAATCAGAGGAAATGATGAAGCTGAGTTACCCACATCTGTTTTAGTGTGGGAAAAGGAAAATTTGAGGGTGAAATTTCTTAATGGGGGAATATTGAAACAACCCAAAGTTTTATTAATGGAAATCCCACTTGATCTAATTAAATGTCTCTTTATGTAAAGTTTTTATATAAAATGTCAGCTTATTTGGTTGTATGTTAATAATTGTGACCGTTGCATTTATAGCTGTTGAACAGTGATCACATGATTAGTATAAATATAGGGCTTTAACAAATCCAACTTACTCATACAAAGGAAGCGATGGCCTCATCTATTAGAATTGCTCCATACGAAGCCCATTTGTCAGAGATCGGAAAAGAGGTGGCATCTTTGGGATTCGCTCTTGACTAATCCCAAGCTGAGATTCATCATTTCAGGCTTGAATGGGATCGTCTATGTGAAAAGTGGAAGTTGATAGAGATTACCACTCGAGCGATGTTATCTTAGCCACCCCAAGAGTCTGTCACCATCGCGCACCTTACCCTTAGGTCCTATGTGGCTGTTTTAAGGGGTTATGTAACAAATCTCTAGTACTATGTTCATGTACATTATTTTTTTATATAATAATGAATATACTTTCTTGTCATTATTGATACATTGCAAATAGTTTTTAAAGTACAAGTAGTGTTTTTAGTTATTATTTAATTAAGAAATCTATTTTATTAAATTAAGGGATTTTGAATTAAATAATATTTTAATAAAATATTATTATTATTATTAAATTAATTTTTATTAAATATAAATGCTCTTATAATTTTATGAATGCAATTGTAATTATTATTAAGGTTTGAAAGCCATTTTTGTCAAAACCCGTGAATTTTCGATCAATGTCGGTTTTTATTTTAAAAGTAAAAATTAACATATTTATAAAATTATTTAGATAAAATAAATTTTATTTTTAGAATCAGTACGTCAAAATTATCCAACGGTGAATTTTTCATAATTTTCTGAGAGCCAATTTTTGGGTTAAAATTAAATACCGTTTAAATATATAATGTGTTTTATGACATCATAATGACCCAATAGTGATGTAATAAAATACTATAAGCTTTATTTTCGGCCAATATATATTTTACCATTAAAATAATGTGATTTTGGGTTTGTTTGACATAATTTTAAAAGCATTAATGTACCCCTCAAGACTTATTAAACATCTTGTCTTTTTAAATTATTTTCCATGGGAGTGTGACTCACCTCCACATAAGCAACCCCATTATTTTAAGAAGTTCGGACATTGAACTTATAAAATATTGTTTTCCTCTCCCCTTTTCCAAAAACCATGGGCAAAAACCATGAGCTGGTTAGTGGTTTGGATTAGTTTAATGTAAGGGGTCCCAAACCTAAATAATAAAGAATTCACTCACCTTTCCTATATAAACCCACCCAAGATCTCAATTCATCCACACTCAAAGCCTTTGTAGTTCGTCCAACCTCTTCCCTAATCTCTCTATAATCCTCCCAAGGTTTCCCAAGCTCACAATAAGCCTCTCTCAAGCCTCTCTCAAGCCTTTGGAATCACACTTCCAAGTAAGGGTTTTTCTTCCTTTCACTTTTTTTGTCCAATTTTATTAATATTGTTATGCCCTTTTAATTTCAATTATAAATGTTGTCGTATGGTTTTTCACCTTCCCCATACTGCCCTCTTATTTTTTGAATGATGTTAGACCCATTTATCTCTCATTAAATTCCTCCCATGTACACCTGTTACTATGCCGAAATTCCGAAAGGAACTTCTCTCTCTTCATTTACATTCAAGCAATACTTTTGTATCATGAATCTAAATTCCATTACAATTGTTTGGAAATGTATCTATATGACCCTCTTACTTTCCATTTCATGTAAATATGATGAGACACCCCTTTCTCTCTCATCAACCTTTTTTTTATGAATTCTTATGTCACGCCGTTACGCTGCTGAAATTGCAACGATTTTCTAAGCCAATGCCTTTGTGTAGTGAATATCATGCCCATTTCTCCATCAAGGGTATTCACCTTTATGATCATTTACTTATTTATTATAAATTTTCATTTATTAATTCCACATTCCTTATTGTGGAATAAATTATTATGTTTAATGAATCCATGTTTTATGATCCATGTGGCACACTTATGCATGAAATGAAATGTCTAAGAAGGGTGCGCCCTTATAGCACTCCAATGCATTGGGAAAATTACAGTATCATGATACGTCATGTGCAATTAGTGTTTAATCGTGATCATTCAAGTGCAATGAGGGTTTACTCATGCTTCATGTGCAATGAGTATTTACTCATGCTTCATGTGCAATGGGCCTTGGCTCATGCTAATTCCATGTTAAGTGTTGTTGCCAGATTTCCATGTTATGATTATCATGCTTTATAATGCCTTTATGTTCATGTTTATCTTGTGATCTATTGATATTAATATTGTCTAACATGTATTTTACTCCTCATGTATTCCATGTTTATTCCCTTACGGGGCTTTATAGATCACCCTTTTCGTATGCATGTCCTCGGGTTATCCCATGCAATGCTAAGTACGAGGGAATGTAGTGGTCATGTAAAGGAAGTTTTCAATAAAGATGTTGTATTTAATGTTTTAAGTTTTTATGAAATGATCCTAAGCCCCAAAGACACTAGACCTCTCGATCTTCCATGTTGTATAAATTGAATAGTTTATATAATAAATCATGTTTAAGTTTGTAATAAAAGCAGGGTTGTCATACTACCCCTAACATTTTTTACCATCGACCACCACTGATCAGATTCACCTTCAAAATAGTAAATAGAGAGACTAACATTTTGTTGTTATGAACACCCCATTACATCAAAAATATTTTCCAGTGCTTTAATCCACCCTTCATCTAGTACAGGGTCAGATGATCTTCTGAATGATGGGGGATGTTGCCTCATGAAATGATCCACTACTGACATGTTCCTCTATGGTTGATATGGCTGATCTCATTTATGGATATCACCACCATTTATAGAATGAGTCAACTATGACATCACTGCAAAAAAACTATTTAGTTCTTATTCTAACCATCTTAGGTTGATGATTTGGAAGGTTGTCTTCCTCTTGATGTTGTCCCATCATAGTTTCCTTGTCTCCTCTACAGGAAATCATTTTGAACACAAAAATATCTTAGGTGAAGCAACATGGTAATCTGTAAATGCTATATCATTTAAATGTTACCATAAATTAATTTATAGACATTAATTTAAAAATATTATAACTCTTAATGTTTCCTAAACTGACCTCTGATACCAACTATAAGGACCCAACCTTAAACATTACATAATATTGAATTAAGTTAATAATTCACATTGAGGATCTTTTCAGGTTTATAGATTTAGATAATTTGGTCATAACATTTACATAACAACTTGAATATTACATGTAGACACTTCTACTCAGTATCCATTTTTTTAAATAAAAACTCATGAAAAAAAGAGTCATGTCTAGATCTAGGTTTTAGATGGCATGACTTTTCCTTAATCCCATCCTTGACCTCATTCATCTTTAAGTCCTGTGAAAAACATTTCAAAAACTTGGTATCAGCATAAAAAGCTCAATAAGGATTATAAAATAAAGAAATAAAACATTAGTCCATCAATACATATCAAGAATAAGCTCATACCTCATGAAATCATATGATTTATGAATAACACATAGAAATCATAAATCGTAAAGGTTACTTGTGGAATCCATAACATACTTACATTTCAGCTATCGCAACTACATAGGGAGTTACGTTTAAATACCCATCATAGTATATTCTTTAAATATATTAGTAGAAACATTAACATTTACCTCTGTCACATTACCCAATGCGTTGGAGAGCTATCTCGGGCACACCTGCCCTAGGTTTATCACAGAACCACCTGTATACGTAAACAATGCCCAAGAACCATAACATATTCACAATACATAAAACAAACATAAAGGAAATATAAAATTTACACATTATAATCACAATATATAATTTAAATATATTAACATAATCAATCTATTATCAAAACTATTTTCAATACCAAAATATGAAAAAATAGTATATGGTATTTATTTTCCTTTTAAAAACATTATGGCTTGTTAAGGAAGACAAATATCAAATAAAACTCGCAGTGATGAAAAGGTCATTGTCACTGTGTATGCTAAAAAGAAACATTAATTTTTTTCATATAGTAAAACAATTCATAGAAAAATATTCCCTTTTAATGAAATGAAAAGTCAAAGGTTTTTATACAACATATAAAATAAATTCATGTATAAATCAAAATATGTCTCAGCAAAAGGAGATTGAGATGAAGTTCCTTACAAAGATTATTGTGTAAATAAAATTGATAGATTTTTTGTATTCAATATAAGTACAAATAAATCAATTATAAATATAATATAGGATATAAAAATTTATTTCTCATATATTCATAGCACGACATAATCAAGAAATAGAAAATTTACCCAAAGAATGGAAATTAGGTTAAGAAGTTCCTTACCTCGTGTCCGACTTGACTCGTTGGTTCTTTAATCTCCTGAATAATAGACTAAAGTTAATTTTTAATTTCTTAATAATATTTTTCAAGTTTATTATTCCTTTTATATCACTTATTACTACATTATAAACATAACATAATCATTTGAGTTAATAACGTTCGTTTTGTCGATATTTGGTACTTGAGTGAAAAATGAACTTCTTATAATGACAAGTTGTCCATGTGGTCAAATTTCCATTATCTTCAGAATTATATTAATGATTTAGATATCATATATATAATATATATCCAATATATATATGTATTTATAAAAGTAAATATCATTTGTATATAAGAAATTAAATGCACCGTTCCATGGAGACGGTAAACCGTACGTATGCTTGAACGCTACTTTCATTTATATTTATTATTTTAATGGAATTAAAACTTAATGACATATAGGTATATTATAATTAAAATATAATATAATATATAATTTAATTAACTCCACAATTTATATGTTCCACGTATGGCATGAATGAGTAATATCACTTTGAGGGGGTGGTAGTCTGCACTTCCTCAAATGAAATTATCGCATTTACCCATTATGGAAACCATAACGGTATGCTATAAATAAAAAATACATAATTATAAAGACAATATAAATATATTATATATCACATATAAATATATTTCTATCATAATGTCCACCATGAGAGTTTTTTGGAGATATTTGAACAATCATCGTTTCGTGATGTAGTAGTTCGTTGTCCACAGAAACAGTATGTTCGTATCCATTAGATGAAGGTGTGTGGAAGTGTAGTTCAAATACGCATCATAAAAACATATTAGTATATTGAAGACACAGTTTTTATTACTAAAAATTTAATAAAGTTAGTTTATGGGGTTGAAGAAGGAAAATAAAATAAAAGAACTTAAGAGAATATGTTACCTTTAAATCGGGCAACTCCCTTTGGTTTGAACCAAAATGATTTCTTAAAGACACTTATGCCTAAGTTAAGGATTCTAGGTGGAAGATAGGGATGTAATAAGTTTAATTGGATAGATTTTGGATGATCCAAGGGGCTTGAGAGGTGTGATTAATGGGTTATAGTTGATGTCTTTTTATAAGGGGGGGGGGCTCTTTAGGAAAGTTTGAAAGTATTATTTTATTATAAAATTATTTTCGATTTAAAAAGGTCCAAAAATTATTAAATTATAATATAAAATTACTCTTGTTAGAAATAAAATCATCCAATAAGAATTTTATAAGTTTTAGATATTTTTTTAATTTTTATAATCTCATTTATTTAAATCATTCATTAATAAAGTAACCATTTCATCATCATTGTTACATAAATAATTTTATTTATTTGATGTCTAAAAATTTTAAATAAACTACCATTATGTAGGAAATATTTTTATCTTTAAAATTAATATTTATATTTGAAGAGATAACTTTTATAACCCCAAGTAAAAATTTATTTACTAAAAGATATATGTTTATGTCATTTTTGTCATTACATTAAATCAATTAATATAAAGTGTCATTATCACTCCCAAGTGGCTTCATGGGGTCCCAAAATCGACCCAAGGATTTCCTTGGTCAAAAATATCTCATCCAATAGGGTTAGGTCAAGTTTAATGGTAATTTACTATTATTATAATATTATTTTTTACCCTTATTTATCAGATTTACCCTTTAACCATGGTAAATAAAATATTTACTGAAGTAAATATTCATAATGTATAAAAATAAAACATACCTATTTAAAAAATTTAGACCTCATGGTTATAAATATTTAATCTATTTTTCTAAATTCAAAACACAGAAGTGGCATAAATTAATTTAAAATTAATTCTTGTTGTTAAAACAAAAAGGCGTATTTTTAAGAAATAATAACTATCAAAATAATGACACTTGTTTATGTCCAATTTCAAAGTGAAATTACTTCCAATGACCAACATTGTATTAACTGGTAAAAATATAATCTAATTACACTTTAAAACCTATTAAAAAGATAATATAACCATATAAATAAATTATATTAAATGGTGGTTTTGAATTAAAATACAGTATTTTTCACTATTCATTAAAAAATGAACTTTATCAGAAAAATACAAAAACTTTACCCAATGTAAATCTTTATGTCCCAATTATAAAGAAGAATTTTATTTTTTCAAATATAAAATATAAAAGTGACAAAAACTCTATTTAAAAAGGGTTCCTCATTGAAGGTAGTAAATCAACCTTTTAAAGAATATTAGAGTATTTTTGCTTAAAATTGGATTCATTCACATTTTAATCCCCTAACTTTTATTGGATAAGTGTAAAAACATTTAAAAAACATGTATAATCATATTTTAGTTAGTTTTTTTCATTCCCACCATTACAATGGCTAGGTGTTAACTACCATTTAAAATAATTATATTATTATATTATTTTTTGGTATAACTCAACATTGTGTACAACGTAAGATTTCAGAGAAATATGTTGTTGTGTGTTGAGTACGCTATCAAAAATAGCATCCCCTTTAAAGAAAAATTAATATTTAGTTCACAAATATTAATAAATATAAAAATTTCATATTTTTTATTCACCTAGGATGTTACAATCCTTATTTTTTCTTTATATGGTTTATGTTTATGTTTACGATGAAAATATGTTTATGAAAACCATTCTTTTATATGGGTTATTCTATGATGAAACTATGAAATTTTTATGAAACTAATTTCTTTTCCATGGGTTATGATATGATAAAAAGATGAAATGTTTATGGAATATGTTCCTCTTCCATAGGTTACAATATGATGAAAATATGAAATTTTTATGAAACCTGTATCTTTTCCATAGTGTATTCCATAATGAAATTTTTATGAAACCCATTTCTTTTCATGGGTTTTGATAGTATTAATGTTTTATGATATTATGGAATTCATATGTATGATTTTCATTATGTGATGGGTGGGACCTCTATCTCCCTTCAATTCATTGGGTAAATATTTATATCTCATGACATAAATAGGACTATAATGGGGAGTAAACCCAATTCAGTAAGGGACTTTTTCCACTATGATGGTATTAGAAGTGAACCTTGACTACTATGATAGTATAATAAGTGAACCCGTTACACTATAATATCCTTGTGAATGATCCTTGACTACTAAGGAAATAATTTTTTATTCTTATGTGTATGCCACAAATCGATGTCATGTGCCAATTTTATGTTCTCATAGCTCATGTTCTTTGATTATTTAATGATTAATGTCTTATGAATTGTTAATATTTATTTCATGACTCAAGATTATGATCTTTTATATATAGGGTGTGGTTTTTAAATTTTATTCTCAGGTTCTTATACCCTTATTCTCATGTTATGTTTATCTGATCATTGATATATCTGTTTTTTACCCTTAATGATCATCATAGCTCACCCTTTATTATGTTTCCTTTCCCCATGGTATGAATAAAGGTTTTATGTATGATATGTATATAAAAGATTATAGTTATTAATAACTAAGTATGGGATTATGTATTTCACCTATAAACTAGCTGTTTATGTATCCAAGTTTTCAAAGACACTAAACCAATATGGTCATCCTGCGTGTTTTTGTAAGATGAATTGAATATTCATCTATTAAGATGTAATATATATCTACAAGAATTTTGGGTATTTACAACTAGTATTATATGATAGTTTTAGTTAACCATTGGGAAGTAGGATGAAAAGGCATTAGTGATAACTATAAGGATAACACTGATTATAAGAAAATATCCTAGTATTTTTTTGAAGGATAGAGTGAGTGGTTTCTAAGAAATTACATCCCTGTCTAGTTACTAAAAGTATATGTGGATATGGAACATTTGACACTCCCGGGGGATATGATTTGGAAATTCACAAACTCTTTAAAAACCATCATGAAGGATTTAAATAGATACTAACCATGAATGTCCTAGTTTAAAAATATAGTTTAATAGGTTGAAAAGAAGGTGTCATGAATTATACATCCTATGAATAATTATTCATGATTGATCACTCTGATTAAAGATACCTTATGGTCATGCTAACTTTTATAGTTTTAGTATGGGATTAATGGTAGAATGATGAAGTTGAGGTGGTAATAAGTACGTTCAGATATTGAAGTTACCTATTTGATATTAGTTATATGAATTATTTTATATTATTAAAATACTCAAGGAATTTTAATTTATATCCTCAATAATTATATTTTGAATTGGTAGTGAAAACCCCCAATGTAAGGATGATTGCATCTCACTTTTATGATTCTTTACGAGTTGAAGTTTGTGGGAATGTGCTTTACGAAAATATCAATATTATCCCTCAGGTTGAATTTGATGTTATCTTAGGCATGGATTGTATTTCTCTAAATAAATCCTACATCAATTTTCATTTAAGGGAATTTACATTTAATATTCCAAACCAACCTATGATCTTCTATCAACGTTATGATAAATATGAACTTCCAATGTAGATCACATCCATTGTATGGGTCTTTATTCTTATTCAAAAGGGTTACTTAACTTAGATTGTTGGGTAGAAACTCCTCATTAATGATATTCCTATTATGTGGGAGTTTTTTTATGTATTTCTGGAAGAGTTGCATAGTCTTATGATGAATCAAGAAGTTGAGTTCTCAATAGAACTCATACCTAGTGTTACACCTATTTCAAAGACTCCATATATAATAGCCCCAATTGAGTTGTAAGAATTGAATAAGAAACTCCAATAAAATATTTACAAGGATTAATTTATTCAAGTGTGTCACCTTGGAGTAAACCTTTCCTTTTTGTTAATAAAAAATATGTTTCAATGTGACTCTACATTGATTATAGGGAAATGAACAAGATCATAATCAAGAACAAATATCCTTTAACCTGTATTGATGATTTGTTCGACCAACTTCACAGTACTCTGTACTTTTTCAAGATTGACCATCATTCTAGATATCATCAATTGAGGTTCAAGAAGGAGGATATACCCAATACAACATATTGTACATGGTATAGACACTATGATTAGATAGTGATGACATTTAGTCATACTAATTTCCCCACAATCTTAATTTATTTAATGAATAGAATCTTTATAGATTTCCTTGATCATTTTTGGTAGTCTTTGTAAATGATAATCTAATTTATTCAAAGAGAAAGGAAGAGTATTAATATCACTTGAAAATATTGATGAAGACACTAAATGAGAAACTGTATGAAAAATTTATAATGTGTGAATTTTGGCTGCAAAAATTTTCATTTTTGTGTCATATAATCTCAAGTGAGGGTATATCAGTGGATCTATCAAAGGCATAGGCTATTGAGCATTGGCCCATACAACCCACTATGACTGAGATCCATAGTTTTTTTAGTTTGGCTATATATTATTGATTCTTTTGGAAAATTTCTCATGGTTTTATATTCCACTCACAAAGTTAATTTAGAAGGAAGCTAATTTCCTTTAGATATATGAATGTGAAGAAAATTTCAAGGAACTAAAGAGAAGATTATTCAGTGCACCTATTCTTACATTTCCCTATAGTGGAAAATGGTTTTTAATCTATAATGATGTATCTAAGAAGGGTTTGGGATGTGTCCCTAACCATAATGATATAGTGATATATTTTTCCTCATGACAATTAAAGGTTCATGAGAAAAATTACCCAACTCACAATTTGGAGTCATCTATGGTAATTTTTATAGTAAAGATATGGAGAAATTATCATTATAGAGAAAGTTGTGACATATATACTAATCATAAAAGTTTAGAGTATATATTCACACAGAAAGTGTTTAATATATTCCAAATAAGATGGTTGGAATTGATTAAATATTATGATTTCTCAATACATTACCACCATAGGAAAATGAATAATGTGGATGATAGTTTAAGTCAAAAGGATCATGTTAGCTTATCCATTTTGAGGATCAGAAAATATCCAATATTTCTAGATTTGAAAAATATATATCTAAAAATCTTAGAGTAAGGGGATAAATATTATCTTTCTAAAATAAGTGTTCAATCATCTATCCAAGTGAAGATTAAATAGGTGTGGAAGGAAGATGTAGAGATACAAAAGAATGTGAGAAATGTTCCTGAGTAAAACCTTGATTATGATGGAATGATAAGTTTCAGGAACCATGTATGTGTTCCATCCAAACTAGATTTGAAGAAGGAGATGGTAGAGGAAGGTCATAGTTCTTCTTTCTCTATTCATCCTTGAAGTACATAGATGTTTAGATATTTTAAAGAGTATTTTTTGTGGTATGTCATGAAGAGAGATATTTTAGAATATGTATCTCAATGCTTGGAATTTAATAAATTTAAGGATGAGAGACAAAAGTATAAGGAGATGTTACAACCATTACCCATACCATAATAGAATTGGGAAAATATCACCATGGATTTTTTCATTGGACTCCCCAAAACATCTAAAAGGAATAATACTATATGGGTTGTACTAAATCTCCATAAGAAGTTAGTGAACTTCATTTATATTAGAGAATATTTTTATTTGGATCATTGAATTAGGATATACATTAAGAAAGTGGTAAGGTTTCATGGATTACCACATTCTATTATATCAGATTTGGATTTAAGGCTTGCCTTGAAGTTTTGGAGAAGTATTCAATAAGTTTTGGATATAATGTTTATGTTTCAACTCATCTTATCATCCTCAAATATAAATTCATCCTAAGAGAACAATTTAAACCCTAAAGGATTTTCTAATATCATGTTATATGGTTTAAAATGTGGTTGGGGTCAACACCTTATTCTAGTTGAGTTTTCTTACAACAATAGATTTTACTTGAGAATTTAGATGAATCCTTACGAAGCCCTCTATATAAGGAAGTGTAGAACTAAAAAATATTGGGATGAAGTTAGGGGAATAATTATATTGGGACATAATATAGCTAGATAAATGACAAAGAAGTTTAACATAACAGCATCAAAAAATTCAATAGAAAGTCTATGATGATAATCGTTGACATGATCTATAATTTTAAGTCAATGAGAAGGTGTTTTTGTGAATTTATCCATGGTTTAAGGTTATGATATACAGAAATAAAATTTTATACCTAGGTATATTGGACCTTTCATGATTCTTTATTGAGTATGGATGGTTGATTATCTCTTGTAAATTCTATAAAACCTCTCTCAAGTCCAAAATTTGTTCAATTTATATATATTGGGAAAGTATATACTTGATCCTTAACATGTACTAAACTTAGATTTCATACCAATGGATCATGATCATTCATGTTAATAAAACTTTAGATATTCTAGATCATAGATAAAAAGTGCTATGAAACAAGAACACTCACCTAGTCAAAGTTTTGTGATGAAACCACCAACTTGAGGAAGCTATATGGGAACTAGAGGATGTGAAGAGGTAGAAGTATTCTTAGTTGTTTATATCAAAGTGATAGAATTTCAAGGGTGAAATTGATTTTAATGGGGGTATAATCTAACACCCCAATATTTTATGAAATATTTTTTTCAAATAAATTTAATTTCTTTGATGGCTTGTGTTATGCGCAACACCGAGTTTTAGCAAACTGTAATATACTACTGATATTATTATTTAAACATGACTGTTATATCATAGCCATTAAACATGGGAGTATGAATATGAACAACCAAATTTTTAGAATTAATTATAAATGTTTTAGATAAATAAAATATATTTTTAAATAAGTACTTAATTTTTGGTAATGTCTTTATATGCTTCGAAAATACATTTTTCTCAAAATTTGATTTTTATTACTTTTTGTGAAAAAATAATAAAATTATATTTTTTCACATAAATAAAATTTAATTGAAAAAATGAACATCATTTTTGGAATCAAAATTTAAAAATTATATTAGGGTGAATTTTTGGGAATTTTTAAAAAGTTTAATTTTTTAAAAATAGTGCAAAATACTGGTTTATATTAAAAACTTCCTTTTTGTTTAAATCATTTACAAACTAATATTTTTTTTAAAAAACATTTAAAAGTAAAATTAGTTAAATTATATTTTAATTAATACAATTTATTTCATTGGAATTAATTTAATAATTAATTTTTATATTAAAACATTTTATACTTATGAAAATTTTCTCTTTGGAAAACAGTTTTTTCGTTGCATCTATTAGTTTTATTTTAAATTAAATTAGTGTACTTATGTGAATGTAATTTAATAAAATAGGTTAAATATTTTTAATTAGAATAATTAATATTATATAATAAGTTCACATCAATTTTTTTCATAATGAATAGTAAAAAACAGTAATAAAATAATTATTATGGTTAAGGTTAAAATGAGGTTTTGCACATTACATACGTATGTGTTAAATTTTATTTTCAAAACACATATAATTTTTATTTAATAAATTTAATTCCATATTCAGAATCAGTTTTTATAAATTATCTAATAATTATCATTTTATTTTTTATGCTTAAAGGATAAATTACCTACGTTAATAAAAATGGATAAGTTACCATGGGGAAAACTAAAATGGTAAAAATGAGTATACCTAGAAGATAAGGGAATATTAGGTTTAAAACATAAATTTTTTTAGGTTTATCTCAAACATATATTACCTACACTACATTATTTATCAATTTTGGAGCCACATATCTTGATTGAATAGTTTTGGATATTTAAAAAATGTCACTCTTCCTCGATTATAAAGGGGGACCTCCTCTCCTAACTTATTCACACCTATTGAGCCATTTTTATCAAAATAACCCTACCAAAATCTCTCCAAAATGTAATTATCCATGTTATAGATATTTTTTTATTAACAAAAGACCAACTCAAGGGTTCTTAATAAGAGATCCAAATGAGGTTTCTTTAAGTGAAGGTAATTTTATTCACTAAACTCATTCTTTTTACTTCTTCTATTACCACCTTAATTCAAGTTTTAACAATTAAAATATAAAAAACCAGTATCTAGAATATATTTAGATGTTTTTATGTTAATTTAATAAACTATATTTATCTCATATTCCATAAAATGGGAAATGAAATTGTTGGTCGTGTGTACGGAAGACTACCGCCTCGCGAACCAATGTAATTTGTTTTCTATAACTATCACTCACTGGTGGTTATAATGATGTATTTAAAGTATATATATGATATTTAGGACATAATAATAGTTATTTAATTATAATATCACATATAACTTATTACCTTCCAATCTGTTGTAAAATGATAACAACGCTCGTGTGTACGTATGGACTACCACCACCACGAAGCGATGTGATGTGTTTTTTATTTTATTTTGATATGGATAGTAATAAGGATAGATTTAATGAATATATATAATATATATAATATAGAAATGATCCTATAAAGTTGAATTAATATTTACCTTTATTTTTTCCATCCGTCGAGAAAATGTAAATAGTGTTCATGCGTACGCATTGCCTACCCTCTCTATGAACGGTATAATTCATTTTCCTATATATAAAATTTATTAAAGAATATAAACATGTATATAATGAGTATATATGATATTTATTTAATGATTAAAAAAATTTATATTATGTAACCATAATCAAATTAAAAGGACCAAATTTTATGAACCAAAACATACATGAAAAACAAACTAGTTATTACCCAAAATGTCATTTTAATAATGGATTGTTAATAAATATGTAATAAAAAGGTAATAAAAGGTCATAAATAAATAATATATGGTATGGTATTTATTATTATGTTTATTTAATATATTTATAATAAACCTATATTTATTGTTCAATATTTTTTACCATATATGAACAAATTTGAAAATTGAAGTAAGGGATTCTGAGTCTCTTTTTTCTTTCTGGGAGACATATGCTATATTTACCACTAGTTTATTTTGTGTGGTGGATATATTACCCATTTTACATGTTATATAATTAAAATACTTATTTTCATAATATTTTAACTTTCATTTTTTTATTCTTTCACGTGTATTACGCTTCAAAAGTTTCAAAATCGTATAAGATATTTTCATCTCACTTTTATTTATGTGGAACACATGACTTATACACCACTTGTTTATTTTTTATGGTGTATATATACTGACCATGAATGTATTTTAATATTATTCTAAAGAAAATTATTGGTATATAAATATCCATATAAGGTTATTTCTTCTATAGGACTTGTTATTCAAAAGTTACCAAAGTGGTAAAGGTTTTATGTTACAATCCCATTGTTTATTGGGATTGTTTGTGATTAAGTTTTTGATGATGAAATATTATGATATATCTCTCAATAAATTAATGATTTTTATTATACTATGTTTATATATGGATAATTCATGTTTTCCTTTCATTTTTCTCTCTTTAATTACTTAATAGACCAAAAATATGTTTTTATGAAAAAATTTCTTTATTTCTCTCTTCGGTCGAAAATACTTTTTCTTCTATAACCATATTTTCTAAAAAAAATAAAGAAAGTCTTTAATATTATCCAATAATTATTTAAAAACATTATTAACTATGTATTAATTTTTATAAATTTATTTAATATTAATCTTATTATCATTTCCCGAATGAGGTATTTTTGAATTTTTACCAAAAATGTGAAAGGAATATTTGTTTTAACATATACGGTATGAATGAAATTTTCCACCATAATGACCACTAAATTATTTTAAGTTTCCTTTAAAAATTTTAATGGTTCTTCTTAAATAAAATTTTTTCCTTAATATTTGGTAAATTTTTATATTTTAAAGATCTGAATTCAAAACAGAACATATATTTTCTTCAAGAATGTTTTAAAGATATTTTTATGGAATTTCTATTAATCACTGACAAAAAAATTTGGTGTTGCTTATTTTTTACTAGGGATATTATCCAATTATAACTTCCTTATTCTTTATATGAATATTTTATGTTTATGTTTATGATGAAAATTTATTTATGAAACTTGTTCCTTTTCCACGATTTATGCTATGATGAAAAGATGAAATATTTATGAAACTTTTTCTATGCCCATAGCTTATGTTATGATAAAAAGATAAAATGTTTATAAAACATATATTTTCATGGGTTATTCCATTATAAAATCCATTTATTTTCACAGGTTCTAATAGGATTAATTTTTTATGATCTTGTGGAACACATATGTATGATTTTTATTAGGTGATGGTTGGGACCTATATCCCCATCCGATGCATTGGGTAAATATTTATATCTCAAGAGATAAAGAGGACTAGAATGGGGATCGAACCAAATTCAGTAATGTACTTTCTCCACTGTGATAGTCATAGGATTTTACCTTTACTGCGATGATGTTTTGGAGATTGAACTCATTTCACTACGATATCCTTGGTAATGAACCTTGACTACTAAGGAAATGATTTTTTATTGTTATGTGTATTCCACCAATATATATCATATACCAATGTTATGTTCTCATGGATCATGTTATTTTATTCCTTTATGATTCCTATATTATGAAATTCCAAGATTTATTCCATGACTCGATATTATGATCTTTGGTATATAGGGTATGGTTTTCAAATGTTATGCTCATGTTATCATACACTTATTCTCATGTTATGTTTATGTGATCATTTATATCTCTCTTCTTTACCCCTAATGATCACCATAGATCATCCATTATTATTTTTCCTTTCTCCAAGGTATGAATAATGGTTTTATGTGTGATATTTCTATTACAACACCCTGATATTTTTATGAAATATTTCTCTTCAAATAATTTAATTTATTCGTTAGGTTGGGTTGCACGCAACACTGAGTTTAAACGAACCATGATATACTATTAAAATATTATTATTTTAACACAAACAATATAACATATCAATTTAATTTTATGGTATGAATAGTAATAACCATATTATGAAAAATATTTATTATTAGGAAATAAACACTTGATTTTTAATAAAGTCATTTTATTCTTCAAAAATATGTTTTCTTTAAAAAAATAATTTTATTTCATTTTAAGAGAAAATAAATATATAAAATTTTTAAACTTTTAAAAAATTTATTTTACAAAATAAAATTAATTTTTTAATTCATCATGTCAAAATTATTTTAGGATTAATTTTTTTAGAATTTTCTAAAAAGTTTGAAATTTTAATAAATAGTGAAAATATTGATTTATATTGAAAACTCTATATTATTTTACAATATTTACTAAGTAAAAAAATATTCTATATTGGTTTTAAACTATAACTAGTTCCTTTTTGTAATAAATAATATATTTTTGGTGTTTTAAATGAAATTTATCCATGAATTTAGTATAAAAACACCTTATACTTCAAAAGGTAATTTTTAAGAAAATTTGTTTTCTGTTGTGTTTTTTCAGTTTAATTTTAAATTAAATTCTACCAATCCTATGTTTTAAATTTTTAAAAATTTATTACATATTTCTAATCAGGAGGTAAAAAAATTTAATTGACCCCTTTTATTTTTTTCCAATATGAATAGTAACTATGGTAAAATTTATCATCTCAGTAAATGTTAAATCGGGCTTATCTAGATTAAAAATAAGTGATAAGGCCATAACCTTTCATAAAAATTATTATTTGATTAAAAAAATTATAACCTTTACATCAAAGTTTTTAAATTTTTTTATTTAATAGACACTTATCCATGAAAATGACTTAGGCATTATTAAAATCAAAGAAAGTGACAAAATGTCACACTCTTATTTTTAATAAGTATGATATTTTTAATATGGGGTTAACTAGAAGATACGCTCGACTATATATATTATTTAGAAATATAAAATATTTATCTTCATCATGGTGATTTATGGAACAATTTTTGGAATTAAATAATTACCATAAATGCTTATACAACACTGATGAAGTAATTATTCAATTAATAGGAAAATTAAATAAATGATTGTAAAAATAATGAAATTAATATAATTAGAGATATTTAATGTTATCCACGAATTTTCTATATGACCATTGTATTTTTATGATGTAATAAAATATATTTTACTAAATTTACTTATTTCCTTTATTTTTTTAAATTTCAAAGTAGTGAATAGTATCAAAATTGACAATAATGATATATTTTTTATTAAATTATTTAAAAATCATAAAAACTTTAAAAATAAAAATTAATAATTAAATGATCTAAAATTTTATGAATTATAAATTTATGGTCCAATTGAAACCATATAAGTAAAAATTACAACTTTTTAATGTTGAAAAAGTTGTTATCGTAGTTAAAATTAAAATAGGTTAACTAAGGGTCAATCAAAATGATAAGGTTTAAAATAAAACCAAAACATTTATAAATTTAAATTTTTGATCATATTATGACCTTATATTATCATCTATTATAATCCATGTCCATTTTTTGGTATTTTTATAGAAAATTAATTTATTATAATTTAATATTTTGAGAAATTTTTAAAATAACTCTCTCCTCACTTATAAATACCACCGCTCACAACCCGTTTTACATGCACCATTCAAGCCTTGAAGATTTAAAAATATCTGAAAAAACTCTCCTAGATGATATACCCTTGATCAAGTGCTTCTGGTCTAACAAAAATATTTATTCCATGTTCCTAAAGAGATACTTCAAGGAGGTGATATTCAAGAGGTAACTTTCTTTAACCACCTCTCTTAATTTATTTTATTATTCTACTGTATCCTAACCTCATTCATACATAAAATAATAATAAATTTAGTATCATGTATATAATATAATTTCATATTTCTAGTGTATTATTTTATATCCATCCCTTTTTTATCTCCTCTTATTCAACAAAAATAAACCATTATCTAAATTATGGCAATTAGATTTCTTTGTCGATAATGAGTTTTGTTTTCCATTTATGCCTTCAAGGATGGTCATAAAACTATTATTATGGTTAAATAAGATTTTAATAAGTACATTATAACTTATTCCATGTTATGTAACTAATATATATAGATATAATATTAAATAAAATAAAATTAGTTTGTGATGGGCGGAAAAATAGCCAAAATAAACTGGACATTTATAATTAATATTTTATCAAATGAATCATCCTCATTTCAGAAAAGAAAATGATATTTGGTAACATTTAAACTTATTTAATTTTATTAATACCATTTCATTTTTCTTCTGTAATATTACTCTTATTCGATAAGAACTTCTATAATTATACACATGTGAAACGACAATGAAACCATGAAACAAACACTCCAAGAACGATGGAATTGAACTGTATAACTCATAGAAATGGCCATAAATGAACTTAATAAAACTATAATAAATAAAATAAATGTGTTATAGGTTCTTAGTTAAGAAATTAATAAATCTAATTTGATTATCCAGGACATTAAGTGCAAGTGAAGAATGCATTCGTACATAAGGTAAGGGATCTCTCTGAACCTCCATATTTTCTTTGGGTTACACTTCCTATATCTTTACATCAATTTATCTCTTTATTATTATTATATAATTAACCTGTATTATTTTTATATTCACCAAACATATATATGTATCTCAATTCACCTTTATTTTATGGTTAATTACATCTTTTAAAAGGTTCCCTTCTCAATTCCTCACGATAAGAAAATTTGATTAAAGGGTATTTCTCTTTTTCTTACCCATTTTCAAGTACACTACATAAAATATTTTAAGACTATAATATTTTTATTAAATCACTAAATTTATCATAAAAAACTATTTTAGTTCATTTTTGGTATTATGGAAATAATTGTGCCTCTATCCGCTTTAAAGACTCTTTATTCATTTCCTTAAAACTACACTTAAGTGGCACATTTCTAAAGTTACCTAACCACTAATTTTAATGTTTTTACTTCATTTAGACTTAATTATTCATGATATATTATTATATTTCATTTATTAATGTCTAATAATGATTTAAATACCTTCTTTAATGTATACCATGGTTATACACCCTTTGTCTATGCCTTATGACATGATTACGATACCCATTTATTTCCATGGGTAACCCTTATGTTTATTCCTTGTGTTTGATTATTTATGTAGAACACATATGCATAAACATGTTATGATGGGTGAGAATAGATAATTATCCAATTCATTTGGTAATGTTTTAGTCTTATGAGACGTTATTTATAATATTAGGGAGTAAACCTAATCCATTATGGGACTTTTTCAACCAAGTGATATAGTCTCAGCAGTTATCCTTGACTCATGTTTATATCATGTAATTTATTTCTACCACTTTCCTATGTCACCATGATCAGATGATTCCATGTTCTATATGTTATTATTCCATATGTTCATCCATGATCCATGCCTTTTATGTTATAATGTTATGTCTTCTCAGCCATGTGATATGCTTCATTCCGATGTTTATTCCCTTACTGGGATTATTAGCTCATCCTATCTATCTATGTATTCCCTAGGTTATTATATGTAGTTGTAAGAGATAAAATGTAGTTAGTATCTCATTATGTATATTAATAAAAATATGTTTAATTTTAGTTTTATGTTTCCTAATTATATACCTAGTTTTCCAAATACACATGAATTTTTTATCCTTGGTTTGTATTTTATAGATAATTATGATTAAATTCATATAATAATATGTATAAAAGGATTTGGTCTCTATAGTTGGTATCAAATCACTATATAGTTATTTTTTAGGATTAGGACTATAAATATTTAGTAAGAACCCTAGATATAATTCTATCATCACGGATAACCAATATTAAACATAGGGAATCACAAGTTAAGATATAATTTTCATTTATAAGTTTATCTTTATATTTTCATAGTTTCCTTTTTATATTCTAATTAGCTAAGTATTCAATCCCCCCTAATTTTATTTTATTTTTATTTTTAGTTAATGGATGGAAATAAGAGAACTCGTGCTAACAACCCATGTGATAGGCAATGTGATGATGACCTAATGATATGCCAAACCTAATGGGAACAGAAGATCAGAACATCATGGTCGTACTTTCTCAACTGGATCAAGTTATGAATAATAACTTGAATCGTGTTGAATTACCTCCTCCTAATAAGGATCAAGTTGCAGTTGAATAATTTATGTGAAAAATACCACATATATTTTTTGGATCTTATTATCCACTCATTATGGAATAATGGATTAACTCCATTGAGAAAATATTATATTTCCTCCAGTGCTCAAAAGAAGAGAAATTCATTCTACAGTCAATAATTTTAATGGGGAAGCTGGTCAATGATGGAAAATTATAAATAACATGAATAATGAAGAGAAAATTGATTCCATGGAATGTGAATCATTCAAGAAAACATTTTTCAATAAATATTTTCCCCAAACTCTCTGTATTAAGATGGAAAGAGAGTTCCTCAAAGTGAATCAAAGGGAAGATGAGTTTATCATAGCGTATGAGAAAAACTTTACAATGATTGCATGATATTCCTATGTATTTTTAATTAACACTGAAAGCAAGGTGGATCTTTTCTTTAGTGTATTAAAGATGATTCTATGAAAATTATCGGTGATTCGAGACTTTAATATCTATGAGGAAATTATATGTTATGACCTTATTGTTGAGATGGATATTGGAGACTCTCAGTGGTCTCATGGTATCAAATATAAAAATAGGAATATGGATTTTAATATGGGGGGATCAACAGTTAAATCTTGTGGAGGAACGAAAACACAATATCCTATGTGTCAAAAGTGTGGGAAGAAGCATACCATGAACTATATAAAAGTAACCAAGAGATTCTTAAAATGTAGAAAAGAGGGAAATTAGGCTAATAATTATCAAAGGGATATGAAGAATCTCACTAACCTAGAATAAGAAAGGATGGTTTAGATCAACACTCAACCTGAAGTACAGTGTTTGAACTCCAAGTAACATGGGTATTATGCGATCCAATTCAATAAGCCAATAATTATCAAAGATAATCAAAGAAAACAACATCCATGGTAGTAAGGAATGGAATATTTCATAACTAATGCTAAGGTGGAGACCAAAAATGATATAGTGATAGGTATGCTGGTTATTCATTCAAGAATATGAAATGTGCTATTTTATTATGGTTCTATTAATTCTTTTATATCTTTCAAGTTTAGTAGAACTATTCAAACATCACCACAAAATATGGATATGAGTTATCTATGAGAATAATTGATAAAGAAATTATTACATCTAAAGTATATAACTTATCCCTGAAAAAATTTTGTGGCCTAAACCTCCCAGAAAATATCATCTTAATTCCTTTGGTGGAGTTTGATTCTATATTGGGCATAGATTAACTATCTTTATACAAATCCTATATCAACTTTCAAAAGAGGGAGATCACGCTTCACATCCTAAGAAATCCTCCTATTCTGGATAAGTCTAAGGAGGAGGATAAATCTTCTTCAAAATCATAAACTCAAGTGTTGGTATTATTACCATATAATAAATCATAACTATATAAAATTATTGATACAAAGTAGATGATCATTCTTGAAGAAATGACCACTGTGAGAGACTACACAGATGTGTTTCCTGAATAATTCCACGGTCTTTCTCCTGAATAAGATGTTGAGTTCTCAATTAAACTTATACATAGATCTCTATCAATATCAAAGACACCTTATATAATGGTAGTCATTGAGTTATAATAATTTAAGTATTAGTTACATGATAATCTTTACAAG
This sequence comes from Viscum album, assembly GCA_963277665.1. NCBI lineage: Eukaryota > Viridiplantae > Streptophyta > Magnoliopsida > Santalales > Viscaceae > Viscum > Viscum album. The sequence goes on along the minus strand of OY728145.1, from coordinate 980,475,533 downwards.
GGTTCCATATGCCCGATTTTTTCACCATGGGGTGTGTCGGCCCTCTTCATCAAGAATAAGGATAGATCAATGCGCCTATACATTGATTATTCTGAGAGAGAGAATCATGATAAAGAACAAGTATCCCCTTCCATGGATATATGACTTGTTTGATCAATATCATGGGGCTAAGTATTTCTCTGAGGTTGACCTTCATTTGGGATATCACCAATTAAAGGTGAAGAAAGAAGATATTACTAATACTGTCTTTAAAATGAGGTAAGGACACTATGATTTCATAGTGTTCCCTTATGGCTCACTAATGCTCCAGTAATATTCATAGACAAATGAATGGGTCTTTAGATATTCCCTTGAAAAAAATTTGGTAGTCTTTATCGATGATATTGTGATATACTCTAAGAGTAAGAAAAAGCATGAGGAGAATTTGAATGTTTTGATAAAGACTCTACAAAGGAAGAAACTATATTCAATGTATAGTAAATGTGAGTTATGGATGGAGTAAGTATCATTCTTGGGATATCTTATCACCAATAAGGCGATATATGTGGGACCATCTAATATAAAGTCAAGTGAGGAACAGATCAAACTTGTATTTGTAATGGAGATCCATAGTTTATTTGGTCTAGCTGGGTATTACCAATGATTTGTGAAGAAATTAATAGGATTTTTAAACCCAATAACCAAGATGACATGGAAGGGAGTTATGTTTTTCTAGACCAGTGAATGTGAAGACTACTTTAAAGAGTTGAAAAAGAGGATTATCACTTCACTAGTACTCACACTACCCATAAGTAGAGAACTATTTATGGTATACATCAATGCATCAAAGGAGGTTTTAGGTTGTATACATATGAAAAATGATCAAGTAATATACTATACCTCAAGGAATCTGAAAGGTCCTGATAAAAACTATCCCATGCATGATCTGGAGTTGACGGATATGATATTCATATTGATAATCTGTCAGAATTATCTCTATGGGAAGAAGTGTGAGATATATACAGATCACAAGAGCCTAAAATATATATTCACATATAAGGATATTAATATGATCCATTGAATATGGTTAGATTTCATCAAGGATTATGAATACTTAATCCACTACCATCCTAGTAAAAAAAATAAAGTGTAATATTCTCTAAGTAGAAAGGATCCTACAACTTTATCAATGATGAAAATTTAAAAGGATCCAATCTTCTTAGAATTACAAAGGATAGAAATGGTAATAATAATATAAGGAACATAATCATTCCTTTATCAAATGATTTATCAACCATCTCTAATAGATAAGATAAAGTATTATCAAAGAAATTATGTGGGAATTCAGAAGGTGGAATCTATCATTAATGGGAAATCCCCAAAGTTCAAAATAGATGAGTAAATAGTCATAATATTTGGGTCATGACTATGTGTACCATCATATCTTGATATAAAGATGTATATTTTAAATGATTTTCATTTCTCAACCTTATCCATCCACCCAGGGAGCACAAAGATGTATCAACATATCTGAGAGTGTTATTGGTGGTAAAATATGAAGAAGAAGATCACTAAATATACATAAAAGTGTCTGTTATGTCAAAAAAAGAAATATGAAAGGAAAAATTATAAGGGGGTTCTACAAACATTACCTATATCTACATGGAAATGGGAAAAAATTACCATAGACCTTGTCACTAGACTTCTAAATACATCTAAATGATGTAATGTTATATAAGTTGTTATGGATTTTCTTACAAAGATATCTCACTTTTTTGCAATTATATAGGACTTCTCACTTAATCTAATTGCATAGATATACATTATAAAAGTGGTGATGATACATGGATTATAATTATCGATTATATATTATCAATATCTAATATTTACCTCCAAGTTATGGAAAAGTATCCAATATGCTCTAAACACTGAACTAATATTCAGTACGGCTTATCACCCTCAAATTGATGGTTAGTTTGAGCAGACCATACAAACACTGGAAGTCATGTTGAGATCATGTTAAATGGACTTCAAAGTAGGATGGGATAATCATATTCTACTGGTTGAGTTCTCTTATAATAATAATTTCCACATGAGCATCCAAATGGACCCATATGAAGCCCTTTATGAGAAGAGATTTATAACTCCTACATGTTGGGATAAAGTTAGTGAACATAAGATGTTGGGACCTAAAATGGTTGAGGAAATGGAAGAAAATGTGAATACCATTCAGAATCACATTAGGGATACCCATATTTGATAGAAGAGCGATGAAGACAATCATTGATGGGACTTAGATTTTGATGTTGGAGATAAGGTATTCCTCCACATATCTCTATAGAAGAAAGTTGTGATATTTAGGAATAAGGGAAATCTAATTACTAGGTATATCATCCCCTTTTATATTCTTTTTTTGGAGTTGTGTCCTACCAATTATCACTTTCACCAACCATGTCTCAAGTACATGATGTATTCCACATGTGCCTCCTAAGGAAGAACATACTGAATTCCTCACATGTACTGAATTTAGAGGTGTTATAGCTATAAAATGATCTCTCTTATGAGGATCACCCAATAAAGATCTTATACTATAGATATAAAGTTCTATGTAACAAGACCACTCACATGGTAAAAATACTATGGAGGAACCATAAATATAAAGAGATGACACGGGAATCAGAGGAAGCGGTGAAGGGTAAGTTCCCTCACCTATTTTCAAATTAGTATGTAAAAATAAATTTTGATGGTGAAATTTTATAAGGGGGGAGAATGTAACACCCTGATATTTTTATGAAATATTTATCTTTAAATAATTTAATTTCTTTGGTAGCTTATGTTACACGCAATGTCGAGTTTAAACGAACCATGATATACTATTAAAATATTATTATTTTAACACGGCCATTATAACCTCACCAATTAATTGGGGGAATTAATATGAATAACTATATTATTAAATATATTAATTCTCATTAAATAAACACTTAATTTTTAATAAAGTCATTTTATTCTTCAAAAAATGATTTTATTGTTTTTTATAAAAAATAAATATTTTTAGTTTTGAAACTTTTAGAAAATTTATTTAAAAAAATAAACTTTTTTTTAATTCATCATGTCAAAAACATATTAGGATTATTTTTTGGTAATTTTCTAAAATGTTTAAAATTTTAATGAATAATGAAAAATACTTATTTACATTGGAAACTGTATATTATTTTACAACATTTAAAAATTAAAAATATATTTATATTAGTTTTAAACTTTAATTAGTTATTTTTAATTTTAAATAATCTAATTTTGGTTTTTTAAATGAATTTTATACATGAATTTAGTATAAAAACATTTTATACTTAAAAAGGGCATTTTTTAGAGAAAAACAATTTTCGTTGTGTTTTGTCAGTTTAATTTTAAATTAAATTATACCACTTCGATGTTTTGAATTTTGAAAAATGTATTACATATTTTTAATCAGTAGGTCCAAATTTAGTAAATATACCCCTTTTATTTTTATTAAATATGAATAGTAACCGTGGTAAAATTTATCATCTTAGTAAAGGGTAAATTGGTTTAATATAGATTAAAAATAAGTGATAAGGCCATAAGTTTTAATCCAAATTATTATTTGATGAATTATATTAAACCCTTAATACCTATGGTTTTAAATTGAGTTATTTAATGTACACTTGTGCATGAAAATTTCTTAAAAAATTAAAATCAAAGAAAGTAACAAAATGTCACACTCTTATTTTTAATAAGTATAATATTTTTAATATTTGGTTAACTATAAGATATACTCAACTGTAAATATTATTTTAAAATATAAAATATTTATATTCATCATGGTAATTTATTTAACAATTTTAATAATTAAATAATTACCCTAAATTCTTATACAACATTGATGTAGTAATTATTCAATTAATAAAAAAATCAAATAAATGATAATAAAAATATTAAAAGTAATATAATTTGAGATATTTAAGTTGATCCATGAATTTTTTAGATGACCATGACATCATTAGGATATAATAAAATATTTGGTTTGAATTTTATTTGTTATCTTGATGTTTTTAAATGTCAAAGTAGTGAATAGTGTCTATAGGGTCCTGAAAACTTCGCAAAGGGAAGTGAATACTCCCACAAGCACTTTGTAGAAGGAAGAAAACATTACTACAAGTCCAGAAAATAAAATGGATGCAAATTGGATTTCAAATTTGATAAGAAACTTGAAGAAATCAAATTTTTGCAAAGAGTTTTTATTGCACCACGTACCATCTCCAGGAAAGGTTCACGGGGCGCATAAACCGCGAACCATCGGTATGTAGAAGAACCCATGAGGCATTAGCCCATGGGATGATGGCCAACAAACCCAATCTATCGAAAACTGTGTCGTTGGTGGAATCGAATAGAGAAATGTGATCCGCGTACCATCTCGCAAACTAAGAAGTTCATGGATGAAGCAAGCCGGAGGGTTCCGCAAACCACGCCTCACGAACCACAGCCTCCAAAAACCGCGATTGACCAAGTCTTCCACAGGTTGAATTATATATTCATGGGCTTCCGTAAATGGTGTCGCATTACCATAGATATTATTTCCCCAATTCTCTATAAAAAGAGCACAAGAGGAACTGGAAAAGGAACGGTGGAAGAGAGCATGAAGGAGACCCTAGAGGCTGGAAGAGAGAATTCGGATACGGAGAATATTTCAACTTTGGTTTCAAATCATTGATGAATTAAAAACTATGAACCACTTTTTTAAAGGTATAACCCACCACAAACCACAAAAAAGAAGGAACTTAATAATAATTGGTGAACTGAGAACCTAATTGGTGCAATCACAAACCATAAATCTCTCACAGATGAATTCCCTACAAACCACATACTCCAGGACCCTTCTTCAGACTGGTTTTCTGCATATCACATCGTTATGTGGATCAAAACCTACATTGTGTACTGCATCAGTATACAGATGGAACCCGGGGTGGCATGGAGGACCACATCCAGGACCGCGTAACACTTTGGTATATAGTGGTCCATACCTAGGTCCACGTACCACTTCGATACGTGGATGAACCCTCTACCAGCATAACAGTACACTACACAGGGCTGCCCCATCCCGCATGAAAAAATAGTACATGGAATGGGGTGTCTTTGGGTGTCCTTCCCCTCGGATCTAATCATGCCCCTCCATTACATTCTAGTCCTCCATATATCCTCCAAGAACCAATCCACTAGAATCAGTCCAAAGCCTCCTACAAAGCCACCAGACCTATATGATCTGATCATTAGGTGCATCAGCACGCCCTTATGAGTCTACATATCCAAGGTAAGCATAGTCATGAAGGTTGTCCCCACAACAGTTTTGACCCCCGGAATGTCTCTAAGTCTACATTCTCATGGTAACCTAGAGTCCAACCATGGGATATTGACATAAACCTCCTCGTTCTAGGGATCAAGGATGATCACTTTGTTTTCCATTCAATGAGGGACAGTGATCAATCAAAGGAATCACGCTCATTTATCCTTTTGATAAGAAGTGACATTCCTCCCCTTTCCCTGAACACATTATGGGGCACTCTAACTGAGGTAATCCCCTAGACTTTTGAGAGTTGAACTACACGACTTTCAATGTTATTCCACATTAAAAATTGTATTGCTCCGTGCCCTCACCTATGGTAATCTTGACATGGGACCCAGTGAGGTAATTCACATAGTATATGCTCTTTCCCTCTATCATTGAGCTTGTAGCCATGGTCTCTTCTACCATCATTGTCATCCATTTCCATCAGCGGATATGATAAAGTGTGTATTTGTTGAATCTTTCACATCCTCTTGTTTCCCACATCGATCATGACTCGTGTGGGTTTAGGGTTTTGTGACAATACAACACTCTCCCACTCAAAAACAAACTATGATAACTCTAATTCCTTCTCCAACCAGTATATGTAAGACACCTGTTTGAAGGCCCGGTCTCAAAAGTGGTGCCCTTCCCAAAGGTTATCCCAATTATGCCCCCAACAAAATGGCATCCTCTTTGGGAGTAAGTCCCAATTCAACTTTCACAAATGGGCCTCCTTCTAGGTGTAATCCCTGAGCTAAATAAACTATGAGAACTCTGATTCCTACTCCAACCAAGATACGTAGGATGCCTGTTTAAGGCCTGATCTCAAGGGATAGTCTCCTGAGTCAGTCCCAATGAAATTCCCACACTAAGGTCTCCTCTATGGTGTGAGCCCCAATCATGTCCCCCCCAAATGGGCAGCACCTTTTAATAATCCCTGAGAAACCATTCCATCATGTCGGGCTTCCTTAGAGTATAAGTCCATGTTCTTCTAGAACTACGTGAACATTAGTTCCCCATTTGACCAGGATATGTGGGAAGCCTTCCTGAGATCCTAATAGAACCCTTAAATCAGACCTAATGTTTTCTAGGCTATATTCTTGGTAGGTTCATGTCCACCCAAGAGACCACATATCTCCTGGGAACTTCGAGCCGCCTTGGCATGATTCCTACACCAAATCTTGGCTAATCACCTTTTTCTTAGGTGTCCTCACCACATGACGTTAAACAGCATGGATGGGTCCTTGTTACACGACTCTAAAAGGTGATGTGTCTAGATGAGTGGAATCTAACTACGTGGATTCTGATTCATCTTGTGAGGATACATAGGAATCCCATCTCATGGGTTCAATCCCAACATCGAAGTTGCTCTCATCCCCCCTGTATGACGATAAACTCCAGAGCTCCTCATCACATGGCTCACACTAGTGTTGTCTCAAAAACTCTTGTCATATGCATATCCATGATTGATTTTTCAACCTAGGGGTAACCCATGGATACACTCTTCATGAATGAACCAAATATTCATGAACATATGAACATTGCTTAAATCTATAAGAGAGTCCTATAGTAAGAAATAATTCTCCCCAAAAGGGTGTGATGAGCCCAGCATCTCATCCTCTCGACCAATGGATCTTCAAGTGTTATTGGTCAAACCATCAAACAAGCACCTTCCTTTGGAAATCTGGTCCATGAATCATGGATATAATATTTTTTGGGTGTTCCTGGCTACACAAATGAACCCATTGGAGATAGTCTAAAGAAATCATATCCTAAGAGGACCAATTATATAAATACTTAACCCCATTCAATCACCCACAGGGACCATTAGACTATGGTTCCTCCTTTGTAATGCAAAAGGGATAAATTTCCCAATCTCCACAGGGTCAATCCAATCCCCCCTAAAGGATAATGATGCGAATCTGGTTGGAACAAAAATGGTGATGTGAAATTCTCTATGATAACAGAAAAATGTTTGTCATCTGTTAAACCATTTTGTTTTCCAAAAAACACTCACCTTAGGTCAAAACAAAAATGGTGAACCCAGTGTGAATCCTCAACTAAGGTGGAGATTTTACCCCACTCAATCCCCTTCGGCTCATAAAAAGGAAAGGGGCTAATCTGAATCTTTAATTATATATGTGATCAAGAGATGCTACTTTGACAGGGTTTTGTTTTCTGTATATGTCATATATATATTATAGGTTTCCAAAGAAACCTTCGATCCAAATGGCATCTCAACAACCGATGCATACATGCACCTCATCAATCTCATTGGTGGTCGAGGCACTAATAAAGAGAAGGAACCCCTTGCCTACCCAGCATCGTCAACGTTGGGTATCCAACTCGTGTTAGGTTTCTGGGGCCCACAGTGGAAGCCAGTGGGCCAGGGATTTTAAAATTTTCTTCGGCAGATCGACTGTACTTGTTGACGCTGACGATCTGAACCCCGGAGAGGTCCAAGGATCTCACGTAAATTGTAAAGAGCACAAAATTAAAATGAAAACATACCCATTTCAAATTTTAATGCGTGGTCAATTGCAACTATTCGATGGCGATCGTTGCATGAAGGATCCAAAGCAGGATCCCTCTTGATCATCCACACACACTCCAAAAATCCGCTGGAATGTCGATCATTGAATTTTGGGTGCTAGCGTGGCGATCCAACGAAGCTTTCGACGTCCCGACAATCACCGCATCGAGATCTCTTCGATGCTTGGGGAAGAACTCGATCTGAACTCTTGGATCGAGAGCTTATCTCTATAGGAAGTGGGAGGAGATAGAGACTCTCAATTTTCATTCCATGCAAAATAATGAATATTGATTTGCCCACCAAAGATAGAGAGCCTCCTCTCTTATTTATAGAGACGTTGATAAATACCCGGTAGGGTTCCCCAGCCCCTGTTAATATCAACTTTCTCTTAATAAATAATTTTGACAGAATAAATTGTGCCAATATTATTTATTATTTTTATAACATACTTGTAATATATGAATGAAATATATTACATGATAAAATCCGAGCCATTTAACTCGACTCGTTGTCCCGCTTAATATTAAACAAACCTTGAATATTAAAATAATATTCGTTCGATTAATATTTTTCTCGTATTTACTAACTTGTAAATACATTAAATAAATTCAATCCCAAATATTCATAACTTGAATATTAATGAATTTATTTAATTCATCGTTGATCGATAACTTGGACAACGCTCAGACCCTATGGCGGGGCCCACTATGTCCATATACCCATTCAACTGAATAGTGTGGATTCTTGAATATGATATTGTGTGTGACTCTCTAGGCCCTTATCTTGATAGCAGTGAATAAAATCTATAGACCAAGAGTGGATTCTAGCAACTCATCATGGCCCCTAAAGAGATAAGGATAGTCATAGCAACCACTACCATCTTACAAACACCGACTGTGTACTATAATCTCTTTTTCATTAAATATCTCATAAAGTAGGACGCACTCTTATGTCATCATCCTTATCTTGATTTATTATTTTTTGATCTATCCAGATGGATTTTTCTTTCTACTACTTTGGCCAAAGACTTATGAAGGCGGCACCATCCTAATCAACCAGGCCTGAGATATACAACTTCATGAACTTGGAAGTGACAAATCCTTTCTTGACCATTCATCCAACGTCATACCACCAATGAAACACCCAACACAAACTCCCTTGCCACGACATCACTTCCATGGTATTTTTCTTGCATCAAAGGATGTAATCAAATGATATACATTGGTAATGGTCTCAATTTAGGAGAACAATACACATGTCCATAGGTAAGAACAACCAATGACACCCAAAACATGTTATGTTTCTATTGAAAGGTCTATCCTCATGATCTCACTACTAGAGATCACCAAGTGTTAACTTCATGAGAAGAAGTCACAATACTTGTGATCCCCCAGCACCTGATAGTCAGATATCTACTATGTCCAGTCAGTAATATGTATCTATACTATATAACATATATTTAAGATCAATGTCATTGTATCTCGAGGTTCTCATTATAGCCTAGGATCTACTATAACCTCTTGAAACGACAGTTAACCTTTGGACATTACCATTATTATAGTAGAAACAAAAAATTCTTCACTATAATGGTAAGATATTACCATGAATATCTAATTGTACACATGATATGGTAATCAAAAGTACTACATAGTTAGATCTAGGGAAACCACTATTTAAACACTCCCACTTGAACTAGAGCCAACTTGATAACTAAACTTGTTAGCTACTCACATGATAAATACCATGCTTCTGCTGAGTAATGGCTTTAACTGTTGGGCCTGCCACATTTTTGCCGTGTGGCATATCTACTATGTGCGACCTCATCGGCTTGAGTAATAATTATAAAGATAAGGTATCCCTGAGTATATTACTTTTGTACATTGTCATAATTTGACAACTTGGATAGTAAGAATTTCATAATTATCATTATGATAATACTTTTCTTACTATGTGTGAATCCAAGAACTGGAACAAATCATTGAAATTTATAACTACTTCTTAGTTTCCTTAGAAGTTGCAATGTACTCGGTATTTTTAGGTATGGATACCACTAGATTTTATGAGCTTGACTCACTCATCTCCTTTTCCTAACTACGACACTAGATCAAATTGATTTAAGGATCACTAGTTTGTATCCCACAAAAACTAGTATACCTTCCTCTCCATATTCTAGGTACATATCATTTGTACATGCTGAAGTCCAAGATGATAGTTCTGACTGCATCACTTGTAGTGCTCCTGAAAATAATTTATATCTGCCTATAATAAATTATATCTTGGCAGTATCAATTATTGTACATATTATGGTATATGTGATTGATCCATCTCTAAATCATACGGTATAAATTCACAACATTAATCTCTACCCATGCTCCGAACATGTAATCCAGGAGAGACTAAGCCATGTGACATTGGAAACAATTCTGAACTTGAATTGTTCCAACTTGTATTTTTTAAATACAATGACATTATATGTACGAGATTGACTAGGACCAAGAAACCTATGGATCTACCTCGGTAGATCATGTTCCATATAACTTAGGTTACTAATTTAAGTCAATCATTAAATAATTTCTTTTAACTTGATCTTATCTAACTTTAAGATCAAAATATGTTTTCCATATGTTGTCGAACATATTTCATTTGAAAAACATTGGCGCTCCCACTAACCTTTGGTAGAAATAGGGAAAAGATTCATTTATAATGAATGCTCTAATATCTTGTTGCTTACTTTAATCCAGAATTGGATTTTAGTAACTTTCAACCCTTATTGGCATCATTTGATGTCATCATCTCTTTCTGGTTGCGTCGTATAGACACCTTCCACAAAATATGATATTGACATCCAATGACCAATAAAATGATCATAAAAGTTCATCTATGACCAGTAAAATTCTAATATATTTAGGCATACTGACTTGGTATAACCAATCGAGCCTTATTGGTACCATACTTGTACCATCCATGTATCGTTTCATTTGAATACCCACCATAGTATTCAATTTATAAGCTCATTTGCAATTTCATACATGGAATCCATTATTGAATTTTAGTTGATCTTGTCAATCTTAGCTCATTTCCATATACTGCTTACTTGTAGGATTTATTATTCTTAATGAATAATTTATCACTGTTCGCGGTGAATATAAAACCATCACCATGGTTTCATTCTTCCTACGCAGTATGTGTCTCTAGAACATGCCTATTCCACATGTACTTATGGAACTTGCTCCCTATGCCAACCATTTATGCATCTTGAGCATTGACTAAGTCCAAGTCAATTCATCTCCCACTATCTCTAATAGAGATGTGCACCCTTGTATAGAAATGTAGTATAATACTTGACTACATCTTTTATATCTTAGGGATCTATGTAATATCCTAAGCTACTGTTAGTAAAGTTACTTAGATGCACCATGTGTTCAACTTGATGCATGTTTGTTTATATCTTAACAAACTCTAAGCATCCTAACACATGATTTATGACATAATGGTTTTTTCATCATACTATGACTTATATAATATCCATTTTTCATTTTAGTTGGCATATTGGTTGTGGGTTTATTCCGTTATTTGCAAAGAACATCTTGAAATATAATGGAAGTTACTGTAGGTTATAACATTGATACAACTTACATCATAACTTTGATGTATAAAATGTTCATTTAGGAATTTTTCCATGATAAATTTTTTTGATCAATGTTAATATGTAAGACTCATCATTGATCCTCCTTATGAACATCAATACGGTGATGTAGATAAGGTAACATGCATTTAGGAATTACTCCATGCTATATTATCATGATCGATGATTGTTTGGTCAAGATATTATTCGACATGCTGATCCAAAGAAACTCATATCTTCTTACCAAACTTATACTTCATTGGTACAATCTTTAATGACTTAAAGGAAACTTATGAATTATCTTTACCTATTGCTTTCTTTGGAATAGTTCACACTGTCTTGTTGAACTAACCTCCTAAAGATTTGTGGCATACCTTTATTTCTAAAGGTTTCTTTGTCTAAACTAATGATGTCAATAATACCAAAAGTGTTTAGTTTTGTCGATCCTAAATACCATATTGGGTATATAGTTGACTTCCACTTTTAGTTTTACTTGACAAAGAATCATATTTCCACAACTGGGTTGGTCTTACATTTTATATTCATCATGTATTTCCATTGATTCAAGTAGCAGTGAACTATTTGTTGAGTAAGTTACTAGAAACAACATTCATTAAAAAACATGGAATAATGTCTCATCATCTCCAAATAGGCACATGAGATAAATTTTTTTGGTTATACTCAACAACTTTTTCAGTTTGAGTCAATTACTTGGTAATTTTTGAAGTTATGTGTTTCTCACTGCAGACTTAGGAATCATCCTTTCTCAGCTTCTTGGAGAAGACACCTTACTCCTAGTAATGTTTCCCTATTTACTTGGTTACTGTATTTCAATACATATATGTTAAAATCATATTGTATTTTAATTCCCAAGAATTATGTGAGAAAACAATACTTTTATTTGATGAATATTAACTGAACGAGAAGCGGGTACTTGCTTCTAATATTTCAGTTTTTAAACATCCATGAATTTATTTCATAATATGTGACGCAAATAACCTCCTATTAAATAACCAACCAATTTTCTTTGAAGGACATCATGAAAGTGCCTTTGGTGTAACTTTCCATAGGCCTTTTCATCTTGTCATTCAATTTATTCGCCATAATAATAAAATATAGTGTTATCTCCAATATTCTTATTATTTGGAAAATGTTACCTTAACGGTAATGAAGTGCTTACTCTATACCATTCATTTGTATCCTTAAATGAAACAAGATTAATTGGGTGTAAAAGTTATAATAATGGGATGACTTGAAAGATTGTGAACTGTCTTTCACTTTACACAAACCAAGTGTTATCACCACATTCATATATTGCTTCACTTTCTCCTTGAAAGGATCTTGGATATGAGACTACATGTGATCACCATCCAAGTCATGATGTAGTGATTGCGACTAACATCAAATGTTGAAGATATAATTATGAAAGATCCATCATATGCTTGATTCATGAGTCTCTTGTAAGCAGTTGTACACCCTCGCTTCTTGAGATAGCTTAATAGGTTGGGACACAAGCACCTTGAATTTTCATTATGGTAGTGTAGTGTGCAAATGCCTATACTACAATTGGAATTTCGTGCTTGTTTAGACATTAAATTTGTCTAATAATTATCGTAGTTTTATTGTGGTATTTTTTGACATTATCTACAAATATACTATAGCAGATTGTACTTTTATGTGATTACCTAATGTGAAATTACTAATTATTTAATCATTAAATGTCTCCCACTAATTTTTTCTAATTCTAGGAACCCTATGTACAAGAATCAGAATACTATTGAGTATTCTAGTGGTAAGGATCCCTGAACCTCCCTCATAGTCTACAAGCTATGGCTACTTGACTACTCGGAGGGTCCAAGGTAGGCTTTTGGCTGGCCAACCGCATTAACTCATGGTTCCTTGATCTGTTGAGTGAAGTCTCAGCTTAAAAAATCATTTACTGATTTACACAATGCTTGCCTCTAAAATTAAAACAATCTATCTAAGGTTATTTCTTTGTTGCAATTTTAGTTAAGTCGACCCACCACATGAATAAGAACTCCCCGGTAGTAAGAGGTAACCTCATCTAAGGCATGACTGGCACCTCGAACACCCGGTTTTGTTCAAACTTGAATTATGGAAGGCTATTTGTGACTTAATATTTTATTTTAGGGTTTTATTGGTTTTTCTCTCGATGAATGTGATCCATTTATATTAAACTTGTTCATCTATGTTGTCATGCTCACAACTGAACTTTAATAAAAAAAACATACGCCACTTCTTTATGCATTTTATTATCTATTATTTTATGTATTTTTCCCACTATTCTAAAATGCATAAAATAATAAATAAATGCATAAAGGTAAAATACTACCTGACTAGTCTTGAGCATCTAAATGACCTAACCACATCGTACTTGAGTCGTATGCTTGACTCTTGATGCAGCTTTCCATGTCATGTATGTCTGCTAGTCTTCTGGAGTATCTCCATGTCTTGGTGGGGTCGACGTCACATCTTGGAGTACCACCTCATCTTGGTGGAATCCACGTGTCATCTTGCACCATCACGCACTGTCTTGTGTTGGTGGGGTCCACTCCATTCGTCGTCTTCATCTGAAGTACAAAATTACTTGCGTGTAGGCAAGGGGGACTCGGGTATAAATGTACACCAAATAAATTGTACATGCAGGTCCTTATACATTTTAATCGAAGAATAAAATACGATGCACAGACCATCTATTTAATTAATTACAAGCATCACATGCATTTAAATAATTAATTAAATAATTAATTAAATGCATACATACAAGGGTCGTTGCTCAAGACCAGACGGCGGGTAAAATAAAGCGTGATAAAAATTAAAATGCATTAATCAAGTATGAGGGTTTATTTAATTAAATTAAATGAATTAATAAATTTAAATAATTTAATCAATCATCAGTCTGCTAATTAATTTAATTTTAACGCCAAAATTAAATTAATTTAACTTAATTCAATTTAATAACTAAATTGAATTAATTTTATCCGAGTATTAAAATTTATTTATTTTCAACCAAAATTAATATATTAATTAATTTAATTTAATTTGGTAATTAAATTAATTAATTATATTAATTGAAATATGACTCGGGTCTCGAAACCCCACTTTGACTCGTCGTGGGTCACGTTAAACCTGCGCAGACTCGTAATAGGTCAAGCGAAGCCCGTGTTTGGCTTATCTAGGTCAGGCAGGTTTGTACAGATCCATACATGGTCAGGCACAGATGTCCGGTCATGTTTCGAGACAAACTGGAACCCGCAAAAGGTTTCGGGGTTTACCTGCACCTGGGTTCGACCGTTGTGAGGGCAGTGGAGAGCTGTGCCAGCAGCGGGTGATGGCAGCGGTCTGCTGTGGCGGGCTGCATGACGTCGACGACCAGTTGCATGGTGTCTGCGTAGCTACGGATGAGTCAAGGTGGAGAAAGGGAGGCGGGCTCCGAGAAGGCAGGATGCGGTAAGTCCAGAGAAGCCCTCGGCGTCTGGTGTGCGGCCTGCTACAGGAGGGGGGCTGTCCTGGGCAGGGGTGGCGTCTACCTAGATCTCAGTCGGGTATAGCTGTGCAGCGGTCGGGAGGGATGGCCTGTAAGAACCCGAGTTTTTAGAAACGGTTCGAAACCCGGCCCTGTTTAAACTTTTGACTGGTTTTTGGGAAGTCTGGAAAATCTGGGAAGTTTCCGGAAATTTCCAGACTACACACCGTGTATATTAAGTACACGTCGTGTATGAGTTACCCGAGTGACCGGCCGTGTGCTTGCTGAGTACATTCCATGTGAAGACCGTGTAGAACATTCCTACTACACGGCGTGTATTTATGGACACGCCATGTATCCCTTACCCGTGCGAGGCCAGGTACATGTCGTGTGGTGCCCAAGTGCAAATTTCCACCTACACAGCGTGTATCCTTCCTTGACATACCGTGTACCCTTTCCCCGTGTAGCGGCCGAGACCCTGGCCGTGTTCTGACTGTGTACCCAGTCCAAGCCGTGTGCAGGACTCCGCTTAAGTCGGAGTACGGAAACACATCTATACGGCATGTAATTTGGAAATACACGACGTGTACTTTTTTTTATTTGATCGTTCGGAGTGTCGTCACGTCTTATTTC
Source organism: Viscum album (assembly GCA_963277665.1). Lineage (NCBI taxonomy): Eukaryota > Viridiplantae > Streptophyta > Magnoliopsida > Santalales > Viscaceae > Viscum > Viscum album. Next base: position 980,459,935 of record OY728145.1, on the reverse strand, counting down.
CATAAATTTCTTCTTCTTCCCTTTTGGACGAACAGTTCATCTGAGAACCTCTGAAAAACTCAAACCCTTCCAGAATCTCCATACGGCCTCCGTTCTTTGATCCGTCAGTGGCAGCGAGACCGCATCGGAAAGGCTAACCCTGCGCACCCTTCTTCATCCTTGATTCCTCACCTGTTCCTCTGCAGATTCCATCCGAACAGAATTTCCGTATTTGACGGAAATGTAGATCTACTGCTATTCAGTCTGATTCAGAGGCTGATATCAAAGGAGTGTCATCGTACGAGTACGAGGTAGGTGGTGTATACCTTCTTTCATGTTTTTGTAGACAATTTGGGGTTGCGACCTTTGGGCGTGACGTCGGGCGTTGAGCGAGACCCTATTTATTTTTTTTTATTTAATTATCTGCAATATGGAATGCCTCTGGGTATTCCTTAACCCTGTTGCGATTGAGTGAGACCGAGTTGGAGTTCGTTGCTCGTTTGGGGAATTTCGGTTGGGGGTGTCGAAATGTGTGTGTATTGGACCATTGTTTAAATTTTTGTGTTATACTGCTTATTGAATGTCTCGAGTTAAATTGTTTAGTTTAATTGTTAAATCGGGAATGAGTTAGGTGCCAGTATGGGATAGCACATGTTAGTGCAATTTGACTGTTTAGTAATTTCTTGTTTAAAGTGATGCTTCCAAGTATGAATATGAAATGTGTGATATTGCCTGTGTTGAAATTCTTGTTGTGTTGGGCATGGCCCGGGTATATTGTTGAGTGAAGGGGATCACAGGTTGGGGATTTGGCTCGGGATACTTTGGGTGGTTGCTACCATGGGATTGGGCGTCATGGACGTCAGTTGAGGTAGTTGGACTGTCAGGTTGGGCCTTGGGCCGGGTTACTTGGATGGTGAGGCCATCTAACTTGAGCGACAGGTTCACAGGGACACGAGGTGTCAGAGGTGTTGTGGATTGGGACATACTGAGGTGATTACCACTCACCTGGTACTTTTGATTAATGTGCACACAGATAGACTCTGAGATGAGGTGGTATGGCCACTCGCTGGGTAGAGACCCCCGGTATATGTGGTTAGGTATATTTGGTTTGGGGGTTCTTGCCATAGGAATCCACGTGGAAGGTGAGGAGCCTTCGGGAGACAGCTTTGAGGTGGTCAGGTTGGGGGCAGAGGCTCGTCGTGATTTGAGGGCAGACATCGCTGTCCCTCTGGTTATCTTTTGAGGACAGGTATCGTTGTTCCTCTGGATGTTGTGCCATCGGCAGGATGAGCTTTCGAGATGGGTTACGACGATTGGGCATGCCTTCGGGACATCGGTACTTGAGACACATGGTGTCAGGTGGCACGAGGTGTCGGGCTACAGATCAGACTTTCTGGCATTGGCCGAAGCAGGTGACACTTCCTGGTGGCTGCTGAGCACCAGTGAAGTCTTTGTTTACTTTTGGGCATTGCACTATTTACTGTTTTATTATATGATCATGTCTACCTAAACACTTATATTAGGTACGCACCTCTGGGTGGTATCCTACTGAGACTTGTCTCACACCCTACACGGGCCCTTCAGGACACGTGTAGACTTTATGAATTTGCGTGCAGGTAAAGGGTTGGCCTCAGGAGCTGGAATTTAGTGTTGATTGACTTGGAGATTGGTACGGACCCTGAGGTCATGCCATACTAGAGTTAATTGCTTTGTATTCTTTTCTTACATCAGCATGTTTACTTTATATTATTGCTACTACTGGTTATCCATTGGAGCCATTATATATGTATTGATTTGTATGACTTGCTTGGATGCATGATTGGTTGTTTTTTCAGTTATTGTATTTGATTTCTAGCATGACGTTCTATTTACTTTCTGCTGTTGTTGTTTTTATATTGCTTCTGATCTTTATTTTTATTAAATGTGCTTCCGATATGCGGGTCTGGTTCGAGTTTGCTGAGTCATTTATTTCCGATGCATATTTAGTATTCTACTCGGACTGGTACCATTTTATTCCTCCAAGAGGGTATAACCTCCCCACTATACCTATTAGACCCTCGCTACTAGTCGGCAGCCTTTGGAATTCAGGGGAGGTGTGCCTAAGGTAGTTACACTCAACCCGTTCGGCACTGTTCGGTTGGTTGGTTGGGTCTGGGTCGTTACAAAGTGGTATCAGAGCCAGTCTTCATGACAAGGATTTAGTAGTGTTGCCTTGCTGGCTACTAATGAGTTTGAGACTTCTCTTTTCATTTTCTTCTGGTTTTACTATTTGGGATATGGTAGACTGGAGGTAGGTTGTTTTTGGAACTGGATTTTTGAACTTGTGCTTGGGTGCCTGCAGCCCCATGTACGAGGGATGGATTGAGTTGCCAGGGGTGGGGATTGTTGTTTGCTTTTTTCTCAGATTATAGTTGATATGATTTCCACCTCGGTGGCTCACTTGTTGTGTGATGTTATTGATTATGATATGTAAACCTTGGCCGGTATGTCAAGGGTTTCTTTCTTGGATTTTGGTAGGCACATTTTAGGGTCTTTCAATTTCATAACTGCACGTATGCTTTGTGAAGTGATAACACCATGTGAATAAAATCAATTTCCATGCTATGTATGCTCTGAAATGTGGATAGGTAAAACTTCTGATAGAATTGTTTGTTTATGGAAATGTATATGCCATGCTTTTTATTTTTTTAGAATTTCATGTTGTAGGATATTTGGGTCTGGCTCTTATGAGAGTAGACAGGTACTATGGTTGAGGCAGTGTAACTGTCAGGATTGGGCGACCCGGTCGTCGGGATTGAGGCAATGTTGGTTTTCAGGATGGGCATGGTCGAGGTACTAATGATACTTGGATCTGTTGAGGGCAGATAAGGAGGCCATGAGGTTAGGATGCCATGGGGCATGGGTTGCGGTGAGGGGGAGTAAGGGTAGTTGTTATGCACTGCCTTTTACTGCTTTCCTTATCTGCGTAGAATATATTGTTATATAGATTTATGTGGGTTGTCTGAACATTTATGGTATTCAGCGGGTTACTTAATCATGACATGATGGAGCGACAGGCAGGAGAGGATGTGGTATCGCAGGATCAGGTTCAGAATCCGGTGCAGGCAGAGCATGAGCCGCAGGTATAGGCTCAGGGACAGGATCAGGTTCAGGATCCAGTGCAGGCAGGGCAGCAGCCGGGTTTGGCAGCGTTTGGACCGTGGCTTGATGAGCAGCTCTGAGCTAGCCTAGTGTGCGTCTTGCAGGGGATTGACAGAGGAGCGCAGGGTACAGAGCCTTCCATGTCATATCTGACATGGGAGTTCCAGTCGTAGCACCCGCCGCTTTTTTAGGGTGAGGGTGGTCCACAGGCAGAAGAGAACTGGATAGAGACTATGCACATGATCTTCGAGCAACTCGAGATGCCTCCAGTTCGGAGGGTCAAACTGGCGATGTACATGCTGAGAGGACCGGCGAAACATTGGTGGGATGTGCAGGTATAGGCTCATAGGCACGAGGGACTAGCGTGGAAGGACTTTGAGGACAGGTTCTTCGAGCACTTTTATCTGGAGACGCTGAGGGAAGAGAGAGCTCGGGAGTTCTTGAGTCTTTAGTAGGGAGACATGTCTGTCATGGATTACGCAGCTACATTCACAGAGTTGTCCCGTTTTTCACCTGTTATGGTGAGCGATGATGCAGCTAGGGTGAGGCGCTTCGAGGATGTCTTACAACACGCCATTCAGGTTCAGGTAAACATCTTCAGGCTAGGTTCCTTCTCTGAGGCGGTGAACTAGGCGCTCATAGCTGAGGGAAACAAGAGAGAAAAATCTCGTTTTGGTAGGGTGATAGCTTCAGGTGACGGTTCGGACAGCAATAAGCGAGGGAGAGATGAGTTCCAGCAGGGCGGGCATTCCAAGGACTCAGCTAGACCACCTCGTGGTAGTTCAGCAGTGGTTTGATTTCAGTGCGAATAGTCGGGACATGTTCGGGCTCAGTGTGATAGGCCCCCGAAGGAGTGTCGGGCATGTGGATAGGTCGGACATCTGGAGAGGTTTTGTAGGCAGCCTTCTCAGACAGCCAGCAGATAAGGACCAGGACAGACTGTGGCATCAGGAGTTGGTTCAGGTTCGGTACCGGGAGAGGGTGGCCGACGTTCAGCTGCACGCAGAGGACGTGACAGGGACAGTAGGACCCAGCTGAGGGGTCTATGGCCAGAGACTGGGGAAGCACCGCAGGGAGGTCAGGCATCGGGCAGTCGTTCTTTAGGCCAGGTGCACGCTGTGGAGCTGCCAGGGTTTGACCAGGCTGGAGAGCCGACGACGGTGGTAGGTACACCGCGGGTGTGTCCATGAGTTTCTTTGCTTTCTTTTGGCATGGCCTCTTGAGGCATGTCTGGTTGAGTGCACAGGCTGCACAGGATACTTTTGGACTGATTAGATGCTATTTAGTGGGATTGGCATCATATCGGATGTGTTTTATGTTTTATTTATATATTTGAGATGTTTGGCATCAGGAGCATCAAGGATGCAGGTTACTTGAGGTTCCAGGGGCATCGGGGCATCGTGGATGCGGGTTACGTGAGGTGAATGGCACCAGGTTTTAATTGAGAATCTATTAGATACAGGGCCTCAGGGAGGCAGACACCGATGCAGCAAGAGTTACGTTGGGTGTCAGAAGCAACATGTGAGCACAGAGGAGGTGCACGGGTGACGATGTGTCATGGGAGGACCATGGGTCTGGGAAATAGGTCATTGGGCCTTGTTTGTTTATGTGTTCTCTATGAGCTTTGTTTGAGTTGAGACCGAGTAGGCGATTCCTAAGGTGGGGAGCCCATTTTAGGAATTTAGCCAGAACCTTGAGACCGAGGTAGTCTGGGTTGTTTAACTGGAATGGGCATGTTCGGTGCCATCTCCTGGTTTCGTTTGGTAGCTCGGGGACGAGCTATGTTAAGGTGGGGAGTTTGTAAGAATCCGAGTTTTTAGAAATGGGTCAAAACCCAGCCCTGTTTAAACTTTTGACTGGTTTTTGGGATGTCTGGAAAATCTGGGTAGTTTTTGGAAATTTCCAGACTACACGCCATGTACATTAAGTACATGCCATTTATGAGTTACCCGAGTGACCAGCCGTGTGCTCGCCAAGTACATTCCATGTGAAGACCGTGTAGAACTTTCCTACTACACGGCATGTATTTATGGACATGCCGTGTATCCCTTACCCGTGCGAGGCCAGGTACATGTTGTGTGGTGCCTAGGTGTAAATTTCCATCTACACGGTGTGTAGCCTTCCTTGACACGTCGTGTACCCTTGCCCCGTGTAGCGGCCGAGACCCTGGCCGTGTGTTGACCATGTACCCAGTCCAAGTTGTGTGCTGGACTTCGCTTAAGTTAGAGTACAGAAACACATCTACACGGCGTGTACTTTGGAAATACACGCCGTGTACTTTTTTTTTATTTGATCGTTCGGAGCGTCGCCGCGCCTTATTTCCATAAATTTCTTCTTCTTCCCTTTTGGATGGACAGTTCATCCGAGAACCTCCGAAAAACTCAAACCCTTCCAGAATCTCCGTACGACCTTCGTTCTTCGATCCGTCAATGGCAGCGGGACCGCATAGGAAAGGCTAACCCTACGCACCCTTCTTCATCCTTGATTCCTCACCTATTCCTCTGTAGATTCCATCTAAACGGAATTGCTAGATTTGACGGAAACATAGATCTACTACAATTCAGTCTGATTCAGAGGCTGATATCAAAGGAGTGTCATCGTACGAGTACGAGGTAGGTGGTGCATACCTTCTTTCATGTTTCTGTAGACAATTTGGGGTTGCGTCCTTCGGGAGCGATGTCGGGTGTTGATCGAGACCCTGTTTATTTGTTTTTATTTAATTATCTGCAATATGGAATGCCTCTGGGTATTCCCTAACCCTGTTGCAATTGAGCGAGACCGGGTTAGAGTTCGTTGCTCGTTTGGGGCATTTCGGTCGGGGGTGCCGAAATGCGTGTGTATTGGACCATTGTTTAAACTGTTGTTTTATACTGCTTATTGAATGTCTCGAGTTAAACTGTTTAGTTTAATTGTTAAATTGTGAATGAGTTAGGTGCCAGTATGGGATAGCACATGTTAGGGCAATTTGATTGTTTAGTAATTTCCTGTTTAAAGTGATGATTCCAAGTATGAATATGCAATGTGTGATATTTCCTTTGTTGAACTGCTTGTTGTGTTGGGCGTGGCCCGGATATATTGTTGAGTGAAGGGGATCATTGGTTGGGGCTTTGGCTCGGGATACATTTGGTGGTTGCTACCACGGGATTGGGCGTCATGGACGTCGGTTGAGGCAGTTGGACTGTCAGGTTGGGCCTTGGTCCGGGTTACTTGGATGGAGAGGCCATCTGACTTGAGCGACAGGTTCGCAGGGACACGAGGTGTCAGAGCTGTTGTGTCTTGGGACATACTGAGGTGATTACCGATCACCGGGTACTTTTGAGTAGTGTGCACACAGATAGATTCTGAGATGAGGTGGTACGGCCACTCGCTGGGTAGAGACCCCTGGTAGATGCGGTTAGGTATATTTGGTTTGGGGGTGCTTTCCATAGGAATCCACGTGGAAGGCGAGGAGCCTTCGAGAGACAGCTTTGAGGTGGTCAGGTTAGGGGCAGAGGCTCGTCGTGATTTGAGGGCAGACATCACTGTCCCTCTGGTTATCTTTTGAGGACAGGTATCGTTGTTCCTACGGATGTTGTGCCATGGGAAGGATGAGCTTTCGAGATGGGTTACGACGATTAGGTATGCCTTTGGGATGTCGGTACTTGAGACACATGGTGTCTGGTGGAACGAGGTGCCGGGCTGCATATCAGACTTTCCGGCGTTGGCCGAAGCAGGTGACACTTCCTAGTGGCTGCTGAGCACCAGTGAAGTTTTTGTTTACTTTTGGGTATTTCATTGTTTACTGTTTTCTTATATGAGCATGTCTGCCTAAACACTTATATTAGGTACGCACCTTTGGGTGGTATCCTACTGAGACTTGTCTCACACCCTACACGGGCCCTTCGGGATGCGTGTAGACTTTATGAATTTGCGTGCAGGTAAACGGTCAGCATCAGGAGCTAGACTTTAGTACCGATTGACTTGGAGACTCGCACAGACCCTGAGGTCGTGCCGTACTGGAGTTACTTGCTTAGTATTCTTTTCTTGCATTAGCATGTTTACTTTATATTGTAGCTACTACTGGTTAGCCATTGGCACCATTATATATGTATTGATTTGTATGAATTTCTTGGATGCATGCATGGTTGTTTTAGTAGTTATTGTATTTTATTTCTGGCATGACGTTCTATTTACTTTCCGCTGCTGTTGTTTTTATATTGCTTCCGCTGTTTATTTTTATTGAATGTGTTTCCGCTATGCGGGTCTGGTTCGAGTCTGCTGAGTCATTTATTTCCGCTGCATATTTAGTATTCTACTCGAACCGATACCATTTTATTCCTCCTAGAGGGTATAGCCTCCCCACTATACCTATTAGACCCTCACTACTAGTTAGAAGCCTTTGGCATTCAGGGTAGGTGCGCCTAAGGTAGTGACGCTCGACCCGTTCGGCACTGTCCGGGTGGCCAGCCGGGTCCGGGTCGTTACATGGCCCTTTCTGCATGAGTGCACCTGCGGCAGTGGGAAAAGCCTTCCAGGAGTTGGTTGTTGTTGGACGTGCGGGAGTTGGTTCCGACCAAAACGTAGTGAGGGTGGTCCGATGCAGCGGAAGGAGGCCAGGCGGCAGCTAGGAGCAGGAGCAGGCGACGCCTTAGATAGAGGTGTTGCGCGAGCTGGGCAGTAGAGTTGGACAGTGAGGGGGCGGTGAGACCGGGAGGGTCAGCTGGGAGGAGCCCGACGTGGGTGCGTTGTCCTGTTGTGCACTGCCTGGGGAGGATAGGGATCTACTGGGAGAGGGGCAGGCGACATGACGAGCCGCCTGTGCGGCGTGCGTGCGGGGTGCAACCGTGGTGGACCTGGGTGGCTCTCTATTACGCTGCGCCAGAGAAGGAGCAGGCGGGGTGCGGGGTGCGGTTGCGGCAGGGTTTCCGGAAGCCTGTTGCGCATCGTGCGGGGAAGAAGGGGTCCGCTCAGACTTCTGTAGCATCACCCACATTTTTTTTCTTTTACTTTTTCTTGACCCGCACAGCCGGCCTCCCATTTTTTTACCCTTTTTTTAACCAAGACTTATTTGGAAATGTTTCGTTGCCCCCTTTTTTTAGGTCAAGTCCACCTCCAAAATTCTAAAGGCTACTCAATAGCCTTTGGATTTAATAATAATAAATTTATTGTAATAAAATAATAATTTGTTATTATTTTATTATTATAATAAAATAATATTACAATAATAAAAATTATTATGCAAATAATAAAATAAAATTATAATTTACACATAATTATATTTTCTAGGAAGAACTAAATTAATTCAAAATAAAACTTGATTAGTTCTTCAGGATAGAAAAATTAATACCCAAGATCAAATCATATATTCGATCCAATCCAAAAAACTAAACTGACCATAACTCGGTCATTCAGCATCGAATCGACGCACGGTTTGAACCGTTGGGACCGTATTTAAACCCTCTACTTATTTGTTTTGCAAATTTAATTTTCTAGGCTTAGAAAATTTACACAATCACTCTGATACCATTGTTAGGTTTTTGGGGCCCGCAGCGGAAGCCGGTGGGCCGGGGATTTTAAAATTTTCATCGGTGGATCGACGGTACTTGTCGAAGCCAATGATCTGAGCCCCAGAGAGGTCAAAGGATCTCACATAAATTGTAAAGAGAACAAAATTAAAATGAAAATGTACCCGTTTCAAATCCGAAGGCGCGATCGACTGCAACTAGTTGATGGAAATCGTTGCTTGAAGGATCCAAAGCAAGATCCCTCTAGATTTTTCATACCTGCTCCAAAAATCCGTTGGAACGATGATCATCGGATTCTGGGTGCTAGCGCGGTGATCCGATGAAGCTTTCGACATCTCGACGATCACTGCATCGAGATCTCTTCGATGCTTGAGGAAGAACTTGATCCAAACTCTTGGATCGAGAGCTTATCTCTCTAGGAAGTGGGAGGAGAGAGAGAGACTCAATTTTCATTCCATGAAAAATAATGCATAGTTTTTTTCCCACCAAATATAGAGATCCTCCTCTCTTATTTATAGAGACGTTGATAAATACCCGGTAGGGTTCCCCGGCCCCCGTTAATATCAACGTTCTCTTAATAAATAATTTCGACGGACTAAAATGTGCCAATATTATTTATTATTTTTATCACATACTTGTAATATATATATGAAATATATTACGTGATAAAATCTGAGCCATTTAACTCGACTCATTGTCCCGCTAAGTATTTAACGAACCTTGAATATTAAAATAATATTCGTTCGATTAATATTTTTCTCGTATTTACTAACTTGTAAATACATTAAATAAATTCAATCCCAAATATTCATAACTTTAATATTAATGAATTTATTTAATTCATCAATGATTGATAACTTTGACAACGCTCGGACCTCATGGCGGATCCCACTATGTCCATATACCTATTCAACTGAATAGGGTGGATTCTTGAATACGCTATTGTGTGTGACTTTCTAGGCCCTTATCTTGATAGTAGTGAATAAAATACATAGACCAAGAGCAGATTCTAGCAACTCATCATGGCCTATAAAGAGATAATGATAGTCATAGAAATGACTACCATCCTACGAACACTAACTGTGTACTATAATCTCTTTGTCATTAAATATATCATAAAGAAGGACGCACACTTGTGTCTTAATCCTTATCTTGATTTATTATTTTTTGATCTATCCAGATGGATTTACCTTTCTATTGCTTTGGCCAAAGACTTATGAAGGTGGCACCATCCGGATCAACCAGGCCTAAGATATACAACTTCTTGAACTTGGAAGTGACAAATCCTTTCTTGATCATTCATCCAACGTCATACCACCAACGATGCACCCAACACAAACTACCTCACCACGACATCACTGCCATGGTTTTCATATTGAATTAAAGTACGTAATCAAATGATATACATTGGTAATGGTATCAAGTAATGAGACCAATACACATGTTCATAGATAGTAACAACCAATGACACCCAAAACATGTGGTGTTCCTATTGACTGGTCTGTCCACATGATCTCACTACTAGAGATCACCAAGTGCGAACTTCATGAGAAGAAGTCTCAATGATTATGATCCCACAACACCTGATAGTCAGACATATACTGTGTCCAGTCAGTAAGATGTATCTAGACTATATAACATATATTTAAGATCAATGTCATTGTATCTCAAGGTTCTCATTATAGCCTGGGATCTGCTATAACCTCTTGACATTACAGTTAACCTTTGGACATTACCATTATTATAGTGGAAACAGAAAATTCTGCACTATAATGGTAAGATATCATCATGCATATCTAACTATATACCTGATACGGAAATCAAAAGTACTATATAGTTGGGTCTAGGGCACCCACTATTTCAACAACACGTTGATTAGAGAGTACCAACCAAATGGTACTCTCCCCACATTAGAGGCTGCAAGATAGGTCCTCCAATATAAAAAAGATTACCAGACACCTCCTAAGTTGTGGTCGTCACTCCAGCATAAGGCGGCCCCGGTGGTCATCTCGAACCGTTTCAGGAGCCTATCCCTAGAACACAAAAACAAGTACTTCCCTTATCTCAGGGAGGCAGATGAAGTCGATGCTAATGATTTAATCCCAACTGCATAGGGGTCTTACTCATGGGACCCTTCCAGAGAGTGTCACCACCAACACTGGGTGACCAAGTATCCTCGCTCTAAAGAGGATCTCATGTTGAGGGCACCTACTGAAGTCCAAAAGAAACAGGGCCCTTGGGACACCCACTAAGGGTAAAAAAAATATAATCAGGAGTAGGTAATCACCCTAATTTCTAAGGAACAAATCCACTATACAAATGAGGCACCATTCAACTGGTATACATACAACTTTCCCCCTCCACTCAATCCCACCATGAAAATTGGGTGGCACAATACAAGCATGTTCACATTCCTGCAAGTGCTCTCACAGGTACCACCATGCATATAGAGCGTAAAATTACAGTAAGATGAAAATATCTGCTTATGTTCAAGAATACCATAATCCAAATAGAGCATAAAATAGCTACAGGTAGGCACAAACACCTATTGATGCATACCAACCCCACCATCTAAATAGGGTGGCAAACAAATATGAGCATATTCAAATTCCTATGAATACATATAAAGACCGTGAGAAAAATATATCAGAAAGAAAGTAGATGAAAATTCATACTCATAAATATAAATCCCACCTGTCAAATACAGTGGAAACTAGATAAGAAAACCGATAGAAGACTCATTCCTCTGTCTCGACATAGGAGAAATGATAGTATCCATAGGCAACCTATGGAGGAACGGATGAGGAAAAAACTCCTTCTCCAATATCAAAATGGGCCTTCATACCTGTTTCATCCAAAGACATATCTCAACACATCTTGGACATGATGTAAGATCATACGTTTATCATAGACTATATCCTCCATACATGTCAAGATTTCATTGCATTAGAGGTAAAAGTGAGGATTCAGGCCCATGACCCAGCCTCCTCCGGTGGGATGATTCATCCAAAAAATCACGTAATCACCCTAGAGTAGATCTGCATCTCTACTCTGGTCCAAGAGAGTCGATGGATATATCCTATGATACAAGGAAAACTGGATCAGGAATAAATACTTGTTTCAAGTGGGGGATTTTAGTCCAATGTGGTGACTGCTCCCGAGAAGGCATATACCCCTACCAAAACTCAAGATGTCTGTCAATGTATCCTGGTGGCATGATAGGAACCAATAAAATAAGGACCTGTATATGAAGGTAATTACCAACAGCAGACAGCCCTAGTTTCCCATAAGAGGGTTCCCAAAGATTAAATGTGTGAAAGGAAATTGGAAAATAAAGAGCATATTCATGATTCTAATATGATAAAATCTAGAGTTCTTTATGAAATAAATCATATATCAATAGAGGATCAAGATCTTATAAGTTCATTTCCAAATTATGTAAGTGGAAGTAGCAGTTGTGAAGGCCCTCCCTGCAATGTTGCTACCAGCAACTCTAAAGGTCCTACCCAAAGCACCCACAAGGGGCTTACTCCATGGGCCAGGAATGATCGATCATGAAATCCTATCTCTTGATGCGCATCAAGGTAGACCTCCCCTTGACCAAAATATCAAACAACCATAAGTCCCTCCCCTTTCTATCGTCCGCCCTGATGGTCCTCCCTAGGGTATACACTGAAAATATACTTCTCCTTATAGTGAGACGTTATGTCATGATGGTATTCCTTTCCATGATGAAAACCACTAAAAATTCCCTCCCTGTAATGGCAGTCACTACGAAGGCCCTCCCCACAGTGACATCAAGAAACGAGAAGTTCCTCCCCTCATTACAGCTCATCATGAAGGCTCTCCCTAGGATGTGCACTACAGATATTATCCATGTATCCAAAGCTATGATGGTAGTCCTTTCCATGATAGAATCCATTGGGAAGGCCCACCCCTCAATGAAATCAAGCAGTAAGAAGGTCCTACCCTCACTACAGTCCACCCTGAAGGTCCTCCCTAGGGTATTCTCTATAGGAACATTCCTTATGATCGAACGAAAAGTTGTGATGGTATCCCTCACCATTATAGCACCAACTGCGAAGGTCCCCCCTATAATCAAAATTCACACTGACAAGAAGGTCCTCCCCTCATCGAATCAAATATGAGAAATCCCTCATATACTAAGGTGCTTAGAAAAATGGGGTCATACATGTCAGACACCCTTCCTGTGAAGAGTGACATCCTTTCTCAACCTAAAGATGGCTCAGGTCCATGCTCATCTTCTAAGCCACCCCCATACCGCTCACATATCAATGAGGTTCCCACCATTCCCAATGCTCGGAATGAAATTAAGGAGAATTCATGTTGCACAGACCAAGTAGAGGAGTCTCCAGAAGAGAAACAATAGGATATGTTTCTCCTGAGAAGACAACTAGCTAGGGATGACGTAACAGTGATGTAGTGGCCCATAGCCACTTCTCAGTTTGACATACCTAGAGAGTTCTCACAATAATGTACACATAACATTCACCTAAATATATGGAAAACTATCTACCAGGTTAAGGAAAAATTCCTGCTCTATGAGGGATATGCAGACCATGTCATCATACTAGGAGTGATTCATCATCTAATCAACATGGAAGCTCTCACATCTTAACAACCACCACAATCAGATATGTGAAGGAAAAATCTCAAATTTTTTTGCCTCCACACACTTCACAAGTTGTGTTTCATTATCATTGATGCCTCGTCTGAAGTTCACATGCTGGGATGGGGAGAGCATGGATCTCTACACTTCACCCCATGTCCCATCCACCAGAACTCACTGGAAGTTACATCCTACAATTTCATTACCCAAAGGCAGCAATCAAAGGGAATCCCTTCTTAGGAATGTTGTAATGATCAATAAGAACTGGCCTTGAGTAAGTCTCAAAAGTTTCAGGACCAATGACAGTAATACATCAGTAATCTTTTGAGTCTAGCAACCGAGAAAATCCGATAGGCTTCCCACCTAAGGGAATCCGACCAATGATTAATGCTCATGTCCTCAGAAGAAAAATAAATCCCATGAAAATCCATCACCATACCCGATTCACACCTACACGGGAGTGCACGAAATCAAGAAGGTATCAATAACAGCAGCTACCACTGCAATATGGGAACATCCCTAGCCCATAGGGTTGGGGGTATTTTTAACTCAAAATTCCCCCATAAGACCAATGAGTCTGGGCCATATCATATCAATATAAGAATGGGAGAAACCCTAACCTGAAATTCTGGGGGAATTTTTACCTTAGATTCCTGCATAGAAGACGTCTATCTTCTCCCGTCTAGGAAGAACAATGAGAAAAGAGGTCACTCGTTCAGTCCCATCTCATAGTTCATACCCCCCAGGATAAAGGCATATTTTGAGGTCATATCAGGTCTCCCTTCAAGTCACTCTTCACTAAGAAATCCAAAGAATACCGTAGAATGGAAAGAGAAATTCCAACAAAGGGCACAAAAAGTTCTCCTACCATTCGGCATCGGGTACACCACCCCCAATGTGGTATGCATCATTGAATGTGGTGGACATCAGTCCCATGAACATCACAGGAAATGATATAAATGAATATGATTCAAGAGAAGATGGTTCCCTCCCAGAGGTGGTCCAAACCGAGCCTGAGGGTGTGCATACCTAGAACCAGAGGGATGCCCTAAATTTGGGAAAACCCTTCGAAAACCCATCACTACCACCCTCATGAATCCCCAATAAGGAGAATAATAAATCCAAGGTCTAATATGACCCACCTTCCCCCCTCGATAAAATAAGTCCCTCACGCTCGAGGAAATATTTTCCCATAGGAGGAAGAAATGAAAGAGCTCAGGTGAATCAATGTCAAGCTGTGTCGAGGAAGATATCTTTTTAGGTGTATTACTCAAGAGGAACATCAATAGATTCTTCTCTAAGAGGTTCCTCTGCCATAGGAACTCATCCCGGTAAATGAAACAAGGCTTAGATTCCCATCTAATCTAGCACTGGGACCATTAGTCTACTTGAATCCAACCCTGGAAGGATATAAAGACTTCTCTCCATTGGGTAAATAGTTGGAACATATTCAGGAGAACCCACAAAGGATGACCCCAGTTGGGTATCCACCCAAAATTCTAGTAGTGCCAGCTCATCCAGTTTTTCCCCTACTACATCCACCCAAGATCATGTCCAGTAGGATATGAATCAAGGGATATTGAATACTGTTGAGAAATTGATAGCCCAACTAGAATCCATGGAAGGGTGGAATGCTCTGATACAACCAGAATTAAAACCTTACCCTGATTGGGTGAGAAACATTCTTCCACTGCCAAACTTCAGGAACCCTATATTCCTGGTGTTCAATGGTTCAGGAGACTCAGAGTAGCATCTAATTCACTCTGCATCTTATTGTGACCCCATGAGGGGAACCCCAGAGAAATAATAAGCAGTGAAACTCAGGTGATTCATTCAAACTCTATAGGATTCAGTATTCATGTGGTATACAATTTTTCTAGCTAACTCAATCACAGGCTAGGAGAACCTCTGGAAATAGTTTCTCTTCCAATTCAGTTCGACATTTCCTAAGAAAATAGTCAGTGATCTCATGAATTTTAAGTAGTGAGAGAATGAAATAGTTTTAGACTTAATCTCTAGATAGAAAGGCCTAAATTACTCCCTAAACTAGCCACTCCCCCATGATAAAATGCTCGCAATGTGCATCGATAATCTTTGTGATGAATTGAGGACACCACTCAACCTAGTGAAGTACATAAGTGGGTTCCAAGATTTCTCCTCCATTTATTAAT
This sequence comes from Viscum album, assembly GCA_963277665.1. Lineage (NCBI taxonomy): Eukaryota > Viridiplantae > Streptophyta > Magnoliopsida > Santalales > Viscaceae > Viscum > Viscum album. Next base: position 980,444,510 of record OY728145.1, on the reverse strand, counting down.
GGATTTAAGACTCCTTATAGAAGACCAATATCAAGTCCCAAGTGGCCTCATCGACCCTAGGAAAGAGAATGGGAAAATCTGAAGTGTCTTCTGTCACGCTTAAGGCACCCTCAGAACCAGCTCCAGTTACAAGGCTTCCACCAAATAGTGCAGGACCCCCGAGACACCAACAGCCACCCCCACCTCAGAAAGATGTGATAAGGGGTGCTAAAAGAAATCAGTTTGAGGAAATAAGAAATAAATTATACTCGTTCTGAGATGACCATGTCTGTGGATACTTCACAGGCTCCATGAATTGAAACTCTCTCTGGATACTAGAGCCAAAGAATTCCAATGAAGTTGTGGTCTAGATGACCGGCCAAATCATTTTCCCTACCAATAGATACTAGGACACACCATCTAAGAGTGTTTCCTCTTCAATGATCTCCAAAAAAAGATGGTGGATTCCAGACAAGTCAAGTTAAGGCCTCCTCCAGCATAAGTGGTGTGTGTTTCTACCTTAGACCTGAGTGAAGAAGGGGAGTGGAAAAAATCCACCATCAAAAAGGAGAAAAACTTTGATAGTTGGATGATTTGGAAAATAGTAAAATAATTTCATGGAATCCTCCAAGCATATTTGAAGTAACCAAACATTCCCCTAATAGCTCTTGATGCAACACAACCAACATCCTCATCCCCACAATCCTCTGAGGGTCAAGAAGGTAGAAAGCAAGAGCAAGAAGATGAACCTGCACTAAGACCAAATTCGACCTTGACACATTAGGACTTTATGAAAGCTGAATTGAAATCATATGAACCGCCCTACCAAATAGGACAATAGGAACTACCTTTCCAAATGGGGCAATTGGAACCGCCCTACTAAACAGCACCATCAGAAGAAGACGGTCAGACAGAATCATTTTCAGATCAATAACTAATCTTAGGCTCTATTAATGTCATTCACTTAATAGACCCCTGATCCAATGTAGACAATGGCTACAAACTCAAATTTCCCATGTTCAACCAAGAGTCAGAGGAAGAGTTTGTAGAGGCAAAGGGTTTCCAATAAGGTGTGGTCGTGGCAGGATTCAAATCCCCAGCCATGCCTTAACTCAAACCGTTAATGTTGCAGAAACTCACGAAGGACCCTCTAGTAAACACAATAGGAACCAGAGTGTTTATCTACCCATGACAAAATAAATACTAGCCCAATCATCTTGGATTATCTATCAGGGGAAGATAATATGTTTAATCACCCAAATCATGGAGGCCGACCAGTCCAGCTGAATCCAAAGAGCATGGGAGCACCATCAGTTCCTGCCCCAAAGGTCATCCCGTCCACCTCTAGGGATCAAGTACCTAAAGCGCCTATGAAAGAGCATCCCCAAACTGGTAAGCACTGGCCTTTAGAGTAGAAATATGATATTCTGAAGTATCTAGCCTCATTACTATAAAATATATCGATCCTAGACACATCGAATCTATCAGCAGACCTTAGAGATGTGCTTATCAAAGCTTTGATAAGTCCCTAGGAATTTGAAGCTGAAGTGGCTACCACCAAAGTCTATCGGGTGGAGACCAATCCCACAGAATACCATGTTGTCATATCATTCACATATTAGGATGAATACTCCATCATGTAGGGACACATCAAACCCTTGTATGTTTCTAGTAATATAAATGGCATTGATGTCCAGAAAAGTTTCATCAACAATGGATCTAGAGTTAACCCCCTCCCGCTGCGAACACTTTATCGGTTGGTCTATGATGAGTAAATTATCACACCATACACTACTAGGATATGAAAAAAGTTAGAAAAATATGTTTTAATGAATTAAGATTAAAACTTATCTTGGTGACCTCGTGTCTAATTCTGATTTTTAGTAGTACGGAAAAATATGGCCTTCAACATCCTGTTGGGGAGGCCATGGCTGCATAAAAATGTTCTAATCCCATCATCATACCATCATTGGGTTAAATATTTCACTAATGGGGAAAATGGTACATTCCATGCCGATAAATTCCCATTCAAATCCTGCAAGTTTCATTACATCGATATAGGGTACTATGAACAAAAAGAGAAGCGATCTTTGGTCGACGGCGTTGATTGGATCACCACCCCAAATGGACTGTAAATGGCTTCTGCTAATCCCCTCAAACATCTTGGGGAGAATTTAGTATTGCCCATATGTTTGAGTGCATAAGTTCAAGATCAGGTACAGACTTATCCATCTTCATGATCTATGTTATGGTTGTCGAGTCCAAGGATATTGAAAAGCATGCTAACCCCCATGATGATGGTGAGTGCTCAAACAAAAATGAACCCATACCATCCTTGTGGCTCCAGAAAGTTCCTTCCTTACTCACTAAGGTAGAATAAAATTTCATGTCACTAAAATATTGTGAGGAAACTCCTCTACCCCCCATTCCATCCTCTTCACAAAAAATCCCTACAGTTAGCCAGGGAAAAAGGAGCTACTTTAGTTTCCAGAAATCAGAGTTGTGATTCCGCTCCTAACACTGGAGAGATCATCTCAAGAATCATATCTCTATCATAATAGGAAGAAGATGAAGAATTGTATAATGAAGAGGATGAATAAGAAGAAAAAAAAGATCTTAAATATTCCCCTTCCACATTCGAAGATGGAATCTCCACCACAATTGATGGACATAAGTATATAAACCTGGGCACCGAAGACGACTCGTGGTCCACTCTGATTAGTGTGGATATGCCTTTTGAGGAGAAATAGGTGTACTTATCCTTCCTAAAGAAGAATCAAGATTATTTTTCTTGGAACTAAAATGAAATTATAGGCCTCGATTCTAAGGTAACCACTCATCACATGGGTATGTCAGAAGACCATCATGGTTACAAGAAGGCTACTAGAAGGACCCACCTGATACATTCTTCCAAAATAGAGGCTAAAGTTGAAAAGATAATAAAATATAACTTCTTTCAGGTATTCCAATATCCTATTTGTATGGAAAACATAATCCTTGTCAAAAATAAGAATAGACATGTCATAGTCTGCATTGACTTCGGGGGCCTCAATTGGAACTACCCAAAAGATAATTTCTCAGTCCCAATCATGGAATTGTTGATCAATGTGACCACTAGATATGAGGGCCCCTCTTCCATGACTCTAGATACAACCATGTCTTAATGGCCCAAGAGATGAGGAAGCCACTGCCTTTAGGGCCCCCAGGGAGTATTCTTCTATAAGTTGATGCCCTTCAGTTTGAAAAATGTCAGCGCCACATATCAGTGTGCCATGCATCGCATTTTCAATCCCTTCCTGGGAAAATTTATTTAGTTCTATGTCGATGACTGGGTGGTTAAATCGTGATATCACTTGAACCACCTAACAAATATTGAAACTATCTTCAATAAACTGTGACAGTATAGTCTAAAGATGAATCCCTTAAAGTGTGCTTTCGACGTTACCTCCAAAAAAATCCTTGGCTTCATCATACGCCATAGCGGAATCAAATTTTACCCTGAGAAGAAAAAATATATCCTTTTCATGTTACCACCTCATAACCTCACTGAGTTTAGGGGTATCTAGGGGAACCTTTCCTACATTTGGCACTTCATATCCAACCTTGTAGGTAGGTGTTTTCCTTTCACTGGGTTGATAAAAAAAATGGGTCGCATACCAGTAGGATAATGATTTTCAATAATATTTCAATAATCTTAAAAGGTATCTCCTAAGACCACTAGTACTAATTCCACAAGTCAATGGAAGACCGATCATTCTATATGTTACTACTTTGGAACAATCATTGGGTGCTTTCCTTGCACAAAAAAATGATGTCAGCAGTGAGAATAGTCTCTATTACCTCAGCTGAACAATGATCGATGCTAAGGCTCGATGTTAAAATATCAAAAATAGATGTATATCCATAATCTTTATAGTTTATAAACTCAGGAATTACCTTTATCACCAAGAGGTCCATCTAGTATCCCCTTGTAACCCACTCAAGTATATCATCATCTATCCTATGTTAACTGGATGCCTATTATAGTGGGAAGTCATCCTATAGCTGTTTGACATACAATACGTGCTACTAAAATCCATCAAAGGCCAGGTGTTAACAGATTTCCTAGTAGATATACCCTTGGATTAAATGACCCCATTGGATACTGATCTTCCTAATGAAGAAGTTCTTCTTTGTCCAAGAAGGCCCATGGGCATGGGAAATGTACTTTAACAATGCCTCTAGAATCCCGATAAGGAAAAGGGTGGAGGACCACAATCTCAACAAAGTGGGGCTGTGGTTTATACTCGTATCTCCAGAAAAATCTATCTTACCTTACTCCTTCTTCCTTTAAGAGAGGTTCATAAATAATGAAGCAGAATACCAGGCCCTCATTGCAGACTTGGAGCTAGAACTTCAAGCATAGGATGAGCTCCAAAAGATAAAAGGTGCTTCGAAGCTAGTCATTAATAAATTCAATGGTGATTATACCATTAAGAAATAAGTATTGGTTCTTTTGATGAACCATTTATGAGAGCTGATGGAATAATTCCCATCAGAAACAACACTGACTTATGTCTTCTGGTCACAAAATAATCAAGCCAATTCATTATAAAATGATTCCATAGCCCTGGATGATCTATATCGGGATGAAATATCCATCAGAATTTCTCACTATCATATGGTCTTACCACTTATTTAGAACAACAAAAAATAAATCGACGAGATCAGCCTCGTTCCTAAGCCTTACAGTCACACCATCGCCTGGATGACTCCCAATTCAAATTACCTCTGGAGGGGGAAACCCCCTTCATATAGGGATAGAAGTGAATAGATCTGGAGGCAGGTAGTCAATTTTGTTTTGTATGATGGTACAAACCAAGAAAATTTTCTCTACAAATGGGGCCTTAATGGAGTCATTCTTAGGTGCGTTGATGGAGAAGAGACCATTTCCATCATGAAAGAAGTGTGTGCCAAAACTTTTGGAGAACACCAATCAATAGCCAAGATCTCTTATAAAATTTGGATCCTCGGATATGATTGGACCACAATGACATAGAATTGTTACACATTCACCAAGAAATTACATTCCTTCTAGGTTCATTTCAATTTCATTCACCATACCCCATAGCTACTTCACACAGCTATGTACTCCTGCCCATTTTTCGTATGGGGGATAGTTATCATGGGACCATATCCTCCCAACACATCCAGACAATTCAAGTTCATTCTCACAGCAACCGACTTCTTCTCCAAATGGGCTAAAGTTGTATCTATTAAAGAGGTCTGGGAAAGTAGCATTGTTAGGTTTGTGAAAACAAACATCATTACCATATTTGGTGACCGTCATACAATACTGACAGAAAATAGCACCAACTTCTACTCTACTGAGTTGGAAAATCTATACCAAGAATATGGAATCAAAGCCAATCGTTCATCCCACTACCATGTAGTATCCAATGGGAAGATAGAGGCTTTCAACAAGACTATGTCCAATATACTCCAAAAGATGGTAGAAAAAGAAAATAAATTGTGGTAGGACAAGCTCCTCCATGATTTATGGGCATACCGGACCACAACCCGAAAAGCCACCCAAGAAACCCCGTACTCACAATTATAAGGGATAGAGGTGATTTTTACCATCGAAGTTCAAGTTTCATTACTCCACATTTTCATTTGTGATTAACTCTCCATGGATGAGAAATATCAAAAATGGTTTGATGAGTTGGAGCGAATGGATGAGAAAAGGTAGCACACTTTCACTATTTGGAAATCTACTAGAATCGGATCGCACTAGCCTTTAACAAAAAGGTTTCTCTTTGATATTTCCTTGAAGTAGAAATGGTTTTAATCCTTAGAACCCTGATGATACTGTGGAAGAAGCCCCCAAAATTGGAGCCAAAATGGGAGGGACCATATGTCATACACAAGGTCTACACCAATGGAGCATATGCCTTGATTTCAATGGATGGGAAGCTTACCATATCCCCTACCAATGAGAGGTTCTTGAAGAAATATTTCATATAGAATGATGACGTCATCCTAACCACGGGATGTAAAACTTCATAGAAACATAAACCATCCTCATCCCAATATTTAAAACTACATGGTAGGTATTGTGTTCCAGCTAGAAATTTGTTTCATATAAGTCAAATTAATGTGAGGAAAATATAGCAATACCCTCCCTGTTTCCCTACACATAGACCGGTCCTCTTTAGGAAACTTCTAGAACTACATGTGTATTGATTACCATTCATCAGTGGGATGTGTAGAGATGCCTCGACCCTCGATCTTAGCCCAACCATCACATGAAACATAATACCCCTACTATATCCTCTATCACCCCATACTATGATGGAAATCCTTGTCACTCCTTGTTTCTCACATCGATTATAACTCACATGAGCTTCGGATAGGTGGTAATGGTCCCCTTGAATAAACAAATCATAGTGTAATATGATATACCCAACACCCGTAGAGGATGAAACTAAAATTACCCTACTCCAACACCCGATTCAGGTTGGTACAGGGAGCATATTGTGTACAGAACTACGTATGGATTGATTCCTTACCTTTCAGGATATATAGTGACACCCGGATTTAACATCCTAACCCAATCAACAATAAAATAAAAAATCTCTCTTGTTTCCCTACACATGGACCAGATCTCTGTAGGGAACTTCTAGAACTACGTACAACTTGATTCCTACTTTTTTAGGATATATAGTTATGTTGGGATCATCTATCCTGGACCAACCATAAATACTAGATAAAAATTCCCCCTTCCATATGTATGTACTAGACCGATATAGGGATGGAATTTTTAGAACTATGTATGGACTAATTCGTATCTCATAGGAATACGTAGTGATGCCCGAATCCCAGGTTTCGGGCCCAACCGCAGTATTTTTACAATTCATGTCGATTTATCTTTGTTCTTACTGGATGATGTTAAACTACATGGAATATTCTAGAACTACGTATGGCTTGATTACTACCCTTCTAGGATCTATAGTGACATATTGACCCCAAATCTTGGTCCAACAACCAGGAAACAAAAAATGCCCCTTTTCCCTACGTATGGGACAGACCTATGTATGTAATTGCTTTTCAGAACTACATATAGCTTAATTCATGCCCTTTCAGGATATATAGCGATTCCCAGATCTTCCATCTTATTACAAAAACCATCCAAAAAAACAAATTCCCCTTCCTCTGTGTATAGGTCAAACTTACATAGCGGAATCCATGAATGGTCCTAACTGCATGACATTAAACTGAAAGGTTCCTCAAGAATCATGTGTGGCCCAATTCTCAGTGTTATGATGTAACGACCCAAAGTTTAATTAATGGAAAATCCCTCTTGATCTTATTAAATGTCTATTTATATAAAATGTTTTTATAAAATGTCAACTTCATTGGTTTTATGATAAGAATTTTGACCGTTACTTTTATAGTCGTTGAACAGTGATCACATGATTAGTATAAATATAGGACTTTAACAAATCCAATTTACTCAGACAAAAGAAGCGATGGCCTCATCCAGTAGAATTTCCCCATACGAAGCCCATTTGTCGGAGCTCAGAAAAGAGGTGGCATCCATGGGCTTTGCTCTTGACCAAGCCCAAGCTGAGCTTCACCATGTCAAACTCGAACGGGACCGTCTACGGGAAAAGTGGAAGTTGATAGAGATTACCACTCGAGCGATGTTATCTGAGCCACCCCAAGAGTCCGTCACCATCGCACACCTTACCCTTAGGTCTTATGCGGCTATTTTAAGAGGTTATGTAACAAATAACTAGTACTATGTTCATGTACATTATTTTTGTATATAATAATGAATGTAATTTCTAGTCATTTTTGATACATTGTAAATAGTTTTTAAAGTACAAATGGTGTTTTTAGTTATTATTTAATTAAGAAATTTATTTTATTAAATTAAGGGATTTTTTAATTAAATAATATTTTAATAAAATAATATTATTATTATTAAATTAATTTTTATTAAATATAAATTATATTATAATTTTATGAATGCAATTATAATTTTTATTAAGGTTTGAAAGCCATTTCTTTCAAAACCCGTGAATTTTCTATAAATGTCAGTTTTTATTTTAAAAGTTAAAATTAACATATTTAGAAAATTATTTAGATAAAATGAATGTTATTTCTGGAATCAGGATGTTGAAATTATCCAACGTTGAATTTTTCATAATTTTCTGAGAGTCAATTTTTTGGGTAAAAATTAAATACCGTTTAAATATATAATGTGTTGTATGACATCATAATGACCCAATAGTGATGTAATAAAATACTATAATCTTTATGTTCATCCAATATATGTTTTACCATTAAAATAATGTGATTTTGGGTTTGTTTAATTTACTTTTCAAAGCATTAATGGACCCCTCAAGACTTATTCAACACCTTGCCTTTTTTAATTAATTTCCATTGGAGTGTGACTCACCTCCACATAAGCAACCCTAATATTTTAAGAAGTTCGGACTTTGGCCTTATAAAATATTGTTTTCCTCTTCCCTTTTCCAAAAATCATGGGCAAAAACCATGGTATGGTTTCTAGTTTGGATTAATTTAATGTAAGGGGACCCAAAACTAAATAATAAAGAATTCCCTCACCTTTCCTATATAAACTCACCCAAGCTCCCACTTCCTCCTCACTCAAAGCCTTTTGAGTTCGTCCAACCTCTGCCCTACTCTCCATAGAATCCTCACAAGGTGCCCCAAGCTCCCAAGAAGCCTCTCACAAGCCTCTCTCTAGCCTTTGGAAGCACACTTCCAAGTAAGGGTTTTTTCTTCCTTTCTCTTTTTGTCCAATTTTCTTTAAGTTGTTTTTCCCTTTTAATTTAAATTATAAATGTTGGGGTATGGTTTCACACCTCCCTAATACTGACCTCTTTATGTTTGAATGATTTTATACCCTTTCTCTCTCATTAAATTCCTCCCATGTACACCTGTTACTATGCCGAAATTCTGAAAGGAACTTCTCTCTCCTCTTTTACATTCAAGCAATACTTTTGTATCATGAATCTAAATTCCATTAAAATTGTTGGTACATGTATCTATATAACCACCTTACTTTACATTACATGTAAATATGATGAGAAACCCCTTTCTCTCTCATCAACCATTTTTATGAATTCTTATGTCATGTCGTTACGCTGCCGAAATCGCACCGATTTTCTAAGTCAATGTCATTGTGTAGTAAATACCATGCACATTTCTCCATCAAGGGTATTCACCTTTATAAACATTTACTTATTGATTGTAAAGTTTCATGTATGAATTCCACATTCCTTTATCATGGAATAAATGATTATGTTTTATGAATCCATGTTTTATGATCCATGTGGCACACTTATGCATGAAATGAAATGTTTAAGAAGGGTGCGCCCTTATAGCGCTCCAATGCATTGGGTAAAGTATAGTATCATGATGTGTCATGTGCAATGAGTGTTGAATCATTATAAATCAATTTCAACAAGGGTTTAATCATGCTTTATGTGCAATGTGTATTTACTCATGCTCTATGTGTAATGAGCCTTGGCTCATGCTAATTCCATGTTAAGTGTTGTTGCCACATTTTCATGTTATGATTATCATGCTTTATCATGCCTTTATGTTCATGTTTATTTTATGCTCTATTGATATGCCTATTGTCTAACATGTATATTACTCCTCATGTTATTCCATGTGTACTCCCTTACTGGGCTTTATAGCTCACCCTTTTCTTATGCATGTCCTCATGTTATCCCATGAAATGCTAAGTACGAGGGAATGTAGTGGTCATGTAAAGGAAGTTTTCAATAAAGATGTTGTATTTTCATGTTTCAAGTTTTTATGTAATGATACTAAGCCCCAAAGACACTAAACCTCTGTATCTTCTTGTTGTATCAAGATAAGTTTTATGTAATAAATCATGTTTAAGTTTGTAATAAAATCAGGGTTGTCATAGTTGGTATCAGAGGATAGGTTTAGTTATTTTTTGGATTAGGAAACCCTAGTAAAGCCTTAGATACAAGACTAAGTATAATAAAAACATCCCTAAGTTTTGGTAAGTACTGAGTAATTTGTTTATCAAACAAATACATCCTTTTCTGGATACGAGCAGGTAGAGGCGGCTCTGGCACAGATGTATCCTAGGGGTAAAACCCGAAAATACTGCTTTGAGCTAGACTCGAACGGGAACTGGTGCACGACAACGGGCCTTGCTGCACTCTTGGTTACGACACTCCCGGGGGATATGTTTTGATAAATTCAAAATCTTATTATGAACCCTTATTAAGGTAATTGAAAAAAATTCCCCTGTGAATATATGTTAGAAAGTAGATCATGAAAAGCCAAGATTGAAGCCTATAGACTCTGGAGTAAGGAAATAAAAGTTTGTTTAAAAGTCATAAACTTTTTTCTTTGGATTACCCTTTATGTGTTACCCCTAAATTTCCTTTTATTCCAGCCATTGGCCGGTAATAGGAGGACTCGGGCTAATAACCATTGTGAAGATCAGTGTGATGACTGTACTAATGAGATGCCAAATCCAATGGGAGCGGGAATCGCGAACTTTGTCACGTTTCTCTCTCATCTAAATCAAGTTTTGAATAGAAATACGGGTCAAGAGGAACGTTCAAACCCCTCTAAGAATGAACAAGTCGCTATCGAGAGCTTCATGAGACAAAGGCCTCCTAATTTTGGTGGATCATCTGATCCCACGATCGCTGAACAATGGATCAACTTCATTGAAAAGATATTCTCCATCCTCAAATGTTCTGAACAAGAGAAGGTTCTCCTGGCGGCTTATCGTATGGAGGGAGAAGCTGATCAATGGTGCACGTTGATCAAAAATACAAAGCCTGAGGAGGAGATCGGGGCATTGGAATGGAAGGATTTCCAGAAGATGTTTTTTGATAAATATTTTCCGCACACCCTCCGGCTTAAGATGGAAAGGGACTTCCTTTACCTCAAGCAAAAAGATTAAGAATCTGTTGGAGCGTACGAGGCAAACTTCACGAGGCTTGCACGATACGCTTCTGTCTTTGTCGTTACCCCCAAATGCAGGGTTGACTACTTATTTGGTGGGTTGAAGCCTAGATTGCAGAAATCATTAGCGATCTGTGACTTCGACAGCTATGAGGAAATTGTCCAATGTGCCCTCAAGGTTGAAATGGAGATTGGGGAATCACAGGGGTATCATGGGGACAAGAAGCGTAAGGTGGACTTCAATGCTGGTGGTCCGATGGATAAACCCAACGGTGCTAAGAAGATCCAGCACCCCACTTTCCAAAAGTGCGGAAAGAAGCACCTTGGAAATTACCTTAAGGGGATGAGAAAATGCTTCAGGTGTGGAAGAGAAGGGCACCTAGCTATTAACTGTCGGCAAGAAATACCCACCCCTGCAACAGAGGAGAGGAATGCTCCATTCAAACCTCAATGCATTGTTCAATGCTACAAATGCAAAGAACCGGGTCATTTTTCAAATCAGTGCCCTAATCCAAGGGTTTTTGGAGACAACCAACAACCTCCAAGGCAGAAAGGAAGAGCTTTTTCCATCACTTCTGCTGAAGTGAACCCCGACAATGAAGTGGTGACAGGTATGCTAGTTATTCATTCAAGAATAGAAAACGTACTTTTTGATTCAGGTTATACGCATTCTTTTATATCTCGAAAGTTTAGTAGAACAATCCTAGCACCACCACAAATCATGTAAGTAAAGATGTCGGTGAGTACGGAAAATGGGGAAATCATTGCATCCCATGAATATAAGTCCTCCCCTGTTATAATCTGTGGAGTGAATTTTCTGGAGAACCTTGTCATACTCCCTATGGTGGAATTTTATGCAATTCTTGGCATGGATTGGATTTCCTTATATAGAGACAATATAAATTGTCGGGAGAGGGAAATCACACTCCATATGGAGAATCGACCCCCAATTCTTTACAAGTGTCAGGAGGAAGATGAATCTCATTTAGCTCCATCATCTCAAGCATGGATATTACTGACTTATGAGCATGCATATCTGGATCAGATGATTGAGTCTAAGGAAGAAACCATCCTTGAAGAAATGCCTATTGTGAGGGAATTCGCTGAAGTGTTTCCTAAGGAACTGCATGGCCTTCCTCCTAAAAGAGATGTTGAGTTCTCAATTGAACTTATACCTGGGGCGCTACCAATATCCAAGACTCCATATAGAATGGCTGTTGTTGAGCTTGAAGAGCTGAAGAAATAACTACAGGAGAATCTAGATAAAGGGTTTATACACCCAAGTGCTTCACCATGGGGTGCACCAGTCCTCTTCGTCAAGAAGAAGGATGGGTCAATGCAGCTTTACATCAATTATCGTGAACATAACAAAATCACGATAAAGAACAAGTATTCTATCCCAAGAATCAATTACTTGTTTTATCATCTATGTGGAGCACAATACTTCTCCAAGGCGGATTTGCGGTCGGGATATTATCAAGTAAGGGTGAAGAAGGAAGATGTCCCCAAGACTTCTTTTCGTATAAGGTACGGGCACTATTAATTCATATTAATGCCTTTCGGACTCATCAATGCTCTAGCAATATTCATGGACTTGATGAATAGAGTCTTTAGATATTACCTTGACAAATTTGTGGTAGTCTTTATAGATGATATTATAATATACTCCAAAACCATGTAGGATCATGAGGAGAATTTAAAAACTATACTAGATACTTTGCGCAAGGAGAATATCTATGCAAAGTATAGCAAGTGTGAGTTCTGGTTGAAGGAGGTCTCATTCTTGGGCCATATAATCACAAGCAATGGGATATCTGTGGACCCCTCCAAAACAGATGCAATTGAGGGATGGATGAGGCCAACATCGGTAACAGATATCCGTAGCTTCTTGGGGTTAGCTGGATATTATCAACGGTTTGTGAGAAATTTCTCACGATTGTCCAACCCTCTTAACAAGCTAACTCGAAAGGGAGTAATGTTTTCTTGGAGTGATGAATGTGAAGAAAGCTTCAAGGAGTTGAAAAGGAGGCTTATCACTGCACCCGTGCTCGCTTTACCCACAAGTGGGGAACTTTTTGTGGTATTCAGTGATGCTTCAAAGAAGGGCTTAGGATGTGTGCTGATGCAGAATGATAAAGTTATATCCTATTCCTCAAGGCAGTTGAAAATCCAAGAGCAAAACTATCCAACGCATGATATGGAGTTGGAGGCGGTGATCTTTGCCTTGAAAATATGGCGTCATTATCTCTCTGGAGAGAAATGTGAGATATATACTGACCACAAGAGTCTTAAATATATATTTACACAGAAAGAGATTAATATGCGCCAGAGAAGATGGATAGAGATCATCAAGGATTATGACTGTTCAATACATTACCACCCTGGGAAAACGAACAAGGTGGCCGATGCCCTAAGTAGAAAGGACCCAGTAATTCTATCAATGATGAGAATTGAGAAGGATCCAATCTTCTTAAACTTGATGAAGATGGAAGTGGGAATCATAAAGAAGGGAACATCATCAATACTTTCACAAATGATTGCCCAACCATCTCTTTTGGAAAGGTTAAAGGATGCTTAAAAGGATGATGTGGGAATTCAAGAAAAAGTGGAAGCTATCAAAAGGGGGAAATCCTCAGAGTTTAATGTTAATGAATAAAGAATTGTGCGGTTTGGGAAAATACTATGTGTTCCATCAAGTCCGGAGCTGAAGAAGGAACTTTTAGATGATGCACATAGTTCAAATTTCTCTATTCACCCAGGGAGAAAAAATATGTATCGAGATCTCTGAGAAAACTTTTGGTGGGATAATATGAAGAAGGAGATCGCTGAATATACATCAAAGTGCCTGGTGTGTCAGCAAGTGAAGGCAGAGAGGAAGGAGTCTAAGGGGATGATGCAACCATTGCCCATACCAGAATGGAAATGGGAGAACATCACCATGGACTTTGTCACCGGACTTCCAAGGATATCCAAAGGAAACAATTAAATCTGGGTTGTTGTGGATCGTCTTACAAAGACTACACACTTCATTGTTATTCGGTAGGATTTCTCTTTGGATCAACTGGCATGGATATATATCAGGGAAGTGGTAAGGTTGTATGGAGTACCACTATCTATTTTGTCTGACCGGGATCCAAGATTCACCTCTAAATTTTGGAAGAGTCTTCAATATGCTCTGAATACTGAACTGAACTTCAGTATGGCCTATCATCCTCAAAGTGATGGCCAATCCGAGCTGACTATCCAAACACTTGAGGATGTGTTGAGAGCGTGCTCAATGGACTTTAAAGGAGGATGGGATCAACATCTTCCTCTGGTTGAGTTCTCTTATAATAATTGTTTCCACTTGAGAATCCAAATGGCACCATATGAAGCCCTGTATGGGAAAAGGTGCAGAACACCGGCATGTTGGGATGAGGTAGGTGAATGTAAGCTGCTTGGACCAGAAATGGTCGAGGAAATGGTGGAGAAGGTAAAAACCATTCAGCAGTATATCAAGGCAGCCCAGAGTCTACAGAAGAGTTATGCAGATAATCGTCGATGAGACCTTGAGTTTAAAGTTGGAGACATGGTGTTTCTACGCATATCTCCATGGAAAAGGGTCATGAGGTTTGGAAAGAAAGGGAAGTTAAGTCCAAGGTACATCGGCCCCTTCGAGATTCTTGATCATGTTGGGGTTGTGGCCTATCGACTAGCACTTCCACCTACCATAGCCAAAGTGCATGATGTCTTTCATGTATCCCTCTTAAGGAAGTACATATTGGAACCTTTACATGTAATCTCTTCTGAGGTGGTACAATTGGAATATGATCTTTATTATGAGGAGAAACTAGTGAAGATCTTAGATCATAGAGAAAAAGTTCTATGAAATAAGACAATGCCCCTTGTCAAGGTGTTGTGGAGAAACCACAATTTTGAAGAAGCGACTTGGGAATCGGAGGAAATGATGAAGCTGAGTTACCCACATTTGTTTTAGTGTGGGAAAAGGAAAATTTCAAGGGCTAAATTTCTTAAGGGGGGAATATTGTAACGACACAAAGTTTCATTAATGGAAAATCACTCTTGATATTATTAAATGTCTCTTTATATAAAATGTTTTTATAAAATGTCAACTTCATTGGTTTTATAATAAGAATTGTGACTATTACTTTTATAGTCGTTGAATAGTGATCACATGATTAGTATAAATATAGGACTTTAACAAATCCAATTTACTCAGACAAAAGAAGCGATGGCCTCATCCAGTAGAATTTCCCCATACGAAGTCCATTTGTCAGGGCTCTGAAAAGAGGTGGCATCATTGGGCTTCGCTCTTGACCGAGCCCAAGCTGAGCTTCACCATGTCAAGCTCGAATGGGACCGTCTATGGGAAAAGTGGAAGTTGATAGAGATTACCACTCGATCGATGTTATCTGAGCCACCCTAAGAGTCGGTCACCATCGCACACCTTACCCTTAGGTATTATGCGGCTGTTTTAAGGGGTTATGTAACAAATAAGTAGTAATATGTTCATGTACATTATTTTTGTATATAATAATGAATATAATTTCCAGTCATTTTTTATACATTGTAAATAGTTTTTGAAGTACAAATGGTGCTTTTAGTTATTATTTAATTAAGAAATTTATTTTATTAAATTAAGGGATTTTTGAATTAAATAATTTTTTAATGAAATAATATTATTATTATTAAATTATTTTTTATTAAATATAAATGATATTATAATTTTACGAATGCAATTATAATTTTTATTAAGGTTTGAAAGCCATTTCTGTTAAAACCCGTGAATTTTCGATAAATGTTGGTTTTTATTTTAAAAGTGAAAATTAACAAATTTAGAAAATTATTTAGATAAAATAAATGTTATTTCTGGAATCAGGACGTTGAAATTATCCAACGATGAATTTTTCATAATTTTCTGAGACAGTCAATTTTTTGGGTAAAAATTAAATACCGTTTAAATATATAATGTGTTTTATGACATCATAATGACCCAATAGTGATGTAATAAAATAATATAATCTTTATGTTCGGACAATATATGTTTTACCATTAAAATAATGTGATTTTGGGTTTGTTTGATTTACTTTTCAAAGCATTAATGGACCTCTCAAGACTTATTCAACACCTTGCCTTTTTAAATTAATTTCCATGGGAGTGTGACTCACCTCTACATAAGCAACCCTAATATTTTAAGAAGTTTGGACTTTGGCCTTATAAAATATTTTTTTCCTCTTCCCTTTTTCAATAACCATGGGAAAAAACCATGGGATGGTTTTTGGTTTGGATTAATTTAATGTAAGGGGACCCAAACCTAAATAATAAAGAATTCCCTCACCTTTCCTATATAAACCCACCCAAGCTCCCACTTCTTCCTCACTCAAAGCCTTTGGAGTTTTTCCAACCTCTGCCCTACTCTCTCTAGAATCCTCCTAAGGTTCCTCAAGCTCCCAATAAGCCTCTCACAAGCCTCTCTCTAGCCTTTGGAAGCACACTTCCAAGTAAGGTTTTTTTCTTCCTTTCTCTTTTTGTCCAATTTTCTTTAAGTTGTTTTGCCCTTTTAATTTCAATTATAAATATTGGGGTATGGTTTTTCACCTCCCTCATACTGCCCTATTTATGTTTTAATGATGGGATACCCTTTATCTCTCATTAAATTCCTCCCATGTACACCCGTTACTATGTCGAAATTTCGAAAGGAACTTCTCTCTCCTCTTTTACATTCAAGCAATACTTTTGTATCATGAAACTAAATTACATTAAAATTGTTGGTACATGTATCTATATAACCTTCTTACTGTCCATTACATGTAAATATTATGAGGAACCCCTTTCTCTCTCATCAACCATTTTTATGAATTCTTATGTCAAGTCGTTACACTGCCGAAATCGCACCGATTTTCTAAGCCAATGTCATTGTGTAGTGAATACCATGCCCATTTCTCCATCAAGTGTATTCAACTTTATGCACATTTACTTATTGATTGTAAAGTTTAATGTATGAATTCCACATTCCTTTATCATGGAATAAATGATTATGCTTTATGAATCCATGTTTTATGATCCATGTGGCACACTTATGCATGAAATGAAATGTTTAAGAAGGGTGTGCCCTTATAGCGCTCCAATGCATTGGGTAAAGTATAGTATCATGATACGTCATGTGAAATGATTGTTGACTCATGCTAGTTCAAGTGCAATGAGGGTTTACTTGTGCTTTATGTGCAATGAGGATTTACTCATGCTCTATGTGCAATGAGCCTTGGCTCATGCTAATTCCATGTTAAGTGTTGTTGCCACATTTCCATGTTATGATTATCATGCTTTATCATGCCTTTATGTTCATGTTTCTTTTATTCTCTATTGATATGAATATTGTCTAACTTGTATCGCACTCCTCATGTTATTCCATGTGTACTCCCTTACTGGGCTTTAAAGCTCACCTTTTTCTTATACATGTCCTCATGTTATCCCATGCAATGCTAAGTACGAGGGAATGTAGTGGTCATGTAAAGGAAGTTTTCAATAAAGATGTTGTATTTCATGTTTCAAGTTTTTATGTAATGATCCTAAGCCCCAGAGACACTAAACCTCTCAATCTTCTTGTTGTATTAAGTGAAGTTTTATGTAATAAATCATGTTTAAGTTTGTAATAAAAGCAGGGTTGTCATAGTTGGTATCAAAGGATAGGTTTAGTTATTTTTTGGATTAGGAAACCCTAGTAAAGCCTTAGATACAAGACTAAGTATAATAAAAACATCCCTAAGTTTTGGTAAGTACTGAGTAATTTTTTTATCAAACAAATACATCCTTGTCTGGATACGAGCAGGTAGAGGCGGCTCTGGCACAGATGTATCCTAGGGGTAAAACCCGAAAATACTACTTTGAGCTAGACTCGAACGGGAACTGGTGCACAACAACGGGCCTTGCTGCACTCTTGGTTATGACACTTCCGGGGGATATGTTTTGATAAATTCAAAAGCTTATTATGAACCCTTATTAAGGTAATTGAAAAAAATGCCCCTATGAATATATGTTAGAAAGTAGATCATGAAAAGCCAAGATTGAAGCCTATAGACTCTGGAGTAAGGAAATAAAAGTTTGTTTAAAAGTCATAAACTTTTTTCTTTGGATTACCCTTTATGTGTTACCCCTAAATTTCCTTTTATTCCAGCCATTGGCCGGTAATAAGAGGACTCGGGCTAATAACCATTGTGAAGATCAGTGTGATGACTGTACTAATGAGATGCCAAATCCAATGGGAGCGGGAATCGCGAACTTTGTCACGTTTCTCTCTCATCTAAATCAAGTTTTGAATAGAAATACGGGTCAAGAGGAACGTTCAAACCCCTCTAAGAATGAACAAGTCGCTATCGAGAGCTTCATGAGACAAAGGCCTCCTAATTTTGGTGGATCATCTGATCCCACGATCGCTGAACAATGGATCAACTTCATTAAAAAGATATTCTCCATCCTCCAATGTTCTGAACAAGAGAAGGTTCTCCTAGCGGCTTATCGTATGGAGGGAGAAGCTGATCAATGGTGCACGTTGATCAAAAATACAAATCCTGAGGAGGAGATCGAGGCATTAGAATGGAAGGATTTCCAGAAGACGTTTTTTGATAAATATTTTCCGCACACCCTCCGGCTTAAGATGGAAAGGGACTTCCTTTCCCTCAAGCAAAAAGATTAAGAATCTGTTGGAGCGTACGAGGAAAACTTCACGAGGCTTGCACGATATGCTTCTGTCTTTGTCGTTACCCCCAAATGCAAGTTTGACTACTTCTTTGGTGGGTTGAAGCCTAGATTACAGAAATCATTAGCGATCTGTGACTTTGACAGCTATGAGGAAATTGTCCAATGTGCCCTCAAGGTTGAAATGGAGATTGGGGAATCACAGGGGTATCATGGGGACAAGAAGCGTAAGGTGGACTTCAATACTGGTGGTCCGATGGATAAACCCAACGGTGCTAAGAAGATCCAGTACCCCACTTTCCAAAAGTGTGGAAAGAAGCACCCTGGAAATTGCCTTAAGGGGATGAGAAAATGCTTCAGGTGTGGAAGAGAAGGGCACCTAGCTGTTAACTGTCGGCAAGAAATACCCACCATTGCGATAGAGGAGAGGAATGCTCCGTTCAAACCTCAATTCATTGTTCAATGCTACAAATGCAAAGAACCGGGTCATTTTTCAAATCAGTTCCCTAATCCAAGGGTTTTTGGAGACAACCAACAACCTCCAAGGCAGAAAGGAAGAGCTTTTTCCATCACTTCTGCCGAAGTGAACCCCGACAATGAAGTGGTGACAGGTATGCTAGTTATTCATTCAAGAATAGAAAATGTACTTTTTGATTCAGGTTATACGCATTCTTTTATATCTCGAAATTTTAGTAGAACAATCCCAACACCACCACAAATCATGTAAGTAAAGATGTCGGTGAGTACGGAAAATGGGGAAATCATTGCATCCCATGAATATAAGTCCTCCCCTGTTATAATCTGTGGAGTGAATTTCCTGGAGAACCTTGTCATACTCCCTATGGTGGAATTTTATGCAATTCTTGGCATGGATTGGATTTCCTTATATAGAGCCAATATAAATTGTCGGGAGAGGGAAATCACACTCCATATGGAGAATCGACCCCCAATTCTTTACAAGTGTCAGGAGGAATATGAATCTCATTTAGCTCCATCATCTCAAGCATGGATATTACTGACTTATGAGCATGCATATCTGGATCAGATGATTGAGTCTAAGGAAGAAACCATCCTTGAAGAAATGCCTATTGTGAGGGAATTCGCTGAAGTGTTTCCTGAGGAACTGCATGGTCTTCCTCCTAAAAGAGATGTTGAGTTCTCAATTGAACTTATACCTGGGGCGCTACCAATATCCAAGACTCCATATAGAATGGCTGTTGTTGAGCTTGAAGAGCTGAAGAAACAACTACAGGAGAATCTAGATAAAGGGTTTATACACCCAAGTGCTTCACCATGGGGTGCACCAGTCCTCTTCGTCAAGAAGAAGGATGGGTCAATGCAGCTTTACATCAATTATCGTGAACATAACAAAATCACGATAAAGAACAAGTATTCTATCCCAAGAATCAATTACTTGTTTTATCATCTATGTGGAGCACAATACTTCTCCAAGGTGGATTTGCGGTCGGGATATTATCAAGTAAGGGTGAAGAAGGAAGATGTCCCCAAGACTGCTTTTCGTATAAGGTACGGGCACTATTAATTCATATTAATGCCTTTCGGACTCACCAATGCTCCAGCAATATTCATGGACTTGATGAATAGAGTCTTTAGAGATTACATTGACAAATTTTTGGTAGTCTTTATAGATGATATTATAATATACTCCAAAACCATGGAGGATCATGAGGAGCATTTAAAAACTATACTAGAGACTTTGCGCAAAGAGAATCTCTATGAAAAGTATAGAAAGTGTGAGTTCTGGTTGAAGGAGGTCTCATTCTTGGGCCATATCATCACAAGCAATGGGATATCTGTGGACCCCTCCAAAACAGATGCAATTGAGGGATGGATGAGGCCAACATCGGTAACGGATATCCGTAGCTTCTTGGGGTTAGCTGGATATTATCGACGGTTTGTGAGAAATTTCTCACGATTGTCCAACCCTCTTAACAAGCTAACTTAAAAGGGAGTAAAGTTTTCTTGGAGTGATGAATGTGAATAAATCTTCAAGGAGTTGAAAAGGAGGCTTATCACTGCACCCGTGCTCGCTTTACCCACAAGTGGGGAACTTTTTGTGGTATTCAGTGATGCTTCAAAGAAGGGCTTAGGATGTGTGCTGATGCAGAATGATAAAGTTATATCCTATGCCTCAAGGTAGTTGAAAATCCAAGAGCAAAACTATCCAACGCATGATCTGGAGTTGGCGGCGGTGATCTTTGCCTTGAAAATATGGCATCATTATCTCTATGGAGAGAAATGTGAGATATATACTGACCACAAGAGTCTTAAATATATATTTACACAGAAAGAGATTAATATGCGCCAGAGAAGATGTATAGAGATCATCAAGGATTATGACTGTTCAATACATTACCACCCTGGGAAAACGAACAAGGTGGCTGATGCCCTAAGTAGAAAGGACCCAGCAATTCTATCAATGATGAGAATTGAGAAGGATCCAATCTTCTTAAACTTGATGAAGATGGACGTGGGAATCATAAAGAAGGGAACATCATCAATACTTTCACAAATGATTGCCCAACCATCTCTTTTGGAAAGGTTAAAGGATGCTTAAAAGGATGATGTGGGAATTCAAGAAAAAGTGGAAGCTATCAAAAGGGGTAAATCCTCAGAGTTTAATGTTAATGAATAAAGAATTGTGCGGTTTGGGAAAATACTATGTGTTCCATCAAGTCCGGAGCTGAAGAAGGAACTTTTAGATGATTCACATAGTTCAAATTTCTCTATTCACCCAGGGAGCACAAATATGTATCGAGATCTCTGAGAAAACTTTTGGTGGGATAATATGAAGTAGGAGATCGCTGAATATACATCAAAGTGCCTGGTGTGTCAGCAAGTGAAGGCAGAGAGGAAGAAGTCTAAGGGGATGATGCAACCATTGCCCATACCAGAATGGAAATGGGAGAACATCACCATGGAATTTGTCACCGGACTTCCAAGGATATCCAAAGGAAACAATTAAATCTGGGTTGTTGTGGATCGTCTTACAAAGACTACACACTTCATTGTTATTCGGTAGGATTTCTCTTTGGATCAACTGGAACGGATATATATCAGGGAAGTGGTAAGGTTGTATGGAGTACCACTATCTATTGTGTCTGACCGAGATCCAAGATTCACCTCTAAATTTTGGAAGAGTCTTCAATATGCTCTGAATACTGAACTGAACTTCAGTACGGCCTATCATCCTCAAACTGATGGCCAATCCGAGCTGACTATCCAAACACTTGAGGATGTGTTGAGAGCATGCTCAATGGACTTTAAAGGAGGATGGGATCAATATCTTCATCTGGTTGAGTTCTCTTATAATAATAGTTTCCACTTGAGCATCCAAATGGCACCATATGAAGCCCTGTATGGGAAAAGGTGCAGAACACTGGCATGTTGGGATGAGGTAGGTGAATGTAAGCTGCTTGGACCAGAAATGGTCGAGGAAATGGTGGAGAAGGTAAAAACCATTCAGCAGTATATCAAGGCAGCCCAGAGTCGACAGAAGAGTTATGCAGATAATCGTCGATGAGACCTTGAGTTTAAAGTTGGAGACATGGTGTTTCTACGCATATCTCCATGGAAAAGGGTCATGAGTTTTTGAAAGAAAGGGAAGTTAAGTCCAAGGTACATCGGCCCCTTCGAGATTCTTGATCATGTTGGGGTTGTGGCCTATCGACTAGCACTTCCACCTACCATAGCCAAAGTGCATGATGTCTTTCATGTATCCCTCTTAAGGAAGTACATATTGGAACCTTTACATGTAATCTCTTTTGAGGTGGTACAATTGGAAGATGATCTTTATTATGAGGAGAAACTAGTGAAGATCTTAGATCATAGAGAAAAAGTTCTATGAAATAAGACAATGCCCCTTGTCAAGGTGTTGTGGAGAAACCACAATTTTGAAGAAGCGACTTGGGAATCGGAGGAAATGATGAAGCTGAGTTACCCACATTTGTTTTAGTGTGGGAAAAGGAAAATTTCAAGGGCGAAATTTCTTAAGGGGGGAATATTGTAACGACACAAAGTTTCATTAATGGAAAATCACTCTTGATATTATTAAATGTCTCTTTATATAAAATGTTTTTATAAAATGTCAACTTCATTGGTTTTATAATAAGAATTGTGACTATTACTTTTATAGTCGTTGAATAGTGATCACATGATTAGTATAAATATAGGACTTTAACAAATCCAATTTACTCAGACAAAAGAAGCGATGGCCTCATTCAGTAGAATTTCTCCATACGAAGTCCATTTGTCAGGGCTCCGAAAAGAGGTGGCATCCTTGGGCTTCGCTCTTGACCGAGCCCAAGCTGAGCTTCACCATGTCAAGCTCGAATGGTACCGTCTACGGGAAAAGTGGAAGTTGATAGAGATTACCACTCGATCGATGTTATCTGATCCACCCTAAGAGTCGGTCACCATCTCACACCTTACCCTTAGGTCTTATGCGGCTGTTTTAAGGGGTTATATAACAAATAAGTAGTAATATGTTCATGTACATTATTTTTGTATATAATAATGAATATAATTTCCAGTCATTTTTGATACATTGTAAATAGTTTTTAAAGTAAAAATGGTGCTTTTAGTTATTATTTAATTAAGAAATTTATTTTATTAAATTAAGGGATTTTTGAATTAAATAATATTTTAATAAAATAATATTATTATTATTAAATTAATTTTTATTAAATATAAATGATATTATAATTTTATGAATGCAATTATAATTTTTATTAAGGTTTGAAAGCCATTTCTGTTAAAACCCGTGAATTTTCGATAAATGTTGGTTCTTATTTTAAAAGTGAAAATTAACATATTTAGAAAATTATTTAGATAAAATAAATGTTATTTCTGGAATCAGGACTTTGAAATTATCCAACGATGAATTTTTCATAATTTTCTGAGACAGTCAATTTTTTGGGTAAAAATTAAATACCGTTTAAATATATAATGTGTTTTATGACATCATAATGACCCAATAGTGATGTAATAAAATAATATAATCTTTATGTTCGGACAATATATGTTTTACCATTAAAATAATGTGATTTTGGGTTTGTTTGATTTACTTTTCAAAGCATTAATGGACCCCTCAAGACTTATTCAACACCTTGCCTTTTTAAATTAATTTCCATGGGAGTGTGACTCACCTCCACATAAGCAACCCTAATATTTTAAGAAGTTTGGACTTTGGCCTTATAAAATATTTTTTTCATCTTCCCTTTTTCAAGAACCATGGGCAAAAACCATGGGATGGTTTTTGGTTTGGATTAATTTAATGTAAGGGGACCCAAACCTAAATAATAAAGAATTCCCTCACCTTTCCTATATAAACCCACCCAAGCTCCCACTTCTTCCTCACTCAAAGCCTTTGGAGTTTGTCCAACCTCTGAACTACTCTCTCTATAATCCTCCTAAGGTTCCTCAAGCTCCCAATAAGCCTCTCACAAGCCTCTCTCTAGCCTTTGGAAGCACACTTCCAAGTAAGGGTTTTTTCTTCCTTTCTCTTTTTGTCCAATTTTATTTAAGTTGTTTTGCCCTTTTAATTTCAATTATAAATATTGGGGTATGGTTTTTCACCTCCCTCATACTGCCCTATTTATGTTTGAATGATGGGATACCCTTTATCTCTCATTAAATTCCTCCCATGTACACCCGTTACTATGTCGAAATTTCGAAAGGAACTTCTCTCTCCTCTTTTACATTCAAGCAATACTTTTGTATCATGAAACTAAATTCCATTACAATTGTTGGTACATGTATCTATATAACCTTCTTACTTTCCATTACATTTAAATATTATGAGGAACCCCTTTCTCTCTCATCGACCATTTTTATGAATTCTTATGTCACGTCGTTACACTGTCGAAATCGCACCGATTTTCTAAGCCAATGTCATTATGTAGTGAATACCATGCCCATTTCTCCATAAAGTGTATTCACCTTTATGCACATTTACTTATTGATTTTAAAGTTTCATGTATGAATTCCACATTCCTTTATCATGGAATAAATGATTATGCTTTATGAATCCATGTTTTATGATCCATGTGGCACACTTATGCATGAAATGAAATGTTTAAGAAGGGTGTGCCCTTATAGCGCTCCAATGCATTGGGTAAAGTATAGTATCATGATACATCATGTGAAATGATTGTTGACTCATGCTAGTTCAAGTGAAATGAGGGTTTACTTGTGCTTTATGTGCAATGAGGATTTACTCATGCTCTATGTGCAATGAGCCTTGGCTCATGCTAATTCCATGTTAAGTGTTGTTTCCACATTTCCATGTTATGATTATCATGCTTTATCATGCCTTTATGTTCATGTTTCTTTTATGATCTATTGATATGCCTATTGTCTAACTTGTATCGCACTCCTCATGTTATTCCATGTGTACTCCCTTACTGGGCTTTAAAGCTCACCTTTTTCTTATGCATGTCCTCATGTTATCCCATGCAATGCTAAGTATGAGGGAATGTAGTGGTCATGTAAAGGAAGTTTTCAATAAAGATGTTGTATTTCATGTTTCAAGTTTTTATGTAATGATCCTAAGCCCCAGAGACACTAAACCTCTCGATCTTCTTGTTGTATCAAGTGAAGTTTTATGTAATAAATCATGTTTAAGTTTGTAATAAAATCAGGGTTGTCATATATGAGATCCCGAACATGCCCCTTATTTCATACACAATAAAATGAAAAGAGATGATGGAAATTACAAGTATAAATTTTTACACCCATAAGGATTCAAAAGATCATGCTTCCTCATACATATGAGTCAAATCTATGTAGAAGCTTCCATATTTCGCGACTAATCACAGTTTGTATATTTCTTTAATTCTCAGACACATATTTCCTCTTTTTCAAACTCCATACTCTGGGAAAGCTTAGGTTCCCTAAAACATTCACGGCCATCGGAAGCGGAAGGCCAGTGTCCTATGGGCACCTTTTTTTGACTATTCACATCATGCCTTGGTGGCTCTACATATGTTTCCCATAAAATAGAATCAACCAAAGGCAAATTTTTCCTCAGGAGATTATTTTCCTGCTTCCATACACCCAATGGCTTCCAAGCCCCATGTCATTCCTCCTTATCCAAGGACCCCCTGGGACTATGGTTTACACCTTCTATCATCACTCATGTTTAAGTGATATTAGAATATCCCACCCTGATTAAATCAAATCTATTTATGGTCTTTGTGACAAGTTGTCTCTGCAACATGATGGTAAACTCTGATTCCAACATCCTTACCACACGATGTTAAACTATAAGGCCATAAGAGTCCAGGCTACACAACATTAAACTACACCGCACAATGGAAATGCTTAGATTCAAATCTTGGCTTGGCCTCACCAAACAAAATGTCATCCCTTCTTGAGTGTGGGATAGACATCTGTAAGGAATGTTCCTTGGGAATCCTTCATAACTCAATTTCTTCCTGATAGATGTGTGGTAGAATTGAATCCTATGATCTGGACTCATCCATAGAAAGTATTAAAATGTCTCCTTCTTTGTGTAAAAATTGAATCAAAGAATAGAATCCTCAGAAAAGTCCAATTTATAGGAATTATAAAGGGTAATAATATTTCCCTTCTTTCACAATGAGATTACTCTACATCCACTCCACATGATGATAAATTTTTTGGAATTCATCCTTGTTGTACGATGTTAAACGGAACAATGTTTTTCTGAGCATAAAATGATCCCTTCCATTGAATATTCCATTCTTAATTAGTGGCCTAAAATCCTTGTTATACCCTATTTCTCCAACTGATAATTGCTCACATGAGCTTGGGGACCTCAGTAATAAATTCACCATGGCATCATGGAAAATCAGCCCAGGATTTTGGTCCTAGAAATACGACCCTAAAAGGCATGTTATGGTTCCCCCCTCCCCCCCCCATAATAAGGAACCCCAGGTCCTGACCGTACGACGTTAAATTGAAGGGTACTTCAAATATGGAATAGATTCCCCGCCTTGTGTATGTGTGTGATCTATATATGTGATTAATTAATCCCATGGGTGAATCATAACCTGGATGTTTCTAATGTATCCGGATACACTCCTACCACATGTCAAACTATGTGCTTTAATCAATCTTGGATCACCATAATTCTCCATGTTCATCAAAGATGGAAGGCCAGTGTCCTGAAAACACCTTTGTTTGACTATGCACATCAGGAATCGGTGGATCTGCATATGTCGCCTACAAAATGGTCATCAACCAAAGTAAAATTCATCCTTAGGAGATTCCTTTACTACCTCAATATGCCTAATGGCTCCCAAGATCTGTGACTTCCCTCCTAATTCAAGAACCCTCAAAGTCATGGTTTACATTTCCTTTCTTACTCATGTCCTAGATATATCAGAACATCCTGTCCTGATTTACCTCCGGTTTCTCATGACTTCTACAAAATAAAGATCCCCCATCCATATGCAAGAATTTTATCCACATGCGGACAAAGAAAATTCCCCCACTTATTTACAATTTTGCCAATAATTTTCAGAAAAAGAAATGTCCCCTTTCATATTTAGGCACACCCCCATTCGCATGTCATACTCTGTGACTAAAAAGTTAGGAATCCCCATAATTCTTTATGGCTAGTGAAGGTGGATAGCCAGTTTCCTGAGTAAACCTTTTCTTGACTATGCGCATCATGCCATAGTGGCTCTGCAAATTTTATCCTCAAAATTGCCATCAAACAAAGGAAAATTTGTTCTCAAGATAGTCATTTTGGGTTTCTGTATGCCCGTATGAAATTTATGTCCCATATCACTCCCTGGATTTGGAAACCCCTTGGATTATGGTTTATGTATTTCCCATTTCAAATTCCCAAAGATGAAAAGCATCTCTAGTTGAATTGATGAATCATTTACTCTCTCTTAATTAGATTAAAGTTATCTCCCATAATATGTTTCAAGTGTCCTGGTTTTATGACATTAAATTATACCATTAATCGGCCCTCCTTTACATAAGAAAAATTTATATGGGAGTAGTTTCCCACTTAAATCTGATACAAATGTCCCTAATACTTTTAGAGATCATTCCCCAGATAGGCCACCCACTTTGGTCCTCAACCTCAAAACAAATCCAAAGTGTTATAAAACTTTCCATGCCATTGGAAGCAGAAGGGAAGTGTCCTACAGGCACCTTTTTTGACATTGAACATCATGACCTAGTGGCTCTGCATATGTTTCCTAAAAAATTTCCATCAACTAAGGGCAAATCCATCCTCAGGAGAGTCCATTACTGCCTCTATACACCTAAAATGGCTCCCATGCCCCATATACACCCAAAACTCACAAAGTTAGGGTCAAGAAAAAACGTTTATTCATGTCTAAAAGTTATTAAGACATTCCCATATAATAAATCCCAAATTGGGGTCCCTACCCCCATCAATTTTTGTCAAATATTCTCTACCTAAAACATCAGTAATATGTTTGATTGGAAAGACTTTAAACTACCAATGAAAAATACGTAATACTCACCAGAGTGAAAACCCATAAAGGGAACCCCTGGATAAAATTCAATTACCATCCCGTTAAACCTATAATATGTATATTTTAGGTAAAACATTTCGAGAAATAAAATATTCAAAAGATATATTAATCTTGTTGGGTCGAAAACCCACAAAGGGTAGCCTAAGAAAAAGTCATGTTATACCCGCTAAGCCCATACCAAATTAGGCTTAGGAAAAAATTTGGTCAATAATGAAAAAGGAACAAAGTTCATGAGGTTTTTCATGTAACCCCAGAAAAAGACAAACTATGCTTGTTGAGTCCCTCGACTTAGAAAAAAAAGTCAGAGAATTATTTTTTTATCTCAATATTACTTATTTCAGATCATTATTCCTCCTCCAATGGCCTGAAGGCCTTCATTTTTTATTGATTTTTGATCATCCACCTTTCAAGGGGTGAGGTGGAACCCTTACAAGGCCTGTAGTCATAATTATTACATGGCTCGTAGGACTTAGATAAATTCATTTCCCATAGTCTTCAAACATTACATACAACCCAGACTAACTACTTGTAACTGCTCCTCCCCAGCATCTTCATCATGAAATCAGCTCTCCACCTTTGCATGGTTGTTCAGTTAGGATTTACCATGCATACACAGAATTTTCCTGATGGAAGGTGCCATACCCTCTCATTCTTTAAATATGTTTAGCTTCTTCTATGGTGAAATCTCCTTGCTCCTCCTCCTTCTGAAGTTTTTTCTTTTGTATGTTGTCTAGTTTTCATCTACACTTAAGGTGTCCTGAAGGCCTTGAGGTGGCCCGAAGGACTTATTGACCCGAAGGCCTGAGTGGACCGAAGGCCTTAAAGGACTTAGGGACTAAATCGGTGGCCTGAAGGCCCAAACGGGGGAATATTCCTGGCTGTTACAGTTCCAAATAGTGTTTGATACAATTCCCACTACAGAACCTTCTACAGTTCTGCACAGTTCCTGTTATAGCACAACTACAGTAACCTGAAAATTAGAAGCGTCAGGAAGAAAAAATAGTTATATTCTATACCATAGAGATATGGAGGGCATCCACAGCCTGGAGCCTCTCCTTGTGGGTAGGACAATATCATTACAAGAGACGTTCAGCAGATTCTCATAGTTGTATCCATAATTGATTCGACTCCTCAATGGCCTAACAATGTTTTAACAAGTTTATAGACTTGGCCTCCGCACCCACACATAGTGCCACTACATCCCTCATGGTTTCAAGGATAGTCCTTTATCCTTCTTCTACCTACCATCACCCCATCTCAATGGAAATAGTGGCACGGGTCCGCTCCTGCTTAAGTCGCTCCAGCTTCTAACTCTGTTGCTCCACTTCTTGATCAAGTTTCTCCACTAAGGACTCTTGTTTTTTGAGCTCATTTTTTAGCCTCACAACTTCTACAGCTTTATTGGTGGCTTTGCCAATAAGTATTTTCCTTTCATCATTAAGATGATTCGTCGACTCTACAGTAGAAATTTGATATTTGAGTGTGCTAGTCGCTTCCCTTAAAGAAACCACTTATCTCACTATATCATAGATTCCATGATAGTCAAATTTGACAAATCCTAGGACCAAAAACTAGTGGTGTAATTTTGGTAACTTCATCGCCATCTCATCCAATGGAGTCTGAGAGAATAATCTACAAACATTCTTCCATGACTTTTGTAAGATGGGATGAAGTTCGACCAATCCTTCTCGATCAGTCTCAGAGTCACTCACTGATGATGAAATATAGTTAGGGATGAATGTCATGATAGAGGTAATTGATTCAATAGATGCATCACAGATCAACCTCTCAGCAACCTCACCACTGAAAATTGCAACATAAGGTAGAACAGAAGCATTTGCTGCAATTGCTAATGTTTGTGGTTTCATTTCTAAAAGTAGAGGAAAGATGGTTAAATGTACTCAACTCCTGAAAAAAAATTATCGAGAGACTGGAGAACTAACCTCCATCTACGAAGGCCTCAATACCTCCCACCTTCCCAAAAACATCACTACCTGGAAAAGGTGACCCTGCATATTCAGTCAGCATCTATAACCCATGGATGTTCGAGGGAATCCATGGCCTGTGGATGTGTCCAACTAGATCATAAACCTCTTGGGAAGCCCCCAGAAGGTCACTCACTGATATCAGGCTTATAGGGATGACCAGTCTAGAAGATTCTAGGAGATGAGACCAAAACTTCTCTCAGAGTCGGAGAAAAAGGCACAATATCCCTCTCTAAGTTTTTGAGAGCTAGGATAATATCCTCCCCTATGGTTTTGACTTCTACAAAGGTAGATTCGTCATGTAAAATTGGAGCATCAATCTCTGAGGGGACTCCCTCTACAGGGGAAAGGTCCATTTGATTAGGAATGATTAGCTTCTCATGACTTTAAATCTCTCCAACATCCTATGATACTTGGGGATCTTCACTTGATTCAGCCCCTACCACAAAAATTGTCCTATCTTTCTCCATAGAAACAGGCTCAATGTGTTCAATTGAGGCTGCAACTTCTGGATTTTTTCTAATCATTGAGGTAGAGTTTGTTCAAATAGGATTAGGCATTCCCAAAGGGTCAACAATACCCCCAGTCTCCTCATCTATTCCTATTTCTCTTCTTTGATCATTCACAAGTGTTGGTAGTTATTCCTTTTCCATAAAGGGAAAGGAGCCACAGATTCTTGATCAACTTTCACCAAGTCGCTGATGGGATTTGCATTAAAATTCACACATAATTGTGATCCAACAAGATAAGGGAACTCGGTTTGACAACCAGGTGAAAAGACAATTACATTTGATTCCCCTCCTAATTCATCTTTACAATTGGGGTGCTTGTTTGCATTTATTGGTTTATCATGGAGATGGTTCTTGAATAAGAGAACCTAGGGGATCCAGAGGAGGAAATTCTCTATAAGGGTCTATAATGAATTCTTACATATTCTCTTAGGCTCTTAGAGATCCTTCCTCAATGCCCCCCACAATTGTAGGGGTACACTCTCCAACTATAGTTCCTCCAGGGGAATAAAATGGGGAAATAACTGTTTTTTGAGACCCTACAGGCTCCTTCAAATTTAAAAAAAGATGGTGCTTTAGCATCTCCGCAATAAAGGAAATTAAAGTCGGGGTTCTTGGATAGAACAACCTCTCCTTCGATGGTCATCGACCACAGGAGTATTTACATTGATGCTACTTAGTCACACCAGTAATGCCTATCTTTGGTGGCATGATGTCATTTTTTCAATTCATTCAGATAAGAAGCCACCTCATCTGGCTCTTATTTAGCAGAAATATAGGTGGGGTAAAAGGATCCTCTAAAACCAGGAAGGTCAAAGCATCCTTCTTAAAGTAGTCTATAAATATCCTCATCAGAAGAGTTTTCCCTCAATTCATCCCAGACCATACAAGCATCTAGAAATGTAGTAATAAATGGGATATCCAGTGCAGGAGGATTGGCACGGGGAAGTGGAGTGGGTCTCATTAGTCATAAAAGCTTATTGGGTGCTTCTGCAGTATTGGGACCCCCAGTAGTTGAATGTTTATGGGACTTTTGGAGTAGGTGATAATCTTCTCCCATTATAGCTATAATAAGTGATCCAGCAACATAGTTGTCCTCATCATCAGTTTCTAGTCGCAACATGTAAAGTACCTGATGCAAGTATTTGTAGGGACCACTCTGGTAATGGATCAAGGTCTCGATGTCCTTGAGGTAATGACCTAACCTCTCAGGATCCTCATTGAAATAGATGTCTGTAAGTGCTGACACATAACCAATGTAGGTGAGGGAAAACTCCCTAGTCTAAAGGAACTGCCATAAGGCATGAGGGTCTGATCATTAAAGGATTTGAGGCTTCTCAAAATGTCCCATTTCCTCCAGGACACTATAAAATCAGACATAGGTGGAATATATGGTTGACTCCCAGCAACTGCTTTAGCAGCTCATTCAGCTTCCCATGAAGTCACAACCTCCTCTTTCACAAAATTCCTTGGAAGATAATCGAGGATATTTTGAAGGACTTTTCCTGGCCGAGATTCCCCGACAACTTCCCTTTTCTTCTCCTTCCCCTTAGCCCCAAATTCCTTGATGTTTGTTGAAATAGAAACTAGATCATCTAATTATCCATATGGATATGATTTAACCTAGGCCTCAGCACAACTTCTGGTGAGAAAGGGTACGGAATACCCATAATTCAGAAGTCTAACATGGCACTGGGTGTCATCCTGGGTAAACATCATCCACATTTGACATGCTATCATAATATTTTTCTCTTGATGTTCACTTTTTAGAGTGGGAGGACAAAACTTGTTGGACACAATTAAATTTATGACTAAAGCTTCAAGGTGAATACCCCTCACAGATAAGCTTCCCTCCGATATGGGTAACCAAGATGCCTTCTATCAATGAAAAAAAGTAGACTCGGTTGAAAAAGTCTTCAAATTCATTATTCACAATATTATCGAAAGGGGAATTGTAAGAATGTTAAGAAAAATTTTCTTGGTCATTGAGATGATCCATTAAGTCTTGCACATTATTTTTAGTCTACTCCACTTGCTTATCCTGTGAGGCCCAAGACATCGGCATAACCCCACTGGTGCTCTGAAGATATGGTTGGAGGATGGAATATGGAATTAGTAAGAAATTTATAAAGGTATAATCTCCTATGTGATCTTATATCCAAACCCAAAGGATTTTGAAGGGCCCAGTCATCTAGTAAGGTGGCCTACCTTCGCTAATCTAGCCTAATAAGTGATAAATATTGGTCAGAATTGGAATAGCTAGATTAATTCATCTACCAATGGCCAGCTGAGTGGCCATGATGAAAGTTGAGACCCTTACACCACCAAATTCTTGTACTATTAAGAGCCATCCGCTCAAGAACATGGAAAAGAAGGCTGCCAGTCTAAATAATCGATCAACATCAAGGACAAGCTCCCATCCCCATTCATGAAATTTCTCCCTCTTCCAAGGTGGTCCAATAGGTACCCACTCAACTCCATGTTTCCTTGGTAGGGCATACCCTGGGTCTGTGTGGGTGGGGCTCTAGACCATTGTTTCTAACAAAGACACCAAACCACTCAACAAAAGGTATGTCCTACTTCAAACAGGGATTGAAATCCTTCAAAATTTCCTTTTCCTGAATAATGAGTTTCTTGGACAAAGTAGGAGTCCTCTCCTCATTGTACCAAGAAGAGGAAGGAGGTAGGAATTCATCATACATGTCCCTAACAATAAAGACTCCTAAAATTATTTGGATGTCCCAAAGGCTAATCTGACTTCCTCATGGGTTAAATTAAAGGAATTGGTGTTTGGGATCCACCTGCTCAAGATCTGTGCAATAAGGGCGTTGAGTCGATGAGTGTATATTTGTGATACCCAGGAAGCCTCATATAGTCCCACAGCCTGCAACTTAGTCCGAAATTCTTCACAAATTTAGTGAACCCAGAAAGGCCACCCCTAGTCTAATCCAAATGATCCCCCAGAACGAAGGTCCCGCTTGGATGACCAGCTATTGTGTTCGCTCGCTATGGCCTTCCACATGATGCTTTGGTAATAGTGGGCCTCCTTCTTTGGCTTCTCTTGTACCACCCCTAAGGTTCAAGGTGCGTAGTTCAGTAGGGACCCAGCAACAATATCTTTTGAAGGTATCATCCTCTGAAAGAGATCAGGGCCTTTGGGATGGAGGTGTTAGTTATCCAGGCAGTAGGCTGATCAGCTGATTTAGTGCTAGAATCGACGTATTGGACAGTAGAACAAACCCATAAGTTGGAAGCATGTCTGAATCCGGATACTCACTTTGACTCATAGTAAGTAAATTTTCTAGATATTGATGTAATGGGGGAACTGTAATTTTTTCATCAATTGAGTCCTCCAGATTATTCAATCTTTCATCAGCAACAAAAATAGGGGCAGTGGTGGTAGCCTCAGCTAGAATAACGGCATTGGAAGCAGCTTGTGGTAGATCCATTTTAGTCTGCACAAAAAGATCCAAAAGGCCATAGAAAATTTAGTTCAATGAGAAAATTGTTTGAAAAAAATCCATAAAAATGGACAAAGGACTTAAAAGGAAGGTTTGTATAGGGATCCACATATTGATCCCAGGAATGGTACATAGAATCCATTTCCCACGTACTGTATCAATACGTGGAAGGCATTTCCCATGTATTGACTCAGTATGAAAAAGGCCCATGAGGAGATGTCCTGCAGAGTGTTGTCCAGCGAACTAAGTGGTTCGTGGAACAAAGAAACCATGAACTAAGGACTCTCTATGCAGATGTTCCAAGTTTTTTGATTGAAATTTTAAGTTTTATTTAAAATAGTTTAAAGTTTAGTTCTTTGATTTAATGTTTGGTGTGCTAAATAGGAAAACCAAATAAACATATCGCTATGCAGAAGGTCAAACTTAGGTTTTAAATTCCACATCATAGTTTTCAGACTCTAATTTGGTTCACGGGTAAAGGAAACTGTGAGGAATTCAGTTCACGAAATGTATTAAACAGTTTGTGGACATCATATTTCGCAGAAACGTCAATATGTGGAAGCAAAGGAAGCTGAGGAGAGGTTTAGAGACCTTTTCTCCACAAGAGATGATAAAATAAAAATGACTTAGGCCCCTATAAATAAGAATGGTCTTCCCTACTGGGCCAACCTATTATATCATGAACTACTTCAGTTTAGGACCGCTTCTACATCCGAATAGCCTCCTCTTCATTCCGATTGAACCCCATTTCGATGGGGAGAATTTGTAGGGTCTTCAAAACTTTGTGAAGGGTAATAAATACTCCCAAAATAACTTTTAATAAGGATGAAAACATTCCTCCAAGTCCATAAAGGTAAATGGATGAAAATTGGATTGAAAATTTGAGACTAAACTTGAAGAAATCAAATTTTGTAAAGAGTTTTTAGTGTACCACGTACCATCTCCAGGAAAGGTTCGCAGGGCGTATGAACTATGAACCATTGGTATGCGAAAGAACCTATGAGGCACTAGCCTACAAGGAGATGACCATCAAACCTAGGCCACCACAAACCATGTCATCGGTGGAATCGAACAGAGAAATGTGATCTGCAAACCATCCCACAAACTAAGTAGTTCGTGGATGAAGTAATCTAGTGGGTTCTGTGAACCACATCTCACAAACCACATCCTCTACAAACCCCAGTTGACCGAGTCTTCCATTGGTTGAATTATATCTTCATGGGCTTCTGCAAATGGTGTTTCATGCCCATAGATATTATTTCCCTAGTGATCAATAAAATGAACACAAGAGGAACTGGAAAAGTACCAGTGGATGAGAGCATGAAGGAGACCCTAGAGGCTGGAAGAGAGAATTCAGATACAAAGAATATTTTGACTTCGATTTCGAATCATCGATGAAGTAAAAATTGAAAAAAAAAATCTACAGGTATAACCTATCACGAACCACAAAAATAAGGAACTTAATAATAATTGGTGAACTATGAACCTAATTGGTGCAATCATGAACCATAAATCCCTCACTAATGAATTCCCCACAAACCACAGGCTCTAGGACCCTTCTTCTATCTAGCGCTCTATATAGCGCATCACTATGTATATTGAACCCTGTGTTGCATACAGTATCAGCATGTGGATAAAACCCAAGGCGACATGGTGGACCACATCTAGGATCGCGTACCACTTTGGTACGTGGTGGTCCATACCCAGGTTTTCATACCACTTCAATGTGCGGATGACCCCTATACCTGTATAGAAGTATGCTATGTGGGTCTACCCCCATCCTGCATGAGAAAATTATAAGCATAATGGGGTGTCTTCGGGTGTCCTTCCCCCCATCTCCAATCATGCCCCTCCATTATCGTTCAATCCTCCATAGCTCCTCCGTGATCAAGTCCACTGGCATTAGGCTAAAGCCTCTTACAAATCCACTAGACCCATATAATCAAATCATTGGGCGCATCAGCTCACCCCTTTGAGTCTACATACCCAAGGTAAGCGGAGTCACAATGTTGTCCTCACAATGGTTTGGACCCTCGGAATGTCTCTAAGTCTACATTCCCATGGTAACCCGGAGTCCAACCTTAGAATACTGATGTGAACCTCCCCATTCTAGGGATCAAGGAATATCACTTGTTTTTACATTCAATGAGGGATAGTGATTAGTCAAAGGAATCATGATCACTTTTCCTTTTGATGAGAGGCAACATTCCTCTCCTTTCCCAGAACACATTCTAGGTCACTCTCACTAAGGTAATCCTCAAGCCTTACGAGATCTGAACCACATGACTTTCAATTTCATTCCACATTGAAAGGATAATTACTTCGTGCTCTCATCCTCTGTCAGCTCGACATGGAACCATGTGACGGAATTGACACACCTGATGCTCTTTCCTCTCCCATTGAGATCATAGCCATGGCCTCTCCCATCATCATTGTCCTATTTTTCAATCAGTGGAGAATAGAAAGTGTTCCTTTGTTGAGTCTTTCACACCCTCTTGTTTCTCACACTGAGCATGACTCACGTGGGCTTAGGGGTTTGTGATGATACAACATTCAGCCACTCAGAAACAAACTGTGAGATCTTTGATTCCTACTCCAACCAGGATACATAGGATGCATGTTTGAAGGCATGAGCTCAAAAGGGGTTCCCTTCCCAAAGGTTAACCCAATTATGCCCCTGAAAAATGGGCATCTAATTTGGGAGTAAGTCCCGATTCGACTTTCACAAATGGGCCTCCTCCTAGGTGTAAGCCCCAAGCTAAATGAACTATGAGAACTCTGATTCCAGCTTCAATCAGGATACGTAGGATTCCTTTTTAAGTCCCGAGCTCAAGGGATGGTCTTCTGAGTCAGTCCTAATGAAATTCCCACACTAAGACCTCCTCTATGGTGTAAGCCCCAATCATGTCTCCCCAAATGGGCAACACCTCTGTGTAAGCCCCGAGAAACCATTCCCTCATGTTGGTATTCCTTAGAGTATAAGCCTTTATTCTTATAGAACTATGTAAACTTTGTTTCCCCATTTGACTAGGATACATGGGAAGCCTCTATGAGGTCCAAATCTAACCCTTAGATCAACCCGAATATTCTTCGGGCCATATTCTCGGTAGGGTCATGTACACCCAAGAGACCACATATCTCTTAGGCACTTCGGGCTACCCCAACATGAGTCCCACACCAAATCTTGGCTAATAACCTTTTTCCTGGGCATCCTCACTGCAGACATTAAACTGTATGGATGGGTCCTTGTCACAAGACCCTAAAAGGTGATGTGTCTAGTTGAGTGGCACCGAACTACATGGATTCTAATTCCTATCATGAAGATATATAGGAAGCCCATATCATGGGTACAATACCAACATCAAAGTAGCTCCCATCCCCCCTGGATGATGATAAACTCTATAGCACCTCATCACATGGCTCACACCAGTGTTATCTCAGAAATTATTGACCCACGTATATCCATGATTGATTTTACAACACAGGGGTAATCTGTGGATACACTCTTTGGGAATGAAATGAGGATTCATGAACATATGAACATGGATTAAATCTATAAGTGATTCCTATAGTAGGAATTAATTCCCACCAAAATGGTGTGATGATATCGACCTCCCATCCTCTCGACCAATGGAATCTTCAAGTGTTGATGGTCAAACCATCCAACAAGCACCAACCATTGGAAATCAGGTCCATAAATTATGGATAAAATGGTCGTTGGGTGTTTCTAGCTCCATGAATGAACCCATTAGAGACCATCCAAGGAAATAATATCCTAAGGTAACTGATTACACAAATACTTATCCCCCTACAATCGCCTTCTGGGACCATTCGACTATGCCATCTCTTTCGTAATGTAAAAGGGATAAACTACCCAGTCCTCATGGGGTAAATCCAATTCCCCCTAAAGGATAATGATGAGAATTGTGTTGGAACAAAAATGGTTATTTAAAATTCCCTATGATAATAGAAAAATTCTTGTCATCCTTCATACCATTTTATTTTCCCCAAAATGCTCACCTCGGGTCAAAATAGTATCAAAATTGAAAATAATGATATTTTTTTATTAAATTATTTAAAAAACATAAATATATTTAAAAAATAAAATTTAATTGTGATATGATCTAAAATTTCATAAATTGGACATTTATGTTCCAATTTTCACCATATAAGTAAAAATAAAAACCTTTTAATATTGAAAAATTTGTTATCGTAGTTAAAATTAAAATAGGTTAACTAAGGGTTAATAAAAATGATGAGATTTAAAATAAAACCAAAACATGTCTAAATTTTATTGGTTTATGATATTACAACCTTATATTATATTATCTTATAATTCATGTCCATTTTGTGGTATTTAGATAGAAACTGAATTTATTATAATTTAATCTTTTGAGAAATTTCAAAAAACCCCTCTCTTCCCTTACAAATTCCACCCCTTGGAATCCCTTTTCCTCACACCGTTCAAGACATGAAGCTTTATAAATCTCTATAAAACAATATCCTATCCACTATCCCCATTTCTAAGTGCTTGTGGTCTCACAAAAACACCAATTCCAAGTCATAAATGGATCCTTCAAGGAGGTGATATTCAAGACGTAACTTTATTTAACCACCTCTCTTAATTTATTTTCTTCTTCTACCTTCTACTCACCTCATTCATACATCAAATCATAATAACTCTAGTATACTTTATATACTATAATTTTATATTTATAATGGAATATTTTCTATCAAACCCTTTTTTTCCTCTCCTCTTATTCAAATAAAAGAAACCATTATCCATATTATAGTGATTAATTGTCTCTGTAAATAATGAGTTTTAATTTTTTATTACAGCCTTCAGGGCTGGTCATACAACGATTATTATGGTTAAATTAGGTTTTAATAAGTATATTATAACTTATTCAATGTTATGTTACTAAAATATATATACATAATATTAAATAAAACAAAACTAGTTCGTGATGGATAAGAAAACCGCCAAAATAAACTAAACATTTATCATTAATATTTTATCAAATGAATCATCCTCATGTCAGAAAATAAAATGATATATGGGACCATTTAAACTTATGTAAGTGTATTAATAAAATTTAATTTCACTTATGTAATATTATTACCATTCTAAAATAACTTCCATAATTATACACAAGTGAAACAACCATGAAACCGTGAAACGAACACTCTCAAAATGATGAAATTGACTCTTATAACACATAGAAATGGACATAAATGGACATAATAAAATTATAATAAATACAATACATGTGGAATAGGTTATGAATTATGTAATTAATGAATCTAATTTTATTATCTCAAACATT
This sequence comes from Viscum album, assembly GCA_963277665.1. Taxonomy (NCBI): domain Eukaryota; kingdom Viridiplantae; phylum Streptophyta; class Magnoliopsida; order Santalales; family Viscaceae; genus Viscum; species Viscum album. The sequence continues at coordinate 980,405,059 of OY728145.1, read as the reverse complement.
AATTGCAAGTTCAGAATGCATTCGTACATAAGGTAAGGGATCTCTCTGAACCTCCATATTTTCTTTGGGTTACACTTTCTATCTATTTAACTAAATTTATCTCTTAATTATTATTATATAATTATCCTATATTATTTTTATATATACCAAAAATATTAATGTATCTCAATTCACCTTTCTTTAATGGGTTAATTACATGTTTTAAATGGTTCTCTTCTAAATTCCTCTCAATAAGAAAACCCGATTAAAGGGAACTTCGCTTTTTCTTACCCATTTTCAAGTACACGCCATAAAATATTTTAAGATTGTAATATTTTTATGAAATAAATAAATTTATCATGGGAAAATATTTTATTTAATTTCTGGTTTTATAGAAATAATTAATCTTTTATCTTCATTAAATGTACTTTATACTTTTCCTTAAAACTGTACTTAAGTGGCACGTTTCTAATGTTACCTAACCACTCATTTTAATGTTTTCAATTAATTTGGACTTCATTAATCATGATATATTATTATATTTTATTTATTAAGGTCTAATAATTATTTAAATCCCTTCCTTTATGGATACCATTATTATATGCCCTTTTGTTATGCCTTATGACATGATTACAATAATCATTTATTTCCATGGGTAACCCTTATATTTATTTATTGTGTTTGATTCTTTATGTGGAACACGTATGCATGAACATGTTATAATGGATGTGACCAAAAATCACTCCAATGCACTGATTAATGTTTTAGTCTCATGAAACATTATGTATGGGATTGGGGAGTAAACCTAATCTATTATGGTACTATGTCCACTATAGTCTTGATAGTTAGCCTTGAGTCATGTTTATAACATGTTATGTGTTTCTTCCACTTTCCTATATTTCCATGATCATATTATTCCATGTTCTATATGTTATGATTCCATATATTTATTCATGATCCATCCCTTTTATGTTATCATGTTATGTCTTATAACTCATGTGTTATGCTTCATTTCCTATGTTAATTCCCTTATTGGGATTTTTTGTTCATTTATTTTGTCTTTGTATTCCCCAAGTTATCCTATGTAGTTGTAGGAGATCAAATGGATTTAGAAACTCATTATAGAGATTAATAAAAAAAATTATTTTAGTTTTATGTTTTCTAATTAGGTACCTAGTCTTATAAAGACATTGGACTTTTTGATCCTTGGTTTGTATTTTATGAATTATTATGCATAAAATCATGTAATAATATGCGTAAAAGTATCGAGATCATATATCTATGAAGGGTGCTTGTTATGAAGAAATAAATGGGAGTTGATGTGGTTCACCTATGAACCAGTTTTTTATGTATCCAAGATTCCAAAGACACTAAACCTCTATGATACTCGGACATGTTTTTTTATGTTGAAATGAATATTACTCTATTAAGATGTAATATATATGTATGAGAAGTTTGGGTCTTTACATGCACCAACTTGGAAAACCAATTAGCATGCTCCAAAACTGAATGCTCCCCTTACTCCAAGATCAAGAATTCCTCAGTCTTCTCCACTCAAAACATTTTTGGATAAAACTGTTATTTAAAGACCTTCTTGAAAGTGGTCCATGTGTAATATTCATAAAACTTAGGTTACTCAATGGATTCCCATCACTTCCTTCCTAAACCATAAATCATATAAGTAGTGAAACCAACCTTGGGTTCTTCTAAAAGTGGAAAATTCTATTAATCCTCTAAATCCATTCTTTTGATTCTTGTGTACCCTTGTCACTATGAAATATCAGTGGATGCTACTTAATGAAATCTGAAGCATGGTCCACCTTCCATTCTGATTCAAAACTAGATACTTGGCTCAAGGAATGGATTATTTAAACTATAGTTTCCACCAATATCGAGTCACCTGGAGGATTCACATATGGGACTCGCTATGTAGCTTCCTCTCTAGAAATAGGAGATGATCTTATTAGAGGATCCATATTATAAAAAAAAGAGAAGGAAAACCATCAAGAACAAAATTTAATTCCTTTATCATAAACCCAATTTAAAGAACTAAAATCAAAAGGGTAAATTATAAACAAGGAAGCAATACAGCCAATGACTTCCCATGGTAACTTGAGGTTTTTCATGAAAGTGAGTTGGTCAAGAACACTCCCACACTACCTCTTGAGTTATAGTGGTATTATCTCTAGTCCATCAATAACCCCCCATACACAAGAGGGTGATACACAAGCATGATCATAGGCTTTAATGATAATATGACCTACTAAGATACCAATTTGTAACATTCCATATCAGATAAACCCATAATGTCACTCTAATTGGATTTCCATAAGGTATGAAGTGCATTCCTGATCACCATGGGCTGGTGATAAGAACCTGGGTATCCTATAAATATATTGGGAATGATTTCACCGTCCAAAAGACATATGACAAGATAGAAACAATCAAAGTATCATACTAGATATCCAAAATACATTACATGTCAAAACAACCAAACCATAAAGGTAATATATGTTAGTGATCTTGGTATATAATAGGTGACTAGAAGGGGTGAATAGTAATTTTTGGTTTATTATTGAAAATACAAATTTATCAGAGTTATATTAGTGTTAAATGATACAACAGAAAGAAAAAAATTAACACATGTGATTTTTGTAGAGGTTCGGATCTTGATACTTCTATTTTATGTATATTTTTTAATGTGTTTTAATGTGTTGATTTTTTAATTTGTTGAATAAACTTACCATGTTTGGAATGAATTGACTTGTTTTATTATTTGTGGTAGGAAATAACGGATTTGTAAAAAAGGAACAAAAAGGGGAGGAAATATAATCCAAACGACCCTTCAAGTCGTGAACGACACTGGATTTTACAGATGAAGAGGAGATTGAAAATTGAAGAATAATTGACTACACATCGTGTACCACAAGTACACATCATGACTATTTCAAGTGAAACAGACCGCATAGAACAAGTCGTGATGATGGAACACACTGTGAACTTCAAGTACACGTCATGTACCACTAGTACATGTCGTGTACCACCAGTGCACGACATGACGACAGTAAAACCAGCATACGAAGTTTCCATGGATTCAACGCAGCGGATGAAAAACCGAATATGAGGTACATATTGTGATGATGTTGACATGCAGAGAAAAATGAGCGATGTAGGCTGTAGGTTTTGGACAATTTTTCTTATAAAATGAGGCAACCATCCACCCTTCCAAGACACTTGGGGGCAGAGGCTTCCAAGGAACATCAAAGGATGTCCGCCAGACCACAGGTGATGATCTGGATTCATTCTTCACTGCCATTATTCCTCAGGTAACAATGTTTCTTGCCTCCATCATGAGAAAGTAGTCTCTTAGTGTCGGGTGATGTGATTTGTAGGGGGAGTGTTGCTAGGTATTTTTTTCATTTATTATTCATGTTTTGGATTGATGCAAACTATTTATCAATTCCAATCAATTCTCTTTTCGTATTACATGGCCATTGTTGCGTTCTGAGGTTTTCCATTATAATTTCATCAATTAATCGATCTTTTTTGTGTATGACCATTACGCAACATAGGTCGGTTATGTTTAAACATGGTTTTGGATCACTTGTTTATATGATTGTGCTAATTAGATGACCATTCCAAAAGTAATATCACAAGACTAGGATGACATAACAAGACCAAGGATTCCCTCTAACCCAATTTCGACACCAAGAATGAATAAACCCATAATTAATGAAATCCCTATCAGAAGAACCTGAAAATCATTGAACCTGGCATGTTCCCTATATTGATTTCAACCCCAATACCTATTGCATTATTTCTCTTTATCCAAAAAACAAAACAATTTAAATTTATGTTTCTTAATTAATTTAAAGCATACACTCTATCCCTATGGGTTCGACACTCGGCCTTACTTGATACTACACTTTGAGTTAGGATTGTCTGAGTTTTATAAATTTTGTTTTTTCATAGAACTATAGGGAACTAACGACACCCTGGGGGGTTGTCATATCTCAAAATCCTAGTCCAATATTCAATATCCTCTACTAATCAAGTATATTGGTATGTACTATATCCTTACTTTTGACTGGGAGTAATAACCCAATTATAATAATTACTAGTATAACTTTTTCACCTGGTGGTATAACCCCACATACCTTTTTCACATAGAGGTATAACCCCTAAATTTATAAGGAGTCACAACCTTCCTACCATTTTTCTAAGAGGAATAACATGATATTACTTTTGGATGGGAGGAATAACCTAATGACAGTTTTTTGATCGGAAAAGCTTAAACTAGACTCTAGAATACAAACAAGATATTGGAATAATTACAATTGAGAAAAACAATAAAAAACAAATGAAACAAGAACTTGAGTAGATGATAAATAATTTTGATACAGCTCTTATTCCTTGATCAAAAAGGTATGGAAGATGTAGACGATGATGATCTTCTGTGATTGTGGCAGAACAACAATCAGTGGAAGAAGTTGTTCTTTTAATTCTTTAAGAGCATTAGGAAAATTTTTGATCGTGTCGTTGTCAAATGAATTGTCAAATGTAAAAATCTCATTTGATCTGCATGGGTACATTTGTTTTTATTCTTGAACCATTCTACAAAAGCATTAAATCAGAGATCTATATGAGTGTTTCATTATCAAATCTCTGCATGACACTTTTTAGAGAATAATAAAAATAATATGACTATTACATTAATTCTGTTGAAGTCGCTCTGGACATAAAACATAGTTGGACAAAATATTGTTAATAAAATATCAAAAGGATTGTTTAATATATTATAAGTAATATTTATTAAAAAAATTACAGATAAAAAATAAATGAAATAATAATAAAATTCTATATATATGTCATGCAGCAGAATGATGTGAAAAATAGAGCACTATAAATAATAATATGGACGACTCCATGCCATTGAAAAAAATTCTATAATTTATTTTAAAAAAAGTTTCAAGTATATTTCAGCATAAAATATTAAGAATTTAACGATGCAATTAAATTTAACAACTTTAATTAAAAATGAGAAAATAAAAATTTTGGAAATAAATTTTTAACTAATAGTGAGTCATGACTCACCGTTGGAAATGTACAACAGTGGCAGAACACAATTTTACACATTGTTGTCATTTTAAGAAAAAATAAAATGATTTAATCAAAACTAAAAACATTTCCATGCATAATATCATCAAAGTTTTTCAAAAGAATGGTAAAAATGACTCAATGTTGGATGTTCAATGGTGGATCACTGCAAACTTAAAAAAATTATTAAACAAAAGCTTGAAGATGCAGATAATTAGAAGAAATTAATATTTTTTAAAGAAATATAATAATAAAATTAAACATATGAAAAATAAAAACATATTTACTTCGATGTTGAGTAACACATAAGGTAAGGGAACTCAACCAGAAATAATAAAAAAACCAATAAAAGCAACACAATAGGATAAACAAGGTTTTGTATGATATTGAATAAGGAACTGACAAGGGATAGAACAGTAAAAAATAACACACCGTTGTGGATTTCCAATGGTTCCAAAAATTACATGCTATTTTTAATTTCCAATATTGTCATAAAAAATGACATGCTCAGCACACATTGAAGGCATGAGAAAAATTTGCATGAGTTAAAAATGTATTGAGCGAGGGATGAGATGAATATTCAAATGGATGAGAAAAAATGAAGAAGATATTATGATCCAAATGAGATACCATTCTAGTCTAAGAGCGAGTGTGAAGGGAAAAAGTGTGGAAGAGAGATCGACGACAGGGATTAACGTAAGGAGGACCCAACAGCCAGTATTGAGTTTCAGCAGAAAATATGCTTCCCAAATCGAATCTAAAATGTAGGCGGGTCATGGTATATAATTTAGAGCACTATGTGGACTGGCCTGAGCCAAACAACAAGAATACACAGCACACATTGAAGGCATGCGGTTCCCTTGATCCTACTATGCAAGCGTGCACTGCTTGGGGCCTTATACATTGGCCTTATATTAGTATGTGGGCACTCTTCCCAAGCTAGGTTCTGTGTGGGCCTCTATGTATTGGACCTCCCATGGGTTTGACTTAAGGGTCCCCTTAAATATGTTATGAGGTTTTGTCTTATATAGGCTTACACAGAAGCCTTAATTTTAAATATCAAAATAAAGTAGTAAAACAAAAAAGAAAACATAACAAAATATGTATAAGAAATTACTTTTTAAACAAAATTGAATTTAATTAAATATTATGCAATTTTAATTTATCAAAACAAATAGTTAACACCCAATTATAAACAATCTCTCCCTTTTGTAAATTACAAAACATAATATTTATTAAACTTTCAAACATCTCAATAGAAAAATTATTAAATCTCCAAAAACTCTCCCAATTTTTGAAATTTATCAAAAAGTAAAATATTAAAAGTAGTGAAATAAACAAATAAGAATATTTCATTTACATACAGTATTTAAAAAATTTCATTACTCAACTAATAAATTTTAAACAATATGATCTAATTTGTACTTAATCATACAGGAAAATATCAGAGAGAGATAGAAAATAACAGATACTTGTGATGTTCAAATAGAAAATTTTATTTGATAAAAAGTAATCAAAATATAATAAATAACTTTCAATTTTAGAATACATACATAAAACATTGAATTGATTGATCAAAACATAAAATATACTTAAGCGATAGTTATTCTTTCAGCATACCCAGTTCAAAACATACATTAGAGTATAAAATAGATATTTTCTTTTAAAAAAATCAACCACTATAAAAGTAAAAAAATACAATATTCAATGAAGGGAGAATTGAGATAGTGTTATTTTTGAAAATCAATTTTTAACCAGAATGGTCTAATTAGCATTAAAATCAGGTGATCGGTATTTAACATATCATTTACACAAAATAAAAAAGTTAAGATTTTTTACATGTTAAGTTTTAAAACACAAGTAATGAATAAAACATTGTTACATCTAATGAAAAACTTATTTTCATGAATCGATTAGATAAAACAAATATTTTCAAAAGAAATAAAAAAATTCTTTTCATTAAAGGTTTTAAGAAAAAACAAACAAACTCCCCCTGGGTTTAAGTAAAGAAATATTAAATTTAATAATAAATCAACTAAAATAAATGTTATTATCAAACTTAAATCAATTTTGATATTAATTAATTATTTAAAACAATTTAGGATTCCCAAAATATTTAAGAATTATGAAAGAATAAGATATAAAGCACATAAGATATTTTAGAAGTGCATTGAAAACTTTCCTCGATCAATTGATGAAAAATTATTTCAAACAGACCAAGGAATTTTAAGTTTGTATAAACAAATTGTTTAAACACTTATTTAAAACTTACATAGTAGTGCATTATTTCAAATAACACACAAGGTATAACTCCCCCTAAATTTTTACATCTTTAAAGAAAGATATAACAATATTGTTATAACATTTAAAATAAGAGTATACATATAATCAACATATTTATAACTAAAGGCTTAAGTTAGTAAACTATAACAATTTTAAAAGCTAAGAAAAAATAGAGAAAATTTAAATCATATGCCTTGAACCATAAATAAAATGTTTTATTTTAAAATATATTAGATATCTTGTATTCCATCATATCAACCTATATTAAAAATGATATTGTGCATGATGATTAAAAATAAACTTATCTAGATATAGTGACCAGATTAGTTTCAACAGGATTTGAAACATCCTTTGGGAGCCCATGCCTGTCCATATACCATGAGACTTTAGTATTCTTTAGGAAGGCTTCCTTTAAAACAAATCAAACATATGGTTGTTTTAGAATCCAGACTAGTTTGGGTCCAAATGGATTAGTAGAAAAAGATTTAGGTACCCAAACAAATGTGAGACATTTATTATAGGGTAATCTAGAAGACAAATTCTTTGAAATAAAAGTGTTAGTATGGCCTAAAGACTAGGTGTACTTCAATGAACATTCAATTGCATAATGCCCTTTCATGTTTCACTTAAAGAAAGTAACATTTGAAATATTCCCATTTATGCCTTTAACAAAATAAGTTATATACATCTGAGGAACCTGATTGTTATATCCAAACCCCTTTTTATCATATTTAGGTTTTTTCATATCCATTATTTTATCAAATTTATCTTGTCCTTGAACAAAGATAAATAAAGATTCTTTTAAACCAGTGATTTCCTTTTTTAAGGTTTTTGTTCTCTTTCTAAACAACTTCCAGGTCATCACATATTTTCATATTTGAACTTGATCCAAACAAAATTTAGTTTCTTATTTTCATGTTTAAGATGCTTACATTCCTTTTCAAATTTATCTAAATCATCATAGACTTATTTAAATCTTTTGTGTTGATGTTCATAATTTTTAGACAAGAAATATTTTATTTTAACATTCTTATCTTTAACTTTTAACAATTCAGAATCAACAGCCCTTTTCTGTTCTATACTTCTTAAAACGGAATCTTTTATTTTATTCTTTAATCTTTTTATTTTTTTTCTTTTCAATTCCCTGTACATTTCAGCCATTCTTAATATATCACTTTGAAATTTATCATTTTGAGCAGTTAATTATTTAACTTCATTTTTAATGTCAATTTCATATTCATAACTGTAATAAGTTTAAGAGTATGCCTCATTCACAATAGAATCCATCAAACACATATTTGTAGGTTTTTTTCCGCTTTCAAAACCAACATCACTTGAGTAGAACTCTTATGTGCAACTCCATCCAACATGATATGCCTTTCTTTGTTCCTTGTTGTATTACTTATCCTTTTCTTGTTGTTTTAACTTAAGATAGTCTAATTTTATGTGCCCCTTTTTCCTACACTCATAACATATTAATTTTGAAGCATCATATTTTCTGGTCTTACCTCTTTTACTTCTTCTTCTATCATAATTTGGATAATCTCTTTTAGGACGCTTCTTGAAGCCTCTTTTACCCTCCATATACTTGTAAACACCTTTGGTGAAATTTTCAATTTCATCCTTATCACTTTGTTGTAACTCAGAATCATAAGAATTAGCAATAACATTTACATTTTATTTGAATGGTATACCTTTTCTCTTATCATGATCATATGTATTATCATTCTTCATTTCTAACTCATATTGTAGTAATGATCCTACCAGTTCATCCATGGAATATTCAGTAAATTCCTTGCTTTCTTCAATAGCCACTTTCTTTGAATGTCATCTTTTGGGTAGAACTCACAGTAGTCTTTCAATGAGGGCTTCATTCTTCATGGTTTCTCCCAGAGCAATGATGATGTTGACAATCTTCGTGAATCTATTATACATCTCATTTATACTCTCTTGTGTTTTCATTATGAACAATTGAAATTCAACTCGATGTATACCTAACTTATTTCTTTCCAACTTCTTAGTAACTTGGTGAGTGACTTTCAAAGTCCTCCAAATGTCAGAAGTAGTCTTGCAAGATGAAATATGACTATGCATATTTCTAATTAATGAACAATATAAGAAATTCATGACTTTGTAATTTAAAACACATTTAGCAGCCTCATTACCAATAAGAGTTTCTAATTCAACATCAGGTAATTTATAAGGTTTAGACATAATACCCCAATAGTCAACACCAATATTCTTTAGGAATACCTTAATTTTGTCTTTCCAATAGACATAATCACTTCTGTTGAAGTGTGGTGGTCGAATGGGATTGAACGTCTGAAAATCCTAATTAGACATAACAGAGTAATGGATCTTTTCCTTAGATGTTTAATTCTATGATAATGGTTAGTTCAGAAATATATGATGAAAACAATTAAAACAAAATCCATAAACAGGAACCATGCTCTACTACCAATTGTTAGTTCTCTTAGTATGAAAAAAATGACTAGAGGGGGGTTGAATAGTCCTTTTTAATTTATTATTGCAAATACAAATTTATCAGAGTAATATTAGTGTTAAATGATGTAGCGGAAAGAAAACAATTAACACATACGGTTTTTATAGAGGTTCGGATCTCAATATCCTAGTCCTCTCTTCAATCTCCTCTACTCCTCGAGGAGACTGATATGCAATATATCATTACTTTTGATTGGGAGTAATAACCCAATTGCAAGAATTACAGACATATATTTTTCACTTAGTGGTATAACTCCACATAAATTTTTCACCTAGAGGTATAACCCCTAACTTTCTAAGGAGTCACAACCTTCATACCTTTTGTATGGGAGGAATAACCCGACCTTCCTTTTGGATGGGAGGAATAACTCAATGACAGCTTTTGGATGGGAAAAGCTTAAACCAGACTCTAGAATATAAACTGGAGATTGGAATAATTACAACGGGGAAAAATAATACAAAACAAATGAAACAAGAACTTGAGCAGATGACAAAGAAGTTCGATGCATATCTTCTTCCTTGATCACAAAGGTATAGAAGATGTAGAAGATGATGATCTTCTATGATCGCAGCAGAATAACAATCAGTCCGAGAAGTTTTTCTTTGAATTCTTTGAGAGCAGCAGGAAAATGTCTGATCATGTCTTCATTGAATGAATTGTCGAATGTGAAAATCTCATTTCATATGCATGGGTACATTTGTTTTTATTCTTGAAACGTTCTCCTGAATCATTAAATTAGAGATCTATAGGAGCATGTCATTATAGAATCTCTACATGACACTTGTTAGAGAATAATAAATATAATATAACTGTTATATTAATTTTGTTGAAGTTGCTCGGGATATAAAACATAGTCGGGCAAAAGATTGTTAATGAAGTATTAAAAGGACTGTTTAATATATTAGAAGTAATATTTATTACACAAATCACAAATAAAAATTAAATGAAATAATAAAAAATTCTATATGTAAGACATGCAGCAGAATGATGTGAAAAACAGAGCATCGTAAATAATAATCTGCATGAGTCCATGTCATTGTAAAAATGCTATAATTAATTTTAAACAAAGTTGCAAGTATATTTCAGCATAAAATATTAAGCATTTAACAATGTAATTAAATCTAACAACTTTAACTGAAAATAAGAAAATAAAAAATTTGGAAATAAATTTTTAACTAACAGTGAGTCATGACTTGCCATTGGAAATGTATGGCGGTGTCAAAACACAATTTTACACACTGTTGTCATTTTAAAGAAAAAATAAAATGATTTAATCAAAGCTAAAAACATTTTCATGCATAATATCATCAAAGGGTCCGAATAGAACAGTAAAAATGACTTAATATTGGATGTCCAACGGTGTCTCACGACCCACCATTGGGTTCCAATAGTATCTCACTGCAAACATAAAATAAATTGATTAAACAAAAGTTTGAAGATGCAGATGATTAGAACAAATTAATATTGTTCAAAGAAATATAATAATAAAATCAAACATATGAAAAATAAAAACATATTTATTGTCATGTTGAGCAACACATAAGATAAAGGAACTCGGTCGGTTTCGTGAAGGAAGACGAATGGAGAAGGAAGGATGTCACCAGAGAAGAAGAGTATTGTTGGTGGTCGGACTGCTGTTGATGGAAATGAGTGGAGGACGAAAATGAACAGGATGAGAAAAAAGTGCAGGAGTTCAAAAAGTGTTGAATGCGGGATGAGAGGAATGATCAAACAGATGAGAAAAATCTAAGAAGATCCGACGATCCATATGAGATATCATCCAGTCCGAGAGAGAGCGGGAAGGGAAAAAGGGCAGAAGAGAGATCGACGACGGGGATGAACACAAGGAGGACCCAACAGCCAGAATTGAGTTTCAGCATAAAAGATGCTTCCCACATCGATTCCAAAATGCAGGTGGGTCGCAGTATATGAGCCAAAGCGTGGCGCAGATTTTCCAGAGCTAAATAACATACATACACAGCACACACTGAAGGTCTATGCTTCCTTCAAGTGCACTACTTTTGACCTTGTTTATGTAAGGCAACATGATATAAGAGATTCATCCACTACTCGAGGCCTTATATATATCCTTATTCAATCACTTTTTCCAGACATAAGGCAACATGATCTAAGAGATTCGCATGTCAGGTTCTGTGTGGGCCTCTGACATAAGGCAACATAATCTAAGAGATTCATCCTCTACTTTTCTCATGTCAGGTTCTGTGCGGGCCTCTGTGTACTGGAAGCTTGTACAGCAACCAACATGAACTAAGAGATTCATCCACTACATATAAGGCAACATGATCTAAGAGATTCATCCTCTACTTTTCTCATGTCAGGTTCTGTGCGGGCCTCTGTGTACTGGAAGCTTGTACAGCAACCAACATGAACTAAGAGATTCATCCACTACATATAAGGCAACATGATCTAAGAGATTCATCCTCTACTTTTCCCATGTCAGGTTCTGTGCGGGCCTCTGACATAAGGCAACATGATCTAAGAGATTCATCCTCTACTTTTCGCATGTCAGGTTCTGTGCGGACCTCTGACATAAGGCAACATGATCCAAGAGATTCATCCTCTACTTTTCTCATGTCAGGTTCTGTGCGGACCTCTGTGTACTGGAGGCTTGTACAGCAACCAACATGAACTAAGAGATTCATCCACTACTTGAGGCCTTATATATTCCCTTATATCCTTATGTGATCACTTTTTCCAGACATAAGACAACATGATCCAAGAGATTCATCCTCTACTTTTCCCATGTCAGGTTCTGTGCGGGCCTCTGACATAAGGCAACATGATCTAAGAGATTCATCCTCTACTTTTCTCATGTCAGGTTCTGTGCGGGCCTCTGTGTACTGGAGGCTTGTACAGCAACCAACGTGAACTAAGAGATTCATCCACTACTTGAGGCCTTATATATTCCCTTAAATCCTTATGCGGTCACTTTTTCCAGACATAAGGCAACATGATCTAAGAGATTCATCCTCTACTTTTCCCATGTCAGGTTCTGTGCGGGCCTCTGACATAAGGCAACATGATCTAAGAGATTCATCCTCTACTTTTCTCATGTCAGGTTCTGTGCGGGCCTCTGTGTACTAGAGGCTTGTACAGCAACCAACATGAACTAAGAGATTCATCCACTACTTGAGGCCTTATATATTCCCTTAAATCCTTATGCGATCACTTTTTCCAGACATAAGGCAACATGATCTAAGAGATTCATCCTCTACTTTTCCCATGTCAGGTTCTGTGCGGGCCTCTGACATAAGGCAACATGATCTAAGAGATTCATCCTCTACTTTTCTCATGTCAGGTTCTGTGCGGGCCTCTGTGTACTGGAGGCTTGTACAGCAACCAACATGAACTAAGAGATTCATCCTCTACATGACACTCTTTCCTTTACCTTCATCCTACAAACCAAGTTTACAAACACTAAGGCAAAAGTATGATGTAAGATACCACCAAATAATCTATACAATGTCTATCTTTATACAATGTCTATCCACATGCATCTGTTAGTTCTTGTATACAACATATTTCTAAAATATTTCAAAAGAATTCATTGTCCATATGAATCATCCTTTGGTTTTCTTTTCAAAACATGCTATATTAAAATAAACAAAGCAATATGACATAACATTTATCCATGAGGCATAAGTAGGGTGAATAAAATAGGTTTCAAACTTCAATATCTAAATCAAGTGGGCAAAAAGGCATATCAAATCAACATGCACATAATGTAACCACAAAGCACCAAAGGGAAATCCATGACATAAGGGTGTACACAACTAAGACCGACAAGAAACACTTGTCAGCATAAGTGAATCCTAATGCCTGGGAACCTCAATCCCCTGGTAAGACTACCCACTGTCAACCATGGCATCATAGGCACCTACCCTACTGATAGCTTACTCCAATATGGCTCACATATGTCTAGCTTTTTCTTGTACCCCAAGGTCTTCCCAATGTGCTATTACATCATCATTATATTTAAGAAACCAAAACCCAATTTTATAAACATTTTTTTAATGAAAGTGATTTCAATAAACATTAAACATGGAAAATCCATTTCATTTTCATGCCCACATTTTCATAAAACGTTTTCTATAGTGATGTCGCATCGCTTCCATGTTTGAAAATCCATTTCAAATTCAAAACCATCTTTGAGGAATTTTATTAAACACATCATGTGTATAAAATCCAATTTTCAAATAAAACCCATTTTGTAAACACTCTCACCTACCACTAAAGAACAAAGCCATAAATCATAAATCAACACCAAATGAGAGCATCACAAGAACACAATGCATGCCAATGGATAGACTATAGGAAAGAGACACTGACCTCAAGAGTAATGAAAACAATGTTTCCTTCTAGGATGGTGATGGGAGAGGAAGAGATCAGATTATCAAGAGCCTTGATCCATTGGAAACAATGTCACTTCTCTATGTTCATGCTTGATCCAGTGATCTAGTCTCAAAAGGAATCAAACACATGGAGAAGAAGAGAAGAAAACAAATTAGAAGGGATCCCACTTATCGGATTACACCCAACGGTGATCCAAGCTTTCAACTGGCATGAAGAACCACCAGTAAAAAGAGGGATATAGCCAAAATCATCACCAATGAGCCTTTTAAACGAAAGGAAATCGTATTAGGAACAAGGAAGGATGATTAGAGGAGTTAAATAATCATTTTGAGCTAAAATGACATATTAGTCAATACTTAATCGTATACCCAGCGGCGTCACCAGCAAGTCGTTGGGCATCTACCGACGGATCAGTGGTCCACCGGTTGGCCGATGTGTACAGTCAGAGAGTCTATACCTCTAAATCTCCACTAGTTGGTCAGTGGCGCTTGCAGGCATGCAGGTGTTCTGCCAGCCTGCACGGATCAGTCGGTTGCCTCATGGTGCCACCAATTGTCAAACACCCTTCTCCCGACCTACGAACGCCTCAAAAACTGAAAAATAAGGACAAGAGAGACTTCATACCTAGTTTTGTATATTGGGTTGTGACACGTGCACTCTTTGACACCCGCCTGAGCACCCCGATTCTCCTCCAAGCCTCATTCCAAGTCGAAAAAACACGCATTTGAGGTTCTCAAACTCTCGGAATATCATTATGAGGTCTAACTCAAAATCCTGTCGTCCCCCAAGTGAAAACTCAAAATTTCTCTGAACCTTCCAACGCCCATATGAACACAACGCATTGCAAGGGTGTTAGTTTTCATCTCATTGAGAGAAGGCAAAGTTGATGCTTAGTATTTTCTAGATCTCCTCATCTGAGAGTATTCTCTAGTTTTCATCGTCAGAGAGGTTCTCTGGTGTTCTTCTCATTCCTTCTTATATCATTTCCCTTTGGAGTGACTAACATCACATGGATAATAATAGGGTCTCATCATCGAATACCAAAAAAAGCTTGGATTTGACAATTCAAGCTTGCTCTAAATATTCCAACTTTTTAAAATGGCATTTTTATTTTTATTGTTTTATTATTATGTTTTTCATTATTCATTTATTTTACTACCACAAAAAAGGACTTTCGCAGCGCTACCCTTTAACAGTGCTAAAAAAACGCTGATAAATGGAGTATCTTTATCTGCGCTAAAAGAAAGCGCTGATAAAAGGCGCTCTTAATAGTGCTAAAAAGACGTTGTTAAAAGCCTCTCTTTATCAATGCTTTTTTTTAACGCTGATATAAGTACCCCTTTATCGGCGCTTTTTTAACGTTGTTAAAGGTACCAATTTATCTGCATTTTTTTAGTAGCGCTGATAAAAGGTAGTCTTTACCAGCGTTTTTTCACTAGCGCTGATAAATGGTAAATTTCATAAAAATAATATAAATCATTAAAAATAATATATTAACATAAAAATATATTGATATTGATATATATATATATACAATATATTTTATTAAATACGATTTATATAAGGATAAATACGCATTTACACTTAATATATAAGATATTTATTGAAAAATATATTATAAAATAATTAAAAAAATGATATTAATTAATAATTTGCTAATTATTATCGAGTAATAGTCATTTAATAACAATTTAAAGATAGAAAAAATTAAAAAATTAATAAAAGATCTAAAATAAGTTGAAAACGTGACACAAACTTCAAACGGTTGTAACATTTGATCCGGGTGTCCGTTTAAGCTCTACCATATATCAAATCAAAGTCTGCGACGAGCACTACGCACAAATAATATGGAAGCAATATGTCTCATTTTTTGCGGCCAAAAAAGGCTCTGAAGACCTCCAAAACTAATTTTTTAGTCGGGATATCCCAATTTTTTAACCTTTGATAGAATTTTAGGCTAGTTTAAGGGGGTATTCTTATCTTTTTTTCGATAGAGATTCAATTTATTTTCATGACTTACGTTCATGAGGATATTATGACGTTCAAATTTTATCATTTTTCATAATGTACTGTTATTTATAATTAAGTATATACACATACATACATATTTGTATAAATTTACAAATAAAAATTTAATTTTATAAATATATATATGTATATGTATATGTATATGTATGTATATACACGTACATACATATTTGTATAATTATATTTATAGATACAGATATATATAATATGTATATGTATATATTTTTTTTTTGTGTGTGTGTGTGTATTTGTTTATTTATTTATAAATATGTGCACACATAAAACATATTTTATAAATGTATTTAAAAATAATCTTATAAATATATATTAATATACAAATAAATATATGGATAAAAAATATAATTAGATATATATATATATATATATATATAGACATATCATAAAATGAAGAATAAAGTAAGTTGGAGGAGTGGTGAGGGTCCAAGCACATAGGGGATTGGTTTCAGTTTCAAATCCAAGGGGAGCCGGATGCGCGCTGGTGATGAAGTGGCTGCCTAGCAATGTTAAAGGGCATGTGTAGTGATGTTAAAGGGTTGGGGGGGCACTATTAAAGGGAGCTTTGAGCCCTGATAAAAAGGGGGTCATCACCTTCGATTTGTAAAATTAAATTTGCAGGAATTTTTTTAAAAAAATATTTTGACTTTTATTGGCGCTTTTATTTTTGATAAAAGTCCATTTTTATCAGTGTTTTTTTAACGCTGATAAAAGGGGCATTTATCAGCGTTTTTTTTTACGGTAATAAAAGGGGCTCCCTTCAATTGCGCTTAGATCAACAACGATTTTTAGCGTTGTTGATAACCTTTTATAGGGCTATTAAAAGGGGTTTTTGTAGTAGTGTTATTACTTATGTTGTGTTTTGAGTGTGTGTATCATTATTAAAAGCTAGCAATATATCCACATCGGGCATTTTATACTTTAACATAATTTAATATCATAGAACAAAACATATATGAATATGAAAAAAATGTACTTATAAACCAATACAAAATATAATAGATATTGACAGAATATATATATATATATATTCATATTTCTAAACAAGATTATTCTTATGGACAGAACATGATATATTTCTAACTTATAAATGCGCCCAATAAAATCCTCACGCCTCATCCATATTTATTGAAAACGATAATAATTCAAAATATGACAAAACATTTATATATATTTAAATTTATTTCCCTAATCAATACGAAGAAAACTATGCTTTGAAAGTTATATAATTACGTATTTATATAAAAAGAACACCTCCCGGTTTTTACTATTTATAGGGAAAGAATAAAATATTCTTTATGGGTGGCCCTTTCCCCTCGTGATTCACGCATGCCCATTCTTATCAAATACAATGTTGACTCGCCTCCCTCCTGAGGGCGACTTGAAACGGGACTGGGCCCGGCCATCACCAACCCATCACCTTTGCCTTCCATAAATATATTATTATTATTATTATAACTCGTGAATACAAATAATAATTGAGATTATCATTTAAATTATTTCATAAAATGAGTAAAAAATGACCATGAACAAAAAAATACAATTACCTCTATTGGTGTCATTTAAATCTTATGTGTCTGTGTTAGTGTGATGAGGATGTATTAGGATAATGTTAGCGTCAAATCACTGCAATTTCATTCTTTTACGTTGTGTTATGCGATGACGGATGTAATCGACCTTATATATTTGTATTGATATATATATATATATATATATATATAATATTTGATTAAATATGATTTATATAATACCAAATATGTATTAGTAATTAATAATTAATATATTTAGTGATAATAGTTTAAAAAATAATTGAAAATTAATATTAATTAATAATTTGCTAATTAGTATCAAATAATCAACATTTAATAACAATTTGGTGATGCGAAAAAATTAAAAGTCAATTAATATATTAAGATAAGTTGAAAATAGAGTTTGAACTTCAAACAACCATAACTTTTTATCTGGATGCCCGTTTGAGCTTCACAAGATATCAAATCAGAGCCTACAAATAGATCTTCACTGTGTTGACTCAGGGAGACCCCAATCATTGTTTTCTCAAGGTCAAAAGGGTCTTGAAGGACTCCAAAACTAAGTTTTTAGTTAGAATATCCTATTTTTTAATATTCAATGAGATTTTAGTTTCATTTAAGAGATATTTCTTTTCTTTTTTCAGTATAATCTTAATTTATTCATAGGGCTTACACTCGTATGAATATTATGGTGTCGAAATTTTAACATTTTTCATATTGTAGTGTTATTTATAATAATATATATGAATATATATTTATATACATATTTGTATATATTTGTATATAAATATTTATATATAAATATTTAATTATATAAATAAATATTTAGACATATTTACATATAAAATATCTTTTTAAATAGATAAACCACATGGAAATAAATATTTATTATCCATTTTATTTAAACTAAAAATGTATGAATGTGTATATACCTATACAAATGTATATACAATCTTTATATATAAATATGTGTATGTATTAACTCACAAATATATATTTATGTATATATTCTAATATATGAAAATAAATATTAATATATAATATATGTAAATAAATACACACACATGTATAAATATACACACCACTACACTACCACAAATCGACGCAAGGGCAATGCTACCCTTTATCAACGCTAATAAAAAAATGTGGATAAAGGAGTACCTTTATCAGCGCTAACAAAAATCGCTGACAAATGTGGTATATTTTAAATAAAATATTTCATTAAAAATAATATATAAATATATTTATATTGTTATAAATATATAAATATATATACATTGATATAAATATAATATATATATTTTAAATAAGTTGTCCATGGATAAATAGAAATTTAAACTTAATATATAAGATATTTAGTAAAAAAGGTTTATGAAATAATTTAAAAAATATTTTCAATTCATATTTTTTTTAAATTTTTATCGAGTAATATTCATTTAATGACAATTTGAATATAAAAAATATAAAAAAACAAATTAAAGATTTAATATAAGTTGAAAATACAACGCAAACTTCAAACGACCATAACTTTTGACCCAGATGTTTGTTTGGGCTCTACCACATATCAAATCGAAACCTGTGATGAACTCTACACCCTAGTGACCAAGGGTAAATTCTCCATCATATTTTGTGAGGTCAAAAAAGGTCTAGAATACCTCTAAAACTGAGTTTTTAGTCGAGGTACCCTGATTTTTTTATCATTCGATGGATTTTCAGCCTCTTTTAAGGGCGTCTTTTTTTTTCCATTTTTTAACAAGGACTAAATTTATTCCTAGGGATTACATTCATATTGATATTATGGTTTTGAAATTTTATCGATTTTCACAGTGTGCTATTATTTATAATCAAATATATAACAATATATGCATATTTTTTATATATTCACACATAAAAATTTAATTTTATAAATAAATAATTAAACATATTTACATATAAAATATATTTCTCGATATATAAGACTTATCGAAATAAAAACCAATATACATTTTTATTTAAAATACAAATATATGAATATTTATATATATATATATAATGTGTGTGTGTATTAGTATGTTTGTATTTACAAATTGATATATATTGTCAATATATTCTAACATATGTATATATATATTAATATATATACATATGTAAATATATATAATTATACTTACAGATACACATATAATATATATATATATATGTATGTATGTATGTATGTATGTATGTATGTATGTATGTATGTGGTATATATGTATTTATTTATTTATTTATAAACTCACACAAAAAAACATATTTTATAAAAGTTTTTAAAGCTAATCTTATAAATATATATTAACATAACTATAAAACTATATATCTATATATATTAATATAAATCTTTATTAATATACGAATAAATATAACTATATATATATATAGATATATCATTAAAGGGAGAACAAAACAAAATGGATGAGTGGTAGAGGTGCATGCACGCAAGGGAGCGATCTCGAGTTCAAATCCAAGCAGAGGCAGTGGGTGCACGGGTGGGTGCAGGTGGCTCTAGTGCTGTTAAAGGGGTGTGCGGGCGGGAGGTTGGAGATAAAAGCAATTTTTAGTGCTTTTAAAAGCCAGATTTGTAGGGTGCACAGGTGGGTGCAGGTGGCTCTAGCGCTGTTAAAGGGGTGTGCGGGCGGGAGGGTGGTGGGGGGGGGCAAGTGGGTGTGCGGGTGGGTGCAAGGAGTGCTATTAAAGGAGTGGGTGTGCGGGTGGGTGCAGCGAGTGCTATTAAAGGGGTGGTCAAGCGTTGTTAAAAGAGACTCTGATTTATAAAAAAAACTATTTTTTTTTTATTTTTTTGACTTTTATCAGCGCTAAAAAAGCTCTAATAAATGTCTCTTTTATCATCGTTTTTTTAGTGCTGATAAAAGAGATCCCCTTTTAATAGCGCTTCGATTATCTGCACTTTTCTAGCACAGATAAAAGCGATTTTTAGTGCTTTTAAAATCCATATCTGTGGTTGCGCTACTAGAATTGTGAGCTTTTGTGGAGGGGGGATTTGAGCGACCGTCATTTCGGAGTAGGTATTGACTTTATCATTGGCCACCAAGTGGCGGTCGTTAGGCTTTCCCACTCACACCCAATTTTTCCCCTCCCACATTGTGCCCAACCTTCGCTCCTCCCTCATCAAAGCCCCCTCCCCTGCTTCCATGTTGCGCCACACCGCCTCACCTCCGACCATCGAGCCCTCTGTCATCTACCCCCTGCCGAGTACCCATCACTACTACATATTCCCCTTTTATCAGTGCTAGAAAAACACTTTATCAGTGCTAAAAAACGTTGATGTTCTATGTGTTGATAGAAAAGAGTCTCTTCTATAAGTGCTAAAAATGGTGATAATGACCCTTTTTATCAGCGCTAAAAAATTGATGATAAAATGCTTCTTTTATCAATGCTAAAAAACCACTGATAAAAGTCCCCTTTCATCAATGTTATTTTTAATGCTGATAAAACATGTCTTTACCAGCACTAAAAAACACTGATAAAAGTAAAAAAAAATTGTTTCCCATTAATTGGCAAACGATTCTCATGGAGGTCACCCCCTTTTTATCATCACTCAACCCTCTATGCCTCTTTTATCGGCGCTCGTTTGATTCCTCTTTCCATTTATTAGCGATAGAAAACTACTCCTACCCACCCCAGTGTGTGCGCCTTCACTTGGATTTGAACCCAAGACCTCCATCCTCAGACACCTTTGCCTTTACCACTATTTTATTTTCTTTTGTTCTTTATTTTATGATATATCAATGAATTTATATATATTTAGTTACATTTTTAATCCATATTTTTATTCATATATTTATACATATCTATATAATTATTTTTAAATGCACTTATAAAATATGTTCTGTGTGTGTTTATAACTACATACATACATTCATACATACATACATGCATGCATGCATACATATATATACATGTGTGTGTTTATAAATATAATTATACATATTTATATTTATTTACATATATTATATATTAAAGTTTATGTACATATATTAGAATATATATATATATATATTTGTTAATACACACACACACAAATATATTTATAAAGATATTTCATATGTAAATATGTTTATAAATTTATTTATAAAATTAAATTTCTATGTGTAAATATATACAAATATGTATATATGTCGACATATATATAATAATAAATAACACTACGATATGAAAAATGATAAAATTTGAACATCATAATATTCATATGCGTCTCGAGGCATTACTGCTTCGGCGTGATGATGGTTTACTTCTTTTTTATTTTCAAATTTTGAAATGGTTGTTTCGGTGGCGGTATTGTTGAGTCTATGCGGGGTTTTTTTGTATGTAGGTATGTTTTGAATTTTGAAATAGGTTGCAACAGACGTTCAGGTGCGGTGCATGGTTGGGTTTTTATTTTGAAATTTGTCTCTATAATGGGTGTTATGAGGTTGTGTCTGTGGAGGAATGGTTCTGTTGGTTCCCACTTACCCTTAAAAGTGGATTTTCAATAAAATTAAAAAAATGGATTGTGGCAATTGAGCCTCTATCAAAAAAAGATAAGAGGATCCCCTTAAATGAGGTTGAAAATTCCATCAAATGTTCAGAAATTATGGCACCCCGACAAAAAACTCTATTTTCGAGGTCTTATGGACCTTTTTTGACCTTGAAAAATTGTCAACTAGGCTCCCCTTAGGCCACCATGATGTATATCTTCTCACAAGCTTCGATTTGATATATTGTGAATCTCAAAGGGACACCCAGATCAAAAGTTATGGTCATTTGAAATCAAAGTCTTATTTTTAACTTGTTTTAGATCGCTTATCAATTTATTGATTTTTTATATCATCAAACTATCATTAAAAGACTATTACTCAATAGTAATTATAAAATTGTTAATTAATATTAATTTTAATTATTTTATAGACCATTTTCACTAAATATCTTTTTTTAGAAAAAAGCATAGATAGATTACGAATCAATCGAAGAAGCATTACAAATACAAAATGGAAAATGATCAAAACAAACATGGTCTTCCCAATCCTTCCGAAAGACAACCAAATGGTTAGCTAAAATATTACCTCCTCTTTTAATGAAAAAAGTTGCACTCAAAGAAAACATATAATAATGACCAGATCTTTCCGAGAATAAGACCATATGGATGCGAGTCCTCTCGATGCTTTGATAATGAGCTAATCATCAAGAAGGAATCAGATTCAATCATTACTTTTTCCCAGCCTTTAGAGTGATCCAAAAAAATACCATGAAGAATACCGGATGCTTCCACCACAACCGATACCCGATTAACATGAAAATCTATGCATTGGGATGCCACAGTCTGACCATCGCTTTGGCAGGCAATAATCCCAATACCCACCCATGAACCAAGAGGGAAAACAATGTCAGTATTTAACTTGATAAAGCATTCTGGGTGGGTGGGTGGGGTGGGGGTCCAAATAGAAAAGTGCCACAACCTAGCAACAAGTGAAAAAGTAAAATAGGTGAGAGAGCCCCACTGTCAGTTCCCATGCTATGAGCACCACACGTGGTCCAAGAACCTCGTATCCCTAAGCTCCCCTGATGTCATTGTAGACGCCAGAAAAGTCCGTTGTTCCCAAACGAAGCTCCGGATGCGGAAAGTGAAGTGATATTTGGAGTCGGAAGAACGTTTCGGAGGGCCCGGAGGCCTTGCGCGGAATTTCAGAGGCCCGCGCGCAAAGGTGATGTTCCGCGCGCAAACCCCCCGGGATGCGCGCAATGCGCCGGTCCGGCGCGCAATTTTGCGCGCCGCGGGTCCGCGCGACTCCCTTGCGCGCCGCGCCCGATTCCGCGCCCGCGGGGGGAATTTCGCGCTCGCACCCTGGATTCCGCGCCCGGGGTTGCCTATAAATACAAGGCGACCCCCAACGTTTCAAAGGTTGCTGGAAGTCGAAACGTCTCCCGTGCGCGCAATTCAACCCCTTCCGCGCGCAATGACGAACTTCAGGTAACCTCCTTTCTTTCGCGCAAGAAAGCCTCGGGGTCCGCCTTCGCGCGCAATCCCCGCTGGCTCCTTTCATTTGACTAAACATTCACCCTAAGGCCTTTGCGCGCAAAAGAACCCGCTTGCGCGCAATTGCCCCCGGGGTGCGCGCAATCCGGCCTGATTGCGCGCACCCCCCCTTCTTTCAAGTGGCCATTCATTAGAGAATGAGCCGTTGCCCCCGCGCGCTATCCGAAGCCCGGTGTGAGCAATCTCAAGCATCCGCGCGCAAGGCGCTGGCCCAATTGCGCGCCAGCCGCCCCGATTGCGCGCCGGCCCGCAGTATTGCGCGCAAAGCTTCCTTTTTGCGCGCAATCTGCCAGGGTCGTCCCCGTTGACCTCCTAAGGGTACCCGCCTGTGTGGCACCCGATGATTCTCATCCCGGGTGCCCGCACCGTGCGTTGTCTTCCCGTGCGGCCCTCCAGGCTTGCGCGAAGTGACACGCACCTATGTCCAGCATGACGTTAAACTGCACACTCGTCCAGCATGACGTTAAACTGCATATACGTCCTGCACGACGTTAAACTGTACATCGTCCGCGCTGCAAGACGTTAAACTGCCAAGTGCTTCGTCCGGCAACCTATGCCCAGCATGACGTTAAACTGCACACCCGTCCAAGCTGCACGACGTTAAACTGCCTAGCCCCCATCGTCTGTGCTGCAAAACGTTAAACTGCCAAGTGCCTCGTCCTCAACACATGACGTTAAACTGTACTTCGTCCGGCAAGACGTTAAACCGTCCGCTTCGTCCTCAACACATGACGTTAAACTGTACTTCGTCTGGCAAGACGCTAAACCGTCCGCAACCTGATCCCGTGCTCCGCACGCAGGGTCTCCCCCGGTTTGGACGTGGCCCCCACCCGCTCGTCTCTGCAGGGATGTCGGGATTGTCCCCCTTTTGGGACGATTTAATGGGAGTGGCTTTTCCCTACGGGGGCAGGGTATTACAAACCCCTAGTTTCTCGTGGGAGGCTGCACATGTGTATCTCCATTGCACCTCCCCACTGCCGAAGCCAGTAGAGGGTCTGACTGGGATCGAGGTGTCTTTTGCTTTCGGTCCAAGTCCCTTCCAACTGAGTTTTGCAGTATCCGGGCTGCCCCAAGTGCGTAAGTCCTGACAGAATGAACTACGTGGACTTTGATCCCTGTCTTCTATACAGGGTACGTAGGAAGCCTCCCTGAGGCCCAAGCCCACCACCTGGTCGTTCCGGTCGTATTTACGTCCGTTCGTCCATCAGTGGACCCCTCCAGGGTTCACGCTTGCGTTGATTCACCTATGAATCCGCCCCTGTGGAAGACTGCCCGTGTGTATCTCCACGGTGCCTCCCCACAGCCCCCCTTTTCCATTTCCCCTTTTATCGTCCAGCATGACGTGAAACTGTGATCCACCCGGCCGTTCCATCCCCCCTCCGTGCGAGGTGGTTCGGTTCAATCCTCCGCCCGGCGGCCTCGACCTCTTCGTGAGTCGGCTTGCCGACGTCCAGCATGACGTTAAACTGTATGCCCGAACTACGTTGACTTTGATCCGTGTTAACGCGCGGTACGTAGGAAGCCCCTCTGGGGTCCAAGCTCTTTACTCCATCATCCATCCTGATCCTTACCCGGGCCGCCACATCCCGGTGGGGTCATGCCACTTCACTTCACTCCACGTTACTTGGGAAGCCGCCCATGTGCTGGCCCCAGCGTCGGAGGTTCCCCGCAAAGGGGTTCTGTCATCTGATCCACTTTTCGTGTTGATCGGTCCGATGCCGTCCCCGCTGGACGTTAAACTCGCGGCATACCCCGTGTTAAACACGGGAAGCTGAGGAAAACCTCAGGTGACACAGTTCCCCGCACCTAGTACGGGATGCCTCAGGCCATCGTGCCTTCGAGAAGCCCTATTAGGGACGGAAGACAGACGTGCAGAGCCGCAGTGTTACGACACGCCCCCAGCACCCGGAGCCACCCGGCCTTCTCACCGCAGGTTGCTGCCCCGCCCAGACTCCTTGGAACGTCCGGGCGGAAGCAGCGTAATTAACCGGTGTCCATGAAGATATGGCGCCGGGAACGAGATTCACGAACATTCTTAAGTCTATGAGGGAGACCCGGATTAGGCGACAAGTTCCGAGGAGACGTCCAAGGAAGGAGAAGCCGACATCCCATCATCCCGGTTTCGATCAAGGAGCAGACGCCCCTGAATAAGGGACGGATGCCGCCCGCCCTTGGAAAGCGGGACTGCGGGACCACAAGCCGCGCGCCCATCCCCTCGGGTTGACGGGTGCACGCGCGAACGCGTCCTGGCGGAACAGCGTAACCCGACGCACATCCGCACCGAAACAGAAAAATGGTGAACCCGACGTGAATCTCTTCTCCTCGACACGAAGACCGATGGCTTTCAGAGGTGTTGGAAGACCGGCGTGTTGCCCGGCCAAGCATTCAGTCTTACCCGCCAGGGGCTGGGGAAGGGACATCGGGCACTCCGTCTCGCAACGTCGAGGGCCTGGGTTCCCCCCACGGAAGGCGTCGTGGCGCTAATGGTTGGTTGTCGATTCCTTTTTCCTGTCAGTATTAATGGGTCATTCTCCCTGCTTGCAGAAATCAGGTCGCCCGATCTAGTGCCCGAACGCCACCCGCCCACTGGCGCAGGGACAGGGGAGACACCGATGCGGCTGCTCCGCGCGGTCCCGCCCGTTCCGCAGCCGTCCCAGCAGCCGCAATTGCGGGACGACCACGCCCTCTCTCCCCCTCGGAGGTCATCCAGAGAAGGGTGATCAACACCCTGGTGCGGAGATACGAGGAAGAGGGAGTCATCCCCACTAGGGAAATGGCTCGCCTGGACCTTGAGGAGGCTGCGCCTCGCCACCACCGCCGCCCCCGAGGGCCGCGCAGGGAGGCACCGCTGCCTACCTCAACGTCCAATCGCTTCGGGAGTTTATCCCCGGAGCGCTCTGACAGTTCCCTTCCTTATGCGGATGAGGTGGGAGATGCCCAGGATCACCCTATCCGAGGTCCGCTCCAGGGATCCACGATAAGGGCTCCCGCCAGGCCACGGCGACATCGCCGCCAGGCCCCTCAAGTCGAGGAACAGGCTCTCCACCTGCCCGCGCCGCTCATCCCGGCTCGTCTGTCTCGACGCCAACGTCGGGCACGAGCGGAAGAGGATGCCCACCTTGGGGCTCTAGCAACAGCGGCCGCATTGGCCCAAGCCACTGCTGGCTCCAGTCGCCAGGCCTCTGTGCATCCTGAGCGGGGGAACTCCTATGCCCGACCCGGATCGAGGCCCCGACCGCCCCAAAGGCAGGTTGGGTCGACTCTCCCGGTTGCTGGTACAGACAGTAGCCACCGCGGACCACCTCGCGGTAGCGCTATTCACCAACAGGGGCTACTCCGTGTGGCCGATCCAAGAGGCATGGGTCATCCCACCTCCCGATCTCGGCCCGGAGGCCCGCCCGGAATCATCTCTCCCCGCGTCCCCTTTGATATCTGTCCCGGTGCCCCTCGCACCTTGGTTCCCAGTCCTCTCGGCCCCAGCACCAGTGCGGCCGGAGGACGCCAGGACAGAGATCAGCCCTGCCCCGAAGAACCACCCAGGGGCAGGAAGGCAAGGCGTCGACGCCGAGGGAAGAATGTTGCGGAGTTCCGGACAGAGATCCGACCGGTTTGCTTCTCTGACTCAGAGGCAGAGTACGATTCGGCGACAGAGCCCCTTCCCCAATCCCGCCAGTCAAGGGCAGGGGTAGGAATGCGGCACGTCAGCCTCGTGCTCCCCGAGAGCGAGATCGATGTGATCCCCGCGTCTCTCCGAAGGTATATCCGGAGTAACGAGGGCCTGGTAGACCCCCAAGGATCAAACTTGCGGTTGGTACCGGCCCCTCCGGAAGTGCCTTCCGTCTCGATCAGAGAAGCCGGAGACTTTTTCTGGGGACCGACGGTCGAACCACGATCTGGTGCGCCCTCGGCGAGCACCGATGCTACGGCAGGATGTTCGCTCGCCGGCCCATCCTATCGTGATGTGGTAGCTGGGGCACCGCCACCCTCAGGGGGAGGCCCGGGATATGGAGGCCAATCGGCCTGCTCGCCGTATTCACCGCCGGCCAGCCCGTCGGCCCGACGGCCCGCCTCGGCACCACTACCAGTTCCCCGTCCGTTCCCAGCCATGGAAGAGGACCGAGGAGATCTGGGTCCCGAGTTTGAGTCGTGGAGCTTCTGGACCGTCCTTGCAGAGGGCCACTTCCCTGAGAAGTTTTGGCCAGTCGCAGGACCGGGCTTTGATGCACCCGAATCGCTCACCCCGGATGAGTTCGAGTGCTTCCACCGAACTCTCCGGGAGACTCACTCCCGTCTTCACTGCCTACAAATGCCATACCCCGGGAGTCAACTACACCTGGAGGATATTGGTGAGCAGTGCCGTCAAATTGACCTGGCCATGCTCCCCGCGGTTCGGCACCCCGGGTCATTTGGGCACCACGAGGCCCTCCAACAACGATGCGTTGAGTGCTTTCAAGTACTCCGCAAAGTTATCGAGGAAGCCACTCCCCACGTGTATATCCGTGGATGGGGGCAGTACGCTGCCCTACGCTTCAGTGTGATTCGCCGACAGCCCGATTCGTTGGGTGGCCCTGAGGGTATATCCCCAGGGACAGGAACAGTCAATATGGCTGACCTGTCGGGAGAGGGGAACGACTTGGAACTTCTCGACGGGGGCTTCCCCCCCGAAGACAAGCCGTCGTCAGACCCATCAGTGAGAGTTACTCGTCATCAGAGGAACCTCCTGGGGCTCCCCGCACCCACTGAAGCACTGACGTTGAGCCGAAACGTCAGCAAAGGAAAAGAGCACAGCGAGGCTATAAGGCCCGCCGACCCATCTGCCTCCATGCGGAAGGCAGAGGAGGATCCCGAGAAGGCTACGCTACGTCAGCAGCTCGCCGAACAGAAGAGGCTGGTTGACCAGCTCCTCGCCGAGCGCGCTGCAGAACGGCGGCCTGACTACGGTGATCCCAGGCCAGGGCAGCAGGGACCGGAACAACCACCCCTCGATGAGACTCTCCCGGGCAACCGTGATTACGCCGTGTTCGCCGACAGGAGAGAGGCCATTGCCTACGGCAAGAGGGCGCGGTATGTTTCGCCACACCCTCCCGAGCGGCGCGACTACCCGAGAGATCCCGCTCGGATTCCTCCCGCTGCCCCAAGGGCCGCTCCGCCAGCCATCCCACGAGCTGCCGAGTTCGACGATCCGGTCGACGACCCGATTGAAGGGCCATGCAATGCGCTCGTGGTTAGAGATCCTCGCCAGGACTGGAACCCATGTCCGGACGATCTGATGGCGGCACTCATTGCCCGCTTGGAAGCCTTGGAGACTCGGCAGGTGGCGATCCCACCGGACGGCAAGCCATACCCAGCATGGGTGGATGACATGCCGGCGCCTCCGGGATTCGGGAATCCCACTTTCGCCCCCTTCAACGGGACCGGAGATCCGCCACAACATTTGGCCCATTTCAACTCGAGGTGCGGGCCTATGTTGGGGACTCCGGCGCAGCAAGAGGCCGCTAAGCTTCGCTGCTTTGTCCAGACACTGGAAGGGCCAGCATTTGTCTGGTACAGCCAGCTCCCCGTCGGGTCGGTAACCAGCTGGGAGGACCTCCGTAGACAGTTCCTCTACCAGTTCAGTTCCACGACCCGGAAGACGAGTATCGCAGACCTCTTCAAGTGCAAGCAGAGGCCTGATGAGCGAGTCGCGGACTTCGTCGCCCGATGGAAGGGTCTCACGTATTCCCTTGACATGCCATTGACTCAGGAGCAGTTGCTGACAATGTGCGTCGGGAACGTCAAGACCGAGCTGGTCCCTTCCCTGATCACTCAGAATTACCCCGGAGGGTTCAGGGACTTCTCAGACAAAGCTCAACGTCTTGAGGAAGCCCTGCAACAGGCCAGCCAGGCACACCCGCTGCCTCCTATGATTCCTGCAAGGAGAGCCAGCAGGGCTGAGCCCGCTGCTGTGGCCCAGATAGAGGCTCCCAGGCCGTTGGAGCTGCTGCCGGTGAGGCCAGCTCCGCAGCCTCACAGGAATCCGCCTCCACGGGCTCAGTTCCCGGCCCAGCAACAGCAGCCTCAGAACCGGCCGGCCCCTCCGCGTAATGTACCGCCGCAACCCAGGCGAGATAATCAGGGTCCACCTCCTCGGCAGGCCCCTCCAGCCCCTCGTCAAGACCGCGCTCCCAGGGGCCCGCGACACCTGACGTACTCATTCCATGAGGATCAGGTCCCCGGTTATTTCCGGAGCGCCCTGGAGCAGAGGATTGTGCGATTGCCTGAGTGCTGGAGGCCAGAGGAGGCACATCTCACGGATAACCCCCGCTACTGCCCCTACCATCGGGCCCTGGGGCACACCATCCAGCGGTGCTATGTGTTTAAGGACTGGCTCCAAGACCAGATTAACAACAATGTAATCAGGTTGGGCCCAGCTCCAGCACAGGTAGCGGGCGTGTTCGTGGGATCAGATGACGATAGTGGCAACGAGGACGAATGGCAGCTGGTCTCCGACCGCGGGTCCCAGAAGTATAATAACTGGATGGCCCGCAAGACGACCATTCGCGCCCAGGGAATCATCCGTGCGCGCTTGAATCAGCCTGAGCCCCCAGAACTTGCGGGTGCTGCTTCGGCATCGTCGTCCCAGTCTGCCTCCTCCAAGAGGAGCAAACGGCGGCAGCGCAAGAAGGAAGAGCGCGCCCCGCCAGTTCCGCCACTATCCCGTACTCTCGGCGATTTCATGCCCCCGGAGATGGGGGTCCCTCCTCGGATCCGCCCGGTGATGGATGATTCGTCCGATGACGGTATTGGGTACGCTTCGGTTAACACCGTCGAGCTGGTAAATCCCTTTTCGGTTCCCGACGTTGAAGAACACCAGGTGGACCTCCCTGGTGTCCCCGGTCGTCGCCACCGTCGGAAGAACCGCAGCAGCAGGAGTCGCCGGGGCACAGCCGTCGGTACCTCCGGCCAGGCCGTGCACGCCACTGAGACTAGGCGGCAGGCTCAAGATCGAGCTCAACGTGCGCAGGCTCCCCATCCGGGGATGACGGATTCGCCTCCGCCACTGTTTGTGGTATGGGACCAGGCAGAACCGCCTCAGCCGCGTCGCGACCAGCTCCGCCCTGCCACAAGTCCATCCCGGCCTCCTGACTCCAGTACGGTGACCATTTCCCGGACTGCGACCAGTGAACAGCGAGATGCGCCAAGTACCAGTCGGCCGCCGATCCAACCGGTAAGGCCCGTCATGCCACCAACCGCAGAGCAATCTCCTGCAACCAGGAGCTCGCGCTTGGCCAAAAAGTATGATGTCCTGAAGCACTTGGCCGACATCCCAGCAAGGCTCTCCATCCTTGAGGCTCTGCGCATGTCATCTGAGATGCGCGAGGCACTCGCTGAAGCCCTGAAGAGCCCCCTCCAGTTCGAGACAGAGGTTGCGGCTGCAGAGGCCTTCCACGCCGAAACGATCGAGGACGCCGAATGTCAGGCAGTTATCTCGTTCTCTGGTAAGGATGAGGACCCTCCTATACAGGGACACATCCGTCCGCTGTATGTCACTGGCCAGTTCAATGGCCTTGAAGTCCGGCGTTGTCTTGTCGACACGGGGTCTGGGATTAATCTGATTCCAACTCGGACGCTCCGGAGATTGGGGTTGTCTGAGGATGACTTGATTCCCTCCGACCTCAGGATCCAGGGGTACGACCGCACCGAGCAAACCCCGGTCGGCAAGATACGTTTGAAGACCCAGTTCGGTGACTTGGTTGCCAACACCGAATTCATGGTAGTCTCTCAGGACACTGCGTATAACGCATTGATGGGCAGGCCATGGCTCCATCTTCACGCGGCGGTTCCCTCGTCATACCACCAATGCCTCAAATACTCCCTTAATGGTCGAGTAGGCGTGCTTCAAGGAGATGCCTCTCCTTTTGCCTCATGTGAAGCCCGCTATCTGGACGCGGACTATTACAAGAGCAAGGATAAGCAGATCCTGGCAGGTGAGGTTGAGCCTGTCGCTGTTGCAAGCGATCCCTGGGCAAGTCTGGATGACGCTTACGTCCTCCCGATTCACCGGTTGGACGTCGCCATGGTCTTGACGGTCCGCGAGTCTCCTGATGAGACGGCCGCGACCGCCCGCGCCAACACCAGTGGCCCAGCAGGACCTGGTAGCCCCAATGCAGTTGCCAACGCAGTCTCTCCCGTGGACGATCCCTCCCCGAGTGGAGAGGGTATGGAAGACGCACCCCCAGCCTTTGAGGAGGGCGTCCCCGCCACGGTCGATGAGTTAATACAGGTGAACCTTGGAACCGAGGCCGATCCAAGACCCACGTTGGTTAGTGCCGCCATGCCCTCTGAGGAGCGGCAGCAGTACGTGGACTTTCTCAGGCAGCACCGCGATGTGTTCGCTTGGGGCTATGACGAGATGCCGGGGCTAGATCCTCAGGTAGCCGTCCACCGCCTTGGTCTCCCGGCGAACCATCGCGGGTTCAAGCAGCCTCCCAGGAAGATGCACCCATCCCACGGTGCCATGGTTGAGGCCGAAGTTGACAAGCTTATCAAAGCCAACTTCGTGAGGGAAGTTCAGTACCCCAAATGGCTGGCCAACATTGTGCCGGTCAGGAAGAAGAACGGGCAGATTAGAGTCTGCATCGACTTCCGCGATCTCAACCGCCACTGTCCGAAGGATGATTTTCCCCTTCCAGTGACAGAGCTGTTGATTGATGCCACGGCAGGGTTCCAAGCCCTCTCCTTCATGGATGGATACTCCGGATACAACCAAATCCGGATGGCCCCTGAGGATGAGGAGTTCACTGCCTTCAGGGCCCCCCAAGGTACCTTTTTCTACCGGGTCATGCCCTTCGGCCTGAAGAATGCAGGTGCCACCTACCAACGGGCGATGCACCGCATATTCAAGCCAATCCTCGGCACACTGGTGGAATGCTACGTCGACGACTTGGTTGTCAAATCGCGCCAGCGTCAGGACCATCTCAAAGATCTTGAGAAAGTGTTCAGCTTCCTCCGGTCTCGCTGCCTGAAGATGAACCCGTTGAAGTGTGCCTTTGGGGTCACCTCCGGAAAGTTCCTTGGATTTGTGGTAAGATACCGGGGTATTGAGATCGACCCAGAGAAAATCAGGGCGATTAGCCAGATGCCTCCCCCGGGTACCGTCCGGGAACTGCAAGGGTTCCAAGGCCACTTAGCCTATATACGCCGATTCATCGCGAATCTGGCCGGCAAGTGTAAGCCCTTTTCTCGGCTTATGAAGAAGGGTTCCACCTATGTATGGGATAAAGAGTGTCAGACCGCTTTCGAGGAAATCAAGCAGTACCTGCTTCAACCTCCGGTCCTGATGCCGCCCGTATCCGGAAAGCCGCTGGTCCTTTATGTGACCGCCCTGGAACGGTCCCTGGGTGCCCTTCTCGCCCAGAAGAACAACGAGGGAACAGAGAATAGCCTCTATTACCTCAGTCGCATGCTCCTCGATGCGGAGGTTAGGTATTCCCCCATCGAGAAGAGCTGCCTGGCGCTCGTATTTGCCGTACAGAAATTATGGCACTACTTGCAGCACCATGAGGTACAGTTGGTTTCTCGGGTAGACCCGTTGAAATATATCCTGAGCCGACCTATGTTGACTGGCCGTCTAGCGCGGTGGGCTGTGATTCTCCAGCAGTTCGACATCAGGTATGTGTCTCAGAAGGCCATCAAAGGGCAAGCGTTGGCAGACTTTCTGGCCGCTCACCCGACCTCCGCGGATCAGCCGCTGGATCTAGGCTTTCCTGATGAGACCATTCTCTCGGTTGATCGAGCCGATCCATGCTGGCAGATGCACTTTGACGGTGCCTCCCGGAGCCCCACCGGTAGAAGACTCGATAATCCTAAGCTCAATAGAGTGGGCTTGGGCATCGTCTTCATTACCCCGGAGCGAGCCGTGCTGCCATACTCTTTCCTGTTGTCAGAGGGCTGTACCAACAATGAGGCGGAATACCATGCCCTCATCACCGGCCTCGAGTTAGCTCTCGAGATCGACGTGCCCCGTCTGTGCGTGAAAGGGGACTCCGAGCTGGTCGTTAAGCAGATCAATGGCGACTACGTTGTCAGGAAGCCGGAACTTGTGCCATTGTTGGAGTGCACCCTCCTTCTGATGGCCCGGTTCCCTTCTCGGCCAGAAATTGTCCATATTCCCCGGTCGCAGAACGGTCGAGCAGATGCTTTGGCCAGCCTGGCTGCGTCACTTGCGGAACCTGAACAGGACAACCTGATCGTCCGCGTGACGCGCCGCAGGCTCATCGCTCCCGTTATCCCGGAAGAAGATCGCGGCCCGTTGGTAAGTAATCTCACCACGGTTGCCCCTATGCCCGGAGCCCCGAGTACCCCGGATATAGCAGTCGAATCAGCCCGTGATTGGAGGGCGCCTTTGGTTGAGTACCTCCAACATGGCATTCTTCCGTCAGATCGGGCCGAGCGCGAGCGAGTTCGACGCCGCGCATCGCAGTTCGTCCTCCAGAGCAGTCCCGGCCTGGAGCAGATCCTCTACAAACGCGGATTTGATGGTGTTCTCCTCCGTTGCCTTCAGGGAGTTGAGATCCCACGAGTCATGCAAGAGGTTCATGCTGGTTCATGCGGCGCCCACCAAACTGGGCCGAAGCTGTCCCACCAGATTCGGAGGTTGGGATACTTCTGGCCCTCTATGATCCATGACTGCATCGAGTACGCCAGAAGGTGCCATGCGTGCCAGGTTCATGCGAACTTTGTGCATCGGCCGCCGGAGCCTCTCCATACCACAAGGTATTCCTGGCCCTTTGCAGTCTGGGGACTGGACGTCGTGGGACCTTACCCGCCGGCGACAGCTCGCCAGTGCCGGTTCATTCTGACCGCCATGGACTTCTTCTCCAAATGGGCAGAAGCGATTCCGCTCAGAGAGGTCAAATCCTGTTCGATCGCTGACTTCGTGACCTCCAACATCATCTATCGATTTGGAGTGCCTCACGCTATCCTCACGGATAACGGAACCAATTTCCGAGCAGCCGAGTTGAAGAAGTTGTACGCCAAGTATAACATCCGCTCGAACCATACATCTCGCTATCATGCGCAGGCGAATGGACAGATCGAGGCGTTTAACAAAACCCTCTCTAACATTCTGCAAAAGATGGTTGGTCAGAACAAGAAGAGTTGGCCGGACAAGCTCCCCAACGCCCTCTGGGCTTATCGGACGACGACTCGCAATTCCACCCAGATGACCCCTTATTCCCTGGTGTATGGAGCTGAGGCCGTCCTGCCCATCGAGATCCAGTTACCGTCCTTGCGCACTGCGGTCTACGACCAGCAAGCGCCGGGCAGAGTTGCTGAAGCCCGTCTAGTCGAGTTGGAAGCACTGGATGAGAATAGACTTCGCGCTTTGCACAACTTGGAGAGGCATCAAAGCAGGATGGCTCGAGCTTTCAACAAGAAGGTTCGCCTCCGCTCCTTCCTGCAGGGTGATCTAGTGCTAGCCCTAAGAGCACCGATGATCCCCGGCAGGAAGCCGCCCAAGTTGGAGCCCAAGTGGGAGGGACCTTTTGTTGTCCACAAGGTCTATCCCAATGGCGCGTACTCCCTAGCGACTATGGATGGTGAGCGTGTCACTCCTCCCACCAACGCTAGGTTCCTCAAGCAATACTTTGCCTGAGTGTCACCACGTCCTGCACGACGTTAAACTGCATTCGTCCAGGCTACAAGACATTAAACTGTTCAGCATTCGTCCGCGCTGCAAGACGTTAAACTGCCAAGTGCTTCGTCCCGCATGACGCTAAACTGCACTACGTCCGAGCTACAAGACGTTAAACTGTTCAGCATTCGTCCTGCATGACGTAAAACTGCCACTCAAGAACTACGTGCGGCTTGATTCCCATCCTTATGGGATACGTAGGACCGCCTGAACCCTCGTGTTTCAGGCCCAGCCCCATCCTTCGGGAATTTCCATCCCATCTCGGGCCCTTGGCCCAGTTGCCCTGGGGTGTGCGGCGTATGGTGTGAGTGCGGGGCTATGCCCTCATTCACGTCGGTTTGTTCGTCACGCTGTACGCCCCCCTCCACGTTTGGGGATGCCTTCTGCTCCCCCCTTCTTTTTTCCTCATCGTCCTGCATGACGTTAAACTGCACTTCAAGAACTACGTATGGCTTGATTCCCATCCTTGTGGGATACGTAGGACCGCCTGGACATTCATGTTTCAGGCCCAGCCCCATTTCCCGGGAATCTCTATCCCGCGTTGGGCCTCTGGCCCCAGTTCCCCTCCTTTTTGTGCGAGGCGTATCGCGTGAGCAGGGGATTATGTCCTCATTCACGTCGGTCTACTGGCCGCGCCGTACGCCTCCCCCGTGTGTGGGACTACCTCACACCCCTCATCGTCCTGCATGACGTTAAACTGCACTTCAGAACTACGTATGGCTTGATTCCCATCCTTATGGGATACGTAGGACCGCCTGGACGCTTGTGTCTCAGGTCCAGCCCCGTCTCTTGGTTGATTGCGGGGATCTGCCCCCCTTCGGTTGCTCTCGGGGTGAGTCCTCCGACCCTTTCCGGAGATCTGTTAACATGTTTTGGGGTGCTTCGGTCTATGACTCGTAGTGTCAGATTCAATCCCGACAAGTCCTGTGTTGCTTGTCAGGCCTCGCGCTTCCTCTTGTTCGAGCCTTCACTCAAAGGGATCCTCGTTAGCGGTTTGGGTACGATGCCTCAGTGCTCTCCCACCGCTCCGGGTCGATTTACCGGCGGGTCTTGGGCCGCAAATCGATATGAATCCTGCGATTGAGCGGTTGATTCTCGTTTGCTTGCCCCGTCTTAGGCTGACGCGATCGGATGTTGTGTTGCGAATGCGTCAGCAACGTCCTTGATCGCCATGTCAGCTCTCTCGGGCTCTGAACATTGGTTGCGCAGTCCTCATCACACTCCGCCTTTGTGCGTTGTAGTGGGATCTTGACACTCTCTTCATACCGACCTCCGGTACGCCTCTACACGTTAGGCAGACCAACCAGGGTAATGATGTCGTTCGAGGCTCCCATGATCTGAGCACCAAGGATATATGCAGATATCCTCCCTAAGGGCCATGCGTAGCTGGACCCTCGTCCCCATAAGGAGGAGGGAGTCGCCCGAACAATTGCGTTCTGGGCCCAGTATATCTGGAGGCTAGCATCTCTGCCCCTCGGGTGATGGACATACGCAGACCCCTATCCCAAGACTCTTTTCCTGGAATCGTGCGTGACCGCAGGGCTGGGTATGTTCCCACCTCCGCCGTGTCCGCCGTACCGCGATAAGCGGGTTCCTCCATGGTCCGAACCACACGACCTTAAACTGTGTTGTCTGGTCCTACCACACGACCGTAAACTGTGATCGTCTTGGCCGCCCGACGAGAAACGGCACTGCATCGTGATGTCCTCCTCAGGGGACACTCATGTTGGGCGCTGGTTAATGACCACGCCATTCATCAATGCCTTCCATGGCTTGATTATTGTGGCGACGCCAGAGATTTCTCAATCACGGGCATGTCGCCGCACAAAGAAAAACCATTCATCTTTAAGGACAAACAAGAAATATCAAATGCCGCTCCTTTTGTGTGCGAGGGTCAGACCCGCACTCTTCCCCGCGCTGGTGCCCGATTGTGTTGCACCGCGCTTCAAGAACTACGTGCGGCTTGATTCCCATCCTTATGGGATACGTAGGAACGCCCGGATGTTTGAAACTTCGGGTCCAGCCCCCCACCTCTTAGAGATTCCCCCTTCTCTGGGGAATCCGCCGCCTTCAGGTCACCCTCAAGGCGTGTTCCCCGACCCCTTGCCGTGGTCCACCGGTGTCAAGAGTACTCTGGTTTATTGCCAGGAGGGTCAGGATCCGCTTGGTCAGGTTTCCTCCACTTTTCAGGCTTCATGCTCCCTTTCATTCGGACCCATCGTCTACGCCCTGGGTGGAGCCCCCCGTGAACGGTTCGGACACAATGCCTCAGTGCTCTCCCACCGACTCGGGCCGGTACCCCCAATGGCCTCGGGCAGCAAATCGATATAAATCCTGCGATTGAGCGGTCGATGCTCGTTTGCTGCCTCATTCCACCAACGGTTGGTGCGATGTTGATGCTGCTTTTCCGCCACGGTCGGCAGTATTCTCATATCGTCACGCCGGTGCTCCCGGTCCTCGAGTGAATGGCCGCATGATTCACATTTTCCACCTCCCATTCTGACCAGGCGAAACCTCGACACTCTTGACACTATCCCTCAGTGCATCTTCGCATATCCAGGGGATATGACCACGATGTGGCGTGCTTTGAGCCCTTATGGTCCGAGCTCTAAGACCTTAAACTAAGATCTCTCCTTTCTGGTCCGAGCTCTAAGACCTTAAACTAAGATCCCCCCTTTATGGTCCGAGCTCTAAGACCTTAAACTAAGATCCCCTCTTTATGGTCCGAGCTCTAAGACCTTAAACTAAGATCCCCCCTTTATGGTCCGAGCTCTAAGACCTTAAACTAAGATCTCCCCTTCTGGTCCGAGCTCTAAGACCTTAAACTAAGATCTAGCCCTTATGGTCCGAGCTCTAAGACCTTAAACTAAGATCCTCTAGCCCTATGGTCCGAGCTCTAAGACCTTAAACTAAGATCCTCCACCTTTATGGTCCGAGCTCTAAGACCTTAAACTAAGATCCAGCCCTTATGGTCCGAGCTCTAAGACCCTAAACTAAGATCTACCCCAAATGGGGTCCTACGTCCTGCATGACGTTAAACTGCACTCACAGAACTACGTGTGGCTTGATCTCCAGCCTGATGGAGTACGTAGGAACGCCCGGGCATTTCGACTCGGGTCCAGCCTCAGGGATCGATAAGTCCCGCCCCTCCTCGTCGCCGGCCGTCTGGCCTGACTTCGGGTAGAGTGGTGCAGTTGTGATATTCTCCCCGATTCAGCTCGGGATGCCCCATCGCAATGATGGGAAGCGACAGTTTCCTCGTCAGAGAGGTGCTGTCTGAGAATTGAGGTGACTCACGGCCAGATTAGTGCATCCGCCCAATACGCTTTCCCCACGGTGGCGCAATTTTGAGAGCGTTGGATTCTGTCCGAACAAATCGTCACTTCGCCCCACGCTTCGCATGCCCTGTTGATCTGGATTTTCCACCCTTGTGTCTGAAGGAACCCCAAAGCGGTATTCATGATGACATGTGGTCCGCCTCCTGCAATATGAATGATGGCCTTTTTCGGTCCGTCTATTGCAGTTGTTATGGTCGATCCACTGTCCGCCTACCGTCTTGGGCATTTCCTGGAAGGCCGATCGTTGTGGATGTCTGGATTCGGGACACGCGATTCACCTTTTCTCATTTCCCTATGTTCGGATAAAATCTCAACGCCCCTAGCGTTGTCCCGCTCGTGTGTTGGAACAAGTTGGGGGATGATACATTGGTTAGGTCTGAGGTCTCCTTTCCTAGGAATGACCTCCCTCTTTTCTCCAGAAACCCAGGCCCAATTATGGATGCCTGATGCTTGGTTAACACTCCCGCAAGACAACGAATTGTGGTTGAGCATGTTAAACCAAAAGACGCAGATAAATATGGCGATTCATACAAGTGGATCAAAATATTAAGTAGCGGAAGCAAATGTTCTGGGAATGGCAAAAAACAGCCCTTAGGGATTAGCGTGCTGAATGAGTCTTTCTAATGCCGCTACCCTTTGGCTGGCGGCCTCCAGGGCTGCTTCTCGTTCTCTGCGTGCCCTCTCCTCGTCGGCGGTCGCAGCACGCAGTTCGTCAATCCTGGCCTGTGCACGCTCCCGCTCGACTTGGAGTGTGACCATCTGTTGGCCCGCCTCCGTCAGCTGTACCTGAGCGTCGATCAGTTGTGCCGATAGTTGCTCCACAAGCTCGGTACATGCTGCGACGAAGGCCTCCTTCTCTGCCGCCTGCCCTTCGAGGCGCCGGACTTCCTGCTCTGCCGCGATGAGCGCCTGCGTGCTCTCCGACATGTCCCGACTTTGTGCGACGTCGGCACGCCGGCGGCTCTCGCGCATCTTCTCGGCCATGAAATCATGGACCGTCAGATGGAGGCGTTGAGCATCAGCTCCCCCGGCACACAGGAAGCACAGCCAGGTCTGAAGTGATCCCATGCGCCCCAGCCATTCCGATGGGTCTCGTTTGAGGAAGCGCTGGATGCACTTCCACCCCCTGCGTCGCGTTACCCGGCTATCCTCGACCGCCTCCGCGTCCGAGTCATCCATCTCCTCTGGGTCGGCAGGCCGGTAGGCAGGGAAGGCAGCCAGCAGGTCTGCTGCAGGGTCCGCCCCTGGGAGGTCCTCACGAGGGATAGGTTCCCCAACATCCGGGCAACCTTCTTCTCTCTCCCCAGCGGCGCTGACACCCTCGTCAGCCCCCAACCTCTCTCCGATGTCAGCACCGCCGATGTCCGCAGCCCCTTGATCAGCAGTTGGTGGGGCCGGCTCGGTTTGGGAAGCCTGTTCCGGAGCAAGCGGCATGTCCACCACTGGTCCACTCGTAGATGGCCCGGGTTCGGCAACCCGACGAGCCTCCGATGTTGAGATCACTGCGCAGGGCATGCCATGGTTAGTCACGGATCGTCAATGGCAAGCACCAGCAGTAAAGTAGGGAGACTTACGGGAGTTCGGAGCGTCATCTTCCGCTACCCCGGTCGCCGCAGGAACAGTTGCAGCAGGGGACCCCTTAGCGCTTGTCAAATCGATAATGGGTGCCTGGCCCCCGCCTTGTCCTGCTGGCGCCTCTCCTACTCCTGTTGAGGACGCCTGACCGACGTCCGTGTGCTCCTGAGAAGGATGGAGAAACGGGTTAGAAGCTGCATAAGAGAATGGATGAAGCAAGTTGAGTAGGGATAGAAGCGGACCTCGAGGAGCTCAGTGACATCAACGTTGTCAGAGCCGGCCACCTCGCCGCTCTCCCGTGGGCTCCCCCGATGGGACCTTCCCTCGGAGCCTTCATCCTCCCCCGTCTCCTCCTCCTCCTCGGAGTCGTTACTATCATCTTCTTCTGGCGGCATCTGTTCTGGAGCGGGCTCGAGACCGAGCATCACCTTCACCAGAAGGGATGGCTCCGCACGCTGACCACGTTGGCGCGCGTACTCGTCCATGGCCGTCAGATATGCATATTGCCGGTTGAAGTCCACCCTGTCGGTGATCTGGAGGCGCCCGACCTCTGGCAGATAGATTCCTTCTCTGAGTATCTTTCGCCAGATAACGTCGGTCCCCAGTGACTGCCGCAGGGTCATCCAGGCCGACCACAGCGCCGGGAAGACTGCATCGTGGGAGGGTTCGAGCAGACGCCTCACCTGCTTCCCGGGCCGCTCCTCGACCGACGCATGCGCCCCCTCTCTGGGCCCCGAGGTCGTGGCGGCAGCCTGCGATGCGCCCGCCGCCGAAGTCCCTGCCCGCGCCGGCTCCGCTGCTTGGCGCGCCTCCGTTCTCCCCCGTGTGGCGGCGCCTCGCCTCCTTCCTTGACGCCCGGTCTCCGCACGGGTAGCCTCGAGCCGCCGAACTAGCTTCCGCAAGAGCCCCTCAGGGTACGCGATGGCCCAGTGTTCGGCGTACTCGGTTGCCAAGCCTGCGTTAACTCCGGTAGGAGGGAGGGTGATGACGTCGCCAGAGCCGAAGGCGACGAACATCAGCCACATCTGGCGAAGGACGCTAGGGTTCGTCTCCTCCCGGACAGCAGTGAATACCCTCTTCGGCATCCGCTGAAGGCACCCGAACTGCCTGGCGAACCGGGTCGGCACGTAAGGCTCGCAGATCACCTTCCCGTCGATCCGAGCCACGAGCACCCCGCCCCGCATGTTCAGGAAATATTCATGCTGCTCCAGCGGGCCCTGTCCGTTGTCGATCATCTGGCCGACGGGAGTGGGGAACGGGCTGAAGTTGAAATTGGCATGATTGCCAATCCGAACCCTCACGCCCTCCTCACTGAGGGTCATCGGAGCGACCCCCGCAATGTTCAGCAGGGAGGGTCGCAGGCCGTTGCCCGGAGGACTGATGGCATTTGGGAACGTATACCCACCAAGGTGAGCAGCCACCCAGCCGTGGAAGAACTGAAAGGGCCCACAGATCCTTCGTGGCGACCCCCCTCGTGAGATGCGTCCCAGAATGGCATACAGCCTCGCCAGTACTGGGACCCCGAGGTTGTACCTCTTATTGGCAGCCATGGCGCCCGCCATCGCCAGCGTCGCCGGGCGGACGCCCATCCTCGCATCCCGCACAGGCAGGAGCCACCCGCTCAGAAAGGCGGCCAGGAACGCCGCGTACCGGACGTTCGGGTCCCGGGCCTCGATGACGCGGTACCCCCATGAGCGGTAATCGCCCGTCTCCAGGACCCGCCAGTACGACCCGTTCCGGCTCCTCTGAGCTGCGGTCGGGCACCGCTTCCCCCTGCCTGGCATCTTGACCGCCGGGTCATGCTCCAGGAACTGGCCGAACCAATCCTTGTAGGCTATGTCCTTCTGGAAGTCTTGGATCCCGAGCCGCTGCGTAGCCAGGTCAAGAAGATGCCAGGTCAGAATGGGAGTCCGTGACCTGTCCTCCCAGATGTTCTTCGGTGGCAGGAACTCATCGTACTGGTAGCCCTCCAGCGGGATACCTCCGATGCAGTGGATGTCCCAGAGACCGATGCCGACCTCCCCATGGTGAAGATGGAAGGTGTTGGTATCCGGGGACCAGCGAGTGAACAGCTCCGGCCCGAGCTCAGACTGCTGGTAGAAGTGGAACTGCGACGTCCACACCGCCTCGAACAGGCCGATGTACCGCAGCTCCTCTGCGAAGTGATCGCAAGTGTGGCGTACCCAGAACGCCCAGGCCCATTCACTGGTAAAGTTGCCCCCGGATCGCAAGTCCCAGTCCTTCAGCCAGCCCTTGGTGTCGTCAGTGACACTCTGACGGTATGTGCTCGAGTAGAGGGCTGGAGAATTCTCCGCTGTAGGCTCACCCCCATCAATGGTTCGCGTCCTCGGGTTCAGGACGTAGACATCCAAGTGCCTGGTTTCCCTGGCAGGATGCCCATTGTTGGTGATGTTATAGCGGTGAAGCTCGTCCTCCCAAGTCACCCAGGTTCGCGGCGCATCAACCTCGAATCCTGGCACCGGAACCTCATCGAGGATGCCGAAGTTCCAGAGCGGCAGGTTGTCCGACAGTGGATATGTCTTCTGGGCCGGCGTTAGTAAGTCGAACAAGGATTGATTGTTAGAAACAATCTCCTTGGCTCCGTAAACCTCCTCGTTCGTCGCCATCTCGGCTCTGCGGGTGGCGGCATCCCCTTCATTTCCTCTGTGCGTGGCCATCTCGGAAGATTCGGGAGTCGTGCGGGTTAAGGGATGAAGCGTGCGGGATCGGACGAGGCTGGTGGAAAAGTTTGAAGGTTGGCGCGCAATCCAAGTGGACGGCGCGCAATTGGGAAGACTGTCGCGCAAAGTTCCGGGGTTTCGCGCAAAAACAAGCGAAATCCGGACGGTTTTGCGCGCCGATCGGGCGAATTTCGCGACCGGAAGAGGCAATTTCGCGCACGAGAGCTTTGGAGCTTATCGCGCGGAAGGCCAGAGTACGGAACGCGGGACCCAGCGCCCCTATTTATAGGCGAGGCCGGGTCCGCGCTGCGCGGAAAGCGCTTTGCGCGACCGCAGCGGCGAATTTCGCGACCGGCGCCCCTTTTTGCGCGCCTAAGTCCCGCGCCGCCCAGGACTTCGGCATTCCGGCGTCTCCCTCGGAACCCGATCGTTGCGACCTCTCGCCGATCAGATTCCGAGGGGGGGCTTTTATAGACGCCGGAAAAGTCCGTTGTTCCCAAACGAAGCTCCGGATGCGGAAAGTGAAGTGATATTTGGAGTCGGAAGAACGTTTCGGAGGGCCCGGAGGCCTTGCGCGGAATTTCAGAGGCCCGCGCGCAAAGGTGATGTTCCGTGCGCAAACCCCCCGGGATGCGCGCAATGCGCCGGTCCGGCGCGCAATTTTGCGCGCCGCGGGTCCGCGCGACTCCCTTGCGCGCCGCGCCCGATTCCGCGCCCGCGGGGGGAATTTCGCGCTCGCACCCTGGATTCCGCGCCCGGGGTTGCCTATAAATACAAGGCGACCCCCAACGTTTCAAAGGTTGCTGGAAGTCGAAACGTCTCCCGTGCGCGCAATTCAACCCCTTCCGCGCGCAATGACGAACTTCAGGTAACCTCCTTTCTTTCGCGCAAGAAAGCCTCGGGGTCCGCCTTCGCGCGCAATCCCCGCTGGCTCCTTTCATTTGACTAAACATTCACCCTAAGGCCTTTGCGCGCAAAAGAACCCGCTTGCGCGCAATTGCCCCCGGGGTGCGCGCAATCCGGCCTGATTGCGCGCACCCCCCCTTCTTTCAAGTGGCCATTCATTAGAGAATGAGCCGTTGCCCCCGCGCGCTATCCGAAGCCCGGTGTGAGCAATCTCAAGCATCCGCGCGCAAGGCGCTGGCCCAATTGCGCGCCAGCCGCCCCGATTGCGCGCCGGCCCGCAGTATTGCGCGCAAAGCTTCCTTTTTGCGCGCAATCTGCCAGGGTCGTCCCCGTTGACCTCCTAAGGGTACCCGCCTGTGTGGCACCCGATGATTCTCATCCCGGGTGCCCGCACCGTGCGTTGTCTTCCCGTGCGGCCCTCCAGGCTTGCGCGAAGTGACACGCACCTATGTCCAGCATGACGTTAAACTGCACACTCGTCCAGCATGACGTTAAACTGCATATACGTCCTGCACGACGTTAAACTGTACATCGTCCGCGCTGCAAGACGTTAAACTGCCAAGTGCTTCGTCCGGCAACCTATGCCCAGCATGACGTTAAACTGCACACCCGTCCAAGCTGCACGACGTTAAACTGCCTAGCCCCCATCGTCTGTGCTGCAAGACGTTAAACTGCCAAGTGCCTCGTCCTCAACACATGACGTTAAACTGTACTTCGTCCGGCAAGACGTTAAACCGTCCGCTTCGTCCTCAACACATGACGTTAAACTGTACTTCGTCTGGCAAGACGCTAAACCGTCCGCAACCTGATCCCGTGCTCCGCACGCAGGGTCTCCCCCGGTTTGGACGTGGCCCCCACCCGCTCGTCTCTGCAG
This sequence comes from Viscum album, assembly GCA_963277665.1. Classification (NCBI taxonomy): domain Eukaryota; kingdom Viridiplantae; phylum Streptophyta; class Magnoliopsida; order Santalales; family Viscaceae; genus Viscum; species Viscum album. Next base: position 980,360,154 of record OY728145.1, on the reverse strand, counting down.
GGATGTCGGGATTGTCCCCCTTTTGGGACGATTTAATGGGAGTGGCTTTTCCCTACGGGGGCAGGGTATTACAAACCCCTAGTTTCTCGTGGGAGGCTGCACATGTGTATCTCCATTGCACCTCCCCACTGCCGAAGCCAGTAGAGGGTCTGACTGGGATCGAGGTGTCTTTTGCTTTCGGTCCAAGTCCCTTCCAACTGAGTTTTGCAGTATCCGGGCTGCCCCAAGTGCGTAAGTCCTGACAGAATGAACTACGTGGACTTTGATCCCTGTCTTCTATACAGGGTACGTAGGAAGCCTCCCTGAGGCCCAAGCCCACCACCTGGTCGTTCCGGTCGTATTTACGTCCGTTCGTCCATCAGTGGACCCCTCCAGGGTTCACGCTTGCGTTGATTCACCTATGAATCCGCCCCTGTGGAAGACTGCCCGTGTGTATCTCCACGGTGCCTCCCCACAGCCCCCCTTTTCCATTTCCCCTTTTATCGTCCAGCATGACGTGAAACTGTGATCCACCCGGCCGTTCCATCCCCCCTCCGTGCGAGGTGGTTCGGTTCAATCCTCCGCCCGGCGGCCTCGACCTCTTCGTGAGTCGGCTTGCCGACGTCCAGCATGACGTTAAACTGTATGCCCGAACTACGTTGACTTTGATCCGTGTTAACGCGCGGTACGTAGGAAGCCCCTCTGGGGTCCAAGCTCTTTACTCCATCATCCATCCTGATCCTTACCCGGGCCGCCACATCCCAGTGGGGTCATGCCACTTCACTTCACTCCACGTTACTTGGGAAGCCGCCCATGTGCTGGCCCCAGCGTCGGAGGTTCCCCGCAAAGGGGTTCTGTCATCTGATCCACTTTTCGTGTTGATCGGTCCGATGCCGTCCCCGCTGGACGTTAAACTCGCGGCATACCCCGTGTTAAACACGGGAAGCTGAGGAAAACCTCAGGTGACACAGTTCCCCGCACCTAGTACGGGATGCCTCAGGCCATCGTGCCTTCGAGAAGCCCTATTAGGGACGGAAGACAGACGTGCAGAGCCGCAGTGTTACGACACGCCCCCAGCACCCGGAGCCACCCGGCCTTCTCACCGCAGGTTGCTGCCCCGCCCAGACTCCTTGGAACGTCCGGGCGGAAGCAGCGTAATTAACCGGTGTCCATGAAGATATGGCGCCGGGAACGAGATTCACGAACATTCTTAAGTCTATGAGGGAGACCCGGATTAGGCGACAAGTTCCGAGGAGACGTCCAAGGAAGGAGAAGCCGACATCCCATCATCCCGGTTTCGATCAAGGAGCAGACGCCCCTGAATAAGGGACGGATGCCGCCCGCCCTTGGAAAGCGGGACTGCGGGACCACAAGCCGCGCGCCCATCCCCTCGGGTTGACGGGTGCACGCGCGAACGCGTCCTGGCGGAACAGCGTAACCCGACGCACATCCGCACCGAAACAGTCATAATCAACCTGTCCATCATTTGCAAGGGAACACCAAGTGCGGGCAAAGCCCAAGTAGGGGTGAGTATAGAAACACTAAGTAGGATGCCATAAAGACTCAAGGGAGCAGAAAAAGATGTATTGAATATGAAACCAGTAGATAGAACAAGGTACAATAAAAGGAGTGCAACTCAAACCAACAAGAGAGTTAAGTAAGCACATCGAAACACAAGTAGCTAGAAATGGTGAGAAGATGAACTTCTCATCAAGTTTTCGCTACCTATAGTATAAGAGTAGACTCGTACAACCACACGATGCTAGATACAGAAAGCACGTGGCATACCCCGCACATCTTCACCTCTCGTAGAAGAAGAGTAGCCAAAACCCAAGGAGTGAGTACCGAAATAGAATATATATATATGCCCAGTCAAAGAAACCCAAACAAGAGAGTAAGGGGATCTTTATCTCATAGCTCAACCCAGGGAGAGTGAGTAGACAATAGTCCCATAAGTAACCACCACTGATGCCCAACATCCCACATGCCTGCCTTGAATTGCAAGTCAAAGGGACTTAATCATCGCACCATGTTACTATTCGCTTTGGGTGGCACTGTCTCGCCCCCACAGTTTTAGGTCACATCATGTAACACCCCAATCTTCCACGATACACTTCTCTTTGATTAAAACAGTAGCATGTGTTGTACGCAACTTCGAGTTCTAACACACCTCGACCAATCAAAGTAACCGTTATGAATAGTAATACCCACTTTTTGATATTTTATATATTTTATCTCTCAAAATGGACTTCATTTTTGGATTTGGAATATCAAAATTAGCCTAGGGTGAAATTTTGGTACTTTTCGGATAACTTTTATATTTTGATGAATAGTGAAAATTACTAAATTTTAATTAAAAACAACTTTTTTATTCGAAATAATTAATAGTGATAAATTATGAATTTTAGTGGTTTAAAAGTATATCTAGAATATATTTTTATCATTTAATACAATGTTGGTCATTGGACATAATTTCACAATTAAACCGGACATAAACAAGTGTCAAACTTTTGATAGTTATTATCTCTTAAAAACACGCTTTTGTTTTAACAATGGGAATTAATTTTAAATTAATTTCTGCCACTTCTGTGTTTTGAATTTGAAAAAATGGATTCCATATTTGGAATCAGGATATCCAAATTGTGTAAATAGGTAATGTAAAGACCCGTAAAATTCAAGGGAAATTTTTTCTTAATTTTCTTTGGGATTTTACAAGAACGCGGTTTCTGACGGCACTTGATTCCGAGGCCCGGTGTGCCTGGAATTTCTATCCGAAGTTTAGCTCGGGTACGTTCAGTGAATGAACGAGTGAGAATTCCTAACTTTTGAAACGGTGATCGGAATCGAATTCTAAAGGAACTGATGGAACCGCAACGTCGGTAATTTCTTAGGAACACCTTTTCCGGAGTTGCGTTTTCACGGGTGAAGTTGTTAAAATTTGTGGATGTTAAAATAAAACTTTAAACGACAAATTTTATTTATCTTTCTAAGTGTTTAACCTTTGGTTGGAAGTTGGGTAACCACCCAACTTCCTATGAGAGGTTATGAGGCCGGTGGGGCCCACACGAACCCCACCCCTTCATATTCTCTAACCCCCTCAACTCACCATTAATTTTTGACAACTTATGTTAATTAATTTGGCGAGTTTAATTTGAGGGATTGAATTCAACTTTTGAATTTCAAATGCTTAGGTTATGTTAATAAAATAAGTGTTGAACTTATTTTATTTTGTTGGAATTTTGGTTGTGGGAGTCTTTGGGAGAAAAGCTAATGAGCTTGAGGAACTTCTTCATCTTAGACGAAGAACGCGAAGAATGCGAAGAACGCAGGATTCCTCGGAGATCGACGACGCGACGCCGTCCCCGCGATGTGACTTCCTCCTTCCGTGACGTCTCCTTCCGCGACGTCTCCTTCTGCGACGGTTATCTCCGCGACGAACCCGCGCTCACCATGTTCGACGAGGTAGGGGTTTTATGCATTTCTATTTCGTGATTACTTCCGTCGTTTTCATCCTTCCAAATTGAACCGCCTGTTATCGCAATAACGGGAGGAGGTCGGACCGCACGAACATGGCCGACACTCCTTCCTTTTTTTTTGGTTGTTTGATATTGATGCGGCACGAGCAAGGCAACGCGGTGCCGAAGCACCGCGCGAGATTGTTAAAGGAAGGGCGGAGAAGCGCGGAGCTGTCGCGCCGTGCCGAAGGACCACAAAAGCACCGCGGCCGGAGCAGGGCCGCGGCGGAGGGGCGCGGCGCCGTCGCGCCGCGCCGGACGAACCAAGGCCGCGGTAGAGCAGGGGAACCGGCGGCCGGTACCGGGCCGCCGGCGTCGGAGTAGGGGGGACCGGCCTTGCCGGTCCCATGGTGGAAACAGCCGGCCGGCCGGGGCGGGCCGACCGGACAGGGGAAAAGCCGGGGGTTACAAACCGCCGGCTGGCCAGCTGAGCGGCCCCATAATGGGGCCGCGGTTTCAAAACGGGGGGCAGGCGCCCCCCCTCATCCGCTCAGCCAAATGGCCGTGCCACCTACTGGCGCCAGCGCGCCGGGCCGGCTACCCCGGACCCGTAACGGGTCGACCCGGTTCGGGCCGACCCAGAGGGTATCGGGCCGGGTCAGACCGGGCCCGAACCCCCTTTTACCGAACCTCCATCGGTCTTCTGCCCATATCTAGGGCTGCAGACCTCCGATCGACGCACCGTCAGCTGCGATGCGATCCTTGGATCGAGACGGTCGTTTCGGTATATCACAATCAATGTTTTGGAGTACTTTGGGTTCGTCCGGGTTGGTTCGTACACGAAACCAACCGGGCCTTCGGAGCGGAAACACTTATAACTTGAGCTCCGGATGTCCGATTGACTTGCCGTCGACTTTGTTGGATTCCTCTAAGTGAGACGGACATTTTGGATTACTTCGCTTGAGGTTTGGACATAGTTGGAGTACGGTCGGGTTGGTTTTGACTTAAAAACCAACCGGGCCCCTGGGAAGAAAAAGCCAATAACTCTCAGACCGGGCGTCCGATTGACGCGCCGTCTGTGACGTTGAGTTTCTGTTGACGATACAGAACTTTTGGATACATCAACTCCGGAATATGTGTCAGTTGATGTATCAGCCCTCGACTCGTGGAGCGGACCCTCCCGAACGAGCTTGCTGTGTGCGGGAACCCTAGAGCTGGCTGCGACTACAACGACGACGACGACTGTACAAAAATCCTCCGTGGATTCGACGACGACGACTATAGCACTCAGTGATCCTATGTGGATCAGTGCTACCGATCCTTTGTGGGTCCGATCCTGTGTAGGTCAGCGCTCAGCGGTCCTGTGTGGGCCAGCGCCTACAGATCCTGTGTGGGTCTGATCCTGTGTGGGTCATTGCGGGGGTTAGTTACCTATCGATCCTTTGTGGGTCATTGCGGGGGTTAGTACCTATCGATCCTTTGTGGGTCTGGCAACTTAGATGAATCAATGTCTATATCTAGTCATCTCTATTGTCATTCGAAGAAGTATACGTGTGTGAGCTGAATCTTGTTTTTCTTTCCTATGTGGATTGTGTTGTGCTGTCCTGTGTGGATTACGTTTTTCTTTCCTGTGTGGACTGGGTTGCACTTGAGCTCGGATGTTGGAGCCGAACTGGAATTGATGACTTAGGTATATGTATGGGCATATACCTAATTAGAGTCGGATATTACTTTGTGATTGTATCTTTCCTCTGTGGATTATCCTTTTTGGATTCTGGGAGACCTTCAGGGGTCTCGGGGTCCCTACTGAGTAGCTTATACTCACCCCTGCACGGGCTATGCCCGCACTACGTTGTGTTGGTTGCAGACGACGGACAACGCTGATCGCGATTGAAGCTTGCGGAGCAGGTCAGTACCCGGAGGTGGACCACTGGGCGGGACGTACTCGGAGCGGACGGCTGGACCCGAGGAGCTGTGGAGGCTATTTGTACTCACCCTTCAGGTGGGACTTCCAGTGGACGACTCGAGGCTGTGGCTTTACTTTCTGCTGTTTTCCCTTTCGAGTTGTACTTTACTTTCAGTTTGGGTTTGTATACTGGCCCACTTACTTTTCCGCACTTACTTTTGTATCAGTTTTTACTTAGTGTTTACTTCTACTGCTTGCTAGCTCTGTGGTGTTTGTTTACCTTACAAAGGAAATGACTTCCCTTTTTTTATTGAGAATTACGCCTTGGTGCTAGTCGCTAGCCCCTGGCCTATGGAAGGGGGGCTTGGGGTAGTCACGGAACGGGCCCTGAGGACGGGTCGTGAAAAATTGGTATCAGAGGAGTTCGGTTCTACTGCAGAACTTTGGACTCTGATCTTTCTTCTATGTGAAGCAATAGTGTTAAGCGTATTGAGTGTGGTTATCAGTATAGGGAGTCCAGTGTTGGTGCGGCGGACGACATATCCGTACACCAGGACCTTGACTTCTGATTTCTGACTTAATGCACGAAAACATTGAATACATGTGTGTTTCAAGTGTTCTTTGTGATTACTTTGTGTCAGCTCACCAGGTATACTGTTCTGACCATGGCGCACCTGTCTCTTTTCAGGATGGACCCACGACGACAACCAGCTAGGGTTCCAAGAGTTGTGCGTGACGACAGCCCACCGAGTGACGAGGCCTCGGTACAGGGCCCTTTGACAGTTGAGGCACCGACGATACCTCTACCTGCCGAGCCACCGATGCTTCCAGCCCCAGCCGCTGACGATGCATGTCGCCTTAGTGCATTGCACGAGTTTTAGCGCCAGAGACCGCCCAGGTTCCGCGGGGTGACGGACCCTCAGGCAGCCGAGGATTGGCTAGAGGCAGTTGTACGAGTTTTCAGGTTAGTGAGGACACCAGAAAACCTCATGGTGATCCTCGCAGTGAGCCTACTGCACGCGACAGCAGACAGATGGTGGAGCTTGATGCTCCAGGTGCATGATGGGGCATCTCTCCTCTAGATGGACTTTGAGAGACTCTTTTGCTCGAAGTTCGTCCCAGCCACCCTCCGTGCGGTGCACATCCAGGAGCTTCTTCAGCTGCGGCAGGGCATCTTGACGGTCGCCCAGTACTCGGCGAGATTTACCGATCTCTCGCGCTACTCGACAGACATGGTACGAGACCCATTCTTCCGGGCCCAGACCTTTAAGCAGGGATTGAGGCAAGAGATCAGGGCATCGCTGATCTCCCTCAGCATTCCGATACAGGCAGTAGTACTAGAGCGAACCCTTCTGATCGAGAGCTTCCTTGCTGAGCCTGCATCAGCAGCGAGACCTACCGCAGGGCGGCACGTAGCATAGTCTTCTGCAGCAGGCAGTCGACGGATGACTCATGGTTCCAGGCAGACCAGACCCTCAGGAAGATGACCTCAGGACACTGGCTCAGCAGTGCGGGGCACACAGCGCGAAGCCAGTCTTTCGAGAGGCAGACAGTGCTACGCATGCGGCGGGCAGGGCCACATGGCTCGTGACTGCCCAACCCGCTGTACCGAGGAGCAGCAGACGGTTGAGGGACCACCCAGGCAGAGGTAGAGGGTCGATCGTGGTGGTCCGCAGGGAGTAGGCGGATGAGGTAGAGGAGCTGGCCGAGCAGCAGGTGGTGGGCGACGCTTTGAGGCTCTACCACCACCACCACCAGGAGGTCCACCCCGACCACAGGGAGTTGGTGGGCAGAGACAGGCACAGCTTTAGGCAGCGGAGGCCTACGACCATGGCACGCCCGAGATGATTCGAGGTACTATCTGTGTCTATTCCACCCTTGCTGCAGTTCTTATAGACACAAGAGCGAGTCATTCTTTCATAGCTGCTGCCCTTGTTCGGAGCTCGGAGATTCCGACAGAGTCGTTGGCTCGATCCTTACGGCTAGAGACTCCTACGGGTGCAGACTCGATGATTACGCACTGGTGCCGGCAGTGTGAGCTTACTCTAAGAGGTGAGAGATTCGGCTGAGATCTTCTTGTAGCGACGTTGAGGCCTTACGATGACATCTTGGGCATGGATTGGTTATCTACAGTCCATGCTTAGATCGACTGTATTAGGCGCAAGGTGCAGTGTGTATGCACCGACGGGAGCGGGTTCACCTTCACCGGCGAGAAGGGAGCCTTCGCAGCACAGGATGGACTCTCGCAGAAAAGAGGACATCCCATCACTCATCAGTTGGCTAGCCTCATCCTAGGAGCAGTTGACGTGCAGAGTCCTAGTTTTCCTGCAGTGGTGGATCAGTATGCAGGCGTTTTTCCCGACGACGTTCCGGGACTACCTCCTCGCAGAGAGGTAGACTTTTATATTGATCTGTACCCCGGGACAACTCTGATATCCACCCCAGCATATCAGATGGATCCCGCTGAGCTTCGAGAGCTACGAGTACAGTTGGAGGACTTGCAGGGAAAGGGATTCATCTGACCCAGTGTTTCACCCTGGGCTTCCTCAATATTTTTCGCCAAGAAGGCGGACGAGAGCTTGCGACTTTGTGTCAACTATCGTCGCATGAACCAGGTGACAGTGAGGAACAAGTATCCGCTACTGAGGATTTACGACCTCTTCGATCAGCTCAAGGGAGAACGGTGGTTCTCAAAGGTAGACCTTAGATCAGGCTATCATCAGCTCAGAGTTCGGGACGAGGACGTGCAGAAGACGACCTTAAGATGTCGGTACGACCACTATGAGTTCTTGGTTATTCCATTCGGCATAACCAATACTCCAACAGTGTTCATGGCCCTCATGAACAGGATCTTTCAGCCATACCTCGATCGATTTGTCATGGTCTTCATCGAAGACATTTTGATTTACTTGACGACTGAGGAGGAGCACGCCTACCACTTATGGGTTGTACTAGACACACTCCGAGAGCAACAACTTTATGGCAAGCTCTCGAAGTGTCAGTTCTGGATATGCGAGGTCCACTTCTTGGGACATGTCATCTCTGAGGTGGGAGTTGTGGTGGATCCTGTGAAGATCGAGGAAGTGCTAGCTTGGGAGCCACCCTGGAGTGTGACGGAGGTGCGGAGTTTCTTGGGACTAGCTGGATACTACCGGAGATTTGTGCTAGAATTCTCCAGAGTTGCGGCACCACTCTCAGCTTTGACGAATAAGGGGAAACCCTTTGTGTGGTCAGACAGATGTCAGCAGATCTTCCAGGAGCTGAGACAGAGATTGACCAGCGCGCCTATCTTGAGGCTTCCAGAGGAGGGAGTTGGGTACGTGGTTTACTGCGATGCATCAGGGACCGGACTCGGATGTGTCCTGATGCAGGAGCGGGCCGTGATCGCCTATGGATCACGTCATTTGAGGTAGCATGAGCAGAACTATGCTACCCATGACCTGGAGTTAGCGGTAGTGGTCTTCGCTCTGAAGATGTGGTGACACTATCTGATGGGCGATCACTTTACAGTCTATTCTGAACATCAGAGTCTCAGTTACATCTTCTCTCAGAAGGAACTGAACCTGAGACATTGACGATGGCTCGAGTTCCTCCAGGACTATGACTTTGAGATAGTCTATACTCCTGGGAAGGGGAACATAGTAGCCGATGCTCTCAGCAGGAGGACGGGCATCTAGCTACTTGGGGGGGCGACAAAGTAGCTAGCCACTTTGCGGATATCCTTCATGGATAGAGATGGAGCATCCTTCCTTCAGTCACTCATAGTCACTCCTCCACTACTGCAGCGGGTCAGAGAGGCACAACGTGGGGACGCCGACTGTGAGACGCAGCATGCACAGATATCCTCAGGACATGCACCTGATGGATTCTCCGTGGGAGGAGAGAACGATGTCCTTTTCATAGGACGTACCTTGGTACCAGTTGCTTTATGAGAAGAGGTGCTGAGAGAGTTTCACACTTCCCCTTTGGCGGTACATCCTAGAGTGGCGAAGATGTACCCAGATCTCAGACGATAGCACTGGTGGCCAGGCATGAAGAAGGTTGTGGCAGAGTTCGTTTCTTGATGCCTCACCTGCCAGCAGGTGAAGGTAGAGCACCAGGTACCAGCAAGCTTGGTACAACCCTTGTAGGTCCCGAAGTGGAAGTGGGACGACATATCTATGGACTTCGTGACTGTACTTCCACGCACTTCTAGAGGTCACGACTCCATTTGGGTGATTGTCAACCGACTCACCAAATCGGCTCACTTCTTACCCATCAGAGAGTAGGGCTCAGTGGAGAGCTTGGGACGTCTCTACATTCAGGAGATTGTACGACTACATGGTGTGCCATCATCTATCGTCTCCAATCAAGATGCTCGCTTTACTTCCCGACTTTGGAAGGGGTTACAGGAGGCATTCGGGATGCAGCTACGTCTAAGTAACGCCTTTCACCCTCAGACGGATGGTCAGACGGAGAGGACCATTCAGACTCTCGAGGACATGATCCGCGCATGTGTCCTCGACTTTGGTCGCAGCTGGGAGGACCACCTACCCTTGGTGGAGTTCCCGTACAACAAAAACTACCACTCCACCATCGGGATGACACCATACGAGGCGTTGTATGATCGACCTTGCAGATCACATCTGTGCTGGACAGACCCTGGGGAGTCAGCACTTGTGGGACCAGAGATGGTTCGGGCCACGACAGAGAAGGTCCAGGTCATCCAGGAGCGGATGAGGACAGCTCAGAGCCGACAAAAGTCTTATGCTGACAGGAGGCAGAGGCCACTGGAGTTCGAGGATGGCGACCACGTCTTCTTGCGGGTCTCACCTCGACGTGGTATACTGAGATTTGGCCGAGGCGACAAGTTGTCTCCACGCTTCATCGGACCATTCCAGGTCCTCAGTAGGATTGGAGAGGGGGCTTATCGCCTGGCTCTACCACCTCAGTTGCACCGAGTGCACGACGTCTTCCACGTATCTCAGATGAGGAGATACGTGCAAGACCCGACGCATATCATTGACCATGGGGAGCTAGACATTGATGATGGGGCAACTTTTGCGGAGGTCCCAGTGGATATTGATGATCGATAGGAGCGAGTCCTACGTGGACGGTCTATTCCTCTAGTGCGCATCAGATGGCAGCACGAGAACCTCCAGGAGAGCACTTGGGAGAGGGAGGCTCAAATGCGTGCCCAGTACCCACTTTTGTTTCCCTAGTTTTTGATGTACCTTTACGGGGACATAAATCCCTGAGGTTGGAGTAATGTAAATACCCGTAAAATTCAAGGGAATTTTTTTTAATTTTCTTTGGGATTTTACAAGAATGCGGTTTCTGACGGCACTAGATTCCGAGGCCCGGTGTGCCCGGAATTTCTATCCGAAGTTTACCTCGGGTACGTTCAGTGAACGAACGAGTGAGAATTCATAACTTTTGAACCGGTGCTCGGAATCGAATTCTGAGGGCACCGATGGAACCGCAGCGCCGATAATTGCTTAGGAACACCTTTTCCGGAGTTGCGTTTTCATGGGTGAAGTTGTTAAAATTTGTGGAAGTTAAAATAAAACATTAAACAACAAATTTTATTTATCTTTATAAGTGTTTAACCTTTGGGTGGAAGTTGGGTAACCACCCAACTTTCTATGAGAGGTTATGATGCCGATGGGGCCCACACGAACCCCACAACTTCATATTCTCTAACCCCCCTCAACTCACCATTAATTTTTGACAACTTATGTTAATTAATTTGGTTAGTTTAATTTGAGGGATTGAATTCAAATTTTGAATTTCAAATGCTTAGGTTATGTTAATAAAATAAGTGTTGAACTTATTTTATTTTTTTGGAATTCTGGTTGTGGGAGTCTTTGGGAGAAAAGCTAAGGAGCTTGAGGAACTTCTCCATCTTAGACGAAGAACGCGAAGAACGCGAAGAACACCAGATTCCTTGGAGATCGACGATGCGACGCCGTCCCCGCGACGCGACTTCCTCCTTCGGCGACGATTATCTCTACGACGAACCCTCGCTCACCGTGTTCGAAGAGGTAGGGGTTTTATGCGTTTCTATTTCGTGATTACTTCCGTCATTTTCATCCTTCCAAATTGAACCGACTGTTATCTCAATAATGGGAGGAGGTCAGACCGCACGAACACGACTGACAATCCTTCCCTTTTTTTTGGTTGTTTGATATTGATGCGGCACGAGCAAGGCAACGCGGTGCCGAAGCACCGCGCGAGATTGTTAAAGGAAGGGTGGAGAAGCGCGGCGCCGTCACACCGGCTGTTGGAATCAAACTAATCCGCGATGCTGTCGCGCCGCGCCGTAGAAGACGAACCAAAGACGTGGCGCCGTCGCACCACGCCAGAGGACCACAAAAGCACCGCGGCCGGAGCGGGGCTGCGGCGGAGGGGCCGTGCCAGACGAACCAAAGTTGCGGCCGGTTCCGGGCTGCGGCAGAGCAGGGGAACCGGCGGCCGGTACCGGGCCGCCGGCGTCAGAGCAGGGGGGATCGGCCTTGCCGGTCCCGTGGTGGCAACAGCCGGCCGGCCGGGGTGGGCCGGTCGGACAGGGGTTACAAACCCCCGGTTGGCTAGCTGAGCGGCCCCATAATGGGGCCGCAGTTTCAAAATGGGGGGCAGGCCCCCCCCCCCCCTCATCCACTTGGTCAAACGGCCAAGCCACCTGCTGGCGCCAGCGCGCTGGGCCGGCTACCCCGGCCGGTCCGCCAGACCGGGCCGCCAGGCCGGGCCGTGCCCAGGCCGGGCCGGGCTAGGCCGTGCCCAAGCGGGCTGGACCCAGACCCGGAACGGGTCGACCCGGTTTGGGCCGACCCAGAGGGTATCGGGTTGGGTCGGACCGGGCCCGAACCCCCTTTTACCGAACCTCCATCGGTCTTCTGCCCATATCTAGGGCTGCAGACCTCTGATCGACGCACCGTCAGCTGCGATGCAATACTTGGATCAAGACGGTCGTTTCGGTATATCTCACTCAAGGTTTCAGAGTACTTTGGGTTTGGCCGGGTTGGTTCGTACACGAAACCAACCGGGCCCTCGGAGCGGAAACGCTTATAACTTGAGCTCCAGACGTCCGACTAACGTGTCGTTGACTTTGTTGGATTCCTCTAAGTGAGACGGACCTTTTGGATTACTCCGCTCGAGGTTTGGACGCAGTTGGAGTACGGTCGGGTTGTTTTTGACTTAAAAACCAACCGGGCCCCTGGGACGAAAAAGCCAATAACTCTCAGACCGGGCGTCCGATTGACGCGCCGTCTGTGACGTTGAGTTTCTGTTGACGATACGGAACTTTTGGATACATTAACTCTGGACTATATTTCAGTTGATGTATCATCCCTCGGCTCGTGGAGCGGACCCTCCCGAACGAGCTTGCTGTGTGCGGGAACCCTAGAGCTGGCTGCGACTACAACGACGACGACGACGACTGTATAGAAATCCTCCATGGATTCGACGACGACGACTACAACACTCACCGATTCTACGTGGATCAGTGCTACCGATCTTGTGTGGGTCTAATCCTATGTGGGTCAGCGCTCAGCGGTCCTGTGTGGGCCAACGCCTATAGATCCTGTGTGGGTCCGATCCTGTGTGGGTCATTGCAGGGGTTAGTTACCTATTGATCCTTTGTGGGTCATTATGGGGGTTAGTACCTATCGATCCTTTGTGGGTCCGAAGACTTAGATGAATCAGTGGCTATATCTAATCATCTCTATCGTCATTCGAAGAAGTATACATGTGTGAGCTGAATCTTGTTTTTCTTTCCTATGTGGATTGTGGTGTGCTGTCCTGTGTGGATTACGTTTTTCTTTCCTGTGTGGACTGGGTTGCACTTGAGCTCGGATGTTGGAGCCGAACTGGAATTGATGACTTAGGTATATGTATGGGCATATACCTAAGTAGAGTCGAATGTTACTTTGTGATTGTATCTTTCCTATATGGACTATCCTTTGTGGATTCTGGGAGACCTTCGGGGGTCTTGGGGTCCCTACTGAGTAGCTTATACTCACCCCTGCACGGAATATGGCCGCACTACGTTATGTTGGTTGCAGACAACAGACAGCACTGATCGTGGTTGAGGCTTGTGGAGCAGGTCGGTACCCGGTGGTGGACCACTGGGCGGGACGTACTCGGAGCGGACGGCTGGACCTGAGGAGCTGTGGAGGCTATCTGTACTCACCCTTCAGGTGGGACTTCCAGTGGACGGCTCGAGGCTGCGGCTTTACTTTCAGTTGCTATTTTCCCTTTCTAGTTGTACTTTAATTTCAGTTTGGGTTTGTATACTGGACCACTTAATTTTCCGCACTTACTTTTGTATCAGTTTTTACTTAGTGTTTACTTCTACTGCTTGCTTTCTTTGTGGTGTTTTTACCTTACAAAGGCAATGCCTTCCCTTTTTTATCAGGAATTACGCCTTGGTGCTAGTCGCCAGCCCCTGGCCTATGGAAGGTGGGCTTGGGGTAGTCACGGCACGGGCCCCGAGGACGGGTCGTGACAGGTAACTTTTATTTTTATACATTTTGAATAATTACTTTGGTAAATATTTTATTTACCATGGTTAAAGGGTAAATCCAGTAAATAAGGGTAAAAAAATAATATTATAATAATAATAAATTATCCTAAAACATTTCCTAACCTTATTTATTGATACATGTTCGATCAGGGGCATCTTTGGGTCGATTTTGGGACCCCATGGATCCACTTGTAAGTGATAATGACAATTTATATTAATTAAGTTAAAATAAATACAAAAATGACATAAGCATATTTCTTTTAGAAAAAATTTTTTTACATAGGGTTATATATGTTGGAGTTTCGACTATAAATATTCATTAGAAATATAAAAATATTTCCTATATAATGGTATTTTATTTATAATTTTTAGACCTTTAATAATTAATATTATTTATGACACAATAATGATATAGTATTTTCCTTATTAATGAAAGAATAAAATAATTGGTATTATAAATGTAAAAATTAATATAATTTGAAAGTTTTGATGACATACATGAATTTTATTGCTTAATATGACATTATGGTATTTCTTAAATGAATTTGGTTTGAATTAATAAAGTTATTAAGACTTTAACAAAAATCAATTATTGAATAGTGTCAAAATTGACATAAAAGAGTTTTTAAAACAAATATTATATTATTAATTGATATTAAATTCCTAAAAATATAAGGCTCATCCAAAAGACTTATATCATGATAGGTGTATCATTAATGGACCACTTGGGGGTTTCTTGTATGCATATAGTAAGTTTATTAACTATATAATATAAAAATACAAAGTGACATGGTAAATGTTAAACTAATTAACTAAGAGTTAAAACTAAAAGATAAGTTTAATTTAGTGATCCAAACCTATCTAAAACCTATTGGTTGAGTGGTTTTCGACCTATCCCCACCTTAGCCTTTAAATAATCTACTTTGGATCCATTATAAACTGAATATAAATTTATTATAAAATAATATTTCTAGCTTTTCCAAAGGTGCCCCTCACCCCTCTTATAAAAAGGCACCCCTTCTCACTAATTCGCATATTCAAAGCCTTTTGGCTCGGCCAAAACCCGTCCAAATATTCTCTTAACTTCCTTCACTTCAACCTAGAGGCCTTATTTTGATCAGAAAGCCAACCTAAGGATTCCTTTTTATCAAATCAAAAGGAAGAACCCAATGAAGAGGTAATGATTTCACCACCCTCTTTCAAGTTCCTTTCTTCTTCCACTTCTTCTTTCTTTGTTATTTCCATTCTAAAATAATAACTCCAGTATCTTCTATATTCTGTGATGTTATTATAAGTATGGTACAACCATATTCAGTATTCTATCCATCCTTTGAATGACATGTCACCATACGCGCGTACGTACGACCTACCGTCTCTACATCGTGGTGTAATTGTTATTCAATATATTATTATTTGGATGTGTATAATAATGATGTTTAATTCATTTAAATAAATATAACATGATAATGATTCTATATATATGATATAACATCCAATTATATATTATTTTAATATCAAAATAATGATATTGTCGCTCGTGCGTACATACAGATTACCGTCTCCACGAACGCGATGAGATTCATTCCCCATCATATCCATTCAAGACTAAATTTCTTTTGATGAATAAATTTTTTTTAGAGACATGATATCATTCTGGATATGAATAAGGTACATCCCATCCATAATAAATACGGCTTGCATAACAAATAATATAAAGGAAAACGAATCCGTTAACACCCAAAACGATGATAATACTATGATATTATTAACAAATCAATGTTAAAAGATCATATATGATATCATATTAATGTAAATGATTCTTGTATAATTCAATAACAATTATTTCACCATTATACAGGAGGTTAACCTACCATCGACCAAGGAAAAGGTACAAAGTAAGGGGTTTCTTATCTCACTTTTAATTCCATGAGATTTCCATTATTCACCACTTATTTATTGCATGTGGTGTGTGTACTTCCCATGTTTGTATTCATTGTGTAATATACTTTAATTCATGTATATTTACATCATCATTGTATTATCCTTCTTTTATGGGTGTATGTTTAGCAAGTTACCAAATCAATAAGGTAATTTGAAATTTCAATTTCCAGTCATTCGGATTTACGCATACTTCATTGATTATTTTACTCCAAGATTATGTGTGGAATCACTATTCATCTGATTATGTCATAATTTCCACTCATTCGGATTTATGCATACTTCAGTGGTTTGACGCTAACATTATCCTAATTATCCTAATACATCCTCAGCACACTAACACAGACACATAAGATTTAAATGACACCAATAGAGGTAATTGTATTTTTTTGTTCATGGTCATTTTTTACTCATTTTATGAAATAATTTAAATAATAATTAATTTATCTCAATTATTATTTGTATTCACAAGTTATAATAATAATAATAATAAATTTATGGAAGGAAAAGGTGATGGGTTGGGTGATGGCCGGGTCCAGTCCCGTTTCAAGTCGCACTCAGGAGGGAGGCGAGTCAACATTGTATTTGATAAGAATGGGCACGCGTGAATCACAAGGGGAAAGGGACACCCATAAAGAATATTTTATTCTTTCCCTATAAATAGTAAAAACCAGGAGGTGTTCTTTTTATATTAATACGTAATTATATAACTTTCAAAGCATAGTTTTTTTCGTATTGGTTATGGAAATAAATTTAAATATATATAAATGTTTTGTCATATTTTGAATTATTATCGTTTTTAATAAATATGGATGAGGCGTGAGGATTTTAGTGGGCGCATTTATAAGTTAGAAATATATCATGTTCTGTCCAAATATAATATCTTTTATCATAAATAAATTATGTTATGCCATAAAAGAATCATCTTGTTTAGAAATATGAATATATATATATATATATATATATATATTCTGTCAATATCTATTATATTTTGTATTGGTTTATAAGTACATTTTTTTCATATTCATATATGTTTTGTTCTATGATATTAAATTATGTTAAAGTATAAAATGCCCGATGTGGATATATTGCTAGCTTTTAATAATGATGCACACACTCAAAACACAACATAAGTAATAACACTACTACAAAACCCCTTTTAATAGCCCTATAAAAGGTTATCAACAACGCTAAAAATCGTTGTTGATCTAAGCGCAATTGAAGGGAGCCCCTTTTATTACCACAAAAAAATGCTGATAAATGTCCCTTTTATCAGCGTTAAAAAAACACTGATAAAAATGGACTTTTATCTAAAATAAAAGCGCCAATAAAAGTCAAAATATTTTTTTTAAAAAATTCCTGCAAATTTGATTTTACAAATCGGAGGTGATGACCCCCTTTTTATCAGGGCTCAAAGCTCACTTTAATAGTTCCCACTTATTTATTGCATGTCACGACCCGTCCTCGGGGCCCGTGCCATGACTACCCCAAGACCGCCTTCCATAGGCCAGGGGCTGGCGACTAGCACCAAGGCGTAAAACCCAGTAAAGGGAAGGCATTGCCTTTGTAAAGTAAACAAGCACCACAGAGTAAGCAAGCGGAAAAAGTAAACACTAAGTAAAATCTGGTACAAGAGTGAGGTGCGGAAAAGTAAGTGGGCCAGAATACAAACCCAAACTGAAAGTAAAGTGCAACTCGAAAGGGAAAAGAACAACTGAAAAGTAAAAGCCGCTATGCCGAGCTGTCCACTAGAAATCCCACCTGAAGGGTGGGTAAAGATAGCTCCACTGCTCCTCGGGTCCCGCCGTCCGCTCCAAGTACGTCCCGCCCAGTGGTCCACCTCCAGGTACCGTCCTTCTCTACAAGCCTCAACCACGATCAACACTGTCCGTCATCTGCAACCAAAAAAACGTAGTGCGGGCATAGCCCATGCAGGGGTGAGTATAAGCTACTCAGTAGGGACCCCGAGACCCCCGAAGGTCTTCCAAAATCCACAAATGATAAACCACAAAGGAAAGATACATTCACGAAGTAACAACCGACACTGCTTAGGAATATGCCCATACATATACCTAAGTCATCAATTCCAATACGCTCCAACCTCCGAGACCAAGTACAACCCAGTCCACACAGGAAATCATACGTATTCCACACAGGAAAGTAAAACGTAATCCACACAGGATAGCACAACACAATCCACATAGGAAAGAAATCAGGATTCAGCTCACACAGGCATACTTCTTCGAAGACGATAGAGATGATCATTGATCCATCTAAGTCGTCGGAACCACAAAGGATCGATAGGTACTAACCCCCGCAAAGACCCACACAGGATCGAACCCACACAGGATCTGTAGGCGCTGGCTCAAACAGAACCGCTAAGCGCTGACCCACACAGGATCGCTGAGTGCTATAGTCGTCGTCGTCGAATCCACTAAGGATCTTTGCACAGTCGTCGTCGCAGTCATAGTAGCAGTCGCAGCTAGCACTAGGGTTCTCGCACACAGCAAGCTCGTTCGGGAGGGTTCGCTCCATGAGACGAGAGGATGATACATCAACTGACACATAGTCCAGAGTTGATGTATCCAAAAGTTCTGTATCGTCAACAGGAACTCAACGTCGCAGACGGCGCGTCGATCGGACGCCCGGTCTGAGAGTTATTGGCGTTTTCGTCCCAGGGGCCCGGTTGGTTTTTAAGGAAAAACCAACCCGACCGTACTCCACCTGTGTCCAAACCTCGGGCAGAGTAAGCCAAAAGATCTGTCTCACTAAGAGGAATCCAACAAACTTTACGGCACGTCAATCAAACGTCCATAGCTCAAGATATGAGCGTTTCCGCTCCGAGGGCCCGGTTGGTTTCGTGTACGAACCAACCCGGCCGAACTCAAAGTATTCCGAAACCTTTAGTGCGATATACCAAAACGACCGTATCGTTCCAAGGATCGTATCTCCGCTGACAGCGCATCGATCGGAGATCCGTAGCCCAAGTTATGGGAAATTGAACCCAAACAGTCCGAAAATGGGGGTTTCGGGCCCGGACCGACCCGGCCCGAGACCCCCTGGGTCGGCCCGAACCAGGTCAACCCGAACTGGGTCCGGGTCGACCCGGCCCGACACGGCGCGACCCGGCTGGGCGCGGCCCAGCCCGGCGACCCGCGCGCTGGTCGGTTGTTGGGCCAAAACGGCCGAGCCGTTTTGGCTCGCGCGCAGGGGGGGCTGCCCCCCCGGTTTCTTGTAACCGCGGCCCCTTAATTGGGGCCGCATTGATGGCCGAACGGGGGATTCAATTCCCCTGGCTTCTCCCTGTCCGGCCGGCCCGACCTGGCCTGTCGGTTCCTGCTCAACGGGACCGACAATGGCCGGTCCCCTTCCAGCTCCGACGCCGGCGGCCCGGTACCGGCCGCCGGTCACCCTGCTCCGCCGCGGCCTGGAACCGGCCGCGAACCTTGTCGTCCGGCGCGGCACGATGGTGCCGCGCCCCTCCGCCGTGGCCCGGTACCGGCCGTGGTATTTTCGGATGTCTCCGACGCGGCGCGATGGCGGCGCGTCCTTGTATTAATTCGCGGCGCGGCGCATCGGCGCCGCGTATTTCTTGCCGCAATAATTCCACGCGGTGCAATGGCACCACGCCACTTCCATTTCAATCCAAAAGAATCCAACAAGAAAAAAATAAGGAGGTGGGTCGGCCGTGTTTGTGCGGTATCCCCCCACGTTAATCGATAACAGTTGGTTAAAATTTTAACGAAGAAATTCAAGGATGTAATCACGAACAAATTAATTAAATACAATCCCCTACCTCAGTTTCAAGAACGGTGCATGTCAACGAGCCGCCGAAGACGAGCGTCGCGGAGGTCGGGCGTCGCGGAAAACGAACTTCGATTCCGTTGTCGTCGAGGTGCGTCCGAAGAGGAAACATCGTTGGAGAAGTTCTCCGCGTTCTTCGGTGGAGATGTTCTTCGTTGAAGAACGGTGTTTTTCGTCAGAGATGTTCTTCGTTAGAGATGAAGAAGATCTTCACGCTTCCCAAAACCTCTCAATGTGGCATAAGCTCTAACATTAATAAAATAATCCCAAGTCTTAATTTATTAACACAACTTAACCTTTTGAATTTCAAGAGTTTGAAATTAAATTAACCACACTTAACTCACCTCATTAAAATTACACAAGTTGTCAAATTAAATGAAGGGGA
The DNA here is from genome assembly GCA_963277665.1 of Viscum album. NCBI lineage: Eukaryota > Viridiplantae > Streptophyta > Magnoliopsida > Santalales > Viscaceae > Viscum > Viscum album. The sequence goes on along the minus strand of OY728145.1, from coordinate 980,340,184 downwards.
GTTAATGGGGAGTTGAAGAGTTGAATAATATGAAGGGGTGGGGTTCGTGTGGCCCCCACCACCCTCATAACCTCCCAAGTGAGGTTGGGTAGTTACCCAACTTCCACCCATATCCTTAAAACAGAAAAGGAAAATAAAAATTGTAGAATAATTTTAAATTAACTTCCACAATTTATATCATCCACACCCGTGATAACGCAACTCCGGAACTAAAGTTCCTAAGCAATTACTGGCGCTACGGTTCTATCGGTGCCCTCGGAATTCGATTCCGAGCACCGGTTCAAAAGTTAGAAATTCACGCTCGTTTGTTCACTGAACGTACCCGAGCTAAACTTCGGTTAGAAATTCCGGGCACACCGGGCCTCGGAATCAGGTGCCGTCTGAAACTGCGTTCTTGTAAAATCCCAAAGAAAATTAAGAAAAAATTTCCCTTGAATTTTACGGGTCTTTAAATTACTCCCACCTCAGGGCTTTACGTCCCCGTAAAGATACATCGAAAACTAGGGAAACAAATGAGGGTACTAAGCACGCATCTGATCCTCCCGCTCCCAAGTGCTCTCCTGGAGGTTCTCGTGCTTCCATCTGATGCGCACTAGAGGAATCGACCATCCACATAGGACCCGCTCCTGTCGATCCTCGATCACCACTGGGACCTCCGCAAAAGTCGCCCCATCATCAACGTCAAGCTCCCCATGGTCAATGATGTGCGTCGGGTCGTGCACGTATCTCCTCAGATGAGATACGTGGAAGACGTCGTGCACCCGGTGCAACTGAGGTGGTAGAGCCAGATGATAAGCCTCCTCGCCAATCCTTCTGAGGACCTGGAATGGTCCGATGAAGCGTGGAGACAACTTGCCGCCTCGGCCAAATCTCCGTAATCCACGTCGAGGTGAGACACGCAAAAAGACGTGGTCGCCATCCTCGAACTCTAGTGGTCTCCGCCTCCTGTCAGCATAAGACTTCTGCCGGCTTTGAGCTGTCCTCATCCGCTCCTGGATGACCTGGACCTTCTCTGTCGTGGCCTGGACCATCTCCGGTCCCACAAGTGCTGACTCCCCAGGGTCTGTCCAGCACAAAGGATATTTTCAAGGTCGGTCGTACAACGCCTCGTATGGTGCCATCCCGATGGTGGAGTGGTAGTTTTTGTTGTACGCGAACTCCACTAAGGGTAGGTGGTCTTCCCAGCTACGACCAAAGTCGAGGATGCATGCACGGAGCATGTCCTCGAGAGTCTGAATGGTCCTCTCCGTCTGACCATCCGTCTGAGGGTGAAAGGCTGTGCTCAGACGTAGCTGCGTCCCGAACGCCTCTTGCAACCCCTTCCAAAGCCGGGAAGTAAAGCGAGAATCTCGATCGGAGACGATGGATGATGGCACACTGTGAAGCCATATAATCTCCTGAACGTAAAGTCATCCCAAGCTCTCTACTGAGCTCTGCTCTCTGATGGGTAGAAAGTGCACCGACTTGGTGAGTCGGTCAACAATCACCCAAATAGAGTCATGACCTCTGGAAGTGCGTGGAAATCCAGTCATGAAGTCCATAGATATGCCGTACCACTTACACTCCGGAACCTCCAAGGGCTGTACCAAGCCTACTGGTACCTGGTGCTCTGCCTTTACCTGCTGGCAGGTGAGGCATCAAGAAACGAACTCTGCCATAGCCTTCTTCATGCCCGACCACCAGTGCTGTCATCTGAGATCCTGGTATATCTTCGCCACTCCAGGATGAACCGCCAAAGGAGAAGTGTGAATTTCTCTTAGCACCTCCTCCCATAAAGCAACTGGTACCAAGGTACGTCCTCTAAAAAGGACGTCGTTCTCTACTCCAAAGGAGAAACCATCAGGTGCCTGTCCTGAGGATATCTGTGCACGCCGCGTCTCACAGTCAGCGTCCCCACACTGTGCCTCTCTGACCTGCTGTAGTAGTGGAGGAGTGCCTGTGAGAGACTGAAGGAAGGCTGCTCCATCTCTATCCATAAAGGATATTTGCAAAGAGGCTAGCTGCTCTGTCGCCTCCTCAAGTAGCTGAATGCTCATCCTCCTGCTGAGGGCATCAGCTACCACATTCCCCTTCCCAGGAGTATAGACTATCTCAAAGTCATAGTCCTGGAGGAACTCGAGCCATCACCACTGTCTCAAATTCAGATCCTTTTGAGAGAAGATGTATCTGAGACTCTGATGGTCAGAAAAGACTGTAAAGCGCTCACCCATCAGATAGTATCGCCATGTCTTCAGAGCGAAGACCACTGCTGCTAACTCCAGGTCATGGGTAGCGTAGTTCTACTCATGCGGCCTCAACTGACATGATACATAGGAGATCACTGCCCGCTCCTGCATCAGGACACATCCAAGTCCGGTCCCTGATGCATCGCAGTAGACTACGTACCCTACTCCCTCCTCAGGAAACCTCAAGATAGGTGCGCTGGTCAATCTCTGTCTCAGATCCTAGAAGCTCTGCTGACATCTGTCTGACAATACAAAGGGTTTACCCTTCTTCGTCAAAGATGAGAGTGGTGCCGCAACTCTGTTGAAGTCTGGCACGAATCTCCGATAGTATCCAGCTAATCCCAAAAAACTCCGCACCTCCGTCACGCTCCTGGGTGGCTCCCAAGCTAACATTGCCTCGATCTTCACAGGATCCACTGCAACTCCCGCCTCAGAGATGATGTGCCCCAAGAAGTGGACCTTGCATATCTAGAACTGAAACTTCGAGAGCTTTCCATAAAGCTGGTTCTCCCGGAGTGTGTCTAGTACAACCCGCAAGTGGTAGGCGTGCTCCTCCTCAGTTGTCGAGTAAATCAAAATGTCGTCGATGAAGACCACGACAAATCGATCGAGGTATGGGTGAAATATCCTGTTCATGAGGTCATGAACACTTCTGGAGCATTGGTTACGCCGAAAGGCATAACCAAGAACTCATAGTGGCCATACCGACATCTGAAGGCTGTCTTCTGCACGTCCTCGTCCCGAACTCTGAGCTGATGATAGCCTGATCTGAGGTCTATCTTCGAGAACCACCGTGCTCCCTTGAGCTGATCGAAGAGGTCATCAATCCTCGATAGCGGATACTTGTTCCTCACTGTCACCTGGTTCAGGTGATGATAGTCGACACAAAGTCGCAAGCTCCCGTCCGCCTTCTTGGCGAACAAAATCGGGGAAGCCCAGGGTGAAACACTGGGTCGGATGAACCCCTTGCCCTGCAAGTCCTCCAACTGTACCCGCATCTCTCAAAGCTCGTCGGGGGCCATCCGATATGCTGGAGTCGATATCGGGGCTGTCCCGGGGTACAAGTTAATTTAAAAGTCTAACTCTCTGCGAGGAGGTAGCCCTGGAACGTCGTCGGGAAAGGCGTCCGCATACTGATCCACCACTGCAGGAAAACCAGGACTCCGCACGTCAACTACGCCTAGGATGAGGCTAGCCAACTGATGAGTGATGGGCTATCCTCTCCTCTGCGGAAGTCCATCCTGTGCTGCGAAGGCTCCCTTCTCGCCGGTGAAGGTGAACCTGCTCCCGTCAGTGCGTACATATCGCACCTTGCGCCTAATATAGTCAATCTGTGCATGGACAGTAGACAACCAATCCATGCCCAAGATGACGTCGTAAGGCCTCGACGCTGCTACAATAAGATCCCAGCCGAAGCTCTCGCCTCCTAGAGTAAGCTCACACTGTTGGCACCAGTGCGTAATCGTCGAGTCTGCTCCCGTAGGAGTCTCTAGCCGTAATGATCGAGCCAACGGCTCTGTCGGAATCTCCGAGCTACGAACAAGGGCAGCGACTATGAAAGAGTGAATCGCTCCTATGTCTATAAGTATTGCAGCAAGGGTGGAATAGACACAAACAGTACCTCGAATCATCTCGGGTGCGCCGTGGTCGTAGGCCTCTGCTGCCTGGAGCTGTGCCTGTCTCTATCTGCCAGCTCCCTGTGGTCGGGGTGGACCTCCTGGTGGTGGGGGTGGTAGAGCCTCAAAGCGTCGCCCACCACATGCTGCTCGGCCAGCTCCTCTGCCTTGTCCGCCTGCTCCCTGCGGACCGCCATGGTCAACCCTATGCCTCTGCCTCGGTGGTCCCTCAACCGTCTGCTGCTCCTCGGTACGGCGGGTCGGGCAGTCACGAGCCATGTGGCCCTGCCCGCTGCACGAGTAGCACTGCCTACCTCTCGAAAGACTGGCTCCATGCTGTGTGCCCCGCACTGCTGAGCCAGTGTCCTGAGGTCATCTTCCTGAGGGTCTGGTCTGCCTGGACCCATGTGTCATCCGTCGACTGCCTGCTGCAGAAGACTCTGCTACGTGCCGCCCTGCGGTGGGTCTCAGCGCTGGTTTAGACTCAGCAAGAAAGCTCTCGATCAAAAGGGCTCGCTCCAGTACTCCTGTCTGAGTCGGAATGCTGAGGGAGATCAGCGATGCCCTGATCTCGTGTCTCAATCCCTTCTCAAAGGTCCGGGCCCGGAAGAATGGGTCCCGTACCATGTCTGTCGAGTAGCGCGAGAGATAGGTAAATCTCGCTGAGTACTGGGCGACCGTCATGCTGCCCTGCCGCAGCTGAAGAAGCTCCTGAATGCGCACCGCACGGAGGGTGGCTGGGACAAACTCTGAGCGGAAGAGGCTCTCAAAGTCTGTCCAGAGTAGAGATGCCTCATCGTGCACCTGGAGCATCAAGCTCCACCATCGGCCCGCTCCTGTGTGCAGTAGGCTCGCTGCGAGGATCACCATGAGGTCTGATGGTGTCCTCACTAGCCTAAAAACTCGTACCACTGCCTCCAGCCAGTCCTCGACTTCCTGGGGGTCCGTCTCCCCGCGGAACCTGGGCGGTCGCTGGCACTGAAACTCATGAAGTGCCCTAAGGCGACGTGTATCGTTAGCGTCTGGGGCTAGAAGCATCGGTGGCTCGGTAGGTAGGGCTACCGCCGGTGCCACTGCTGACAAAGGGCCCTGCACCGAGGCCTCGTCGCTCGGTGGGCTGTCGTCATGCTCGACTCTCAGAACCATAGCTGGCTGCTGTCGTGGGGCCATCCTAAAAAGGAAACAGGTGCGCCATGGTCAGAAAAGTATACCTGGTGAGCTGATATAAAGTAATCACAAAGAAAACATGAAACACACATGAAATCAATGTTTTCATGCATTAAGTCGAAAATCAGAAGTCTGGGTCCTGGTGTACGGATACGTCGGCCGCCGCACCAACACTGGACTCCCTGGACTGATAACCACACCCAATACGCTAAACACTATTGCTTCACATAGAAAAAGATCAGAGTCCCAAGTTCTACGGTAGACCGAACTCCTCTGATACCAGTTTGTCACGACCCGTCCTCAGGGCCTGTGCCGTGACTACCCCAAGCCCGCCTTCCATAGGCCAGGGGCTGGCAACTAGCACCAAGGCGTAAAACCCGGTAAAGGGAAGGCATTGCCTTTGTAAAGTAAACAAGCACCACAGAGTAAGCAAGCGGAAAAAGTAAACACTAAGTAAAAGCTGGTACAAGAGTGAAGTGCGGAAAAGTAAGTGGGCCAGAATACAAACCCAAACTGAAAGTAAAGTACAACTCGAAAGGGAAAACAACAACTGAAAAGTAAAAGCCGCTACGCCGAGCTGTCCACTGGAAATCCCACCTGAAGGGTGGGTACAGATAGCTCCACTGCTCCTCGGGTCCCGCCGTCCGCTCCGAGTACGTCCCGCCCAGTGGTCCACCTCTAGGTACCGTCTTGCTCTGCAAGCCTCAACCACGATCAACGTTGTCCGTCGTCTGCAACCAACACAACGTAGTGCGGGCATAACCCGTGCAGCGGTGAGTATAAGCTACTCAGTAGGGACCCCAAGACCCCCGAAGGTCTCCCAAAATCCACAAAGGATAAAACACAAAGGAAAGATACATTCACGAAGTAACAACCGACACTGCTTAGGAATATGCCCATACATATACCTAAGTCATCAATTCCAATACGCTCCAACCTCCGAGCCCAAGTACAACCCTGTCCACACAGGAAAGCATATGTATTCCACACAGGAAAGTAAAACGTAATCCACACATGATAGCACAACACAATCCACATAGTAAAGCAATCAGGATTAAGATCACACAGGTATACTTCTTCGAAGACGATAGAGATGATCACTGATCCATCTAAGTCGTCGGAACCACAAAGGATCGATAGGTACTAACCCCCGCAATGACCCACACAGGATCAGACCCACACAGGATCTGTAGGCGCTGGCTCACACAGAACCCTAAGCGCTGACCCACACATGATCGGTAACACTGATCCACACAGGATCGCTGAGTGCTGTAGTCGTCGTCGTCGAATACACTGAGGATCTCTGCACAGTCGTCGTCGCAGTCACAGTAGCAGTCGCAGCCAGCACTAGGGTTCTCGCACATAGCAAGCTCGTTCGGGAGGGTTCGCTCCACGAGCCGAGAGGCTGATACATCAACTGACACATAGTCCAGAGTTGATGTATCCAAAAGTTCCGTATCGTCAACATGAACTCAACGTCGCTGACGGCGCTTCGATCGGACGCCCGGTCTGAGAGTTATTGGCTTTTTCGTCCCAGGGGCCCGGTTGGTTTTTAAGGAAAAACCAACCCGACCGTACTCCACCTGTGTCCAAACCTCGGGAGGAGTAATCCAAAAGATCCTTCTCACTAAGAGGAATCCAACAAAGTTTATGACACGTTAATCAGACGTCCGTAGCTCAAGATATGAGCGTTTCTGCTACGAGGGCCCGGTTGGTTTCGTGTACGAACCAACCCGGACGAACTCAAAGTATTCTGAAACCTTGAGTGTGATATACTGAAACGCCCATCTCATTCCAAGGATCGTATCGCCGCTGACGGCGCGTCGATCGGAGGTCCGTAGCCCGAGTTATGGCCAATTGAAGCCAAACGGTCCGAAAACGGGGGTTTCGGGCCCGGGCCGACCCGGCCCGAGACCCCCTGGGTCGGCCCGAACTGGGTCTGGGTCGACCCGGACCGGCCCGAATGGGTGCGGCGCGGCCCGGCAGGCGCGGCCTGGGCGCGGCCCAGCCCGGCGGCCCGGCCCGGCGACCCGCGCGCTGGGCGCACTGGTCGGTTGCTCGGCCAAAACGGCCGAGCCGTTTTGGCTCGCACGGGGGGGGGGGGGGGGTGCCCCCCGGTTTCTTGTAACCGCGGCCCCTTAATTGGGGCCGCATTGATGGCCGACTGGGGGATTCAATTCCCCCGGCTTCTCCCTGTCCGGCCAGCCCGACCTGGCTGGCCGGTTCCTGCTCAACGGAACCGGCGATGGCCGGTACCCTTCCAGCTCCGACGCTGGCGGCCCGGTACCGGCCACCGGTCACCCTGCTCCGCCGCGGCCCGGAACCGGCCGCGACCCTTGTCGTCCGGCGCGACGCGACGGCGCCGCGACCCTCCGCCGCGGCCTGGTATCGGCCGCGGTATTTTCAGATGTCTCCGACGCGGTGCGATGGCGTCGCGTCCTTGTATTAATTCACGGCACGGCGCGTCGGCGCGGCGTATTTCTTGCCGCAATAATTCCGTGCGGTGCGACTGCACCGCGCCACTTCCATTTCAATCCAAAATAATCCAACAAGAAAAAAAATAAGGAGGTGGGTCGGCTGTGTTTGTGCGGTCCCCCCCCTCACGTTAATCGATAACAGTTGGTTAAAATTTCACCAAGAAATTCAGGGATTTAATCACGAACAAATTAATTAAATAAAATCCCCTACCTCGGTTTCAAGAACGGTGCACGTCAACGAGCCGCAGAAGATGAGCATCGCGGAGGTCGGGCGTCGCGGAAAACAAACGTCGATTCCGTTGTCGTCGAGGTGCGTCTGAGGAGGAAACATCGTTGGAGAAGTTCTCCGCGTTCTTCGGCGGAGATGTTCTTCGTTGAAGAACGGTGTTCTTCGTCGGAGATGTTCTTCGTTGGAGATGAAGAAGATCTTCACGCTTCCCAAAACCTCTCAACGTGGCATAAGCTCTAACATTAATAAAATAAGCCCAAGTCTTAATTTATCAACACAACTTAACCTTTTGAATTTCAAGAGTTTGAAATTCAATTAACCACACTTAACTCACCTCATTAAAATTACAAAATTCGTCAAATTAAATGAAGGGGAGTTAATGGGGAGTTGATGAGTTGAAGAATATGAAGGGGTGGGGTTCGTGTGGGCCCCACCACCCTCATAACCTCCCAAGGGAGGTTGGGTAGTTACCCAACTTCCACCCATAGCCTTAAAACACAAAAGAAAAATAAAAATTGTAGAATAATTTTAAATTAACTTCCACAATTTTTATCATCCATACCCGTGATAACGCAACTCCAGAACAGGAGTTCCTAAGCAATTACCGGCGCTACGGTTCCATCGGTGCCCTCGGAATTCGATTCTGAGCACCGGTTCAAAAGTTAGAAATTCACGCTCGTTCGTTCACTGAACGTACCCGAGCTAAACTTCGGTTAGAAATTCCGGGCACACCGGGCCTCAGAATCAGGTGCCGTCTGAAACTGCGTTCTTGTAAAATCCCAAAGAAAATTAAGAAAAAATTTCCCTTGAATTTTACGAGTCTTTACATTGCATGTGGTGTGTGTACTGCCCATGTTTGTATTCATTGTGTAATATACTTTAATTCATGTATATTTACATCATCATTGTATTATCATTCTTTCATGGGTGTATGTTTAGTAAGTTACCAAATCAATAAGGTAATTTGAAATTTCAATTTCCACTCATTCGGATTTACGCATACTTCATTGATTATTTTACTCCAAGATTATGTGTGGAATTACTATTCATCTGATTATGTCATAATTTCAACTTATATATAACAATATATGCATATTTTTTATATATTCACACATAAAAATTTAATTTTATAAATAAATAATTAAACATATTTACATATAAAATAATTTCTCGATATATAAGACTTATCGAAATAAAAACCAATATCCATTTTTATTTAAAAGACAAATATATGAATATTTATATATCTATATAATGTGTGTCTGTATTAGTATGTTTGTATTTACAAATTGATATATATTTTCAATATATTCTAACATATGTATATATATATATTAATATATATACATATGTAAATATATATAATTATATATAAATATGTATAATCATACTTACAGATACACATATAATATATATATATATATGTATGTATGTATGTGGTATATATGTATTTATTTATTTATTTATAAACTCACACAAAAAAACATATTTTATAAAAGTTTTTAAAGCTAATCTTATAAATATATATTAACATAACTATAAAACTATATATCTATATATATTTATATAAATCTTTATTAATATATGAATAAATATAACTATAACTATAACTATATATAGATATATCATTAAAGGGAGAACAAAACAAAATGGATGAGTGGTAGAGGTGCATGCATGCAAGGGAGCGGTCTCGAGTTCAAATCCAAGCAGAGGCAGTGGGTGCACGGGTGGGTGCAGGTGGCTCTAGCGCTGTTAAAGGGGTGTGCGGGCAGGAGGTTGGTGGGAGGGGGGGGGGGGGGGGCGAGTGGGTGTGCGGGTGGGTGCAGGGAGTGCTATTAAAGGGGTGGTCAAGCGCTGTAAAAAGAGACTCTAATTTATAAAAAAAAACTATTTTTTTTTTGTTTTTTTGACTTTCATCAGCACTAAAAAAAGCTCTGACAAATGCCTCTTTTATCAGCATTTTTTTTAACGCTGATAAAAGAGATCCCCTTTTAATAGCACTTCGATTATCTACACTTTTCTAGCACAGATAAAAGCAATATTTAGTGCTTTTAAAAGCCATATTTGTAGGGTGCACAGGTGGGTGCAGGTGGCTCTAGCGCTGTTAAAGGGGTGTGCGGGCGGGAGGGTGGTGGGGGGGGGGGGGGGCGAGTGGGTGTGCGGGTGGGTGCAGGGAGTGCTATTAAAGGAGTGGGTGTGCGGGTGGGTGAAGAGAGTGCTATTAAAGGGGGTGGTCAAGCGCTGTTAAAAGGGAACCTGATTTATAAAAAAAACTAATTATTATTTTAATTTTTTTGACTTTTATCAGCGATAAAAAAAGCTCTAATAAATGCCTCTTTTATCATCATTTTTTTAACACTGATAAAAGAGATCCCCTTTTAATAGTGCTTCGATTATCTGCACTTTTCTAGAACAAATAAAAAGCAATTTTTAGTGCTTTTAAAAGCCATATTTGTGGGTGCAGGTGGCTCTAGCGCTGTTAAAGGGGTGTACGGGCGGGAGGGTGGTGGTGGGGGGGGGGGGGGCGAGTGGGTGTGCGGGTGGGTGCAGGGGAGTGCTATTAAAGGAGTGGGTGTGCGGGTGGGTGCAGAGAGTGCTATTAAAGGGGTGGTCAAGCACTGTTAAAAGGGACTCTGATTTATAAAAAAACTAATTATTATTTTTAATTTTTTTACTTTTATCAGTGCTAAAAAAAGCTCTGATAAATGTCTCTTTTATCAGCATTTTTTTGGCGCTGATAAAAGAGATCCCCTTTTAATAGCGCTTCGATTATCTGCACTTTTCTAGCACAGATAAAGGCGATTTTTAGTGCTTTTAAAATCCATATCTGTGGTTGCGCTACTAGAATTTTGAGCTTTTGTGGTGGGGGGATTTGAGCGACCGTCATTTCGGAGTAGGTATTGACTTTATTGTTGGCCACCAAGTGGCGGTCGTTACGCATTCCCACTCTCACACCCAATTTTCCCCTCCCACATTGTGCCCAACCTTCGCTCCTACCTCATCAAAGCCCCCTCCCCTGCTTCCATGTTGCGCCACACCACCTCACCTCCGACCTTCGAGCCCTCTTTCATCTACCCCCTGCCGAGTACCCATCACTACGACAGATTCCCCTTTTATCAGTGCTAGAAAAACACTTTATCAGCACTAAAAAAGTGTTGATGTTCTATGTGTTGATAGAAAAGAGTCTCTTCTACAAGTGCTAAAAAATGGTGATAATGACCCTTTTTTTCAGCGTTAAAAAATTGATGATAAAATGCTTCTTTTATAAATGATAAAAAACCACTGATAAAAGTCCCCTTTCATCAATGTTATTTTTAATGCTGATAAAACATGTCTTTACCAGCACTAAAAAACACTGATAAAAGTAAAAAAATTTTTTTGTTTCCCGTTAATTGGAAAACGATTCTCATGGAGTTCACCCCCCTTTTTATCATCACTCAACCCTCTATGCCTTTTTTACCGGTGCTCGTTTGATTCCTCTTTCCATTTATTAGCGATAGAAAACTACTCCTACCCACCCCAGTGTGTGCGCCTTCACTTGGATTTGAACCCAAGACCTCCACCCTTAGACACCTTTGCCTTTACCACTATTTTATTTTCTTTTGTTCTTTATTTTATGATATATCTATGAATTTATATATATTTAGTTACATTTTTAATCCATATTTTTATTCATATATTTATACATATCTATATAATTATTTTTAAATGCACTTATAAAATATGTTTTGTGTGTGTTTATAAATACACACATACATTCATACATACATACATGCATGCATGCATGAATATATATATATATATACATGTGTGTGTGTTTATAAATATAATTATACATATTTATATTTATTTACATATATTATATATTAAAGTTTTAGCACATATATTAGAATATATATATATATATATATATTTGTTAATACACACACACAAATATATATATATATATATATATATATATAAACATTATATATAAACTATATAGTTATATAAATATTCACAAATATTAATAGACACACACACACACAAATATATTTATAAAGATATTTCCTATGTAAATATGTTTATAAATTTATTTATAAAATTAAATTTCTATGTGTAAATATATACAAATATGTATATATGTCGATATATATATAATAATAAATAACACTACGATATGAAAAATGATAAAATTTGAACATCATAATATTCATATGCGTCTCGAGGCATTACTGCTTCGGCGTGATGATGGTTTACTTCTTTTTTATTTTCAAATTTTGAAATGGTTGTTTCAGTGGTGATATTGTTGAGTTTATGCAGAGTTTTTTTGGATGTTGGTATGTTTTTAATTTTGAAATAGGTTGCAACAAACGTTTAGGTGCGGTGCATGGTTGGGTTTTTATTTTGAAATTTGTCTCTATAATGGGTGTTATGAGGTTGTGTCTGTGGAGGAATGGTTCTGTTGGTTCCCACTTACCCTTAAAAGTGGATTTTCAATAAAATTAAAAAAATGGATTGTGTCAATTGAGCCTCTATCGAAAAAATATAATAGGATCCCCTTAAATGAGGCTGAAAATTCCATCAAATGTTCAGAAATTAAGGCACCCTGACAAAATACTCTATTTTTGAGGTCTTATGGACCTTTTTTGACCTTAAAAAATTGTCAACTAGGATCCCCTTAGGCCACCATGATGTATATCTTCTCACAAGATTCTATTTGATATATTGTGAATCTCAAAGGGACACCTGGATCAAAAGTTATGGTCATTTGAAATCAAAGTCTTGTTTTTAACTTGTTTTAGATCGTTTATCAATTTATTGATTTTTTCTATCATCAAACTATCATTAAAAGACTATCACTCAATAGTAATTATAAATTTTTTAATTAATATTAATTTTTAATTATTTTATAGACCATTTTCACTAAATATCTTTTTTTAGAAAAAAGCGTAGATAGATTACGAATCAATCGAAGAAGCATTACAAATACAAAATGGAAAATGATAAAAACAAACATGGTCTCCCCAATAATTCTAAAAGAAAACCAAATGGTTAGATAAAATATTACCTCCTATTTTAATGAAAAAAAGTTTCACTCAAAGAAAACATATAATAATGACCAGATCATTCCGAGAATAAGACCATATGGATGAGAGTCCTCTCGATGATTTGATAATGAGCTAATCATCAAGAAGGAATCAGATTCAATCATTACTTTTTCCCAGACTTTAGAGTGATCCAAAAAAATACCATGAAGAATACCAGATGCTTCCACCACAACCGATACCCGGTTAGCATGAAAATCTATGCATTGGGATGCCACAGTCTGACCATCACTTTGGCAGGAAATAATCCCAATACCCACCCTTGAACCAAGAGGGACAACAATGTCAGTATTTATCTTGATAAAGAATTCTGGGTGGGTGGGTGGGGTGGGGGGTCCAAATAGAAAAGTGCGACAACCTAGCAATAAGTGAAAAAGTAAAATAGGTGAGAGAACCCCACTGTCAGTTCCCATGCTATGAGTACCACACATGGTCCAAGAACCTCGTATCCCTAAGCTCCCCTGATGTCATAATCAACCTGTCCATCATCTGCAAGGGAACACCAAGTGCAAGCAAAGCCCAAGTAGGGGTGAGTATAGAAATACTAAGTAGGATGCCATAAAGACTCAAGGGAGCAGAAAAAGATGTACTGAATATGAAACCAGTAGATATAACAAGGTACAATAAAAGGAGTGGAACTCAAACCAACAAGAGAGTTAAGTAAGCACATCGAAACACAAGGAGATAGAAATGGTGAGAAGATGAACTTCTCATCAAGTCTTCGCTACCTATAGTATAAGAGTAGACTTGTACAACCACATGATGCTAGATACAGAAAGCACGTGGCATACCCCGCACATCTTCGCCTCTCGTAGAAGAAGAGTAGCCAAAACCCAAGGAGTGAGTACCGAAATAGAATATATATATATTCCCATTCAAAGAAACCCAAACAAGAGAGTAAGGGGATCTTTATCTCATAGCTCAACCCAGAAAGAGTGAGTAGACAATAGTCCCCTAAGTAACCACCACCGATGCCCAACATCCCACATGCCTGCCTTGAATTGCAAGTCAAAGGGACTTAATCATCGCAACATGTTACTATTCACATTGGGTGGCACTGTCTCACCCCCAAAGTTTTAGGTCACATCATGTAACACCCCAAGCTTCCATGATACGCTTCTCTTTGATTAAAACAGTAGCATGTGTTGTACACAATTTCGAGTTTTAACACACCTCGACCAATCAAAGTAACCGTTATGAATAGTAATACCCACTTTTTGAAATTTTATAAATTTTATCTCTCAAAATGGACTTCATTTTTCGATTCGGAATATCAAAATTAGCCTAGGGTGAAATTTTGGTACTTTTCGGATAACTTTTATATTTTGATGAATAGTGAAAATTACTAAATTTTAATTAAAAAAAACTTTTTTATTCGAAAGTATTAACAGTGATAAATTATTAATTTTAGTGGTTTTAAAGTATATCTAGAATATATTTTTATCATTTAATACTATTTTGGTCATTGGACATAATTTCACAGTTAAACCGAACTTAAACAAGTGCCAAACTTTTGATAGTTATTATCTCTTAAAAACACGCTTTTTGTTTTAAAAACGGGAATTAATTTTAAATTAATTTCTTCCACTTCTGTGTTTTGAATTTGGAAAAATGGATTCCATATTTGGAATCAGGATATCCAAATTTTGTAAATAGGTAACTTTTATTTTTATACATTTTGAATAATTACTTCGGTAAATATTTTATTTACCATGGTTAAAGGGTAAATCCGGTAAATAAGGGTAAAAAAAATAATATTATAATAATAATAAATTACCCTAAAACATTTCCTAACCTTATTGGTTGATACATTTCTGACCATGGGCATCTTTGGGTTGATTTTGGGACCCCATGGATCCACTTGTAAGTGATAATGACACTTTATATTAATTAAGTTAAAATAATTACAAAAATGACAGAAGCATATATCTTTTAGATTTTTTTTACATAGGGTTATATATGTTGTAGTTTCGACTATAAATATTAATTATAAATATAAAAATATTTCCTACATAATAGTATTTTATTTATAATTTTTAGACATTTAATAATTAATATTATTTATGACACAATAATGATCCAGTATTTTCCTTATTAATGAAAGAATCAAATAATTGGTATTATAAATGTAAAAATTAATATAATTTGAAAGTTTTGATGACATACATGAATTTTATTGCTTAATATGACATTATGGTATTGCTTAAATGAATTTTTTTTGAATTAATAAAGTTGTTAATACTTTAACAAAAATCAATTATTGAATAGTGTCAAAATTGACATAAAAGAGTTTTTAAAACAAATATTATATTATTATTTGATATTAAATTCTTAAAAATATAAGTTTAGGCCAAAAGACTTATATAATGATATGTGTATCATTAATGGAACACTTGGTGGTTTCTTGGATGTATATAGTAAGTTTATTAACTATATAATATAAAAATACAAAGTTACATGGTAAATGTTAAACTAATTAACTAAGAGTTAAAACTAAAAGATAAGGTTAATTTAGTGATACAAACATATCTAAAACCTATTGGTTGATTGGTTTTCAACCTATACACACCTTAACCTTTAAATAATCCACTTTGGAGCCATTATAAACTGAATATAAATTTATTATAAAATAATATTTCTTGATTTTCCAAAGGTGCCCCTCACCCCTCTTATAAAAAGGCACCCCATTCTCACTAATTCACACATTAAAAGCCTTTTATCTCGGCCAAAACTTACCCAAATATTCTCTCAACTTCCCTCACTTCAACCTAGAGGCCTTATTTTGATCAGAAAGCCAACCTAGGGAGCCCTTTTGATCAAATCAAAAGGAAGAACCCAATGAAGAGGTAATGATTTCACCACCCTCTTTCAAGTTCCTTTCTTCTTCCACTTATTCTTTCTTTATTATTTACATTATAAAATAATAACTCCAGTATCTTATATATTCTGTGATGTTATTATAAATATGGTACAACCATATTCAGTATTCTATCCATCCTTTTAATGACATGTCACCATACGTGCGTACGTACGGCCTACCGTCTCCACATCATGGTGTAATTGTTATTCAATATATTATTATTTGGATGGGTATAATAATGATGTTTAATTAATTTAAATAAATATAACATGATAATGATTCTGTATATATGATATAACATCCAATTATATATTATTTTAATATCAAAATAATGATATTGTCGCTCGTGCGTACGTACGGATTACCGTCTCCACGAACGCGATGAGATTCATTCCCCATCATATCCATTCAAGAATAAATTTCATTTGATGAATAAAAATAATTTTTAGAGACATGATATCATTCTGTATATTAATAAGATACATCCCATCCATAACAAATACGGATTTCATAACAAATAATATAAAGGAAAATGAATCCGTTAACACCCGAAACAACAATAATACTATGATATTATTAACAAATCAATGTTAAAAGATCATATATGATATCATATTAATGTAAATGATTCTTTTATAATTCAATAACAATTATTTAACCATTATACAAGAGGTTAACCTACCATCGACCAAGGAAAAAGTACAAAGTAAGGGGTTTCTTATCTCACTTTTAATTCCGTGAGATTTCTATTATTCACCACTTATTTATTGCATGTGGTGTGTGTACTTACCATATTTTTATTCATTGTGTAATATAATTTAATTAATTTATATTTACATCATCATTGTGTTATCCTTCTTTCATGGGTGTATGTTTAGTAAGTTACCAAATCAATAAGGTAATTTGAAATTTCAATTTCCACTCATTCGGATTTACACATACTTCATTGATTATTTTACTCCAAGATTATGTGTGGAATCAAATTCATCTGATTATGTCATAATTTCAACTCCCCTTTCCATGGATATACTTTTGATACATATAATCACTCCATTGATAAATTCTCAAGTCATAGGTATGAACTTGATAAGAGTAATTTTTACTCAATATTGATTTGTTGAGTTAAACATCCAATCCATTGGTGTTGTTTTTACAAGAATATGTGTGAATGCCCTTTGATTTTTTTACACTTAATATCCAATCATATTTAGTGTATTTATATTTGTTACACATAATTATGTCGTTGATTTATCCTTAACCTAAGGATACGACCTTTATGAGAGATTTCATCTCAAATTACATTCCATTGAGACTCCTTTGTTGTTATACACCAAATCACTTTTATATGGTGTATATAATGTACTTTGACATAGTATATCATGAATACCTTTATTCTCATGATATTATAAAGTTTTTATTACCTCAATTATTTGTATTCAAGTGTCTCTATTTTGGTTAGGAACTCTAACTAAAATATCATTTTAAATGTTTTAAAGATTTATTAATCTAAATGTTTCTCATTAATGTACATGTTTTAAAAATGTTTTTAAGGATTTATATTTATGGACATTAACGTTTTAAAATTAAAATTACTTTTAAAAGTTTCAAAGTGGTATGTGACACTTTGATTCAAAAATCTATTTTTAAATGGATTCTTGAAAAATAGTGGGACTTTTAAATGTTTTCAAGAAAACGGGGGATATTTCTCTCTAATAGTTTTGATGATTATTTTCATCTATCCTTCATTATTCTTGATTTAGGTTAATTTGATAAAATAAAATCTTCCATATTGTATCAAATGAGTTTTATTTGACTGTGGATGTGCTATTTTTATACCATTCATGGTTTGTGGATAATGTATTGACATTTCGTATGCTAGTTTTAATACGAATGTTTATATTATGTTTAAATCTATTCATATGACGAATGCATTGGACTTAGTAAGTGATGGGTGGAGCCCGCTATAGCCCCTCAATGAATCGGTAGGTCTCATGAGACAAACTAGTGTCTTGGAACGAGGCCTTGACAAAATCTTATTTGTAGTCTCGGTACGAGGCCTTGGCTATGTGGTTATGATAGTCTGGAATTATGCATTCCATCATTATGAAAGTGGTTATTGATATTGCATGTGATTATTCGATTAGTAGAATATCCATGTGAATAATTAAATGGAATTATTTCATTTTATCTTTGACATATTAGGCTGAAGTTCAAGTTTAAAAGGCTTTTGTTTTAGTTATACATTGCCTTAAGTGTTTATGCTTATCTATGAAAGCTTCTGCTATATTTTTATCCTTACTGAGCATCTGAGCTCACCCCTTTCAATGTTTTATTTTTCCCAGGATTGTGAAGAAGTAATTTATAAATGACCTGTAGGGATAGTATGAGGGGATATTAAGACAATATGTTGTTGTAGTTTTTTTACCTTATGATGTAATGTAAGACTTATGAATATATCTAGTGTTTCCAATACTATTAAACTAATCGGTCTTTCGAGACTTGATCCTTTGTGATCATGCCAATGTTATGTAATAATGCACCGACTCTGGGTAACTGGGTTCGGGACGTTACAGTTGGTATCAGATGAAGTTTAGTACAAACCTTGGAAGCTAGATTTAGATAAAATCTGATTAGATCACATAGCCCTAAGATATAATTTGAGGATTAGTATAGAAGAACATACTAGAATTTTGGTATTATAGATATTTTGTGAGTTTTTCAAGCAATACATCTCTATCTGGATACGAGCAGGTAGAGGCGGCTCTGACACAGATGTACCTAGGGGTAAAACCCGAAAACACTGCTTTGAGCTAGACTCGAACGGGAACTGGTGCACGACAACGAGCCTTGTTGCACTCTTGGTTACAACACTCCCGGGTTATATGCTTTGGTAAATTCAAAAGATTAGTATGAACCATTATAAAGGGAATAAAAAAATTCCCCTAAGAATATATTTCTGGAAATAGATAGTGGATAACCTAGATTTTAACATAGGGTACCCCAAGTTAGGATATATTGTTCAATTACAAGATTATCCTATTATGTCTAATTTTTTTACATTCTTATTAGATAAGTATTCAAAAAACCTAATTTTATTTTCTTTTTGTTAGTTAAAACATGGAAGGAGAAAGATCACGAACAACTCTTCTCTCTCTTTTTGAAGAACTACTTACAATTATTATCCAGAAGTCATGCACAGATGATGTTGAAACTTTTTCAAATGTCCAAGTTACATGTAAACAACTTTATTAGACATCCAATACCTCTAGAATTGCATGATTCTTTCAAGGATAAAGTATTGAATATGGGATAATATTGCGCTCTCAACTTTCTTACCACGCTAAGCGTGGGAAGTACCATTAGGGTCTTTTCAAATTCTTCACTTTATCTCAAAATTACGATGCACTAAATAATTTTCTAGATGTGTCAGAAGAGGGAGACCTTCGAGCAGCCTATATGTATCAAATTATATATTTATGTCTTTTGGTACATACAGAAACTAATTTACCAAAGCCTTATTTTGAAATATTTGAAGATGAATCAATAAGAATTTTTCTAAATAAACATGTTAAAGACGATGTCTCAAAATTATATATAAGAAATACCTATTTTTTTATGATGCATCGATGATTCCATCGATATAATACAAGATGGATGAGGAGTTTTTGGGTAAAGGAAGTAGATGATTTTGAAAAATTCCTAAGGTACCATTGTGACACATGAACACATTCTACCAAAAGGCAATTCCACCTAGTCTCTCCAGAGTTCATGACGTGTTCCACATATCACTAGTGACAAAATACATGCCTGACCCAACACATGTACTCACCTATGAAGAATCAGAACTGGAACCCAATCTATCTTATTGTGAAGAGCCTATCAGAATTCTTCATACCAAAGATCAAGTGTTGAGAAACTGGATGACTCGTCTCGTAAAAGTTCTATAGAGAAATCATAATATGGAAGAGGCATTGTGGGAACTTGAGGAACATATGATGTAGAACCTATGTGGAAATAAATGGATGGTGAAATTTTTAAAAGTGTTAGTGCTCTTTATTGATGGGATTACTTTGGAAGAATTTTCTCTTGTATGTATAACCCTACAATTTATCATGTGAAAATTATATTTGAGTAAGAATTATCTTTTATCTAGAGGATATATTTATAAATAACCATTTAGTCTTATATGATCATTGGGTTTGAGGAAATTACAAGTTATTATATTTTGGGATGAAAATGCAAGGCATGAGATAAAATTTGTGGTTAAATTATGTTATGGTTATTTTGAGGAATTTATCTCATTTTGGTAATATTATAAAATATAGTTTTTGAAAAAGGACAACACGTAGACCATGTGACAACCCATCGCGTCGGACAAAGCTGTGGGAATCGAACCCACAACCAAAGTGCGATTGGGATTTATCGCCTACCACTGGACTATGTGAAGTCCCTGGTTAGTGTGACTATTATTTTTAGTTAAATTATTTTATTGATCAATAATAATTTGATTTGGGATCTTATTTCTTATCAAATGAATACCCTTAGTATAGGAAAATGATTTGGTGATTAAGTGATAAATGTTATTTTGGAAGATGTTCGCTTTGTTGGGAACACTATATGCCTAAGGAAAATAGAATACTATGAGATTTCATTTGAGGAGTAATGGTGTATTTTTTTATTGTGGATTTATAGTGATTTGGGTTATTTATGGAAATGATTAACCTATAATAGAGAATATGTGATTAGGTTAATTACTTTTAAGTATGTGACTTTAAGAGTAGTTGATGTCATTTGGAGATACAATTTAACATGGAAGACTACATAACCAAATTCTTCTAAGTTTTGGGTTTCAATATTAGTTTGGATTATATTGAAGGATTTTAATGACAATTTTTTATTGAATGGAATTTATTTAAATTTGAGGTATTGATTTTATAAATTAAGATTAGTGTTTCTTTCTCTAAGGAATATCCTTTTAGGGGATCATCAGATCTTATAATAACTATTTTGGTTTTGATTAATCTCTAAAGACAAGGTAAATATATAGTTTATTCTTCGTGGATTATGTGGTTCTATAAGAAGTTTATTGTAGCTCTTTTAGTGTGACCACGTCTTCTGGAATACTCATCGTTTAAAAATGATTTAGTAGTAGAAATTTATTAAAGAATGAAACTTTACTTAAAAATTAAGTATATCTCTTTATGTTCTTAGTCAATCTCAGAAATTAATTCCTCATATTTATGTAATGTAACTTAAAAAAAATGTTGTCTGTTTACTTGTCCTACTGGGAAACTAATGACCATTTGTCCCATCACAAGTATGTGGTTTTCTTGTTGTTAACTTTCTCCTGATCATGTTTTCTATCCCTCTCCATCAGAACTTGACACTTAGTTTATCATCCATATCCATGTTTTTATACATGGAATCCTAGTATAGGTTATCTCGGGTGACCTTTGTACTTCTTTTTCTTTCTTTTAAAGTGATAGTTTTATTGTATCTTTTTTCTATGTGGGACTTTCCATTATACTCCAAATCCCAATTTTAAAAATTGTGAGGATGCAATTTATTGAAGGAGGGGAGAATGTAACACCCCAATATTCCACGTTACGCTTCTCTTTGATTAAAACAGTAGCGTTTGTTGTACGCAACTTCGAGTTCTAACACACCTCGACCAATCAAAGTAGCCGTTATGAATAGTAATACCCACTTTTTGAAATTTTATAAATTTTATCTCTCAAAATGGAATTTATTTTTGGATTTGGAATATCAAAATTATCATAGGTTGAAATTTTGGTACTTTTCGGATAACTTTTATATTTTGATGAATAGTAAAAATTACTAAATTTTAATTAAAAAAAACTTTTTTAATCGAAATAATTAACAGTGATAAATTATGAATTTTAGTGGTTTTAAAGTATATCTAGAATATATTTTTACCATTTAATATAATGTTGGTTATTGGACATAATTTCACAATTAAACAGGACATAAACAAGTGCCAATATTTTGATAGTTATTATCTCTTAAAAACACGCTTTTTGTTTTAACAATGAGAATTAATTTTAAATCAATTTCTGCCACTTCTATGTTTCGAATTTGAAAAAATGGATTCCATATTTGGAATCATGATGTCCAAATTGTGTAAATAGGTAACTTTTATTTTTAAACATTTTGAATAATTACTTCGGTAAATATTTTATTTACCATGGTTAAAAGGTAAATCCGGTAAATAAGGGTAAAAAAATAATATTATAATAATAATAAATTACCCTAAAACATGTCCTAACCTTATTGGTTGATACATGTCCGACCATGGGCATCTTTGGGTCGATTTTGGGACCCCATGGATCCACTTGTAAGTGATAATGACACTTTATATTAATTAAGTTAAAATGAATACAAAAATGACACAAGCATATATCTTTTAAAAAACAATTTTTACATAGGGTTATATATGTTGGATTTTCGACTAGAAATATTCATTAGAAAGATAAAAATATTTCCTAAATAATGGTATTTTATTTATAATTTTTAGACATTTAATAATTAATATTATTTATGACACAATAATGATCCAGTATTTTCCTTATTAATGAAAGAATCAAATAATTGGTATTATAAATGTTAAAATTAATATAATTTGAAAGTTTTGATGACATCCATGAATTTTATTGCTTAATATTAAATTATGGTATTGTTTAAATGAATTTTTTTTGAATTAATAAAGTTTTTAATACTTTAACAAAAATCAATTATTGAATAGTGTCAAAATTAACATAAAAGAGTTTTTAAAACAAATATTATATTATTAATTGATATTAAATTCCTAAAAATCTAAGATTCGGCCAAGAGACTTATATCATGATATTTGTATCATTAATAGACCACTTGGGGGTCACTTGGATGTATATAGTAAGTTTATTAACTATATAATATAAAAATACAAAGTGACATGGTAAATGTTAAACTAATTAACTAAAAGTTAAAACTAAAAGATAAGGTTAATTTAGTGACCCAAACCTGTCTAAAACCTATTGGATGAGTGGTTTTAGACCTATCCCCACCTTAACTATTAAATACTCCACTTTGGAGCCATTATAAACTGAATATAAATTTATTATAAAATAATATTTCTAGCTTTTCCAAAGGTGCCCCTCACCCCTCTTATAAAAAGTCACTCCACCTTCTCACAAATTCACACATTCAAAGCCTTTTGGCTCGGAAAACCCCTGACCAAATATTCTCTCAACTTCACTCACTTCAACCTAGAGGAATTATTTTGATTAGAAAGCCAACCTAAGGAGCCCTTTTGATCAAATCAAAAGGAAGAACCCGAAGAAGAGGTAATGATTTCACCACCCTCTTTCAAGTTCCTTTCTTCTTCCACTTCTTCTTTCTTTGTTATTTCAATTATAAAATAATAACTCCAGTATGTTCTATATTCTGTGATGTTATTATAAATATGGTACAACCATATTCAGAATTCTATCCATCCTTTGAATGACATGTCACCATACGTGCATACGTACGACCTACCGTCTCCACGTCATGGTGTAATTGTTATTCAAAATATTATTATTTGTATGGGTATAATAATGATGTTTAATTCATGTAAATAATAAATATAACATGATAATTATTATTTATATATGATATAACATCCAATTATATATTATTTTAATATCAAAATAATGATATTGTCGCTCGTGCGTACGTACGGATTACCGTCTCCATGAACGCGATGAGATTCATTCCCCATCATATCCATTAAAGACTAAATTTCATTTGATGAATAAAAATAATTTTTAGAGACATGATATAATTCTGGATATGAATAAGATACATCCCATCCATAACAAATACGGCTTGCATAACAAATAATATAAAGGAAAACAAATCTGTTAACACTCGAAATGACGATAATACTTTGATACTATTAACAAATCAATGTTAAAAGATAATATATGATATCATATTAAAGTAAATTATTCTTTTATAATTAAATAAAAATTATTTCACCATTATACAGGAGGTTAACCTAACTTCGACCAAGGAAAAAGTACAAAGTAAGGGGTTTCTTATCTCACTTTTAATTCCATGAGATTTCCATTATTCACCACTTATTTATTGCATATGGTGTGTGTACTGCCCATGTTTGTATTCATTGTGTAATATAATTTAATTCATGTATATTTACATCATCATTGTATTATCCTTCTTTCATGGGTGTATGTTTAGTAAGTTACCAAATCAATAAGGTAATTTGAAATATCAATTTCCACTCATTCAGCTTTACGCATACTTCATTGATTATTTTACTCCAAGATTATGCATGGAATCACTATTCATATGATTATGTCATAATTTCAACTCCCCTTTCCCTGAATATACTTTTGATACACATAATCACTCCATTGATAAATTCTCAAGTCATCGGTATGAACTTGATAAGAGTAATTTTTACTCAATATTGATTTATTGAGTTAAACATCCAATCCATTGGTGTTGTTTTTAAAAGAATATGTGTGAATGTCCTTTGATTGTTTTACACTTAATATCCAATCATATTGAGTGTATTTATATTTTTCACACATAATTATTTCGTTGATTTATCCTTAACCTAAGGATAAGACCTTTATGAGAGATTTCATCTCAAATTACATTCCATTGAGACTCCTTTGTTGTTATACACCAAATCACTTTTATATGGTGTATATAATGTACTTTGACACAGTATATCATGAATCCCTTTATTCTCATGATATTATAAAGTTTTTATTACCTCAATTATTTGTATTCAAGTGTCTCTATTTTGGTTAGGAACTCTAACTAAAATATCATTTCAAATGTTTTAAAGATTTATTATTCTAAATATTTATCATTAATGTCCATGTTTTAAAAATGTTTTTAAGGATTTATATATATGGACATTAATGTTTTAAAATTAAAATTCCTTTTAAAAGTTTCAAAGTGGTATGGGACACTTTGATTCAAAAATCTATTTTTAAATGGCTTCTTGAAAAATAGTGCGACTTTTAAATGTTTTCAAGAAAAAGGGGGATATTTCTCTCTAATAGTTTTGATGATTATTTTCATCTATCCTTCATTATTCTTGATTGAGGTTAATTTGATAAAATAAAATCTTCCATATTGTATCGAATGAGTTATGTTTTACTGTGTATGTGCTATTTTTATACCATTCTTGGTTTGTGGATAATGTATTGACATTTCGTATGCTAGTTTTAATACGAATGTTTCTATTATGTTTAAACCTATTCATATGATGAATGCATTGGACTTAGTAAGTGACGGGTGGAGCCTGCTATAGCTCCTCGATGCATCAGTAGGTCTCATGAGACAAACTAGTGTCTTGGCATGAGGCCTTGACAAAATCTTATTTGTAGTCTCGACACGAGGCCTTGGATACGTGGTTATGATAGTCTGGAATTATGCATTCCATCATTATGAAAGTGGTTATTGATATTGCATGTGATTATTCGATTAGTAGAATATCCATGTGAATAATTAAATGGCATTATTTCATTTTATCTTTTCCATATTATGCTGAAGTTCAATTTTAAAAGGATTTTGTTTTAGTTATACATTTCCTTAAGTGTTTATGATTATATATGAAAGATTCTACTATATTGTTATCCTAACTGAGCATTTGATCTCACCCCTTTCAGTGTTTTATTTTTCCCAGGATTGTGAAGAAGTAATTTATAAATGACCTACAGGGATAGTATGAGGGGATATGAAGACAAGATGTTGTTAGAGTTTTTTTACCTTATGATGTAATGTAAGACTTATGAATATATCTAGTGTTTCCAAGACTACTAAACTAATCGGTCTTTCAAGACTTGATCCTTTGTGATCATGCCAATATTATGTAATAATGCACTGACTCTGGGTAACTGGGTTCAGGGCATTACACATTATAAGGATGCATCATGGTGGGAAAAGAGTCCACATTCCTTGAGAGTCCAAAGGTACATCAAAACACACCTCGTCATTATGTAACATAGTTGATAGGTCCTGTCTCAAAGTTGAGGACCCATGCCCAGCCCAACTGGAGGGCTCCACTCCGAAAAGGTTGAGGACCCATTCCAAGCCCGACTGGAGGGTTCCACTCTAGTGTCTTTGAGGACCCATGCCCAGATCCGATGGAGGGTTCCACTCTAATATCATCGAGGACCCATGCCTAGCCCAGCTGTTGGGTTCCACTCTAATGTCGCTGAGGACCAATGCCCAGCCTGGCTTGGGGGTTTCACTTTAGTATTGTTGAGGACCCATGCCCAACCCGGCTGGTGGGTTCCACTCTAGTGTCATCAAAGACCCATGCTCGGCCCGACTGGAGGGTTCCAATCAAAATTAACTATAGAGGAACTATATTGGCCATCCCTACTGGAAGATACCTCCCAGAATGCACTGAGGAACTACACCAGTAAACCTTCCTGATCACAACTATCGTCGGTCATCACCTAAAAAGATGTCACACCAAGAATATCTCTCATCGTAACCCAAAGTCCACTACAGAGGGCACCATCATGTTCTATACAAAAAAAAACTCAGGATAGGCTACTCAAATGCCAAAATTTGAGTTTAAAAAAGGTGATAGGAGAGATAGAAGATTCATAGTGTGGTATAGAGAACATGTGGGACCCACATGACATGTGTCCCCGCCTCATCACCTGGCCATGTACCCATTAATAATCTGATACTAAACTATGAACGAGTACCACCTAGGTGTGACAGTGTACTCCCATAGTACACAACATATCTAGCCAAAAGGCTATCGAGTACACGACGCTCGATTTTGATTTGAAGGGAAAAACGTAATTCACTGATACCCCACCTCAAATGGACCCAGAACATTTGACCGCATATCTTAATACATCTTCTACACTCACTCAAGAGTGGAAGCTGACCCAAGCGGTGGGTTCTCTTCAAACACAACATAAGGATCTTCTACAAATATTCCTTTCATGTTTCCACAATTTAGTGAGATCACGAATAAGGCTTCACACATCCAATCAGATAACACCGTTTAGATCCTTATGAAAAATGCACAAGATCGAATTTTCATTCACCCAAAACATACATCCGATGGAAAATTCATAATTCACTGCATTACGCTCGAAAGGCATCCCATGGGGCCCATTCCTTGGTCTTGAAAAAAACTATATGAATAATGCCATTGAGATTCTCACAAAAAAACATAGGGGATTGACTACTCAATCATCCAAAATGGAGAACTAGTGAAAAATTTGAATTTCACTGTAAAGCGTGCGAACAAGGCCACGTGGGGTCTGCACCATAACTTTTGTTTAAAAAACCTGAAAGTAGTCTTGAAAATTCCACACAAAGATCAGGGTTCCGCCGCTGCTGACAACACGCCAAAGGGAAATTCTATTTAGGAGATAGGTTCGATACAATAACCTCGAATAATAATAATAATTAAATTAATATTATTAAATTTAGCCCTTTCGTGCACCTGAACCCCAAGACCAAGAACTACAGTCCCAAACTAGTATAAAATGATCCATCTCGATGAGAGGATTGTGTGGCCACAAAAGTCAAATCAAATGGATGCGCGGTTTAGCAGATACAACCATTTGAAGTTGTTTGGCCCGAAACAAACCGGTCCGGTCCATTCTGGTCGGACCGCTTCTCATGGGCCAACCCGCCCCGACTGACCTAGCTCAAACCGCTGACCCACAACTAAACAGCGTGGCCTAACTTAGACTGCAAGCCCGCTCTGTTAACGCACTACCATGGTTCCCCCCTGCTGCTCCGCGTCAACATGGTACCCCGCGGGTCTCACGAGTCATTGTTTCCTGGGGTCATGCACTGCAACAGCTGCACCCCTCGGTCCCCCGCTTGACCAACGCCACCGAACACCCCAGCTCTATCGTCCCCTTGCCATGCCGACCTCGATCTACCCAGTACGCTGCTGGATCACTAGTTCCAACCCACACTGCCATCTCATTGAGCCCCTACCATCCTTGACTCCTCCGCCCGACACATGGCCTCACCACCTGAACCCAAGACAACCTAGGTGCCGCCATCGCCACCTGCTATCCGCCATAGGTGTCAGTGCTCCAATGATACCTTCTGTGGGCCACCAAATCTTCTATTTTCGTCTGATATCAGATCCAAAAGTGGATCGATGATCTCTGTGAAGAGACCTTCACAACGCCAGCCTCTGCTCGATGATCCGACGGTTGATTTTTGCATACAAAAGTGGGAGATGAATATCCATAAAGAGCACTACTGGAAAAAGGGCCTATACCCACGGTTCAAAACTGTGGTCTTACAATGAACCTCAAAGCCGCTTTCAAAAAAGGTATCAACCGAGATAAAATTTTTATTTAATATATAGACATTCATCTGATTATATATATTAATATGATCCGTGAAAAAATGTCTTCCCTCCAAATTTTTCTCGAGAAAGCTATACCCACGGTTATAGAGAACCGTGGGTATAGGTCTTAAAAAAAACCGCAATACCTACGGTTTTCAAGAACCATCGGTATAGGTCTTTGGAAAATACCCTATACCCATGGTTTTCTCCAAAACCGTGGGTATAGGTCTTAAAAGAAAACAATACCCACGGTTTTTGGCACAACCGTGGGTATAGGTGACCTATATCCATGGTTTTGGAAAACCATGGGTATAGGATCACATAATAGACCTATAACCATATTTTTGGAAAACCGTGGGCATAGGGGTACCCTATACCATTGGTTTTTCTCAAAACCGTGGGTATAGACATATTTTCCAGTAGTGGAACAAATGAATTTTTGGGTAAAAGGGGATTAAAAATGGGGATCAGACGATGGTCATGTTTAGTTGGTCATCATCTTGATGTTCAAAATATCTAATTTAATGAAGAATTGAAGAAAACTTAGGAATTAAAATAAGAGGTCCAAAAAACAACAAGAATCCTACCTCGATTCATTCATCATTTGTTGAAAACGCTTTTGATGTGCTCCCGCTACGATCCTATAAGGCTCCATCAAAGAAAACTTCTATATTTGATGAATAATGGTCGATGAATGGTATACAGAGAGAGAGGGAGAGAGGCTTTGTAGAGAGATAGGAAGAGATTTAGGGTCTAACCATTATTCTAATTCCCTAAGATTCTATTTATAGAAACTCAGTTTAGCACGAAATCCGAAACTTCCATGCCCAATCATTTTATGTCATGCTTAAAAAAAACACCCCATTCTGAACTCAACATAAATCTCAATTTTACAATATGAGTCCCTATTTGAATGTTATTTGATTTGGTGTTCGAGATAAAATAATTAAGTTTAATTATTTTATTTACGATTTTCTCCTAGGCGACTTTTCTCATGAAGTCCCGTGCCGACAAAAGTTATGCCCTACATAGGGTGAATTCCCCATTCTAGACTCAACTATGGCCTTGTATTTCTGATCCGATCGACCATTTAAGAGTTATCCTATTTCTGTCATGTTCATAATATAAAATATACTTAATATTTTAATAAAATTTATTTTGGGCACACCGGGCCTCAGAATCGCATGCTATCTCAGCGCCTAGATTTGGAAATATATGTAGAAATATTTCAAAGACTTACAAGGAAAAAACTGGGTCTCTACATAATTCCCTCTATAGAGACCCTAGCCCCTTACACATAACATTACATGATTTTAAGCATAATTATACATCAGAGTACAAGCCAAGGGTCATGAAGTCTAGTGTCTTGGAAGACTAGGTACATAAAAATAAAAACATAGGACTGAAAAAACACTTCCTTGTTTAATATTCAAAAAAAAATCCCATAACTTCCATTGTGCTCATACATATTCATAGGATAACCTGGGATAAAATGAACAAAGGGATGAGCTAAAAATCCAAGTAAGGGAATAAACATAAGAATAAAGCTTTAGCACATGGGTTATGAGGCATAACATGATGACATAAAAAGGCATGTAACATATGGAATCATAACATATAAACATGGAGTCATAGTAATGTGGAAGAAACATAAAACATGAATTTAGTATGCTTCAAGGCTAACCTCCAAGACCATTGCACATGGTAGCACAAACCAAGGCTAACCGCCAAGATTGTCACACATGGTAGCACAAGCCAATGCTAACCGCCAAGACCGTCGCACATAACGTCTCATGAGACTCAAATTTACCCAATTAATTGGAATGATATATGGGTGCACCCATCATAAATTTTTATGAATATATTTTCCACATTAATAATCATACATAATCAATCATACATAAACATAAGGGTACCCATGGAAAGAAATGGGTACCATAATCATGTCATAAAGCATAATAAATGGGTGTATCATACAAGTTTCCATGAAAGAAAGGAATTAAAGAATACATGTAAATTAATAAGTTAAAATAATAATATATCATGGTAAGATATGTCAAACATAATTGAAAACATTAAAGAAGAGTATTTAAGAAATTTGAGCATTAAAACATTTTTGTGCGGTTTTAAGGAAAATACTATAGAGCCTTTATAATAGAAAAAGGAGTAATATTTTATATAAAACCAGAAGTGAACCAAGAATGTTTTCATAATAAAAATAATGATTTTATAAAGAAAATGGTGAATTAAAATATAATATAGAGTTCAATTGAAACTGGGTAAGAATTCAGGAAGTTCTCTTAAAACAAGTTTTCTTAACGAGAAGTATTGAGGAGGGAATCAATTAAAAACATGTATATCCCCGAAAGAGAGTGATGAAGGGTCTTGATAAATGAATTTGGTACATTTAAACAGAATTTATAAGTCACACATAAAAAGATAAGATAAATTCATTTTTTTAATAAGAAAGATGAAGCAACCCGAAGGAATAAAGGATGTTCGGGTAGAATCCCTTACAGATTATCAGCATGGTATCAGGTGTACTTAAGAGGGATTAATGAGAGAGAAAGGGGGTTATAATCACTTATACATCATGAGGGAAGTATGGGGGAGGTACTAAATCATACCCCATAATTAGGGATTATACATAAAAATTCATAACCTAGAGGACATTCTTGAATAAGAGTGAAATAGAGAGGATCCCTTACCTTAAGTTCGATGGTGTTCTCCACTTGATATTAATGACCCAAATAATAAAATTATTTTCTTTAATTAATAATTACAGAAACTATTATATATTTATAATATTTATTATAACATTTTTAATTTCATTCATTACCTTTTTGATTGGTTATGAGGTTTAAGATCATTGTTCGGGTCTGTTTGCTTCCGTGGTTTTAATAACCGGTTCACTTATTCATGTTTAGACACACATGTATGATGAGAGTGGTTGTCCAGAATTGGAGTTATATTTTATTATTGAACATTAAAAAGGTTACATTGTTGTAAATTTAATTTTGTTACTTGTAGTGAAGTTGAATCATTATATAAAACTTTAGTGACAACCTTTATGGGTTAATTGGCGGTTCTTGACCACAATGAACACGTTTTGTTTTATAAATCAAAACCATATGTAATAAAGGATTCCAGAAAAATAAAATATACATATGACATATGTTATGGTCTATTTAAACCATTTAAATGGATTCATGAATATAATTTAAGATGGTAACGGAAATTGAAAACCCATCGTCCTTGAATGTGGTAAATCAACACATCTCAGATGGTGTCTTTACTACTAGTATAAAAGAAGAGTAAAGGAGAGATGATAATAACTTATTCCATTATCATAACAAAATTTTAGTACATTTAATGTAATATAGTTTTCATAACATTTGTATGGGGAGAGGCAAGGATAAAAAAGAAAACAAATGAACTTGAAAAGAAAGTAAAAGAATTGAAAAGAGGAATTTACCTCTTGAATCAATCTTCCTTGAGAGCCTCTTAAAAGGATAGGATTTGGTCTTTTGAGAAGAAAAAGGGATGTTGGACATGGGTGAGGATATTGGGGAGAGATTTGGGTAGAATTTAGGGAAGGAACAAGGCTTTAGAGGAGTGAAGAGAATAGGGGAGTGTGGGTGGTTTTTATAGTGGAGGGGAGGAGGGTTTTCATAATATTTAATTCCTTTGTTTATTAATTTCCCTCAAGACCCAAAATAGTGACGATTCCATGAAAAAGTAGCAATAAGTGCATGTGAATTCTAACTAAGGTTTCTTTCATCATCCACGATGCTAGTAATAGTCCATTTATCTTATAATGTATATATATATGGTAAATTACCATATTTCACTATTCCTAAAAAATTCAAGTATTTTAGAAAAATACAAAAAATTTAACCTATACTTTTTTTGATGCGTAGAATCCAAAAATGAACTCCATTTTCAAAAATAAATTTCTAAATATGATTAATTTAATTTTAAACTAAAATCATAATTTACTTGAAAAATACAATTTTTTAAACTATAATTGATTTTATAATGATTTCAAAAATTACATAGGGTCTTATAAAATTATCATAAAACCAGAAGAGATAAAATTGTTAATTTATGAAAACAATTTAGGAAAATAAATTTTCTTTTAAATTAATTAATTAATTGTAACTAATTATTTATGACTTACAAAAATACCAATACTTTTACTATGGTCATATTATCACTTATAAAATTCATACATTTTATTTGTACATTAATTGGAGATGTTACTATTTTTTTGGATGATTTACTATTCATAAGGGTCATATTACTATTCATCAGGGTAGGTTACTATTCATAAGGGTAGGTTACTATTCACTAAAAATTAAGTATGTTCCATTAGACTCTAAACAGCTTACTGACCGCAACCATGTATGTTGGATTTTTGAAATCCAAATCACAGAGGTGACAATATTATGCTTAAAGATCACATAGTACTTATTAGTTCATTGTGTTGTGATTTCATGTGATCATATAATACAACTATAAGAAAATAATTTTTATTGATAAAACATTGGGTTATTACACCCTCTTTCAAGATTTTTTTCCTCAAAAAGAAAAACCAGGGAAATAACATGGGATACTGAGCTCACACCTAGCTCTCCCACTCCCAGGAAAATCTAAACATTTCTATACTAGCACAACATTCAATCCAAAGGGATGGTCCATACTCATAAGGTCTACTCCTATCGATGACGTCTGTAGAAACATGCACAAACCTCTTCATGTGAAACATGTGGGAGACATCGTGCGCTCGCTCCATATTTGGGGTAAGGCAAGGCGGTAGGTAAACTCACCAACCATCTACATGAACTTGAAAGGCCCAATTAAACTCAGGGGATAGTTTTCATCCCTATTCGAACCTCTATATCCCATGTCATGACTGGAATCACTACTTGTCCCCGGAACAGGGTCCCATGATTCCCTCCTTCAGAATATCCATCTGGTGAAACACCCAAGGATATCTAGTCACGTATGATTTCACTGTCGATGCATCATAACCAAGGCTCTCGTGCTTGCTCAGGAAGTGAAGGAGTCATCACCATCATCTGAAGAAAAATTGAACCCTCCTGCTCCAACAGGATCAGTTACATGGAAGTTAATTGCTCTGAATATTCCCACATCTGGTGAGCCTGGGACTTCCTGCTAATGGAATCTCCTAAAACATTTTCCTTTCTCGGAGTATAGACTATCTCTAAGTCTTAGTCCTACAGGAAGTTAAACCATCATTGCCGCCCTGGGTTTAAGACTCTTTGGGTGAAGACGTACTTGAAACTCTATTGGTCTGATCAAACCACAAAGTGCTCTCCCATAGGGTAGCCTCTTCACATTCCAAGGGAGAATAATACCATTTCCATCACTAGATAGTGAGTCACATCATTTTTTTCATGGGGTCTCCATCACATTGACCTCTAATTGATAACTATGGTATAAAGACTTGATGTTGAGCACAAAAGGTACCAATGAACAGGGAAGGTCAGTAAACTCATCCAACTGCAAGAAGCTAGACATGTAAAACACGTGGCATACCCAACATGTATTCACATCAATTGGAAGGAGAGTCATCCCTAAACTAGATACTCTGCTACAACCACTAGCGACATCCTGATCACAAAGTTTCAGGTATGAAAACTCCACCGAAAATTCTAGGACCAACTCCGACACTCTCTCATAAAACCTCACCCTGAATGCAAAGTCAAAGGGACTCATCCACCACACCTCGATACTATCCTCTTTGGGTGGCACTGACTCACCCTCACAATTTTTTCTCATGTCACAAAAACATGTTTTAGTGGGGGAAGGACCCCTCTTCTTTGTACATTTAAAATTACGTCAAACAACATCGTCATAGGGTTACACCGACACCCCACTTCATCCTAGTAAAACCTCAAGCAAGGAGTAGGGAGAAAAGAGTACTTCACAAAGTGAATAACAAGTTCTACTACAAAAATTATAAAATACACAGAGCATACCTCTTATCATCTTTTGCTCTGCAAGATCGTAGACATACAAGACTTGTGACTATCTAGGACCCTAACTGCTAGCTTCCTGATCCTAATGTGGGATTCCTAGCAATGGCAGGAAGACCTCATAACATCATACCCCACCTCTAGATCCTCCTGCTACCCTTCCAGCAACACCTCCCTGGGTACCAACCTATCCTATTCTAGGAGATCCTTAACCACAAATTCATCTCTGTTGTGGTGGTTTGTTTACTATCTGCTTGGAAATCTCAGCACGTATGGTTGGACATATCATTCCACGTGACCTCACCCATTACAAACATAACACTAACCCTCCCTAGGTTTCCCCGATGCTCTATGTTGTCCAAAACCATGTTCATAAGTCTGATCATGGGAAAGCCTCCTACAACGAGGCCCTGCCAATTGACGTCTACTAACTATGACATATGTCTTAGCTTTGCTACGCCTACTGCCAAATCCAACTAACTGGCGTCCCACTAACAGAAAGATCTCTATCACCAGTGCCTTCTCCTACACCTCAACATAGGTGGGAATGCACAAGGCTACTACACTGGAATAGATCTATCTACGGAGACCCTGCTCAAACATCCAGGATCAAAAGTTACCATCATGGATCAAGTTCAAAGAGTACTAAGTCAGGTTTACAAACCTAGTTACGTACTCATCCACGATCATCCCTCCCTTCCAAAGCTCCAAAAGATCCTAAATCTAAATAGATCATAAACAAGAGGGGTGTTACTCCTCACAAAACAGCTGTTGGAAGTCATCCCATTAGAGTAACGACTCATCGTGCATGTGAGTAACAAAAATCCACCAAAACCCAACTGCTTCATGGAAAAAAGATGGATTTTAAAATCCACCATATGATCTGTCAATGTTTGAACAATCCTGAAGAGTCAATCCACTGACTCTAGCCAATCCTCTACTGCCTAAGGATCTGGCTCACCGCGGAACCTCAGTGGTCTCTAACATTGGAACTCATGGAGTGTGCTCAACCTGTGCACATACTCTGCCTATATTGATTAAACTAAATGCTACTAAACAGGTGGAGGTGCTGCTACCTACCCACCTAAAGGAAGAGGATCGCATGACGAACCCTGAACTGAGGCCTCGTCACTCATGGAGTCATCACAAACTAGAGCTGATATCCTGGCTAGCTATCATCACGGAGGCATCCCGAATCCATTGAGGATTACCACAGTAAAATGAGCACATATATATATATATATATCAAAAATTATGGGGAGGTGAATCAAGAAGTATGGTCATAGAATCAATCCTATATAATTCATGTACCATTGTTCCCTGCAACAGATGTCTCAGCATGCCGAGTTGACAAGTGAGTAATCAGGGTCCTAGTGAATGGATACGTCAGCCACCACACCATCACTAGACTCCCTAGCTTAAGAGCCTCTCTTGAGACATATTGAAACTGTTTTCCTAAATCCCAACCAATTCTTTTTTAGGGACCATCTGAAAAATTTCCCAAGGAACGAACCACCTCTGATACCACATTATCACGACCTGACCCATGCTAGGGATCATGCCACAACTACCCCAAGTCTACCTCCATAGGCTAGGGGGTGGAAAATAGCACCAAAGGAACAACAATCTCAGGGAGTCCTTTTCCTAAGAACCTGTAAATAGGCACACAACCAACTCAATGAAAAAGTGTAGAGGAAAAGGGAAAGATACCACACTTCTATATATAAACCACAAATATGCATCAACCTCTAAATAGTATAAGTAAAAAAATTAAAATGAAAGGGAAAAGGGTAAAAATACATGCCCAAACAGAAAAGTGCCACAACCCAGAAACAAATGCAAAAATAAAACAACTGTGAGATCCCCACTTCTAGATATCAAGCTATGACCACTACACATGGTCTAAGCACCATGTATCCCTAAGCTCATCTGATATCATGATAAACAAGGGCACACCAAGTGTGGGCAAAGCCAGAGAAGGGGTGAGTATAAAAATACTTAGTAGGATTCCTGGAAGGCTCAAGGGAGCAGAAAAAAATTTAATAAAAGGAGGAGTAGTAGATAGAACAAGGTACAATAAAAGGAGTGCGGCTCAACCCAACAAGAGAGTGAAGTAAGCTCATCCAAACAAAAGGAGATAGAAATGGTGATAAGATGAACTTCTAGTAGATTCTTTGCTACCTATATTAGGAGAGTGTACTCATCCAACCATGAGAAGCTAGACATGGGAAGAACCTAACATACCCCATGTGTATTCGCCTCTCATGGAAGGAGAGTAGCCAAAACTAAGGAGTGGGTACTGAAACAGGATATATATATGCTCATTCAAAGAAACCCAAACAATAGAGTAAGGGGATCTCCATATCATATCTTAGATCAGGGATAATGAGTATCCAACAATACCAGAAGTAACCACCATCGATGCCCAACATCCCACACGTCTTCCCTGAACTGCATGTCAAAGGGACTCAATCACTGTACCTTGATACCATTCACTTTGGGTGACACTGTCTTTCCCTGAAGGTTTTAGGTCACATCACAAGGATTTTTATTGGTGTGAAAAATCATCCCTCTTCTATGAGATTCCAAATGTACATTAATTCACACCTCATCACTATGTCACATAGTCGAGAGTCCATGTCTCAAAGTTGAGGACCCATGACTAGCCTGGTTAGAGGGTTCCACTCTAGTATCTTTGAGGACCCATTCCTAGCTCAGTTGGAGGGTTCCACTCTAATTTAATTTAGTACCCATGCCCAACCCAACTAGAGGTTTCTACTCTAATGATGTTGAGGACCCATTCCCAGCCCAACTAGAGGGTTCCACACTAGTGTTGTTGAGGACCCATGCCCAGCCCGACTAGAGGGTTCCACTATTGTGTCATCAATGACCCATGTCCAAACTAGTTTGGAGGGTTTCACTCAAAATTAATTATAGAGTAACTAAATTGGACATCCCTACTGAATGGTACATCTCAGAAAGCATCAAGGAACTACACTAGTAAACATGCATGTTCACAGCTATCATAGATCATCACCTAAAAAGGCATCATGCCTGGAACATCTCACATCATAACCCAAAAGACACTAGGGATAGAACCATCACATTATATACAGAAAAACACTCAGGATATGATAGTACCATACCAAAATCTGAGTGCAAAAGAAGTAGATACAATAGTTATAAGATTAATAGTGTGGTACACGAAGCGTGTGGGCCCCACATGATTTGTGGCCCTACCTCATCACCTATCTGTGTACCCGACCATACTTGGGTACTAAACTATGAATTAGTACCCCTTAGACACACAAAATATCTATCCAAAAGGCTATCGAGCTCACAAATCTTGATGTTGATTTGAATCAAGAAAATGCAATTCACTGATAAGCCACATCAAACGACCCCAAAACATTTAACCTCATCTATTTATACATATTATCCACTCTTATAAGAGTGAAAGCTGACCCAAGCCATGGGTTCTCTTAAAACAAAGCAGAAGGATATTCTATCAATTTTCCTTTCATGTTTCCACAATTTAATGAGACCATGAATAAGGCTTTGCACATCTAAACAGATCACACCATTGCAATCCTTGAGAAAAAAACACACAAGATCGACTCTTCATTTTCCCCAAATGAACATTCGATGGAAAAGTCATAAGTCACCGCATTGAACCTGAAATACATCTTGTGGGTCCCACGCCTTAGTCCCAAAACAAATTATAAAGATCATGATACTATGATCCTCACAGGAAAACACATGGGATTGACTACTCGATTATCCAAAATAGATAACCAGTGAAAAAGCTGTATTTCATGGCAAAGCGTACGAACTGGTCCTCTTAGGGCCCACACATCAAATATAGTTTTAAAAACTTGAATGTAGTATTGAAAATTCCACACAAATAACAGGGTTGCGCTACCAGTTATGGTGTTCCAAACAAACATTCCATTTAAAAGATAAGCCTAATACAAAAACCACGAATAATAATAATTAAATTATTATTTTTAAATTTTGGGGTTTTGTGCACCCAAAACCCAAGACCAAGACATAAGAGTCCATAAGTAGTATAAAAAGATACATATCGATGAGAATATCATGTGACCGCAGATGACGCATCAAACAGATGCACGGTTTAGGAGATACGACCATTTGATTTTTTTTGGCCAGAAACGTATCGGTCTGACCCATTCTGGATGGACCACTTTGCATGGGTCGGTCCGCCCCGGCTAGCCCGGATCAAACCAATGGCCCATGGACCAACCACATATCCCAGACCAGAACACTGGCCCACCCCACCGACACACCACTATGGTGGGCCCTCACTGCTCCGTGTAAACATGGCACCCCGCAGGTCTAGTGGGTCGCTGCCGCCTGGGGTTGTATGCTGCGACCGTCATTCCCCTTGGCCCCCTGCCTGACCGACACCGTTGGACACCCCAGATCCAATGTCCCCTCACCATGCTGACCTTGATCCAACCAGTACACCACCGGCTCACCAGAGCCACCCTGCACTGCTGGCTCGCCGCGCCCCTGCCATCCTTGGCTCCTCCGCCTGAACCCGCGACCACCACAGTGCTGTCATTGCCACCTGCTGACTTCCATGGGTGTCTGTGCTTTGATGGTCCCTTCCGCGGACCACCAAACCTTCTCTTTTCATCTGATATCAAATCTTAAAGTGTATTGGAAATCTCTGTGATAAGACCTTCACAACTCTAGCCTTTTCTTGATGATATGACATTTGATTTTTGCGTCCAAAAGTGGGCGATGAATATTCATGAAGAAAGAATGGATTTTTGGGCAAAAGGAGATTCAAAATGGGGGTCAGATGATGGTCGTGTTCATTTTCCCATCGTCTTAATGTTAAAAATATCAAATTTAATGATGAATTGAATAAAACATAGGAATTGAAATTAGTGGTGCGAAAAACAATAAGAATCCTACCTCGATTCATTCTCTAGTCATTGATGATCTGTCTGCTACGCTCCTGCTTCGATCTTCCAAGGCTTTGTCGAAGAAAACACCTCAATTTGATGAAAAATAGTAAAAGAATAGTATAGATAGAGAGAGGGAGATATCATTTTTAGAGAGAGAGAGAGAGATAGAATTAGGGGCTAACCCTAATTCTAATTCCCTATGTTACTATTTATAGAAACTTCATTCAGTGCGGAATCTGAAACTTCTGTGTCTGCTCATTTTATGTCTCGGCTAGGAAAAACACCCCATTATAAACTCAACTGTGGTCCCAGTTTTCCAATACGAGTCCCCATTTGAATGTCATTTGATTTAGAATTCCAGATAAAATATTTAAGTTTAATTATTTTATTTATGATTTTCCCCTGGGTGAATTTTCTCACAGAAGTCCCACACCGACAAAAGTTATACCCTTCCTAGGGTAAATGCCATGTTCCAGACTCAACCGTGGCCTCAGATTTCTGATCCAATCTATCTTTTAAGTGATATCCCTTTCCATCATGTGTATAGTATAAAATATACTTCATATTTTTATAAAATTTATTCCGGGCATACTGGACCTCAGAATCTCAAGCCATCTTAGCGCCTAGATATGGAAATATATGTAGAAATATTTCAAAGTCTTACAAGGAGAAAACCGGGTCTATAAAAATTTCCCCACTAAATTCAAAATAACATGAGAAAAAATGTCTGCCACTAGAATAAAGAGATTAGGAGATAGAGGATCTCCTTATCATAGTCCCCTTGAAGGTTTAAATCTCTCAGAAGAGAAGCCATTGATGTTAATTATGAAATACATTAAAGTCACACAGTTCATGATGGTGTTAACCCATTTATTTCCAAAACCCATTCTGAAAAGAACCGAATATAGGAAAATACATTCTATGCTATCATAATATTTCATCATATCTAGATTCATTTCCACCACTAATTTCTTTATAGATGAGAGAGTCTTCATAGAGTGAAAAAATCATAAGTAGTGGAAGCATTAGCTATTATTAATATCTTTGGAACAAAAAAACTTTTATTTTTAGTAACAATGCGAGGAAAGAAACCCCGTAGATGATCCAATATAAATTTATAAAAAAATTTATAGATGATGTTGCACACGCTGATGGGATGGAACTCTGTGATTTTATAAGGCATTTGGAACATAGGTATTAGATTAATTAGAATTTCAGTTATAAATTTTAATTATTATCTTCCTTTCCACATCTCCTTTATCAAGCGATCCATGTCAGGTCTTATAATATTCCAAAAGTTTTTGAAAAAAGAGCATCAAAACTATAGGTCCCTGGTGCCTTCATAGAATAAATATGATGAAGTGCACCAAAAATTTCATTATTGGTAAAATACCTTTCCAGTAGTCCATTCATATCCTCCTTGAAAACTTTTAGAATGAAGTTGGATAAGCAAGAATGAATCTCAATACTATCCACATTATACAGATTGTAGAAAAAATCTAGAATAATAGAATAAATTTCCTTGGCATCAAAGACCACCACCCCCTTAAATCCCCAAGCTAGGAAATATGATTTTTCCTCCTCCTTAAAAATGATTTTTGATGAAAAAATTTGTATTTTGGTCTCCCTCCTTGACATGGTCTTAACTAGCTCTAATATACCAATAAATTTCCTTCTCTCTCAATGCTGCATTCAACATCTTCTCAGCATAGGTGATATCCCTCAGTAAGGGATCACTTCATGGGAGAGAAATGAGTCTTTTCAAAAGGTTATCCATGTAAGAACCCATGTTTTCATACGAGATAATAAAACTTTTTATTTTGGTTTAAATGATTAATTAAGGCCTAATGTGAATACCCTTTGAGTTCATGGGAGTATCAGGGGGTGTCTGGGGATTGTTCGGATCCCAAAACCCAGCTCTTTAGAAAAAAAAGATAAGTCACATGGTTAATAGAAACCGTGCAGGGCAGGTCACATGGTAATTTCTAACTGTGTGAGGCTATATAGAGGAGGGATAAATGCCTCACAATTTGAAAAGCCACGTGATTTGAGATGCACGCTCGAACAACACCCTCTGCAGTTTTTGAGAGTGGGATGAGACACTGTTTGTACATGGTTAGTCAAACCGTGAACACTAACCATGAAGGGTGCCTCTTTCTATAGCAAAGGGAACACGTTTGGTGCATGGTTTGAACAAACGTGTATAAAAACCATGTAACCTTGGGTTTTTTTGTGAAATTTCAATAATTCCATTAATAAATTTAATAAATTAATGTATTTAACTTTCTTCTTCATTGGAAAGAACCTACGTGAGAAGGTCCCTTTGAAATCCAAATTTGTGATTTTCTATTATTCATCTATCTAATATCAAAATCAAGTGATGTTGGTCTCGTTAGATTCACATCAGTGATTGATAAAATCCTTTTGTGTCATTCCACATCCTTCTTGGTATCGGCTACGCTATTTAGGTGCAATATGATTTTCCCTATTTTCAGGGTCTTTATCCGTTCTTCGTTTTTATCCTTATTTGAGTCGAATCAAGAGTTGATA
Source organism: Viscum album (assembly GCA_963277665.1). Lineage (NCBI taxonomy): Eukaryota > Viridiplantae > Streptophyta > Magnoliopsida > Santalales > Viscaceae > Viscum > Viscum album. The sequence goes on along the minus strand of OY728145.1, from coordinate 980,298,670 downwards.
CTGGACGATCACTCTACTACGGACATATGGTAGGTGTTCTATACTTTTACCATTTGGTTTGGTGCTTTTTTAAGCTAGTTGTTGTGCTGCCCGCCGTACTTTCTGACGTGACCTCGAAATTGAATTAAACAATTTAATTAAATGAAATGGAATCTATTAGGGACACCCTTTATTTTATTTATTTTTTTGGAGGTTTTTTTTCAAAACCAATTCCACCCATGGGGTTTTCCTATTGTTAAATCGCCCAAGGGTGTGTGTTTTAATGCATGCCTAGTTAGAGGAATCCCACAATGAAATGAAATAAATTGAATTGAATTAGTTCAATAATAGATGGTTTTCTTCCTTTTAATGTTTATTTTATTGTTAAAATGGTTTATATGGATTTTTTATATGAGTGGGTATAATCATAGATCTTAAATACTTGTAATTTTATGGATGAAATTTGAAGAACTGAATAGTAGTGGATTCCTTGTTTGGTATACCTTGGATATTGATTTCATTAAACGCTATGTAATTTTCTACCATGGGTCTTGAATGCGATAGTGGACACCATGGATGAAATTTCACCTCAGGTATTGATTTCGTGGGATGTCTTAGGCCTTGCTACCCCTTGGATCCAATTTTTATTGGGCTCACATTGGACATGGTCAGTATACTTGCTCCTTGGAACCCATACCAAGGCTAACTGAGTTTCCATTGAGATGATATTGGGACTCAACAAGTATGAATTGGTATTTTATACCTTGGATCTGACCATTCGTGGTCCAACACTTTGGTTTATAGGGCACAACTGTGGTAAATGTGGTATGCTTGGCTGTATGACTTAGCCGTGGTTGATATGATACTTTTGGTTATATGGATCGACTATGGTGGATATGATATTATAGGTCACATGGCATGACCATGGGTTATATGACATATTATGTGTATGGAGAGGTCATGGTGTCTACTTCATTTTACTTTATTAATACCTTGTGATAGTATCATGACACTTGTTTTGCAGGGATCCTTATATGACTATTCAATATTTCATGTTTGTTTACTTTATCCATGGGCACTTTACTTTTAGTACTTCCATACTTGTTATACTATTTCACTCTACTTTAGCTTGATATATTTCACAGACAGGACTTATTATAGACCTTTTGGTGGTTACCTACTGGGATTATATCTCATAGCCTATTCGACCTGCTGTTGGGTACCTGGTTAGAATTTATGGATACAGGTAGGGACCGAGGCATGTGCCCCCCGATTATTGTTTGATTTAGTGCCATGCTTAGGAGTAGGGGAGCATGTGGCTGAGTTGAGGCTATTGATTCTATTATGATATATTACTTTTTGGTCTTTTTGGTATTTTGGTCAATGTATTGTATTTTATAGTTGTATACCTATTTTGGTAGCTTAGTAGAGAAATCACATGTATCATCATCATCTATATATGATATTTATTTTGGAATTGTTAACTATTCAAGCTATTATCTATTGTCTGAATGTTATAATACTTTCACTATTGAATATAATTGATATTCCTCCATTTTACACTATGGTAATGAGGGCATATTATCCCCAAAAACACACCCCAGACCCTCTTCGCTAGTCAGTAGCCTCTAGCATTCGAAGTGATGCGCTTGAGTCCATGTGGCCAACAGAGCTCAGGGTACTGTTGAGTGGCACTCAGATATGAGAAAATACAAATTGGTATCAAAGGGGGTTTCTTTTTCTACTTTATTATTTGGAAATAATATACATGGATATGAAAGAATTGTAATTTTGTACAGAGCTGTTCTTGGGTGTAGCTAACCCACATATAGGGAAAATCCAAATTGCCTCAAATATAAATTTTTATTTTCAAGATTTTTGGATATTACAGTTGATTTGATTCCACCATTGGGAAATTAACTTGAAGTGTAATGTGATTAATGATGTGATTGAGGGTTATATTTTTTTACAATCCAATGAGATGAGGGTATCCCATCTCATGCATCATTTAGGGACTTGTTAGAAATAACATTCCATGCATTATGCCATGCCTTCATTACTTGTTTTCATGATATTATGATAGGTTCTATGATAGATATTCCTACTATTTTGATAAACTTCTATAAAGTGAATAGTAAAACATGGTTGGTACTCAGAGTGCCTGCTGCAACCTAGGTAGTGTTTTCCTAATTAGGCTATAGAAGACACCGTGAGAATCCAATTGTGTCATGTTGAGTCATGGACCATGAGTTGCATCGACTAGAATGTGTTATGGTGTGGATTATGTGGAATAAATATTATGGTTCATGAAGAGTATGGGCCCATGTGGATTGGAAGGTGATGTACCATTTGGCTCAACTATTCAAAATGAAATGTGAAAAGAATATGAAATTCAAATGAAAAATTGAAATGATAAATAGGTAACTCGACCTAGACTCAAATTTTGAGTGGGAAAGATATAGTGCCACTAGTGATGTTGTAATTATTTCTCATTTAAATTACTAGATTTAGTAGAAGGATGCATGTATGACATGTTATAAAAAGGTTTTGACCTGTCTCACGCTTCTGAACTACGAACTTTGATGTTGTTTTTTAGGTGTGTGTTTAGAATTGTAGATTCATGCCATCATGGTGACCTCTAGTCTTACGCTAGGAGGGTGGCGATGACCATGCTCTAGAGGTGGTGGGCCATGGGATACCGGTGGATCCTCCTTTAGTTCTAGCTATGACACCACCTGTTGTATTAGACATAGGTGTTGAGGCATAATTTCTCCATGGGTTTTTATCAATTTATGAGTAATTTTTTGGGAGCACTACATCCTACCATGCCTATGGCAGAGTTGGAACATGTGTTCTAATAGAAACATCCTCACATATTTTTTGGGGATGGAGGTCCATAGGATGTTGGGATATATATTGAGACTACTCTATTGATCTTAAAGCATCTAGAGACACATGTTGAGAGGATAGTGAAGTTCATAATGTATATGATATGTGGAGCCGCAAAGCGCTGGTGAGATGTTCTGAGCCAAATGTACAAGCTATGAGACATGGTTTGGGCTATGTTCCAAACTAGTTTTTATGATTACTTTTACCCCAAGTCCCTTAGGTAAGAGACAGATAGTGAGTTCATGCAGCTGGAGCAGGGAACTGAAATTTATGGAGTACTCAGAAAACTTTACAGAGTTTCATTGTTTTGCACGGACGTACCTTGCTGATGAGTTATCAAGGGAGAGACACTTTGAGGAAGGTCTCTGACATTCCATTTGATCTAAATCCATCATTTTCATATTGACCTATATTACTAAAATTATTAATTAGGTTCTAATTACAAAGAAGAACCTGAAGGAAGCTGGGTGATTAGAGCAGAGCAGTGTAGTATCTCGACCTAGTGGTTCAATATCTTTAGGCAGGAAGCTCCATTTTAAAGCTTTCCATGAGATGAGTACCGACCAGGTTGCTAGTTCCAGCAGTGCAATTTTGTATCATGAGTGTGTCAGATGAGGCCATATTAAGAATCAGTGTGATCATGACCTGGTCGAGTGCTGAGATTTTGGCATGATGGGTCATGTGCAATGTTTTCATAGGACATTTCCTCCAGTAACGAGTGGTATGTAGTCAGCTTTGAAACCATGTTTAGGATTATGTTTCTCTTCACTAAGTTATGTAGGGAGCTGGAGTAGTACCAATCGATTAGGATGATGAGGTGGTGGTCATGGCCAAGGAATCCTAGAACTAGTTATACCAAGACAATAGAGTGGGCATACTTTGGGTATTAAGGTTGTGTCATAGGGTCATGATTCATGAAAAATATATTTTTTACAACCTACCTCCATGGAGTAGGGTACCTAAACTTCTATGGTGAGAGGTAAGATCTTAGTAGCCTCTACTCTTGTATCTTCTCTCTTTGATATAGGTGCATCACATAGATTTATATATGCACCCGTGGTGTAAATACTTGAGCTTTTGTTTTAGTTATATAAGGTAATTATGATACTTTAAACTCCATTGGAGATTAGAACCGAAGATATACATCAGTGCAATAAGTTCCGCAGTGAGGTTGGTGGGTGTCACATCATTAGTAATCTACTTTTACTCAAGATGATAGGGTTTTAAATCATACTCAAGATGGAGTGGCTAGTGTCTTATCAAGCCTTTGTTGACTACTATTTCCATAGGTTGACTTTTACATCACCATAGGGTGAATTTTATACTCACAAGGTTGAATGGTATGTCCAGGTGAGCTGAGATATACCAGATCATCGTGGGCTAGGTGGGATGGGGTCCTAGATCGCTAGTTTAAATTTAAATGATCAGGGAGTGAGTCAGGTGGACATTCCTCTATTGGTTAATCATTTCAAGTATGTGTTCTTGGATTATTTTTCTAGTTTACCTCCTAAGAGATAGGTTAAATTCTCCATCAAGCCAGTGCTAGGAGTTAGATCTATATCCATTCATCCTTATAGGATGGATACAATGGAGTTGTAGGATCTTAGGAGTAATCTAGAGGATTTAGAGTCAAAGGGGTTTATTTGACCTAGAACTTATCTATGGGGTTC